>OY751435.1:10032500-11394047 GCA_963565745.1 Phengaris arion | reverse complement strand
ATTCTATGATGTCTGACAATGATGACATTTAAGGTATCCTATGTTATACCTTGGGAGTAGAATTATAGTTAAACATTAATATTTAACTGAGGTACCTACTTTATTAATTATTAGTAAATATATATAATATTTTCAAACCATTCGCTCACTTGACCATTTGATAGAAGGTATTTTTGGATATTTATAGTCTATACATTCGTAATAATAATTATAATACCCACCGCATTTTTCTTATGGGTAATCATAAGGCCCAAATAGACTCTCGCCGAACAGGGGGTTTAGTCAAGATGCATTCGTTATTATCGACTGCGAACTTTGCAAATAAAAAATGTATGGGATTGACATAAGCGTGCGTTAAATGACATGTTCAATCGTATCGTTAAAAAAAATGGTAGCCAAACAGCCATTTTAAACGATTAGTCTAACGAATCACTCAAACAGCGAATTGCTCAAACGCTTTTCTCCATACAATGCCTAGACAAGAAGCCCTTAGCAGAACGTTGGCTTGATCGTTAGTGACCTAACGTTTAAGACAACTAGGAAGGCCTTTATCTCTAATTACGAACAATATGGCAGATTATTCATCAGCTGTGAGTCTTTTGTGTGATCTTGTGTAGAGTTTGTTTTGTAGTAGTCGCACTTTGAAAATCTTAAGTATGCATGCTTTGCGATTATCGTGAGCCGCGCACCACGAGTATACGTGGGAGAGACGCAGGCGAATACATTTGTTAAGACGGCAATTGGAGGCAATAGAAGACATACCCGACCTTCTATTCTGCCAACAATTCCGGCTTGACAAAACTTCGTTTAGAAGCCTCTGTGCGGACCTGAAAAATGCAAATTTTTTGGGCACCTCAGAAATATCCTTAGAAATAAAGGTACTACCTACATAACTTAACAATATTATTTCTCACATACTTAAATTAGAAATTGTTGTGTATTAGAAAGCGGATTTTATTTTAGGTATTGTGCGCCCTTAGTTTTCTGGCTACAGGGTCATACCAAAAGATTGTGGGTGTGGGCCTCAATTTGACGCAGCGAACCACTAGTCGCTGCATCAAAGGAGTGGTGGACGCCCTCAATGATCCTTGGATTGGTGGGTCGGTGGATCACGTTTCCACAAACACCACAAGCAAGATCCCAAATCAGTTCCAAAACCAATAGTTAAGTATGTTAGGTAATATCGATATTCATTTATGAATTCAAAGTACAATTAAGTAGCTTCCTAGTCCTACTTATTCCAAGACATTGTAGTAGGGCTAGGATGATAAAAAATCTCGAACATATACAAACTCTTTTCTATTCTACTTTTTAGGGTTCCGTAATACTCAAGTAACCATTAAAGTTTCGCTCTGTCCATCTGTCTTTCTGCCCTTCTAGCTTTGGTAATTATGAATACAAATGTATGAAATTTGGTATAGTTATAGATTGTGTACAGATCTCGGTTTTGGTATCATAATAATTTTATATTTTTGGGGTGGCTCTGCACACATGTGAAGTGGGGATGAAAAATAATTGAGGTGTCTTTGAATAGGTCTTTTTAAATAAAGGCAAGGTTTCATACACGACTTTTTTATAAGGTTAACCATGTTTGAGTAATCGGCCTCCAAAGTGGTTTATAAGTTGGTTGGTAACATTGTTAAAAAATCATTATATAAGCTGTCATATATGACATTAACATTTGACTAAACACTCATGTGTTCGATTTTCAATTCTATTGTACCGCAGAGTTCTATTTTCAGTGACCTGAATTTTCACTGGTGTTCCGGATTCCGGAGCATATAGTCCCAGCCTTATAACTGTAATAATCGCCTGTGTTATATTATATTATAAGTACATACCGACTTTATTATTATTATTCTTAATTTATACAGTTAAAATTTGAATTCATTTGATACAAATCTGCCTAGGAACTTTCAGTAAAACTTCTACCACTTGACTGAATCGACTGACTTGACTCATTGACTGCACTGACTATTTATTTGGACTTTGGCTAGACTTTAGGCTTGACGATTTAGAAATACGGTGTTGAACATAAACGAGAATTCTATTTGCCTGCCTTTTAGACTTGATACTGACAATTAGTTTAAAGCCGTAACGCGATCAATAAATTAAAAAAAAAATTTAACATTTGACAGTTGACATTTGACGGCGGCGAAATTAACGTTAGAATCAAAGCAAGAAGTGATAAAAACGATAGAGCAATTCGTTGTTGCGATTCGCACAACAGAGAGAATTTGGCTAAGACATAAATGTCGTGATCTCAAAAGAGAAGACGATTCGACAGATTTTTTCGAATTTTAACGAAGGCATCCTGACTAGGGCCTCAGGGCCGCAAAATCAGACGCATTCGCGGAGTTGGCGCCGGATATGCTTAACGATTGTAAGGTAAGACAGGATTCACAGGAAGAACTAAAGGAGGAGTTTGCAAACCTGCTTGCATAGGTAACCATTAGAGTGTACACTGGCCGCGTCTTGTGACTTCATGGGTCCGCCATGCCACGCCATGGGTCTAGGCGCCGTCTAAGACTGGCTTTAGAGCAACACAGTCAATGTTGCTCTAAAGCCAGTCTTAGAAGGTATCACCATCAGCGCTGACATACCTATAGGAAGCGTTTTTTAATAACGCGTCTGTATGTAAGTGCGGACATTCATTCATACTATTGATACTTAGTATCTGAGTGACCGTGCTTTGCTCGGAGTTCTAATAAATTAAAATAAATAAAAGGAATCACAAAAATATTTATCTGACCGGGATTCGAATAAAATAGCATATATACAATAGCAAAAATTATACATAAGCATACCAATCTGCCAATCGGACCGACATAATAGAGTCGAAATTATTGATAATAATATGTATATTGTTGCAGGACGAAAGAAAAAAACATGCAGCTTCAAAATACGCAGATTCCCAGGGATAAGACCTAGCTAGATAAATTTTTATCTTCCAAACTCAATGCATACTAAATTTCATGGAAATACTTGTAGCCGTTTTCGCGATTACTATTATATATATATACAAGATTGTCTCGTTTAAAGTATAAGATTATAAGGCTGATTGAATTGTAGATTCACGCTAACCGCTCTCTGGCCGTCAACGCCGATAGGTGAAAATATAATATGCAATTCTAGTGGGCGATTTTGAATAACGCGTAGCGGTCAGCACGGACATTCCATACATTTCGATGTCCGAGCTGACCAGCGGGCAGTCAGCGCGACACTAAAACCAGCCTAATATTTTGGTGTCGGCACACGGCGCTGACGATCAGGGGGCGTGTCTCTAAAATCATCCTAAATCATTAAAAATACAGGTGAGTATGGGGAATGGACTTTATTGAAATAACACACACCAAAGTATCGCAACAAATAGTGATGTATATTCGTTCGCTGGGCGGAGAATTGAACCTTAACTAGACACCGATGTTACATCATAAATAAAGACATACATAAGTATTTAAACATTACACTACTTAAGCTAACCTTACACTTACTAGGATCCATTCACAATTTACAATTAAAACTACACTTACTAATAATATTATCAACTGGGATGGATGATTATAATGTAATAGTAGGTAGTTGGCCTATACAATTTAGGTTTGTTTAGCTACCTATATATATTTATGTATTTTATTTTAAAAGATTTTAAAAATTTTGAAGTTAAATATTTGTTCAAGGTACGTGACGTTACATTATTTTGTATACGATACTACAATTACATAATAGGTAAGTAAGTTTCATTTCATAAAAACTACTAGGACACAAGGGAGATAATTTTTATTTAGTTTGAAATAAATAGGCACCTAATATATATATATATATATATATATCGAAAAGGTAAGGTAGAGGTAAAAAGGTAGTAAACTATACTTTTTAGTGATAGAGGTTGAATCGATTTTAGTAACAGTTACTGATGGCGGCTGTCGATTCCAAGGAATAATAATTATTTTTTTGGTATGGGGGTCGGCCATCACAAGATTTTGTTTTCGGATTTCTATATTAGGTCAGCTTGGTGAGGTTGGTAAGGTTTTAAATCCTACTTTTTTGGTAGATTGTGCTATTCTGAAACTATTCTAAGCTTTGATTGTTTCATCAATTTATGTATTACATGTTACAGTTAATAGGACATCTAGTAATTAGAAATTTGATAAAGTTAACAGATCCACACTTTGAAAATTCAATCACTGAACCTTAAAATTAACGTTTAAATTCAGGGCTCAGTGTTATTACAAGAATAATAAACGTTAAATTAATAATATAGACTACTTGATACATTATTTGAAATTTCATTAAAAATAACTTATACAATATATACAAACTATATACAATGCTTAGCACTATATGTATATTGTGTCCAGGTTATTGTAGTTAAATAATAACTGATTAAATTGACGGTTTCTCATATTCCGTATGTTGATAGTATATGATAGATATAATCACAGTATATTAAGAGCAGGTAACCGTACAAGTTATACTTGGTGGTTTTTAATTCGCTTTCGAGAGAAACAGGGCCTCTAGTCAAGATGCATTCGACAATTTCGACGGCGATGTTGGAAAACAAAATGTACGGGATTATTATAGACATACGTACTTAGGGCATCACAAGCGACATGTCACTTAGCGATGACTCATGTCAAATCCCATACATTTTTGATTTCGAACTTCGCCGTCGAAATTATCGAATGCATCTTGACTAAAAGCCCTGGGTAATGAATAGGTAACTACATATAATAGAGTACAATGCCATACCTACTCAGTTTACTTTTCTTTTTCTAACTTGGTGAAAAATTGTTTAACTACCTCGCACTACTAAACTCAAATCGGCGCCGCGTCTCTCCCGCAGAGGGGGATGACCTCAATTCATGGTTATTTTATATTTCTTTTCCAACATTCAAATACTTGAACTTTGAAAAGACTTGAGATTAAACAACAGTGATTTTGTTAATACAAACATGCCATGTTCGTATCAATGTTTAAAATGTTTCTCTCGATACAAAATAAAAATCACCCAGTATAGACTACTCTGCACTTACCTAGTTTGGGTAACGGTCTTACATAATAGGTACCTATTATGTATTAGTAAAACGATAGACGAGGTACGAGTATGTTTCGACTATCTGTCAAAGTCAAAAGTATTTTTTTATTTATATGGCGTTGGCTTATCTTAAAACCATTTGCCAGTGTCAAGTAAAAAAGGCGGGAAATAGAACTTTCGTTTAAATTTTCAACACTGTATTCCTATATCGTCAAGTCCAAAGTCTAGTCAAAGTCTAAATAAATAGTCAGTACAGTCCATGAGACATGTCAGTCGATTTAGTAAAGTGGTAGAAGCTTTACTGAAAGTTCCTAGGGAGTTTTGGCGGGAAACACAAAATAGCACGTTTTTAGAAGTTGTACCACTTGCCCACACTTGTGCACGTTAACGAATATTTAATGGTTAATATTCTACCAATATTACACATTAAGAACCGAAATAACACAAATTTATAAAAAAATACAAAATCCCACAACGTTACCCATTGAACTCCGCGGCAACACTCCAAGTCAAAAGTACAAACCTACAATCTACATTTCAATCGTGATTTTATATTTTTTTTTTAATAGAGCCGCCTACCTACTTATTTATGAATAATCTATTATTTTTTTAAATTCAATTATATTATAATTAAAAAATAAATTTTGGATTATATAATATTGTTTAATATAAAGAATGTAGATAGTGTTTTAATTAATTATTTGTGCAAGTAAGTATGTTGTGTTATTTTTATTTTTCATCAAATGATAGTGACCCGTCAAAATTGCATATTTAAGTAGATACAATCATTTTTTAGATAAGAAATATCAAAATGTATATTTTCAGATACCTATATTAATATTTTTGATAAGATTTTCATAAAAATACAATATCATCAATGGACACTCGAAACTTATTTTAATACCTACAGAGCATAGCCTGTACGTTTACATTTTAGATTAAATTTTACTTTTGAACGCCTCATACCAGGGATGTTATGGAGCTCCATAACCGAAACAGAAACTGTCGGATAACCGAAATAAAAGTCTATCCATAACCGTAACCGAACCTGGTATAAAAGTTTAAGATAAATTCCGAATAAACATGGAGTCTAAAATCTAAATATTGTATGTTACTTTCGAAGTTCTTACTACTTTCGAACAGAAACTGTCGGATAACCGAAATAAAAGTCTATCCATAACCGTAACCGAACCTGGTATAAAAGTTTAAGATAAATTCCGAATAAACGTTGAGTCTAACATTTAAATATTGTCATTTTACTTTCGAAGTTCTTTATGAATCGAATATCCCTATTGTAAACTTGTGGATAAATCGAAATAATTTAACACCGCAATCGTATCCGTATTATTCTTATATTCGTTACCGTATCCAGTGTGCTAAATATGAATTTTTCTCACTACGCGCTGTGAAGAAGTAAACTACTTTGTATGGCATCAATAAAACGACCCTAGTGACAAACAATGGCAACTAATTCGATGCCATACAAATTATTCTAGTTGTGTTTTTGTGTTGCTTAATAGAGCAGTAATTTAAGACGGAGAACTATCAATGTCATATTGACAGATGTCGCAAGCAAAGCCTAAAAGGGCATATATAGTGTAGACGTATCTGTGTTAAGCATCTCTCTCGCATGTACCAATAAAGGAGAATATAACAATTGTTGCCGTATTATCATTATCACCACTCGTGCATAAGAAGTATCTGTAAGAACCAAGACGTCGTAGCCCACAACAGTGAGTAGTGACAAAATCTTGCACACAGCACACAGATCCGAAATTTCCTATTATATCCCTAACATCCCTACCACGCACACTTTAAAACCATTAGGTAAAAATCAAAACATAATCCGAAAACTGCATTTCATTTATCGTAAAATTACCAAAATACTTAAATAGTGGGTACCTGCTAGTTAGCTCAACCTACTCGTAGCTAAGTATACTAAGGCCTGTTTCACAGTCGCCTATTCTGTGACGAATAGCTTTTCCGTAAGTTTTGTCGCTGATTACTTTATACTGAGCGACAGATACAAACCTTCGGGATAAGCTAAGAGCTATATTTTGCTCAACTTGCCTTAAAACACATTGAAATGTGAACTTACAATATTTTGTGCACATTTGATTTTAATACAAAAGTAATTAAGTAGATGTCAATAATAACATTCAAGAAGCTGCTTGGATACAACAATTTGGACGTGATAATTCGGATTAGAGTTATAATATTATTATTTAAAAAAAAAATAACAAAGGTTTTCATAATCTTTAGAGTTAACCATACAAATCTGTTAACTTTATTTAGAACACATCTGTCCAAACAGTTAAAAATGTATAAGATAATGATTTTATTTTGGGTGGAATCGCTTAGGTTTTATAATTATTTAAAGTATTTAAATATTAATTTCTAATTAAATTGAGATCAAAAAGTCGATAAGCTACTTATTGATTTAATATCGACGGATAGGAATTATTTTGGAAAACGACGATAAAGGATGGAAATTATTACCACTAGGTACTACTTGTTATATTTAAAACTCATGCTACAATTTTTTTAAATATTTAGTTTTTCAATTTAGGACGTGTAATATCCACATTTTGTTTGGCGGCTATTATATAGACCACCACCGATGGTAAAATCAACTCCAAAAGAATAATTATTTATTATACTTTTCTCTACTATCCTTTTTAGGGTCCGTACCGAAAGCGTAAAAACAGGTACCTATTACTGAGATTACACTGTCTGTCCGTCCGTCCGTCCGTCTGTCTGTCACCAGACTGTATCTCATAAATCGTGATAGCTGGAGCGTAGAAATTTTCACAGAAGGTATATTTCTGTTGCTACTTCAATAACAAATACTAACAGAATAAAATTAATATTTAATTGGGGCTCATAAAAAAACGTAAATTTTAAGCCGTTTCGTACGGAAGTGCGCGAGACCGACTCGCACTTGGCCAGTTTTCATTTTCCGATTACAATAATAAGTTTAAATTTTTCTATTTGGACTGAAGTTAAATTGTAAACATTTTAGACATCTATAGACATTAAGGTAAAACATTTAAAACCCGCTTACCTATGCCCGGTGTTTGAGGTGAGTTTATCTATTGAATAGCGCTTTTGATTGAATAGCGCGTTTGCCAAAAAATTCACCTCAGAAACCGAGCATTAATTAGTATTTCACAAGTTTCCATCGATATGAAAGGCAACGACGTGGTTGCTTTATATTAGGGTAAAACCGGGATAGATGCCGCAGCGGGATAGATGCCTCATATTCTAAAAACCTAACTTCCCGAACTCACGACTAAAAATTAATCGCATAAGTAGGAACCGCAGTCACCCCGTACCTCAGTTACCCACGGACAGTCGTGCGGCGAGGACGCGTTTTGATCGTGTGTGTAATTATCTCCGCGGCGAAATTCACGAGCACGTCAAAGATTTAAAGGTTGGTATTTTGCGTTGTTTAACTTTTTAATTAGTAATAAATTCCGTTATATTTTTTATTTCGGCAATATAATGGTTCATTGAGTCTGCATCTAGGTGTAAATAGATGCTATTTTGTTTATAATTTATTTAAAAAATACGTGGGCATCTATCCCTATCACAAAGGATAGTTGCCCTGATTTTTTGAGGTATAGACGCCTAGGGGCACCTATCCCTCCATACACCATATATGGAGTAGGTGTATATTTTTAAAATATTTTTAGTGTCTGTTATTTATTTTATGTATTTACGTATATTTACATTTGGACTTTTTACTGATTCTAGCAGAACTATGCCACGAAAATATAAAAGAAGGGAAGGAGTACGAACTCGAGTCTTGGACTATAGAAAACCTACAGTCAGCTTTCGATGAAATGGACAAAAAAACTATGGGGATAAATGAAATATCCCGACAATTTGGGATTGCATCAAGGACATTGCGAAGACGATATGCTGCTAAAAATACAACAAAGTTGACACTAGGTAGCTTTTATTTAATTAATTTCTGTCTCTAGTTTCTAATAAATTTATAAACGTAAGGATTTTTTTTGGAAAACATCCTATTTTAGATTTTGACAACGAGAAAAGGCTAGTAAAGCACATTCTCAAGCTTAGTGATGCAGGATTTCCCCCAAACAGACAAGCCATACAGATGTTAGCTTATCAATTTGCTGAAAAGCTACACTTAAAACATAATTTCGACCGCGAAAACCAAATGGCTGGAGGTGCATGGTTCTGAAGTTTTATTGAACGAAATCCGGAGCTGTCTATCAGACAAGCTGAAGGTTTATCCGTGGCTAGAGCTAAAGGTCTTAATAGAGAAGAAGTAAATTATTTCTATGAACTTTTGATTAAAGTTCTAACCGAAAATGATCTGTTGGACAAACCAGAAAGGATCTACAATATGGATGAATCTGAAATTCAATTAAATAATAAACCCGGAAAAGTCGTAGCAAAAAAAGCTGCAAAAGTCGTCAATTCAGTGACATCTGCTGAGAAAGGTGAGACCATGACAATCGTTGGCTGTTGCAATACAATTGGTAATTTCCTTCCACCAACTCTTATAATAAAAGGTGTGAATAAAAAACCTGAATTTGAAGATGGACTTCCAAAAGGCTGTGTTGACCCAAATGCATTGCCAGATACTACATTTCTGATATCAGATACTGCACTGGGAAGTGAAAATCTAATAATTATTTACAGTTCAAGCAGCGAAGATGAAGATGATCCACTTATCTATAAAATTAAAGGAAAGAAAACTAAAGGTTTGCCCGTAAAGAAAACTAAGAGAGATGGACAGGATAACCCTAAAGATACAAGTAAAGATAACTGCATTGAATGTTTTGAAAACTATAAAAATACGAAGTCGCAATCCGACTGGATTCAATGTGTAATGTGTCAGAACTGGCTACATGAAAGCTGTACACTTTTCAGAAATTATTGCTCAAAATGTGGAAAATAAAAGCACTCTCCGGCTAAATTTCAATTAACGTGCTTAAAGTAATGAAGATTGTTGATGATTGAAGATCTTTATTGTGTGATTTTAATATAGGTAAAAAGTATGATTGTGCAATGTGCATGTTGACAGTTAACATGAATATTTTATAACAACAATTAAGAATTTATATTTTTGTTGAATAAATGCATGTAAAATTTAATTTAACAAAGAAATATGATTATGCATGTTAAAACTTAAGAATTTACATTTTAGTGAAACAAATGCTTTAAAAATTTAATTTTAGTAATTTGTGTGATATTAGAATTATCTTCTAACAATTAAAAGATTTAAAAAACACGAAATATTTTTCTTTATTATGATCCATGTTTCTTAGAGACAATTGCTGTTTTAGGAGAAGAAATACCTAACATTTGGTTGTAGTTTTTCGTTTACACGGTATAAAGGGCATCTATCCTGCACAGGAGGCATCTATCCTTCTCAGTATTTTCATGGTGGGGCAACTATCCATACAGGTAGGCATCTATCCTCTAAAAAAGAGTTCCACGAAAAGCTAATTTCTGCAAAATCTGTTTTAGGCCCGATTCGACCAAACTTGAAGTTACACGAGTGTAACTATAATGAGAATAATTTTACTCCTTCAATTTACTCTAAGATATCTTCGTTTGCGTTTTACCAAGTTACTCGAAGAGTATACTATGCTCGGTATTATTATTCAATGAATAATGAACGAATGTGTAAACCGACAAAAAAATCATGTACTATTGTTTGTATTAGAATGACTTGTACGCCATAATAATTTAATTTCGTAGAGTAATACAGTAAAATGTCAATATCAAATTATAACACTTCACAATGACATTGATCGTGACAATTGCCAGCCAGCTGTGCGACTATCCACTATTCTCTGTTTAATACTTTACTCCGTCAAAATCGCCCGTGTAAATATTTACTCCCGTTTAATTACCTTATTCTTGGATTAGAAGTTGGAAAAACGCAAAACCAGCTTACTCTTAGATTAGGAAACATTTACACTCGATTAAAATTTTACTCCAGTTTGGTCGAATCCGCCCTATGATAGGTTAAAAAAGATTAATAATAATTCAACATAAAGGATTGAGCTAGCTACATTAATAAAAACTATTCGTATAAAATTAATATTTTTAAAATTAGGTGGCTATTTCAAAAAGTGGGGCATCTACCCGGTCTTACCCTATATAATGCTTGGACTATATTGTCCGGAATCCGTAAAGTAGGGGAAAATTCAGAGCACTAAAAATATAACTCTGCGCTAATACAATAGAGTTGAAAATCGAAGTGTCCAGTGTCGAGCTATAAATATAAATGACATTGACATTTGACTCGAGTAGTGCAGAGTTCTATAGGGTGCTTTGGATTTTATCGAGCCCACCGGGTTCCGGATCATACAGTCCCAGCCTAAGCCCACGGCAATCGGGACGGAAGTTGCGTGGCTCGGGGCGGACTCGCTCCGCCTTACGCCTGCGTCCTTATATCCCACCACCCTCATTACAATATATTGTTATTATTTGAATATTATTTTAGTAAACTAAATATCTCATAGGCCTGCTCATCATCTTAACGTAGTCTTATTCGCCATATTAAGGCATCACTTACTGTTACACAGTTTTTTAGAAAAATGATAATATTACATAACACTAGAAAATGTTGTGAACAAAATATGTAAACAATGATGAAAATGAAAACAAACCCAGTTTTGATTGTAAATGAAAACATGATATTAGTAAAAACAACAAAATTCTTAATAAGTACCTACTTAATAAGCTAAACTTTTACAAAGACTCGTTTCATAATAAAGGCTACGAAAACTATTTTTACACAATAACAAGAAAAAAAGTTAGAAAAAAAACATGTGTCCTTATTCACATACACAACCTGAGAAAATAACAACAAAAACATTTTGTTTGATTGTAAATAGTAAGTTTACCTTATTGACGTTTTACCAACTTTACCATAATAGGAGTCTTGATCTGCCTTGAATCTCATTGATCGTCATGATCACACACTTAGATGAAAAAAAGACAAACTTACACAAAGCGTGAGCCGTGATCACGAATCCAAAAGCGGGTTCTTTTATACAATTCTAAATTTTAAATAACTCAAATTATTAAAAAAAAAAACTAAATATAAAGATATAATAATATTGTATGTACAAACTCTTTACCACTGGTGAAACGGTCAATTCGATTGCAGTAACAATAATTTTATTTTTACAAACAAGCTGACAGATCTCGACCGCCCTTAGCCCCTTACTCCTTCTAGTCACTGGCTTTTCGACACTATATATATAGTTACTTATGTATAACAATAAGGTAAGTTATATACATGTATACAAATCTAACGGCTACGGTCCGCCCCACCCCTGGGCCGCTAGGGGCCGGCCTCCCCCGAAGTCGACGGGGCATCAGTGGGGTCGTGCGCCACCTGAAAACGATAATTTACATATTAGAAAGTATATACATATTAGTGATTGAACTGCCTTAACGATAATGACTTCCTATTCGTAAGGCGCACACTTTTCATCCCACATAACCAAGAAGGCCCCGCAAACGATTGCTTGACTTTGCCCCAAAATAATTTTATAATAATTTAAATTGATAAAAGTTAAATTATTTTACATTTTACTGTTTTTTTTGACTGACTGCATATTGTCAGTACATCAGTAAGGCCAAAAGTTAATTTTTCAAATACATCTCGTATTAATAATAATCAAACAACCTATTTCACTACTGGGTCGTACAATACATTAGAGTGAAAACCGGTCCTGTAAAATCTGACATTGATAAAGTATGAATCGGTGTCTGGCGTATTTAAAATTTCTCTGATCGAAAATTATCGATAAGCGACGTCCAGGGGGCCAATTCTCGTAAATATTATCGGTTGAATCTCGTTTGGATTTTCAGGCTATCTCACTCGCGCGCGCACAATTTAACGCGTATACGGTATACGATTGAGTCAGCGCGTTGCCCGAACCGATATTATATCGAAAATAGTTAATAGAAACGGGGTTCTAAATATTGGTCATTAATGGTCTTAATCAAGATCCCACGTATTTTTGAAGTTTTAAAGGAACGCCTTTAAAACTTCAAAAATACCTTTCCTTACAAAATGAAATAAAATGTAATGAAGGTGTCAATAAGTACCTACGTTTACTTTAGATAATTTGTAAATGAACTCGGGGAGCAAATACCCTAAAAAAGGAAAAAATTGAACCAAGATTGGTGTTAAGCTTTCTTTGGTTCCTTTGCAGGGATAAAAGGCTTTTATAACAATTCACAAGCATAAAATCTCAAAAATAAGATTATTTTCTCTTTCGACAAACATGTAAGACGCATTGAGAGAACACAATATGAATGCCATAGGCTCGCATTTGCGATTGCGAGGCTCGGTGCAAACGGGCGACGAGACGCGGTGCAAATTTCATACATTTTAACTTCAAAGTTTCTGTGACCGGGTACAGTGTAGTCTGCACTAACCATTTAAAGGCCGGTAACGACCTCCTGTTAAAGTATCACAATTGTGTACACGGTAATCGGCCAATAAATGTAGCAGTAATCGTTAAATATAATATCAAAGTGATGATGATGATCACGAATATAATTTTGGCAATGGCAAAATTCAAAGACATTGATATCGGCGCTGCGTACGCAACTTTGAGGAGTATACCTGTGTCATCATAATAATATGTTGGTGTATCGTGTGAAGATGGTGGTGATGATGATGATTACTGTAAGTGACATGATGACATATGCTTGCAGTCATTTAAACAACGCCGAAATCCTCAAACATGTACCTATCTATAAGGACTCAGGAGTTTTGTTTAGTGCTTTTGGATTCAGGGGTATACCTTGGTGCAAAATTTTTCTTTCGGTAGCATATGCTTGGACTACTTCAGAAAAAGTCAAAATCACTCTAATATGTGTCATTATAAATTTTGAGGAGTTCCTCAATTACTCATGGATCCCATCATCAGGTCACCACTTTGGTGTCAAAAGGACCAAATTGGGAATACCCATTTACAGCAAAAAAAGGATTTTGAAAATCGGCCCACAGACGGCGGAGCAATCGTTGAATATACAAAAAAAATATACAGCCGAACGCCTCTTTTTTTGGAAGTCGGTTAAAAATGTGAATTTTTTCGACGTTTCAGTCATCAAATCGCATAACACTTAGAGCATCAAACCAACCCGTAACATTATTCACAGACTACTAAGAGATACTTGTACTACAAATTAATATTATCATAATGACGGATGTCTCACAGAGTGACAATTCTCGTAATCTATCAGAGGTCCAATTCTCGTAATGATTATACCTATTATATATCTCGTTTGGATTTTAAGGCTGTCCCGCTCGGGCAAGCTCAATTAGACGGGTATGCGAATGATTCAGCGCGTTGACCGAACCGAGATTATATCGAACATAGTTAAGAGAATAGGGCTTCTAATCTCTTCCAGCTCATTCGGCATTTCTATCTGTGTAGCTCACCGTATACTGGTCATACAGTAGGTAGTGGCACACAAGTGCAAAACTCTTTTTATACGGAATTTAGTTGCGTCAAGCGATTATAGTATAGTGGGCGTCTCGTAAATTGGCCTGTGGATATTATTGGTTTTAGTTTGTTACCCGATTACGGCGAAGCCAAAAGGAAGGGTAATGATTTTGGCAGTCTATTTATGTATGTATGTTCGTTCCGTCGTAGCGTCTCAACTACTGGTCCGATTTTAATAAATGAGGTGTCAATAGATACGTTATGATGCCGCGGGTAACATAGTCTAAATATTTTTTTTCAAAATTTTGTCTTTTGAAAATTGTACACCTATATATAAATATGTATCTATATATAAATTGTATCACTTGTTTGGGATCAAAAGAAAGGTCTTGGCAAGTACACCACAAATATGTATATATATATTTTATACATATCTGTGGCGTGCTTGCACAAATATGTCAGAATACACGTTTAAAATGCGGTCGTACAAACCCAGTTGTCCAATTTTCATAATATAAGACTCTGAATATATAACTTTTATATTATACCAATTATTTCACCTTCATAAAATATATTTTATTTCATAAATATTATTATTATTATCGTTCTTAAAATCTAGAAAAAAAATGTCTCGCTCCGCGCTCGTGAAAAAGATAATATTTTTAATTTCGAGTGTTTTGATTAGGTACTTTATTAATATTATTACAAAAACATGTTCGATTTGGAAACGGAAAATACGAAATAAAATTTTTTTTTTAAAAGACCTATAACGCGTCTCAGTGTAAACTGACGCTTAGATAGATAGAGATAGAGGTAGAGCCGTGGTGGCACCCACAAATAGCTTTGTGGGTGCCACCACGGCTCTACCTTGACCATTTTTGTACCTATGCATTTCTGGATTTCTATCTGAATTATTTTCTTGTTTCAGCCTTTTTAGTACCCTTTTTTATTCTGTAGTCGGGTTACAGTTTTTAGAGGTAATAAATCATTGAAATACACTTTTTCAAGTTTTACCTACCTATTGCTCGAAAATATCAAAACATAGATTATTATTGTTAATAAGTATCAATCCTACTAAAGT
This sequence comes from Phengaris arion, assembly GCA_963565745.1. Classification (NCBI taxonomy): domain Eukaryota; kingdom Metazoa; phylum Arthropoda; class Insecta; order Lepidoptera; family Lycaenidae; genus Phengaris; species Phengaris arion. Next base: position 11,378,470 of record OY751435.1, on the reverse strand, counting down.
CTGAAAGTTTTTTTATCAAAAATCGAAAAATTTACAATTTTTATCCCTTCTGAAAGCTTGCATTCCGCGCATGAATTAATATAAAAGCGGGTGGGGCTGTGTCGGGGCACACGGCCGTTGGTTTTAACGTGAAACGTCTATGTTAGCGAATCGCTTTTAAAGTAAAAGATTGAAATGAAAACAAGATGGACGCTGTTTTTTTGTATAAATCAATCGGTTCAAATAAACTTGACAAACACACGAAAGAATCACCACGCTATAAAGTCGGAGTCACGAGTTACACTGAATAGAAACAAGCGTGAGCGCCGGTTTCGCACAGTTATCGCAGTATCCCTCCCCCGCCGCCCCGCTTGACCCCGACACGAACTCAATGTCATAACAGAGAGCTGACTATATAAGTGAAATATTTACACCACATTTTTGTTTCTAAGACTAATAGTTTTTTAATTATTAAGGTACGATGATATAGACCTTTTCGTTACGGTCCAGTTTTTAAACCTGGTACCCGTATGTTTCGGCGCGATTTTAAAGACGTTTCACGTCAAAAGGATTGTGTGGTTTTATGAAACCACGGTAAAAGTGAAACTTAATAACAAAATAGCGTGGAGCACTGGCACAAATGAGTACTAGTCTTTACACTACACGGTCAGCTGATGCGAACTATAGGCGCCGCCATATTGGCCTCGGCTGCTCTGACGAGCGCCTTTCACTTTATCCCTACTCCGAGGCCGACCGTCACGCGACATGCAACACACAGACGAAAAAGTTTGAGGCGATGTAATGTTGACGTTGTTGTAAAATGACGATAAAAAATGTTATAGGACCTACTTACTAAAATATTCACGTAAGTGATACAGATAATATTTTTACAGACAGAATTGACTTTTATTTAAGAGATAAGTAAGCACGTCTTAACAAAAAATGATGGAGCTAAGAGTAACGAGCTCAAACGATAATGAATCTTGATATCGAAATAGACCGATTATCTGGTATCAAAATGTAATAAAACGGTAGTCAATGAGCCATTACACGACACCGGCATACGACCGACTGTAAAAATAAAAACCAATAAGACAATATTACTGGTGCAAGCTGCAACATTGTTGCAAACTTGACTTCGGCGTGGGCCGGACTCCAAGTTAATATAATGCTAATTTTATGAACGGTGTCTCCACTGTCAATATCTATAGATAAGACACATGAAAATAACTGTAAACGTTGCATAATATTGCATTTAACAAACAGAAAGTTTCTATTATAGTAATAGGAATTAAATTAATGAGTAAAAAATGCTGTTTATATTGCTATACCGATTACCGATAGAATCCTTGAAAAATCCTTAGTAGTTTTAGCTCATAAGTTTCTTAAAGAAATTCCGTTGTTACCAAATACAAAATAGTAATCAGTGTAATTAAAGTAAACACTGCAATTTGTAAATGTATTTTGTAATGTAAGAAATAATAATTAAATATTGTAAATTACAATTTATACCTATTACCTACTTCATTACATTTTCATTGCAAATACGTAATTTGTAAGATTGTAATAGTAAATTATGTAGGAAATACTGTACCAGGTACCTTCTTATTTGAGTATTCATAGCTTCAGTTTGTTGATCAGCAATAATTATAAATTATTAGTAAATTGATAGTAAAATGTAAGCAAATAAAGTGTTCTATTTACCGAGCGAAATATTAAAACTGGTATTTTATACTCGATTTGTAAATTTTATATAATAAATCCTTTATTTAATGTTCTATCGACTATGAATAAGAACAAGTGATATAGAATAAACTAGTTACATTTCTCAGAAAATAAGGTTATATCATTCCTTAACTTTATTACAATCAGAAAACTTTAAAATCAACAATTATTTTTAACCGATATCAATTTTTTTTTTATGTTCAATGATAATTCCGTAGTATGTGGACCGATTTTCAAAATATTTTTTTTGATGTAAAGGGTATATAATATATAATCCCAAGTTGGTCCTGTTTTCACCAAAGTTCTGATGATTGGATCCATGGGGAATTGAGGGAACTGCTCAAAATTTATATGGACACATATGTTGATTTCGGCTTTTTCTGAAGTAGTTCAAGCATATGCTACCAAAAATTTTGCACCATGGTATCCAAAAGTACTGAACAGTACTCCTGAGTCCTTATAGATACATGTTTGAGGATTCCGGCGTTGTTTAAAGAACTGCAAGCATAAGCCATCATACGACTTACAGTAATCATCATCATCATCACCACCATCTTCACATGAAACACCAACATATTATTATGATGACATAGGTACTCACTACTCCTCAGAGTTTTGTGCACCGATATCAATGTGTTCATAATAATATGATAATAAATTTAACTAAAAAGGGAAAAAATATTATTTTAAACAAAAAATGAAAACCGACTTCCAAAGTAAAAATGCACAAAAAAGTATGAAATAAAACGTATTTTCTAAATAATTCCCCTTTTAAATTTGGCTATAATTTTAACTATTTCTCTACTCAATCTTCCTAATTTTGAAGTCGGTTTTAATTTTTTGGTTTAAAAATAATAATTAGTGTCAAACACAATGTTGTAATTTTTATATGTAAATTAGACCTATCGTGATATATTAAAAAAATACTAATAGCGATAAATACTAGAAACGATAATATCATCACGATATCGTAGTATTTATCGCTATTAGTAGGTATAATATTATATTTAAATATTTTTTGTCATTCCCAAAACTTTTACCCGATGAACTTAAAATAACATATTTAGCTCGATCGAGTTTGGCTCTGTCTAAAAGCATTTGAGTTCTCTTAAATTCGGCAAAGTTGCGCCACAGGTTGGCGAGGCATTACGCAGGACATTTGATCCTGTCGGGATGTTTTTTCTGCTCTACTAATCTAAATATTGACGCCCAAATTTTATCTTATTGCATAACAAAATACTATTTGCACTGCTGATTAAAACGTAATAACAGATCTGGTATAAACTGGTCATATTCTTACTCATTCATGTAGTAAAGCCGTTGGGGTCAATGACTTCGCAGCCTTAAGTTCACATAGTTTTTATTTATTAATGGCCAAGTGTCAACTGTTACTGTACATAAATGATATCTACATTAAACAAAAACCAGCCAAGTGCGAGTTGGACTCGCGCACGAGACGTTCCGTACAAAACTCGTTTGTACATACAGTCCCATTCAGGGAGCTCCACTTAAATATGTGTTTTATTCTGTTTTTAGTTTGTTGTTGTAGCAGCATCCGAAATAAATCATCTGTGAAATTTTCAACTGTCTAGCTATCACGGTTAAGTACATACAGCCTGGTGATAGACAGACGGACAGTGGAGTAAGTAAGAGGGTTACATTTTATTTGGGTACGGAACCCTAATTAGTTTGATAACGGTTAAGTTTACTTTTAAAGCTTCCGTAGTACTACAACTTACAAGGAACCCTTAAAGTTTCGTTCAGTCCGTCTGTATGTCTGTCCGCCCATCTAAGTTTTGCAATTATAAATATAAATGATTGAAATTTGTAAAGAATTTTTGCGCGCTCGCAACGCTACGTTCTAAATGCGAACGAGCGCGCATAAACTTATATATTGCTAAGTTTTGACGTGATAACGTCTTATAATTTTATGGAGCCGGCTGCACGCACGAAACAACATGCGTTACCTGTTACCAGCGTTACCTCGCTAAATATGACGCATTGCCGTTACCTCAGCTAGCCGCGCCTTAGGTATGTGAGCGGTGGGACGGAGAGGTGGAGGCGCTTGATGTTATTACTCAGTTCGGCGCCGGACTTCGCGGCGGCAACATGCCTACCTAAGTCGCGGCCAATTAGTTCCGCGCGCACTATAAACATGACGTTGTCACGTTCAACTATCGTCAGTAAACCGACTTTACAGACAACCGATTTTTTGTTTAGACTTTTTCGGCTGTTGATTTCATCGTATATATCCGTAGAGTCTGTCAAATACAAACCGTATTTGACAGACTCTACGGAAATATACGATACCAGTTTAATTAGATTTCAACTTCTTATAGTGAAATACAGTGCAGCATTGTCCTATGCGAACCTTGACCAAAAAAATGTGACCACCACTGTATATTAAACATTATTACACAAATCTATATACGCATAATAATATTTTTATATTTTAGGGATTTAAAGTGCCACATGTAAAGTAGGGATAAAAATATCATTCTACCCCATCGTCTTTTGTTGTTATTATAGCGTAGTTGAACAGGTATTTTTAAATAAAAGCGAGGTTTGACACATTATTTTTTTATAAAATGAACCATTTTTGAGTAACCGGCCGCCAATGTGGCTTACGAGTTGGTTTCCCTTCATGGCATTTCTAAAGTATATGTGTTAGGCATACACTATACAAATTAGTAATTATCATACAAGTAATATTATGTAATTACAAAAAATACCAAATTTAATAATTTTACGCTGAAAAAAACATTTTTAATCTGGAAAGATAGAAAAAACACATAATTTTTTTCTAGCAATTAAATAATTATCTCAATATTTAGTAAACATCTTTATAAGCAAATCACAATTTTTACCCGACTACAGCGAAGCCAAATGGATGGGTAATGATTTTGGCAGTTTATGGATGCAATATGTATGTATGTTTGTTCCACCGTAGAGCTTAAAATACTGATCCGATTTTAATTACTAAGGCGTGAATAGATGTGAACCTTATTTATTAAAATCGGATTATTATATTATATATCGGATTATTATATTAAGTATATATCGGATATTTCAGAGCCCGGGTACATTGGCTATATAATTTAGGAAGTCGAGTTATAGTGTTTTATAAACCTCGACGACCTCTGTGGCTGAGTGATTAATAAAGCGTCGGCGCTGACGCCGGAGGTCGCGGGTTCGAATCCCGCCGAAGGGACAACAAGTTTTTCTGTGTTCCTGGGTCTTGGATGTGTATTAAATATGTATAGTATAATAAAAATCTGAAATAATAGGTCTTTACCTATGAAATTGCCGTTCTGCAGTACTGGCCATTTCAAATCAAAATAATTTTTGTTTGGCTAAGAATTCTAATTTCAAATTAATTTTATTTTAAAAACCATGGAATTCTTTTTCCAAAAGTAGTCATTTGTTTATTGATTAGTGTTACATTTTCATTGCATTTCAATCTTTTTCGTCATCATGGAACGTTAAAAATTCGAGTAATTGTGGAATATTAGTACCGTCGTGGCAGCAACGCGGCACAAGCGGCACAAGCGGCACGCAACATCAACGACGTTTACGGAGCTATCATTACAAACCAACGCACCACCTGTTATTGGTTTCCTCACTTCCGTTCTGGAAATTTCGACTTGAAAAATGAACCTCGCGCTCGTCCGAAGACTTTGGTCAACAATGACTAATTAAAGGCGATTGTGGAAGCTGATAATACACAATCTACGGCTGAAATAGCAGCAACTTTCGACGTTAGCGTCAAAACATTATTGGTTCATTTGCGTCAAATTGGCATGGTAAAAATGCTTGACAAATGGGTGCCCCACGAACTCAATGATCGCCAGCGCGAAGTCCGCGTCGAGACGTGCCTTGCACTGCTCAACAGACACACAAATGAAGGAATTTTGAACCGCATTGTTACCTGCGATAAAAAATGGATTCTGTTTGATAACCGCAAGTGCTCAGCAAGTTGGTTGGATCCTGGTTCAGCACCTAAACAATGCCCTAAACGAAAACTTACCCCTAGAAAAGTGATGGTCACTGTTTGGTGGTCTAGCGCCGGTGTGATTCATCACAGCTTCTTACCAAACGGGGTGAGCATTACTGCAGATGTGTACTGTGAAGAACTGAACACAATGATTGAGAAGCTGGTACATCTCCAACCAGCAGTGGTCAATCGCAACGGCACGACAACGCGCGACCTCATACTGCACAGCAGACGGTCTCCAAGTTGCAAGAACTGGGGTTGGAAGCTCTCCGTCATCCACCCTACTCACCAGGCCTTGCGCCTACAGACTAGACTACTACTTTTTCCAGAATTTGGATAACTTCTTGGCGGGAAAAAAATTCAATACCCGAGAGGCAGCACAAAATGCCTTTGAAGAATTTGTTGCCTCCCGTCCAGCTGATTTTTTTAACAAGGGCATCAATAAACTGCCACTGCGTTGGCAAAGATGCATTGATTGCATGGGTAATTACTTCGATTGATACAAATAAAAAATACATGAAATTAATTTTTTTCATACAAAATGGCAATTTCATAGGTAGAAAAAGACCTAATATATATATTATTAAATATATATTTCCGTTATCTTGTACCTGTGATACAAGTTCTTCGGATACTTGGTACAGGACCAGATTGACGCGGTCTGGATGCGTCCATAGATAAAAAAATTGTCGTACCTATAGTTTCGATGACCGATTTATCGCTAGCTAGAAAACAGCTGGGGCATTAATTTAGCTAACTGTATGTAACAGTGTTGCAAAGCTGCGACGTACAGGTGTATACAACGGTCCCATTAAATATAGCCGCTTGTTAAGGAATCGAGTTTGCAATCAATTACAAAGGTTAACTATAAAGAATATTTATAGTTTGTCACTGTTATTTTTCAAATTCCTTACACAAAAACTATAGCGGAATAAAAAGTTTAATATTTGACATTTTGTATATCTATTAAAAGTGAATAACCTAAAAGCCGTTTTTGAATCACTGTTGCTTAATCCTTTAATATTGTCCAAGGACTTCATATGAAGTAGATATATTGTATACAATATTTTTAGATAGCAAAAAGTTAATGTTGACAGATTGACAAACATCAGCGTGTAACAGGATTGTATTTATCAAACACACGGTAGTGTGTTTTATAATCTGAGGTATTGTGTGTTGTTATCATTAAATTAAAACGTGAAGCAAAAATGTCAAATACGGTTTTATGAGAATTGTGCGTACGGATCAGTGTGAAATTTGACACATTTAAAGTTTAAGTGGAGGAAGGCTTACCGAAAACTAAATTTTTTTAAATAACGCTTAGGAATACATTAAAGGGGAATGCCAGTTTTAGGCCCAGAAGTGCACACATAATTGGCTATATTCAAAAATTGTATTAATTTTTATGGTAGTCCTTCCTTGTATTCATTAATCTGTACAACTCGGCAACTTTATAAAAAAAATATTAAACAAGTAAACGAACAGGAACCTAGACAAGTACTTTCTATGACTTTCTCACATAAAATGTTGCCCTTACTAAAAATATTATTTTGTCAGGTAATCGAAATAATACAATTTTTAATAAAATAATATAATGATATAATATTTATACCTAATGTTAGTTTTTCGAATGATTTCGATTATATTAAGGTAAAAGTAATTACATATATATTTTAAAGATTGAACTGAAAGATGCTTAATACCGTCATCGCTACGTGTGAGTTTACTTTGCGACTATAATTATTATGTGCCTTCAGATTGTAGGATCTGTTCTTATCACTTGAGCAGTAACTCATGGGAATTACTTTTAGAATCTATATATAATCCTATTAAAACATTTAGCTCAGAACAAATGGAAGAAGTACTTTCTCTATTATAAGAAAATATACTTTTGCATTTGGATTTTGAAAACATACATATCATGCCAGATCATATTGTTCACTATTATCTAGGGTTTTCAAAGCAGAATTTCAAGAAATCCTTTTAGAAGTCCCAAGATTATCAGGAAAACACAGAGCAGCATTTGCACTTGCAGCCTACTTAATGAAGTTGCGAAAAGGAGATAGTGATGAGCGCATTGCATCTTTGTTACGTGTGCCTAGAAGCACATTAGAATCATTAATGAATACAGCTCGTGAAATATTAGACCAGGACTTTTTCCCGAGAAATCTTGGATTAAACCATATTTCGAGGGAAGATATCTCTCAAAGAAATCGATTAATTCCGAATGGCCTTTTTGGGGGTGAAGACAGAAAACCTATTATAATTGCTGATGGCACTTATATTTATATAGAGAAAAGCTCAAATTATCTCTACCAAAAAATGACTTACTCTCTTCACAAGTACCGCAATTTAGTAAAACCATTTTTGCTAGTATGCAGCGATGGTTATATCATAAATGTCTTTGGCCACTACCCTGCGACAACAAGTAATGCAGAAATCATTAAACAAGAATTCTCAAATGAAAACAGCTCTTGTCAATGCTTTTTCCAACCAGGGGATGTCTTCATATTTGATAGAGGCTTTAGGGACTCATTGCCATTATTACGTAGTTGTGGCTATAGTGTACATGTCCCTTTGTTTCTAGAAGAAGGTGAAACCCAGCTTTCAACTCAGGATGCTAACGAGACAAGAGCTGTAACATTATGTCGCTGGGTAGTGGAGGTTGTAAATGGCAATGGTAATCTTTAAGATAAAATTCAAAATATTCAGACAAACATTTTTCAACAGGGCTTCTAAGCACATCATGATTGATTTTTCCGTGGCTGCTGCTCTTATTAATAAATATCATTTAAGAGTTCAAGATAGAGAGGATGCTGCTCAAATATAGGATATAGTGAACCGTAACATGAGTAGAAACAATGATCTGTGTGATTATTTAAGAGATCACAATCTGAATAGAGTAAGAGCAGATCTTCAAAATATTTCTGTGAGCAATGAAAATGTTAGTGAATTCCCTAGATTAAATATAAATGAATTAACATTGATTGCCTGCGGGACTTACCAATTAAAACAAGCTCGCTCCTACTATGGCGAGCATAGGAGGTTTAATGGATGCTATCATATTAAAATATGCACAAATATTAGAAACAGGATGATGGAGGATAATATATTTGGACCTAATTCTTTTCTGTTAAGGGCAAGAATTGCTAGTCGGCACGTTAGTCGCAAAGTATACTTTGTGTATATTTTATACAGTACAATTAATACAGGCCGCGAAGCAATAAAACAGTATTGCTGTAATTGTATTGTAGGCCGTCGAACGGTAGGATGCTGTGCCCACGTCATGACTGTGTTGTGGTATTTAGGATGGGCACGGCATCAAAACAATATTTTACCACCGGCTCAATTTTTAGATGAGGTATTAGTAGTATACAATGATGATGAATAAATGTGTAAAACTGAAATATAATATTGTTTTATTACATTATACTCCCAAATAAATTAAAATAATTTATAAAATGACATTGCACATATGTCATATAACTTGTGTTAATAACATATAAAAATAATTGATAACTTAAAAATGCGAAGTTTTTTATGAACCACTTCTTTTAGGAATTAGTTGCTGTCATTGCCTACTATAATTACCAGTACATAGCACAGGTGTGCACTGTGGGCCGAAATTACTATGGAGACTTGGCATGCCCCTTTATAAAAATAACAACAACACACACTACCTCACTCATACTAACAATTTTGCACCAATTTTGTATACATTACAGTAGGTTTGACACAATTGTCAGTGAGTGTCAATCTTTCTTTCACATTCCAATAAACAACATTTACATATTTTTATTGCGTATCTAAGCGCCAAAAGAAACCTAAAAAAGGTGAAACTTCAAAATTAAAATATGAACATCTAGTTTTTATTTATTTTATGAACTTACTTCTAAGCATTATTTAAAAAATATTGCAAAAATGCACACCTTCCTCAACACAAACTTTACTTTAACGGCCAAATTTTATACTCCGCCGCCGGTTGCACAATTATCTTAAAACTGTATCGGAAGATTTTTGCTTCACGTATTAATATAATAATTATTTGTAAGCTCAAAGGTTAGGATATAAAGTATTTTGAGTGATATGGGTTTACAAACACTCATTGAATGACCAATAATAATTTGTGGTGGCTGTAAAGAACCGACAGTTAAAACTTTTGCACTCAACGTCTCCGCACAAAGGAACGCATAAAATATAATAATGATTTTCTTTTTGCCGTGCGAGGATACCGAAGTATCGTAATGTGTGTTTTATTGATTTATGTGAGGATTTAAGAGCGTCTGTAATGCAACATGGACTTTATGAGGCCAGTTCCCATTGTCACATTTTAATTTCTATCTGTTCGACAGTAAAGGTAAGAAAAGCAAACGAAATGGAATCAGTCACTGACTTTATTTTCAACCGACTTCCAAAACACAGGAGGAGGTTATCAATTCGTGTGAATGTTTTTCAAAATTCTTTTTTTATTGTAAAGAGTTGACTCCTGAATTGGTCCCATTGTCACCAAATGGTAGACCTGGTGATGGGATCCATGAGGAATCGAGAGTAGTCTTCAAAATTTATAGGGACACCGATAGTGATTTTGACTTCTTTTGATGTACGAGTAACTCGAGCATATGCTACCAAAAAGTGAAATCTGCCAAGGTATAGCCTGGATCCAAAAGCACTGAACGGGATTTTTCAGTCTTTGAAGATACACGTTTCGAAAGTTCAGCATTGATTATAAAATTGCAAGCAAATGTTACTATTAAATAATCTACACTTGATGATGACTTTGTCGAAACCGGTCGTGTAATATATAAAAATTAATGAAAAATACTTATTAAAGTAGAAATAGTGCAAGAAGTCCTGTGTGTTATTACTGTATTAAATAATCATCATCACTACCACCATCATCACACCATACATCATGATAATTATGTTGATATAGGTATTTCTCATAATATTTTAGACCGATATCGCTTTCTTTGAACATTCACAGCTACCAAAAAGTGAAATGTTGTGCCAAGCCTGTAGGCTTTACAAACCCTAATTACGATGGTTTGATGGGATCCATGAGGAATCGAGGAAACTCTTATTAGAAAAGTTAATGATCACAGTAACAGTGACCGGTTTCGACAAAGTCATCATCAGGTGTTGAGTAATATATTAAGGTACGGTCGTGTAATATATTAAAATTAATGTAAAATACTTATTAAAGTGGAAATAGTGCAAGAAGTCCTGTGTGTTATTACTGTAAAACATGAATTTCCACCAAGAACCTACAGTACAATCAATAACATATCTAAGTTAATGATCGTTAAGTTTTGTTACACATTTACAATTTACCCGCAACTTTTTCTGTCCACACAACACCACAAAAAAGATTTATGAAAATTGGTCCAGCAGTTGTAGCAATTAATGCCCAAGAGAAAAGGGGATTCGTTTTTTTAAATATAGAAGATGATCACTAACTATGAACTAATCTGAGACACGGCGCCGGCCGATTCAACATTGGACACTTTTGACTGATGATTTAATTTTAGAAATCGTAAGTGTGGGACCTCTTGCTCCAACTAACTTCATGGAGGTGTTTTGTGCATAAGTGCTTAAAATCGACGTAGAAAAAACATGATTATACTATAGTAGACGTTGGTCGCGACTTCGTGCGCGCAAAAGGAAATCCCGCGGGAACCGTACATTTCTCCGCGATAATATGTAGCTTCAGCTGGATAGTAGAATGCTAATTTGTGTGTTGTTTACGAATTGGTCTCGGGTTCGAAAACCAGTCAGATAAATATTTTTGTGATTCTTTTTATTGCCTTTCTCTTTTATTTTTTAAAATATTTTATCGTCCTACTAAAACTCCAAACAAAGCTCGGTCTCCCAGGTACTAGTTAATAATATTATAATATCACTGAAAAGAAAAAAAAATTGAAGTCGGTACCAGCCCAAACAATTGTGTAAATCTTTTGATAAAAAAAAAAAAACATTAATTTTAACACAACTACGTCCTTATACATACAAATAATACTTTAAAGAAGTCACGTTAACTTTTGACTGGTACCGACTTCAAAAATAAGAAGATTGAGTAGAAAAATAGTCAGATTTTAGCAGAATTTAAAAGGTGAACTATTTCTACAATAAGAATTATTTTATACTTTTTAGTCGTTTTAAGAATGTTATCGCTTTTACTTTGGAAGTCGGTTTCAAAATTTTTGTCACCTGTGACTGTTCGCGAACATGGAATAACCTACGGGCTACGGCCTTGTGAGTTTTATGCACTATGCTTTAAATTACAGGATTAAAATACTTACTAAGGATTAAAATTAAAATGTTTTGTGTAACATCTATGCTCTTATTTTCTGTCATCTGTTGGAGATATTTGTTTAGAATACAATAGGATTATTTTATTCATTTATTTTATTTAAGGTTTGTTAATTTTAATGTCATGCCCATAATGTAACAATATTCTCTTATAATTCTCTTCCATTGTTGAAATGTTTCCAACTTTCAATAACATTATTGTTACCACAACAGCGACTGTCCTAGTAACATTAGACGATGTTTCTCGAATAATTCGTATGTTATGTTTAATAATATTAATGTAATGCGGTACTTTATTTACAGTTTCTGTTCAAATATTGTAAAGATGTATAATCCAAAGAACGCAATAGCCAATAAAACAGACTTCATACCATACTTTATAGTGATCAACTGATTATTATAATACGTAATTTGAATGCAAATTTTGCAAGCAATATCAATAACTTCTAATATAGAATATTATAATTGAAAATCGAACACATATGAGTCGAGTTGTCATATTTGAAATTGACATTTGACTTGACACTCGTGTATTCGATTTTCAGCTCTATTATAATAGCGCAGAGTTTTATTTTCAATGGTCTGAATTTTCTACGGCCTTCAGGATTCCGGATCATATAGCCCCAGCCTTAGGTAGGTTGCCGATGACCACGCCAGCTTACTGCGGGTTAGCAAAGTTCACGCGGCTATGAAGATTGTTACTTGTTAGCCTTCTCGTATACGCACATTTGCTCGGGAAGTTTTCCACTTCCATGCGTCCTTGAAGTCGTCTTGTGTCTGTCTGATTGTACGGGCCACACCCCCGAATTGTACCAGCACCATAAGGAGTGCAAACCAATGCGAACTACTATGAGGGCAGGGGTTACTAAACTTTAAAGAAATCACACCAACAAAACAAAGAAACACCAATCAAGTGCCGTTTATTCTGTGGAACCCCATATTAAATCTTTATTAATTGTATTTTTATCGATTTGATATGGAGTACATATGGAGAATATTTTTAACCGTGGTATTATTTAAACCCTGATGACTATTCTACGGAACCCACTTTGGGAATGTCGCTCTTATGACTTATCTACAAGGGCCCGCGGGGGCCCAAAGCAACCTTAAGCGACGGCGAAGTGAGCAAAACTAGTTTATCTGTATTTCCGTCTACACACATAAATAAAACATGGCTTCGCTAATGTGGAATGGCATTCTAGATGTCTTTACCCTAGGTGTCTAACATGGATAAAACTATTCACCCCACCACTGCGCCGTCTGCGGCAACTAGTGAATGATTTATGTGTTTCATCACATTTAATACGGTCTAGAGCGGTGGTCGTCAAACTGCGGCCTGCGGGCGTGATTGGTGTGGCTCTTGGCCCTCGCAGCGGCGTATTTACCCTGGGACCAAAAGGGCCTGGTCCAGGGCAGCAGGCTGACATAACTAATGATGATTAGAACTTGTTGTAAAATTATATATATTTTTTTATCAAGTTCTGTTGTACTTATTACTCCACAAATGATTTATAATTAATCAAATCAAAAAATACAACCATGCCAGGGCATCACCACGCCAGGGCGTCTCACGCCGACTATGATGGGCCGACTCGACATCACGACACGGTCGACATTTTTTCTTTACTTTAGACATTTTTTTAATGTCTAAATTTAGAAGTCAGATTACTGTCTGCTGACATCAAAGACATGTTATACATTTACCCTAATACTAATAAAAATATTTACACAACGGATAACTTAAGCAACGTTGCTATCTTTTTCTATCAAGTGACATTTCCAACGTATCAGACAACGACAGCAACATTGTTTAAGTTATCCTTTGTGTAAATAGTTTATAAGTAAGGGGGATAATATACGGCATACTTAGTTAAAGTTAAGACTTAACTTTGGAAAAAATTAATATGTTAGCGCAGCATTTCTTCTCCATATTGTGTTATTAAGGCACAGTAGTAGTACTTACTACTCTTGTGCAAATAGTAAGTCTCATGGAGCCGGTTTTCCTGACCGAAGTCAGTCAGGCTATAATTATTATATTTTACGGGTCACGAGTCACGAAGTAGACGCCAGTATCAAAATTTGTTAAGCGAAAACCCGCTTAATTATAAACTATATTATTATGCCGTATAAAAATGACTGCCGAAGTTTTACGGCTCGCTTAGGTTAAGCCGATCGTAAAATAAACTTATTCAAGAAAGTGCCAATCAGTATACTGTTGGTCGTAAAAACCGTGAAATAAACTACTTTAATTTAGTGTCGGTTAGTGTAAATTATTAGATTTCGCGTGACTAAGAGTGGAATAACTGAAATTGGTTTGGTATACACTCAGGAATATGAAGGGACGAACCACCCAGTCTCAGAAGATAGCATCCAGTTACACACTTTGTCATTAAATAATAATACAGACACTTAGCTCTTGCACAATCTACTGATAAGTGTAGGATAGGTTATTTGCATGTTTTGTCTCTGTCGCTCGAGATAACGCAGGTATGCAGCAGCAAAACTTCCGAATAAGTTATCTGACACTTATTAGAAGGTTGTAAAACAGACCCTAAGTAGAAATAATTAGAGGCAAATAAGACATGTTATATGAGGAGTCTGAGACAAACAAAAATACAGACAGTGACTTAGGGTTTCATTTCTTGTTTATAGTATATCCCTTCGCAATAATCTTTGTTGTTTAATGAAAGCCATGATCGTACTGCAAGCTATTTTGACTGACTCTTGTAGAATCATTACCCTATACACAAACGGGTAAAACTCAGTAATAATAATAATAAAACCTACGTACATTTCCCTTGATAGTTTAATCTTAAACGATAGATAGTATGGTAGGTAGCATGGATATGATGGCGAATACTAAACTAGATCATAAACGCTATATCCACTTTACTTTTATTACTCCGAGCCTCGTATAGTTCGTGTTCCTCTAAAATTCAACCGTAACACCGCAAAGTCCCATTTTAATAGGTTGGAACTTGGAAGATATTATAACGGGATCGTATCAAAATAATATATGTATGGGTCCCGAGACTTAGACCTAGACGTATATATCCTTTATCAAAAGTGAGTTTTTAACCCCAGCCCGCCGCAAAGAGAGGGGTTTGTCTGTCTGTGTGTATTTCCGTGGCATCGAAGCTCCTTAACGAAAGGTCCGATTGAGATGCGGTTTTTGTCTGGATTCTGGCATGATCAAGAGTTCCTCAGCTATGATTCATCATCAACGGCTCGCTCACTGCTTCACAATTCGGGGGTTACCTACTTAAAAATTGTAATTTTTCTCAAATCATAACATTCGTCTCTCTAACTTCCATTATAAATCAATGGAATGACCTATGTAGATTGTGGAAGACCTATAAAATCACATAATAACCCCAATTCTCGTTATTAACCTACACTTTCATTTTACTTTTATTGAATTATAAATGAATCGTCTTGATATCATAAACTGATATTTATACTTTGGACCAATCCGAACGGGTCGAGCGTTGGTTTGACTTGCATGAGAAAACCATTTGCTGTTTTAACTGGATCGTAACTGAGTTATTGCAGTGTTTAATTAGCAGAATCGACTCTATTTGGAGTTTGGACTACTGCAAGCCTAGTATGTACTTTTTACCTAGGTAGGTATGTACAAATTGTATGTACCGGACAAGCACCTAATTCATCATCAGTCATTACAAAGCAGTGACGTCCTGAATCTAGAATAACTATATATTTTTGAAAAACTGTAACCCGACTACGTAAATTACATTATAGCCTGTTACCCGGGCTATTACGAATATATTGGCAGTTGACACTTATTTTATTAAAATCGGATCAGTAGTTTAGGCGCTACAGTTTAACAAACATACATACATACGTAGACTGCCAAAATCATTACCCTTCCTTTTGGCTTCGCTGTAGTCGGGTAAAAAGGATAAGGCTGATGCGTGCTTGATTCCACCACGCGCGTCTACTGCGGTCTGCAACCTTACGAAGATTGTAATAAAAATATATAATACCAAAATACAATTAATAACCTAACGAAGAGCATGTCAGGAGGGTTCCATTTCACGTAAAATAATTTTCCTAAAGGGTACTTAGCATGACATATCAACATGGAAAGTTTCAAGTTTCTGCCTCTTATAATTTAGAAATGCCAGAGGAAGAACCAACTTATGAACCACTTTGGGGTCTCCAACGTAGTTTATAAGATCACTCAATATTGGTTCACTTTATAAAAATGCATGTATCAAACCTCACCTTTATTTAAAAGAACCGATACCATACACGATGCAATAAAAAAACCATCCCTACTTCACGTGTAGGTAAGTAGGTATAGCAAGCCACTCCTAAAATATAAAATTATTATTTATTTATGATACCGAAAACGAAAACTATTTATATACTAAATTCAATATACAACTATACCAAATTTCATCAATTTAATATTCATTGTTGAAGCTAGAAGGGCGGACAGTTAGACAGACAGACGGACGGACAGAGCGCAACTTTAAGAGTTTCTTGTAGTATTACGATACAATATAATTGGAAATGTAATAAATGACAAGTTATACCAATTTATGATGAAGTCGGTGCTAGAACGGAGCGGGTTTTACGACCGCAGACTTAAGACCTAAAAGTTAAAACCTAAAAAGGTTTTACATTTGTATTTTCAAAAACCTGTTAAAAGTCCTGAATAAGTTATGAGTAACCTTTTAATGCTGTAGCAGATGTTCTATATTTATTACAATATAAAAGAAAATGAATCTTCTAAGTAGACAACTAGATACCTACTTATAGTAACTACCATCACCTATCAGATAGAATATAAAAAAAATGTTAAGGTAATCCCGGGGAAAAGGCCGTACCAACTTGAAATATCACAATCATATTATTTATGTACTATGGAGATTTATATTTCTTATTAAATCTAAATTCTTAATGAAACAGTCTTTAAAGTAACAATTTTACTTACTTTACTCGTTTATAGACCAGTGATAAGACGTATACAAAAAAAAAAGGAAACCACATCACAACAATGTTTTTATTTTTGCGATTTCCAGGAGATCAAAACACTTTTTACTATCTGCTGGAATATGCAATTTTAAGGCAATTTGCTATTTTCAGAATACATTAAATAAATAAAAACACTTAGCTTAAACTATTTATTGCAAGATACGTATAGCTATTAAACTATATGTTTATATTCTCGCCGGTTGAACTATAAAGTAAGTTTAATGTATACTCCACTTATTTTTATATTGTTAAAGCTAAAACTCAAAGTACGAGCGAGAAACACGTTTTATTTGAGCTCTAAGTGACCAGCCGACCGTGCCTGCGATAAACCACGTCTTCAGACCGTTTAAAAGACCATTTCCTACTTTTATGTATCAATAGGATTTGTTCTTTCAGTAGTATTTGGTACTTTGGAGAATCGATTTAGTTAAACTTTGAATAATATTGACTAGTTTTATAGTTATGTTATTCCCATTTTATTTTGAGCACTCACAAAGCGGTGAGGCTATAACAAAGCGGTGACCGCCAGTGAGTTCTCGACTGAAGGCAACATATTCGAACAAACCGCTCATCACATTCTATGGGAGTGTGATCTCTGGCGAGATGAAAGGACTGCAATGCTAAACAGCCAACTTCGTAAATCTCGAGTCGCATATTACGGTGATCTCTTGGACAGCGCTGGGAATTTCCGTGCTTTCAAGCGTTTTGCCATATTTATTATTGGAAACAATCCAACACAATAAATTCCGAATAAAATACATTTATAACTTATATTTCGCTTAGTATGACATAATAATCTTTATTCCAGTGGTGCTTCCCCTTTAGCGCTTTGACTTTTTGGTCATTGCAACTTTGTGCTGTCTGTCTGCTGCCAAAGTGGGACTTTGCTTGGAGATATTTGGTATTCTTCCTACTCCTCCAACATTTCTTCTGATTAATTTCGTTGCAGAAAAAACAGATTTAGCATGTCCCTCAGGCACTCCTGAGATAATATCAAAAAGATTTTTGTGATTGGTTGCCTCTGTCGATCCTGGCTCACAGGAGTTGCATATGTGGTGGGCCAATGTCCGTTTAGAAAAAGTCTCATTTGATAAAAATCATACTTTTATAATGCTACAACTTAATCCCATTCACCCTAAAACAATGTCAACTACCCCTTTTTTACCCTGTGGTCGCACTAATTTAACAAAATATAGTAAGATACACCTATAAAATCTTGATGTAGAATATCAGTAAATGAAAGTTTGTAAGCACATATACTCAATCTCGTTTCAATATATAAATAGTTCTAAGCTTGATGCGAGACAAAGAAATCTATTTTGAATCGTTCTCATAAATGTATTTTATGTATTGTTAATGGCTTCTTACGATCGAAATAAATACTTAAGCATGTTTAGGTGACTCAGTATTTATAGGCTATGCGACATTAATCTAGGAGAATAACATTATCCAGATGTAGGTGATTAATTAAAATGACCCATTATTATGTGTAAATAGAACAAGTGTCAAATTAGATCAAAATTATGTAAAGTTAGATGGGGGCAAGAGATGCATGCCTAGATTTTAAACTTTATTTTTCTCTGTGGGTTATGAGGACAACACTGTTTGTGTGAAACTGCCATGTTTAGCCACAGACCATATTTAATACTTCCCCCTGACATTATTGGCAATACAATGGGACTGAAAATTATTTCAATAAGCATACATTGCGTAGCTTAACGTTACCTACCTGGAGATCGTACGGGCCAGAAGTTGCGTTATAGTGCCTCAGACACGCGATTTGATCAGCGGTTGCCAGTCGCCGTTTGAAATGTCTGCTAATAACAGATTATTATTTTCTATCTGTAACTGTTTACTTCGATGAATTATTATTTTGATGTTTGTAACTGAAGGTCGAATACAGTTACGATCCAGTCCTAACTCCCGATATGTTAAAACTGCAAAATGGTATTCTCATATACGTCAAACCAACGTTAAACCCGTTTTGATTGGTGCAAACTCCAAACATCGGTTTATTATATCTAGACGATTCATTTATAATTCAGTAAAAGTAAAATGAAAATTTAATATTGTTATAATGTTATTCTCTTCTCAATTGGGGTCGTGATTTAAACAATTCTAACTATCCGACTACGGCGATGTAATATTAATAGCTACAATGAAGGGTAAATAGTTTAGACAGTCTGTGTATGTATGTATATGTATGTTTGTTCAACCGTAGCGCCTAAACTACTTATCCGATTTTATTAAATGAGGTGTCAATATATTCATGACAATAGCCCGGTTAACATAGGCTATAATATAGTTTACTTGGTAGGGTTATAGTTTTTATAAATAAATATAGTTATAAAATCATAAATATTCTACCGAAAGTCTACCGATTGTGAATTATCTATCTACTTTACATAGGCTTTATCTACATAAAAACTAAAAATCTTCCTACTCTACGACAGTCGATAGATACGATACTTTACTATTTATATACTATTTATATATTATACGATACTAAAGTAAGTATGGATCATGATAAAATGCCCAAGGACATTATGATTTATACGTGTGTCTTTTGTTAAAATTAAATATGACATATATCGAGATTAATTTTAATTCGCTGAAATTGAATTTACGCCAAAAATTATTCTATGCTTCGACCTTTATACGTGCACACTCGGTTTTATCACCTATCCGAAGTGACGAACGGTCTCTTTGTTCGTAAGGCGGGTGCACACGGACGCAGTGTTTACGTTACGATCACGCACGCGTGACCACCGACGCGTTTTATTTCCAAAACAATCGAGAACTCTCCAGCCTCCACCGGAATAAGCCCGCGTCTTATTAAGGTGGGGTCCAAAGTTCCAAACCTTTAAAAAGAATATTATTTTTTTTATAAAAAAAAAAACATATTTATAGGTATCTGAAGCTTTCAACCCCGTACAAATGTAGAGCGCCTTAGCCCATAACGAAGTTTTCGCATAGCATAACAATCAGCAACATAAGCCCACAAGTCCATTATGTGCATTAACTGTTTTTTTTTAATAACCGGTAATATTATATTAAATGTTTTTAACCTCTTCACTAACATAGTGCATCCACATAGTTAACACAGTTTACATTTACACATCGCGGTGTTCTAACAAAGATTTAAAAACTCAAAATAGGCTGTGATTTGACATAACAAATCTTCATACATTAAAAAGTTACGCCATCTTGGTTTTCACCATACTTCAAATGTCATCCATCTTGTTTTCACCACACTTCAAATGTCAAAATGGCCACAAAATTTTCAAAAGTGGGACCATTTAACTGCAGACACTTTTTGACTCAACATGCCTCGTCTATAATATATACGTCTATGGTTTTTGTAAAGCAATATACCAAGTAGGTACCTATCAAAGTGGATAGGTACTTGGTAAAGATAATATAGCATATAAGCAGTAGTAATGTTTTCACTTTTCAGTCGGTAAATAAATTCACAAATGTAAATACGTCTTTATGTTCGCCTGAAATCGTTCGCTGTGAT
Organism: Phengaris arion; assembly: GCA_963565745.1. NCBI lineage: Eukaryota > Metazoa > Arthropoda > Insecta > Lepidoptera > Lycaenidae > Phengaris > Phengaris arion. The sequence goes on along the minus strand of OY751435.1, from coordinate 11,357,942 downwards.
TTAAATTCATGTTTGCTAGTCCACATCCGGTGAGCGACTGCAGGCGATATAGAAAATTTATGGGAATTTCAATGTAACCCACATTTCATACATATTACATACAATATCTTTCATCGTTCTTTAAATTAATCTTAAATCAAATTATTTTGCGAGTTCGATTTATGTTTATTTGATTGGGTATCAAGTATCAACAAAACCTTGTTGAAATAGAAAATTTAGTACAAATAACTACAAATTTTTATAAAGAACTAAACACACCGGCATTTTAGCGGAACACAAAAAAAAGGTCCATAATTAAAAAAATATGGTTTTATTTTAAAATCTACTTACTACACTTCTTTTGTTATTTAAAGTTTCATTTGTTTTACTTAAAATGAGATCACATTACGAACATATTTTGCGAGTAAAGGCTATTTGTGAAAAATAGTACCTACATTTTTGAATTTTTCATGTAACCGGGAAAAGTGAAAATTAATATTAAAATAACAATTAATTAAATTTGAAAAATGGTGATTAATATCGCGTATTTCCTTCACGTGCTCTTATTAAAGTTTCTACCCGTCTAGACATACTGAGAATGATGTTGTCGATGGTCTCCTGGGATAGTCTCCGCCATTCCTCAACTACGGCGATTCGCAGTTCACCCACGTTGGCAGGAGCTGGAATTCTGGACTTAACTTTTCTTTTCAGCAAGTCCCAAACGTGCTCTATTGGGTTCATATCCGGTGATCTCCGGCCACTCCATAACAGTGATATTCATATCATTAAGATAAGCTTGAGTTACCCGAGCGGTATGCGGCCGAGCATTATCCTACATAAAAACAAAATCGTCACCGATATATGGGGCAAACGGTACGACATTTTCTTCTAAAACTTCTCTGATAAAGCGGTCTGCAATCAGACTCCCTGTGTCAATCACTACCAAGTCTGTGCGAGCTCCCAAACAAATGCCCGCCTAAACCATTATTGATCCACCACCGTATGCAACTGTAGTTTCAAAATTTGTCTTAATGTATCGTTCTCCTTTGCGTCTGTATATTCTTTGCCTGCCTTCAATTTGATTTAAGAGAATTCTGCACTCATCACTAAACAATACCTTATTCCATTGGTCCGCGTTCCAAAGTCGATGTTCCTAAGCAAAAGTTAACCTGTTTCTACGATGAGGCAGGCACAAATGACCCAAACCAGCTTCTTCGAACCTTCTTCGTACCGTTCGCTCACTTACGGTGACACCCCGCACTGCTTCTAACTCATGTCGGGCTTGGACGGCCGTCAAACAGGGGTTCCTACGTACACGAAGCCGAATGAAACAATTATCCCTACTCGAAGTGCGTCTTTTTCTGCCTTGTCCTGCTCTTCTCACATAAGTACCGGTCTCCCTGAACCGTTGGATACTGCGATGGATCGTTAAAACTGGTCGACGAAGATCTCTGGATATCACTCTGTAGGTTTGACCATTTCTTCGCATTTCGAGTGCCCTGGCAATCTCCGTTGGGGCTAAGTTAGGCATAATTCAGTCCTCAACTCCAAAAAGATACGCGATAAAAAAAAAAATTAAAAAAAAACAGTATTTCAATGAAATTTAAAATCAAACTCAGAAGGAAGAAATACTCGAAGTTCGCTCCAGATAAGGTGTATTTGAATAAAATTAAAACAATTGCATAAAATGTGATGTTCAGTTGTTTTCTTAATTTGAAAATATTTCTTTTTAAATTAAATGACGTATAACCTAGCCAGCAACCTTATATGATACTGATATCAAACCTTTATTTTATGTTCCGCTAAATATGCCGGTGTGTGTATAAACCCGCCTACGTAAATTATATAGCTTTAGTTACCCGGGCTAACATAACCAATCTATTGACACCTCATTCAATAAAATCGGACCAACAGTTTAGGCGCTACATACATACATAGACTGCCAAAATCCTTACCCTTCCTTTTGGCTTCGCCGTAGTCGGGTAAATATACTGAACACATGCTAGCAACTTGCAATGACAGAGTAAAAGTATTAGGTAAAGTAAAGTGCAAGCGCACAAGTAATCCGTAGAGAATAGAGATATGTATTATATTCCCCAAAATTTACATTTTTCGGTTTGCAAAGTTTAGTTGGGTGATATTAATATAATAATAAAAAATGATATTATTCAAAATTAAAACAAAATGCCTTTTTTTAAATCCGAATAAAATAAAAATACAAGTACCACCTGTTCGGAACCGTAACCCGGCGAGAAGATCCGGTGAAAGAAACTCGTGCGGGTGCCGCCTTTTAGCAAAACTGGTCAAACATTTTCATAAAAAATATTTTTTTTTAAATTAAAATGTATACAATAAGTAGGTATACAATAACAATTAACAGCAAGTATATCATTTGATGAAACTACAAAGTACACAGTCCCATTCTATACGTTCAATTCTCTTACCTAATTAAACCAATATTAATTAAACCCTACATGATATTATATTAATCTAATAATACCTACGGGTGGTCTTCGGTAAACAAAACGATTATAAGAGGGTATTAACAAAGAAGTCGAGTGAAGTAGCATAAGTTATATTTATGTTTGACACAATATTTGGAATTTATTACGAGCGGGGCATTTACGACCGGACACACGTGGGGCAGGGGACTGTAGGGGGACGGACGCCGGGGTACGAGGGGACGTATTAACATGTTGTCCCCGGGCCGTAAATCACGCACAATGGCGCGGTGTTTCAGTTGTAACTTAATTACGCGTAGCACACAGGCCGAAGAATTGATACTAGAAGTGGTTTCACGCCGTCGATGTGTAAATATAGAATCTCTAAAATAAATAAAAATACACTTTTTATTTATTTTAGAGATTCTATATTTATTTAAAGTTAAATTATGTTGATATTTATTTCAGCGCTTAATTTTATTTAAAGTGCAATTATGTTGATATTTATTTCCTACTCCATCTATGATTTACTATTCCAATTTTTGTCGATTGACTCGTTTTGTTGACATTTATGTATGTAGTACAAAGTACGTATTTATAAATGTATCACGCAAAATCACACAATATGTTAGTAAATAACAATGAATATCGTAACCATTTTAAAACATTTACGACCTAAATGCTTCTCTTCAATACATAGGTATGTAATATATAAAGTAGGAGATTCAATTTAAACTTGATCATACTGTATCAATTTATTTACAGAACCACATCAGGGCCAGGGCCAAATTATATCTATGAAAATTTCTGTGAGAAGCTTTTCGTTTCATATTTCACAATAAAGTTATAAAGAAATTAATAAACATATTATTTTTTTAGGTTACGCTTTAATATAATGTAGAATAATATAACTCAGAAAAATCAGTTAAAATTTCAATATTTAAATTTTAGCTGCATATTCTATATTTTATACATCTGTGCTCAAACATAAATAAAATGAATGTTTATACAATTATGTTAACGGATTGTTTAATAAGTATAATGTTCTCCTAGGTGTTGGATGTGAGTGCAATACAAGTGACAACTGAGTTATTACTATACACGAAAGAATGAAACTACTGCCGTGTGAAACTATGGCGCTGAATGGTTTTGTTCAATGCTGAAACTACGAGGGCGGGTCAATAAGTCCGTGACTTTTGGAATAAAACACAGATTTTTTGATAAATAAATCATTTTATTTTTCAACGTAGTCCCCCTTGAGCTCTATACACTTTGTCCAACGCTTCTCCAATTTTTTTATCCCTTCCAAAAAATATGATTTGTCGAGGTCCTCAAAATAGGCCTTTGTTTGCGAGATGACTTCATCATTGGAGTCAAATCTTTTTCCACCGAGCCATTTTTTCAGGTTTGGGAACAAGAAGTAGTCACTCGGAGCCAAATCTTGAGAATAGGGTGGATGTGGGAGCAATTCATAGCCCAATTCATGGATTTTTGCCATGGCAACTGCACATGTGTGCACCCTTGCATTGTCTTAGTGAAAAAGAACTTTTTTCTTGGCCAAATGAGGTCGGTTTTTTTTCAAATCCTCATTGAAGCGGTCCAATAAGTTGGCATAATATTCCCCATTAATTGTTCTTCCCTTTTGAAGATAGTCAATGTGGATTATCCCACGTGCATCCCAAAAAACAGTCGCCATAACTTTATTGGCTGACAAACCCACCTTGGCCATCTTTGGCGCCGATTCACCCTTAGAAACACACTGTTTTGACTGTTGTTTGGTCTCTGGTGTATTGTGATGGATCCATGTTTCGTCCACGGTTAAAAAACTCCTCCATATTGTGATTAAACAACGCCAAACCTTCCTGTGAAGTTGTTACACGATTGCGTTTGTGGTCGACTGTGAGCAAACGCGGCACCCATCTTGCGGAAAGCTTTCTCATGCCCAAGTGATCATTCAAAATTGAAACCACTGAGCCATGCGAGATGCCTATGGCTTCCATAATCTCTTGCACTTTCAATCTTCGGTCGGCCAACACCATATCGTGAATTTTTTCGATTGTTTCGGGTGTAGAGACCTCAACTGGGTGTCCAGGACGTTCGGCATCTTCAGTGCTTGTAAAGCCACAACGAAATTCAGTAAACCACTTTTTTACCATTGAAATCGATGGTGCAGAGTCCCCATAGTATTTATCAAGCTTAGCCTTGGTCTCGGTAATGGTTTTTTTTCGCAAAAAATAATGCTTAATAAGCACACGAAATTCACTTTTTTCCATTGTGTCCTTAAGTTACTGGATAGTCTGATAAAGATAGCTGTAAAACACAAACTAACTGACGCAGCAAGTTCAAATTTTGATAGGAGTCAACTGACAGATGCCTGTTGACAGGAGTAGTTTTGCTTTTTCAGTAAGGAGGTTAAAAATTCAAAAAGTCACGGACTTATTGACCCGCCTTAGTAGATGCTGAAAATATGACCAACAGCTGGTAATACTGTGACATTTTCGGTGGAATATTGAAATAATCTCAATTTAACAAAAAATTACGAATAAAGACGTTTAATTCGCAATCTTTAGAGACCCAGAAGATGCTATTTCCTCTATGTTTACCATTTATAGGGCATTTTGAACCCATTGTGGCTTTGTGGTACGAAATAATAATATCCTTCAATACAATACCATTAAGTTAAGAAGCTATCAGAATTAACATTGTCGGGTATTTCACGTAAACCACAATAATACAAAACCATTTTTATACACAAACCCATGTTATTGGAGGTAAAATTATGGAATTTATCTTTTGATGGTAGCTCCAAGTTGAAACGATAATAAAGGGGTACCGGTGGTGCCGGTGAGACTTCAAAAGGCTTGTCAAATTGTTGCCGTTGATTTGAAAACAACAATTGAGTTCTTAAATTACGGTTCACGAATTCATTATCCTGTATTAACCCAAGCCGACGAGCGAAAGCAAAAGTAAGAATTCGACTTACAATTTTCACAATAATTAGATGTAGTATTTTATTTTATTAATTTCATCTTAACATGTTTAATATTAAATTAAACATGTTAAGATTACATTTTTTTTTTTTTTTATGAAATGAACCAGGAAACGAGCAGACGGATCGCCTGATGGTAAGCGATTACCGCCGCCCATGGACACTTGGAACACCAGAGGAGTTACACTTGTAACTCCTCTGGTGTTGTGACTTGCGTTCCTAGTCTTTAAAATCTCCGACTCCCCTTGGGCCTCCGGTAACCTCACTCACTCGGCGAAACACATAGCAAGCGTTATTTCATGCCGGTTTTCTGTGAGGGCGTGTTATTTACCCGGTCGAGCCGGCCCATTCATGCCGAAGCGTGGCTCTCCCACATTTGATATTCTAATGAATGATATAATATAAACAATGAATGATTGAAGATGATAAAAAGCGGTAAGCATAAACTTTGGTGCGACGGTGAAATATTAAAAAGAAAATACAGTATCTTGAGATCTAAATAAAAATCATCATAAGATATTAGATTTTTTATTTCCATTTAACCGTTAACACCTTTAGGTTTCGTCAATGGATTTGTAAGCAGATGAATGCTAGTTTTAATACGTCTTTTATAAATCTTGATGTCACATACTTCACATAGTAATAATTTCCAAGCACTATTGTGTCCTTTGTGAAACTTAAAGCATATTAAAGGTGACGAACATAAAATATAATTCCTAGATATACTTTGAAGGTCTAAAAAGTATTGAAAGAGAACATTGTATGAGATTTTTACGAGTATTTTAATAGAGTATTAACAACCGTTACGCCGTAGGACTCTACGGCACGTTTAACACTTTTAGGGTTGCCAAAAATATTTTAGATATATGAACAAGTTGAAAACCTTATTTTTTAACTAAAAGCATAAAAGTTAATCTCAATTCTGATTCATAATAACTTATTATAAATAGAATAATAGTTAGTATGCAGGTACTAAATTCTGATTTTTAATCTGTCTCTTTTTCTCTGTCTCTTGTAAGTACCTAAGTAACAAAAATAACTAAAGAGAGATCAAGTTTATAGGAATGAGACTGTAAATCAGTGTATAATGTGTACTCGCTACTTGGATAACTTACATTATTATAAAAAATACCTTCTCATTATTCAGATGAAAAGCCTTTTAGTTAGGGATAGTTTTCAACTGCAGCTTATGATTATTCGTCCTTTATTTATAAATGTGGCAACCCTGAACTGACAGGAAAAATAAAACTGAAATCTATTATGAAATTAACTGAGAAACTATAAAAGGATTTCGTTATTGTGGTTGATGGTGAAGTGAGGAAATCGACAGGTTTGAGTGACAGGCGTGTTGTAACTTGTAAGTGTGTGTAAATATCACGAGTGGCCTATGACCGTAAACGTAGGACTTACTAAATACAATATCTTATTAAATACAATAAGAATTCATTCCTAAATTGGTTTCTATAAAGTATGTAGTGTACGAAACTAGTATGTAGGTTTTTTGCGTTTTTCTCACTTTATTTAAGGCCCGTTTCAATAACTTATCTATCTATAACCATTTGTTAAAAACGTCGCCATTCAATCATTTGACGGTTTTTTGCGATACAAATTTGACTCTATTTTGTTTCTAACAAATAGTTATTGGTAGATAAATTATTGAAACGGGCCATTAGAGTTTAAAGCAATCTCTGATATTATTGTGATTCAACGATGCTAATAAGTATAAGATGTCTAAAGATGCCAAAAGCAGTAAGTCGATTCTGTTAATTAAATTCTGCAATAATACATAAAAGCATTAACACACGTACAGAATTGATCCGGAGCAGACCATGGATTTGCTTGCCAACTTGATTTTCTCCCTAAAATTAGGGATAAAAATCCTCTAGGGAGAGAATTTTTAGGGTTATTTTTGGAGGTTTGTATTTTCTGTTTTTAATTAAATTAAGCTAATGAACTGTTATATCGACATGCGATTAGAAAATTCAACCGGTGGAAAATAAACTTTTGGAAGCATAAAAGAATACAACACTAATATATTAAAGAATTTAAAAGACCTATTAAACAATACATACCCACACGATGGGGTAGAATGAAACAATATTATTCATCCCCACATCACATGTATGGAGAGCTACGTCTAAAACATAAAATTATTATTATTATTTGATGCCAAAACCGAGATCACAGTCTTTGAGTATACCAAATTTCATCCATTTATATTCATAATTACAGAAGCTAGAAGCGCGGACAGACAGATGGACGGATGAGTGAAACTATAATGGTTCCTTGTATATTATGGAATCCTAAAAATACCTATTGACAGATAATAAGGCCAAAATGACAGCTTTCCTTTCTCCATATGTCATTTTGTCTATCTTCCGTAGAAAGAAACCGTTTCTACGATGGTTATGCTAAGCTTGTAAGCGTTCTTAAGTTAGAAATGCGATGTAACGAATATTTCAAGATTTATCACTCATTAATATCGTTACCATTTTTTATTATGTAACATAAAAATATAAATAATATAAATATAATAATATAATATTTTTATTTATTAACTTCATTATGGAAGTTAGTGTGACTCATAGCGCTAAGCATCTCAAGCTGGGACTTAATGTATTCTGAAATAAATGAGAGATGGTGAAATAAATGAGTTTCAGCGTATGATAAGCAAGCAGTATTGGTTATATTTTCTTGCTATATTACAAATAACAAAGGTCAATATAATACAAGAAACAAAAATGTAAGTTGGCACTGACTTAAGTAACAAATTTAAAAATAATAAAAAATATGTATCTTTGAAACCCTTGTGCCTGAATGTAATATAATTAAATAGCTTTTTTAAAAAAATATCAAAAAGCTTACTGAGGCCACCCGAGACCTATAGCCGGGAACTACCTGGCACAACGGATAGCCGTTGCTGCATATTCAACGAGGCAATGCTATCAGTTTGTAAGGTACTCTGCCAGGTGGGGACTACCTACTTTTTACTTTTTTACTACTTTTTCTATTTATAGATATTTTTAGAGATAGAGATATTCGTAGATAAGTCTTCTTTTTTTTAGTATTAATTTTTGCTTTATTGTGTGATACATACGATTTAATATAGATTAAGATTACAATTTAATACTTATATATTTTCGTATATTTAATATATATTTGGTTAATCAATATAAAAAAAAATTAATAGATACTAATAACAAAAACAACAAAAGTTCATCAAATATTAGTAGGTATAAACAAAGGATTTTGGAGTTATTTTCTTAATACAAAATCAAATCAAAAAAGGAAACCAAACCACTACAATATATTTGTCTTTGAATCTTTAATAGGGATTTCTATTTATATTAATATAAATTAAATTAATATAAATTAAAACATATCACACTTTTTATTATTCTTGCGAACATCCAAAGGAAAAACAATTTTCTTTTAGTTCCGCAATACGTTTCCCTACAATGAGGCAATAAGTGGGTTTGCCTCATTGTAGGAAAACGTATGCAAAAAAAAACTTTCTATTCATACGCGGTGAGACGAAAGAGATTTCGTGAATATTTCCAACGATGTCACCAACTCGTGTATTTTATGGGTAATTAAAGTTTTCATATCCGAACGAAGGTGCTACCTAGCTCTGTGCTCATAAAACTAAGAACGGCGACACTCGCGAACAAGGATGCACCACATAAATTCACTTTATATGCTAGATTTATGACACTAGTGCTTGGAAACGCCTATAAAATACTTCGGGCGTTTTTGACCCGCTTTTTTAAAAATAAACGCGACCACTCACAAAAATAATATTATTTAAGTATAAGATTTTATAATTTTTATTCACATTGGCTTTTACATAATTATTTGATCAGATCCATGGAGAAGTGGAGATGATCAATATATAAATATATTAGTGTTGATCATATTCGTTGAAATTAGTTAAAATATAAGTATTAACCCCATCTCCACCAGATAATATGCGACCTATGCTAGTAACTGTTTATTAATCTGTGCCTATGCCGTTGCAATACAGATGCAATCACGCTTACACCTAAGCTAATTTTATCTTTCGTCGCCGTGGCAAATTTTTCCATAGAAAAATTCCCCATGTCCAAGACTCATAGTTAAACGCCTTATTTCCAAGCGGATATTATAGGAAAATAACTACAAAGTACAAACTCGAAATGATCATTATAGTTGTGAGCTGTATAGTTATAGAAGTCTTAAATAAGGCTCTTCTAATACGCAAATTGGAAACAACTATTAAAGAAACAAAAAAAATACAAAAAAGGTCTATTACACTTCAATAGATAGATAGTACCCACTTAGAAGATTTGAATCTCAATTATTAATGAAAGTTATTCAACTGGTTGCAACAATATCTTATAATTACAATTTAATTTAAGTAGCTAGTAACGCTAGCGTTAGCTATAACGCTCACGTTAACGGTATACAAATGGTTTTTAAATAAGAACAAAAGGTTATAAATTAAAGTACACATTTTAAGTTGTTCTTGTCGGCGGAGAGTTTACGGACGGTGTAAAAGTATGTGTAAAGGTGGAATAACCGGTGGATGAAAAACACTGTTATAATATAAAGGCACTGTCTTTGCACACAATAAAATCAAACTACAAAAGAAAATTAGTTCTAGACGTTACAACACAAAACGCTTCACGCAGCGCTGCAGCTGCTGCCGTCTAGTGACGTTTACGCGCGAAAAGTTTTACGATCAGCAGACGCATCAAATAAATAATGATGCGCTTTCCACATTGCCAACATCGATGTAAAATTGATTTATGTTTAAGTTTTGTATATAAAGGGAAGCAAGTCATAAGTCATAAGTATAGCCAACAAAATTATTAGCAATTTTTAAGACTTTAAGAAATAGATTGTTTGAAGTTTTTTGAAAATAGTTTTACGTAAAATAAATTAATGAGCTATATGAATTGTTGTAGGTAATTTTTTATGATTATAACAAAATCTGTTTTAACAATATTACATTTTATTCGTTTTGCATCATTATTTTAACTTTTACAATTATTTGCACAAATTTAATAGAATATATTGCATCTTCATCTGCTAATTTAAAAACTTATAAGAAAAAACAATATTTGATTTTTCTTGTAAACTTCAAGTACTTTATCGTGAAATTCCTGCAATATCCATGAAAGTTAAATATCGATTCTCGATATCAAGAGCAGACATCACTAGAGAGCATTTTACGAGCGTCTCGTAGCCGAATTCCATTTTTAAATGGGTCTCTTGCTTGTGGTAGGTCATTAGATTATACATACTGTGATACTTACCTACCTAATAATAATAATCAATATCAGCCTTGCGTACTGCCCGTAACTTTTGAACTTATGTATTTTGCCTAACATAAGTATGTAACCGATATAGAGGGTGGGCATTTTCACTTATTATCTATGCTTTTGCGATTAATGTTTTAATTACATACAGAATATGGAAATTTTCATAATTTATGACATCCGACTATATTCACATTATTTGTCAAAGGTGAATATTATTTGTATAAATTAGAATTAAGGTATAAACAATTAAGGACTCGTATGCAACTCTACCACGTTGGTGAAACTTAACTTTTAATTTAGATAAGTCAACCTCGAGCCCTAATTCTTAAGTTGCGTGTACAGAAGTCAATTAAGTATATACATATACATTTTACGACTGATAATTATTGTTTTTTGACGTTAAACATTTATTAGTTTTGACATTATTCAAGACGCTTAACAAGGCATAAAAATGAGTAAGGAAAAGAGCCTTTTTATTTTTTGACACGTCGAACATTATCCGCCTGGGTTTGGCGATTAATCAGATGAACGCCTAAATGAAGAAACAACGTTCATTACAGGCGTATAGCCTTACATAACCAGGAAAAGATGCTCCAGATTATTTCAAACTGGAAGATGTTATAGGTGTAATATATTTGAGGTATAGAGCTCGCTAATCGAAATGCAGAAACGGCTTCATTAGGACCCCGTTGGACGAGGCGCGCGTTGTGATTTTTGTCGCCATATACCTACACGCCTTACGCTGCACGTTAGATGGAAAATTATGTTAACATTAATTATTATCTATTATTATTAACTTTTGATGGAAGAACTTCAGAAAGGCCAAACTAACCAGGAAACTTTAAAACCCGTGGGGGTAGGTCATGAAAAAATCAAGCTGGTTCTAAAAGAAAACTTAATGCATAAAAGGGGGGGTTTAAAATTTCCCCAGTGCTAAAACTGCGTATAATTTACGAGTGGCTCGCAATAAAAGTTTTTGTTGCGAAAAGCGGCGGGTCATAAAACTTCCTTCTCTTTCTGGCGTTAGTTTCCGAGTGTGAAAATGTGAGATAGCCATATATATTGCACCGGTAGTTTTATTACTTGCATTGCGAGCGATGCGGTAGTAGCCAGGAATCTTGTTTAAAAGACAATATTATGTAAAGCACACACTTTACGTCCAATATCGTGAAATAAACGAACCGACTTTATCGTCGGCTACGATTATTTGATTGTAAATGGGTTTCATTTGAAAATCTTTCAATATTTAAACGATTTCAAAATAGAATAATTTCATAATTTCATGTCGACAAGTTTGCCCATGTTTAGAAGCCCAGCTCTTTTTAAAGTTCAAGTGTTTGAAAGTTGTAAAATTATAAAATAACCATGAATTGAGGTCGTCCCCCTCTGCGGGAGAGACGGGGCGCCGATTTGAATTTTGAGTTTAGTAGTGCGACGTAGTTAAACAATTTTTCACCAAGTTAGAAAAAGAAAAGTAAACTGAGTAGTTATGGAATTGTACTCCATTTTATGTAGTTACCTATTCATTACCCATGGCTTTTAGTCAACGTGCATTCGATAATTTCGATGGTGAAGTTCGAAATCAAAAATGTATGGGATTTGACATAAGCCAACGCTAAGTGTCATGTCGCTTGCGATCCCTTATGTCAAATCACATCCATTTTGTTTTCAAACTTCGCCGTCGAAATTATCGAATGTATCTTGACTAAAAGCCCTGGGTAATGAATAGGTAACTACATTATTATTTTTAAACAAAACATTAAACCGACTTCCAAAGTAATTTTGAAGTCGGTACCAGCCCGAACAACATCCTGATAAATCAATATTTTAAATATAACAAACATTGTGAGGTTCGTCATTTTGTCGTATACTTATCTTATTTGTTACTTAAATAGTCATAGAATAATAAACCTGCTAAATTTGAGTCCAAGTCCAAGTCCAAGTGAGAGAGTCCAAGTGAAATTGCATGAGCAATTTCACTTGGACTCTCTCACTTGGACGATGACGTCTTCGAATGAAAATGATAAGCTACTCTGGGTTGAGTGATTTATATATTTATATAATTATTCTCATTTTCACAAATGATAACTGTCCTCCGGTAAATTAAAGTTTATGTGGACTTAGATGTTAAGAAATCTAATATTGTTTTAAATGATGCTTGGAAATGAATACAACAATGAAAATAACAACAACATCCACTACCTCAGTCCTCAGTTACAATCGCGCGTTTGATAGATTCAATTTTGTTACACATTGATGTTTGTGAATCTGCCTGTCTGCCAAGTACACGGAGAAATTAAATTATTCTATGTATAGGTTACAACATTTATGTACATGTTTTTGTTATTTTATATTTATGAGGTAAAAGGCAAATTATAATGTTCAAACTAAAAAAAAAGATATGAATTATTATGGGCGAGTTTCGACCATAGTGCGACCTGTAGTAGTATGATTATTGTTCTCTTTCGAGGTTGTCACAGTAATATATCCGTATCTGAGGCAAATACGCTTGATTACTTTTACAAGCGAAAATCGTGACACTAGGGAAAGAAACAAAGAGACAAAGAAGATGGTTTAGAGTTTCGTTTAAATTGAGGAAAGTGCAAGTCGAAGGATAATTTCAGATAGTTTTGTGGATGTACGCTATCTTTGAGAAAGGAAATGATATAAATAGTTGTAGGATGGAGAACAGAAGATTTATTATTATAACATAGAAGTCAAGAGACAGAAATAAGAGGAAAATTCCAGTTGACTTTAAATCTGTATTGGAAATTGATGAATATAGCTAATTGTAATATTATATAGGCTGGGGGACTCACAGTGTTAAAGTGATTTAAATTGATAACAAAGCATGGTATATCCAATATAGGTTTTCTATGTGACAAAAGTTGGAACAAGGCATTCAGGGGGCAAACAGACATCATCATCAGTATATGAAATTAGAAGACATTGTCCATAGCTGTTGTAAAATATCCAAATTGACATACTAAACCTGGTTTCTCAACCACTACAAAGTACCTATATAACTACTGAAGGAAGAGTCGGCAACAAGAGCAGAGGTTTACGAATAAAATATGCACTCTAGTATAAGCTACAACTACACTAAAGGTGAGAACCACCGAACGTGCCGGGGGTAGATATAGACTTCAATGTAATGGGAACTTTTCTTAGTCGAAATTTTCTTGTCATTTGAGGCGGATTACGTAAGACGTTAGGGGAAGTAAATGTTACTGTACGATTTCCATTTTTAAACACAATACAAAATCTAAAATAGATATTATGCAGTCGTTAAGGAAATACATCGAAAATAACTGCGTAGTTATAACAAAAAGTAAACGAATATTTTTGACGTGATAACGTCTTATAAATCGATGGAGGACCGGCTGCACGCACGAAAAAACATGACTCATGCGTTACCTGCTACCCGTTATCGTTACCAAGTACCAGCGTTAGCTCGCATTGCCTTTACCTCATTATTATTATTATTATTATTGTTGTTGTTGTTGTTATTGTTGTTGTTGTTGACGTTGTCACGTTCAACTATCGTCAGTAAACCGACTTTACAGACAACCGGTATGTTTTTTTTCACTCTTTTCTACCGTACCCTGTTAGACATAGAAATACCCCAGGTTGAGCGTCAGAATTCCCGATAATTTGAACGACTTAAGGTCAGCAAAGCTAAAAAGAGTATGCAGCGGGAAAAGGAAAAAGCAAAAGGGTGCTATGTAGGGCCAAGAGACAAGATCTACCCAAGAATCTTAATAAAGAAACCAAGTTAAGCGTAAATTTGGTTCTCGGATCTGGAAAATACAAAATGACATATAGAAATTTGGAATGATTCAACAGGGGAAAAAGGACCAAAACGAAGTCACTTGAGACACAACGTACACTTTGTGAGCCATTGGAAGGTTTTAAAAGACAAAGAGAGGAAGGTAGAATATACGTCGGTCGGATCTTTATCCGTGTTCCTAATGTATTGTGTTCCTAGTGTATTCCTAATTATTTCCACACTTCACTCTTTAGTGAAGTATGGAAATAATTAGGAATGTAGGTATAGATTTGTATTGAAAACAGATTAATTGTGTTTTCTAAATTATACTTTATTGGTCACTCAATATGATGCTAAGAATTGTTGATAAAATAATGATATACAATAGAGACGTTACAACATAAACATAGGGCATTATTATTCATGGTTAATAATTTAATTATGACTGCAAGTAAAATATATACATACACAAAATAAATTAAAACAAGGAAGAGATGTAGTGTATGACACTGTCATACACTAGATCATCATACAGCAGCATACTATCTCGAGTGCTCTAGCCACAGATGACAGTTGACGTGTCACGGTGACAGTTTAGATGTCAGTCATCATGTAGCGGCCAAGCGAGCGGGACGTGTGTGTTACAGCACTGGCGAGCCAGTATTAATGCGTGTAACGTGCGATAGCGGAATACTACTGCACTACTCAAAAACACCTTATACCTGAGTAGATTTAATTACGAGAATTGGGTTTCAGTTGTCTCATCAAAAGAAAGTACCTTAACACACATTCAAAAGTAAACATTTAAAATTATTTTTTTTTAAAAACTATAAAAGTTTGAGATTTCAAATAAAAAACGTTCTATAGCAAATTTTATCAGCCTCCTTTTTAAAACAAGTAGAAAGCAGAAAAATATTCTTTAAAATCTCTTACTTCTATAGTTTTAAAAATATTAGAAATTTTGAAAATACAGTATTTTTTATCTGCATCACGCAAAGGTTGGCTGGTAGGAAATTCCACAAAGCATGAGGCCCGCCTCTGAAGTCTGTAGTTCTGTACCATGTTGTGTGCAAAAGTATAATAAATAAAAACAAAATCTTTTGCAGGCCAGTATAGTAAACAAACGTCTGGGAGGCAGAACTTATCTAGGTGATAGGTATAACTTATTGCAGATACATCATTTGTGCATACTGCACAGCGCATAGTATTCTATTTTGTAATTGAATTGATATAGATAACAGTTACAAATAACTCGTACGATGCAACGTCAGGATGCAGTAGGTATATAATGTAAACAATATTAAATGCTCTCTAATAAATTTTTACTATACCTCGTTCCGATAAATTTTAACTAAAAATTGTAACGATAATTTTTATTCCCAAATGAAACAAGCTTTTTTCGGAAAGTCAACAGAATAAGTTACCAAAAAGCTACCACCGTTTAACCCTAACCCGAAAAGAACTGGCGTAAGAAACTCGCACAAGCGGTTAGAATACATTGAATTGGAACGGAGGAGTTTTTTTCAAGTACCTAGTCTTGCCATAAATACTGAAACAAAGAAAAAAATATATATTGCAAATAACATTTATTACTTTTACAGTGTGTTAGTATAATGCATAAATATAAAACAATTGAAAATACAAAAAGCTTATTCGAAGTTGTCTCCATTGACTGCAATACTGTCCTTTAAACGTTGTGGCCAGTTATCAATAGAAGCACGCACTCTTTCCATGGGAAAATTCTTCACTGTCAATCGTACGGATTGTTTTAGGGACTCCAAATTATCGTGGCGTTTAAAGCAAGCCGTACTCTCTAAACCTGACCATAAATCATAATCCAGCTGATTAAGATCGGGACTAGACGACGGCCAGTCTTCAGCTCTGACGAAGTCCGAAACGTTCGTTTCCAACCAAGACTGCGTAGACTGATCTTTATGACCCGGCGCCGAGTCTTGCTGGAAGGGCCATTCTTGGTTATTGAACATGGTGTTGTTAAGGGGCTTTACTACCTTCTCAAGAATGGTATCTTGATGCACTTGTGCCGATGTTTTGATACCTTTTTCACAAAAGAATGGCTCAGTCACTCCTTCATAGCTAATACCCAAAATAACCAAACCATCACTGAAGTCGGATAGTGCCCACGTTGCACTCTGTCAATTAATTGGGAAGCTTCCTTAGAGCTTTGAGCATAAATACGGTCATTTTGTTCGTTAAAATGTTGCTCAACTGTAAAAATTCCGTAAACAAAATTTTTCTGTGACCTCCTTTTGCGTACCGCTTCAGTAGTTTCGATTTTACAACTAAAATTCTTTTTTAAATTATCTGTTAAGAAATCACCAGTACGTCTCTTATATGCTGCAAGTCCTAAGTCATCCTTTAAAATACGCGACATGGTTCTGGGTACTATCTTCATCTCCCGAGATAAAATCTTTTGCTTTCGGACAGGATTTTTTCGAATTCTTTTCCTTACTGCTTTGACCACCTTTTTCGTACGAACACTACGTGCACTGCCAGATCTTTTTCTGTCACGAACAGAGGAGGTCTCATTGTGCCTATTAATATCCCGGTACACAAACATTTCACTAATACCAAGCGTATGGAGAGTTTTAAAAATTGCATTTAGCTCCATACCTACTTTGTGTAACGCAATCACAGCGATTTGGTTCTCTTTATCACCCCACTCCATTTTAATATCGCAAAATATTGTACAATGTATTGGCGCCAAAATTAGAAAACACAATGAACAATCATATAAAAATGACAGATTCCAAATTCAAATGTAATATTTTGTTTATTTTTAATTGTAACAGTATTTATGGCCAGACTAAGTATTTAGCTGTGTGTTATGGTAAGACCAAAGATTTCAAAACTAAAGATGCTAGGCTATGACGTAACATTTGACAGACCAAATCTTCATACAAGAAAAGTTACGCCATCATGGTTACCATACTTCAAATGTCAGCCATCTTGTTTACACCATACTTAAAATGTCAAAATGGTCCCAAAAATTCTATTTAACTGGAGACACTTTTTGCCTCAACATGCCTCATCTATACCATGTACGTCTATGGGTAAGACAGATTGTTTTAAATAAATCAAATATTTGCACTGCTATCAGCCAACAGGTGAACTATAAATAGTAGTTCAACAGCTATTATATGGACGGCAACATTACTACCTACAAGATGTTCTTTAAGACCGTTGCTTATGTTCAATTTTAAAATTATTAGGTAATAGAATTTGGTATTATTTTGAGTGCATCATTGCAACCCCGTGGGGGATAAGTTTCGAAAAATCTGCATCATGCTGCAAAAATCAAAATTCCACCTTAGTGTAACATAGAAGTCATAAATTAAAACAACAGCTATCCTTTCACCTTTCTACCATTAGCGGTTAAGGCTGTGTGTGCGGGGAGATGTCCCCACAGACTGACTGACATATAGATGTCAGTCGGTCTGAGGGTGTCCCCTCCTTTTATTTATATAGATAAAAACAGGTAGAAAGTGTAATAATATAGACAGCCCGTACAGTAGTAACATCTGACTAAAGAGGAAAAGAAGAATACACGATATAAATATAAAAAATAATGCGGTAGACTTGTAAATAATAAACTACTAGCCCCTAGTCCCTACTAATAAAAATATTTACATGACTGATTATGGATATTCAATATTACTGTCTTTATCTGTCAAGTTACTTTTCCGGCGTATCAGACAAAGAGAGCAATATTGAATTGCTAACTAGTTGTGTAAATATTTTTTTAGTAGGCGGGTTATATTATCTTATACCTACTTTAAGCGAGACAATCTTGTATACATATATATGGGTGTTTTTTAAGTCAGTGTCGAAACTTTCACGAGTGAATATACTCTTGAATATAAGCAACTTTTACTACGGGATCAACTTTCCTACTTGAAAAAAAAACAGCTGTTTCCTACAAAAGGGCTACACATAGCATTTTGTAAGAGAGAGCAGATTTTTTTAAAATTTAAAAACTACTACATAGTACATATGTAGTAGTTTTTAAATTGTACCAACTACTGTGGTAGTTTAAATAACTTGTAACTGGTAAACGTAATGCCTTTTTTTTATTAATACAAAATAACTCTAATGAACCGGAACCCCTAACGTTGGCCATACACGCTATTTAGTACAAAATAATCATTATGTTATGCATGTCCAATGTCAGCCACAGGTCGGATTAAGGCTTTCTTATCGTCTGCAAAGGCTTAAATTAAAAAGCATGATAACGAAATGTGACGGAATTATCTTGTTTATGGAAATAAGACATTAGGCGCTTTTACCACGCTTTACAAAAAATCCCGATCACAAAAAAAATACAACTAGAATTGAGATCGAATTTTCATTTACATTTAATTTTCCGTAATTATTTTAATTCAGATCTATGGAGAGGTGGAGATAATCAATAAGTTGTTAATCATATTATTATTTTATATGAATATTTGTGAAATGAGTTAAAATATCACAGCATTGACCTATGCCGTTGTAATCCCGATGCAATTACGCTTACATATAACTTACAGATAATATTATATTATGGTAAAATGTCCATTATCCTTTGAGATATATACCTGCAGGGTATTATTTTGTAAGATAATTTGATCAAAAAAGGTCACATGTTTTATGTATATTTTAGCAACGAGAATCGAACACTGATCAAGTTCCTTAAATATCTTTTTTTATTTTTTAACCAACTTCCAAACGGGGCTGTTATGCATTCGGCTGTATTTTTTTATTATTTTTTTACGATGTTCAACGATGACTCCGCCGTCTGTTGAATGATTTTCGAAATTAATTTTTTAATGTAAAGGTTGTATAAAAATGTAGTCCCAAATTGGTCCCGTTGTCACCAAAGTGGTGACATGATGGGAACCATGAGGATTCGAGAGAACTCGTCAAAATGTATAAAGTTATAAGTCTAATATATATATAATAAGTCATACGAGGGCGGGTCAATAAGTCCGAGACTTTTGGAATAAAACACAGATTTTTTGATAAATAAATAATTTTATTTTTCAACATAGCCCCCCTTGAGCTCTATACACTTTGTCCAACGCTTCTCCAATTTTTTTATCCCTTCCAAAAAATATGATTTGTCGAGGTCCTCAAAATAGGCCTTTGTTTGCGAGATGACTTCATCATTGGAGTCAAATCTTTTTCCACCACACCATTTTTTCAGGTTTGGGAACAAGAAGTAGTCACTCGGAGCCAAATCTGGAGAATAGGGTGGATGTGGGAGCAATTCATAGCCCAATTCATGGATTTTTGCCATGGCAACTGCACATGTGTGCACCCTTGCATTGTCTTGGTGAAAAAGAACTTTTTTCTTGGCCAAATGAGGTCGGTTTTTTTTCAAATCCTCATTGAAGCGGTCCAATAAGTTGGCATAATATTCCCCATTAATTTTTCTTCCCTTTTGAAGATAGTCAATGTGGATTATCCCACGTGCATCCCAAAAAACAGTCGCCATAACTTTATTGGCTGACAAACCCACCTTGGCCTTCTTTGGCGCCGATTCACCCTTAGAAACCCACTGTTTTGACTGTTGTTTGGTCTCTGGTGTGTTGTGATGGATCCATGTTTCGTCCACGGTTACAAAACGGCGCAAAAACTTCTCTATATTGTGATTAAACAACGCCAAACCTTCCTGTGAAGTTGTTACACGATTGCGTTTGTGGTCGACTTGCGGAAAGCTTTCTCATGCCCAAGTGATCATTCAAAATTGAAACCACTGAGCCATGCGAGATGCCTATGGCTTCCACAATCTCTTGCACTTTCAATCTTCGGTCGGCCAACACCATATCGTGAATTTTTTCGATTGTTTCGGGTGTAGAGACCTCAACTGGGCGTCCAGGACGTTCGGCATCTTCAGTGCTTGTACGGCCACAACGAAATTCAGTAAACCACTTTTTTACCATTGTTATCGATGGTGCAGAGTCCCCATAGTATTTATCAAGCTTAGCCTTGGTCTCGGTAATGGTTTAATTTCGCAAAAAATAATGCTTAATAAGCACACGAAATTCACTTTTTTCCATTGTTTCCTTAAGTTACTGGATAGTCTGATAAAGATAGCTGTAAAACACAAACTAACTGACGCAGCAAGTTCAAATTTTGATAGGAGTCAACTGACAGATGCCTGTTGACAGAAGTAGTGTTGCTTTTTCAGTAAGGAGGTTAGAAATTCAAAAAGTCACGGACTTATTGACCCGCCTTAGTAATATAGGGATTTCGACTTATTCTGAAGTAGTCCAAGCATATGCTACTAAAAAGTAAGCTTTTGTATCAAGGTATACCCTGGATCCAAAAGTATTTAACACTACCTAACTAACACTACATGATGGCTACCACTGGTTGGGAAACTAGCCCGGCGAGAAGAACCGGCGTAAGAAACTCACAATATTATTCTATATAATAAAATAATAAACTTGTATCTAACAAGTTTGGGGATTCCGGCGTTGTTTAAAACATTGCAAGCATATGCCATCATACTACTTATATCAATCATCATCACCACCATCTTCACACGAAACACCAACATATTATTATGATGACATAGGTACTCACTACTCTTCAGAGTTTTGTGCACTGATATCAATGTCTTTGAAATTTTACTATTGCCAAAATTATATTCGTGACCATCATCATCACTACTAATGCTACTAATGCTTACTGCTATATCTTTTCCGTCGACTACTACAATATATAATAATAATTATTTAATATTATAGTATCTAATCATTATCATCACTGGTAATTATTTATTAGGTCCACAGATCGGTAATGCTTATTTGGGGAAATACCACGGCCTCTCAGAAAACTGGCATAAAATAACGCTATAGTTTGTTTTGGCGAGAGAGTGAGAATAGCATAGACTTTTTGTATTTATAACTTTCTTAAAATGTGTAAATTAAAAATAATAATATACTAAATATAACTAAAAAGAGAAAAAATATTATTTTTAAACAAAAAATTAAAACCGACTTCCAAAGTGTATGTTCATAAGTACACAAAAAAAAATGAAATAAAACTTATTTTGTAATTACCTCCCCTGTCAAATTTAGCTAAAATTTTAACATTCTACTCAATCTTCATAATTTTAAAGGCGGTACCAGCCAAGTTGTATTTGAAATATTGCTTTACCAGGATGTTATTTGGTACCTACCGACTTCAAAATGATAAAGATTGAGTAGAGAAACAGTTAAAATTTTAGCCAAATTTAAAAGGGGATTATTTAGAAAATAAGTTTTATTTCATACTTTTTAGTGCAATTTTACTTTGAAAGTAGGTTAAAATTATTATTTTAAGACATACCGTGTTACTGCTTTATGTTTGCACACACGCACCGCAGTGCAGCGGCGGCGAAATTCATATAAAGGCGTGTGGAAGACGCTTACTTTTAACATTTAAAGTGTTGCGTGAGTTCTTGCAATGCAACGTGCACGTAAGAATTACATATATTTATTTTACAGTTAGATACGTCGATAAATGTCGATAGGTGCTGTCTTTCAACTGTATTTAAAATGTATCTCTCCTATCTGCACACTTAAAGGTTAATTATCTGTTAAGGTTATTACACTTGTGCTTATTACAAGATCTGCTTTATCATCAAAAATGTATATTATATTAAATTTATATTATCTTTGGCGTCGAAATAAAAAAAAACTTGAGAGGTGTCAAGGGACACCCGGATGGAACGAAGTTATTTTATATAGATATTATTATAATATAAATATATAGTTGATAATGAAGAATTGAAGCCTATTTCGGAATTATATATATATGTTAATAATTTATTTTTTATTGTAAGTACCGATCATACTTTTAAATTCATTAAGTGAAAATAAAAGCTTTTAATTTGAAATTACAAACAGACACTTCAATTTTGTTTATCTGTATAGATATAATATATTATACAAAACAAATAGTTGAACTATTAGTATATATAGTGCGCGCGGAACTTGTTGGCCGCGCCTTAGGTAGGGACAGGGGTCGGGTAGCTTGCTGCTCGCAGTGTTGCCGCCGCGAAGTCCGGCTCCGTACTGAGTAATAACATCAAGCGCTCTTCCGCTTAGTCACAATATATAACAGTCACAATGTGTAATTGCAAAATTCTACATTATTGTCAAGGTGATAAGTTCTTTTTTTGTATCATTCTTAATAGTCGTTATTACATTGTGATTTCGAGTGGCAAGAAGTGTCGTGCCTATATTAATCCGTCTCGCCCCAATACAATTCGCAACGCGCCATAAGGAACTTCGTTCCAAAACTTTCATTGAATGAAAGTTTTATTTAGTTTAACTTTATTTTGCGACAAGAACAGACCCCACGAGGCGGCAACTATCTTTGCACGCTTTTTGCCATTCGATATTCTTGCAGACACAAAACAGTATATTTTGATCGGACCTGTGCTTTACAGTGGTGAGGAATACTCACTTCATATTGAAATAATACATCAAAAACGAAAGCGCTCTATTGAGACGTGGCGGCTTCGACTGCTCAATGAGCGATAGTTGCGAAAGCACATTGTGCAAACAGTGATGCCGGTCTGTCAGGGTTGGATCCCACAGCAGTGTCGTTTAACGTTCCATCTTACACAGGTACTTACAGGCTATGGGTGTTTTGGTTGTTTAAGTTTAAGATTAAGATTGGACGTGGGAGGACGGCATTTTGCCACCACTGCGGAGCAGACGAAGATTTCGCTTAACACATGTATGAAGTGTACCCTGCGTGGAATGATCAAATAAAGGCGGACCTTAGTTGAAAACGTAGGAATAGGCCCCAATTCTGGTTACCTCGAATCTCGGTTCGACTCATGTGCATAGGCGTCAAATCATGCGCGCACGAGCGAGACGGACCGATAACCGAACCGAATTTCGAGGTACAACAATGTACAGCAATGATCGTTCGTGGAGATCTACTCTCCTATTATGACACTACAATGGTGAAGAAGGACATAGTTCAACGGGTACGTGAGGGGGCTGATCCCTTACGATGAGCTAGAAGACGCCATGGTGCTACCAAGAACCACCCATCGTAAGCAGGTTACCAGTCTCATTTAAAAAATAATTAAGGTAATGGTTTTATATGTATATTTATTTATGTTTCATAGTAACTGGTGTGTCTATGTAACTGGCATGACCCGAGAAGTGAAGTACTTTTTGAAGCAGTGAACATTTGCCCCGAACATGAGCTCAAAAGCACGATGCAAGGTCTGCGGCGTCGAAGTAGATCGCCATCGTGGGGATTATAGTGCGTAAAAATCACACATAACCTATTCTTGTCAATGTCCCCAAGGCTAGTCTAGTTAAACCACTAAGAAAGCAAAAAAAAATGGACAAGAACATACGTTTTACTTCTTTCTACCTACTCGCATACTCGTACTACACTACACTACACGTATACCTCTTTGAATAGCCGGTAACGCACTTGCGGCTCCTCCGGTGTTGCAAGTGTCGTTTGCTGGTTTGCCCCCTATTTATAATTCAATAAAAAAACGAATACTAAACATTGTACCAGAATTCTAATATAAAATTACCTATTACTACTAGTAGTAGTTAAGAGTATAATAATGTAGATTATTCTATATTATAACGCCGGCTCTACACTATCGCCGTGAACTCTTCAAATTCAACATGTGAAAAAACTTCTATTCTTGCCTGTTCGTGGGGCTTCACGGCAGAAGTGTAGAGCCGGGCATTTTTCAAACGAAATAGACAAAATGTACCTGTCGCGGCGCAGTAACGCATCGCTACAAGTGCGCAGGCGGCGGCGAATGGCGCGCGGGGTGAGACAACGGCAGGAGGTACTCGGGCGGGTAGTCCTGCGCGAACAGGTACCGGGGGGAGCAGCACATGCTGTACGAGCGCTTGCGGGCTTGCAGCTCCAGCAGCGAGCACAGCGAGCGCTCGTACAGGGGGAGCTGCAGCTGCCACTGCCGCACCACCCACTGTGCTGCAAACACATGCGTATGTTAACTATGTATTATATGCCAGTGACTGGAGCAAGGTTAAATTCGCTTGAATTACAAGTAAGCCGAAAAAAATTGCTGCACATTAATAATTATTCAATACCATTGCAAATTAAAATTCATGATAATTGCAGTGATGGCAATGCATGAATAAGTTCATAATATAGAAAAATGCACGAAAACAAGATGGCAGAAGTAATAAATCAAACTTAAAGTTCATATATTACAATATATGGTACGCGGGTGTAGGAAAGCGTCGCATGTAAATTTTGTGCAACATTTCCACCACTTAGTCGTGACATTGCGATTAAAGTATAACATTATTAGTTCACGTTGTTTACAATGCCTACGTCTTCTGTTTCCGGAAGTCAGCCATGAGAATCGCTTAGCACATTCTTGCAAGTGTGCAACTCACTGAATTGGCGGGCTCATTTTCAGTTGTCGGTTTTAAACACGTCTAGAAGTCTAGAGTTTGGCAAGAAAATATATCTAATCAACGGTATTAAACATATTACATTTATTTCTGGTTATACTTTAAGAGTGGCGAAGCGTGAGATTCGTGGAATAGTAAGTCGCGTAAGGAAATATCTATCATAATACAGAACAACGATACTTTGTTTTTATTGCGCTTAGCGCCATGTGATCATTACCCTCCTTGAAATAATAATAATATAATAATTTTGTAATTTTTCATTTGTTTTTATTTCTATCATAATACGGTTAATTTTTATCCATGCCGGTAAATTAATAGTGACTTTTTATTTATTAATCATGGCGCATCTCGTGCATGCATGAACGGGAATTGTTTCATCACAATGTGTTAGCGCAATGTTTTGGGTGCATTGGGTTCAAATTATGTATGTATTTTAAAAATAAATTTTATGTATTTATAAATAAGCAATATTCATAGGGGCAGCCGGCTTGTGTACAACACAAGCCATACTGCTTATTTACTGATTGTAATTTATAACACATTGTTAATGTCAATTGACCTCAAACTTTCCGCGCTAAAATGTTCTGAGCGTCTGACGTCAAACTTGCAACAAGTTAAAGTATAATTTTATCGTACACCATTTAACCTAGACCTGAGACCTCGAGATAAGTTTATTTATTTAAACCAGTTATTAAGGTATTAATTAGCTTAATTCACTTAATCAATAACATTAGCTGCTATTTGTCTTTACTTTTTTTAATCGGTGTACTATAATTAAATATTATACTACCTGCCTGCACGGTTATACGTATTATTACATATTTTTGTGTTTATGTAACAACAGTGTAAGCCTTGAAATTCCGTTCGTGTGTATGGCACCTAAAAAGGTATCAGGTATTAAAAAATGTTGGCAAGAGCTAAAAATGTACGAGGGCGGGTCAATAAGTCCGTGACTTTTGGAATAAAACACAGATTTTTTGATAAATAAATCATTTTATTTTTCAACGTAGTCCCCCTTGAGCTCTATACACTTTGTCCAACGCTTCTCCAATTTTTTTATCCCTTACAAAAAATATGATTTGTCGAGGTCCTCAAAATAGGCCTTTGTTTGCGAGATGACTTCATCATTGGGAGTCAAATCTTTTTCCACCGAGCCATTTTTTCAGGTTTGGGAACAAGAAGTAGTCACTAGGAGTCCAATCTTGAGAATAGGGTGGATGTGGGAGCAATTCATAGCCCAATTCATGGATTTTTGCCATGGCAACTGCACATGTGTGCACCCTTGCATTGTCTTAGTGAAAAAGAACCTTTTGCTTGGCCAAATGAGGTCGTTTTTTTTTCAAATCCTCATTGAAGCGGTCCAATAAGTTGGCATAATATTCCCCATTAATTGTTCTTCCCTTTTGAAGATAGTCAATGTGGATTATCCCACGTGCATCCCAAAAAACAGTCGCCATAACTTTATTGCCTGACAAACCCACCTTGGCCTTCTTTGGCGCCGATTCACCCTTAAAAACACACTGTTTTGACTGTTGTTTGGTCTCTGGTGTATTGTGATGGATCCATGTTTCGTCCACGGTTAAAAAACTCCTCCATATTGTGATTAAACAACGCCAAACCTTCCTGTGAAGTTGTTACACGATTGCGTTTGTGGTCGACTGTGAGCAAACGCGGCACCCATCTTGCGGAAAGCTTTCTCATGCCCAAGTGATCATTCAAAATTGAAACCACTGAGCCATGCGAGATGCCTATGGCTTCCACAATCTCTTGCACTTTCAATCTTCGGTCGGCCAACACCATATCGTGAATTTTTTCGATTGTTTCGGGTGTAGAGACCTCAACTGGGCGTCCAGGACGTTCGGCATCTTCAGTGCTTGTAAGGCCACAACGAAATTCAGTAAACCACTTTTTTACCATTGAAATCGATGGTGCAGAGTCCCCATAGTATTTATCAAGCTTAGCCTTGGTCTCGGTAATGGTTTTTTTTCGCAAAAATAATGCTTAATAAGCACACGAAATTCCACTTTTTTCCATTGTTTCCTTAAGTTACTGGATAGTCTGATAAAGATAGCTGTAAAACACAAACTAACTGACGCAGCAAGTTCAAATTTTGATAGGAGTCAACTGACAGATGCCTGTTGACAGGAGTAGTGTTGCTTTTTCAGTAAGGAGGTTAGAAATTCAAAAAGTCACGGACTTATTGACCCGCCTTAGTATTCATATAAATAAACATACCATGTGTAGATTTTTGTACTTGTCATTATTGGATCTTAATTAACAAGCAAACGTAAATAATGAATTCTAGCAGTAACGAGGAATGATGGCCATTTTTTTATGGTCCAGTTTTCTATTGTGATTTCTATAAAGCTAACTATTATTAGAGAATATTTTGCAAGTGGCCAGTGACCACCCTCTTACATAATACATAATAAGTTTTTATGCTACGACGCAACTGGATGGTTTCTGGATAGGACTTCCATCATTTGCAAAACACTTGACCTTTCCTTGTAACGATTGATGTTCCCGACGCACGCACTTAAATAATAATCCCTTAAATATATATTACATAATATAATAATACTACTAGTGATATCCCGCGTATTATTGTGAAAAATTTAATTTGCTCAGCGAAACAAAAGATTGAGTCATGCGTGGACCATAAATTGACACCTGAACGTGGACGGTCGCTGATGGCCGATTCCCTTTACCACAGACATGTAATTTAGCGGATCGAGCGACGTCATAAATTATACAAGCGATCACATCATTAGATGCTGCTTCGGTTTATTAAGGGTGTTTACCGTAATCGTTGCTTTACGAGCCTAATTGCGGAGCTGAGTTATGGGTAGAGAAACCAAACACACATCCCACGTCGTAAATATGCCCCGAAAAGCTCTACACGGCGAATTTAATTCAGCACGTAGAGTCGAACCTAAAATTAGTTATGAAAAATTGCACGGGTAATTTATTCCATATTATAAGAACACGTTTTGAATATAAGATTTCAATGCGGGGTACTCGTTGGAACTAGGGTTGCGAGTGAATGTGCCAATGGCGGGAAAAATCTCTTGTTTTAATGAGCTGGCTCGAGGCCACGCACTGGCCCGGTGATGTGTATAGATGTAGATAGCCTTTATATGATGGCAACTTTCTAGACAACTCAGTATAATTTTCATTATTATTTTACTAGAGCTTGCCTACGATTGTCTTTGTTAACTTTAGTTCTATTGAAAATTCGTCATTTGTTTAATCAGGTTTCTACATTCTACCTAAGGCTGGGACCGGGATCCGGAATTCGGAAGGCCGGCAAAATAATTTCAGAGATATTGACAGAGAGAGAAACTGTGCGATATTATAGCAATAGAGCTGAAAATCGACCACTCGAGTGTCGCGTTGGCAAATTTGACAATGACATTTGTGATTTGAATCGTGTGTTCGATTTACAACTCTATTGTATGAGCCCAGATTTCCCCGGCTTCCGGATTCTGGATCATATATTCCCAGCCTATAAGGACCAAGGCATAAATTTGTGAGAATTGTGGAAGTCCCAAAGGGAGATCTCCGACCAAACGAAATGGTATGCCCGGTGCCGAAGACCACTTGTCAGCATTTCAGATGTTGTATAATATAATTATAGCGCCAGAGTGTGAAAACTTCGATAGCGCGAATCAGGATCGTGGAGCTATATGGTCCACCATAAACCCTTAATTGATGCCTTGTTTTATTTAGTAAACTAAGAGCTGGTATTTAGTGTTTTATCGGAACTATGAAGTCCTACAAAATTATGAGTTTTAGTGTGACGCGCACTTGCAACTATAGGTAGTTTATAGTTTTAATGCATGAATGTCGTTTCATATAACGTCAAATCGTCATAAATCAATCACTATAAATACAATTCCGGCTACAATGTCGTCGGGTATGCATATTATTTATATAACATTCCACTGATATGTAGGTTTTAAGTGTAGACTATCTATTTTTAATCTTCGATCATGTTTGATAGGGACAAGAGACTTTCAGTTTTATTTCTTACTTTATTAGATTCAATTTAGTAATAATAATCAGTGATTCAATTCGCCAGTGCACTCCACTGTTGCGCGCTCAATATAACGTAGATCCAATGGAGTGAAATGTGTTATTGTTTGTATATATAAATAAATAATAAATAAATTCTTTATTGAAAGCAACTATGGTCCATATAAGTACTTATTTATATATATAAGCATGCTGCTTCTAACCTTACCAGGTACACGATTTAATATAAGGAAATTTTCTGTAAGCAGTTACACTAATAATTAAATTGGTTGGATTTTTAGTTACATTTTGTGTTAAAACGGTATTAATGAACTCCAATGGAGACACAAAATAATATAAAATGATAGGTGGCATCTACAGTTTATAATCATTTGCTGATATTTTTATTTCCTGCCGTTAACAATAACACTTTTTATTCTCAAATAAAAAATTACTCTCAAACTCTTTCGAGTCCTTGTAATCGAATAAGTAATGGAACAGAAGCCTGATATGATGTATGCTCTCGTGCGATCATAAATTAACAATTTACATTTGGTTAAGATTTATGGTAAAATATGATGATATGACGCGGCTGCAGCGAAGACGGTAATCTTCGGTTTCATCGGACCATTATGTTGTTATTGAGTGTTAAGCCTTTACACAAAAACTTTCTTTTTAAGAGCTCAAGTAAAATTGATAAAAGTATATGTGATCTGAAAGTGACCTAAAGTACATACTTCATAGCAGCAGCAGTAATAAAATATAACTACTGTAATTAGTGTTTAGATAAAAAGTTGTCTAAATACTTATATACTGGATATTTAAAAATATGTTTACCAAATAAATAATTTTAGTTTATCTAACTACTGGTAACTCAAAAGATTATTTTGAAAAGGTTTGTAATAAAAAACAATTAAACCGCCGAAAAAACAGAAAAGCAAATTACTTATTATTGTAAATTAAATATTATTTTTCAAACAAAAAGAATTAACCCACTTTATCGATTCTTAAAAATGCACCGAAAAGTAATGTAATAATTCTTATAGTTGAAATAGTTCTCTTTTCTCTACTTAATATTATTATCTTCAAGTCGGTACTTAAATTAAAACAACAATTAATTTAAATACACTACAGTATCGCAATCCAGCGAGGAAACTCTCTGTGACTTCTAGGTACTCTGCCTGGTGGGGACGACCTGGGAGATTTCTTTTTTTTTGTAGCTTTGTAAGTTTTGTATTATTAATTTCCTTTTTAGTACTTTTATAGTTTGTAAATATTTGAAATATTTAGCTATAAATTATCATTATATTGTATATTATTTATTCTATTGTATATTATTAAATTCTAAATGATAATAATAAAATTTGCAGAAACATTATTTGTATTTATTAATACACTATATCCAAAAAACAATATTTTATAGAAACTTTGCGTAGAGCGTAAATACCTATTTCTTGTCAAGCAAAGATAGTAAAGATACCACAACGATTTGGAGATCTGCGGATTAGTTTTGTGAACATGCCGCTTTTAATCTTTATCGATAATTGCCTTCTCCGAAATATTTATTATGTAACTTATAAATTGATAATACACGAATGCACAATAAAACAATAATGCACCCCTATTCATAACAATGTATGTGAAAGAGGCACAGTGGACATATCTACGGTGGAAAACAAGGGATTCTATGTTACTTTATCGAACTAACTGCTGACGGTTCTGACTACTAAGTCACAGTTCAAATTATGATCATGTGAACAGTGCAAGTATTGTGTGTAATTGGACAATGCTAGTGGTGCCTAAAGCTCTATAAATACGTTTCCATTTAACAGAAATTTTGCTTGAGCCATAAAGTATTCCGTAGTACTTTTACAGACAATTAAAAAAATCTAGGATGGTATTTTATAGGGCACTAGCATTTGCCTGCGGCTTCGCCCGCGTGAAATTTAAACAATATCATAAGTCCCTAAGTCCCTAAGTAAATTAATTAATTATTTTTCCCGTACTAAATTCATACTCAAAATCATGCAAATATGTCCAAGGATAAAAAATATCAAAATACAAACTTTTATCCCCTATTAATCGCCCTTGGGGGTTGAATTTTGATAAATCCTTCCTTAGTGGATGCCTACGTCATATTATGAGAAATACGTGTGCAAAATTTCAAATTTCTAACCTTAAGGGTTTGGCCTGTGCGTTGAAACATCAGACAATCCGCTATGCCTTTTAGATATATAGAAGATATAAATATAAAAATGAGAGCTAAATATTTTATTACATACCTAGTTAATAGTTACCGTTTAAGTTCAAGACAGTATTTCAACTGTCTTGTAAACACAGCATCCACGGAGATAATATCTATCTGTCTTTAAATTTTAATCTTAAAAGGACGAGTTAAAATGACATTCGATTAAAGAACGTCATTAATTTCGTGTATTAATTATTCAATAGCCAATTAGTGGTAAGACCATCTGGGCATATCGTATGCCTTCTTGTTTGAAGGGCAAATACTTACTTAAGAATAAGCCTCATATGGTAAACGCGTAGGGTATTTTTTGCGCTGAGGTACAATGACATTTAACACTCGGGAGTCGGGCTCAAAGGTAATCTGTCAGGCCTCGCGCTTACTTGTCAATATATATATATATATAAATTAATTGTAATAATAATAAAATCGATTGAAGACCTTTAAAGCGACGTAACTAATAGCAAAATAATTGTTTATGTCTGTGCTGGGTCGCTCTTTGTGTCTTTGTGGAGTCAAGTTGTATAGTGTCGAGACTGTCGAGGATGCTTCAGCGACGTAGAGAAAGGGAAAGCCGGCGTCAAACGCGTAGTTACTGTAGTGACCTACATTAGCTGGACGAGGTACCGACGCCGACGCGACACGAGATACATAATATACGCATAGACATTATATGGGGTTATTATTGCCATGATAAGGAACTCAAGCACAGACAACTAAACAGTTTCTCCATATAGTCTCAACTATCCGAAAGACGTTCTTGCCTGAACCTAAACCTGAACTCCAATTCTCGTATGATTTTGGTTCTGATTTTGGAGTTTGGACCAATCTAAACGCGTTTACGTTGGTTTAACGTTTATAAGAATATCATTTTGCTGTTTAAACATATAGAGACTGCATCAAAACTGTATTATTGTAGAAGACGAAATTCTCGGAAAGAAAAAATATTGAGTTTAATTTAGCAATATTGAAGTATAAAAGTTTATGTGTAGTTTTGTAATGATATTATCATATACCGGATACTTCTACATCTAAAAATTACAAAAAAGTTTCAATACTTTATGCTATATTAGTTAAAAAATATACCTCATTAGTTTACTTACATTAAATACAAAAACATTTATAAATAAAGTAAGTATGAACTTAAAAATTTCAGAGATATTAGCAATTATGTTCCTGCGACCCATATAAGATATCATACAACTTTAGGAACGCTTGACGTGATATCTAGGGCGACTTTTGCATGGAGTGTTCTCACGAGACTTGCGAAATTATGTACACAAATCGATGTACCTCTGAAAATATCGTTTTTTTAACTGACTTCCAAAAAAGGAGGCGGTTATTAATATACTGTTTCTTCTGAGAACTTACTCATATTTTAGAGTACTATTCATTTATGCAATAAAAAACATCAGTCACGTAGCCTATTGTGACAATATTACTCATTAATATTTTCGTAAAATAACTGTAAATTAAGAGATTTTACCTTATTAGGCATTTTTTAATGGAATAATTCAACCAATGAAGTCGCCCTCACCAGTGACCGTAGTTATTTATTGCCTTACTTAATTTAAATTCCGTTGTGTATCCACGCGGATACGCCTGGATACACAACGGCAACCCTGCATAATTACATTTATAACATTATTTATTTGTCATTCCTGTGTCCGCCTTTTCCATGGACGTCGATCAAATGTGCGGAAATTACTACTGCCAGGAAATAGTTACATAATATGAAGTTGTATGCGTTTGTGTGAGTAATGTACTAATGTAAATTCGATAGTATACATTGTAGAAGTTTGCCCACAGTGCACCTCACCTGCTATTACACTCGCGTGCGTGCTGTTTATGTGGCAATTAATTATTCAGTGCACCCTACGAAATTACTGTCTAATGATACAATGTACAAATCAAACGATCTAAAATCTAATCTAGATTTAGAAATATAGATCAAAATGCGTCTTAGATCAAAATTATGACAATAATCATAATATGCTCGTAAATACATTTTTATTTTATTTTATTTATTTTATTTTATATTTAATAATATTAAAAATGCCAATAACAAGTTTGTACTTACAATTTTATTAGAATCTAACATTAGCAAAGCTTTTATTTTGAATAAAAGGTAGACTTTGAGAAAGCTTGTATTTAGGGAGTATTTGTACTTGTTTTGGTTTAGCTCTACATTAAATTTTCACAGTGCAAACTGCGAGCCACATGGTACGTCTTGGCGTAATGCCTGTTTCTCTCGAAATGGACTAAATAATCACCAAGTGAATAAGATAAGAACTATAATTTTCCTTGACGTTAAACGGACAGCTTTAAAGTAGTATCCAAAGTATAATCCAAACCAGAATTATGAGGGTTCAAAAATCAACGAGACACTTCGAGAAAGGTGGTCTGCTAGTGCACTTGCGCTTCGCTTCGCTCGTCTTGTCAGTGGCACTGCCGTGCCCCCAGATTGTTACATTTATCTCAGTAAATTGTAAACTATGTTCGCAGCCTTCTTGGGGATAAGTTTAAGTGTTTTAAGTTTAAGTTGTAATAACAAAAATGACAATGCGCAATGCAAAGGCCCGGGCAGGGGTCGAGCATAATCAGTAATCACATGTTCGCAGCAGTATGTAACTACGTGTGAACCGTGCGTCGCGACGGCGGGACTGAATGCAATTCACTTTTTCATTTTTTCCTTTTTGTTTTAGTGGATTCTGCTCGCATTTTAAGTAGTTTATACGTAGGTTTCAACCTTCCTATTGGATTACTTTAGCTCTATAATTGTCATTAACCTTCAACAGCAAAGCTAAATATTTAACGTGAAGGATTTACCTTTTCGGTTGGTATACCTAATTTGGTTGGTATACCACAGAACAACTAGCTCGCGTTATGCCTAAACTGCCTACTTCGCATAAGAACTACTTCGCTAATACTATATTTTCTCATTACTGTGGGAGAGCTATGATTCAGCACTTCAGCACAGCACTCGGCGCAAAACACTTCAGCGTTCTGACTCAATCGGATAAATACTACGGCATTACAGAAAATCGGCGTGAAATAACGCCTGCGCTAAAAATTTCTGACGCATAGTAAAAACAATCATAAATTCTAGAGCAAATAATACGTAGAGATACATTTTAATCTCATCGTTGCATATTGAATAAGTGCACGCGTTCTCGCCGGCGCAACACACACCGCCACGTGTAGCTCGGTCAAGGACGGCACTGCACGGGCAGTGTCGATACGTAGCTATTATCTCGTTATACATCCGCGTCTATCCGATATATTATGTTTATTTACAGCACTACATTCTTAATAGCACTCGAAAATGATCATATTTCTATGCCGGACGGTGTAAATAATGCGAAGTTATTCGAAAGAAATTAAGAACGTATTTGTACTGTAACACAAAATATATAGAGTAGGCCACGGGGAAGGATATAGGCTACTTTGCATCGCGGTAAAATGCACGGTTCCTGCGAGATATCCTTTTACACGTACAAAGTCGCGTGTAACATCTAGTTTATAATGAGGGACCATGCAAAAAACTGTATGTAACATAATA
This sequence comes from Phengaris arion, assembly GCA_963565745.1. Classification (NCBI taxonomy): domain Eukaryota; kingdom Metazoa; phylum Arthropoda; class Insecta; order Lepidoptera; family Lycaenidae; genus Phengaris; species Phengaris arion. The sequence goes on along the minus strand of OY751435.1, from coordinate 11,323,219 downwards.
TATAACATGGATATCGCCATACTAAATAATAAACAGCGTGGCAAAAGCTATTAACTGAGATAGGTTTGAAATTTGTTGGTGGGTGGGGAAGATTTTTTGCATGGTCCTTTGCATTCCGTGTTGGGGTATAATAGCATCATAGGGTTTAATTGCCTCAAATACCTGCCCTAAAATTGCTACTAGCTCTCGGTTTAATGGGTGTACGTCGCAAGACTCATGTCTTAAGTGAGCGCTCGCCCTAAGTGAAGCGTGACAGAAATCCCCGAAATCGTGATCGGCTTGACCGACTACACTACTACGACTACTTTACAACCGACCAATCAGCTAGTCGGCTAGTCGGATAAAGAAAATAGAGGACAAAAACTACATTAAGCCACGCAAAACTGTTTGCATCTGGAGGATGCAGGCAATCAGTGCAATTACACGAAACTGGTTATCCTGCGCGAGTTTTTAGGAAACTATTATTGCAACAGAAATCGAGACACGGCGCCGACTCTCTATCGTATTATTAAATGTTTATTGGTACCTACCTATGTTGTTATTTTCACCTAATAATTGATGTTTATTAGTTTGTCTCTCGCATTGAACAAAATTAAGTAACTACAAATTTTTATTTATAACTGTTTTTTTTTCATGCAAAGAGTCAGCAGATACGTGTTTTACTATGGACATTGTTATCCCGAATAAAACTTGAAATTTTGCAAGTAGAAACTTGATTTGACGATGGTGGCGATGACTATATAATATACATAATATTATTATAGATATTACAAATGTCATTTGTACGTTGGTCACAATATGTAAGTTTGTATTACTAATGTACAGATAATTAGCAGGTAACTATGCACGAACACTGTTTCTATTGACACGGCTCCTCACTGTGTCAACACTGCGATGACTGAGTTTATTCTAACTGAACCGAAGTCCACTTGCTAGTTCAACTCTTACATGGTGCGTTATAGAGTTCATTATTCAACGAACAAATGAGCTGAGGAGCCCATCGTATATAATGGCAAGTGTGAATGATTACTTTTTAAACGGCCATTAAGATTAAACAAATTAAAGTGTCTAAGCTGCGTATCATATTCTTATTCATAGACTACTCTGTACAGTAATCACTTAGGAATTCAGCATTGAATACTCTCCCACTTATTAATAAAAATATTTACACCATGGATACGCTAATCCATGTTGCGACCTTTGTCTGATACGTTGGAACAGTCACTTGACAGACACAACACCTTGGTTAGGGCCTGCTTCACAATCTACTGATAAATTAGTGTCAGATAGCTTATTTGCGTGTTTTGTCTCTGTTAGTCAATATAAAGTAAGTAGCGACAAAACTTCTGAATAATCCGATACATATTTAAAGATTGTGAAGCAGGCTCTAAGACTAACAAACTAAATACTTCTCCTTACTGTTTGGATTATCTACTCTACTACTTAGGGCGGTGCCTGATGCCTCGAGTTTCAGAGGCGGGCAGGCAGGTCGTCACAGTCACCGCTTGTCAGAAATGCACTCCTGTCAACCGGTGACTATGGCGCCCGCCTGCGCGTGTCGCCGCTACTGTCATTACCCGCCGCCGCGCCGCTTACCGCGAAATTCGAGGCGGCGCCCTTAAGTTTACACTAATGACTATTACGGTATTGCCATGAAACTCTGCAAACAGGCGTAGATATTTTTTTATTATTTCTTAACAGACAGTGATTGGGCGATGCATTGTTCATCTTAGCAGTTAAAACAATTTTTAGAAAGAGATACTTTTGAAATGTCAAAGTAGATAAATGTTTGCCGTTTAGGAGTTTCATGAGAGTATTCGATGAGATACTAAATATTTTTATGAGTCTCATGAAAATGAAACGATGTGACGGGCCGTCGTCGTTATGAAGCATAAAGAGTAGGATATTACAAAGGACATTGGCAAGCCTGCCTGATTTTCCATCAAGAGCGCCCAAGTTTCGAACATATGTGGTTTTATAGTACTTAAAAAGTTATTAAACGAAAAATATATATTAGGTCCTTACATATGAAATTGGTGTTTTTTAAAGGAAGAACATAAAGTCGATTATTTTTAAACGTAATATATTTATTTAGTCAAAGTATATGGCCTTGCTATCTATGTACTTTTGCCATCTCATAGTAGTTCATTGATTCCTTTACTAAAAAAACCATTCGTACAGGAATCAATAAAATCTTTGAAAGCACTTTGGATTGCCCTATCGGAGTTTAAATTTTTCCCTTGCAAGAAGTTATCCAAATTTCGAAAAAAATGGTAATCTGTTGGAGCAAGGTCCGGGGAGTACGGTGGATGTCTTAGACATTCCAATTGAAGCTCCTCTAATTTGGTAGCCGTCTGTTGTGCAGTGTGTGGTCTAGCGTAGTCCTGAAGCAGTAGTGGCCTAGAACGAATGACCAACCTCGGTTGCTTAGCAGCTAGCTTTTCCATCATGATTTGCAGTTGCAGACAATAGACATCTGCTGTAATCGTCTGGCCAGTATCAAATAAAAAGTTATGAGTCCCCGAATATCAGAGAATTCATGTGTAAAATGTGTACTTATCTGTGGTAATCATTACAATGTCTGTTTCAACATTTCAATAAACAAAAATCATATCTGTTTAATATATTATTGTTATCATGCTGTAAATTGTCAATTTGAGGCGTAAAAGCTCCATCTAGTGGCCCATAACTTTTTCTATAGTTCAGCTGTTTAGTACTAGTTTTATGAAAAAAAAATTACTTGGAGCGTGAAATAGATCCCTCTATACCATATCTATTTATATTTATACTATAAAAAATATTATTATGATTTTGGTTTTCGTAACATGAAAGCGACATATTATATCATTTATCAGTTAGAATATTGCGTTTCCAAACAAACTAGTTATTAATTTCATTACGTAATTGACATCACCACTAATCACCGCAAACCGCCACTAAGGCAATTTATTGAACAATAGGTTAAAGCTAACCTATTGTTGTGCCTATATATTATATTTAATTAATAATCTTTTATCCCCCGAGTTTGATGTATATTATTGCTTTTTTTGTTCCTATGTAGCCACGTATTTTAATTACCAGGCAGTTAAAACATCCATGGCTTGCCGATCTCCTTTCATTCTAATGTATGAAAACCTTTTAAAATGTAATTATGGTGAATTTTATATAAACGCATCATAATATTATCATTATATTATGTTTTCTAAATATATTTGTAGTATACTGAGTAAATAGAACATAATGATAAATTAGTCAAAGAGTGAATGCTGTAAAAATCTAATTTTCATAAATCGATAATCTTAATCAAGTAATAACCTAACCAAGAGATGGTCAGGACATGTCTAAGGACTGGTAAAGTGTCTAAGGTTCCGTAACTATCAACACGTAATAGGTCTTTTTCGAATTACTTCAAAAGTTACTGTCCGATTTCGTTCAAAATATTATTCCTAAAGAGTTTAGCATGATGTATCAGTATGGAAACTTACAAGATTCTATTTTCAATAGTTTAGAAATGCTATGGGAGGACCAACTTACAAACTACTTTGGAGGCCGATTACCCGAAAATGGTCGACTTTGTAAAAAATTCATGTATGAAACCTTACCTTAATTTTAAAATACCTATTCAACGATACCTCACACGATGGGGTAGGATAATGAAATATTTTTCATCCCCATTTACATGTTTGGAGAGCCACCCCTTAAACATAAAATTATTATTATTTTATGATGCCAAAACCGAGATCTATACACAATCTATAATTATACAAAATTTTATCCATTTATATTTATAATTAAAGAAGCTAGAAGCGCGGACAGACAGACAGACAGGCGGACGGACAGAGCGAAACTATCCTTGTGTATTATGGAACCCTAAAAAAACAACTACCTTTTCAAAGATTTATCGCAAATAATGTTCATATTTCTAAAAGATATTCAAATTGAATATAAGTTAGATGAAAAATTGAACACGTAGATATAGGTGCTTTTGAAAATATTGGCATACCAGAACACAATACTGTGTAATGGGTATTCATGTCCATAGGGGTTTACAAGTAACATAAACCTTATTTATCGACTACTCAGTAGAGTTATAAAACTATTTTAGAATTTCATCGTACTAGCCACGTTTAACGTTTAGATTTATTAAGATTTCTATTTATCGTACTAACATTCTGAACAAGTAGCATAAAACAATAATATATTGCTGTACACTACTTTATTTTATGACAACAGCAGTTCTTGCTTCCCGAATTGGAAACTTAGCATAATATGGTACACCCATATTTCCATTTATCTTTATTTCAATATATATTATACACAATCCGTTAATTCGTAACAATTAAAACATAACTCGTACATAAATTTCCTTCTAGTTGCGTTATGAGTTATAACTTAAGGCTCTGCTCATGTTCCTTTTTTTTATTTTTACATTATATGCAAATTCATATAATATGTTAATATGCAAGCGTAAAAATGTAGAGCAAGTAATTTATATACTATGTACTATATTATCTAATCTATACAAATAAATAAAATTGAAGTGTTTGTTTGTAATTTAAAATTAACAGCTTTTCAGTAAATTCATATGAAAGTATATACGTAATATTGTACTTTAAAATATATTTTTAAAATTTTTGTCTGTTTATTCCGGCTAATCTCTGTAACGGCTGGACCGATTTTTACCAGCGGATAGCTGATGTTATAAGTAGAGTAACTTAGGCTACTTTTTTATTAGGGTCCGTTTAAAAAAAGGGTTCCATTTCCGTTAGTTCTACGCAAATGAAGTTGCAGGCACCAGCTAGTCATTTTTATATTATTATTAGGAAAAATATCGTTTATTTTGAAGTTTTAATTTCCATTGGTCACATACAAGTTGAAACCACAAAATAGCAACGTAAACACAGTCTCTAGTCTCTACCGTCCCATTAGCATTATGAATTCAATATTGAAATTTTTGATACAATTTCAAGATGGACTCTGAATATGTCAATTCGATTCATGACAGCGACGCGGCGATGCTACGCGTTAGGCCGGGACACCTTAACCGTTGCAAATTGAGTGGCACGTCCGTGCGCATCGACGTGCGTAATATCCTACTATACTATATATAATATTATAAATGTGAAAGTTTGTGAGGATGGATGGATGTTTGTTACTCTTTCACGCAAAAGCCACATGAACGGATTTTGATGAAATTTGGTATGGTAGTAGCTTAGGTTCTGGATTAAAACATAGGCTACTTTTTATCCCGGAAATATACAGTATTTCCGCGGGATACTCGATAGCATATTTACGCGGGCGGAGCCGCGGGAAACAGCTGGTAATGCATCTAGTCTCGTCGGGAGGCCTGAGTGAGCTTAGATTCTCAGGAGTTTTGACGATAATAAATAAATACAATGTATAAAGTCTAGAAATATTTAACATTCACATCAATCGTGGCAATTAATTTCGTTCGAATATTGATAATTGATGTTATCGAGCCTTGTATCACAAAACTTGGTATAGAACAAAATCCTTAGAATGCAGAAAACAAGCAGAAACTGATACAGATAGTGTGCTTTGCGATAACATTGAACCAACGTCCTTGGTCGTTGTAAAACCGGCTGGCAAAAGAGGAGAAGACGCGACAAAGTTTTTCGAAGTTTAACGAACTCTGCTTTATATATTATTTTCACATTCTCAATCAAGTTAACATTCATACATGTGGCTGATACCTAATAAGGTAACGCGTGTTGGCTACCGCATTGTGAAAAAGTGTTTTGCTGATTAATATTAATATTCAAGGACACTTTAAAAATTCATTTACTTAGCCCAAGATGTGATACGAAAAAATATTATCATATACTTTTGATGTTGTTAATTAATGTGACAGATGATTACAAACAGAATATTAATACGATATCGTTAAACCAAACGAAGTGAGTACGCTTACATACGCCCCGCATCTCCCGCGGCGAGCTGCAGCGCGCGTGTAAATGCACTCAGTGAGCGTTTATTTTTCGTCTTGTGAGTTGTGACTAGGATTGCTAGGTGTCCCGATTTGCACTTGATGTGGACGCTAAATTCCGGTGAATCATAATAATCAAAATATCGTATAATAACTTTAAAATGTTATATTGCGCTTTTGTATATTAGAAAAAAAAATTCTCGGTCGCTTTTAGCTAAATTATTTTCTGTATGTAAAAAACTAGCTAGCGACAAAAAAACATATTATTATTTTGCCTACGTTTCGTGTTGAGTTAAACATTTTTGGCAGTCCCAAGCCCCGATTTTTTTTTTGGCGCACCGTCGCACCTGGCAACACTAGTTATGATATCAGGCTGGTAAACCTTTCCAGCGTAAACTGTAAATTCATCCTTCGTAACGTGGAGTGATTATAACTAACTAACGGCAAGATCTGCGAGAATTTGAAGACTAAAAAACAGCCAAGACTTGTCAATCAATGTCGCGTTGCGCAACAAGAGACGTTTTGATCGTATTGCGTCACTGCCCACTGCTCACTGCTCACTAGGCCAACAAACGCCAACATTGTAAGGCGGCCTTGACACTGCATCAACAACATTGTCTTCGCAATGCGCTCGTATTCCATAGGAATCAAGCGCAGAAACATTATCCGTTACAAGACGTAATGCACAGCACGTCTCGTTAATTTCACCTACTTTTGCCTCATTACTCATTACTAGCGAAATTGTTTTTTACGCTAGTTTTTAATGATTTCTAGCAGTAGTTTTGATGGCACTATTTACATTGATTTACTGTGTAGTGTCAAAGGGATTCTGGATAAACTAGATTAAAGATGCAGGTTGGATGGATTAAGTAAAGTTAACCCTAGGTTAAAATATCATGCCTTTTCTTTCATAATTAATACGAAGAACGAAAGAGATAACATAGAGTGGCAAAAGAGGCAGAGTAGTTCCCGGCGCGAGATAGTTAGACATACCTACTATTTGTTAGAAAGGTTAGTTTTTAGGGTTTTGTAGATGTAAATGTTAGAGTTCTTGTAATAAAAATAATAATTAAAATATTACCTACATTTTGTAAATATAAGTTAAGGAAGTCGAAAATTCATTACGATTTTATGGTACTGTTAAGTATATGGTATACCCCTACAGTGTAAGTAAGAATGCTTAATTTGACTTTTGAGATTAACCTATTGATCATGTCGCCATTTGACGACCTCTGCGGCTCAGCGGTTGAGCGCGTCAGTGCCCGGAGGTCGTGGGTTTGAATCCCGCCAAAGGAACAAAAAAGTTTTATATGTTCCAGGGTCATGGATGTGTATTAAATAATATCTGATAAATTTTAAAAAATAAAAAGAGTCACTAAAATATTTCTCTTACCGAGATTCGAACCCACCACAGTTTCGAACACAGCAAAAATTAGAATGGCGATTCACACCAAAATGGTTAAGCGGTGCGAATCGACGCATTGTAAAGCAGTGCTGGGGCGATTCATACCGCGGTTTGAATCCTTGCGGTGCAAAACGACTAACAACTCAAAAATTACTCATACGCGTACCAAATTGCCAATAGAACTGACAAAATATTATGTCAGTTCGATAACGACGAAAAAAAACATATACTTATATATATACTATAGGTATTATGCATATTTAATACACATCCATGGCCCAGGAACACAGAAAAACTTTTTGTTCCTTCGGCGGGATTCGAACCCGCGACCCCCGACTTGAGCAATAACACTCTCTCTATATATATAATATAGGTATCTATATAAATAAATATTGGATCTTGATTCTTGCATATGGCGGCACCTCTGAATTTGCTCTTTGAGTTCCATGTAATTTTATGTGGAAATTTCGAAATTATACGATACTTTCACTACTACTGATATGTGATCACAGTGTCCTTCTTATTTCTGGTCCAATTATTATTTTTACATAGTTTCACTACGCAACTTGGCATTCTTTTCCGATATTAACTAAATTAAAATAAAATATTCGGGATGTCCACCTGTCATAAAGCTTTCAATATGACTGGCTCAGGTAACGGCCAAAATTAATAATAAATCTAAAATCTTAGATTGACTTCAATCTTAGATTCTCAAACAAAAATTCATCGTAATATTGATTGTTAAATTTTATGGCATTTTCTATTTCTTATTCAATAAGTTTAGCAGTAAAAACTATTGAAAAAGACCTTCACTGGATCCCGTATAATAATACGCACACGGCACAACATAATATAGAAGTGAGCATCAGACATCCCATTCGCTTCAATGTTTCGCTAACATGTAGGTCACCGGCGGCGTTTCAAAAACATTTATTCTGAGACAGTTTTCGGCTCCTTTGTCTAAAATGCTTTTCAATCTCCATTTCTCTTATCGAATTATTGTTACTTGCTGCTGTAGGTAATTGATGTCACGTAACATCTTTCCTCATCAACGGCAAACTTTGTGCCTGCCAACTGGCAGTATAATGTTCAGTCAATGTCAGATAATATAAATATCATCTTATAATACAATTTTCGTGACTGCGACCGGGTCACGCAACCTACTGCTTGGTATGAATGTATGTGGAGCAATAAGGTAGCCTTCCGATGCACGCGAAGCGCGACGCGAGACCGCGACCTGAGACCGACATAGGTCGAACCACTGCTTATTATAAATGTATATGGAGCACTAAAAAATCACCACGACCCGCGACGCGTGACCGATTAGCGTAGCCAGAGAACATGATTTACTGAATTGCTGGCCACAGTCACAAGTCGCTGTCGCTAAGATCGTAATTCTATCTTCACACATCATATGTGCGTACTGTAAGGCTCGATATTTTATAATGTCTAACATATATGGTAAATTGTAGTATGAGAACGGCCGTGTTAGAAAGCAGGCCTCGAACTCGTATTTTCAACATTAATAATAATTAACGCAACTTAAAATAGCCTTCCTATTGAATTTTTTAATTAAGATATAAAAAATAATTATAGTAAAGCATTTTAAATATTAATAATGTAATAATCCAAGTTGACCTCACGCAAACCAAAGTCGCTCCTTTACCTATGGGTCTCTAGTATTGTCACAAGTCCTATAGAAACGCTAAGCAGGCATAATTTTTAACAGGGCTGCTAGTTTAAAGAATTTCCAAAAAATTTTTAATGTATCCTTTTAAATTTTTAATTGTAACATTTATGAGGATGAGTGTATGATTGCAAACTTCTACAGTCTAAAGTGTCATTTTTATTGAAATTTGGTACGCAGGCAGTTGAATACTCGTATTATGGATTACAAATGGCTATTAACCTTTGCTATTACCTTTAATTGCAGTTTTTAGTGGCATAAAATTTAAACATAGATTCTATTTGGAACGGCAAACCAATACTGAAATTAAAACTACAAAAAATATAGACAGATCTATTTCATAGTCAGGTATTAAAACTGTAATTAATCTCTCTAGGTCTAGGTAACCGTTATTATGATAACTCATAATTATTACGAAACCAGGCGATAAAAATCTGAAATCTGCAAACCCTGGTTCAAGTTCAGCACACAGATACAGCTACGAGCACTAAACGACCACGTGGGGTCAACGCCCCGCCACTTTGTAGCGCGACTTAGGACAATCGCAAACTGGTCAAATGACAAAGGTCCAACAGTAATACGATCTTAATGCGTTTTTATTGTACGTATGCAACTATACAACCAATATTAGTGAACCAGATGTGCACTTGAATTAACGCAATAACAAAAACATCCTTTATACTCTCGATAAAGACGGTAGACGCGGTAGTGTGGGAAATACCTTTTGACGAAACAGAGGTCTCGGTCCCGACGAATATACGATAACACGTACTCTGGCGAAAGTTTGGACAGTTGGTGCCAACATTTTATCTTAATCGTGGCTTATAATGTGTTTGATGACTCTAAGATTTTGTATTAAAGTAACAGGGGAGACGACTTACATGAAAAATATTTAGTTAAATTTAAAATGCTTAGAAATATTTTGCTATTACTACATGATAAACGTAACAAAACGAAAACTTCTATATTAATCGATCAAATAAATGCCACAGGACTTGTTACAAAATGTATACAAAATAATAACAAAACAAGATTGTACCTTGTAAATACCTTGGAGGTAGATGGATTTTTTCCTTTGGGATATTAGATAATGATTAAGGCGATATTCCTAGTAAATATCACCTTAAAATTTAATGTATCTAAGAATTGTGTTGCCCGTGACCTCGTACGCGTAAAAAGAAATCCCTTTACACAGATAGTCATCATAAAATATGGATAATTTCATATGTCAATGACTATCGCAACGTCCATATTCAGACTTTCAAAATTCATACCATTAATTTTGGAGGCGATACAGATAACATTCTGTCCTTTAAATATGACCAGTATTAATAAAGGTTCTTACACGGTACACCCAAACCCAAAATAAGGAAGAACAATTTAAAAACTTTTTTTTTTCTTAACAATATATATTCTTTGGTTTCATATTTTTCTTCCTTCCTTATTTGGTACCAAATTAAACTTATGCACAATCCTCTGGTAAATGTCACACCCTACTAATAATATAAATGTGGATGTATTGATGGATGGATGTTTGTTACTCTTTGACGCAAAAACTACTATACGGATTTTTATAAAATTTGGTATGGTAGTAGTTTAGGCTCCGGATTAAAACATAGGCTACTTTTTATCCCAGAAAAGTACTGTATTCCTGCGGGTACTCGATAGTATATTTACGCGGACGGAGCCGCGGGAAACAGCTAATAGGATATTATATTCGCAGGTTTTGTCACTGTCGTTCGATATAATATAATGTAAGCAGTATAAAAACCTCCGAATAAGCTATCCAACACAAAATATTGTTAAATTGGCCCCTTTCTAGGCTGTTTTTAAATAATAATCTAAAATCATAAGTACCTACTAATTACCTTTACAATTTGTTGCCACGTCTTATGCTATTTAAATGTTTACTATTGTATTACTAAAGCATTGTTCAGGAATTAATTTATAAATGACAGTAATAGCATTCTACAAAGTGATGACATGATAGTCATCACGCACAAATAATAATTATATTAAATTCATTGTGTACGCTTTACAGATAGATCAAGATAGGAGAATTGTATACTTTAAACGAGAAAATCTTGTATTTATAACCGAAAACTGCATGTATTTTCATGAAATTTAGTAAGCAGGGAGTTTTGAGGAAGAAAATAAATCTAGCTACGTGTTGTCCCTGGGAAGCTGTGCATTTCGCATCATCATGTCGCGTGTTTTCGATTTCTAAATGTCAAAACCGGTTGGCGGCTTGGTTAGCGTTGAATTACTACGGAACCGTAAAAACACTCGGCTAGTAATAATTTTTGATGACCGCGTTACCTATCGATACATTTTGGAAACGAAACCATACATTTTGTAGGACTAACATTTTTAAAAAATAATTTAGATAATTATCTAAGCATTTACCAAAAAGTCCTTAAATCGACATATTTTATTTCTGCTACCATCGTTAGATACAAGAATTTGAAAAATGTACGGTTCCCGCGATATTTGTTTTTGTGCGTACGAAGTCAACGGCTTAACCGATATAAATGCGGTTTTCACTAATGCATTTTGGTTTGCTCCACTTAATGTTTAATGTTTGTTTCATTTTAATCGGTTCATAAATATAAAAGTTATGTCAGTCTAATGAATATAACGTATAAAATGCTATAGAATAACTGATAAGTTGAATTGGCTGAAACTTTACGTAGGTATTACCTAATCATTGATGTATATAATATTAATAGCAGGAGGAATAAGTGAGAAGTTCTATGCGCCGGTCTTGGATTGAACTTGGATGGGTGACCACAATCCCAAATATTTAAGGTCAAAGTCATACGCCTAATACATACTACCTAACGTTTTACTATTCAAAAGATTTACTATTCGAAGATATCCTTACTTATAATATTTTATACGCGAAAGTTTTATCGTATCGATGTTCGTTACTCTTTCACGTAATAACAACTGAATGGATTTTAATGAAATTTGATATGGCAGTATTTAATTATTAATTTTATCAAAATAAGATAATTTATCGTCTCAAGTGTTTAGTACATAAGATCTTTTCCTTTTACTGCACATAATTTGGACTAACGGTTAAAGAGATAAGGCTATATGATCCGGAATCCGGAAGGCCGGAGAAAATTCAGAGCGTTAAAAATTCCGGATAATATACGGTGGGATTGTTTCTCTTTTATAGGTCTACAAAAAAGTCCGCGTTGGCATAGATATGTTTCAGGATAGGTTACTATACCCATTCTAAGTTTAAAAACGATCACAAATAATGTGGTATTTTCAGAAGCTATTTAGACGGATACAATATTATTTATCCATTTTCAACATTCAACACATCCAAAATTTATTTATCTAGGAGATATATTAAAATTAAAAAGTACGTTTGAAATTTTTTTATAAAGCTTACATTTTTACTCTGTGCTATTACTATATTTCAGTACGTATATTTGCTAAAGAAGTTTTTTGCCACGAACACTCTCCCACGAGGGCGAAGCTGCGGGCAAAATCTAGTAGAAATAGTTATTTTACAATAAATTATAGTAAATATAGTGCTACTTCGTAAGGAACAAGTTTTATAGTTAATTTTTTATTGGAATGTATCAAAAACCACCACATACATGTTGTTACATTTCTTCACCACACTTTCGACGGGTGAAAGATAAAAAAATATATTATAATACCGTTTTCTTTATTTTTTTCTCAAAATGTGATCCTTGTAAAGAAGTTTCAGTTTCGACCGAAGCTGAGACCGTTGCCGAAATAAGGTTTCGTAAAAACCAGTTTCGGTCGGACACTAGTAATTAATTTATAACATGTTCCCCGTACCCCGCACTAATACTGTGGGGGGTATCATGTAGATACGTCTTTTAAAAATATTGTTAGATTGCTAAGACGATGTTTGATTTAGATATCCGTTTGCGAGATATAACTTTAAAACGCATTTTTTAGTTAAAATCCTACTATGGTGGTAGGGAACCCTAAGTGCGCGAATCCGACTCGCACGTGGCCGGTTTTTTACCGTCTTGTGGCGGCCTGGGCGGCCTCACAATAAATCTAAGCCTGGCAATGGAAGTGATGACGATAAAATTTATTTCTTTATGAGTAGACGGAGATCATTCGCCGCAAGAAAAAAGTTAATTGCTGTATAGTTTATAGGAATCTGCCTGCCATTTTTTATACCTTTATATTTAAATTATCATTCTAATGTACGTATACACTTACATTGAATACTGAATTAATTAGTGAAACATTTTTATAGCTGCATTAACTATCTTATAATGCTTGATTTACTCGCACGATGCACACGTAAGACAATTGGCAAGCGGCTTTTACTTTTTCAGTAATTACTATGTGGCGGCACAGAGTAAAAATATATGCAGTGGCGAGCGGACACGCGCTTAAGGCGCCATGGTCACCGCTTGATAGGGGTGCAGTGTGTCAAGCGGGACCAGCGTGCGCGCCGTCGCTCACCGCTACCGCGCCACTTGCCGCTAAGTTAGAGGCAGCTGCCTAAATTATAAGATGTTGTATTTTGTAGATTATCATCACACGTAATTAACTTTTGTGGGCTTCGTAACCTTTAAATAATTACGTTTAACTTCCTAACAAGCATTTTATAATTCATATACACGCTGAATATAACAAACTACAATTTTATAGGTCTTATTTCAACTTGCAACTTTTGGATCAAGAACGCCGTACTGTGGTCTGTAGCCCCTACCTGTATGCCTTGTCCTTAAGCTCTGTATCACTCAAAAAGCTATGAAGAGGGAGTCTACGTGATAGAATCAGAAATAAGGAAATCTGTAGCAGAACTAAAGTTACTGTCATAGCTATTAATAAAGCTAAAGTGGCAATGGGCTGGATATACAGCCTGTAGAACCGATGGCCGTTTAGGCCGAGGATCTCAAGTTCTGGATGTCGAAGCGTAAGACGGCCTCCCACCAGGCGGACAGGCGACAGTAAAAAGTTAGCAGCGACAAAACTTCCGGATAAGCTTGTGGCGGACCAATTAGTGCCACAATCCTGAATCGCGCTATCGAAGTTTTCTAAGATCGGCGGTATATATACAATACCTGAAATTACTACAAGTGAGGCTTCGGCCAGACCGAGCATACCACCTCGCTCGGTCGGAGATCTCCCTTTGGGGCATAGTGGATACTCTTCCCACATTGGTGACCCTCGTCAGAACACGCTTTCTTCTGGACATCATCATTCCCCACCCCTCCGCACCACGCCAGCCAGCTTCAGCCTCATCGGGTACCTCGACCACCAGCCTCAACGCACCGCGGCCTGGTCGAACCCTCATCGGCTTCAACGGGCACTCTCACTACAAACGATCGGGTCAGCAAGCAGAGCACATCTCTCCTGGTCAGCACGTAGCATCGGCCCCGCACGGCAGCACTCCGACTCACTGGAGCCCGTGCAGCAGCAGCACAGTTCCGACTCTCTGGCACTGGCGACGCAAAGCAAGTCAAGCAAGACGACTCAAGATTCAACCTCAGGTCTTCGGGGGGGAGTGATGTGGCGGACCAATTAGTGCCACAAGCTATTCGTCACTTATTAGGCGATTGTGGAAGATCTGTTTTTTTTCTAGTTGAAGCTACTATGGGATATCATATGAAAGACCTTGGTGTACAACGCATAGTTTTTTTTTATTTTAAATGAAAATATCAAAAATAATATCTTCTCCATACAAACTTTCATCACTCATTTTCAGGCTCGACATAAATTGCGAGACTCGATCCCTGAACTATTTCTGATTAACTTTATACGGATTCCTCAGTAGTCTACTCAGAGTCTGACTCGCTCTTGTCCGGGTTTTTGTACTGGAGGAAGTAAGTCTTCTATTTGAGTTGAACCAGATAAAATCAAGGGCGTGTATGCACATGCCACACGCTGTGTACACTAGACTGCGCTAGCATTACACGCGCCGGTAATTATCTATTATCTAATGTCTTATACTTCTCTACTCATACCTTATCATATTTTGTAGATTGTGCCTCAATAATAATAAAATCATTTACCGTCAATCAAACCGGTGTGTCAAAAATGTATCAACGGTAAGTTACTTGTTAATATTATAATATTGCTACATTTAGTCAATTTAGAACCTCCGTGTAATGTGTTTAATGTACCTATAACTAAAAACCGGCCAAGTGAGAGTCGGACTCGCGTGAGGAGTTTCGCACAAAAAGGTTTAGAGTTAGTGAAGTTAGGCTTGTAGAGTTAAGGTGTGTAGAGTTAGAAGTTTGGTAGTGTCAGAAGCTTGGTTTTACATGAGATCTGATAGCTTTTTGACAGCACGCGACTTATTATGATATCGTCTTGGCATCATTTTACATGAAAATGATTTTGGTTGGATTTTACTTCTTTTTGAAAGTTATTATGAGAATATATTTTATATTTTTATTCTGTTGTTACTATATACGGATCTCTACAACAATTTTCAGACCTCTAGAGTAAAAATTTGCGTAGTTTTTCATCCAAAAATTTTCATCCTCTAGTTTAAGGGGTTGAAGGATAGAAGATCTAAGTTTGACAATTTTTTTTGTTATTTATGTGCTAATACTAGCTTACATACCAAATGTTAGCTTTCTAAGACATCCGGAAATACCCTATAATTTTATTGATCATCAGTGAGTCAGTGATCATCAGGAGTTTTTAGATATCAATAAAATCTAAAGTATAAGACCTATGCAATCAAAACTTTACATAATTAATAAGTCTACTACTGGGAATCATTACACTACTGGCAACAAGACGTCATTTATGCAATGCGTCGACGCAACTTCTCACCCTTAGAGAAGTTACAAGTCCGTTACCGAACTTGCCGATGCTTTTTAGGGTTTCGTACCCAAAGGATAAAAACGTGACTTTATCACTGAGAATTCGCTGTCTGTTTGACTGTCTACCCACCTGTCTGTTACCAAGCTCTATCTCTCTCAAACGTTCCCGAAAGATGTATTTCTGTTGCCGCTATCGACAAATAGTAAAAACAAAATAAAATAAATATTTATGGGGACTCCCAAACAACAAACGTGATTTTTTGTCGTTTTGGTACGGAACCCTTTGTGCGCGTGTCCGATTCGCACTCGGCCGGTTTTTCCGTAACGTCTAACTCTGTAGGATACTAAAAAAAATACATTCCTCCTTGTCCTTTATTTCGCAACGTCGGGTAAAAGGTGTTGCATACAACTGGTAGTATGTCTGGTAATTCTGGTATGCACAATGTGCATATTAAAATGCTATTGTTACGTACTTCAAAGATAATTTAATACTTGTAATTGGTATTTAATTATATGTAAGTAGTTATTATAGGATTTTATGGCGTATACAAAGTAATCGTTTTTAATTTATACTACATAGCTATTACCTACTTTCGTATTTGTTGCGACCATTAATTACATTTGCTGCATTACTAGCAATACTGATTAATTAAGTATACATTAAAAGGTAAACTTAAATTATGATAAAATTAACGTTTGTAACATGTAGTGATAAACGCTATTCAAACTAGTTGATACAGAATAGGCTAGACGACAATTTTTTTTAATTGCATAAATTAATAGTACTTTAAATATGACTAAGATCTCAAAAGAAGCAGTATACTAATAAAAATCAGTATTTTCATAGTATAGGTAGGTCTGATGAAGTCCAAAATCACAACCCACCGCTGCCAATATCCAAAATCCCGAAAAATTCCAACTCGAGTTCCAAAATCGCTTCGAATGCCTAGGCGAGTGCGAATCTGTGGACGATATAAACAACAGGTTTGTGGAAGCTGTCCATGCGATTGGGTCGAAATTCTATAAGACCCGACGCCAAAGTAGAACTCAAAAGCTCTCCGATGGAACTCTGGAACTCATGGCGCAAAGGCGAGAAATGAGATTGCAGTCTTCAGCTGATATGTCAGAATATAGACGGATTAATAGACAGGTAACCAAGGCAATGCGACACGATATACGCTCCTTCAATACTAGATGTAATGAGGAAACGATTGAGCGAAACAAGGGCTCTAAAGTGTTCGCAAAGAAACTGTCTATCGGACAAAGCCAGATGACGAAGCTGAAGACCGATCAAGGCAAGATCATCTTGTCGAAGCCAGAGATTTTGGAGGAGATAGAAGAGTTCTACGGACAGTTGTACACATCGACACGGATACCTGTTATCAGCACGGCTAAAGATCCAAGAGCCAAGCTAACTCGACACTATACCGAGGATATCCCGGACGTCGGCCTGTACGAGATTAGGATGGCCCTCAAACAGCTTAAGAACAACAAGGTGCCAGGTGAAGATGGAATTACGACAGAACTTCTGAGAGCGGGTGGAAAACCGGTACTCAAAGTCCTCCAGAAACTGTTCAATTCCGTCATACACGAAGGCGCCACACCTGAGGCATGGTGCAGGGGCGTTGTGGTGCTGTTCTTCAAAAAAGGAGATAATACCTTGTTGAAGAACTACTGACCGATCTCGCTCTTGAGCCATATCTACAAATTGTTCTCGAGGGTTATCACGAACCGTCTCGCGCGCAGGCTCGACGACTTCCAGCCACCCGAACAAGCCGGTTTCCGAAAAGGCTATAGTACCATAGACCACATCCTCACACTCCGCCAGATTATAGAGAAATCGGAGGAATATAATCGTCCGCTCTGTATGGCGTATGTGGACTATGAGAAAGCCTTCGATTCGATCGAAACCTGGGCGGTGCTTCAGTCTCTTCAGCGGTGCCACATTGAATATCGCTATATAGAAGTGTTGAAGTGTTTATATAACAATGCCACCATGTCGGTCCGAGTACAGAATGGAAGTACGAAACCTATCCCGAGACCGATATCACCGAGAGGTGTAAGGCAGGGAGATGTCATCTCTCCTAAACTCTTCACACAGCATTGGAAGATATTTTAAACTCCTAGACTGGGAAGGATACGGCATCAACATAAATGGCGAATACATCACTCACCTTCGGTTTGCTGACGATATAGTCATAATGGAAGAATCGCTGGAAGACCTTAGCGCCATGCTCGGTGACCTCGATAGAGCTTCCCAACGAGTGGGTCTAAAAATGAACATGGACAAGACGAAAATTATGTCTAATGCCCATGTTGTACCCGCTCCAGTATTTGTTGGGAACTCTAAAATCGAAATTGTTGACGAATATGTCTACCTGGGACTGACAGTCCGATCAGGCAAATCCAACTTCGATAGTGAGATCCAACGACGAATCCAACTCGGATGGGCAGCGTCGTTCGGGAAACTACGCAGCGTCTTCGAGACCGAAATACCTCAGTGCCTAAAGACAAAGGTCTTTGAACAGTGCGTATTGCCAGTGATGTCTTATGGATGTGAAACGTGGTCCCTCACTGTTGGCCTCTTAAATAATCTCAAAGTCACTCAAAGAGCGATGGAGAGAGCTATGCTCGGGGTTTCTCTGGGTGACAGAATCCGCAACGAGGAGATTCGCGGACGTACTGGAGTAACCGACATAGCTCGCAGAATCAATAAGTTGAAGTAGCAATGGGCAGGCCACATCGCTCGTAGAACTGATAACCGCTGGGGAGTAAAGGTTCTAGAGTGGAGACCACGAACTGGAAAGCGCAGCGTTGGACGGCCTCCCTCTAGGTGGACCGATGACCTTATGAAGGTCGCGGGCCGCCGTTGGTTACGGGTGGCCCGGGACCGTTCGTTTTGGAAATCTTTGGGGGAGGCCTATGTCCAGCAGTGGACGTCCTATGGCTGTTAATGATGATGATGATGATGATAGGTAGGTACCTACAGTGATGTGTTCACAAAATTTCGCAAGTCTCGTGAAAACGCTCCATACAAAAGTCGTACCCAACTCATCACTATTAGGTAAAAGTGTATGAATTATAGGTAAGGCCGCAGGAATATGTTTAAAATATCTTCGAAATTTTTGCGTTTAAGTTCATACTTACCTTATTGAATGTTTTTGTATAATTATGATGTACCTAAGTAAACTAATGATGTAGGTCTTTTTTACTAATTTAGCAAAACAATTAAACTTTTTTGTATTTTAAGATATATTATATTAGATATATAAGATATATTAGTTATAAGTTTTTACGTTTATCAAGCAGTAATATCTCAATATTTCTGAGTATACAAATAAACTAAATATTTTACATGTAGTCGTCTCCCCAATGACACATTTGAGAGCCTCTTAATCTAAGAAGTATTTGAGTATTATTATTATAATATTTTGTAGAATGTAGGTAGAAATCGAGCTGTAAATGAGCAAAAACGATGACGTTTAAAATAAATCTCATAAAAAGTTTCGATCAAGGCATTATGATAATGTAACAACGGATCAAGGTGTAATATTACCCATGTATGTGCAATATACAATTACTGCAGTCATGATCAGTATTTTTATAGGCTCATGAGAATATAGATCACCTAGTTGCAGTAGCTAATGGGGGTTTTCGATATTTTTCTGCCGCTAAGAGGCAGACTCGACTCACACAAAGTGCCATCTGGTGGCGGAAGTGATTTCGAAAACTGTCAAATATAATTTTTGACAAATTTTTCGAATTTAGGGGTTCACAACCTTTGGATCAAATTGAAAAAATCAGTTAGTCACGTAACGTCACTTTGTGTCATAATGAACTTGAATAACCAATCTGTTTGATTTATGAATCAAATAATACGCCTAAGTGAAATTGCTATTTAGTTTCAAATGACAGGTTTGTAAAGGATTTATGAATTAATCGTTTTAATTATAATTCCTAAATCTGAATCTTAATTAATATATATTAATTATTTGCATCAATTATTATCTACCGTAGTTTTTAATATAGGTCTCTACTTCCCACTCCGCGTAGCATTGTGATAATATCGATAATTAAAAACTTAATATTACACGCCCGGGTCGTAAATCCAACGCCTTTACTACTCAAACTGCGCCAGTAATAAAATAAGTTTTCCATTTAAAAACGAAGCCTTTAAACAACACTTGGAAATTCGCCGGTATAAAACTGGAACGGTTTACGAGCTGAGCTGCGCAAGCGCGTGACTTTTTAGCTAAGTACTTTGATTAGTTCGCGAAAACGTATTACCCGGTAACGTTGAGCTGAACTTTTATAGTTCTTTTGTGTACACCTTACTATGCAGTCGATTTTAGATTTCATCGCTCTTTAAGATAGTATTTAGATGGCGACCAGTAGGTAGATTCTGCTAATTAAATCTTACTATAAAACAGTTTTAATGCAGTCACGATATGTTAAAACAGCAAAATGGTATTCTTATAAACGTCAAACTAATGTCAAACATAGCAGTCGGTGTTATTCAAAAGCGTTTTGATTGGTCCAAAACTCCAGAAAAACTCCAGTTTATGACATCAAGACGATTCATTTATAATTCACTAGCTGTTGCCCGCGGCTCCGCCCCCGCGTAAATTTCCTCCCGTGTCCCAAAGAAACACTGTACTTTTTCGGGATAAAATGTAGCCTATGTTTTAATCCAGATCCTAAACTACTACTATGTCAAATTTCAAAATCCGTTCTGTAGGTTTAACGTGAAACAGTAACAAACATCCATCCATCTATACATCCATCCATCCATCCTCACAAACTTTCACATTTATAATATTAGTAGGATTTAAAGTAAATTGGAAGTCTAAAACGCGAATTTGTGTTCAGGGCGATACGATCACGGTTACGGTATAAAGCGACCGGCAGTAATCTTTTCCAGTTCTTTTCCCCCACTGGGATACGCAGTCCTATTCGCAGTTTTCATAAGTGAGATTCTCTTAATGATCGATAATTATATTATATCGGATCCATTTTATTCGTAACTTTGATGCGACTTCAATTATTATTGCTGAAAAATCATAACCCACATATTGGGTTTGTTTTTTTTTTTAAATATTAAGTTTTGTTAAAATATTAAGGGCCTGTTTCACATTTTTCTAATAAGTGTGAAGTGTCGGATAGCTATTTGGAAGTCTATTCGCTGCTTACTTTTCATGGAGCGACTGAGACAAAACATGCAAATATGCTATCTGACACTTATTAGAAGATTGTGAAATAAGCTTATTTTATTGATCATTTATTATTTAAAAGTAGCAGACAATATGAATATCTCAATATTGTCCCATTTGGATAAAATTACATGGGTTTGGTCGCTATATCTGTTGAGATGACACAGTTTCTCGGCACTATATTTTCATTGGCTTTAATCGAAATGTAGGTATCTGTATATTTGTCTGTATATTATTCAATATATTGTAACATTAATAAATATTTATTTAACAAACAACCTATATCACAAAAAAACTTGAAAATTCTGATGTGCAATATGCACATGAGTGGTTGACTGGTTGCACATCACTTTACCCTAGAGAATGCGGTCGTAAAACATATTCATACGATCCGAGACTCATCCCGGAGACTTGCGTTATGAATTTTAGAGAACTTGCGAACACTAAAATCACCTAGCGCCATATTGTTGCCGTAATTGTTCTCCAGCTAAGCCGCCTGTAAATGAAGCCAGTACTAAATTCCAACTTTATTACGACCCATCTGAGACACTCATAAAAAGCTATTTAGGTACGTTCTCACTAGGAACTCTGAGAATCTAATTGGGAGTTAAGCGTAGGTTACACAGTACGAGATGCGAGCTGGCGTGCGAGTTGGCCTAGTCAGTTCATGTAGTACAGCTACTCGCATTATGTGGCCGCATCATACGAGTTACTGTCATGTGCGAGTCGGTTAGTCGCTCGCATTTGAGTTACTACAACATTTTTGGGTCCCGTACCCAAAAGGTACCCTATACTGAGACTTTGCTATCTGTCTGTCTGTCCGTTTGTCCATATGTCAGTCACCAGGCCGTATCTCCTTAACTTTGATAGCTAGACAGTTGACGTTTTCACAGATAATATATTTCTGTTGTCGCTATGACAACAAATACTAAAAACAGCATAATTTAAATATTGAATACAAATAATAATAACAAACGTGATTTTTTACCTTTACGGAACCCTTCGTGCGCGTGTCCGACTCGCACTTGAGGGATTTTTATTTTACCCGCCATTTGCCTTCCCCCACCATGCACAACAGTAACTGCACACGATTCGAGACGTCCGCGTCAGCTAGTACATCTTTGCATATAAGGAAGTAGGAAGGCGAGTACACAGAAGCAGTAGCTATCTACATTGACATCAGCAGCTCGCACTTGTGTGATCGGGTGAGGCGAGTCGATCTCCTGCCGTGCAAGTAAGTACAGTAGCTGTCTGTCTGTCACATCAGCAGCTCGCACTGTGTAACCTCGCCTTTATACAAAGCGTCTAGTAGGTACCAGAAAAATAATCTATTGGTTCTTTATATTAATGATTGAAACTAGAAAACAGAACAATATTATGATTTTGTTATAGGTATTTGTAGTGCGCCAAAAAGTTATCCGTCGAGTAAACGAGCAAACTACAATTTGCTGAAGTCTATGGTACGTGTTCGATGAAATAATTTTTATTAATAGTGTTTTAAGTCAAAAAGTACAGTCAAAGAAAATTCATGTTAAGTAGTTTGGTCGTTCTAATAATTAAATCTTGTTATTATAATATGGTGAAACATCATCATGTACATGCGGACAATAGAATGAATTGCATTGATTTAATGCAACTCCGGAAACGCCTTCTTACATTATTCATACATAATTCGATTTCATTAGATTCGTGTGCAACATATATATCGAATTATGAATGAAAATCAATGTCTGCAGTTACTGTCGTTTTTAGGTTTGATATGGTGGATATTAAATCGGACAATAAGTTTTAAAGTAATTTGAAAAAAAACCTGTTGCGCGTTAAAGGTTACGGTACCCTCCTTAGACACATGTTAGGACGTCCTAACATGCTCTTGGTTAGGTTATTTAGCATTATAACTAGATATCAACATCAACATATATCAACACAACTGTGTACTCGTTTTTTTTTTCATTTCGAAAGGGTCTACGCTAAGGATTTTTTTTTTAGTATTTTTGTGTCGTCAGGATACAATAAAAAATTTGAATGGTGAAAACAAGAAGTAATATCGTTAAGGAAAATAGCAAAGAGCAATGGCCCCAACAGAGAGCCTTGAGGAACATCAAAAGGTACAAATATCCATCTAAAAATGAAGCCGTTAATAGCTACTGCTTGGGATCTGTTACTAATATATGAACAAAAGCAACAGAGAAGATTTCCATATATACCCGCATAAGACAACTTCTGGAGTAAGATACAATGGTCTATAGTCTATACGATCAAATGCCTTGCTAAAGTCCGTAAATATTAAATCCACATGTGCGCCTGAATCCATACCCGAACTTACATGGTCATAAGTTAGTAGAAGATTTGAGGTTGTTGAGCGCCCTTTTAGAAACCCATGTTGTTCAGGTATGAACCAGCATTTAAGTGCAGAATAAACTTGTTGATGTATAATGCTCTCAAAGAGTATGGCAAAAATACAAAGCTTAGATACAACAGATAGAACATGGTCGAATATAAATGTTTTTGTTTACAAAAAGATTCAATTGAATATGAACAGAGTATAAAAAATATTTAAAGTCACCGGTAGCGCCAGGCGCACGAGGCACGAGGCGCACTTAAAAATTTTCAAGCGCCATTATCGGTGATGTAAACTTGATGTTTCCCACATTGTATTTGCATTTGTTTTACATATTATATTGTGACAGAGCGAATTAATAATTATAAAAGCCCTTGCTTCTCCCAGAAAATATTTGCATTATATGTCTAAGGGCTGATTTTTCAATCGTCAGAAACTATAATCTATATGATCCGGAATCAGGCGGACCCGGAAAAAATCAGAGCACTTGAAAATAGAACTCTGCGTTTAAACAGTAGATTTGAATCGAGTGTCGAGCTGTCATTTATTATATGACATTGACATATGGTTCTACACTTGTATTTTGTATTTTCAGCTCTATTTTACTAGCGCAGAATTATATTTTCAGTGCACTGAATTTTTCCCGGGTCCGCCGGATTCCGGACAATATAGTCCCAGCTTATTGAAAACATGCCTTTAATATCAGCGAGACTCTCATATAATTATTGTATACTTCATTTTCTTTTAATACCAAACTTGAGAAGAAAAACCTCTTTTGCCTTAATATTTTAGGAATTAGTGATAGCTAGGTAGGTAGGTTCGAATACTATATACTGTACTATAAGAACTAGCTTGGCACATAACAAATGCCTAGTTAGAAGTTAAATGCAGGAATCTCGTTAATTATTGTAATCTTTGGTAATAAATATAATAAATATGGGAAAATAATTGCCTGCCACATCGTTATTCACATAAATAAAAGAAAAATGTAAGTTACATATACATGTATACCACTGTTGTATTACAATTTATTACCTACGTAGCTGCCTACGGGCATTCTTTCATCTAGTATTAAAATGTCAGTAATTAGTAGGAGAATAGTAATTAATCGTTTATTGCTTTAAAAGACATACTGCAGTGTTTCTGAGAAGTCGCCATGGCCAGGATACACGATGACACACACTCGACAGTAATGTCGAAACTAGTGTCGAAAGCTTACAGTTACTTCTAGAATTAACATTAGTGTGAAATGACGCTATCCATCGATCAGGAAGTTATGACAAAGTCGTAAAATGTCCAGCGTCGAACTTGGGTTCAGATCATATTAAGAGGTCCGTATCTAGAAACGTCAAGTCTCGAACCGTCCTGATCATGGAATGCGTAAGTCGTAAAATGTCTAGACAAGGTATTTTGGCGACCTCTGTCGCCCGGTGGTTAGCGCGTCGGCCCCTAAGCCGCGGGTTCGAATCCCGCCGTAGAGACGAATAGATTTTCTATGTTTCTGGGTATTGGATGTGTATAGTATAATAAAAACCTTAAATATATGTATAGTATATCAGTATTAAATATAATATTTGCGTTGGCTGGTACCTGTGATACAAGTTCTTCGGTTACTTAGTACAGGACCAGATTGACGTGGGGTGGAAGAATCCATAGATACTATTATTATTAATACAATATAGGGCAAAGCACTGAAACTTTACACATTTTTTCCAACGAGCTACGGTCATCTAACAACATGCTTCGTCGATAAAAAGCCTTGAATTATTTTATTGAATTACATTAATATAATTTCATGAAAGTTATGAAACCATGATCTCTTGATTTTAAATTAGCCCTTATTAAGGGTTGTAATGTTTTCACTGCATAGCGTAAAGATATAGTTTAATTGCTACAATTGTATTAACGTCTTATAATTAATGATGTAATGCCCTTAATAACGTCCGGTCCTCGCCTTCTCTTTCTTTCTTTCAAATAATCTAATCTTTGCTTCAACGTGAGGAGAATTTGGCTAATTTCACAAAATATTTTTTTTTTCTACCAGCCTACGTTCTTGATTTATAATACCCCAATCTCCCCTTTGGGCCTCTGAAACTCTTAGCGACGCCGGAGTTCTGGGAGTCCATGGTATTTCTCCGATCAAACCACCCCATATATGCCGAAGCATGGCTCTCCCACGCAAAAGATTCACGAATCATTTTGGTAATGTAACATGCCGCATCACAGGCAGTTTCACCTTTGAAATTGCTGTAATAATTTTCCCCCACGCAAATTATAAAATCAACGTAGGTGCTGAACGTGTAGGTGCTGAACGTATAAGTACATAAGATTGAAAGAAGAATAAACTACAAAACAATAAATGACCAATCGTGCACTTTGCTGATATAATATCCTTACTATATTATAATATACTATATTAGATAAATATTTTTGAAGGAAATCCATCATACATGCAGCGTAAACAAACATCTTAATTATAAGGTCTTTTTTTTACGTCAATTTCATATTACACATGAAATTGGCGTTTTGTAAAGGAGGAAGATAAAGACGATTTTTTTAAACATAATATATTTATTCAAGTATATGCCATTGCTATCTATGCACTTTTGCCATCTCATAGGTAGTTCATTTAGTCCTTTACTAAAAAAAACATTCGGACAGGAATCAATAAAATCTTTGAAGGCGCTTTGGACTGCCCCATCGGAATTGAAGTTTTTCCCTCGCAAGATGTTATCCAAATTTCGGAAAAAAATTGTAATCTGTTGGAGCAAGGTCCGGGGAGTACGGTGGATGTCTTTGATTACAATTGAAGCTCCTCTAATTTGGTAGCCGTCAGTTGTGCAGTGTGTGGTCTAGCGTAGTCCTGAAGCAGCAGTGGCCTAGAGCGAATTACCTACCTCGGTTGTTTAGCAACTAGCTTTTCCATCATGTTTTGCAGTTGCTGGCAATAGACATCTGCCGTAATCGTCTGGCCAGATTTAAGAAATCTGTAGTGAACAACACCGGCACTAATCCACCAAACGCTCACAAGTAACTTTTTTTGAGTCAATTTTCGCTTTGGCTTTGGCTCAGCCATTGCGATGAGCGTTTCTGATTATCGTACAGGATCCACTTTTTATAACAGGTAATGATTCGATTTAAAATCCCTTCATTATTGTGCCGGTTGAGTAATGTAACGCAGCAGTCGACGCGCGTTTGTGCGTTTGCTGCACTCAATTCATGAGGTACCCACCTTTCAAGCTTTTTCACCTTCCCAATTTGCTTCAAGTGGATTAAAACAGTTTTATCACTAACACCGCACTGCACTGTGTTTTCTTGGTTGTGGTGTGCGACACCGCCGCCATACACATCATTAATCCTTCGAGCCGTTTCTGCAGCACTGGTGCCACGGTGGAACTCGTACTCGAAAATAATACGATATTTCAAGTTTTCTATTTTGTAAACAGAGTGAAGCGAAGAAAAAACCAAAAGACAAAAAACAAATGAATTACAGTTTTCGAAACCCTATTCATGAGTAAATAGCGGTATAAATTTGAAATTGGAACTTAACAAAAGAAGATATATTGGAGATCAAAGTGGCCAGTACGACAAAACGCCAATTTCATATGTACGGACCTAATATATAGAATAAAGAGAGAAATGTATAAACGCAAACTGAAACTCATGGCGATTTTTCATTAGTGACCTACCACCTACCACGCGAGCACATAAAATTAAGAGATATAAACGTAGTCTATGGATCGTTGTTGTTGTTTGTGGTTTTTCTAAAGGCGGGTCTGTGGGCCGAGATGACGAATGGCACATTTTGTACACAGTTAACGCTTCTGCGAGCGTTACTACACATTTTCCATAAACTAGTGCCTCGTAAAGTTGCTCATATGTTTACCGGAGCGAGGTGCAGCACCTTAAAAGCATTGGTAATATAACAAAACGTCTGAACCGAAATTGCCCATAAAAGTCCGACGGCGTTTTCCAACTAAAGCTATGAAACTCAAACGCTGGTGGAATTTACAATGCCTCCGTCTACATTTAACGTTTGTGACGCTCACCTTAGTTTTAATTAAAGTGCCAACTCGTACCGATCATTTCGCTGAAATCTACAGCACGCGGTCAATCTTAGGTAACTTGAGAAGATGGTTTTGATAACATAGAAACACAGTAACACACTATAGTATGTGGAGTACCCTTACTTTTTGAATCCCGAAATATTTGAAAAGCCCTGGTGGTGGTGTAAAGTTGTAATTTTAAGGGGCCTGGATCTGGATTGCGGACTTGAATAACGTTAATATTTGCAATATACAATTTACATACTTTTATTTACAGAATTTTGACGTGAGGGTCAGTTCACACCGCGACGATACGCGACGCGATGCGGAGCACCATTTTTGAGATAGCTATTTAAAAATTGAACTTTATTTACTACAAAAAGAATACACGTTTCTTATGACATTAGTTATACACTGCACATGCGCTGTACAGCGCGACGCAACTTCACATTCGAACTCTTACAATGAAAAGTGAATCTTATTGTGTACTGGATAAAGTTCAATTTTGAATAGATTTCTTGAAAATGCAGCGCCGCGTCGCGTATCATTTTGGTTCGGTGTGAATTGACTTAATATGCGCCCCCGCTCGTCGCTGCGCGCTTCGTCAGTGTAAGAATTCCCAAAAATCTAAACTCAGCTGTGTATTTTACTTATTATATTGATTGGATAAACGTTAATGGAACCCCAGAGGACGTAACAGGCGAATGCATCTCATTTTTATAGCTCGATATATTTACGACTGCGCTCGGTCGAATTGCACGTAAATATTCCGCAGCGATTTTCAACGTGCAGACGAAGCACTTCGTGATATCAAGAATCGGTTTTGAATTAATTAGCTGGGCTAAAATTATATAGGATCTGCTGAGACCAGTGAATAAGGCAATTGCTGCGTGAGTACACTTCAAGTACAAGGGGGATCAGTGATCACTTACACTTTCCCTATATTTTTCCAAAAATATTTTTAAAACACAGAAATAGAAAGTAAAAAGTGTGTGTCAGCTCCGACGCACGACTGGAGTTTACTCTAAAAAGTAAAACACGTCCCTCAGAAGGAACAAAAACTTCGATCGATTTTAGTTCAAAAATTCGCGCCATGTGAAAAAAAGTGACAGGTGCGCAGAATAGGTTGCGCACGAAAACGTATCGAGGTCATTCGTTCAGTAGCTTTTACATCTCATATTTTTTTCATACCGGGGGCCATATATGAAAATCGATTCTTAAGGAGTAAACTCCAAAAATTAGTTCTTTAGAATTATCAGTAAAATTATATATTAGAATTTACTAATGACCTTAACCCAATCAGCTTCTTATAGACGCGGTCATATTGTAATGCAGTAATAAATATGATGCCAAATTTATTGCTTTCGAGTTCCGTATAAAGAGGAAATACTATAAATTCTTAAAAATTTTAAAGCGGACATAAAGTTAAGGCAAAACACGGGGCTTCGATAGTAAAACCGGGCTATGTCCGATATCGCGGATTCCGCTGGATCCTATCAAAACTTTTATTACTCCGTGTTCTTTGTCCTGCTCCTTTCTGCTCCGGTTGTAAAGGATAGATATAGTATTATCTTTTTCAGGAATTCATTGTCGTTGCAAGTTTTATGTGTCTTGTGGAGCAGCGCATATTTTTATTGCGTCTCGTAGATTGAAAAGCTTCTAGGATTTAGTTCGCGGATATTTGCAATCTATGAATACTTATAATGTATAAACTATACTTATCTACAACTGTAAAATTTTCTATCTATATATTAATACGTGATGCGAAAATTTCAAGTACAGTTTTACGAATATTGCGCGTACGCATGAGAGTGAAATTTGGCACAATTAAAGTTTATGCTTTGTTTTGTATAAACTCCATAAATTTGTATTATTTCGGTTCTTAATGTGTAATATTGGTAGAATATTAACCATTAAAATATATTCGTTAGCGTGCACAAGTGTGGGCAAGTCGTACAACTTCAAGAAACGTGCTATTTTATGTTCCCTCCGAAACTTGAATAACTGACATGACTCATTGATTGCACTGACTATTTATTTGGACTTTGACTAGACTTAGGACTCGACGATTTAGAAATACGTTGTTGAAAACTTAAACGAGAATTCTATTGCCGGCCTTTAACTTGACACTGGCAAGTGGTTTTGGGCCGTAACGCCATCAATAAATGAATGAAAGAAAGAGAGAAAAAGATCATCTTTTTGTCTTACAGAAATATAAAAAACATTATTAATTGCATGCAAAGATTACTCTCGAAAATTTAACAAAAAAAAATTAGTAAGTACTGTATAGTATACCTACTTTACTCTAACGTCTGAATCCAAAAAAATAGTAAATTCTCTGTAAACTATACTTTTGCGATAATATACAATGCAAAATATTGTAAAAGCGTTTCAATAATAGAAAATACAATTTAAATTCAATATTTTTTAGATGAGAGCGGCGGGCGGCGGAGGATTGTATTAAGAACTCTACTACAGATTTTGACTGTGTGTCATTGTTTTGGTTTTATCCATAGGGATTTATCTAATGAAACCTGCAAAATTAGAGACATTTTTGCTCGCTCGCTTTGAACGTACAGAATATAATAATATTAAGCTCCGTTGATTATTCCAAAAAATAAACCCTTTCAAAAAGGTATTTGTTGCAAATTAAACCAGTACAATTGAAAAAAAAATTAGCCTTGGATTTGCAGGTTTGACCGTGAGTATGGCGCTTAAATCCGACACTGATAATAGACAAAATTTATACATTTTTATTGCGTATGAGGCAAACGAACCCTTAAAAATTTAAACTAAAAAATTTATATATGTATTATGGTCGAATTTCTATCACAGGGAGATCTCTAGTTAGATTTAAATTTAAATTATGTAATGTTTTTATTCAGTTTTATATTTATTTCTCTTAGTTTTTCTGCGTTGAGACTGTAGTTTCATTTTAGTACCTTAGGATGTTTGTTTCGAGAATATTTACTTCTGAAGCAATTACATAACAGGTAAATACTAAATAGAGGTTGTATTTATATCCGAATGAAAAATTTAACCAACATTAGGCTACAATATTACATAACTAACGACATTATGCATAACTAAAAATTTTCGTTATTGACGGAAAAATAACATGATTAATATTTCCTAATAACAAAGACACACCCCTCAGACTTCCATACAACGCTCCGGATTTGATGATCACACGCCCGCCACGCCGTATTTATCGCGTGGTTATGAATAGAATTTACATATTTTATGGGACAATCTGGTCAAAATTTAATTTTTACATGTTATACGTGAATCAAATATCGATTACGCTGCTTAAATACCCCAACTTTTAAAAAATTAAGTGTCCACGACTCACGTAATATTTTCCAAAAAAAAAAATATACTATTAGTTATAATGTATTTTCATTCAATAATTAATTATAACAACACTAGGTAAAGCGTAAACAACAGCCTGAATAACAATTCGATGTCATTTATACACAATTATTCATCGTGCAGAGTTATTTTGCCTTGAAGATTCTATGAGAGTGATGCTTATGTCGTCGGCATAAAGTTCCTGTCAGAGGTAAAATAACCCTGAACTGTATTGTCCGGCATGAATGGGAAATAAATCCAGGAACCATTGCATGGCTTCACAGTCAACCGCAAGTGTCATAGCTTTATTGAACCATTGAGCTATTTAATTTAATCATAATTTATAATGTGTGATAGAAACTTGGGGTTAATTCACACATAAATGAGACGATACGTGACGTGGCTCTGCATTTTTAAGATATCTATACAAAATTGAACTTCACTCATTACACAAGACGATATACTCATTTGATTGTAAGAGTATTCATGTGCAGCGTATGGCTGATGCCATATGAAACGTGTATCTATTTGTGTAGTGAATAAAGATTAATTTTTAATAGGTATCTTGAAAATTACCTAAACAAGACGATACGCGACGCGGAGCTGCATTTCTAAAATAGCCATTCAAAATTGAACTTTATTCACTACACAAGAAGATATACGTTTAATTGTGTCGTTTCTGTGTGAGCTAACCCTAACGGCCGAATTCTCAAACGCTTCTTAAAGGCAAGGTCTCCTTAAATCACAGACTGACACTGTCTCTGGAAAATGACAAGAAAAGCAAGTAAATCGAGAGCCTTTTAAGCCTCCGACGGAAAGAGAGGGATGTTATAAGCTTGACACGCCTGTCTATCTGTGTATCTGTCTGTGGCATCTTCGCTCCCGAACGAATGGACCGATTTTGATCTAATTTTTTTTTGTTTCAAAGCTGACATGATCGAGAATATTCTTAGCTAGATATATATTTTCATCATCATTCAAAACTTGCTTAATGTACTGATTTATTTATTTATTGTCATTTCATTAAATTGTAAACCTCTCATTGAACAAATATTAACAATTCGAACAACTGACAGTCTCCGACAGTCGGAGCCGGGACGAGTTTGTTGATTGTTTTCCAAACTGTGGTCAATTTGTGGTCTTGCTGTTACTAAACTTTACGTCACTGCCCAAAACATACGTGTTTAGTTAGCGACAAACAAATTTAAACCCTTTCTCGTACAACTTAAAACTTATTTAGTACTGTTCCTTCACGGTGAGGGGATAACGCGCGAATGATTCCGAAATTGTCTCGCAAGTCTCAATGCAACCACGAGGTTCGAAATTTAGAAACAATTAGCCCGATGTCTGTACCTGAGTAATCTTATACTTTAAACGAGCAATTATTGTTCATAAATATAATCAGAATCTCGGAAACGGCTTTAACAATTTCCATGAAATTTATTGTGCATGGAGTTTTGGGGGTGAAAAATCGATCTAGCTAGGTCTTATTTCAGTATTTTCTTTCGTAGCGTGATAATTAATACCTAATTGTCAAAGCACGTTGCTCAGCTACGTATGGGTAGGATTTTTTACGTTGTTAGCAAATTGCTGTCTCGGGTTCGGGTCCCGGTCAGACTAATATTTTTGTGATTATTTTTTTAATACCGCCATCTGTTAATTTTATTCCATACTAGATACTAGAACTCCAAACAAAGCTCGTTCTCCCAGGTACTGTATAAAATATGTGATAAGTTATGTACACACCTATTATATCTTTAATCCTGAAGTAAATTACACAGGGATTAAACGGACACGGTGAAAACTTGTTTATTTTAAATCGAATTTTCCATCTGCTTTTTACCTTACTCTTGTTTGCGTCACGGCTATAGTTGCCTAGAATAGCAATGTTCATTATTTAGTATTCAACCCTTCTTCGCAATAAGGCGAAAAATATTTGGCTATTGCTTCGAGCAAAAATAAGTATACATTTACATACCTATTATATCTAGTATCTACTCGTCATATCAATTTTTTGAGGAATTCATTAGGTATCTACTATTCCTTAGCTATAAAATATCTCCAGCTTTTAATTAAAATTCGAGAATTTCGAATTTATATTACGAACGTAAAGTAGGCGTGTAACTTCCGTTTATAAAATATTATACACTTGAAAGTGCTTACAATATTTCATTCTACTATTTAAAAATATTATGAGGCCAGGCTTGAGACTCGATACGTTTAAAGTATTGGCCACGTTATCCCTTCCAGTGTCTGTATATCTGGGGCACAATACAGTGCGTTTGACACAAATTAATGAGTCCATGCAGTCCAGCCCAGTCTACTAAGGGACGAGACAACTGACCGCCGATCGAACACCTTTTAATTACTACAATTATAATACTATACATAAATAGAAAATTATTTAATAATTTTAATTATGTTATAACAAATTCGAAATTGGAATTTATTTAAGTGGTAATGCAAATTTTATTAATTAACACCAGAATGCCGGACAAATTTTAAAATTAATTACAGTTCAATTGTACGGGGATATCGTATCTGAATGTAGCAGTGGCGAAGCGTGAGATCTGCGGAATGGCAAGCCGCGTAAGCTAATATCTATTGTAATACAGAACAACGATACTTTAATTTTATTGCACTTAGGCCATCTAACGGGCGGTATAAGGGCGTAATATATACTACAGACAAGTAATTAAAGAGAATAAATCAAGCCGATATGATGTCGAGTTCTTAAAAATTGCATTAAATTTTGTTACATGGGAAACAAAGTCTTAGTCAAATTCTGTGGCTTGGCCGTTCAAGTTAGGCTTGTAGAGTTAAGGCGTGTAGAGTTAAAAGTTTGGTAGAGTTAGAAGCTCGGTTTTACATAAGATCTGATGTCTTTAGTCTTTATATATATATATAGTCTTTCTAGGCATCACTTTCATCATTACATTGAAAAGACGTCGTCGTTTCAGCCTGGTGATGTCCACTGCAGGACATAGGCCTCCCCCATAGATTTTCAATGCGACCGGACGCTCGCGGCCTGTATCCACCGACCTTCTGCGACTATTCTCAGGTCGTATTTCCCTCTGGTGGGAGGCCGTCCTACGCTTCGACGTCCAGTTCGTGGTCTCCACTCGAGAACCTTTCGGCCCCAGCGGGCATCGGTTCTACGGGCTATATGTGCAGCCCATTGCCACTTTAACTTGCTAATGCGCTGGGCTATGTCGGTAACTTTAGTTCTGCTACGAATTTCCTCATTTCTGATTCTATTACGTAGAGAGACTCCGAGCATAGCCCTCTCCATAGTTCTTTGAGCAACACGAAGCTTTTGGATCATCAGGAAGGAGGAAGTCATTCACAATGGGACTCCATTGTGAATGACTACGTTTCGGCTTCATATGCTGTAAATAGTTAAAATATTAGCCGAATTTAAACGGGGAATTATTTAAAAAATAAGGTTTATGTCATACTTTTTTGTGTGTTTTTACTTTGGAAGTCGGTTTAATTTTTTGATTAAAAATAATTATTTTTCCCTAAAAATCGGTCTAGCTAGGTTTTATCCCTGGGAAACTGCGCATGTTTTTTAGTTATATATGTTTTTTTATTACGTCGTCGTCGTCAATAATTTCTATTCTATAATGTCAGTCCGATTGGCAGTTTGGTAATTTTTTGCGTTGTTCGGAAATTCGGAATGTGGTGGGTTCGAACACCGGTAAAATATTTTTATGATTCCTTTTTTTAACTATCATCATAATGTGATGATGTATAGTGGGATGATGTGGTGATCATGATGATTACTGTAATTGAAATATCGGCATATACTTGCAGTTCTTTACACAACGCTGAAATCCCCAAACGTGTATCTATCTAGTCAGAAGTTCTGTTCAGTACTTTTGGATCCAGGGTATACCTTGGTGCAAAATCTTACTTTTTGTTAGCATATGGCTTGGGTGTCTTCAGAAAAAGTCAAAATCACTATAAGTGTCCATATAAATTTCGAGTAGTTTCCTCGATTCCTTAAGGAACCCATCATCAGGTCACCAATTCGGTGGCAAGGGGACCAACTTTGGATTATACTCTTTACATAAAAAAAATATATTTTAAAATCGGTCAGCAGATCTGTTGTTATCGTTGAACATACAAATACATATATTTGTATGTTTGTATTTTTGTTGGTTTTTCTCGTTCATTTAACAAAATGTTTACTGTGTACTTACTGCGAATAAGTTTCTGACGTCTTGTGCACTGTCGAGCGTGCGGGGTCGGGCGATGGTCGTCAACTAAACTCTAAAGATATGTCTGCATTGAAACTGAATGAATGAATGAACGACATGACGCAAGTGAACTAGTCCAATTGAACGACTCATTCGCGAACTACACACGTCTACTTGCGAAATTGCGTAATTGAAATACCAAAAAATTATTATGTAAATTACAAGATATACTCTAGGATAAAAATACACACGCAACAAAGGGGTTAAAAAATCCCTTTTTTTATTTTTGTTTAAAATGGCCTGAGTAACCCACATCATAGGCCGTCACTTTCTTGGAAATGATTCATCGTGGGAGAGCCATTCTTCGGCTTGAAAAAGCTGGCGGACTGGAAAGGTACCACGGCCTTACAGAAAACCGGCGTGAAATAATGCTAGCGTTGTGTGGAAATGCATGTAAATAGGCCAGTTAACATATTTCTGTGTTAAACGTACAATTTGGCAAATATTTTCTTAACAGTTGGGCTACCCGCGACGACTGCCTATTTATGTATGGTGAAAACGCAAGCCTTGTATTTGCCAGACGTCTGGATGCCTGCGCCACAGCGCGCACGACTTTAGACATTTGTCCGTAATGGAAATTAAGTATAAACAACAAAATTAGTCGATCAGAACTAAAATATACCAAATTGTTCGCAATTGAGCTACACTTTCATAATGCCCGGCCAGAAGAATTATGCACAATGCACATCGACCTTTGAAAAGAGATATTCCGTTAGTGTCGTCTTTATAGAACATTATCTCTATCAGGCACTGCCAGAATACCCTCTAGCCAAATATGTTCTTAATCAAGGATCGATGTGCATTTGTTTGGACGCGTACTGTACCAGCCCTACGCACCCCACAATTCATAACACAGGTATCAAAATTTTCATAACTTTTAACATATGTTAGTAAACAGCTTTATGTTTTTTAATAGCGTGCAGTGGTGCGTATCGTCAAGAAAAATCAAGTCTACGACGCTAACTATAGTCTTTGAACTCGACAAACAACGCACAACATCAAAGGTACGGCCAATTGAGGCTTACAACTCTCAATGACCACTTCTGAAAATAAAAGCCACTCAGTTGGGAAAAAAGTACGCTTTTCTTTAATAAAAGTTGCGTTACGTAGATATCTTAGTTGTATAGATGCCGTATGAGGCTAAGTTTTAAAATGAGAAATAGATAAATCAGATTTTTACTAAAGTATTAAGTATTTGTTTGTTCAATATTTTCACATAAATGCCTTAAAGTCTAAAACTGATAGAAATAATAATTTATAATACGTGGGTAACTGAGCTTTGCTCGGAGTTTGAAAAATTAAAAATAATCACAAAAGAATTATCTGATCGGGGTTCGAACCCACCACATTCCGAATTTTCGAACCAAGCAAAAATTATACATAGGTATACCAAATCTGCCAATTGACTGACTTAACAAAGTTGAAATTATTGATGTATTGTTCCACGACGAAAGAAAAAATATACAAACAGTTCGGTTTTTCTCCCCCAAAACTCCCCGCAAACTAAATTTCATCGTAATATTTCTAGCTGTTTTCGAGAAACCGATTATATAAATAAAAGATTGTCTCGTTTAAAGAACAATATTATATTCTATGTTAGACGCTAGTACAGTAAACTAATTCGCAAATGGTTTTAACAGTCTTCATTTTTCTATAGAACATTAACAGAGGATGTATGACAAATGACAACTGTCGAAAAGCATCAGAAACATTGTCGCACTGTAGTGTGCTAGTTGACTCTACTGTTTTCTCTACCCGTGTACCACAGCCTTTACTATATAGCTCAAGCATGAACAATTGACAACTACGTATTTGTAACTTTATCGAATGTCAAATAAATGGGCGTTGTTATAAATTTCATACAATTCTTTTGCGATAATATTACGTGCTTGTCAATTGTTCGTGCTATGTCTTACCGTAGTAATCAATAAAAAAATATATTTCTGTAAGGTAATATTTAAAAAAATCTGCATTTCATTATTGACATATGACAATACATTTTAATTAAAGTTTTTAATTTTAAGGGGCCCCCGAGACGATCAAATGGTTTGACTCAAATCTTACGTGTTTGATACAACCGTTTGACGTCTGTTTGATCGGTTCGTCAAACGGCAGTGTTCAGTTTCACTGTCACCTCACTGTCAAACAAAACAAAAATAATATGTAATTACATCAAACGAGCTTCAAACCCGTAAATGTTTGAGAAACCGTTAAAACGAGCTTTGTAAGCGATCAAATTGTTTTGGTTGAAACCAAAATTTACGTGTTTCAGTCAAATCCTTCAAACTTTTTGAACGATTCGGGGGCTCTTTATACTCGTTTCTGTATGACGTATAGTTTTGTGTGTAGCATGTCATATTAACCCACAAACTGGTCCGAGGTGGTTCTAACCAGTTTTTGCGGCAGAACGTTTAAGGCATAAGTGACTGACGAAACCTTAAGCAAAAATCTGTAAGTCTTGTTACCAAGTCGCCTTCACATAACAAAAAACTATCGAATAATGAGCATTCTGAAATGTGGATATTTTATATTTTATATAAGTTAATGATTTTATATTAGAGAAATTTAAGTTTGTTTAGGGTTTGTTTCACAATCTACTGGCAAGTGTCAGATAGGTTATTTTCAGGTTTTGTCTCTGCCGCTCGATATAAAGTAAGAAGCGAACAACTTCCGAATAAGCTATCTGACACGTCTTATTAGAAGATTGTGAAACAGGACACAAGCCCTTAGTCTTTTTGTTTATACGCTTAAACTAACAGCTAGTTTTAAAGTAAAAAAAAAATATTTAAAAAAAATATAGAAACCGACTTCCAAAGTAAAAGCAATAACATTCTTAAAACGACTAAAAAGTATAAAATAATTCTTATTGTAGAAATAGTTCACCTTTTAAATTCTTCTAAAATGTTACTATTTTTCTATTTTAAAGAACTCACGTTCAAATTGGCTGGTACCGACTTCAAAAATAAGAGGATTGAGTCGAAAAATAGTAACGTTTTAGCAGAATTTAAAAGGTGAACTATTTCGGCAACAAAAATTATTTCATACTTTTTAGTGATTTTATGAATGTTATTGCTTTTACTTTGGAAGTCGGTTTGGTGAAAATTGAAAGAACTTAACTTCGTCAACCTAGAGAAATCAGCAGAGCAACTGAGAAGCTTTTACAAAAAGTAAAATTCTTTGCGGTGCAATAATATTTTATTGGAAGAGACATGTGTGTCCACAGCCTAATCTCAGTTCACACCGAAACAAGACGAAACGCGACGCGGCGCTGCATTTTTAAGGTGGCTATTCAAAATTGAACAGCGCCTCGTCGCGATTCGTTTAGTTTCGGTGTGAATTGACCCTTGGTAACAGTAGTTAATTCAGTTTAAAGTTCAAAAAATAATAAAAAAATATATATTTTCTGAATGTTAATTAGGACAACTATTCTACCTTCGGTAAAGTAATTGATTGTATAAATGTGTAAATGTATATTATTTTTTCAATTGGTAAATGACTTACCAAGTTTATGCAAGATAGACATGGCAAAAAGCACATTTCGGACTACCCACTAATTACTTCTTAATATGGACACTGGGGAGGTTACATCTCATCATTTACTTATTAAATAAAACAATATCCATGAACAATATAAATAATATTAAACATAAGAAAAGGGAAAGTATTTCCTAGATTAAAATATTTTTAGATGTTTATAATAAATTCACCACCTGCTTTTGGCGATTTTATTTTAATACGAAAAAGTTTTTACATCGACAACTTTTGTATTTTTAATTTTTAAAATACTAAGACTTGGCTATATTTTTTGACTTTATTGGTTATTTATAACATTGCTAAGGTCGTATTTTAATGAGTTCATTTTTATTTTTCAATATTCCTTCGTTTAAAAGCCGAATGAAAGCATTATATATATTATTGTTTTGCAGCTGATGAGCAGACGAATCCAAATTAAGACACAAATATAATACTTTAAATGCATATTATGTTATACCCGTTTTTAGAGGCTACACGCGGGGTATTTTAAGTTCTAACCGTTCTCGTTTTAACGGTACACATGCAGACATTCTAATAATATTGTGGTTATAAATAAAGCAAAATCTATAACTTAAGATTAAAGTTTATAATATATTGTGTATTATTTATTAACATAAAACGCCAGTATGGAGGTAATAAAATTTCAAAATATATGGGATTTCTCGGAACACCTTATACTACTTCTGAGCTAGTGTAAAATTAGTCACACAGCAAAATAAGCAATGAAAACGTTTAAAGCCCTTGAAGCTATTCGCAAACGTAGATCGTAAAACATTTGTTGGCCTTATCTAGCGACTTTTAAATGCGGTTGGCGGGACAGAGATGCAGCTACTGCAACTTTGTAAGCGATGTCCATGTCAATACCGGAATAAGAGACAGCAATCTGGTATATTTTAATAGGAATATCTAGGGAATATTGAGCACATTTTAGTGCTTCCAGCTTTATTGCGCCGTAATGTTGTGAGCATCAGTTCACACCGGTACGCGACGTGACGCGGCGCTGCATTTTTAAGATAGCGATTCAATATTGAACTTTATTAATTACAGAAGAAGTTACACGTGTCATTGTAAGAGCTTAAATGTCAAGTTGCACCGCGCTACACAGCGCATGTGCAGTGTATGACTGATGTCATACACTGCACATGCGCGCAACGTGTATCTATTTGTGTAGTGAATAAAGTTCAAGTTTTGAATCGCTATCTTAAAAATAAAGTGCCGTATCGCATCGCGTCTCGGTGTGAGCCGACCCTTAGTGCTATACAGAGATAGCTGTGAATAACATTCAATACTGTCTGACTTTTCTGGACGAAAAGTCTATCGTAGTATGAAGCAGAAGGGACCAATCGGTTGAAGAAAATGTGATTTGCTACTCCTAGCAAATCACCTTTTGTTTTCCAAACTAGCAACACCGATATTACCATAGGTACTATAAGATAATAATAAATAGTTTTGATAGATAAGTCCAAACTTACATGTGCGATAATTCCCCTTAAAAATGTTGACTACAACAAACAAAGACAATAAACTTCTTTTTCAGTAGTTTACTGTAGACTACTGTCCCTTAGTCTACTGTGGACTACTGTCCAGTTGTCTACTGTAGACTACTGTCCCTGAGACTACAGTAAGCTACTATCCCTTAGTCTACTGTGGACTACTGTCCAGTTGTCTACTGTCCCTGAGACTACAGTAAGCTACTGTCCCTTAGTCTACTGTGGACTACTGTCCAGTTGTCTACTGTAGACTACGGTCCCTGAGACTACAGTAAGCTACTGTCCCTTAGTCTACTGTGGACTACTGTCCAGTTGTCTACTGTAGGCTACTGTCCCTGAGACTACAGTAAGCTACTGTCCCTTAGTCTACTGTGGACTACTGTCCAGTTGTCTACTGTAGACTACTGTCCCTGAGACTACAGTAAGCTACTGTCCCTTAGTCTACTGTGGACTACTGTCCAGTTGTCTACTGTAGA
Source organism: Phengaris arion (assembly GCA_963565745.1). Lineage (NCBI taxonomy): Eukaryota > Metazoa > Arthropoda > Insecta > Lepidoptera > Lycaenidae > Phengaris > Phengaris arion. The sequence continues at coordinate 11,282,682 of OY751435.1, read as the reverse complement.
CTACTGTCCCTGAGACTACAGTAAGCTACTGTCCCTTAGTCTACTGTGGACTACTGTCCAGTTGTCTACTGTAGACTACTGTCCCTGAGACTACAGTAAGCTACTGTCCCTTAGTCTACTGTGGACTACTGTCCAGTTGTCTACTGTAGACTACTGTCCCTGAGACTACAGTAAGCTACTGTCCCTTAGTCTACTGTGGACTACTGTCCAGTTGTCTACTGTAGGCTACTGTCCCTGAGACTACAGTAAGCTACTGTCCCTTAGTCTACTGTGGACTACTGTCCAGTTGTCTACTGTAGGCTACTGTCCCTGAGACTACAGTAAGCTACTGTCCCTTAGTCTACGTACTACTGTAGACTAATGTCCACTAATTGTCTACTGTGTATGTTTATTGTAGACCTGATCGTTCAACGATGGCACTAACGCGGAAAAAAGATAGATGGTGATTGATGGGGTAGGTTTTATTCGGTCGTATCACGTATGAATAATATTGTGCATAATTAGATGTAGATTTAACAACTGCTTCTTAGAAATAGGGTCTTACTAGCTTTCGCCAACGGCTTCGCCCGCGTGGAATAGTTATATTATCATCATTAATTACATTACACGCGTTATATTATCATCATTAATCAACCTCACAAAACCATAAAAAATGATACACTTAAACCTTGATAAGGAACCACTCTGTCGATAGATGAAAACTGCATGAAAATTCGTTCAGTATTTTTTGAGATCAACGCGAACATACATACAGTCAGACGCGGCGGGGTCTTTAATTTATCTGATAGCGCGGCAGCGGTATCGCCAAGTATTAAGCGGCCGTAATATCTCTAATAATCTCGAAGCATTACGCGGGTTTTTGTGCCCCCATATTTTCGTTTCTAACAAAGTTAGCGGTCTGAAGTTTTGTCGCAAAGATGTGCTTAGCGGCTATTATTTTAAATTTCATAAAAATCGAGTGCATAGTTTAGGAGATATTAAGCGGGAAAAAATGCGATTTTGACAGATATGGATAGTGGAGGTAGGGAGAATAAACATAATTCAAAGCATACTTCTAGCAGACTTATTTAGAAATTTCAAATTTGCTGTCAGGTTAGGTTATTAGCTACATATTATAAAGGTAAAATATAGAAAAAGTAAAAATTCAAAAAAAAATGCTCATTGCCAAGTCACTATTTAATATACCTACTATGTTATAAAAATAAAATTTCCCACATATGGTTACAATTTTTTTATGAGTAACTAATTAAATGGACTATCATGAATTTCACTTGGTCTCTACAACATCTCATAACTTTTTGCAAAGGAATTTTTTTCATTTAGATAATGTTTTTTGTGGGATGTTTAATTTTAATATTAATTAAGAGATTGGAGATCGAGAAGTAGTACACGCGTTAACTCTTATCCAACTAAGATTAAAAGGTTATAATACCGATGTCAATAAAGACTTTATGTTATTTTATCTGTCTATATATAAAAAAGACAAAGCTGATTGACTGATGTATCAACGCACAAGCTTGAGGCTAGAAATTTAAAATTTTGCACACGTATTTCTCATATGATGTAGGCATCCACTAAGGAAGGGTTTTTCAAAATTCAACCCCCAAAGAGGAAAAAAAGGGTATGAAAGTTTGTATGAAACTTTTTATTCCTTAAACATATTTGCATGAAATTTCGTATAAATTGAGAACGACAAAAAATAAATTTAAGCAATCGAAGACGACCGCTTAAACGACGACATCATCCTACTAATATTATAAATAGTGAAAGTTTGTGAGGATGGATGGATGAATGTATGGATGGATGTTTGTTACTCTTTCACGCAAAAACTACTAGACGAATTTTGATGAAATTTGGTATGGTAGTAGTTTAGGCTCTGGTATAAAACATACACTACTTTTTACTTTTTATACCGAAAAAGTACAGTGTTCCCGTGGGATACCCGTTACTTTATTTACGCGGGCGGAGCCGCGGGAAAAAGCTAGTAGGCTATAAATTATTATTATAAAGACATCGATTAAAACCCATTTCACGCGGGCGAAGCCGCGGACAAATGCTAGTCTTTACTATGTAGACTAAATAGCATTATATAAATCAACAAATCAACAATATCTAAAGCCGTGCACTTAACAAGGCGACTAGCATGAGTTTTCCGTCTCAAATAATACTTCTTTCATGTCAAAACCTTTATTAGTGAACAATAGACAGTAGACACTTTATAGATACCCTTACCTAGGCTAGGTTGGTTACCTTTATTGAATGGTTGTTGCCCAGATATATCATTGGAAAGAATATTAACCAGAGATGTATGTTTTAAGTCTCAAAATCTTTTTTAGCTATTTTATATGAAAATATAAAGTTTTGTGAGTTTTGTGACTTTCAATTATTTTTGATACCTTCGGATTTGGGAGCTCGGCAAACTAATTACTTGTAAGAAATTGTATTAAAATATGATTATTTTAGAAGAACAATTTATTCAAGGATATTATAAAAGTCTCTTGGTAACAAAAAAACATAATATTAAACATATTAGTATGATTATAAAAAAACATTAGGAGGTGTTAAAGTTGAATTTCGAAAAGTGTACATCAAAATCTATAAAATTACCAATTGTCAAAACTCCCACAAAACTTTCCAGGTAGAACTGAATGACTAGCTAAAGGTGGGACTATATTACCGGAAACTTTTCAACCGGAGAAAATTCAGAGCATTGAATATTTTCAATGCTCTGAATTTTCTCCTTCTTGTACTCTGGACTCATACAATAGAGTTGAAAATCGTACACACGAGTGTTGAGTTAAATGTCAATGTCAAATGTGACAGTAGTCAAATTATATGTCCGATTTTAGCTCTATGGTATTTTTCCAGAGTATTATTTTCAATGCTCTGATTTTTCCCCGGTTTCTCTTAAATCTTTGTTGACACCAATAATATATTATCCTCTCGGACTCACTTGGATAAGTTTTAGCGCGTGTACCTACAGCTTAAGACCCTATTTCCATAGTGTTATGCCAGTGCTTATGTCTACATCAATTTCTGCACTATGTTGTACCATGAGTCCAAGACTCGCCTACCTGCAACCTCTCAAGTGCAACTTAATAGATCTAACACTACTTTTCATACTGGTAGTGCGATAAGATCTTAGTATTTGTGTTGGTTCAAATGTATATATGTCACAGAATACAGCAAAAATAGTCTCGTGTAATTGCGACACCGTTCATTAGGGGCCGCTTAAGCCACGAACAATCTAGTCGATGTATGGCTTTAATCCGATTACACCACACAAGAATATGTTTAACGATTCGATTGCGTATAATATTGTTACCGCAACATTAAAATTTGACGACCTCTGTGGCTCAGTGGTTGAGAGTGTTGGCGTACAAGCCTGGGGTCGCGGGTTCGAATCCCGCCGAAGGAACAAAAAGTTTTTACGTGTTCCTGGGTCATGGATGTGTATTAAATATATGTATAATATAATAAAAATCTTAAATATGTGTATAATATAAAAAGTATTAAATATATTTCCGTTGTCTGGTACCCGTAACACAAGTTCTTCGAGAACTTACCACGGGATCAGATTGACGTGGTGTGAAGCGTACATAGGTTATATTAAAATTAACGTAAACGACCGATTCATTTTGCTACAATGTAGGTACTATGTACAATAGGAAATATAAAATATCGTAAAATGTGTCTGTAAAGAGAAACTTTTAGGCAAACAGTTGGAATAAAATATGTAGGTCATAGTTTGTGGACATATTAGTTCTCTATAGAATGGGCTTAGATACTTACATTTACTGCTAGGGATTACATACCCAAAATATACACAATTTACGTGTACTAACTGCTTCTACTAGAAGAAGGTACGACTGTCGATTTCAGACTAAATAACCACCACAACCACCATTTTATAACGGCCACCCTAGTCGCAACCCGATGTCTACATAGTAATGGTGTAATATGTATAGGGGATACGGGTAATCAGTTCTGTGGTTTCAAAAACCATACGAGCATATTGTAAATTGTAATCACCGCCGTTGGTTTTCTATGAATGTAATGTCTTTTCCACATCTACAGAGGCATAAAATATGTGGTAGGTAGAAAATCCTTTAGTAGAAACGAAATTTTCTCCCGTCACTTTATATCTAACATTAAAAGCAAAACATGGTTCATAGCATTTAGTTATCAATTTGCAAAATAGAATAAAATCGGACAAGAGAAAGTCTCACCCACAGCGGGTTTCGTACAAAGTAGAAACATCATAAATTGTTCAGGAATCGAGTCTCTCAGTTTTGTCGAGCCTGAAAATTGGTGATGATGTATGGAGAAACTATTTAGAAATTTTTAGTTTTAAATAAAAACTCATGCTTCGTACAAAATAAATTAAAAAAGTTATGTAGTGCTCACACTCCTTTTGAGATTAAAAATTACATATATGCAGTTTTCAAAAAACTTTCCTTATATTTGTGGTATATAAATATGTCACTTGCCAAATTTCATAGTTCTAAGTCAACGGAAAGTACCCTATGATATTTTTAATTTCAACTCGATACCTCCACGGGTTCACGAAACAAAGCGTCTTGACAGACAGACAGACAGACGGAGGGATGGACGGATGGTCAACAAAGTCAGAAGTATAAAGTTTTCGATTGAGGTACGGAACTCTAAAAAAAAGAGAAAGCTATATCGACAACTGGTGTATTTTATAATGAAGTAGAAAATATATTCTATTTTATTATTTAGTAACGCACGAACAAATAATTATTTGAAGTAACGATCAAACAAAAAGTTACATACGTTCTTAATTACAACACGGAATTTCTACAAATTTAATTAACTTTTATATAAAATTAATTATTTAAAGTGAATTAATTCAACTATTATTAGTAGACTAAAAACTGTATTTGAATATTTAGTAAACGATTAAAAACAGTTACTTTAGTTTATTTATTACGTAAGGCAAATATGTTTTCTTCTAGTTATTTACTGTAAAAATAGCACTGTAAACTAATTTGTGTATCAATAATAAACGAGATACAAAGATACTCGTTTACCGATACAATAAAACTGACTATAAACTTTTATTCAATTATCTCAGGCTTAAATTTAACCCATAAACAAAGAAAGCATTTTCAAATTTTTAAACGAATATAACATAATTGCAAACATTTTATTACTTTTCTTCGAATCTAAGGAATACGGTTGCCTACACGCCAATTATGGTGCAGACGGTTTACAGCGCACGCCATAACGAAGATGCCTTTAACAGTTTTACGGTGGATAATTGAGCGGTAGAATCATAATTCATGTTAGGTTTCGGTTCATTTATGATTTTATCAGCAAATGAATTTATGATTAGATGTAAAAACGGAGTAAGCTCCGAAGACCGCGTTAAAAGCCGTAGAAGTAGAGGATAAATATTCGCTATAATATTATACAGTAATAATTTCTTTCGTCTTACATACATAATATATGCGTTATGTTTAGATGTAAAAAGAATTCATCTCAATTTAATATCAATCATATTGTTAATTTATTAGGAAGTTATGCGTATTAAAAAAGACATTATATAAAATTTTCCGACATTTTTGTACCGACGGTACCTAAGAAGTAATTGCTTAATAAAATTATTAGGTATATTCGTTGATAATTTAACTTTTTTGAGTTAAAATTATGTGCTAAGCGATTTTTAGTTATGCAAAGTATCTATGTTACGATAGCGAAGACGTTGCTTTTAAAAACATGAATGAAACGATATATTTTATCAAGTTTACTTATTGCTATCCTTACGCAAGTGTACAATTGGTATCTCGTCAATCGGCAAGTGTTTGTAAAGAGTAAATATGTTTAAAGAAAATAGCTCACCAAGTAGTCCCGTGCCTCCGCGCCACGCAGTCCGTCGGTATTCGCACAGCATCGCGCAGCAAGCGTCCACACATATAATCGCACTTGTAAAACAAAGTATCATTCGCAAAACAACTTCATCGATGACGATAACACACCACTTATATTATTAATTTCGCTCAGCATTTTCCTACAAAAAGAAAATAAACACTAAATAAAATTAGAAAAACACTTGAACTCGCACTGCGCACATCACTACGCGGTACTGGAGGCGTCACTCATCTATATTTCAAACTTTCCAACCTTCGTCCGGTCACTGCAAAGTGGAAATCACGACTGGTTAGACGTTTCTTGGCTGAATTTGCCGACAGCCATTTCTTTTATCGTGTAAATTGTGTGAACAAATGTGTTTAATTTGTAAAATGTAACAGTGGGAACAATGTAAGTGTAGCGCCACTGTAGAGTGTAGACAGACACGCGTATATCTTTTGCCGCGGTAGCTAGCAGATAAAGTAAATTTATTTACAATATAAAACAATTTGGAAAAATAAAGCTTAGTTTGAGTTAAACATTGGACCTAGTTAACAGGAGCAAGCAAGTTACTCATATACTTATGAGTTATGATACCCTTATACCTAATACTAAGCAAGATACGCTTCAAAAAGACTGTCTTCATAGGGTCAGCTCACACCGAAACTAGACGATACGCGACGCGACTAATAACATAACAGCGGCGCCGGGCTATGCAGAGCGGTGCTGTTTGACATTCGAACTCTTGCAATTAAACATGTATCTTGTTGTGTATATTTCAATTATTATTTTTTAGAATTTTGTTAAAATAATGCGATACAATTTTCGTAATCCTTGAATTTATGAACATGGCTTGTTTTAAACAAAAGTACTTTTAAAATACGAGTGTAAAAATGTAAAACACAAGAAAAAAAAGAATTTAACGCAATGAATACGGAACTTAATTTAGGGTTTGGCTCGGAGCCAAGTTGCACTCGATGAAGATGTAGCAACAATAGTCTGTGGTCAGCGTGAAGAATCAAACAAGAATGTTTAAAACATGGTATTTGCTCCTGTTTTTTTAGTCTCATAATTCATTACACGATAATATAAGTTTAAAGGGAAAGAGAATTTTTTTTCTGAGTTAGTAGCAACACTGCGCTGGGCATCTTTAGTCTTTACCCATAAACCATTTTTCTATCTAATAATATAATAGTTAATTGTAAGGTTCTAAATTAAACTTTAATAAGTTTATAATTGTTTAACAATTAATTTTAATATTTATAAATATTATTGAATTAGTTAATTAAAGTAATTTAAATAATAAAATACTAATCTAAAATTTGGTTTACTTGCTTAGTGCTGTACCCTCTACTTGCTGTACCCTCTACTCTTAACAATGACTGAGATTTAGATAATTCTGGAAAAGCTACTATAGCCGCAATGATCTTGCTAATTACGAAAATAGATGATTTTTTAAGAATATTCATAGATTTTTTGTTAACTATTTAGAACATTTTGGAAAAGTTTCACGGCAAATGCAAATAAAGTCTCTACTTTCTACGTCGTTCCTTTTAACTCGACTACGGCGAAGCCTAAAGGAACGGTTATGATTTTGGCAGTCTATGTATGTATGTATTTATGTTTGTGTCACCGTAGTGCCTGAACTACTGATCCGATTTTAATAAATTAGGTGTCAATAGATTCGTAATAATAGCCCAGGTAACATAGGCTCTAACATAATTTACGTAATCGGGTTATAGTTTTTTATTTATAAAAAATGTTACTATCGGTGCATTAGTTAAATACATTGTTTTTTTTAATATTATTCTATATAGCATTTTTGACATTATAATATTTTAGGTTAATGTATCCCGCTTGATTTTAAAGCTTGTTTTTAATGGAGACCGCGCTTTTCAGAATATCTACAGATAATTTATTCGTATTATAACGCGTTATTAAGAAAGGGACTTAATTTTTCTCGAATCCTTCCTTTGAGTAAACTCGTTATGCTTTAATATCAGCTCCTATTGATGTCTTTCTAACCCCTATTATGTTGGCTAAACCAACTTTGAACAGTGTACCTCGTATGACTGAGTATTTTTGACTGCAATTGTGTATAGCCTGTTCTGTGAGTTATAGTTGTGTTGTGGAGTGTATGAGGTTGTATGTAAGCGTGTTGTCTTTTAGAACAACTATATTACTATTAAAGTCCGTACTGGCGAGTAGAGTTGCGGAGTTCGAGGCCGTCAAAGATGTTTAAATTGTGCTTCCTCGCGTATTCGTTGATGATCATCTTTCCTGTGGACAAGCAACATTTTACTATTGAACATTCGCAATGCACACAAAATATACAGAAATTATTAAGCAGAGACAAATAAAATTAAAAGACTTTAAGAACTCTGATTTTTTCCTCCTTCCTTAAAATAGTTTGAGTCACCCATGTATTTGATTAACCATTATGAGCAGCGTTTGAAATTATCAAGATTATAATTTTATAATTGAATGTGAAAAATTGGTATTATTTTTATTAATTAATATTATTTACGAATTTAATTAGATAAACATAATTATTAATTAATATAATTATGTTTATCTAATTAAAATCGTAGTACATAATATTATAATTATCTAATAATAATGAATACCAATTTCTTCTCATCACCGTTAATTTTTTATTTATTTTGATCATTAAATTATTACTTTTTATTATTTGTAGGTTTTTACTGTACACATCTATAGCATTAGGTACCTAAAACAATTATGTAAATTGAAAAAAATGCAGCTTCTTTTTATTTTGTTAATTAGTTTTACTTTAATTCGACTTTGACATTGTTTTCTTCATAAAAGATGCTAATTTTTCGTCATGATTATTATAATTCATAAATATTCTTAAGTTTCAAAACTATTCATAATTGCCAATCTTAGACAATTTAAAACAACATTTATTATCTATTAATACGTAATTGTTGATTTTTTCATTGTTGTATTACTAAGGCGGGTCAATAAGTCCGTGACTTTTTGAATTTCTAACCACCTTACTGAAAAAGCAATACTACTCCTGTCAACAGGCATCTGTCAGTTGACTCCTATCAAAATTTGAACTTGCTGCGTCAGTTAGTTTGTGTTTTACAGCTATCTTTATCAGACTATCCAGTAACTTAAGGAAACAATGGAAAAAAGTGAATTTCGTGTGCTTATTAAGCATTATTTTTTGCGAAAAAAAACCATTACCGAGACCAAGGCTAAGCTTGATAAATACTATGGGGACTCTGCACCATCGATTTCAATGGTAAAAAAGTGGTTTACTGAATTTCGTTGTGGCTGTACAAGCACTGAAGATGCCAAACGTCCTGGACGCCCAGTTGAGGTCTCTACACCCGAAACAATCGAAAAAATTTACGATATGGTGTTGGCCGACCGAAGATTGAAAGTGCAAGAGATTGTGGAAGCCATAGGCATCTCGCATGGCTCAGTGGTTTCAATTTTGAATGATTACTTGGGCATGAGAAAGCTTTCCGCAAGATGGGTGCCGCGTTTGCTCACAGTCGACCACAAACGCAATCGTGTAACAACTTCACAGGAAGGTTTGGCGTTGTTTAATCACAATATGGAGGAGTTTTTGCGCCGTTTTGTAACCGTGGACGAAACATGAATCCATCACAACACACCAGAGACCAAACAACAGTCAAAACAGTGGGTTTCTAAGGGTGAATCGGCGCCAAAGAAGGCCAAGGTGGGTTTGTCAGCCAATAAAGTTATGGCGACTGTTTTTTGGGATGCACGTGGGATAATCCACATTGACTATCTTCAAAAGGGAAGAACAATTAATGGGGAATATTATGCCAACTTATTGGACCGCTTCAATGAGGATTTGAAAAAAAACCGACCTCATTTGGCCAAGAAAAAAGTTCTTTTTCACCAAGACAATGCAAGGGTGCACACATGTGCAGTTGCCATGGCAAAAATCCATGAATTGGGCTATGAATTGCTCCCACATCCACCCTATTCTCAAGATTTGGCTCCGAGTGACTACTTCTTGTTCCCAAACCTGAAAAAATGGCTCGGTGGAAAAAGATTTGACTCCAATGATGAAGTCATCTCGCAAACAAAGGCCTATTTTGAGGACCTCGACAAATCATATTTTTTGGAAGGGATAAAAAAATTGGAGAAGCGTTGGACAAAGTGTATAGAGCTCAAGGGGGACTACGTTGAAAAATAAAATGATTTATTTATCAAAAAATCTGTGTTTTATTCCAAAAGTCACGGACTTATTGACCCGCCCTCGTATTTTCGTCAAAGAGGAAAAAATCGAGTTCAAGACAAAACTTTGACATTACTTCCGGTATTTTTTACAAAAAACTTCGAGTAGCATCATAATATTATACTTATTAATACGTGCGAAAACTTCTTACCCCTTTTTACGACTTTTTACTTATTATGAGGAGTATGAAATTGGGCACAGTTATATGCAGGAAGGTGCGCGTAAGATTAACAAACATCCATCCAACATCAATTCATCCTCACAAACTTTCACATTTCTAATAGTTACCACGCTAAGTAGGACGGGCAAATTTTACCACTAGAAGACCGTAACGTATTATGGAAATAGGCTTTCTATTTATGTTCGTAATCAAAGAATAAAAATAATCAGCTTAAGGAGCCAAAAATGTTTTACCGGTAGTAAAATTGATAGCTTGCAATGTTCTATAGGGCCATACTGGCCGTACAAACCCAGTAGCCTGTCATTGATAGTGTCAAATTGAAGCGGACTTGTAGACAAAAATTAAAAATGCTTGACACAAATGACGGCCATAAGTACTGGTGCTGTATTTGCAGGCTGGACGGTCAGGATGCTTTTGATAACGACGTTAAGTTTACTTTGCAGCTGAATATTTTTATTACAATATTACTCCCGATTTCCTGATAATTGAATCCCGATTATTGTAATATTTTCCATGTGTAAAACACCAGTTGGTTATTATAATGTAACTTAAATCGTTATCTAGGGCCGTAATGGCAGCTCGACACTGAATTTACAGCAAAGTTATGCTTCTACTAAATCAACGCTTGTAAACTGTACACCTTGTGAAAGCTTTCCAAATTCACACTCACACACGAACACTTCAGTAGTTTCCTATAGTCAAGATGCAGTAGATAATTTCAAGGGCGAAGTTCAAAAACAAATGTATGGGATTCGACATAAGGCATGGCAACCGACATGTCACATAGCGATTACTTATGAGTCCCATACATTTTTGATTTCGAACTTCACCGTCAAAATTATCAAATGCATCTTGACTAAAGGCCCTGTATACACATTTACGTTCACGCTTGTTTGTTGTTCTGTAGTTTTATAGTTTGTCGCCTGGATAGATGGAGAGCTGCTAGGCAATTTAGAGCATTTTGAGCCAAGCTGAAACCTTGTCCTATACTTCTCCTACTGTACTCAAATACGAGACTGCAGTTCTTCACTTCACTTCATATTGTCAACGTATAGTAGATCAAGATCGTAGTTCATTAAATGATCGAAAGATGTCAGAAAATTATGAATTGATAGCCAGCATATTTACAATTTACTTTTACATTGGAATGGCAAGGTTAAGGCCGTGAATAAATGGCATGCCTTTTTTCCCAACTCCTTAAACATTAAACTATATTCATTTATCTATATTTTTGGGATAAAACATCACTTTTCAAAAATTTGTATATTGACTTAGCCCCGCTTCTGACCAGCAAGTCCTGCAGTCTAGTGTTGGGGTACAATAGGAGAAGTCTAGGACAAGGTTTTAGCTAGGAGTTTCACAACAATGATAATGTTAATCTGGGGTTACACGTGGCGACTGTTGCGGCAATTAGTGGTGTAAGGCGTTGTAGAATATATTCGCTACTGCTAAACTCTACCTATAAATATCGTCCTGCACAATCACATAAATGTTGCCAGCATATACCTTATAATGCTTTGTACCTTATTAAATATTTGATAGTAAAACTATTTATGAACAGTTCTGCCTAAGTTTCATCCTGGAGTAATGTCAAAGTATAAAATAACTAATTAGGCAACTTCTGCATTAAACCGCAGGAGGTAAAGCTATGTAAATGGCATATTTATAAACATTTTACGACTTTGTTCACGACAGTCTAGTAAGTACCTTTCCAGCAATCAAAGTCGTAAACGTGAGCGCACAGCGTAATTAAAGTAAAGATAAAAATATTTCCACCGTTTATGGCGGTGCAAATTATAATGCCGGATTGAAAGGCATTTGTGTTTCACGTTACTGTAATATTGTTATAAAAGTATAGTTTACACTGTAATAATTATATAGTCTGTAAGGTTACATATTCGATGTTTTCGATTTAGATTTAGATACAAGATAACTTAAGTAATACCTTTTTTTTTATTACTAAAGCAAATACCGAACATTGATTCGACCAATTAGGAAAATGAAGTTTCTGTCTGTTTTAATTTTATTTATTGGAAAATGCCGTTCAATCTTGTTGCGGAGCTAAAAAATAACAATCGCAATCGTTTTAAATATTCCTATCTGAAACTTATGAAAACAAAACTATTATATTATTGTCTTCGGACATTATCATATATATAATAGACAACGAAGACAATAATAACATTAGGTATAGATAACCTTTTTAGCAATCATACAAATAAATAAAATTCAACTGTCTGTTTGTAATTTCAAATTAACTTCTTTGCACTCAATGGATATGATAGTTATACGGTACTTACAATAAAAAACATTTTTTTAAATTTGTGACGGACAGCGTCCGTCTGTCTGTCTGATTGTTTGTATGTGAAGCGGCTGGTCCGATTTTCACGGGACTTTCACTGACTGATAGCTATTGTTGTAAGGAGTAGCTTAGGCTTCCGTATAAAAAATTATGGATCTACGCAAACGAAATTAGAACGAAGAAAACTCAAGTAGGTATGATTCAAAGACTCGGGGACGCTGTTGTAGATAATGACGCTGAATCAAAAATATCTTCATTTAGGTACATTTACATATCATTTCATCGTCTATAATTTAATATTGTTTCCATTAAATATAACATATGGGATGGAACTAGGAACCTATGAAATAGGTTACATAAATAGTTACCTACAAATCAGGTTCGGTAAATGTCATGGCATATAGTTAAAAGTAAGAGAGGTATAGAGGACAAAGAGAAATGGCGGAAGCTCCACCGAAAAGGGCACAGCTCTTAAATCAAGAAGAAGACGAAATTTAAGTTTTTAGTATACACGTTACACACCAATTTCAGTGACGGTGGGCGGTTTTATTAAACAAGGCCAGCTACGAAGGATTTGTTTTATAGTGCCCATGTATGTGCGCAGTACACAAGAGCCCTCTCTCTTCCTTTACACTCGAAACCAAATGGGACGGATGACCGACACGCCTGGCGACAGATCAGGCGCAGGGCCGACTTTTTTACATGCCCATCCGACGCATGGACCATCTTTCTTGTCCTGACAAGAATGTCTGCATTCAGGTGATCAACCTACATTGTCCTACTAAACATGAAAACATTTTTTTTTCTACATAAATCACATTTTTACAATGTAAATCACAACAACTGGACCACGGAAGCTGTTATTGTATATATTTGTTGTAAATAGTATACATACATCAAAAATAAATCCATTTTGAATGTAAAAATTCCACTATTATATTAATACCGCCTTTCCTCTAAACGATTGCAATTTATTATTCACATAAACTCACACATTGTGAATGATGCTTTATATATATTTTTTTATTTTTCTAAGTATACACTATACATAACAAAGCCACTTCCAAAAGTTCTTCTAACACTAGTAAATTTTTTTTATTATCGTTTTAGTTTATAAAGCATCATTCAAAAAAAAAATCGCAAAGCAGTAAAATGCACAAGTAATAATTCTCCGACAGATATCGGTAGCATGGGACACGAGAGATGTTTTTTCCGATCAAAAATATTAGTCAATTGAGTTTTAAATACGAGTACAACATTACCAATCCGTTATAATGTTTTATCATTATTAAAAAACCTATCTAATTTATATTCCCACTATTCACTGCGCAGTAACACATAAATGTTGCCAGCATATACCTTATAATGCTTTGTACCTTATTAAATATTTGATAGTAAAACTATTTATGAACAGTTCTGCCTAAGTTTCATCCTGGAGTAATGTCAAAGTATAAAATAACTAATTAGGCAACTTCTGCATTACCTATTTAATTTATATTCCCACTATTCACTGCGCAGTAAAAAGCACCTTGAATATTTTTAATGATCCATAATCCATAGTCTATTATATAGTTATATAATGAATTTTATAACTATATAATAATATTATCTAGTATTAATTAGATACTATGCTAGGTTTATATAGAAAAAATATTTAAAATGCACTACTTAATATTAATTGTATCTATTATTATAATTAAGTACATTAATTAAAAATTTAAAGTAAAAATATTATGGTTAACACAGTAACTTAAAAAAAAACCTTCCCCTCTCCCTTTCGGGTTCCATAAAATAAAAGGTATTGTTTGAGTTCTGTTATTTTAAAACCTGTTCTAAAGCCATCATCTCTATAGAGATCATGCGCTACAAAGCCGTCAATAACTGTTTTTTGTCGTCTTTTTAAAAGTTGATGTGCATTTTTTTGGCCGGGTACAGTACATATTTTAAACTCAACGACACTGAAACTAGACATCGGTCTATCCAGTATCGACTGAGCCTTTAGTCAAGATGCATGCGATAATTTGGACGGCGAAGTTCGAAATCAAAAAAATTAAAACCGAGTTCCATAGTAAAAATGCACAAAAAAAATGAAACAAAATTAATATCCTAAATAATTCCCCATTTAAATTCGGCTAAAATTTTAACCATTTCTGTCCTCAATCTTCATAATTTTGAGGTCGGTACCAGCCAACTTGAATGTGAGTTCTATATTTATTAAAATATTATTGTCTTATCAGGATGTTGTTCGGGCTGAGGAGTTCTGTTCAGTGCTTTTGGATCCAGGGTACAACATTTGGCACAAAATTTTGCTTTTTGGTAGCATATGACGTGCTTGATTTACTTCACAAAATTGAAATCCCTATAGATGTCCCTATAAATTTTGAGTTTCCTCTATTCCTCATGGATACCATCATCAGGTCTCCACTTTAATGACTAAAGGACCAATTTCGAATTACACCCTTTACGACAACAAAATAATTTTCTAAATGGGTCCACAAACGGCAGAGTACTAGTCAAGGATATGTATCGATGTAAAAGACTATGAAAAGTACCTATTGTCATCATAATGTGATAATTTATGGTGTGATGATGATGATTACTGTAATTGACATATGCTTTCAGCCCCAATTTCACTAACGTATTGAAAAGACTTTTAACGCTGAGCTTCGAAGTAGGTCTGTTTATCCCGTGCTAACATTGAATGAGAGAGGGAGAAAGAATACGGGTTTAGCGTTATGCGCGTTTAAAGCAGTTTGGTGGAATCGGGACTTACTTATTTTAATGACGCCGAAATCCCCAAACATGTATCTATAAGGACTCAAGAGTTCTGTTCAGTACTTTTTGATAAAGAGTATACCTTGGTACAAAATCTTACTTTTTGGTAGCATATGCTGGGGTATCTTTAGAAAAAGTCGAAAGCACTATATGTGTACATACAAATTTCGAGGAGTTCCTTTGATTCCCCATACAGCAAAAAAAAAATTTTTGAAAATCAGTCCACCGACGGCGAAGTAAAAAAGTTGAACATACAAAAAAATAAAAATATATACAGCCGAACGTAAATCGCCTTCTTTTTTCGGGAGTCGATTAAAATGTATGGGATTTGACAAGTCATCGCTAAGTGACACGTCGCTTGCGATGCCTTATAACAAATCCCATACATTTTGTTTTCGAACTTCGCCATCGAAATTATCGAATGCATCTTGACTAAAGGCCCTGGACTTCGAACATTTAATTACGACAATTAAATAAAAAACCTTGAGTTTTTAGAACTAAACTACGCCAGCCCTTACCTTCATCAATTTTCCGCGAGGCTTCGTCTATATTACTACCCGCGTAGTTGAGGATGACCAGCACCAGGGGCATCATCTCCCACGAGTAGTGGAACTTTTCTAACAGCTTATGACAATTTTCTACTAGAGATTCTAGGGACACCGCTGAAAAGAAAAGAAAATAATGGGTTAGATATTTAATTTTCATTTCGTGGCTTATATTTAACTCAAACAAAGTGTGTCTCGGGCTGTTTAAAATCTTTTAAGCTATTGCATAGCTTCTATCGCGGGCCTTGAGCGCGGGGACCGAATCCAGAAATTCCGTAACGAAAAAACCTCACGCTTCGTGCATCGTCTAACGTCGTTTCAGTTCGGCAGTCTTCGACACGGCGTTGTGTGCGTGCGATTAGACGTATTGTACGACTCTACGAAACTCGCACGAATCGAGGCGAGTTGCTCCGAAATCGGACGAATACATAAGCAGCTATTTATGAGAAAGTAATTGTAAAAAATAATAATTTAAAACCCACATGTATTGTAAAATAATAAAAATATTTTAAACAATATTAACTTTTTATTTATTTAATAAAAGAAAAATTTGTTTTCTTATCGGTCACCACGCTCAAAAAGTGTAACTTGAATTAATATCAAAGAAAAAGAAATACTACATAAATAAAATAAAATAAATAAATAATTATAATTGCATAAGTTGATACAAAATGCTATGCAATAGCTTTACCGCGGCAGTCCCCGAGTGCCACACGTCTTTTTTTTGTGCAGCCGTTTCCACTAAGTAAAGTCTACTAAGTACAACATAATATCTATAAGTATGTACCAATTGGTAAAATCAAATAAAATCTTCCGAAGAACTTGTGTTACAGATACCAGATAGCGGGAAGTTTATTTAATACTTTTATACCATACATATATATTTTAAATTTTTATTATATTACACATATATTTAATACACATCCATGACCCAGGAAAACAGAAAACTTTTTGATCCGTTGGCGGGATTCGAACCCGCGACCTCCGGATTGAGCGCCCGCGCTCTAACCACTGAACCATAGAGGTCCGATAACTTGACTCTTATTGAAACTGATATCTACAATAACATTTATTGACAAATTAATCACAAGTAGTTAGCAACCGTCAATATAAATTATAATGCCTGCCTAATATTTAAACCGAGAATCTTAAGTGTTGAAAGTTCTTAGAACAATTCATCCAAACTTCCGTTTCGTGGTACTGTTTGTGAAATATTACGAAAGTACGCGGTTAATATTTTGTAAATTTAGTAATAGAGCTAATTTAATATTTGAATAATATAAAGAAAATTGTAATAGCTTGACTGGGATAAGACATCCTACTGGTCACTACTGTTATAAATGTGAAAGTTAGTGAGGATGTATGGAGGGATGTTTGTGACTCTTTCACGCAAAAACTACTTAAATTATTTTGATGAAATTTGCTATGATTGTATACAAGGCTCTGGATAAAACACATAGACTAATTTTTATCCCGAAAAATTCCCGCGGGAAATTAACAAATCGTTGACAGGGCGGGTAAAAGTATGTAACATCAATTACAAATAAGATTGAAAATAAGCAGATATATTTATGTATTCCCAACAACAAGAATGGGCTACTGATTTAACAATGTGAGAGTCATTACTCATACATTGTTAAATCAGCACATTAGATATTAAGAAGAATTAACTTCGACGCCATGGGCAAATAAAAATATTACTTTGTATAAAAACCGACCAAGTGCGAATCGGCGTCGTGTACAAAGGGTTCCGGCGTCGTGTACAAAACAACAACAATTCACGTCTGTTGGGAGCCCTGCTTAGATATATATTTTATTCTGTTTTTAGTATTTGTTGTTATCGCGTCAACAGAAATACATCATCTGCGAAAATTTCAACTGTCAAGCTATCACGGTTGATGAGATACAGCCTGATGACAGACAGACGGACGGACAACGGAATCTTAGTAATAGGGCCTCGGTTTCACTCTTTAGGTACGAAACCCTAAAAAAGGAAGACCCATCATTAAACGATTTCTGACTCACTTATGGGAACACATCTCGAGCTTCACCTACATTGGCAAACAAAGTAACGAAATTAGATGTATCGAATAATTGATTCCATTTTAACTTGTACACAGGCCGCTTATTTTAAAACCACCAATATTTACCGTAATTTCTTGATTATAGACCATTGGTAAACTCTTCAAATCATCACGATTTGAATCTTCATTTCTTTTCATCTTTGTTAGGATTTCTTTTGAGGAGAACCGGCCCTAAACTTGGTAGTTGGGTATTTACTTTTCTTTTTAAAGGGCCAGTACGAGTATGATACTATGAAACTTTCAGTGCCATGGAAAACGCACTATGCTCACAAGTCAATATTCCTGTTATAATATGCTTTACTAACGTTTTATCATTTCTTTGTCCAAACTACAATTTTTATAAAAATCTATAAGTTCCAACCCAACTACCTAAATTATATATGGCATATGTTACCTAGACTTTTATAACAAATCTATTGACACATCATTTACTAAATTTGGACCAGCAGTTTAGGCGCTACGGTGGAACAAACTAACATACATACATACATATTACATAGACTGCCAAAATCAAATTTAAATTACCCTTCATTTTGGCTTCGCCGTAGTTGGGTAAAAAGGCTTTAAGCTTAGGACATAAAAATCTCTAAGACTTTTGTATGTATATATAAGTGTAATAGAAATTGCGGTATCAATACGGAAGACCGCATAATTATACAAGGTTTAGTGACGACAATGCTCGTATCATTTGAACGTCTGTTCCTTATTGCAGTGTCGATAATTATAAATATGTATAATAGATATAATTTCCGCTATATGACACTTAGGTAGGTATCATTTGCACTATAAAATAATAGTACCTAGGTAACCGAGCTTTTCTCGTAGCTCTAGTAAATTATAAAAAAGGATTACAAAAATATTTTACCGGGGCTCGAACCCACCACATTCCGAATTTCCGAACTACGCAAAAATTAACCAAACCACCAATAAGCCTGACATTGTAGGGTCGAAATTAGTGATATATTGTTGAACAACAAAAGAAGAAACATATGATATAACTTAAAAATGCGCAGTTTCTCAGGGATAAAACCTAGCTAGACCGATTTTTCTCCTCCAAAACTCCTTGCATACTAAATTTCATATGTGCGGCCGTGGCCGAGATCACGATTATACATCGATATAGGATATATATACAAGATTGTGTCGTTAATATAATCGTAAATCGTATAATCGTTATGTCTTTTAAAGTATGAGTTGCAAAATTCCAAATAAATTTAATTATGACTTAGGGTCAGTTCACATAGTGCTTAAAGATGCTGTAATAGTATTATGCGGTGCTGCATGCTATTAAAAATTAAGCACCGCGTCGCGTCACATCGCGTCTATGTGTGATCTGACCTTTACTATGATATGACACTACTGCATTCTTGGGCAATGGAATGTGAGTCAACGATCTCGATAGTAGAAATTAATTTACTTCTATCTCTGGATATTATTTACATTAGCGCTATAACTCGGTATAAAAGCTACGGTTCGGGTCTATTGTCATTGATCTTCACGGGCATAATACCATCATTATCCTACTCGTAGATTCTAGATACATACTCGCGCAGTATGTTTTTTAATTCTTATGTATTTAGTTCTAATATTCGCATTATTCGATACAACCAATATTTTTAGTAACGAATACAACTAAATAACTTGTGTTATAATATCAATAAAACAAAAGGATTGTGTAGTTTTATGAAACCACGGTAAAAGTTAAACTTAATAACAATAAAATGCGCTTCTTGTGTCTTCGCGTGAACTACATAACGAGTTAAATGCGGTCTTTATCAATATACAGACTGTTTATGCGTTAGATTTTAAGTTAATTTTCTTAAGGAACTTTGGTTCTTATATGGCATACTAGATGGCGCTGATTTGCCGCTAGATCACGCTATAGGTAAAGCAAACCTATTTGCATAAGATGTTTATGAGGGCCTTACTAATGTGAAGTATTTTTGGGTTGAAAACCAATCAAGAAAAGGATTGTGTGGTTTTATGAAACCACGGTAGAAGTGAACTTAATAACAAAAAATAGCGTGGAGCACTGGCACAAATGAGTAATAGTCTATACACTACACGGTCAGCTAATGCGAACTATAGGCGCCGCCATATTGGCCTCGGCTGCTCTGACGAGCGCCTTTCACTTTATCCCTACTCCACGGCCGACCGTCACGTGACATGCAACACACAGACGAAAAAGTTTGAGACGATGTTATAAAAGTTTCACTTCAATAAAAAAATTAAATCTCTAAGAACTACTTTAGACTTGAGAATTAGAATTTACGAAAGCGTACCCCATAAAGCGGTGTGAAAAGGTCACTTTGCCATAGACACTTAGTGTTTACGACTTCCCTTTGTCCGGGAGCCGACACTAAAATCTCATAGGACAGTTACCACTCCGTCACGCTTGGCTGTAACTTGTGAGCTTACAATGTATACATGCATAACACTGCCTACTACCTACATACAAGAATATTTTACATAAATGTCATATTTCACACCGAGACGCGAAGCGGCGCTGCATTTTTATGATAGCGATTCAAAATAGAGCTTTATACACTACACAAGAACATACACGTTTTATGGCACGAGCGGCGCCGCAATACGCGACGCGATACAAGTCGAAATTCAAACTATTCCAGCGTTGCGTCGTATCTCGAAGTTAGCTGACCCTAAACTGTAAGGGCCCTCTTCACACGCACCAGTTGCTGTAAAGTGTGCAGTAAACTCCAAAACTTACTGACAACTTTGAAAACTCCACTAACTTAGGTAAACTAAATAATTCATGACTTCTTTAATACAATAAAGATTTCACAACTTGCCAATTTTGAGTTGAAATTGGAGTTGAACATGGCTGGACATTGGATAATGAACATCAGTGGTATGTGGTGGTTGCCAAGCAAAACGGGTCTGGCAGGAACATTTTAAAACAACGTAAACGTAACGTTGAGAATTGTATGATCTGTCAAAATCATAACAGCGCCCATACAAATTTCATTCGTTAACGTTACGTACACACCGCTGTCCTGTTCCTGCTAGGCCTCTGGTACCTTCTCGGAAACCGGACTGTGTGAAAAGGCATTAATGTGTATTACAGTGATTTAACTAAGTCATAAATTAGATATAAGTAATTAGTTATATATTTTTTCTTTAAATATGTAAATGGTTAAATGCCGTTTTTTTTCTGTCTCATTGAATAAGAAATAGGCAACATCCTGCATTGTAAGAATATATTAGTGAATCATTTTGTTACTTGTAATATTTTTTGCTGGCATGCAGGTAATATAAGAAAAAACTGTAGTATTTATAACTACCTACCCGTTGTCTGATTTTTTACACATATTCTTATAGGCAAGGTATACCACTATACCTAATATACCTAAGGATCTGTTCACAGATCTTACAGATTTTTTTGTAGAAGTGAAAATCATTCCTTACTAATTCATGTAACATTGTACCGAGGAACAATACGTAATTCGATTTATATAACCGTGTTTAGTTCAGTGCTAACGTTAACGAAGTAATGTCATCATGGAAGTCGTAAAGTAGTGGCCCATCTTGCCGTAAAACTGATGCAGTAAAACGTACGATGGGAAACTGTCGTCCTGCACCCTGCCCATTCGCCCGGAACGGATCGAGCCGAACCGACCTACTCGACACCCAGTATCAACTATCGATAGTCATTAGTTATATTTAGCTCGGAACATTTGACAGCGGCGTAAACGTAACTATATCGAAAGAAATGTGCATAGGCGCTGTCATGATTTTGACAGATTTTCATACAATGCATTTTCGAAAACATTACGTTTACTCCGCTGTCAAATGTTCCTGCTAGGCCCACAGTTCGGTCACAGGGCATATTTAATATGTGAGCTTGCGCCGATTCGGGCAGTCTAGTATGAATATGTAGTACTGTATACGTCTACTGTGACCGAACTGTGCAATTTTATCGTTGTGATTGTAGCGGGCATTACATGTCCAAGTCAAATATTATCCGGATTTTATGTGCCTCTTTAATATTGTTTCCATAATGGGGAAAAATTATATCATATTCAGTGGACATGACCAGAATCACATTTACTTTCTTCGATTTGCTAGTGTTTTTTATCGAGTGAAAATACACGCCCATACTATACATAATAATTTATACTGAATCCCAAGTCGCGTATTTAATTTAGACGTTCAATTTAATTTTAATGAATACGATATACGAGCATAAACCGTATTGGACCGTTTGGACCGATCAAAAGGTTTTTGACGTTTATGAGAAACCATTTTGCTGTTATAAGCTTTAACTTGGTTTTAAAACATCGTTACAGCGACCGTACATGGTCTGAGTAACAAAGAATTGCTCTAAATTGTAAAGACAATTTGTAAACATATTTTGTAACATATTATTTTATCTCTCTTTACAATAGATATGTTTACAAATTGTCTTGACTCGTTTATTCGTTGTGTCACTACAACACAACAAACAGAAAAATAAAAATGCCAGTTTTTTTTTGATTTTGCTAAGTAAAATAAAAAAATAGATTAAAAAGGGTAGGTTACTACAGTAAGTAGTAAGTACAAACTTACTACTTACTGTAGTAACCTACCTTTGTTAAAATATGGTTACTATCTTCCCTTGTTAATCTATTTTTGTATTGCAAGGGTGATCCAATTTCTGTACCAAAATATGTAGAGAATATCCAGATATAATTTCAGGTACCATACACTTTGCGTAACCGTGACTAAGCGAAAAGTACCTAAGCATGAACGTAGATAAGAATTCATTAATGTATCCATCGGTTATCACGTTCCACAAAAACTAAAACGTAATAAAACGAATGGCGTAACGTAAAACACGATTGTAAGCATAATCCGGTGGCATCACGTCGTCGGCTCGGCCAATAGAAACGCGCCGCCACGCCTACGGCCGCTGCTATTGGACGCTGTTCCAACTTTGGATATACAGCCGCATTTTTTTTCTCTAACGCCTACTCAAGTACGTTTCGCTATTCTAATATAAATTAAATCTATTTACCTTTCAATTGTAGTAAGTCATTTGAGGAAGTTAAAGTTAAGTTTACCCCAATAAATGATTCGACCAAGAGGAGCTGCCGCGTTTTTTGTCAGCCCAGCCTACTCAACAGGAAAATATACAAGTAAATAAATACGTGGGCGTTCTTTACCGTAAAATATGTCGTACTATTATTATAAAATCTGTGAAAGTTTGTAAGGATGAATAATTGCTGGATGGATGGATGTTTGTGACCCTTTCACGCAAAAACTACTGAACGGATTTAATTAAATTTGGTACGGTTGTAGTTGAGGCTCTGGATAGGTTTTAAAATATAGGTTTAAAATAAAAGTCACATTGTGAATCATTGTAATTACAGTTATTACTTTGGAGAAGCAACGAACAAAAGCCAGTACAAGAAAATTTACTTAACCATAACCTGTAAATACTTATTAACTTTTCAAAAACGAATAAGGTCAAAAGGTTAACTTAACAAACAACCGGGAAAACGGTAGGTAAGTACGACAAGTACCTAACGTTACCTAACCTATCAAAATTACGGTTGTAGTGAATGTCGCTAATCAAAGGAAATAACTGTAAGCGCTAGGTAGCAGTAAGCCAGTAAAACTAATGATCATTTAATACCCGCATATGAAATCCCACCATAAAGTAACCAATTTGAATTTTACTACCGCCTCAATTAACCTCACCCAGTTCTTTCATATCACCCATTCACTCGTCTTCCCATGGGCTTGCTTGTGGAGCAATGTAATTATAATTCATGCCCGCAGGTCTAAAATGGTCATATTAAGTGTATCCAGAATCAAATACAACGGCAATAATATTTTATCATTGAAGAAATTGCTCTTACAGCAACATCTAACAATTCTCTTACTTGACAATAAATCAATTCCTATTAAGTGCATTTTTATTACCAACTGGTAAAATTTATCAATTGCTATTTGCTAATATAATATGATTTCTGTTTATGATGATTCATCTGACATGTATCCATATTATGATTTCTGAAATGAAACGGAGATTACACTCGAAGTGGTCATATAAGACTTGCTGTTTCACTTAGGTAATCTAGAATGTAGTACCTACTCCTAGTTTGTCCATACATGTACCTACTATAAAGAAAGAAGAAGATTAGAGACCCATTTATTTTTGTACGATTTATAATTTGGAAATGGGTCCCGCCTGCTACTAAACATAACGTCAATTATTAAACTTAGGCTTTCAGCTAGTGTAGTCTACTAAAGTGTTTTCTCAATCTTGGTTTACACTTTTTAGTGCGTTGCTTAGGTATCTGTTCATTTTTGCAGTCGCGTTTTTTTTTATTATTTATTTTTTTACATTTTTCTATAGTTTGTTTTTATTTCTGGTTAATCTTACCTACAGCTGATTTCATTATATGCCAAAATTGTAAATCAGATGCTCTGACACTGGAACTCAACTATGAATTTGATAGAAATAATTAAGTGAATATTTGTACGAGGAAAGAGTCCGAGAATTTACTTTAGATATTAAACTTTAGAAACTGTACCATTTTGGCGAAATGAAACTCAGATTTCTTAATTCAGGCTATAAAGTATGTCA
Organism: Phengaris arion; assembly: GCA_963565745.1. Taxonomy (NCBI): domain Eukaryota; kingdom Metazoa; phylum Arthropoda; class Insecta; order Lepidoptera; family Lycaenidae; genus Phengaris; species Phengaris arion. Next base: position 11,258,086 of record OY751435.1, on the reverse strand, counting down.
GGAGCATTGATCGCAATATGTATCAACGTGGTAGGTAGAATGTATATATTATACAATATGCACATGCAGACATATAATACGTGAGACCAGTGTGCTGGGTGACGTTTCCACGTCCGGCGAGATACCGGAGCTAAATGGGCTCATTGTGGCAAAACAATCGATGGAACACGAAAAGCGTTAACATTGTGCGCCTACTGCTACGTGACCGAGCGGCGCGCGCGCAGGAAATTGCGGCGATAACACCATGCCCAATATATGGCACTATTGTGAACGGAAGCTGGTTAAGCCCCAATGCATAGCTGTGAATGACACCTTATAACAAATTAAATGTGCTTAGGCGTCCAACGTCGCAATTACGATGCGAAATACATGGAAAGATTAGAGAAAATTATAATTAAAGAAAGCAATGTAGACAGATATAACTGACTCATATAAATATGGTAAACTCTTAACAAAATTATATGCACCAAAACTAATCAGATTTATTCACGTCACTGGCTCAATATGATGCCTAATCAAAATAAGAGCAGCTCCTGAAGTCATAAAAAGCTTTAAACATAAAATAAGAAATACACATCTCTGAAAAGAAGGGAATCAAATTTGAATGCAGCTTTGGTAAATTTTAGTTACAATACTTCACAAAGGTACTTAAAGGGCAGAAGTAGTTCAGAAGTAATGCGTAGTTTAAGTGAATTATATTTTCACTAGCTGTTTCCCGCGGCTCCGCCCGCGTAAATACAGACATCCCTCGGGAAGACTACTTTTTCGGGATAAAAATTAACCTATGTTTTAATCCACAGTCTAACTACTACCATACCGAATTTCATCGAAATCCGTTCAGTAGTTTTTGCGTGAAAAAGTAACAAACATCCACGCTTTCACATTTATAATATTAGTAAGGATTAAATAATCCTTACTCCTATGATATTCCTTCATTTTGGCCTATATAAGTGGGTGGATGGCCCGAACGTTAGTTCAGTTTCATTTGAGCTACCGAGGTGATAACTTGGACAAGTGATATCCTAGCGAACTGCTCGAGCCGTCAACTTGCTTTGTGACTTTGTGTGCATCTTGAGTTGTTACTAACTATAGTTTGTTATTAAGTTTATTGAGCGAAAAGTAAACAAAAATGATGTCTGGTGGAAAGAAACGAAAAGTAGATACAGATGGTCACCAGTTTGAAGAAAAATGGACTGAAGAATTCTTTTTTATCTTGCACAATGGTAAGCCTATTTGTTTGCTGTGTAATGAATCCATTTCAGTTATGAAAGAATTCAATATAAAGAGGCATTACTCAACTAAGCATGCTATGCTGCACTCACTGACAGAACAATTAAGAACAGACAAAATCCAGAAGCTTACCGCAAATTTGGACAAACAGCAACAAATGTTTCATAAACAAAGAACACAACTTGATATTATTGTGAAAGCTAGTTTTATAGTTAGCTCAAAATTGGCAAAGGCATTAAACCATTTGCCGAAGGAGAATTTATCAAGGAGTGGATGTTAGAAGTTTGCGGTATTTTGTCTCCTGAAAAGAAAAAAAAAGATGAACTGTTGTTCGACGTATAGAAATGATGGATAATCATATAAAACAACATTGACTGACCGTATGGCTGGTTTTAAATCATTTTCCATAGCATTAGACGAGAGCACCGATTAGTCTGACACAGCTCAACTGGCAATATTTATTCGAGGTGTTGATAAGGAGTTGACTGTTACTGAGGAATTGCTTGCTTTACAGCCGCTAAAAGGAACCACTACAGGACACAGGAGGATATTTTTATTGAAGTTCAAAAGGTATTCACAAGTTTTGGCTTGCCATGGTCAAAATTAATTGGAGTATGCACTGATGGTGCACCTTCTATGGTCGGCTTACGTAAAGGTTTCATCGGTATTTTGAATGAAAAAGCGACAGAATTAAATGTGCAAAAGGATGATTTGATAGTCCTTCATTGCATTATCCACCAACAGAACTTGTGTTATAAGTCCATTCGACTCCAGAATATTATGAATGTGGTACTAAAAACCATCAACTTTATTCGGACCCGAGGGCTTAACCATCGTCAGTTCAGGGCGTTTTTGGATGAAATATCAGCTGAATATAACAACGTAACATATTATTGCGAAATCAGATAGCAGAGCAAAAGAAAAATGTTGAAACAGTTTGACGAGCTTAGAAATGAGATAGCAGACTTTATGAAAATGAAAGATAAACCACTATCTGAGTTAGTAAATGATTTGTACAGCCATTTGAAAGCGTTTCAGATCAAACTACGCTTGTGGGAGTTACACTTTCTGTCTGGTAACAGTTACCATTTCAACACGCTCTCTGCGTATGAAAATATTGCTTATGCTCAATATGCTCAAGAACTCAAATTACTGTCGGAACAATTTTCGAACAGATTTGCCGACTTCAAAAACATGGAAGACTGTTTCAGTTTATTTGCTACTCCTACAAAATGTAATGTACAAAATACTCCAATACACTTACAAATAGAGTTGATCGAGATTCAAGAAAACTCACTCCTAAAATCCAAATTTAAAGACGTAGAATTGTGCGATTTCACAAAAAATACCTAGAAAAAGACAATTTTCCGCAGCTTATAAAACTCGCAAGAAGATTGATTTGTGCGTTTGGCAGTACTTATAAATGCGAACAGTTCTTTTCATTGATGAAAATAAATCAATACATCGTACAAGACTGACTGACGATAATTTCGAAAATTCTTTACGTCTTTGTATCAGCGGAATTAATCCAAATATCGATGGATTAGTTTCCCAAATTCAAGCTCAAGTGTCTCATTGATTTCGGTGTATTTATCTTTCGTAACTTTCGTAACGTAAATTTCAAATTTAACGATTTAATTATAATGTTTTTTAAATTTCATTTTGTTATTTGAATAATTTGTACTATAATAATATTGTCGAATTACTTCATGTCTAATATCTATCGCAAAAAATATTATCACTACTTTAAAATGCACTAAGTACTTTTAAACGCGGCCCGCGAATGTATTTGCACGCTAAAGTTTGGCCCTCAACATGTCAAAGGTTGCCCATACCTGCTATAGATATCCGTTTACAAAATAAAAAATAAAAAGTAGCCTCCGAATTGTCAAGCTGTGAGCTTGAGTGAGCTGTGATGATAAATTATAACTAAGACCACTCTCGATCATGTTAGCTTTAAAACAAAAAAACTAGATCAAAATCGTTTCATCCGTTTGGGAGTTACGTTGCCACGAACAGACACACAGACAGAAACGTCGAACTTAATAAGCGGGCATTGAAATACAATTTAACATACATTAACAACAACATTAGTAAACGTTTACTACAAGTTTTTTTAAAATGACAGTTTACAACCAACGAACATAACTTCAAAGGTGATAAAAAGAGGCGTGACTCGCGTTCAAAATGGCGTCGCTATTTAAACAAATATAAAAATTATTATCGCTTGTCACGATGTCCGAAGTATGTCAATAAAAATAATTAGTAATTACTCATTTTTAAACTTTGACTAGTAAAATGGTTTACGATGTCATGAAATTAGGTTTAGAGACGTTTTCAATATGTAATCGTACTTTTTTTTACATTGTTATTTATTAGTGTATTTAAATTAATAAAACAATTTTACAGAGACTGTGCTCCATTTATTTAAGTAGATGGTATATTACTTGTAATTCCTGTAAATCAAAATTGATTTATTCCAATTTCAAAAACCGCATTATCACGAATATAAATTCCATCAAACTTGCCCGAGGTATGTAATGCCACAGATTGTGATACGCCAACATTGACCACTGACCACAGGGTGCCACAGGCCAATACATAAGTCGAAACGACAGGATGCCGGGGGCCTGCCGAGCTAGGAGTCATTAATAACTGTCAGTGGAGCACGCTCCGCCCATTGCGCAGTTACATTACGCCGTTACAAAGTTACAGCTACGTGCAACAGCGGAATGTGTACCGTACATCGAGGCAATAAGGGGCGAGCGAGCCGAGCGAGATAATGTATCTGTTACCCGTCCCTTTAAGTCGGAGAAGCCGCCCCGCCTTGCGTACAATGGAATGATAAATTATCATTTAATGTACGTTCAATAATAAAGTAAACTCTTATGTAGGTACATCCTTACTTAATTAAACTGAAGCCTACGTACAACGTAGTATACAGTTTATACAAAATATAAAGAACTTACATAGTCTTAATATAATAATTGTTCACAAAGCAACAATAATCAATCAAAAAAGCAAGAAAGAAAAGTTGAGTCTACCATAAACTGGTATTTTTTTTTGTAGTAAGTTTTGTGGTTGAAACAATCATTGCAAGTTATATACAGCTAGTAGTAGTAGCGACATCTAAATTCTAAACAGAGACATCTGAAATAGAGGAGAAAAAAAAATTCTTCCGTCATAGGAGTGGCCAGTCGCCCCTTCAACCAATTTTAACATCTCTGAAGTAGGTATGTATTTTGAAATGTTTAATTATTCACAGTTGATTATAATTTGTAAACCAATAACATCTTTGTGATACACGGTATTAAATTCTTTAAATTACGTGAGAATAGAAAATTATAAGAAACGAAAAGGATATCGCCTTTAGTACAATTAATGCCACAGAAAAACCGTCCTGGAGTTACGTCATAACATTCATCTTTTTCTTGCCACACATGAAAAATGCAATGAATTTGTCAAATTTCCCGAGCAAGTGAGGGTAAAATTTAGATAAAGCGACAGCCGTAAAGGGGAGATAAAGTTAAGTTTGAGTGGAACCGCAGCCCGGGCGAAACGAATGAAAACTTTTTATTACCCCTGCTGTACTTCCACTTCCTACAACCCTTACGAGGCGTAAACTTAAATGAAACATTTATATATAAATGTACAATCACATATTATATATAAATGTGATAAGCATTTATATATAATATGTGATTGTAGCGACCAAAATAACAATTTATAGTTTCGAATAAATAGTAAAAAAATAGTATCGATCATTTTTTAACAGCTCTAGGAATTACTTCTAAAATTATTTAGGTTCATGCTTTTAAAAATATTATTTCTGCCATGTTTTTATAATTATTACAGTAACGAGGTCTAAGAGCTTCTGAGAGGTATTTTCATTCAGACAGGATTAATTACTAAAAGTAACTAAAGTTTAAAAAAATGTGCTGTAAAAAAAAGAATACTCTATTTTAAACATAAATTTATAGCTTCTAATAAAAATAACTACAAGAAAATGTACAAAAAATACTCTAAGATACTGAAACTGTGCATTCTCAAATCTAAACAACTAAATAATCTAAAATACTTACAAATTAATAAAAACAAATGTAAAGCTGTATGGGACATTATAAATGATAATATTAAAGACATAACTTTAAACAGAGACATAGAAAAAATATCTTACAATAATCAATCGTATACGACACTCATGGACATTAGTGAATTATTCAATAACTTTTACATAAATCAGACAAATAATAGTAATTTTCAATTTAATAAAAATGACATTAATTCTACAATGCAGTATAATAATTTTAGTAATTCCATGTACCTAAAGCCTACAACTCCAATAGAAATATACAAACTGATACATACTCTTAAAAATACGAAGTCTGTCGGTATTGATGACATAAATACGAAAATACTTAAGCTTTCTGCGCAATACGTTAACTACGTCAACCGTTGAGCTTTATTGTAAACCTATCTTTTCAAGAAGGAACGTTTCCCAAAAAACTCAAAAAGTATATTGTAAAACCAATATTTAAAAAAGGTGACGTGACGGACATGAATAATTATCGTCCAATAACACTAATACCGGTTATTTCAAAAACATTTGAGAGAGCAATGCTAGATAGACTTACTAATTACGTATCAACATAAAACATTCTTACACAAACTCAGTTTGGCTTTAGAAAAAAATGTAACACTACTGTAGCTTGTTTTGACTTAATCAAATCAATCACTGAGTCCCTCAATAATAGAATTCCAGTTACTGCTATATTTCTAGATATGTCCAAAGCTTTTGATCATGATAGATATGTCCAAAGCTTTTGATTTGATTGATTTTGATATCACGCCCTACTTCTTTACAAGCTACAAAAATATGGGATAAGGGGAGTAGTTAATGACTGGATAAATAGCTATTTATCTGACCGGCATCAATGTATAGAAATAAGTAAAATCTATAACGGTAAGAAAATTACGAACCGGTCAAACTTCAAGCTTAACGAATGTGGTGTACCACAAGGTAGTGTCTTGGGCCCATATCTTTTTCTGCTCTACATCAATGATCTACCACATGTAACTACACAAAAAACTATTTTATTTGTAGATGACACGACACTTATAATTAAATGTGATGATCTAAAAAATTTTGAGAATAGTATTAACGAAAATCTTGACAAAGTATTGACCTGGTTAACTAATAATAATTTAAAGCTAAATATAAGTAAAACTCAATTAATACAATTTCAAAACTACAAAAGATAAAAGATTAACCTAAATATTTATTATAAGGACATAAAAATCAAAGAAGCGAATTCTACAAAATTTCTAGGCGTTATCTTAGACAAACATTGCAACTGGAAAGACCAAATAGAATATATATGTACAAAATTAGATCGACTCGTCTACGCTATTAAGAGAATACGTCAAATAGTAAAAACGGAAGCCGCACTGAGTGCTTACCACGGATACGTGTCATCGGTGTTATCATATGGGCTGATGCTGTGGGGAAATTCTACAGATATTGATAAGGCGTTTCGTGTGTGTGTTAGAGCTACAGCCTCCGAGGTCTAGTGGTTAGAGCTTGGCTCTCGACTCGGAGGTCGTGGGTTCGATTCCCGCATTGGAACAAAAAAAAAAAAAAAATGTTGTTTCCAAGTTTGGTTAGGACAATTCAGACTGATCACCTGATTGTCTGACAAGAAAGATGATCCATGCGTCGGATGGGCATGTAAAAAGTCGGACCTGCGCCTAATCTCTCGCCAGTCGTGTCGGTTATCCGTCCCACTGTGTTACGAGAGTAAAAGGAGGAGAGAGTGCTCTTGTGTACTGCGCACACACTTGGGCACTATAACATAACTCCTGCGTAGCTGGCCTGGTTTCAATGAAACAGGCCACCGTCACCGAAATCGGTGTGGGGAGCTATTATTATTATTAGAGCTATAGCTGGAGCATGGTTCCTAGACAGTTGCAAACCATTGTTCAAAAAATTTAAGATACTGCCCCTCACTTGCATGTATATAAAAGAAGCCTGTACTTTTGTAAAATTACACCCCGAATACTTTAGACTCAAATCAGATTTAGGACGGAAAAATGAAAGGCATAAATATAAAATCTATTTCCCGCTTTGTAATCTAAATATTTATAAAGACAAAGCATTTGTACAAATTATAAAAATATATAATGTTTTACCGGACGAGTTTAAAGATTTACGTATAACGTACTCGTATTTAAAAGGAATTTCACAATATGGCTTGCAGAAAAATGTTTTTATAATATAAATGAATACTTTATACGCACAAAAATACTTATTAAGCTGTAAAATTTAATTATTTAATTATAATATTATGCAGGTAATAACATTTGAATTAAGAGACGATGGCAAAAAATTTTATTAATGTGTAATGTGTTATTGATTTTAAACCTATTGATTATTACTAAGGCGGGTCAATAAGTCCGTGACTTTTTGAATTTCTAACCTCCTTACTGAAAAAGCAACACTACTCCTGTCAACAGGCATCTGTCAGTTGACTCCTATCAAAATTTGAACTTGCTGCGTCAGTTAGTTTGTGTTTTACAGCTATCTTTATCAGACTATCCAGTAACTTAAGGAAACAATGGAAAAAAGTGAATTTCGTGTGCTTATTAAGCATTATTTTTTGCGAAAAAAAACCATTACCGAGACCAAGGCTAAGCTTGATAAATACTATGGGGACTCTGCACCATCGATTTCAATGGTAAAAAAGTGGTTTACTGAATTTCGTTGTGGCCGTACAAGCACTGAAGATGCCGAACGTCCTGGACGCCCAGTTGAGGTCTCTACACCCGAAACAATCGAAAATATTCACGATATGGTGTTGGCCGACCGAAGATTGAAAGTGCAAGAGATTGTGGAAGCCATAGGCATCTCGCATGGCTCAGTGGTTTCAATTTTGAATGATAACTTGGGCATGACAAAGCTTTCCGCAAGATGGGTGCCGCGTTTGCTCACAGTCGACCACAAACGCAATCGTGTAACAACTTCACAGGAAGGTTTGGCGTTGTTTAATCACAATATGGAGGAGTTTTTTAACCGTGGACGAAACATGGATCCATCACAATACACCAGAGACCAAACAACAGTCAAAACAGTGTGTTTCTAAGGGTGAATCGGCGCCAAAGAAGGCCAAGGTGGGTTTGTCAGCCAATAAAGTTATGGCGACTGTTTTTTGGGATGCACGTGGGATAATCCACATTGACTATCTTCAAGAACAATTAATGGGGAATATTATGCCAACTTATTGGACCGCTTCAATGAGGATTTGAAAAAAAACCGACCTCATTTGGCCAAGAAAAAAGTTATTTTTCACTAAGACAATGCAAGGGTGCACACATGTGCAGTTGCCATGGCAAAAATCCATGAATTGGGCTATGAATTGCTCCCACATCCACCCTATTCTCAAGATTTGGCTCCGAGTCACTACTTCTTGTTCCCAAACCTGAAAAAATGGCTCGGTGGAAAAAGATTTGACTCCAATGATGAAGTCATCTCGCAAACAAAGGCCTATTTTGAGGACCTCGACAAATCATATTTTTTGGAAGGAATAAAAAAATTGGAGAAGCGTTGGACAAAGTGTATAGAGCTCAAGGGGGACTACGTTGAAAAATAAAATGATTTATTTATCAAAAAATCTGTGTTTTATTCCAAAAGTCACGGACTTATTGACCCGCCCTCGTATATTATGTTATGATTATTATTTGACTGAAAATTCGACATTGAAAACAATAATTATGAATTTGTAAATCTAATCTTCATATTATTATTATTATTATTATTATTATTATTATTATTAAGTATTAGTTTTAATCAATTGCATGTTTTAAAAATTTTACACACCATTTTGTTATGGTAGAATGTACAGATCCTTTGTAATGTTTAAATATTATCCTTTGTACTGCATTCTTATGAATAAATAAATTATTATTATTATTATTATTATCAACTCATTTCCTACTATTTTGCCTGGCTTGATGTTTATCATAGGTGAGTATTAAAGGTTCTTCAAAATCAATAACGGATATTGAACATAAAATCTACTGGTCAAGTAAAACTGCTTAGGCCGAAAAATAATTAGAACAGCTGATTTTTAAGAAGAAGCAATAACTTTTCCTACATAACATCAATCAGATGTGTGAGGTCAATGACATTAACAGCACCCTAAAGAGCATACCTACTGTTATTTTATTTAGTATTTTTTTCCGAAATATTTATTAATTTTTCTGCCTGAATGTCTTTACATAAGCAATAATTCATATGTCCAAAATATCCGTAATGCTTTTGAAAAACTATTATATTTGTTTAACCAAACAATAATGTGATGCACACTGTGCTAGTTTTGGCAAACTTAGGAGATGTAGAAACGTACAAGAGACTAACAAAGGAGCAAGTCGTACAACTAGACTTGATTCACTGCAGTGGTTTATCACAAGCCACAACAGACATTAAAAATCTCTTAAAATTATGGATAAATAAAATTTGCTAAGGCTTTAATAAATAATGCCATCGAAAACATTTTCATTTAAAATATGGCCAAGACAAACAAACTTAGAACTCTACTTGATGCTCTGATTGTTTCAGCTCTACACAAACTCTACGTCTTTTTAGGGTTCCATAATACTCATGGAACCCTTATAGTTCCGCTCTGTTCGTCCGACTGTCTGACTGTCCGCGCTGCGCCGCTAGCTTCTCTTATTATGAATATAAAAATATTACATTTGATAAAGATAAAGACTGTGTGTTTTATCTCGGTTTTGGCATCATAAAATAATGATAATTTAACATTTTAGGAGTGGCTGTGTATATATGTGAAGTCGGAATGAAAAATATTTTTTCATTCTACCCCATCGTGTAGGGTATTGTCGAATAGTTATATATTTAAATAAAGTTTCTACAAAGTACAAGTTTCATTCTACATAACTTTTTAAAAAAGTCAACCATTTTCGAGTAATCGGCCTCCAAAGTGGCTTAGAAATTGGTTGTAAAAAACACTTGTAAGTTTCTATGCTAATAGATCATACTAAAAACTCTTTACTTTTTTTTATTATTTTGAGCGGAATTTCACAATAACTTTAAAAGTAATTCAAAGAAAACCTATTGTGGGTTTTGTTTTGTATTTGCGCAAAATGCCGATTAAAATATTAATTGAGTTTCGAAACATAAGAAATTTAAGTTTTCATGTGCTTATAAGTGAAATGTGAGTCCATGAGATTTGTTTTCTCTTTTTGAATAATTTGTACAACGCATGAAAGCACACGAAGGCATTTTGGTAACCTTTATCTCATCTTAAACAATAAAAGAATAATTTTGCGTAACACGACGTGCAATTAGGCGACGCAGGCCTCCGTCGGCTTTTTAAGTCCACGCATTGAGGCGGTAGAGATGAGTCACCTATATTCCGCTATTTTCATTTAATCTAAGCCTACGCCTATAAATTTAATAGCTATATATTGCTCCTCTGACTATTGATTTTCCACAAACAATCATCGAAAGTTTCAAATTTAAATAAATAATATGTCATATTAAGACTCTGGTATAACTCCAGACCTTGCGCGTCTAGTCCCATACTGATTTTGTAAGCGACAAGGGGGGTATAGCGCCGCCGCGCCTCTCTCTCTGTAAATATTTTAGACAAAATTTGCAAAAACTGAAACGACGTTCCCCTGAATCTTGTCTTTACACTCGAGTGATTTATAGAAGACGAGAAAAAAGGTTTTAAATTAAAAAAAGGGTGGACTTAGCATACTTTTTAATCAATATTTAAATAAAAAAATATATAAAAAACAGTCCTCGGCTAAATATAATGCAGATTAACATATGTTTTTTGGGACTTTTCAATACGACCATAACTGAGAAAAAAGGTTTCAAAGAACTCCAATTTTCAGTTCTATCGAGCGCACAACCCCTTAAATAACTATATCAAGCGTAACTGTATTTACAAACATTATTCGGTCTAACTCATCGCTACTAAAACAATCGGTGACTCGACGATTAACTAATCAATTGTTACTTCTTATAAACATTAAACATAATAATATTATGTTTAATATAATGAAAAACTTCCAAATAAATGACACTAATTGTAAAACGTAATAGTTAATTCATATTTATTGCAGAAGTCATAACTCATAAGTCATAAAGCATTAAAAATATTGTAGTCAGTCCGTTTCAGTCGGTTTTGTATCATCGTGAGTTAGTGCCAATTTAAGTAACGCCTGTTAATGGTAATCATTGATTCAATATTATGTTATCTGTCTCTCTCTCGTTCTTCGAATTAATGAAAGAGACAAATGATTAACACTAACAGACGTTCACTATAAGTCAACTTGATATTTTTCGCGGTATCAATAAATCTCTAGGGCCTCCTCTAGGTCTACAAAATGTACAGGATGTACAAGTACCTAAGCGTGGTTCGCATGTACTTATTGACTTGAACTCCAATATTGTTTCAATTTTGATTGGTCAGCATTTTGAGTTTTGGGCCTAAAATAGATAATCTCCTTTATATTACATTTACTAAAAAGAGCCAGAAATATGCAACGCACCCACGACTATGAATGTATTCTACTCACAAATCACATAACGATAAAGTCACATTTATTCCGAGAGGCAGCTAATAAAGTTAGTATGCACATTCGCGCTTATTACGCATGCTAAGCGATTCAGAGAAACTTTTCGATATCCAAATCGATAACACCTGGCTCTATAAACCGCATCCTCTGAATAATTTATATTTGATTATAAAGACACAATAAAATATACTCAGTAATTGTTATGAGTAAATAGTAATGACTTGGTTAGCTTGCAATGTTTAATACTTACCAAATTAATAAGAATTTTGAGTTTCTGACTAGTTCCTTGAGTATTTCGGTAATTACATAGATTTATAACGCCAAGATAGTCTTTATACAAACGCATCGTACAAAGTGAAGCCAGCAACAGCCAGATGTAGGCATAAGCATTACATACTTACGTTCGCCGACACGCACACAAAGGAAACTTTAATGTTGTCAGTTAAGGGGCAATTTCCCCGAAAGTGGGAAAATGTTGCACTTAAAATTGTAATTATTGTGTTTGTATTTATCAATGTCGTGAGGTATAAAATATAACTTATATTTTACTTTAATATAAAATAATTATATAATATTATATTTTATTTTAATACTTATATTAGTATGAAAATAAATACCTAGTACACTAATACACTTCTAAGGAATATAATAATATTTTTAATACTTTTTAGAAACTTCTTACATGGGGTCATTCATTTATTACGTAAGACGATTTAGGAAACGATTTACTTATTAATATGACCTGCATATTTAATAATATTATAAAATGTGAAGTGTTTCACAATTCACTCACGAAAAATCAACGTATTTTAAACAAAAATCTTCTTATAACATAACTTATACAAATAAACTGGCACATCAAAAATAAAAAATATTTTTAAAAGTATTACACATAGATACGGATTTGGTTCGAAGCAGACCAAGGATTTGTTTGCCAAATTAGGGGTTTCTCCCTAAAATTAGGAAAAATTTCTATAGGAGAAAGGATTTTTCAGTTATTTTTAGAGGTTTTTATTTTCTTGTTTTTAATTAAAAAAAGCCTTTGATCGATACAACATTGATAAGGGATTTGAAAAGTCAACCTGTAGAAAATTAGCTTTTGGAACTAAATTTTAATGTATAAAGGACAATAATATTACAGAACACATTCTTTTATAATTTATTTATTAGTTTATTTAATTTTGGGGGAAAATATTTTTGAGAGTTTGAACACAGCACAAAAATCGTAATGCACTGTAAATAATACTCTGTTCTAATACAATAGAGCTGAAAATCAAACACACGAGTGTCGTACTGTCATATTGGTCTGCTCCAGACTAAATCGGTACGTGTGTAAGCAACGTAAGCAAACAAGATAAACTATCGAAATAAAAAGCATTCGAAAAAGAGTTTAATGTTGTGTCAAAAAAACTTCATAGTCGGTAACATTCTTTAAAAAAATGGATGGAAAATCTTTAAAAACAAAAATAATCTTTTTCGAATTTCGAATTAACCATATTTTTTTGTATCTCTTTATGTTTTCCAATTTTTTCTTGATCCATGAGTGTTGATACAAAAGCGAAGTTAGACAACACCAGACTTAAAAAAATTATCATAGCCCTTTCACCTGAAGAATGTGCTGATGATTTTTCTCGAACGGTCGTACTGCAAGAATGGAATGTGTGATGTTACCGTTCAAAAGATGTAGCGACGGCACGAAGAGACAGAAAATCATCTGAGAAGACCTTGTAATGGTAGACCCAGGTGTAGTAGCTCCCGAGAAGACCGTTAAATTGTTTCCACTTGTTGAAAATCGACATTTAAACGAAGTTAAGTTCAGCAACAGCTTCTTCAGACAAGAAGAGACTACATTACTGACAGTTCAGTGAGAAGTTGACTTGCTTAAGCAAATCTGAAACCCCAAAGACCATCGAGTGGTCTCAACTCTCAAACTCAAGAGCTCTAGTATCGAGTAGCAACACTGAGATACGACCGTGAACACATATAGTGGGATGAACGAGAATGGTCAAGAATTTTGTTCCCAGGTGAGTCAATTTGCTTACTTTAACTTCAGAAGTTAAAGTGAACTGAAAGGAGGCTAAGGCATGTGACTGGGTAGGCGATATATTCAAGCCTACTTTTCAGAAAGTTGGGGCAATGTACCGTGTAAAATGGGCTGGCATACCTTTAGGAAGCCGCACAGAGTATGTGACCATGACATTTAGCACTCTAACTGGAGAAAGATATGCTCAAGAGATTCTCAAAGAGTATGCAAGGCCGTATTTAGCAAATATGGGTGATGAATCGATACTAATGCATCTTAATGTCCAGATATCAACTCGATTAAGCATAACCTGAGATGAGCTTGGAAGGCTAGTCAGAAGCCGTAGACTGTCACCTAGCACCCTCAGTGCACTAAAACACTGAAGGCTCCAAAACATCGTTTTAAGTATGACAAACCCCCTCCAAGCATTTGCTAAACCACAAGGAGTTATTAAAAACCGCAATAATATGTAAAAGTACTTATAAACTATGTAAATTCAGTCTTTAAGACTAAGATTAAACTATGCACATATAGTTTAGATAAGTTTGAAGTTTAAAAAGATTTGTTTTGATTTGATTTGATTAGATTTTAATTTGATTAGATTAGATTTTAATTTGATTAGATTAATTAGATTTGACTTTTGCAGGGCAGTAGTGACCTTACTTTATTGTAATAATCAACTCAACTAGGTAGGTTTTAATATTTAGGTAATTAACTTTTTTTTAACATTCAGTTTTGAGGATTCCGTAATACTCAAGCAACTTTTATAGTTTCGCTCTGTCCGTCCGTCTGTCAGTCTGTCTGTCTTTCTATCTGCTCTTCTAGATTCTGTAATTATGAGTATAAATTGATGAAATTTGGTATAGTTATAAATTGTGTCTAGATCTCGGTTTTGGTGTCATAAAAAAATAATAATTTTATATATTTTAGGGGTGATATACACGTGAACTGGGAATGAAAAATATTTTTTCATTCTACCCCATCATGTGGGGTATCGTTGAATATGAACATGTATTTTAAAATAAAGGCAAGGTTTCATACATGACTTTTACAAAGTCAACCATTTTCGAGTAATTGGCCTCCAGAGTGGTTCCCCCCTGGCATTTATTAACTATGAGACTTAGAAACTTACAATTTTCCATGCTGGTAGATCATAAATACTCTTTAAGAAAATTATTTTGAACGTAATCGGACAGTAACTTTTTAAGAAATTAAAAAAAAAAAGTATACGCGTTTATAGTTACGTAACCCTCCTCAGACATGTCCTGACATGCTCTCGGTTAGGTTATTTTAACATTGAACGTGAACGTGGCGTCCATTCGCTGTTGTCTGTAGGAAGTATGGACCTTATTTTTTTTATTTTATTTCAAAACAGATTAGGTATATTCTTTCACATACAGTGTAGTAAAATCAGTTTTCAGAACTCAATCAGTTATCTTTGACGACAATATTAATACATAATAATGATGTAATAAATAACGTAGATTTCCGCTTTTTGCAGGTTTTTTTTTTTACTATTATTAACATATTATTGAAAAATAAATAAATATGCCTATTCGAATTCTTCAAATACTGAATCCAGTCATATTCGAATAATAAAATTAACGAATATTCTAATAATATTCCCTAGTAACTACATATTATAATAATTATTTAGTACAAAGTAGCCAGTAAATTTATGGTGACTTGCCAATCTTCTTTCAACTGTCTAGCTTATGAATAAAACCCAACCAAGAGCATGTCAGGACATGTCCAAGGAGGGTTCCGTATCTATCAATGTGTTTTAATTTATTTTTCAAATTACTTTAAAAGTTATTGTCCGATTTCGCTGAAAATTATTTTCATAAGGAAATTTTAGAGTAACCAATCAGCATAGACAGTTTATTACCTCTAATTTAGAAATTCCACCAACTTGACGGCGCTGTTAAGGTCATTGACCACACAGCTGTATTTATTGATGTTATTTAAGCAAAGTCTTTGCTTTAAATTTTTGCTTTACTTGAAATCAACTGATTCTGTGAGGTAAATAACCTCAGCTCCTTAGATACCACAATATAATTTTTATTATATTTAGAATAATGAGGGTTATTAAATTCGTGTCATTTGCTAGTTTTTTGACACGACACACCCGATCTAAATACAACGCGTCGTCTGGTGGCAGAAAGGGAATCGAAAATTCTCCTAGCGGCAGAAAAAGTTTCATTATTATCTTTTCCGAAATTTCTAATTATTTTACCGTCTAAATGTCTTCACTTAGACATTGCAGTAGATTATATACCTAAAATATCCGTAACTGATTTAGAACACCCTTATAATCGAAATAGGTATAAGTTATAACTAAATGTTAATTAGTAATTTATTATACCTATTATAAATATCAACATTTTGTATCTGCTTTGGATGTAACTTAAAAACAAACGCATATTTTACGATAATAACATTATTCGGTTCATTTGAAAGGTAATAATATTTTATATTCAATGCGAGAAGTCCCATTTAAAAGCCATTATATGCATTTTGTACTTAATTTACTGCCCCGCGTTTTTCCACGCCATTTGATACACCCCACAGATATCAGTACATCACTAAAATCTTATCAAAATTTGAACACAGTTGAACGTTACCCTCATTGCGATATCCAAATCACCGAACTGCTAGGGCCATTCCAGTCCTTCGAAGGATTTTTTTACTTGGGTGGCTTTATTTGATGCGAGTTTTACGATCGCGAACTATATTTTTACGACTCACGACTATATCGCAACGAGTTCCATCGTTATAATACTTTAATTTCACCGCCAGAAAATCATAAAAACATGCAAATGCCAACATAAATTTGCGGGGTCGTAATAAAAGTCAATAATGTAAAGATGCAAAACAGTAATCGATTAATGCCCGGTTTCTGATGTTATTTGTCGCTAGTCTGTCTATTCAATAACGATTTTCATTGGATGACGCAAACACGATAACCAATCAACAGCGAAGAGAAACCGGGAATAAGCTTAACAAAATGTTATCTAAGTGGGAGAGCCGTGCTTCGGCACGAAAAGCCGGCTCGAACGGAGAAATACTCGGTTTCGGCGAATGAGTACGGTCCCGGGAGGCTGGAGGCTGAAGAGTGGATTGGAGGTTTTAAAGACCGCGGGATCGCACTTGTAACTTCTCTAGTGTTGCGGGTGTTACAACTGATTATATATTTGCTGATATTACCTTATATTATATTTTTAAGTTAGAAAACAATAGAATATAAAAATGGGACGAAGTGACGAATCAAAAAATCACAAAAAATTAAATTCGTCTTTTCGCCCAATTAGGGCGAAACTTTGTATGACGAATAGCTGAACGACTCCATTATTCATTGTTCATGAGCGACAGTAATTGCTAACCGTCAGGCGTTCTCACTGCTCGTTATCCAGTCTAAGTCTATACAAAGTACAATATTCATTAATATACACACCTCTGTACGGCGATGAAAATTGAGCTGATCAAATTTCGCGTTTGTTGTGGTTAGTATAGCTGTGAACAAGTTATAAAACTACAGGGTGTTCTAGTACAAAATAAATTAAAAAACATGAATACATTTATCATTAAAGTCACACACAAGATATTTTTATGAAATGGCACGTCGGTGATTAAGCAGACTGATAGCCTATAGACACATGCAACACCAGAGAAGTCTTATGTATGTAATAGGACATGGGATCACCGATGGACACCAGTTGTCCAGTACCGACCCCTGGGCTTTCGATAACCCCTTTCAGCGAAATAATTTCCAGAGGATTGAATTGGCATCAGTCGTTTATTAAGTGATTCTGGTTTGATTAAAACTTTCAAGTATTTACTTAGTATACGTGTATTGATTTTGCGGTCAGCCTAGGAATTTGATTGTAAAGGCAGCCACAGACGAGAGGCCGATCGTTTCAGTTAGAACTGACGCCTGAACTGATTCGAGCCCATACACGGAAAAAATCGCATCCGACCCAACTGACGTCAGTTCGGCCGAACTGAAGGCAGACCGAACCATGTATGGGCCCCTTAAAGGTCTACGTGGACGAGACGCGCGAAGACTCCTGTTTTCATTAATCGCAAATTAAGCTTTATCGACTAGGCCACAACGTATGACCTAAAAGCAATAATGGTAGTTATTAAGAAAATGTACGTAGTGACTTGTCGCCTAGTCAAAAAATCTAAATTTACGGCGGCCACGTTGTTGCGGTCATATAAACGCGCCCTGAGCCGACGTTTAATGGACATCCTAGTAGCTGAAACAGATTTGATTTCACCAACTGGTCGTGATATGCATCTACCGCTACCCTTAAATGTATTTCTACTTCGATATTTAGGACCAGGGCCTTTAGTCGAGATGCATTCGATAAATTCGACGGCGAAGTTCGAAAACAAAATATATGGGATTTGACATGAGGCCTCGCAAGCGACATGTCACTTAGCGATGACTTATGTCAATCCCATACATTTTTGATTTCGAAGTTCACTGTCGAAATCATCGAACGCATCTTGACTAGAGGCCCAGGACACGACTAACGAAAACAGTAGTTTTGGATAGTTTCGATTTCGAATTTCGACGTATGTAAACAAAACTTTGTCGTTTTCAAGTAGGTTCGTACTGCATTATTACTCACCCATTTGAAAACTAGTATGTGACGTTACTCATATCTTTTTTATTTAGTTGCATCTTGATATATCTAGTCTAACTATTCATAGTTCAGTGTGTAAACATCTATATTCAGCAGAACAGAATGCTTTACCACGACAAACAACAGCTGGAGTACTTACTACATACGTTGTCGTTACTTCTATATTATCATTACTCGATCGACTTCCCCGATGTGTCGGGGACTCGCGACGACAAGCGAAAATTCACACATATCGATAATGAAGTACATTCACAAGGGCGTCGCAGTCAAGAAAGTTTTCAAAGCCCTGGTATATTTTTCATCTATTGGCGTCAAATTTGCAGTACCTAAGTCATCGGTGCATATTGTACATGTCAAAATTGACCAATGATGGATAAGACGCAGCGCTGCATATTATACTCCAGCACCTAGAAGCATAATAATAATTTATATGGACGCTCCCACACCACGTCAATCTAGACAACGGAAATATATTTAATACTTATAAACTATACACATATTTAAGATTTTTATTATACTATACATATATATTCAAAACACATCCAAGAGCCAGGAACGCAAAAAACTTTTTGACCCTTCGGCGGGATTCGAACCCGCAACCTCCGGCTTAATCGCTGACGCTGAGCCACAGATGTCGTCAATCGTCGGTCCAGTCGCGTCTCGGTGTGATCTAACCCTTTCGAGTCATAAGTCATAACTATACGGCACGTGTAAAGATATCCCAGCGGTGTCTAATCACTAACTCGCTCTTACTAGACGGACATAAGTTGTATTTTATCAAATATAAAAATAGAGTGCTTGAAACGGCATATTGTCGGCGATGTTATCTGAATATCTTCAGTAATAGATTATGCATAGTACAACTGATTTGTAAATTGTAGCGCTTTCTCTTTTCTATTATTTTTTATTTATTTCACTTATCATTGGTATATACAAAAGTTTACTTCAATTCTAAATGTCCTGATTGAAAGCTAAATATTTGCAGCACTTGACTTACTAAATAGCGCGTGACATAATATTTTAATATTATGCATCTATTAATTGTATTTGAATTCCTTTACTATAAATACGGTACCAAAATAGTCAATCATTCGCATTCTATAAAATAACTTGAATCTAATCACAGCCCTAGGAGTTTTCTAGCACGGCAACCAATTTCCAACTCTGACCACAAGAACATAGAGCTGAATTCGCATACTGGACACATATAGTTGTGGCGGGACATTCGGACGGTCCCATCACAATTATCGTGCAGCTGACCCACTGCGGTAACGTATTCGGTGGGAAATTGAGTTTGTCGAATTCGATCAAAACAGTACGCACCGAATGCATTGTAAAACAGCTGTAGGTAGCGGCAACTAGAACCGACCAGCCGGACTGGCGTACGACTGGTGTACATTTAACTAAGATCGTGCGTTTAATTTTAATCCAATGTTACATAATGGATCACGATGTGAAGATCGGATACGATACTATTATTCCTTCTTGTCCATGCAACGACTACCCGGTCGGAATATCACTGCACCTCTTAATATAGTAATGGACTACCATTAATTTATTATTCATTTATTATATAGGACGGGACATTTATTATATTATATTATATAGGACCATCAAGGGATTAAATAAATTAAATAAAACAAATATTTTTATGTCAAACGGTTTTATTACAATAAAAATAATGTAGGTAATGTACTAAAAGCTAAAAAATAATTCGGTAAGTCCTAGCTACCAGATCGCACCAATCTTCTCATCAATCTGGGGTATTGATCAGACAAATAATAAAATCGTTGGGCGTTGCGTATCTAGAGTTAATATATGATAGTTTCACGCGCCCAACGATTTTTGATTGAATTTTTTTGATTGAAAAATTTGAACATATTGATGAGAAGATTGGTGCGATCTGGTAGCTAGGACTTACCGAATTATTTTTTAGCTTTTAGTACATTACCTACATTATTGTTATTGTAATAAAACCGTTTAACATAAAAATATTTTTTTATTTAATTTATTTTCAAGTTTTTAGTTTTGTTGCTAGATGATACTTCTCATTCTACTGAGTTCATTTAATGCCTCACTATTACATGGTTTATTTCCTGACAATTTGTTGCAACTCTAAGTTGTAAAAGTAAATATACCTACACTGTCAAAACTATTCTATTTTTTCAGAATGAGCTCTATTCTACTAATCAAGCCCTTTCATTAGACACCCGTATTGAGGTAATTGTGAATAATCCGCCATTTTGTGGCGGCGACCATCTTGGATTTTATTTTTTCAGAATGAGTTCTATTCTACTAATTAAGCCCTTTCATTAGACACCTATATTGAGGTAGTTGTGGAAAATATGTAATCCGCCATTTTGTGGCGGCAGCCAATTTGAATTTTATTTTTTTATAGTGAGCTCTATTTTACCAATAAAGCCCTTTCATTTGATACACATATAGAGGTTGTTGTGAAGTAATAATATGTAATCCGCCATTTTGTATCAGCGGCCATTTTGGATTTACAGTCATAAAAAATGTTTATTATTGTATTGTCATCAAGATTAAGAGTGGGTATCAAATATCAGATCGATCTGGTGTCAGGAAGGGGGTAAAATTCCAATTACTAAATTTGACCCAAACAAATAAATAAATAAACTGGCCAAGCTAAATAAAACCATTTAATAAAAAACGAGTGTTTAAGACCACACGACTGAAATAAAACTCGCAATCGAACTACTGACGGAGATATAATATATATATTTCATGCACTGGTTACAGAGAGAGAGAGAGAGAAAGAATATGTGCGCTCGCACTGCTCTCTCTCGCTCCAATAGTAATGTACGAAACGTAACTCTCTCTCTCTTTTCGTCTTCAACTTATATTTCCCTCTCAACTTCCGTTCGCCTCGTCCGATCACACTTTTCGTAACGCATTCACTAGCTTACTCCCCATGTCAAACGTGCCTAAAGCAGTTTTACTTCAATAATAATTATAATTGTCTATAAAAACTATTACCCTACTACGTAAATTATACAGCTTATGTTACCCGGGCTATTATTACGAATCTATTGACACCTAAGTTATTAAAATCTGATCAGTATTTTAGGTGCTACGGTGGAACAGACATACATACATTCATACATAAACTGTCAAAATCATAATCCCTTACTTTTAGCTTCACCGTAGTCGGGTAAAAAGGATAAGTGTCTACAATCTCTACTACTACAGACAAGTTTGTAAGTTACTATTACTGTTTCAACTAACAATCTTAAATATTCGCAAAAGTAAACAAATGATGACATGCAATATTTACATACGATTTGACAAATGAGACAAATTAAAATAAGAAACACAGAAAGTACGTAAATTGGATGAACTCTTCTTAAAATAAATGTAAATTATAAGACCTTTAGATGTTATTGGAGTCGTGTCGCTAAATTACGTTACCTTGCTTTCATTTTTGGATATATTGGGTCATGGGTGCGTAGAAATTTTAAAATATCTTCTAATTTAGAGAAAGTACAGAAAATACTCGTATATTGAGTGTTTCATCAGAAAAAATGTAATTGAAGCAATATTTGACTTACTTTCAAGCGGACCGTACGTAACCATAAGCTGATACTAAATCATAAGCTAAAATCCGCATTCCGTCTACGGATTATATTTTATATTACACAATGTGACAATAATTGATAACGTGAATCCACGTAAAGATAGTTATTATTTAAAATATACTTTTACAGTAATAGTGATAATTTAAGACGAACAAAGTTATTATATACAGTAAATATAATAACTTTGTTCGTCTTAAATTATCACACCTTTTATTATACTATTAGATTCTTTCCCGCGACTCTGTACATAAAGGTTTTTTTATGTAAAATCCTGCGGGAACCTAATTTTGTTGCGATAAAAAACAGTCAATGTCCTTTCTCGTAGTCTATCTAAATCTATGCCAAATTTTATCAATATCCAGGGTTTCGGAGCAGATTCAATGTAAATAAACAATTTGTTTGTTTATTTTTATCTTTGCTCTTTATAGTATTAGTATGTTACATATGTACCCCCTATGTAATATGGACTTAGCACCGAATTGCCGAATACCATTATATGGGAATCATCATCATCGGTCAGTCGCAGTCGAAGATGCTCTTGGACTATAATTAACATATAACGTATAATAATTGATGCCGCCTCTTGGACTATAAAGAAAATACATGTCTTGCAGTTTCTTCATAAATTACGAAATATACTGGAAATGCTGTCGCCGCATCATCGTGGTGGTTTGGAGTTAAGTTGAACACTTCAGATCTTACATCGGTCAAAGTCGGTAGTCTTAATTTAGTTATAATTCTTGAGTTTAGATCCAACATAGATCTGATTCATTTTAGTTAAGTTTAAATGTAACAATAGTTTGTAATTTTTAACTTTAATAAATCTTTTAAGTAAAATCGTTTTTTTTTTGGAACTCCCGATAGAGAACACTATAAGTGGCGCAGTCTTGGTGGATTTTTCCAAAATTACGAAAAAATAAAAGAACCCTCGAAAGTATTCCGGGAGTAATAAAATCGGGTGTGTGTGAGATCCAGAAATCGATCTAGCAGAGACCAGAATGTATATATAGAAATTTAGGAATAATTTTAGAATTAGAGGAAAATTTAATTTTGAGTAGAAACTTTTCTGAAAATTATAACGCTTATATATATTAACGCTTCAATCATATTTACGTGGACTCCGCGATCCACTAGGATCTCGTATCCGTTGCATGCGCCCTGACACTATAGAAAAAGCGTTAGAATATGTTCATGAAGAGATGAACACACTCTACATGCAGCAGCGTAACGAGCGTCCGACTGAGAAGAAAAGTTAAGTTTAAATGTAACAATAGTTTGTAATTTTTAACTTTAATAAATCTTTTAAGTAAAATCGTTTTTTTTTTTGGAACTCCCGATAGAGAACACTATAAGTAGTATGAAAATATCTTAGCGAAGATAAATTCAAAAGAAACAATGTATTAAACAAAATAAAAGTCTTAGCTTACAATACCTGCCTATGTAGTAAGGCGCAAATAATCAGATTTGATAGTGCACCGTGAATACGTAAAGCATGTCTCGTACTAATTACAAACACGACTATAAAAAATTAATTAGCAAGCCTTATCACAAGTATGACTTAATGTTGCAAATGAGAGCGGAAAGTATGAACGGATGGATTATATTGTGGAGCATGATTCATCCTGAATCCTGAGTTCCTTGTGCCTGAAATATGATGGATGTTCATAGTAATATTTTTGGAACGAATGAAAAAACGGTCCCTTATGGCGCGTTGCGAATTGTATTGGGGCTAGACGGATTAATAGGCACGACACTTTTTGCCACTAGAAATCACAATGTAATAACGACTATTAAGAATGATACCAAAAACGACCTTATCACCTTGACAATAATGTAGAATTTTGCAATTACACATTGTAACTGTTATAACTGTTACATTTTGTGACTAGCTAGCCGGGCCTTAGGTATGCGAGCGGTAGGACGGAACCCCTGTCCCTACCTAAGGCGCGGCCCACTAGTTCCGCGCGCACTATATATACTTAGTTCAACTATTTGTTTTGTATAATATAATATATTATATCTATACAGATAAACAAAATTGAAGTGTCTGTTTGTAATTTCAAATTAACAGCTTTTATTTTCACTTAATTCATTTAAAAGTATGATCAGTACTTACAATGAAATATAATTTGTTAACATTTTTCTGTCCGTCTGTGTATTTGTTCCGGCTAATCTCTGTGTATATATATTACAAAATAGGCTTCAATTCTTCATTATAAACTATATATTTATATTATAATATATATATATATATATATATATATATATATATATATATATATATATATATATATATATATATATATATATATATAATACCTTCGTTCCATCCGGGTGTCCCTTGACACCTCTCAAGTTTTTTTATTTATAGAGAACCTACCAGAAATAATAAAACATAAATCAAGAGAGAGAAACATAAATCGCGTTCGGGAGGAATTCGAAATGTACGCCATTTCGAGTTCCTCCCGAACTCGAAATGCATTTCAAATCAAGAACTTTTCTCGTAATTGGAAAATAAAATACCTACAAATAGAGTTTATAACATATTTTAGTCTTATCAAAGGTGAAAAAAAACATTATTTAAT
Source organism: Phengaris arion (assembly GCA_963565745.1). NCBI lineage: Eukaryota > Metazoa > Arthropoda > Insecta > Lepidoptera > Lycaenidae > Phengaris > Phengaris arion. The sequence goes on along the minus strand of OY751435.1, from coordinate 11,233,392 downwards.
TTTTTTGCATAGGTGCTACTATGTATAGTTATACATAATAGCACCTATGCAAAAAAAATAAAAGAATGATTTTTTTTAAACCTCAAGACCTAGCGCTACCGGTCTCTAAGTAGGCAACGATTATTATCTTAAAAGATACAAATAAAACGACGAGTGCTAGGGCTGCTCGTGAAAAGTAGAGACGATAATAATATAACACTCGAAGTTATAACCCGCGACAAAGCCGCGACAGACACCCGGCACGGCGGCCGCAATTCCGCGAAGCTCCGAGTTATGGCCCACAAAACGTCAGAGGAATCATCAATGTTTAAATCGTAATATATTAAAGAATTTCGCAATTATCATATTTCATACTTATTTACGATGTCTAGGTTCCCACCTGACATCTATTCTATACGATCACGAGGTCATAAAACGTATTAAATTGTACTGTAGTAAACCTGTGTTTTCTTTCTCGGTCTCAATTAATGCACAAGTATGGGCAATTCGTTTTCTATTTTATTTTTTATTATTACAGACGGGATTGGCGTTTACGATTTTCTGGAGAGGACGCGGTCTCACATCCTATGACCCTAGTGATGTGAATAGCGAAGTCTATTTAATCGACACTACAAGACTTACAGACTAAGCACGGTGCATAGGCGGAAAGAACATTTTTAATGTTGAATCTTCAGGCCAAATAAAAAAGTGAATACAAAATTCTGCAACCTGTGTGGTTCAGAGAAGCTTGTGTGAGGCCGGTCTAAACTTCGCCTCACCGTTACACAGTGTCACGCACACACATGTAACGAAACTAGCAAGGCGAGCTGTCGCGGTCTCAGTTTTTGTTTGACAAAGCTCTGTCTTCACTATTAAGTCTGAGGTTGAATTAGAAAAACAATTTAAATTCTGATAATAATTATCCACGTCAAACAAAATGGAACGTAGTAAAAATTTCATACGTTTTTAATAGAGGAAAATTCTTGTTACTTTTACGGTTTTACTAGCTACTACCGCTTCCCACCGGTAATGTAGAAAAAATTAGTGGCAATTCGCAAGCCATCAGGTATTAATTCGGTTTTGCTCGTTTGTAAATTTTGTAACAAATAGTTCCTGTTCTTGTAGTCTTCGAAATACGCACAATTCTTTATTGGTACGTAACTTTAATAATAACAAATAAAATAATATCATATTTTACAAAATAGCTTTATAATATAAGAATATATTAATTCCAAAAATAAAAATATAAAGGATAATAACATACAAATTTATTGCTATAAAATTATTTTAATCAATGATGATAATATGTTCCCTTTTATGGATTATCAAATATGCAAATTAAATAGATTTAGCCGCGGCCCATCACTAGTCCCATCAAATATTGCATGTTGCATAAAATTTAACAACTTATAGGCCTCGAGCATAATAACTCCAATTCTAGTCAGACGTTTAGTGCTTCAGTGAGTGGCAGCTATGAATTTTATAAAGTAAAGTGCAATAAGCACATGCAAGAACTACAAAAACGACTTACGCGTATATTTGCCACTAAAAACGTCCAATATCGACAAAGTTCCTGCTCGGTCAGTTTCCTTTGCACCAGGATGCCATAAAATATTTAAACGCAAAGTAATAAGACCGTCTAAATGGCAATTTGGTATCTAGCGACCTCGCCGAATTGCCACGACAATTTTCGTCGTGCTGCAAAAGTTGTGCGGCTTTGGTCACCCGTGTCAAACCCCCATTTGAAATTATTTGAATTAAAAAATTGTTGTATATTACGGACACTACGGACGATAATTTTAAGTGAAGATAATTACGTCATCACAAGCCGAACGCTTAGGCCGATCGGAACAAGCGATAGTGCCTCTATTGCTTGTTCCGCGCTCTCGCTCGCAGGCTCGGCTCAGGCTTAACGTGACTCAGGCGGAACGTGACAATTTCTCGTACGTGCAGCCGGCGTTCCTCGATTTATAAGACGTTATCACGTCAAAAATCAATTATTGTTTTTTGTGTGTAAAAAAATTACTTGCTACATCTACGTTTGACTTTTTTCGTATTATCGATGTAACAAGGTCATGTCTGTATTGACGTCTGGCCATCAGTCTCGATATACACAAAAACGTTCGTGTCGTTCGTTCGAAAAATGGTGTGCTGTCGAGAAGCTCGGCGGACGACGCAAATCAAAATGTATTTTTTTATTTGCGTCGATTGTCATACTTCGATATTTATATCTTTAAACAAATTTCAACGTTAAATTGGTATAACTTAATAGTCGATATGTAGTACACGCTAACCTAACCTAGACAAAATAAAAAATATAACTAAACCGCCATAAAATCGATAAAAAATCTGTAACTTTATACTTATATTTTTAATCATATATATTATAATCTAAAAGTAGTGAAAGTCCAAACTAAAATAATAAAATAAAGCGATTTCATTTTTATTCGCACTTTTTACGTAGTGATTACGGGCCGCCAAAATTATTGGGCTTCTAGGATTAAACTTACATCGTCTTTTCTTCAAATCTGTAGGTCGTCTTTTATTTTAAATCTGTAGGACTTAGGAGTGTATAACAAAAAGTTTAATTATTAGTAGTTTTACAATGTACAGTATACGAAACGTCGCGACAAATAAAATGAAAATTGGACACCATATAATTCTTATACTAAATTGGCAACTTCATTTTTAAGATAATGCGTTGCCACGTCTCGGTGTAAACTGACCCTAAGAGATACTTGCGCTAACATTCTAATGTTTACTACATCTAATAACCAGGTAATTAATATCGCATTACCATCAGAAAAAAATGCATACGATTATTGCGTACTCACTATATATTTTGTTACAGTACAGAGACTAGTTCGAGTATAATCATGACTTTAATTCAAACTCGCTCCGAACGAGATCGTTTTTTGCACTCATAAGTAGAGATACTAGATATAATATGTATAACACACTTGGGCTTGACGTTACACATACAGTCAACATCCATTACCGCTTGATTGGCTCCGCTAAGAAATCTATTGTTCCATTGAAAACTTGTTTTAGGTTCCATACCCAAAGGGCAAAAACGGGACCCGCTGTCTGTCTGTCTGTTTTATATTTTTTTATAGTTTGACTAGTATTTTAAGATGGTCAATCTTTGCACAGCTTAAACGTAATTTAACCCACGTAAGTGTAGTTTAACTAACTGCTTAACTCAGTGACAGACACGCAGGTCCCTGGTATGAATTTATTTCAAGGCACAGTAAAGTTTTCAGTCATATTTTACGACTTCAAATAACGACTGCAAGAGTGAGGATGGTCTAAAAACATACTTTTTAATTAGTTTTATACATATATATTATACGTAGGGGGTGATAGCGGAGCCCATTTAGCAGGATGGACATTATCCTGGCCGGTCGTAAAGACCGTTTATGGTCTATAAAAGCAAGTGGAGATACACATCAGCCGAGTACATTTCGCATACTTGTTGCACTTTTATAACCTATATATTTCGGTTTGATTTGTAACTTCTGCCCGATTCTAAATAGGAAATATATATTTTTATTTGCATCGCCGTTTTATTAGGCTAGGCGAGTAAGACGATAAATTATCGATTTATTTACAGCCACACTCGCATTTCAAATGGACGTGTCGCAAAGTTAACTAGGGGTTATTATTAGGGGTTATAGCTACGTTATTAAATAAATATATATACCCATAGTTTCGACTGCATACTTATATTCTTTATTCTAGTTTTACATTTTATGTTAGATACAATTGAGTCCAATAGTTATATTAATGATTTTATTTAACGAGTTAATACAACCTAAAGAATTTTAGGAGATGTGTCATTGCAAAAACGTCCAATCATGGCATCACTATTCAATCATCTCGATAGTTCTGCGCTGCCTGAACCGGTCTTCTGTGTAAAAGAAAAAAACGCCGCGCCAGTACCAGGTACCGAGTATCTGGTTACGAATTCCGAGAGGAACATCAGGTGGCCAGTCACTCAGAAATTGTTTTAGCTGATTATATATGCAAAAATTTTTAAATGTCCAAACTAATCAAATATATTTTATATTTTCACAACATGGGCCACAATTTACATTCAAAACTAATGTAGTTTTGTAGAATTTTAAATGGCAAAAATAATACTATCCAAACATTAAATCAGTATAAAATTGTTTATAATATTTACATTTTTTTTTGTTTTTTATTTCTCTAATATTTAAGTTTATTCTTATTTGATTTTGAATATGACAATAATTTAAATTGATATAACAATAAATGTAAAAAAAATGTTACTGTTATTCCTCGCGGCACGTTACTTTGCTACGCGATCGTAGCATTGCTACGAGATGTCAGGGTAGCCATACATGTAGGGGTGTACCTGAGTCCTGACAGGTTTGCCTGTACAGTTGAGTTTACTGGTAACGCTGCGACATACATGCTCCGTGTATGTTGCAGGTTTCCACACTTGTACAGGCAACCGAATGAATATGATTTTCGATATTTTTTGTCCGTTGGCATACGTGAGTGTGTGCGGCCGCCTGGCGTCAGTTATAGCTGACAGGCGATACTCAGTAGGTATGTTGGTACGTTGTTTTTACGTTGTTACGTTTACGTTGTTGTTGTACGTTGTACGTTGTTTCGGGTAACAATACTTATATGAAAAGTGATGCTATCTTACAACGGTTGAACGGATACATCAAACTATGTTCCGTTAAAACATTTTCATTTTATTTTATTATAATAAACAAAAAATGTAAGAAAATCTAAATTATATAGGTATTCAATAAAATAAACAAATAATAAACTGATTAGCGCTACAGTTTGTACAGGTTTACCGCTATGTGTATGTCCTCCACTCAGCTCAAGCTTACCAGACAGGTGTATGGCTACCTTTATATTATTTAATTTAATTTTACTTTTTTTGTATTTTTATACTTAATACAATATAAGTATCGAGGAAGAACAATAAAAATATATATAGGTACTGTATTATATTCACAAAATACATTTACCAAAACTACTAGAATGGATGAAGTGCAAGGGCAACAACATTTGCCAGTTCTAATTAAAACAAATTTCCTCAAACAAGTAAAGCAAACAATGTTCGACAATCATTCCGCACGCGGGCCACGAAACGGGAGGGTCATATTGTGAATAAATCTAAAGCCATATGAAGTCTCGTAATAAAAATACGTTAATTTACAGCATGCCATGGATACTGGATACTGGAGCCATACTGCAGTGAATTGACTAAATTGACTGTAGTGAAAATCGTTGTAACACTTGTAAGTATGGATAAAAATCTTGGTAGGTATGTAAAATTTAAACCGACTTCAATTATTACAGACGTAGTACCACACAAAACCTACATAGCAGTAGCGACCTTGCCCGCCAGAACTATTGCTCCAAATTTGTCTGCACATAAAATTCAAATCATTGAATTAGGGTTGTCGCTAGTCGTTTATGTTTTTTATTATATTAACGTGTATTTAATATACCTAGTGCTAATTGATAAATCCCTGATGGTAATTAAAAATCAAAAGTAAAATTCGCCAACGTACTTATACAGTCTAGCCCACTTACTAATCAAAATATGTACACTGGATTAGCTATACAATGTTTTGTCCTTGTCTTATACGTTGGGAAAGTAGCTTGACAGACAGTGACAAAACATTGTAAAGCTTATACACTGTATAAATATTTTTATTAGTAAGGGCGTATGAGTTTAGGGTAGGTCTATAAATGCAACATTACTAGCTCTCCCGACAAACGTTGTTTTGTCTTAACTATGAACTGGAATAAATAAATACACACAACAACCTACAATATCTATACCTAGGTACATCTACACCTACGCCTACATCTTCACCTACCAACCAACTGGATCCAGCCACGCACGCATAGGCTATAAATATTTGTCAGTAAAGTGAAAAATTGAACACAATAAACAGTATGGAAAAATTAAATCTCGTTTTAGTATTGTTTTCCGCAATTTTTACAATACTTCTCAGCGTTTAAACCCTTCCTGAACTTCTACAATTATTTCAAGACCAAAATAAGTCAAATCGGTCCAGCCGTTCTCGAGTTTTAGTGAGACATTGGAATTGATCAATTTTTATATAAGAAAAGATTCTTCTTGTGTGATTGTAAGTGATTTGACTGTGGAAAAAGATATTTTTTAACACGCGTCTATACAGACTTTAATTTTAATTTAAATTCAGGAGTGTTATTATACTAGGCCAAAATTAAAATGACCGTTACTTTAATATTTTGGACATCCTTGATAAAACTAGCGAAATTGGGAGTGCAGTATCTCGAGACGAGTCGTAAACCTTAAAGCATCAAATATTTATTGTTGAGTTTACGGTACAATGCTATCTGAATAAGGACCTACTGTATAAAGACATAGATCATAAACTCCTTCAAGAACATTTTTAAAGGCAAACGCCAAAGAGGAACTATCCTGTGCTAAATAACTACTATTAAAACAAATTAAATGCGAAAGTGCATTCTCGCAATCGCGACGTTTCTTTAATCCGGAACATAAAAAGTTTTCTTTTAAAAATTTCGCATAATTATATTATACTTTAAACGAAATATTATTGTATATATAATAGGTCTTTACCTATGAAATTGCCGTTCTGCAGTACTGGCCATTTCAAATCAAAATAATTATTGTTTGGCTAAGAATTATAATTTTAAATTAATTTTATTTTAAAAACAAGGACTTCTTTTTCAAAAGTAGTCATTTGTTTATTGATTAGTGTTACATTTTCATAGCATTTCAATCTTTTTCATCATCATGGATACGTTAAAAATTCGAGTAATTATGGAATATGAGTACCGTCGTGGCAGCAACGCGGCACAAGCGACACGCAACATCAACGACATTTACGGAGCTAACACTACAAACCAACGCACCACCTGTTATTGGATTGCTTGCTTCCGTTCTGGAAATTTTGACCTGAAAAAATGAACCTCGCGGTCGTCCGAAGACTTTGGTTCACAATCTACGGCTGAATTAGCAGCAGCTTTCGACGTTAGCGTCAAAACAATATTGGTCCATTTGCGTCAAATTGGCAAGGTAAAAAAGCTTGACAAATAGGTGCCCCACGAACTTAATGATCGCCAGCGCGAAGTACGCGTCAAGATGTGCCTTGCACTGCTCAACAGACACACAAATGTAGGAATTTTGAACAGCATTGTTACCTGCGATGAAAAATGGATTCTGTTTGATAACCTCAAGCGTTTAGAAAGTTGGCTGGATCCTGGTTCAGCACTTAAACAATGCCCTAAACGAAAACTTCCCCCGAGAAAAGTGATGGTCACTGTTTGGTGGTCTAGCGCCGGTGTGATTCATCACAGCTTCCTACCAAATGGGGTGAGCATTACTGCAGATGTGTACTGTGAAGAACTGAACACAATGATGGAGGAGCTGGCACATCTCCAACCAGCATTGGTCAATCGCTCGTCTCTGCTGCTCCTGCACGATAACGCGCGACCTCATACTGCACATCAGACGGTCTCCAAGTTGCAAGAACTGGGGTTGGAAGCTCTCCGTCATCCGCCCTACTCACCAGACCTGGCGCCTACAAACTCCTACTTTTGAAGAATTTGTTGCCTCCCGTCCAGCTGATTTCTTTAAGAAGGGCATCAATAAACTGCCACTGCGTTGGCAAAGATGCATTGATTGCATGGGTGATTACTTCGATTAATACAAATAAAAAATACATGAAAAAAATTAGTTTAAATTTTTTCATACAAAACGGCAATTTCATAGGTAAAGTCCTAATATAATCGGTTTTTCGAAACTGCAACCTTTACAATTACCATGAAATTTAGAATGCTAAAAAGTTTTGAGGGAGAAAAATCGATCTACCTAGATCTTATCCCTGGGAAACTGCGCATTTTAAAGCTATATATGTTTTTTCTTTCGTCTTGCAACAATACCTATATCAATAATTTCGACTCCATTATGTCAGTCCAATTAGCAGTTTGGTATGCGTACAACGTAGGTATAATTTTTTCTTTGTTCGAAAATTCGGAATGTGATGGATTCGAATCCCGGTCAGATAATCAGATTTGTTACTCCTTTTTCTTTTTTTTAACAGAACTCTGAGCACAGCTCGGTTACCCAGGTACTAGGTAAGTTTATTTAAACTTTATATACTAATATCATGGTTAAAAGTTTTATCTTCACATGCTGGAATGCACCTATCTACTTATTGCTATCTCTGTATCGCCCCATGGGTGACAGGTATAAAATATCTTAAGGGATAAAAAATTAAAACCTCCTTTGTACGTTTTTATGTGAAATTAATCAAATATTAAATAATTATCTAATAATTATATTAAAAAGGGAAAGTTTGTGACTACAAAGTCCTCACCAACACAAACAACCTCACAAGAGTTTGTAATAAAATAAAAATTAAATGAATTGATTTTTTATAAATTTCCTAATTGAACTTACAAGCTTTATTCGGCAAGTCAACAAAAAAAGCTACCACTAAGCTACAACTGAAAGAAGGTAATCTCTGGATTTACTGAACCGATTTTGAAAAACTCGAACTCTTTTAGTAATAGAAAGGCACAATATATTTGTGAGTGTCATATATACCTAGTATATACCCGAGAAATGAAAAGACTTTTCCGTGGTAGTCGAATTTGCAAAACGAGTCGGCGAAAAAACGGTCGAACGAAAATGTTTTTTGCGAACGCTGCTTTAACTATGAGAGATATATGATTGATTTCTTGGAAAAAGTTTTAGATAGTGCCTACAAAAAAGTCTGCGGCAGTATAATATTATAATATTAAAATCCTCAGGCGATGTTTATTGTCTTATTATCAACAATTATGAATTCTTATCAAAATAAGTAAATTTATCGGCTCAATTGTTTAGAACGAAAGACTTATCCCTTATACTGCATATAATTCTGACGAAATTATTTTAAGTGTTAACTAGCTCGGTTAGCTCCTTTGGTGCGCTACCTGGTTTTTGGTTACAATATAACCTGACAAATTGGTAGTCAGAAAATAAATCATAACACTCGGTACCAACCGTGGTTCGGTCACTCATAATTTTAGCAGAAGTAAAAATGTTTAATTCGCCAACGAAATGGACACGGGATAGGTGGTCAATAATAACTTTGAAATATAATATATACCTTTTAACATCTTTTTTTGACAACCCTAACCAATTCGTTTCTAGGATTGTAAGTAACAAAAGAGCACAGAACAGCATAGTAAGGAGGAGCTGTGTGATTCACATCCAGATACGTTTCTATCACAAACTTGCCTCGTTCCATTCATTTTACGATCACTTTCAGACTTCTGGAGTAAAAATCTCATTTTCTTATTAGGTTTTGGCAGTATTTTCGGTGAAATAGATTAATGGAAAAGGCATGCGCTTATCTTATGTTCGATCGCTATAATAGTATACCCTAAACGAATCGAATAAAAAATCATCTTCTCCTAGGCACACGAGCAATATTTTTTTTTAAGAAATTTATTTAATTATAATTCCTAAATTGCATACAATCATTTTATTTCGTCATCAGCCTCAAAGTTTTGCTCTACCATTTTCTACCTGAGTTACATAGGCCCTTAAAGTGTTTTATGTTCTATTGTCAAGGCAATAAAGTCTGTTTTGAAGACATTTGACACGTAAGAACACAAGCCACAAGGCGACCGCATCATAATTTGACCCTGTGTTAGACCCCAGCTATTATTCTCATAGATGTGCCCGCCTTCCTTTAGGCTTAGCTTTTTATTACTCTCGTCCTCTCTTTCACCCCCGTATCGACCTATCGCGATGTACCACCCCTTAGAAATGAAGTTTAATGCGGTCTTAAGGCTAGAGCGAGATAGCAGTATAATGCAGTTATCATGTTACATAGAACCATGGTTGGTCAACATTCTCCATTGTCCGTGGACCACGAGAATTATTGTCAACCATTTTGTTTTTATTACCACACAATTCTATTGTTTATTAGTTGTAAGTATAATAGATAATTTATTCAATTTCTATAACTAAGTTTGCGGTAGGTAACTAACAAATTAACAATTCTAATATTTCTAAAATTACATTTTTTCCTTGTAAAACCTACCTACTACAAACATAATAATATAGTAATCTTTGATTTGTGTAAGTTACGAAAACTCTAAGCCACCTTTTCTTTATTACAATATTTTAGTTTACATAGGTGCTCATTTACCGAGATTATTACATATCATAAAACTAAATTGTCCATTATTCAAACAAAATATTGAATTACACAAAACCAACCGCTAGGTACTTAATAAAGACTCAAAATCTAATTTTCTTATGTTAGAAACGTACAAGACAAAAACTAGAAAATAATTCTTAAAATGTTTAAGACACAATGTCACAAAAAACAAACAAAATAATTATTATGTTCAAAGAACCTATCAACAAAGCAAGTATCACATACAAATTATTAAAATGGCTTTTTCCATCTGTCCAGGCAGGTAAGATCCAAAATTGAATGAGGATAAGTATTGAATGAGGATAGGTAGCAAAAATTTCCCAAAAGAGTTAAATCATCATATCATTTTTTATTATTTTATATACAGTCAGGAAGTCAGTAACTCAACAAGTTGAATTCGAAAAAAAATTAATGCTGTTTTATTACAATATTTGATATTCTTGCTTTACTGAGATATACTTACATGAAAATATTGTCATGTATTCCTAAGTATATAACTTAAACTCATTATTTGGTAGCATACATAATATTGCATAGCTCTAAAATTTAAAATAAGTGGGTAAGTATGAAAATGTTAATGACATAAGTTTACATTATTTCAACAGATTATTGTGAAAATTGCTACCCTGAATTATGAAAACTTAGCAGCTGTCACAAACGAACTTATTAAGATATTCAGGTTTCAGGAAAATGCAAAAAATAAAATGTACTTTAAATTGGCCCGGCACGCCTTGCTTGGTCGTGCGCTCGGGGGACACCCGAAGCTAAACGTGAGTACGTGACAGATGGTATACAAATGGTCACATACCTACTTCAAGATTTTGCACGCTCACGCCATGGCTAGGGGTACCTACCGCTACCTACTACTTGGTTTTGATACGTTTTTTAAAAGTATAAAAGAAGAAATTGCTGCGTCATAGACACGACCGAGCATTGTACCACTAATGGTCTAAGATCCGGTATAAGAAATATATACCCTCGTCTGTTATTTATTAGTGATAAGAAATAAATGATAGATAATATTCACATTATAGGTTGCCTAGTTAAAATGCGCCCTATTCACACTGAAATGGCAGCGGAGCGGCGAGCAGAATAACTGTCATCTACTTAAATTTAAACTTTCTCTTCATTACTATAAAACACAGTTTCGCATGAGACAACCGCCGCCGCTCACGGCCGCCGATGGCCGCTAGCGACCGTAGCGGCCATCGGCGGCCGTGAGCGAGTTTCCTATAAGGAAGCTGTGGGCATGCCCACAATCCTATTTGATTAGTGACGTCATTATTTTACAGTCTGGAGATATCGATAGGGATAGGATATTTGGATTTCGGACCACGCAATATATATGTGTTATATTATACAATGAAGACAACGTACTTTGTTTCTGATGCGTTGTAGCGCCCTATGTTTGCCTAGTATCTCTGTTACATCTTAAATTCATATTATCTACAGTCTGTTCCGAGTTATTTTACTTCTAGGATCTAACTGGACCTTTATGCCGACGACATAAGTGTCTTTCTAATAATATATTCTTTGCCTCTGTTGTTTTGTCAAGTTTACTTTACTTATTTTTCGGTTATGTTAACGAATCGTCTGACGCTGGCAATTCCTGTTAGGAGGGTATACGTTCAAAAAATATATACTTAATAAAAAAATATTAATGAATACAATTTTTTTACACGTGCGTAAAGGGCCTTTCTGACCTAGCTCAGCCCAGATTCAGCCTGCAAATCCGGCACCAGTACTGATGACCGTCATTACTCATTAGTGTCAATCGGTACTGGCTTTGCAGACTGGACGGTCAGTATGGCCCTTTAAACTCATAGATATGGAAATTCTCCCGCTTAACTCCGTTGCTGATTTTACGCTACGATAAGGGGCAAAAAACGCCTAAAATTCCTTTAGTTCGCTCTGGTTTGATGCTAGTGATGGCAACATCTTCTAATAATAACAGTAGCTTTTGGTGGTGATCTTTTAAATGGTGGAAAACAGTTTTCGTACTCTGATTCGCACGTGGTCGATTTGGTTGGCAGTGACCACAAAATTTTTTGGAGGCTGGATCCGCCCTTGACCGTATGACTTGTATGAAATAATTTTATCCAACATATCAAACACTTAACCTTCACACCTTTGCTTGAGACAATCGAATTTATAAACATATTCGTGAAATTGGTCCAATGACATAGAGTTCAAACGGCTAAGCGACAAGATAGCGATATGGCGAACATTGTTGATATCAGTGTCACTGGAGGCGACAGATAACGCGTGCATGTATACAATGAAGCCAATTGCATTACATTATCTTATTATCTGATACTCTGTAACTGAAATGAACATACCGTACGCTGTAACCTAAATAGTCCTGGAAGAGAGTCCAGCAAAAAATCCGGTGTTTGAAAATTTCCAATTTTAGTAGTCCTTTATTTACTAGCCACTTTATTTCATAGTTTAAGGTAATTAACCATTCATTCTGGAAGAGAGTCCAGCAAAAAATCCGGGGTTTGAAAATTTCCAATTTTAGTAGTCCTTTATTTACTAGCCACTTTATTTCATAGTTTAAGGTAATTAACCATTCCTTACTAATAAATATACAAATTTCAAAATATGAAATTTGTAAATTTATTAGTAAGGAATAGGTAGAGCCTATTTTATCATCGGCTAAGTGCGAGTCGAACTCGCGTCGAAGGGTACCGTACCATTTTACATGTTTATTACTTATTATTTCGTTATTTTTGTTGGAAGTTATCTATGTGCATTGTACAAGTTAGGCCTGAACTAACAAAGTTATATTAGCCGTCATAGTTTTCCTTCAAAGTTCACGTGGACTTAACCTTTTGATGTGTATAAGTCGTAAATAAAATTATTAATTTACTTTTACTAAACGTAAGGTATCAATACATAAAATATTCAATTGCTTGTAGCTCGGGTAAGGGTTAGCTGGTATAATATAAAGCCACCGTCCGGATGCGGAACCTAAATATAATTTGATACTCGACATTGTTACCTTTTAGGTCACCAGCAGGCTTAGCATGCACACCCTAGAACACCGAAGAATCCATAAAATGACAGATTGGAGAAACATTAATACTATTCGGAATAAATAATTCTTATTTTAAGGCAAGATCGATGCGTCGTCGTTATGAGAAACAACATTTCTTTTCTTCCCGAGCATGAGTTCACAAAATGGCCTCTTTTGACAGCTAAACTAGAAACGTTTTCTTATTTCAATTTCAAATAGTCTTATAATAATGTCAGCTACTCCACATCATGGCGGTCCAAAACAAATAGTTTCTTTACGTTCAGTCATTTACTTGAAAATTTGATCATTTTTGACAGAAGATTTCCCGGCAGCCATTTTAAAAATATGGCTATTTAGAAATGATGACTTCTATTGACGATCTTTTTACCATGAATTAAGAACTATTTTGCAACGAACTGTTTTGGATAGAATATTTCTTATTTAAAATTATTTTTCCGGATCGCCATGCTAGCCCCGCTAGATCGTACTACCGACTACGTCATACATGTTTGTTTATGCCGAGAGCAAAGTATGTACTTACGTAGAACAAATAATAATTGAAATATAAAGCAGTACGTACTGTTTTGACGACTCAGTGGTTGAGCGCGTCGGTGCACAAGCCGGGGGTCGCGGGTTTTAATCCCGCCAATGAAACAAAAAGTTTTCTGTGTTCCTGGGTCATGGACGTCTAATAAAAAATATGTGTTTAATATAGTAAAAATCTGAAATATGTGTATAGTATATAAGTATTATGTACCTAAATATATATTTCCGTTGTCTGGTACCCGCAACACAATTTTTCGAGAACTTGGCACATGACTCGATTGACGCGGTGTAAAAGCGTCCATAGATATTTATATTAAGTACTGTAGAAGATGCTTAGATGTTTGTGATAAATACTTTACAAAATGATGATTTTATTTTTTTAACTAAAGGACCACGGACAAAAAGATCATTGTACGTCACTACTCTAAAAGTAAACAGTTGAATTATCGCTATGAATCGAAGAGACCACACTAAAACCATTTTCATATGAAATTTTGCAAGATTTTGTTAGATTGCAGTAGCAAAAAGTTGTCAGATCTGATCCAGACCCCGTTATTTAGTATTTTTGTGTATTCAGGGCTGGACCGTAAGCTTAATAGATTATGCGACCCTGGGCTAATTCTTAGGGGCCCACCTAATTACTCAAAGTATTGAAAAAAATCAGACATTGAAATACTTTCAATCTATTTAATGTAATAAAATTAATTTTTTTTTTTTCATTATCGTCTATTTTTGACTTTGACTTGAATGGCTGGACGGAAGCCCAAAAAGCCATATGGTAGAACCGGCTATGGTACTATTAGTTATTCTGTGCCTTAACCTAGTTTAGTATCTGAATGAAGCAATTAATTATATGCAGTATTGCAAATACTGCATATAATTAATTGCGATAAACTTTTGATCTCATCACGCACATCCAATCAATCACATTCAACGTGATACAATACTAAAAAGTCACATGAAAGTAGACTCGCGGCTTCTTGGTTATGTTACTAGGTAACCTATATCTATTCAGGTCAATAGGAACACGTTGTATTCGGATTCAGACTCGATATAAATAGGCTAGAACACTAGAACGAGATAAAGAAATAAATATAAGTATTATTGAATAGGTCCAGCAAATCGTGAGTCGAAGTAGTTAAGGGCCCATCGTGGTCCCTGAGGGGTATCGTTAGAGAAAAAGCTTATTCTAAATTGCGTACGTGGCATTGTGCATGTCAATATAAACGTTATTTTGTTACAAATACATAGACAACTTTCTATTTATTGGTAAAAACAAAAAAGGATCACATTAAAGTACAAAAAAAAAGTTAAGTAAAATACCTTAATTATTATCTAAACTATATATAAGTTATTGTCTAAATTAAAATTAAAATAAAGAGGGCTATAGATAAAAACTGAATCTAGATCGGAGGCTGCGGGTAAAGTACCTAAGAGGCTGGCAGCATTGCCTGACTGTATGGCCAAAATGACAATAGACAACATAGTTTTGATACGAGTACTTTACTCTCTCATTCCTGAATCTGTAGTATTTCGTAATACTTGGGAAAGAAAGGTGTTACAGATCAGTAGGCCGATTCAGCAAATCAAATCTTACAATAATACAATGAATTATTGTAAGATTTAATCGTAACTACGATGCAGTCTCGATATATTAAACAGCAAAATGGAATTCACATAAACGTCAAACCAACGTTTAACGCGTTTTGATTGGTCGAAACTCCAAAAATCTGTTTATGATATCACATATTACATACGAGAATTGAGGTTTAGTTCACGAAATATGACCACTTTTTAACCGACTTTCAAAATAAGGGGGCGGTAATACGTTCGGCTGAATTTTTTTTATGTTTAACGATAACTCTGCAGTCTGTTGACCAGTTTTCAAAATTATTTTTGTGATGTAAAAGGTATTATCGGAAGTTGATCCCGTTGTTAGCAAAGTGGTCACCTGATAATGGCATCCCTGACGAATCGAGGGAACTCCTCGAAATTTATATAGACACATAGTGATTTCGACTTGCTCTGAAGTAACCCAAGCATATGCTACCGAAAAGTAAGATATTGCACCAAGGTATACCCTGGATCCAAAAGTACTGAACAGACTCCATATCTGTGGACCTACAAAACAATCACCATTGTGATTATATTGATTAGACACTATATTATTACCTATTGTAATAGTACGGAAAAAATTAGCTGTAAACATTAAATAAATATATTATAGTGATGATGATGGTCACGAATATAATTTTGGCAATAGCAAAATTTCAAAGACATTTATATCGGTGCACAAAACTCTGATTAGTGAGTACCTATGTCATCATAATAATATGTTGGTGTTTCTTGTGAAGCCAGCCTGGTACCGAATTCAAAATAATGAAGATTATGTAGAGAAATAGTTAAAATTTTAGCCGAATTTAAAAGGGGAATTATTTAGCAATAAGATTAATTCATACTTTATTTTTGTGTATTTTTAATTTAATATTTTTTTGTCTTATGTAAGTATTTTCTTCGTGAGTATACGATACGAGAGACGGCCGGCATTTGTGGTCATCTTTCGTGAACCGAACTATACTGGGAATCAAGTGAGTAACTTTTCTAATAAATATTAATAATAAGAACTATTTCTTTGTTGCAAAAAAGTATGTATTCAATGAATACATACTTTTTCGAAATTCTATTTTGACTTGAGTTTTAGGTTATATGAATTATGAATATTAAGCGTGGAATAAGTAAACGTGTTAACTTGAAGTGTTAACAAGTAGACAAAAAATGCGAACCTTCGTGCGTTTGTCTTGAGTTATGCATAATAATTCAGCCATTGTGATTGGAGTAATTTGCATTAATCGGGTTTGTGGTTGATGAACAGTTTCTACTATTTGTAATATTGAATATAAATATCTACCTCACAATATAAGTTGCTTTATGTAAACCAACCGTAACTTGAACATTTTGGTTATGTTAATTTAAATTTGTCAGTTACTTTTGTAATTTGTACCCAATTTCCTATGGACTTAAAATCCCCACATAAGTAATAAAAAGTAAAGAATAACAATGCATGCACTACTGTCTAACCAATTAATAATAATTAATAAGTATCAAAAATAAAATAAAATAACAGTTTATTAAACGTGAAGAACCTTAAAATCAAAATAACCTAAGCAAGATCGTGTCAGGGCTTATATATGGGTTTCGTACAACTCAACGCGCAATAGTTTTTTTTTCATATTACTTCAAAAGTTATTGTCCAATTTTGCTCATAATAACTTTTCCTTATGAGTACTTTTCATAACCTTTCAGCATGAAAAGTTACAAGTTTCTACCTCTTATAGTTTAGAAATGCCAAAAGCATTATTCGAAAACGGTAATAAATAAAAAATCGTGTATGGAACCTCGCCTTTATTTAAAAATACATATTCGACGAAAGCGCACACGATAGGGTGGAATGAAAACAAAAATTTGCCCTAAAATACAAAATAATTATTATTTTGTTAAGTCAAGCTGAAGACTTGCATTAAATACCAGTACAAAATTTCGTTTATTTGTATTCATAACTACAGACGTTAGCAAGAGAGGACGGACAGACGAACGGCCTGAGCGAAACTATAAGGATTTCTTGTAGCTTTACGGAACCCTACAAAAGTGTGTAACTACCCATTGATAGAATTTGGGACTTCACTGCCACTAAGGGAAAGGCCGATTGGTTAACACTGAAAAAAATCTTAAAAAACGTCGCATCATTTATCAAAATCAGCCCACACGTCTGGGCACAATAGTCCCACAGAGCCTACGACGGAGCTACCGACATAGTCAATACCTAGTTTTACATAGATATAAAACTAGGTTTTACCCATACAGGCCCAGTAAATTGTACCTATATACCTATACCTAGTATCACATAAGGATCTAGTGTCCCTCTTCAAATGTAAAGAATGAGGACACCTCATTTCTTATTGACCATTAATTAGTTATATCACTAGTTAAATCTATGATATACAATATTATATCAAAACGCAGTGAGCTTTCATAGTAGACTACAGTCTAGACTCTAGACTACTTTAGAAGAGTACAGTAACAGTAGTTAGATGCTAGTGGTTGGTGATGATGATGATGATACCATTCACCATAACAGGGCATGGTAAATTTATAAAATATTTTAATACCTTATTTTCAAGCCCTAAAAACTTGATTGAGATTACAAAATGGTTGTGTTCAGAATTATAGTGGCTTTGTGAAGTACCATACATAAAATGTAGAGTTTTGCTTTTTTGTTTTTTTAAGAAGTATTATACCGTAAATTGGAATTATTACAGCGTAGAACATGAATTGTAGTTTATTTTTTTGTTTTGTTATTTTTATAGTATGTCAGCAGTGGGGCGCTCTACACAGTGGCTCTACATAAACCAACTTTGAGATACCAAACTTGCAACGTTATTTTTATCCTAACTCTACTAAAGCGAGCCTTACCGGGCTGCTGCGGTGGAGAAACCGGTGTCATCACTGGTTGGGGAGGAGCCGAGGGTGGCTGGAGAGCATATGGCGAGACTCCCGGAGACTCAGGTACCGAATCGCTTATCGGCGACCCAAGGGATCGAGGCGGAGCGGGTATCATAGGACTCCTTGGCGACTTGACAACCGGTGGCTCAGGGCGCTCCAATTCAACGCCAGGCTGGATACCGGTTTCCAATGCTGCTCGCGCTCTAGCCTCGTCTTGCGCCTGGGCACGTCTCAATGCCGTTTGCAGTGCCATGACTCGTTGTCGGTCAGCCGTTAGACGGCATTTTTCACAGTTACAGTAGCGATACTTGCAGTAGCGTTTGTGACCCTTTAACTCTATTTTAAGGCGATGGTTACGGCATCGGGCACAGTTCGGGGCTGCCCGCGGTACCCCTGAGCTCGAGGTGCCGGGTTCGGAGCGCTCCTCGCAGTCGTCGGGGGAGCGCCGACGCCACGCACCCATGGATACCATGGTGGGCTGTTGTTGTCGATTGTTTCGCGGGATGTGCGGCGCGCGACCGAACGCACATGCACCTTGGGGCGCCGTCTCAGTACGACTGATTACCCCGCCGGCGGTGCACCGCCCCGCCCCGCGCACACCCGCCTCGCCACTTCATTTCTCGCCATGCACGATGCAACTATGCAATTCCGCAATCTACATTATAATACTGGATGTGACATGATTAAGAATAAGACCAGTATTTTGAAATATATAATCTGGCTTTACAACTAATCTCAGTTTAAAAGAAACCCACGCGCAAGTTATTAAGAAAAAAAGTAAATAAAAATTTATTTTTTAATGAATTTACTATAAAGTTATGCAATTCGAAGTCAAAAAATGAAGACAGAGTAACTATCATTACTGTGTACCTATAATATAAAGTTAGATAACTGCACTAGACCATCCATATAAACTGTACGGATGGACATATATAGTTTGTATGGATGGTCATAATAGCACGGCAAGTTATGGGTCACTTGACAGATTGAATTATTTTGTACAATTATTGCTGTAAGAAGGGTGTACCTTCAGTCTCCACTGACAGGGAACAAAAATAGAAACGTAATAAATTAAAAAACAAAGTTCCATAGCATAGTGTCCTATTAAATGAGTAAGCAAGGATAAGATTTCTCATACCCTAAAAAAGGTGTAAAATATTTATTGTACACCTTTCTGACAGCAACAATTGTACAAAATAATTCAATCTGTCAAGTGACCCAGAACTTGTCGTGATATGCAGTACTCTGTGCTGTATGACAACATGGTCGTGTACAAAATGATGTGAAGACGATATAATAACAATATATCGTTCACCGCCACTCTATTAAAAAGTTATAAGATCTCGTGTATTAGTTTATTGTTCAATCTACACGCCAGTTCAACGTCTTGCTTTACAAATGCTATCTTAGTTAATATGTGGCTTGGCTGTTTTGTTACTATACGAACAGATAAATAATTAATGAATTTTTCATTAATTTTATTATTTGGAAAAAAATCATCTGATGGTGTTGTCTGCAAAATTTTGCATAAAAATATTTTTGATAATATTATATTTAACTTGTAAGTACTCTAAGAATTTAAATGATCTGATCCTATTTTTTTGATGATAAACTGGATAACAGGGATGACAAAATCATTATCCCCTGATATAAAAGTTACTGGAGTAGTTATGCATTAAAAATACAATAATCTGGGAGTCCGATCTTTGCTTAGAGTTTTAGTAGAACGATAAAACAATTAAAAATAGATAAAAAAAATATAACTATATACTATATCAGAATCACAAAAATATTTATCTGATCGGGATTCGATCCCACCACATTCCGAATTTCCAAACAATGCGAAAAGTAACAAGTTGCCAATCAGACTCACGAAATTGTTGATATATTATCAATCAATCAATCAATCAATCCTTTATTGCAAGAATATGATATACATAAGGTCTTAAAAATATTATAATATAGTATCCCACATTCTGCCATCACAATGGCGCGCAAAATATCCTTAACATGCAAGGTGTTAGGTGTGTGAAGTTAACATTTATAAATTGCAATAAATTGGAAATAAATAAAATATAGACATACAGTTAATAATTTAGAAGCATCAAAAATTATTGATCATAACAATTTAAATAATAATTAAATAAATCACACAATTTTAGTATTTTAGTCATAGAAATTAAATAATGATATATCAGGGCCCTTAAGTATTATTAAAAAAAAAGCATAACAAAAAAAAAATCACAAGTATCTAAAATCAATATAAAAAGTAAGTTATAGCACAACATGTCATCATAACAACAAAATCTTAATAGTATTCATAATTCATAATCATCATTAAATCAAATAAATTCATTACTAAAATATTATGACAAAATCATTATAATGTCATGTAAAAAGTAAAAATAAGATATCTAATGTCATTTTTGTACATTTAAAAATAACATTCATAATCATCATTAAATCAAATAAATTCATTAATAAAATATTATGTCAAAATCATTATAATGTTATGTAAAAAGTAAAAATTATATATTTAATATCGTTTTTGTAAATTAAGGTAATTTTCATTTATCTTTCTTTAAATGTCATGTATTCATTTCATGTATAAATCAATTATTTAACAGCCGTTTAGTTAATTGTCTTTTAAAATTATCTAGATTTAAGCTTTTGAAATGGTCAGGTAGCTTGTTATATACAGTAATGGCATTGATGTACACATTTTTTTTATAGATATCATACCGGCACTGAGGCAGATATAAGTTTATACTTGTGTCTTGGTGTAGTACTTCTATTATTAATATAGAATATTGTTGCACGACGAAAGAAAAATACATATATTATTTAAAAATGCGCAGTTTATAAGGTATAAGACCTAGCTAGATCGATTTTCTCCCCCAAAACTTCCTGCATACTAAATTTCATGGTAATACATGTAGCCGTTGACGAGATACCGATTATATATATACAAGATCGTCTCGTTTAAAGTATAAGATAATTTGATGTTTTAGGCTGAGGACTCACGAAGCGGTTTTCACCCGCGCCCGCAACTTCTGTACTGTAGATATGTATGTAAAAAATTAAAGCACATCTCACGACGCGTTTTACGCCCGCGGTGTGCGCGGTTGTTCGCGGATCCCGCTGCACCAGCGGGCAACTAGTAGAATCGCGCGGGCCGCGGTCTCCCGCAGCCTCGGCCGGTTGCGCCCGGGCGCTCTGCGTTCGGTTGGTGTAATTCAGAAATTCTATTGTAAATTTTTTGCTTTTTTGCAACCGCGCATCCTGCGATCTTCGTCCGCCACGTTTGCGCGCCTATCTCCACCGCGACGGCGGCATAACCGCGCAAATAATCGGCCTCGTGAGTTTAGAAATAAAACCGCAGACCGCGGCGGGCACGGGAAAAAACCGCTTCACGAGTTCTTAGCCTTACGCGGGATTTACATGGGTCGATTTTTGCCGTGCGGCGAGTCGCTTGCAATTCACCTTGTCATTTTTATGATAATATGACCGCATTTAAGCAACTATGAGCTAGGCTCACAAAATAAATTGAATGGACAGGCAAAATTATAAGATAACAAACTCTTAATATAAATTACCTTTTAAAGTATAATCCCCTTGTTTCACAAACTCAACATCTTAATCAAAACATGTGGCTTGGCCATTTCCCTCCAGTCGCAAGACCATTAGTTGAAAATTATTACCTGTTTAGTCTGTTCTTGTAGCAATGAAACGGCAGCCACGAGTTTTGAGTAAGGAGTAGGTGTGTTTTTGAAGTTGGAGCTAGTAGAGTAAGGACGTGTAATGCTAATAATAGTCAAGCATGTTGTTTAATTTTAATAATCTAGCTTGAATAACCTGACACCTTTTTTCCATATACAAATGTATAATACTTGCATCTACAAGTTGTGCAATGAATGGGTATTGTGTTATATAAAGTGCTAGTGTGTAGTTCAAAACTTAACACTAATTGTATGGCTTGGTAATCCCATCACATTGGGCACTCTATTAATATTGTATTATGTTACCGCATTTAACACCTCGTTATTATAGCTAATTTATATAGTTTTTGTTTTGTGGGAGTAGTGATTGCCCCAAAGGGAGATCTCCGACCGAGCGAGGTGCTATACTCGGTCAGGCCGAAGCCCACTTGTATGAATTTCAGATGTTGTATATATACCGCCGATCTTAGAAAACTTCGATAGCGCGATTCAGGATTGTGGCGCTAATTGGTCCGCCACATCACTCCCCCCCGAAGACCGGAGGTCGAATCTTGAGTTGCCAGTGGCAGGGAGTCCCAGTGAGTCGGAACTGTGCTGCTGCTGCTGAACGGGCTCCAGTGAGTCGAAGTGCTGCTGTGCGGGGCCGATGCTATGTGCTGACCAGGAGATGTGCTCTGCTTGCTGACCGGTCGTTGTAGTGAGAGTGCCCGTTGAAGCCGATGAGGGTTCGACCAGGCCGCGGTGCGTTGAGGCTGGTGGTCGAGGTACCCGATGAGGCTGAAGCTGGCTGGCGTGGTGCGGAGGGGTGGAGAGTAAAGATGATGATGTCCAGATGGAGGCATGTTCTGTCGAGGGTCACCAATGTGGGAATATGGTGGCAAGCCCGAAATGATCTCCGACCGAGCGAGGTGCTATGCTCGGTCAGGCCGAAGCACACATGTATGAATTTCAAATGTTGTATATATACCGCCGATCTTAGAAAACTTCGATAGCGCGATTCAGGATTGTGGCGTTAATTGGTCTGCCACAGTTTGAAACAAGTGTCGTTATCAAAGCACGTCAGATTGGAATGAAACAAGACAGTTATTAACTTGATAATCTGTGGCCTATCGTTTTAGCTATCCGGCTTTTAGTAGTGATAAGGAAAAAGAGTACATATATCCATATAATATACAGGTGTCCACCAAAATGCAGACATCCCACTAGAATCCCAATTCTCGTATTCGTCTTGATACCGTCTTAATCGTCTTGATACCGTAAACTGATTTCTCGATTTCAATTTATCAAAACGCGATAAATGTTGGTTTGATGTTTATCAAAATACTATTTTTCTCTTTTAACATACCGAGGCTGCATCGAAACTATATTATTGTAAGATTTGCAGAATTGACCTACATTTCACAAATAAATAATAACCACTGCTATCTATAGATATTTATATTTAAATATAATTACACCACTAGGCACAATCTATTAGGAATTTTAATTTTTCAAATTGTGATCATTTAACCATACTACAAATATTTAATCCATCCCTAAAAGTAACTTGAGATGCTATTTACAATTTAATCATTGTAATCGATATTGTATGTCTCAGAGAAAGTGAGATATTGTGGCGTATAGCCAACCGCAACGTCAGTGGATACGTTTTGTAAAGACGCTACATTAAGCTCAATCGAATAGGCGCAATACCCGGTGGACATTTTCTGATTACTAACGCTACATTTAAAGAAACGGCGAAGGAAGGAACGCAAAAATGTAAATTGTATTTCAGATTTTCTAGTTACTAAGAACTTTGAATACTTATAACAATTTCACAGTAATAACACACAGGACTTCTTGCACTATTTCCACTTTAATTAAGATTAAAGTGGAAATAGTGCAAGAAGTCCTGTGTGTTATTAGTTATTACTGTGAAACATGAATTTCCACCAAGACCCTACAGTACAATCAATAACATAACTTATAACAATTTCATAAAAAATATTTTACAATATCGAATGTCTTAAAATATGACTTGGGCAATTTTGAATGTTTAGAATTAAAAATGTTAATTTTTATATTATAATCTGGTAGAGAATGTATAATATTCTTACAAGGAAGAATCCATAAATCTAAAGGAGCTATACATAAAAAAATAATTTCGATTAAATAAACGCCTCTACAGATTTTTAATATTTATATCTAAGTTGTGTTGTATGTAGTATTGGTCTATTTTTATTATAATTAAATGTCTGTTATCTTTTTAACTAGTGTCTTTAAGTGAATAGTTTAGAGTCTAGATACCTCAACCAACTGACTTTAACATACACTGAAAGTTAATGATATTACTATATATTTTATTTTTATATTTAAATGTGTGCTGTCTATTTTTATGCAATTATATAGCATTTCAGAAAAAAAAACTAAAGTTTATAAAAAAAGTTGCCAAGTACTGAAATAAGCGTCTACATGACATTTGTTTGACTCTACATTTTGTATCTTATCAATGCGGCTTTATCTCTAATTGCAGAAATGATAATGATGCATATTAAAATATTAATCTTCGACTAAACTTTAATTAGTTTTCGATTGAAAATTAAATAAAAGCATATTTTTGTGAGATGCTGGAAGAAAATTGTATGTCAACATTTATTTTTTTCTCTGACATAATATTATCTTCATACGTATTTATTTTCTTGCACTTGCACTTTACCCGCGAATAATAATAAAATGTAATATCGTAATGTATTAAAATCTAACCTGGCTGTTGCGGGGGCAGTAACGGTGTGAGCGGTGGCCGAGCGGGCGCGGACTGCAGCTGGTGCCCGTAGGGGGATACTCCGGGGGACTCCGGGATGGAATCACTTCGGGGCGACTCCACAAACGACCGCGGAGGAGCTGGAACAACTGGACTCCTCGGAGATTTGACTATTGGAGGCTCGGGATGCTCCAACTCTATCCCTGGTTGTATCGACGATTCTGAGATTCGCGCTCGAGCATCGTCCTGCGCCTGGGCACGGCGGATGGCCGTTTGTAACGCCATATCTCTCTGCCGCTCGGCCGTCAGGCGGCACTTTTCGCATGTACAGTACCGATATTTGCAGTAGCGTTTGTGGCCCTTCAGCTGGATTTTGAGCCGGTGGTTCCGGCACCTGGCACAGTTCGGCGGCGCCCGCGGTATTCCCGCGCTCGAGGTGCCCGGCTCGGAGCGCTCGTCGTAGTCGTCGGGGGACCGACGCCGCCACGCACCCACAGAGACCATCGCGTTTTCGGCCAGTATTTCGGCTAAGTTCGCAAGTGCGCGGGAGCTAACCGCACGCACACACACCACGAGGCGCGATCACGATACGACTGATTACCCCTCTTTCGGTTGCAGCGCCCCGCCCCGCAACCCGCCGCGCTTCATTCGCGGTGCACGATGCAACCGCCTCCATAGAGTAGAGTTCAAGTGTCCGCGATAGAGCGGACGATATCATTTCTACTTTGTAAAGTCAAACGTTAGCATTTAATATCTTCAATCCTCGTGGACAGAGAATATCTACAAATAAAGGTTTAATAATATAATTATTAATTTAAAATGTGGCCAAGACGACTATGAGAGATGAGACAATATTATGGCTTGTACGAGGCACTGTAAAAAAGTTTTGGAGTACTGACGTAGAGTCAAGCTTAATGCTTCTGAAGGAATAAAATTATGGTTCCTTGAATAAAACTATTTTTTTTTAAACATAGAAACTACAGTTGAAATGAAATTATTGTTTCAGACGTCGCAAATCGTAATGCACCCCATGTGACCAATTAGGTGTTAAGTAATGGAAACACATGGAAACTAGTTCTAGCTTTGTAATGTTGTAACCCCTTTCCACAACTGACTACTATCCCCGTAGGGTGGGTAGGAGACAGGAGAATTCTGTATCGTTATTTGGTGTCAAACCCATTGCTAGAACTCATACCCATTACAAAAACTGTCAACCAAGTGCGAGTCGAACTCGCGCACGAATAGTTCCGTTCTAAACGCAAACGACGTTTGTTGTATGGGAGCCCCACTTGAATAATTTTATTTTGTGTTTAGTATTTATTGTTATAACGGAAACAGATATCCAGCATTTGTGAAAATATCACCTGTTTAGCTATCACGGCTCATGAGATGCAGCAGAACCCCAATTCACGTATTTAATTTACTTTCAATTAATTATTATGAACTAGCATTAATTGCCCGCGGCTTCGCCCGCGTGAAATGAGGATTTCAACTTTCATTTTATACACCTAGAGGCTGAAACTCAATTCATACGAAATGTCATGCAAATATGTACAAAAAAAATCAAAAGTTTCATATAAACTTTTATCACCTATTTTACCCCCTTGGCGGTTGAAAAATCCTTCCTTAGTGGATGCCTACATAATATAAGAAATACGTGTGCAAAATTACAAATTTCTAGCCTTAAGGGTTTGAATCAGCTTTGCCATTTATATAGTATATAGAATATCTATAGATAGATGAATTGTCTTGAGACTTGATTTCATAAACTGATTTCCGGAGTTTGGGTGGATCAAAACTGTTGGTTTGACGTTTATGGAATTACCATTTCGGTGTTTTATCATATCGAGACTGCATCGAATCTGTATTATTGTAACATTTAATTAGCTGAATAGACCTACTGATGATAGACAGACAGATAGACGGATGGACAGACTTAGAAAAGGGTCCCGTTTTATCCTTTGGGTACAGATAACAGAACGCTAACTAGATGTTACCCTTCTACTACTTCATCCACTCAGAAATCCACATGTCGCACGGGAAATATATTGCCGGCGTGATTGGGTAATAGACAGACAGACATATTTACTTTTGCATTTATAGTTAAACTTGGAATTTAGATTTTAGAGTAGAATGAGTAGAATTAATTGAGAAGCACTACATACATACATGCATGCATATATACATATATACATACATAGTTACATACTTACATACATACATACATATATACATACATACATGCGTGCATACATACATATATACATACATACATACATACATACCTACATACTTACATACATACATACATACATACATACACACATACATACATACCTACATACATACATACATACATACATACATACACACATACATACATACATACATACATATTTTACATGCATTTGTTTTAAAATAGGAAAAAGTACACTAATCAGTTGCTAAATTAAAAAGTTACTGGATTAAATAACCTAACAGTCCAGACAGACAGACGGACAGACGGACAGACAGACAGACAGATGGACGGACAGAACGAAACTATAAGGGTTCCTTAATTATTACGGAACCCTAAAATCGTAGTTTTTTGCTATAATTGAAAAAGGAAATAAGCGTTCAAGTCTTTATGTTATTTGTGTCATTTTTTCATAAAACAATCATATTCATAAACCCAGAAGCTAAGTTACTAAAATCTATCATATACTTTAAATGAGACGATCTTGTATATATATAATCGGTATCACGACAACGGCTACAAGTATTACCATGAAATTTAGTATGTAGGGAGTTTTGGGAGAGAAAGGACACCGAGCAAAGCTCGGTCTCCCAGGTACTTTTGTATTAAGTCGTTTAATTAGTCGCACATTGAGTGATCTATAAGTAGCTACGATACGGATTCTCGTTGAAACAAAACTTTTTTTTTTTTTCAAAAAAAGGCAGTCGTGCAAGTAACCTTCTGAACGAGGACAGATGGCTAACCGAATTTAAAATCATGTCATATTTAAGGAAGTGTAATGCACTAAGCGATAAAAATAAAGAATAATGCAGAAAAGCACAGAAAAATAGTAGCAAAGTAACTCCAAATATAAAACCATGCGTAGTTAATGTTTTATACACAGAGTAACTATCTACTTGTCACTGGTACCTTACTAAAATAGCATAGTAACAACTAACACTTGCAGATCATAATAAATTACAGTCCTAATGTCCTTTGATACACGTCACAAGACGAAATCGCTCATGTTATTTGGTCAATTACCGATCCTTATTAGTTCAGCCGAAACGTAATAGAGCGTCCCGTACGCGTATTGACGATTATCACTTTGTACTTTCAGACTCAGGCCAAATAAAAAAGTGAAGACAGAGTTCTGCGAACCACAGTGAGGCCGTGGCCGGTCTAATCTACGCCTAGTCGTGTAATAAGTAATTACACAGTGTTTGGACACACAATATTTAATGAAACTAAGTACTTACCTTGTAAGGTGTCCTGTCGCAGTTCATGGATATGTATATTTACCATGTCTAAAGTGGTAAAATAAAATCACGAAAAATATTTTTATGACTTCTCCCCTACACGTAAAGTTGATGATTTTTTTTTCTCTCGCTTCTACACCATAGATAGTTTACTATGACGATTTTTGGAGTTTACTCCTTAAAAAACGATTTTCATATATAAGGTTTGGTAAAATCAACTACGAATATTTTGGGTATATGATCTACTGCTCATATAAAGACGTTATATATATATATATATATATATATATATATATATATATATATATATATATAAATAAAAATATTGTCATACTCAAAGTTAAAAAATCATCGCATAACGGGTGAATCTCCGCTCTACGCAAACTCGCCCTTATAAAATTAGATTTCTTTTTCGAGTGTAACAAATATTTTTCTGCCTAAACGTCTATACATAAGCAGTAGATCATATGCCAATAAAATATCCGTCATTTATTTTACCGAACCTTATAATATATGCCCCGGTATGAAAATCTATGGGAGTAAAATCGAATTCACGATGTCGGACGGTCACACGGTACGATGTCACACGATGTTAGCCGAAGATGTCACAATTTTAAATTCTCCGTTCAATATCAGAAAACTGCGTTATGTACATTGTATACACTACAGAGTATTTTTTTATTTTTTGAGTGCACTTACTTTACTTTTTGCACACCAAAATTTACTTTTTAGAGTAAACTCCAGTCGTGCGTCGGGGCTGACACACACTTTTTTTGACGTGATAACGTCTTATAATTTGATGGAGCCGGCTGCACGCATGAAAAAACATGACTAATGCGTTACCTGTTACCAGCGTTACCTCGCTAAATATGACGCATTGCCGTTACCTCAGCTAGCCGCGTCTTAGGTATGTGAGCAGTGGGACGGAGAGGCGAGGGCGCTTGATGTTATTACTCAGTTCGGCGCCGGACTTCGCGACGGCAACACGCCTACCTAAGGCGCGGCCAATTAGTTTCGCGCGCACTATAAACATGACGTTGTCACGTTGAACTATAGTCAGTAAACCGACTTTACAGACAACCGATTTTTTTTAAATTTAGGTATCGGTTTGCGAGATACTCAACTTTAAAGCACTTTTTTTGTTAAAATAGTGCCCTCCCCCCTCTAAAAACAGCATGACAAAGCTCTGTCTTCACTATTCTATTTGGTCTGAGTTTTTACTATGCAGAAAGGTATACATACATATCTACTTGAAAATTGAAGTGTTTTCTAATAGATTGAATGTTTATTACTATTTGAACCGAATTAATTACATTTTAAAATAAATATTGTCATATGGGAGAAGATGCAGAGAATAATAGATAAGCTAGATCCTATGCTCCCTTGCTCTACCTAACCTTACCAAGAGAATATTTGTGGGATAAAACTTATTTTCTAAATATTTTCCGTTTTAAATTAGACTAAAATTTTAAATATTTGTCTACTCAATCTTCATAATTTTTAAGTCAGTACCAGCCCGAACAACATCCTGATAATACAATATTTAATATAGAACTTGGCTGTTACCGACTCGAAAATTATGAAGATTGAGTAGAGAAATAGTTAAAATTTTAGCTAAATTTAAAACGGGAATTATTTAGAAAATAAATTTTATTTTATACTTTTTGCACTTTTACTTTAAAAGTAGGTTTTAATTTTTTGATTAAAATAAAAAAATCTTTTTATTTATATTTATTATATTATTATTAACACATTTTAAGAAAGTTATCAATACAAAAAATCCTTCGCTATTCTCACTCTCTCGGCAAAATAAACTCTAGCGTTATTTTATGCCAGTTTTCTGAGAGGCACGGCCTCTTGGAATTTATCAAAATAAGCATTACCGATCTGTGGACCTAATAAACAATCACCAGTGATGATAATGATTAGATACTATATTATTAAACAATTATTCTACAATAGGTACAAAATCTTACTTTTCAGTAGCATATGCTTGGCTTGGCTACTTCAGAAAAAGTTGAAATCACTATATGTATCCTTATAAATTTCGAGGAGTTCCCACGATTCTTCATGGATCCCATCATCAAGTCACCACTTTGGTGACAATGGGACCAAATTGGGATTATACCCTTTGTATCAAAAAAATATTTTGAAAATCGGTCAACAGACGGCGGAGTTATCGTTGATCATACAAACAGCTGAACGAATAACCGCCTCCTTTTTTTGGAAGTCGGTTAAATAGTATTAACTGTCCTTACTAATAATATAAATGTGACTTTCACATTTTGTTTTGTTTGTTTGGTTGTGTCTCTTTCACATAAAAACTACTTATCCGATCATTATGAAATTTTGCACCAGATAGAGATATAAAGTAGACTACCGACATGGACATAGGCTACTTTATCGCGGCAAAATGTACGGTACCGGCGAGATTTCTATTTGCGCGCACGAAGTTACAGGCATTATCTAATACTTATCCTACTTACTATTATAAATGTGAAAGTTTGTGAAGATGGATGGATGGGTGGTTGGATGGTGGATGGATGTATGGATGGATGGATGTTTGTTACTCTTTCACACGAAAACTGCTGAACTGAATTTTGATGAAATTCGGTAAGCTTTAGATTAACACATAGGCTACTTTTTATCCCCAAAAAGTACAGTATTCCCGTGGGATACGGTATTTACGTGGGCGGAGCTGCGGGAAAAAGCTATATAATTATAAAGATAGCTATATTATAAAGACAAAATGATGAAATTTTGCAGAAATATAGACTACGGGGCCTTCCCCGTAGTCTATATATGTCCTTTACATAGGTTACTTTTTATCGCAGGAAATGTACAGTTCCCGTGGGATGATTTTTTTACGCTTATGATGTCGTGGAATACATCTCTTCGTTATAATGACAAACATAATAATATTTGTTTTAGTCTTCTGGAAAAAAATTAAAACAAATATTATTTTGTGCCAATTTTTTCACGAGTCGTTAGTCTGTATTGTTACAGGAATACCTGCTCTTTCTAGGATTTGTGGTTAATAGTAGTACTAAATAGGTCCTAAGAACAACTTGAAAATATTATAGCATTTCCAAGAACACCAAACTACCTAAACAGATTACAGGAATCGAACGCTAAATATAGCGCATTTTTTGTTTATATTTAATCTGAAAAATATGATGCAATTATTTTCTCTTTATGATCTTAAAATATAAAAAACCTCCATGAACAAATATACCATGTTACATCAATAATATTGCCTGTCTATCTTGAGTAAAATTATTGCCACATTAATTATTAAGTATTTAAAAAAATAAACGTATTTTTATTAATTTAGAAATTACAAAAACGAAATCTCGCTGGAACAGTTTGCCGCGATACAAATCGGTACAGTAGTTGGGAGCCTATTCAATGCAAACAAACTCACAAACAAATCTTACCTCTTATAGAAAATAATATAAGTATAGATAATTGATATTATCTGATGCTCCAACCAGTCGCTTGTAATTTTCACACTGCATTAGCATTTAAATACATTCTTAATAAACTTCGAGTCAAGAGTTAACGACTGTCACATTGTTTGTTACAGAACTTCTCCGAAACGGCGTGACCGATTTTTAGGGTTTCATAATACTCAAGGAACCCTTATATTTTCGCTCCGACCGTCGGAAAGAAAATAATAATAATTTTACATTTTAGGAGATGCTCTAAAATCTCCATACAGTTGAAGTGGGAATGAAAAATATTTTTTCATTTTACTCCATCATGTGGGATATCGTTGAATAGGTATTTTAATATAAAGGTAAGGTTTCATACACGACTTTTTTATAAACTCAACCATTTTCGAGTAATCAGCCTCCAAAGTGGTTTATAACTTGGTCCGCCTTGGTATTTCTAAACTACGAGTATGAGACTAAGAAACTTGCAATTGTATATGCTGATAGATCATGCTAAATACTATTTAGGAAAATTATATTGAATAAAATCGGACAGTAAATTTTGAAGTAATTTGAAAAAAAAAAACGTTTATTTTAGTTACGCTATTAGGTACGCGTTTATAGTTACGGAACCCTCCTTAGACATGTCCTGACATGCTCTTGGTTAGGTTTTATTATGAAATTTTGCAGGTGTATTCGGTAGGTATGAGAATAGGATGTAAACTATTTTCCAAACCCCCACGTGAATAATGATTTTGTATAAAAAATATACATGTAACCTTCAATTTTCACACCAACATTTTAATACTGTGATAATCCTAAACCCTCAGTGGTCGTTAAGTCTCTCACGCACCTGCAGGTTGTAGTGGTAGGTTTAAAGTAGGTGTAGATAGTGAAATTTCCAATACAGATGTGCTTAACAGTTATCACAAAAACATGAATAAAGTCGCAGGTAACAAATAGTATATTTGTATGTACAATATAATTTATTCAAATGCTCATGAATAGCTTATTATTAACACGAAGATAGGAATTATTTTTACCGCTTAATGTTGCATTATTAATGAAACAATTGCCACTAAGTATTTAATAAAAAACATGTATTCGATATTAAATAGTAATTACAAGCGAACGTGCATTGTATTTGACAATACAAAGTGTAAAAAAATAACATCATTTTTAATATATTATATTAGGTCATTACATATGAAATTGGCGTTTTGTAAAGGAGTAACATAAAGTCGATTTTTTAAACATAATATATTTATTTAATCAAAGTATATACCATTGTTATCTATGCACTTTTGCCATCTCATAGGTAGTTCATTGATTCCTTTACTAAAAAATCATTCGGACAGGAATCAATAAAATATTTGAAGGCGCTTTGGACTGCCCCATCGGAGTTGAATTTTTTCTCTTGCAAGAAGCTATCCAAATTTCGAAAAACATGGTAATCTGTTGGAGCAAGGTCCGGGGAGTATGGTGGATGTCTTATACATTCCAATTGAAGCTCCTCTAATTTGATAGCCGTCTGTTGTGCAGAGTGTGGTCTAGCGTTGTCCTGAAGCAGCAGTGGCCTAGAGCATCTGACCAACCTCGGTTGTTTAGCAGCTAGCTTTTCCATCATGATCTGCAGTTGCTGGCAATAGACATCTGCCGTAATCGTCTGGCCAGATTTAAGAAAGTTGTAGTGAACGACACCGGCACCAAACGCTCACAAATAACTTTTTTTGAGTCAATTTTCGCTTGGGGCAGGCTTTAGCTGGTTCGCCAGGGTTCAGCCATTGCGATGAGCATTTCTGATTATCGTACAGGATCCACTTTTCATCACAGGTAATGACTCGAATAAAATCCCTTCATTATTGTGCCGGTTGAGTAATGTAACACAGCAATCGATGCGCGTCTGTCGGTTTGCTGCACTTAATTCATGAGGTACCCACCTTTCAAGCTTTTTTACCTTCCCAATTTGCTTCAAGTGGATTAAAACAGTTTTATCATTAATACTGCAGCCTGCTGCTAACTCGGACGTGGTTTGCGATGGATCCGCAATAACCTTCAATTCTTCATTATCAACTTTGGTCTCCGGCCGTCCACGGGGCTTATTCTGTAGGTCGAAATTTCCAGAACGAAAACGTTGGAACCAAAAACGCACTGTGTTTTCTTTTGCGACACCGCCGCCATACACATCATTAATCCTTCGAGCCGTTACTGCAGCACTGGTGCCACGGTGGAACTTGTACTCGAAAATAATACGATATTTCAAGTTTTCCATTTTGTAAACAGAGTGACGAATTACGGTTTTCGAAACACAAATGCATGAGTAAATAGCAGTATAAATTTGAAATTGGAATTCTAACCAAAGAAGATATAGTTGAGACCAAAGTGGCCAGTATGACAAAACGCCAATTTCATATGTAAGGATATAATATAATAACGTCATTATAATAAGTAACGTACAAATTTTAATAATTTTCTATACAAATAACGCCTGCACTGGATGTGCTTTTTGCGTGCTTAGATTATTATTGCTTGACTAATTTTCCTTATAGGTTTTTAATTAAAATTTCTTCATCAGTCGATGCAAGATGTCACTACCCCATAAGTTCTGGTGGCAAGAGTACCGGAGGAGAAGAGAACAGCCTAATGTGCGAAACATGAGCCGGGAGACGATTTTCAGGAAAGTTTTTACAGGGACTTTCAGAGAATATTTGTCAGAGTGCTCTATAGGCGGAATAAGCGCTATATTCAGAAAGGAGATTAGCCCAATAAAAAGGTAGTATGCCATGTTTTGCAAAAATCAGATTTTTTTTAAATTAAATTACAAAAATATTGAATAATAAATATTCAATATTTTTGTAATTTAAATCTGTTATCTACAGTTGTCCTATAATGTTCATTATACTTAATTATTATCATATTATGATAATAATTATTTTATACTAGCTATAGCCCGCGGCTCCGCCCGCGTAAATACAGAATCCCTCGGGAACACTGTACTTTTCGGGATAGAAAGTAGCCTATGTTTTAATCTAGAGCCTAAACTACTACCATACTAAATTTTATCTAAATCCGTTCAGTAGCTTTTGCGTGAAAGAGTAACAAACATCCTCAATAACTTTCACATTTGTAATAATAGGTCTTTACCTATGAAATTGCCGTTCTGCAGTAATGGCCATTTCAAAACAAAATAATTTTTGTTTGGCTAAGAATTCTAATTTCAAGTTTATTTTATTTTAAAAACATGGAATTCTTATTCCAAAAGTAGTCATTTGTTTATTGATTAGTGTTACATTTGCATCGCATTTCAATCTTTTTCGTCATCATGGATACGTTAAAAATTCGAGTAATTATGGAATATGAGTACCGTCGTGGCAGCAACGCGGCACAAGCGGCACGCAACATCAACGTCAAGCAAAATCAAAAATGAACCTCGCGGTCGTCCGAGGAATTTGGTAAACAATGACTAATTAAAGGCGATTGTGGAAGCTGTAGATACACAATCTACGGCTGAATTTGCAGGAGAAAAATTCAATACCCGAGAGGCAGTACAAAATGCCTTTGAAGAATTTATTGCCCCCCGTCCAGCTGATTTCTTTAAGAAGGGCATCAATAAACTGCCACTGCGTTGGTAAAGATGCATTGATTGCATGGGTGATTACTTCGATTAATACAAATAAAAAATACATGAAAAAAATTCGTTTAAATTTTTTCATACGTAAGGACCTAATATTAGTAGGACTTTAAGCGAGAGATATTTATCTATATAAATACAAATGAATTACCGAAATGTTTGTACGTGCATAGCTTCCAAACGACTGCACCAAATTAGATAAATATTTTTTTACGTGTTTGTTTTTGTCAGGAAGGTTTGTATGAAAAAAATATATAAAAAATAAGATTGCAAATAGACAGCAAAAAAATATAGCGGTAAGTAATTCTCCGGGTCAGCTAGTATGTAATATATACGGAGTGTTTTTCCAGAGAGTATCTGAACTTTCAGGAGCGAATATAATCTTGAATATAAGCAACTTCTTCTATGGAATCAACTTTCCAACTTGAAAAAAAACCTGCTGCTTCCTACAAAATGCTATCTATGTCGTAGCCCTTTTGTATGAAACAGCTGTTTTTTTTTTCAAGTAGGAAAGTTGATCCCATAGTAGAAGTTGCTTATATTTAAGAGTATATTCACTCCTGAAAGTTTGGACACTGACTGAAAAAACATCAGCTATCGGTTTCTCGAAATAGGCTGCAAGTATTACCATGAAATTTTGGTATGCAGGGAGGTTTGGGGAAGAAAAATCCATCTAGCTAGGTCTTATCCTTGTGAAACTGTGCACCTATAAGTTATATATGGTTTTTCTTTCGTCGAGCAACAATATATCAATAACTTCGACTCAATTATGTCAGGACATGTAATTAGGCAGTTCGATATGCGTATGTATAATTTTTGCGTAGTTCGAAAATCCGGAATGAGGAAGGTTTTAATCCCGGGCAGATAAATGTTTTTGTGATTTATTCATTTTTTATCTACTAGAACTCCGTACAAGTTACCCAGATACTAAAATATAAATCCGAGCAAAGCTCGGTTACCCAGGTACTAATATACTAAACTTTTTACAGGATAACAGCCATTGTAATATGTTCTCTTCTGTTCAGCTGTATATTCTACTTCCTGAGATACACCTGGTTTGACAGTCTAGCGAAGCCCTTTATAGTGACCATGGACACTACATCCTACCCCATAAGGAATATAGACTTCCCTGTCATAGCGTTATGTAACTTTAACAGAATCAGTAAGAAGGCTTTAAGCAACTTTGTTACACAAAGGTATATATATGTATATATATATATATATATATATATATATATATATATATATATATATATATATATATATATATATATATATATAAACCATCTATATCTAATATTTAACGGACACAATTATTTAGTAGTTGATAATAAACATTTTTTTAAGTAAAACGTCTTTTTGCACGCTTGACTTGAGGAGTAGGCTGGTGAATGTGTGACGAGAGCGTTACGAAAAGTGTGATCGGGCGAGGCGAACGGAAGATGTGAGGGAGATAAAAGTTAGTGAAGATAGAAAGAGAAAGAGAGAGAATTGTTTCGTATATTACTAAAGAGCCGTGCGCTCGCACATTTTCATTCTCTCTTCCTCTCATAGCCAGTGCATGAAAACAGAAATTTTACTTCAATCGTATGGTCTAAAGCACACTGGTTTTCTTAAATATTATTATTTTTGTCTACTAAAAATTATAAGAATTTATTGTGACGAGAGGTCGCCCTATCGTCGAAATTCTCACACAATAATTCATAATACTATAATTTTCTAGCTATCGAGCCATCGTCACTAGAAATGAGTCAATCGAAGAGGTGACAACGTTCTTTAGACATCTTGGAAGACTAATAGATCACACTCATGATCCACATCTAACGCTTAATCCATTGTCACTTTCATTTTCAAAATATCTTGGAAACACCTATAATATTACTAAAATCATGCGACAAGTAAGTAAAATTAAACACAACTTTATTCAGGGCAACCCTTAAAGTGCCTTTAGGCTGCGACTACTTGGGATGGCTGCCTAGCTGGCAAACCAAATCCGCCTTCTCTTGACAATTAATATATTGGCCATTGGGTAGGTATCTATCTCCTATGGCGTTGTGTATATAACATCCTGTAAGCTAAGCTTTTAGCTGTATTCTTCAGGTTTGAAATCCAGTAAGCGAGGGTCAGTTCACTCCGAAACGATACGTGACGCTACTCGGCGCTGCATTTTAAAGATAGCTATTTTATAATTGAATTATATTTGCTACACAAGAAGGTACACGTTTCATAGGATATCACTGCGCATGTGCTGTGCAGCGCGTTGCAACCCGACATTCGAACTCAATATCCCACAGGAATACTGTACGTTTTAGGGATAAAAACTATTACCAATATACCAAAATACATCGTAATCCGTTCAGTAGATTTTACGTGAAAGAGTAACATCCATCCATCCAACCATCCTCACAAACTTTCACATTTACAATAGTATGAAACGAAATTCACAAATGAAACATTTAACCTGTTGCTTTAACATTTTTGCTAGCTACGGACATTGTGTACGATCACATGATTAATTAGGTACCTGCTAATAAAAAATTTAATAAATAAAAAATTAAATAATGACAGGTTGATAGGCGTTCATGTATATTGTTTTTGATATATTATTGCAATCAATGTAAAAATTCAGAAACATGACATCTGACGCTACTTCACGTCGCCTTTTATGGTTTTCACTTCAATGGTAGTATCAATGACATTTACAATTAATTCCGAGAGGTAGTAAAACTAGCTACAATAACTTTTGATACATATAAACAACACATAAATAAAACGTTCACAGCTATCTGGTGAGGACTTACAAGTACAGGCTCGCTAGCAAAATTCGCCGCGATAATCGCGAGTCGAGAAGGTGTTGAAGAAATGTCAAGTGTGTCGTTTTCAGCACTTTTTTCCACTCTTGCGTTTATTACAGCTTATGAATAATATCGTGGTAGAAGCCTAGAAATTTAAGCTAGGGATTGCTTTTTGAAACCAACCAGGTTTCTTAGAAAGAAAAAAAAATTTTTGACAACATCATTGAACTGCTTGTTCCAGCTAGCGCCATCTTGCGAGGACATGATCCTTAGATGCACTTGGTCAGCCAGACTGGTAGATTGCAACTCTATATTCAAGGTTTACAGGACCGCACATGGACATTGCTGCGCCTTCAACACCGTGTTCCACGACTCTACCAGCTGGCAAGTATATTTTGCCATGGTCTTAAAGCATGGACAACTTATACCCACGACTATTTTAGATTATACTTAATGTTGTCCGTGACTTCGTACGCGCTCATGGAAATCTCGAGTCAATCGTACATTTTACTGCGACAAAAAGTAGCCTGTGTCCTTCCCCGTGGTCTACTCTAAATCTGTGCTAAATTTCATCAAAATCAGTCCGGTCAGTCAATCAGTCAATCAGTAGTTTCGGTAAAATATTATTGTGTTTCTTTTTTTTTAATTTACTAGAGCTCCGATCAAAGTAGTTAGTTGCGACTCTAATAATGGCAGTCCGATTGGCAGTTGGGTTAATTTTTTGCGTTGTTCGAAAATTCGGTATTCGGGTTCAAACCCCGGTAATATTATTGTGGTTCTTTTTTTTTATCTACTAGAACTCTGATCGAAGCTCGGTTATCCAGGTACTATTAGCATAAACAAGTAAACAAAATATTCAGAATGTTTTTTTTTTCAATATCTTTTAATGTTCCGTTTAAAAGATAACGTCTTGAATTTTGCATAAGCAGTTACTTGTTTTGTCTATTGATACGGCTAACGACTGATAGGGCGACGGCCCCTGGTAATGCTCTCAGTAGGCTCTGAAGCCTGAACTCTTATAATAGCTAATTATTAATCTAAGCACAAATAATATAGCCTATAATATTAGTCCTATTACCTGCGCCTTTTGTTTTCAAGGTACAATAATACTGCAACCAAATTGCAACAGCAAACAAGTCCAGGGTCGGTTTATGGTCTGAATGTTATCCTGGATCCAATGATTGATGATTACGAATATTCTATACAAAACATCTATGGTTTTGAAGTAAGTTTTAAATAAAACTCCTGACGAGTGACGACTTACTTTGTGATTCGTCAAAGAATATACATGTTACTTACGTAAAGATCCGTCATTCAACGATTTACATTTTACACAAATTACAGCTCGCGGCTATGTGTGCGCAGCTAGGCCAGTGCGGGGTCCGCGAGACGTGGGGTTTTACAAGCCAGGACTAAGGGTTCACAAGCTCGTTTCGTGCTTTGACATAATTGACAATATAATAGGTCTTAATCTATGAAATTGCCAATCTGCAGTACTGGCCATTTCAAATCAAAATAATTTTTGTTTGGCTAAGAATTCTAATTACAAATTAATTTTATTTAAAAAACATGGAATTCTTTTTCCAAAAGTAGTCATTTGTTTATTGATTAGTGTTGCATTTTCATCGCATTTCAATCTTTTTCGTCATCATGGATACGTTCAAAATTCGAGTAATTATGGAATATGAGTACCATCGTGGCAGCAACGCGGCACAAGCGGCATGCAACATGAACGACGTTCACGGAGCTAACACTACAAACCAACGCATTACCTGTTATTGGTTTGCTCGCTTCCGTTTGTTTCCGTTCTGGAAATTTCGACCTGAAAAATGAACCTCGCGGTCGTCCGAAGACTTTGGTCGACAATGACGAATTAAAGGCGATTGTGGAAGCTGATGATACACAATCTACGGCTGAATTAGCAGCAGCTTTCCACCTTAGCGTCACAACAATATTGGGCCATTTGCGTCAAATTGGCAAGGTAAAATAGCTTGACAAATAGGTGCCCCACGAACTCAATGATCGCCAGCGCGACCTCATACCTACTGCACAGCAGACGGACTCCAAGTTACAAGAACTAGGGTTGGAAGCTCTCGGTCATTCGCCCTACTCACCAGACTTTGCGACTACTACTTTTTCCAGAATTTAGATAACTTCTTGGCGGGAAAAAAATTCAATACCCGAGAGTTATATAATTTGTTGCCTCCCGTCCAGCTGATTTCTTTAAGAAGGGCATCAATAAACTGCCACTGCGTTGGCAAAGATGCATTGATTGCATGGGTGATTACTTCGATTAATACAAATAAAAAATACATGAAAAAAATTTTTTTTATTCAAAACGGCAATTTCGTAGGTAAAAACCTAATAATTTCATGATATAATGATATATGTAGATTTGCCTGAAGCTTCGTTTGGATTATATCGGTGTCAACCTTAGGCTTACGTCAACATGGCTGACAATCGCTGGTTCTCGAGCTGTCATTTGTAGAGAGTGTCGCCCTCAGATGTGTCGCCCTTGTGGCTTCGTCAAGCGGCTAAGGATACTTATAGAAGCCCAATCTAGTATCTTAACTCGTTTGGCGAAACACCACTATATTTAATGTCAGTTTTCTCTGGAACCGTGGCATCTCTCCGGTTGAAGCGGTTTAATCGTGGGGAAGCATAGTTCACCCAGAGTGAGCTCACTATCCCTAAATTTAAGATTAATTTTAAGATTTCCTGACAGGCTCTCATATTTGACCCCGCTCTCATCGCTGACCCCACAGTGGGTGGGGTGAAACAAGTCATTCTGCAGCCAGGCAACAAATTCCTTTTCGAAGTGCAGTCCACTAAGCAAATCGCCACCTCCGAAGTCAAGAAGTATTCTAAGCAGACGGTATTTTAATTTATTACCATCTTTAATTCCAATAGATAAATACAGTTAGGGACATCGTGTTACAGTTCGATCACATGATTATGAAAAGAAGGTATTTTTTTTTAATTAAAATCATTATTTAAACATACACTGCCAAAAAATGTATTGGGTACACCGCGAATATTCTCTACTTTACTACTGTTACCTAATTTTGGCCTTAACAAATAGTGTGTGGGCCAAAATTAGGTAGGTAAGTGGCATCCGTCACTTACATAGGTAAGTGACGGATGCCACTAAGGTATGTATGCCAGTAAGGTGTCTCATTTCTCAAAAAAAGTAGTCAGAATGTAAAAGTTTAATAGTGAGACAATATTTTTTTTATAAAAAACATACCGCGTATTGCGTACGGATAACCATGATATTAAAACTACCAACCAAAACTTATTTTTTTCTTTTTTCAGAGAAGTTGTTTCTTTCACGATGAACCACTAAGAAAATCGAGCCACTTCTACTCGTATAGTTCTTGTATTGTGAATTGTCGGATCAAAACCATGCAAACTCTTTGCAATTGTATCCCATACTACTTATCATCGTCGCCTGAACAGGGACCAGTCTGCACTTTGGACAATTTGAAATGCCTTAACAAATATAAAGGTAAGGCACACCACGTGGACGCGGAGGAATGGATATTGGATAATGGATGGAGGATATGAAGCGCAACTGTTACATACCTAGATGAAACCGATGAAACTGATCGCCTAATGGTAGGCAATCACCGCCTATCATAGACATGAGCAATACCAGACATTCCCATCCATTCGTCATCGAGCCTCCGCTCCGATGCCTTCGATCACTCAGCAAAATACAGCGTTATTTCACGCCGATGATCTGTGACTTCTGTCAGGCCGTAATATTATAATTCCTCCGTTAGGACGCTTTCACAGCTCCCGCGGTGACACCGCTTTACCAGGGTTTGTGTGTCAGTTTGTGATCACCGCTAGTGTTACCGCTAGCAGCGGAAGCGGTGAAACCGCAGCTGCGGCGCGTGAGTAGAGGCGCTTTGAGTTAGTCCATTATTAAGGTTTTTACAGATGGATTCATGAAGTAGATTTTATAATAACTCAAGCTTTAAATGTACAGACTAAAATCTATGTATGTATTACCTAATTTTTTAACCTTTTCCTGCGCGAAAATCTATTGTTGCAGAGAAATTCTACAACCTATATCCTTTCGATATAAATGATATTGCGGGGTTGGAGTCTGAAATACAAAACTCTTTATTCTGCCCTGACTGTTACCCAGATTGCGAAACGATCGTTCACAAGATGAGACATTCAATAATACCATTCAGAAGATTTGGCACTGATGAAAAACAATTTAATAGCCGAATTGTGTAAGTATTAGGCTAGGACTATATAACCGGAATCTCTCCGACCAGAGAAAATTCAGAGCATTGAAAATAGAACTCTGGTCGTCTCGTCGATTTTTGAACCCTCAAATCTTGGGTTTAGATTATTCCAGATGAATTTAATTTTCAGGATATTATGTTCCCAGTAGCGGACTTATTATCCATGTAAAGTTTTGATTGCATAGTTCTTATATTTTAGATTTTATTGATATCTAAAAACCCCTGATTTCGTCACTGACTCACTGATA
Source organism: Phengaris arion (assembly GCA_963565745.1). Lineage (NCBI taxonomy): Eukaryota > Metazoa > Arthropoda > Insecta > Lepidoptera > Lycaenidae > Phengaris > Phengaris arion. The sequence goes on along the minus strand of OY751435.1, from coordinate 11,190,819 downwards.
ATCAACAAAATTATATGGTACTTCTGAATGTACTAGAAAGCTGAAATTTGGTACGTGAGCTTGTATTAGTACACAATTAACATAATAATTGTCAAATTTTATCCTCCAACCCTTTAAACTAGGGGATGAAAGTTTGTATGAGACTTCATCCGTGTTATGAATAACAACACAAGCGCTATTTAATTTCTGCGATTTATGGGGCCACACCGTCCAGGTGTCTCTCCTATCTAGCTGTCCCTGGCCCATTCGTGCCGAAGCACGTGATTCTCCCAAGGTTATTACGTATAATTTTAATAACTAGGTACAGCTTGGCAAAAAATAGTATGACGCGGTGACAGCAGGAACTAAAAACATTTTCCGCTTTATCATTTAAATATATCATTCATTTAAATCAAATATAACATTCCAATCTAATAAGAATAGTAGGTCCTTATTAGATTGGAATGTTATATTTGATTTAAATATAATATAATTATAAATATACATGTAATAAATTTCTAACTGATCGCTGTCTGTACATGGGAGATAAATAAGAAAAACTATTTTAGGGGCGCTTTATGAACAGTATAGAACCCAAAACAATGATTTTTTGAATTTTTGTCTGTTTCTCTGTTTGTCTGTACGTTTGTACACGCTAATCTCAGAATCTACTGAACGGATTTTGATGAATTTTGGTATTGTAGTTGTTTAGACTTTAAATTAACACATAGGCTACTTTTTATTGCGGAAGAATGTTCCCGTGTACGGTTCCCGCGATACTTGTTTTGCGCGTACGAAGTCAACGACTTAACCGATTTGAATGCGGTTTTCACTCATGCGTTTTGGTTTGCTCTACTAAAAATTGAGTGTTGTTTAGTGTTCAGTGTTGTTTAGTGTTCAGTGTTGTTTCAATTCAATCGGTTCATAATTATGTCAGTCCAAAGTGTATAACATAAAAAAAATATATAGAATAACTGATTAGTTGAACTGGCTGAAACTTTACGTAGGTAATCATTGATGTATGTTCATACCAGGGGGTCAAAAAAGGCCACTTTATGTGTTTCATATTATGACTCATATATTTTTTCAACTTTGTTTTTTACCTAAGTGCGTCATTTTACGCATTTCTATTGAAAACTGTCAAAATTGATGTTTCCTAATATGATGAAATCAGATGAATCATGTAGCCATTTTACAATTTCACGATTTTTGTATGGAAAAAAATATATGAAACACCTAAAGTGGCCTTTTTAGACCCCAAGGAGTAATAAGTGAGAAGTTTTATTATGATCGTAGCGCTAAATCATATTAAGCAAAGCCGATCATGGATTCAACTAGGATGGGTGACCACAATCCCAAATATTTTTTAGATCAAAGTCTATATGCCTACGATTTTCGAAATCATTAAAAACGACGACGAACATATCCTTACTTATTATAAACGCGAAAGTTTTATGTAATGTAAAAAAAAATTAACTATGAATGTTCGTTACTCTTTCACGTAATAATAGCTGAACGGATTTTAATGAAATGTGATAAGGTAGTAGTTTAGTCTCTGGATTAACACATAGGCAGCTTTATCGCAGTAAATTCATTACGGTTCTCTCAAGACTTCTTATTCGCGTTCGAAGTCGCGGCTAACATCTGAACTAAGTACCTATAGGTACTAATATTATAAAGAGGGAAAGCTAATATTATAGAGGTGAAGTTTGTTTCTTTGCGAGTTTGTGACTTACCGAGATTGTAAGGGGTAATCTCTGGATCTACTTCAACCTATATTTAAAATTATATTACCAATAGAAAACCACATTATTTGAGAGTGTCATAGGCTTATTAACCCAAAAAATGATAAGTTTTCTCGTTTGTTTGCAAAATAAATAAAAAAAATCGAAGCGAACGAAATCGTTTTTGAGAAACGATGAGAGATGAACTCAATAGAGGTCTAGAGAAAAGTTTTTGCGTTTGATAGTGCCTGCAGAAAATATAAATAGCATTTGCCCGCTGCATCAACCGCGTACAATTGGGTTTTACACGATATCTTTGTAACAATTTAAAACTTTAATCCCCTATTTTACTTTCTTAGGGGTTGAATATTGAAAAACGCTAAAATATGTAACTCGGCATTATTTTTCCGCACTCAATTCATGCGAAATTTTATGCGAATTTGTCCAAGGAATATAAAAATTCATACAAACATTTATCCACCTTGGGGGGTTGAATTTTGAAAAATCCAATGCTTTCGTCAAATGAGAAAAGCGTGTTTGTAAAAAAAGTGTGCCATATTTTAAATTTTGAATATGACACACTTTTTTTAAAAGTTGAAGAGATAAACAAGGCTAGGACTATGTGATCCGGAATCTGGAAGGCCGGAGAAAATTCAAAACGCTAAAAATGGAACTCGTAACTGCGTTAATTCAATAGAGCTGGAAATCGAACACACAAGTGTCGAGTCAAATATCAATGTCATATATTATGACAGTTTGACACTCGACACTTAGATTTTCAGCTTATTAGTGCAGAGTTATTTTTTCAATGCTCTGAATTTTTTCACCGGATTCCGGTTATTATAGTCTCAGCCTATGGTCGTGTTAACTAACGTGGGCATTACACACACTTTCCAGTTTTCTCTAAAATTTATTATAAATTTAAGTCCCCCGCTGAGTCTGTCTGTCTGTGTGTTCGCGATAATCTCAAAAACTACTGAAAGGATTTCCATGCAGTTTATATTTACCGACAGAGTGGTTCCTTAGGAAGTAGGTACATATAGGAATAATTAGTTAAATTTTTGTGAAAATTATTTAATTTATGACGATTATTGTTGAAGTTGTCGTAAAAAAATCAAGTCGTCTGGGAGCTTTTATCGAAAACGCTGCATTACCTAACCCGTTGGACCTAAACTGTCCCACGCGGGCGAAGCTGCGGGCAAAAGCTAGTAACAAATAAATATAGTAAAACTCCTTTCTTTTCCTGCTATCACGTGTCACACTCTTTTTTGCCAAGCTGTACCTATATTATGTTTATAGAGCTGGCCTGAATATGTCCAACTTGTGCATGCTGAGCGTTTACCAGGCCACTGCGTCCGGCGTGTTAAATCGCCTTGACGTCGTCCTCTATTGGTTTGAGGTCTTAAGTAAGTTGATTTTAGCTTAAAAGAATTCTATTAAAATTATATTTACCCATGGATGGCATAATTCTTTATTTGACCACTTGATAGTTAAAATTTTGTTTATTAATTTTTATTTATTTTTAGGTAACGTGGGCGGGTATTGTGGAGTTCTTGTTGGATTGTCAATCATCAGTGCAGTGGAGTTGCTATATTTTTTTGTTTTTAAATTTGTTTATAATTACGTAAATATATTTTCGTAGTCATAGTTTTAATACCTCCTTGCCGCAGAATATGTTAGTAAACTATTAACTAATCGTATGTAATTTGGGTATTCCTATAATGTCAACAGCTGATTATCGGCAGAAGGAATAAACTTTTGGTGTTGTATTTTACCAGACTAAGTTGAAGCCAAAAGGAAGGGTAATGATTTTGGCAGTCTATGAATGTATATATGTTTGTTCCCTCGTAGCGTCTAAGCTACTGGTCCGATTTTAATAAGACACGTATTTAAACTTGCGACAGAGCAATCAAATTTTGAGTGTGAAAAAACCGAATATAGAATACTGAATTACTATGTTGGCGAAAGAATGCAAGGCACAAAATATACCAATTCCGGTGACTAAATAATGCCAGTTCTGTAAACTAAATATTCCAAACCAGCAGAAAGCTACTATTTTGGCGAACAAATAACCATCTTGGCAACAATTTGAGAGCACACATTTAATTTAAGAATAGGCACATATATTTTCCCTGATACAGGTTATTCAAAAACCATAATAAGCAGCAAAACGAGTAACGTAATTGAGTGTACAAAATTCCCATTTTAAATTTTTCTATGTTACTGGGGGACAATGAAATCATTCATTTTTAAATTTCAAAATGCCGGATGTTTATTTTTCGTAAGATTGGGGGTTTTTGGGGTGCTGGATAGGTAAATGACATTCATTTTGAAATTCCAAGATTATTATGGGTGTCCTTTTGTAGGTTGCTGGGCGTGCTGATTACAAAAAAGTACATAATTAATCCATTTTGAATTTCCAAGATGATAGACATTTAAAAAAATTGATTATATGTTTCTGGAGTCGCCGGTTACAAAAATTCATTCATATTGAAATTTAAATTTTTCTGTAAAATTTATATAGGTGTCGTCTTCGAGGTTTCAAGGGGTGCTGAATACAAAAATGATATCCAGTTTGATTTTCAAAGATAGCGGACATTTATTTTTAATGAAATGAATTTAGGTGTCCTTTTCTAGGTTTAGGGATGTTAATTACAAAAAAAAAACATTTATTTTGAAATTTTAAAAAGGTGGATGTTCTTTAATTTCTGTAAAATAATATAAATAATAATGAAAAAAAAAATTAAGGTAATGTAAAATGATAATAATCATCAATCCTAATCAGCTAAACCCTAAGAACTTTTGAATGAAAACTTATGTCATTTTTACGAAGAATGAAAATTCTCCATTTTGGAAATTGAAATTGGAAGATGATTTTGTAATTAGCACCTCCAGAAACCTCGAAAAGGATACCCATATTAATTTTAATAAAAATTAATGTCTGCCATCTTGGAACACCACTATTAAAAAAACTTATAAATGTATCTGCATAAGATACTCATTTAATAATAATTATGATAAGCTTTCAGACAGCTTTGGTCCACATGTTACATTAATCTTAAAAACTAGTGTTAGTATACATTTTAAAATTATTTAAGTTTATCATGCACATAATATTATAAAAGTGAGACACGTCATCTATTACATCATCCCATGTGACACAGCGCCACAGCGATTCACATACAGGCAGTCGAGTCTTCCAGCAAACATGTCCAGTATGCTATTAGTACTGCCTCTCACCCTATGCACCAGGGACCCGCACCTTTTTCGCATTGTCCCGTAAAAGCAGTCCACACGCGCCTCCGCAAACATCCCTGACGCACTGCAACATTGAGGCAGCCCCAACAGCACTCTGAACGCGTTGTTAAATTGGACACGGAGGGCGCTATAAGATTTCTGGGTATAATTAGCCCACAGGCTACACGTGTAAAAGGAGGTGCAGTACGCCCTGAACAAGGTTACCTTGACGTTATGTGAACGACGCGCAAACCTGCGAGCGATCATGTTCGCCCGTACCGACAGCGCCCTCCGTTCCCTCTCTATATCACAATCATCCTTGAGTTCTGGTGTCAAGTAATGTCCTAAGTATTTATGTATTTATAAACTCTTTCAAGTAAAATGTTATTAATAGAAACAGATGGCATGTTGGGTGGACACTTGCTCCCGACCCAAAGACCATTATCTGACTCTTCTTTACATTGTAACTCAAGCCATGCAAATTCGCATATGACTCGCATTTAGAAATTAATTTTCTTATGCCACACACAGACGCACCCAGTAGCACCATGTCGTCCGCATAGCTGATGTTGTTGACACACTCCATCAATATGACAGCCGACCCTGGTGCTACTGAGCTCATATATCAAATCATTGACATAAATGTTGAACAAAGTCGGTGACGTCAGCCCCAGCATCCAGAACACAGTCTGAGGCGCCAAGCAAAGATTTTACAGAAAAATGGTCCACAAAAAATTGGCAATCTGTTCATAACTAGTTAACCCTAATTTATTAGGAAAAACTATTAAATCTATAAAATATGAAAAAATTAAATAATTAGAGAAAAATATCTTCTCCTGTAAATTTTCCCAATTAGTAGATAGAACAAACAATTTTTTTTTTTGGGATTTTATGACCCGGTGTTTACAACCTTTAGGTCAACTCTTATTATTCATAGACGTATATTACGTATAAGAGCACATTCCATTAAATTGTCTTAATTGTATTCTTTATGTAATTGTAGATGTGCTTGTAAGTAAGTTCGTCTTGTAACAATTGTTTTAATGGCGGCGGGCGGGTCAATAAATCACACTTATTTTCAACATCACTAAGTTCACTGGCCAACACTAGTCTGTCGATCAAAAATTTTTGACAATCGAAGATAATGTGCTCCACAGTTCCATCACTTGAATTGCAATGTGAACAGGTTTTATTCGCAATAATGCCGAGTCGAGCAAGGTGTGACAGTGCAGTATTATGACCAAAACGCAGTCTATTTATGATAGTAATAAAGTCTTGAGTAGCATCTTGCATACGATGATACCAAGGTCTTGCAGGTAAGCTTTCTTGTATGCTTCCATACCATTTTCCTTTCGTATCTTGATCTTTCTTCCACATTTCTAACCACAACTTTTGAGTATTCTGGTCAATACATTGCAAGTAATCGGACATAGGAACACTCATTTTTTTTCTAACGTAGCATTAACTCCTTCATATGCAGTTTTATCAGCCATTTCATTGCCAGAGATACCTTTGTGGAAAGGCACCCATAAAAAGAAAATTTGGATATTTTTATTGTGGTATAGGTGAATTATTTGTTTAATGAAGTAAAGGATATAATTAGACTTCAATTTAACTGTGAGGGTAGTTAAAGATGTGATCAAACTCAAGGAATCAGAAATTATTAAAAAATAATTAATGTGATTTCGCGAATACGCATTAATGCCTGATACACTGCATATGCCTCTGCCGTTAATATAGAGCAGGGTTCATGCAGAATAAAACTTGAAGAGAATTTTGCTTGTGGATCATATAGAGCAGCATGTACATAATCACTTGCTTTGCTCCCATCAGTGTAGATAACATAGTACATTGTATTTTCCTCCAAAAATTGAAGCGATTCCGAATTATTGTTTATTGTTTGTTGAACTACATTAATTGGATGTGAAATTCACTGATAAGAGAAAGAGTAACATGGCCATGGAAACTGTTTTCTAATTTTTGAAAAAATATTGTCTATTTCCAGAAATATATCGGACAGTATTGGAGAATTACCACATAGTAGACCTTGTGCTGTTGTTAATGGTCTTCTTGGGGATCTATCTATATAAGATACGATTCAGTTTATTACTTTTACTACTACTAATTTATTTACATGAGAACTATTCATATAAACGAGTGAGCTATAGTCTAAGTGACTTCTAACAATACTTTTATACAATATTGACAATATTTTAGGGTCTGCACCCCATGTTACGCCACAAAGTGATCTGATAACATTTCATCCTGTGTGAGCATTTTTGGATATATATTTAATATGTTCTTCAAAAGTTAGCTTTGGGTCCAGTATTATTCCTAAAAATTTCTTTGAAGTGACTCTATTTATAATTTCATTATTGTAAATAATATTTGGATTTGGAGCTTCTTTGCCGAAAAACATAACACTACTTTTAGAGGGGTTAATTTTTAAATGTAAACGATCATTATAATATTGTAATAGTTGAAATAAGGATTTGTTCATTTTATCTATTGCAATATCTAAGTTGTAATTAGTGATGTATAATACAGTGTCATCAGCAAATTGTAAAATATTTACATTCCTATTATTTACATATTTACAAATTTCACTTGTGTATATATATTGTACAGTAATGGAGATAGTGTGGCACCCTGCATTTGCCTCTTGAGGCACATTTGGGTCCATGTAAAATATTGTTATGCCTAGCATAGATTGTTCTGTTGTTCAAAAAATTAAAATTCCACTTACATAAGTGCCCGGGCACACCCAACCTAGACATGATTTGAACTAGTATACCAGGATCAACACTGTCAAAAGCACTTTGAACGTCTAGGAATACGCAAACAGTGTTTAATTTTCTATGTTTTGCATTTTTCAGGTCAGAGATTAAAGAGGCGAAACTGTCTGCACTACTACGCCCTCTACCTAAGCCATATTGTATATGTGGAATGAAACACTTGGATTCAACATACCAATCAAGACGGACTTTCACCATATTTTCGAATATTTTACCAAGACAGGATGACAAGGAAATTGGTCTATAAGAACTAGCAAACTCATGAGATTTATCGGGCTTAAGTATTGGGACAACACACTGTGTTTTCCATGAGTGTGGAATAGATTTATTATGCCAAAGCAAATTGAGGATGTTAAGAAACAACTTTTGGGCAGATACATCTAAGTTTTTAATTACCATGTAAGGATAATCATCTAAGCCAGGAGTTGTATTTCGTTAGTGCAAGCTTGTTAAAAATTCAGACCATGAAAATGGATCCAGTAAAAATTTAGAATTTGGGTTATCATTGCTGATTTCAAAAAGAATGTTCAGTTGATCTACTTCAATTAAGTTGCTATTATCTGATAATTTATCCAAGAGTGGAGATATAAACTCATTTGTGTATGATTTATTCTTAGGTCTTATGCCATGAACATTTTCAAAAAATTCCAAATTTTACTTATGTGAGTATTTCTATTAAAAGTGTTACATAAGTTATTCCATCCAATTTTTTTCTGTTCTGAAATTGTTCTCTTTTTCTGGGCATCTTTTCTTTTATAATAAATATAATTTTCAATAGTAGGCTCTTTTCTATATAGTTTGAGTGCATTATATGAAGCAAGAACACTTTGTTTACATATACTATTCCACCAGGGAGATGGTGGTCTGCTTATGAAAGTGTTCGTTTTAGTGAGCTTTGGGATTGACATTTCTTTAAGAGTATCTAAATGAAAACAGAAATTATTATAAGTTGAAATAGGATCATGTGATTGAAGTGTCAAATCATTAAATATTGTTTTTGAAAGAACTGTGTATGTTGCCCAGTCAGCTTTTTTATATATGAACCTATCTATAGGGGAATTGAGATGATATTTATCTATATGTAATGAAATCTCTGTTATTGTTGGATAATGGTAACTTCCCATTGTATCATCATGTACAGACCATTCACATACTGGTGCGAGGCTGCCACTGATGAAGCTTACATCAATGGCAGAAGCAGTTTGTCTAGGGCGATTTATAGTTGTAGGTCTACCATCATTTAAAATACACAAATCTAAGTCATCAATTAAATTAAATAACTCCTGACCTCTACCTTTCGTTGACTGACAACCAAATGCAATATGATGAGCATTAAAATCACCACTCATAAATATGGGCTTTGGTAGATCATTAATAATGTAACGGAGTCTATTTATTCGTATATGCCCACTTGAAGGTGGACAGTATACACAGAGAATTGTTAAACTACTATATCCTGTTGATACAGATACAGCAACTGTTTGAATGTCTTCATAAAATCTGGTATCTAATATATTATATTTAAGGTATGCTTTTATCAGTATTGCAACTCCATTATGTGCATTGTTTGAATTTTTGTTGTAAATATTATATCCTGGTATTTTAAAATTATTATCTTTGAACCATGTCTCATTAAGAAGGCAAATATCAATATTTTGTTGTTTTAAAAATTGAATTAATAAAGGTTTTTTACTATTTGCACTTTGAATGTTATACTGCGCAATACATAGCTTGGATTGTGTAGAACTAGGCCCTACACAATCCATTACGTTAAGTTTTTTAATAATGCATCTTTAATAGTTTTAATATTAGTGGCTGTACTGTCATCTTTATTGGCTAATTCCACCAACGTCTACACTAGGGCCAAAAGTACATCGTTGTTGGAAATTATTTGAGTTTTAAGATCTTTAGAATGGACTATTTTAACTTTATTTAGATCTTGTACAGACTTATTTGCAGAGATATTCACAGACTTATTTACAATAACATTACTATTTACAGGTTGTGGTTTTGGTGGTGGGAGTGAAGGGAAATCTGTTTCATTGGTGGTGACTTGTTTTGCTAAGGCGACACTTGCATAAGATATGTTGTTTTTCTTTTCAATGATCTTCTTTGTTTTAATAGGACATAATCTAGATATCGCAAGATGATGCCCACAGAAATTTATGCAGCTGATTTCTGTTGGCTTATACAAGCTTATATTCCTTATACAAGTGCTCACCTCCGCAAAAACTACATCTTTGTTTACCATTACAGATCTTTGCTGAATGATTAAATTTAAAACACCTATAGCACTGTAATAATGGTGGAATATATTCAAAAACTCTGTACGAGAATAAATCATATTGTACATTATTAGGCAGTACATTAGATAAAAAAGTGATGCTTACAGTCTGCAATGCAAAGCGCTCTTGTCCTACTATCTTTGAAAACCTTCTTATTGCCACTATTTCATAAATTGAAGAAAAGAGAGAAGAAAGAAAGAGAAAGAAAAAAGAAAGTCTTGTGTAAAGTTCTTAGTTAATATATTCGCTGGAACAAATCTAATGATGCCGGTTTTTTCAATTTGCGCTGCCAGTATGAACGCCTTCATGTTATATTTTGTGAGGAAAGTGGTGTTATTAATAAAGTTATTGGCCGTATTATATTGCTTGAAAATAACTGCTATTTTATTGGCATTCACCCTCTGAATACCCGTCACACCTTTCATGTCCATTGCGAAAATATAGTTTAAGTATATAGGGCTCTTGTTGCCCAATCTATCGTCGTTTGTGGATTCCACATACACTTTAAAGTCTGTGTTGGTTGAGTTTTCCGGATAAAGTCTTTTATAATTCGGTTTGTAATAAGGCAGATATGCATCTCGCTCATCGCCGCAGTCCGATCGTCCAGAGCCTCCATTGCTATTGTGCTTTTCAGCAGCTAATAGCAATATTTCAATTCACTTTAACTATAAAAAAACACTATTTATAGGGAAAATTTAAAATTAAGTTTTATAGTCAACCGCGCTTTTTCAAGGTTCCCGCCAGAATCATAGAACAAACAAGCACTGAGTCGACGATTTGTCAATGTTGCCAACTTAGTTGTTTTACAAAGTCTTACTACTAAATTAAGCGTCATCTTTTGGCGCAAGTGGTATCAAAAACGGTCAATAAGAATTTTCGATTCTTTTTCTGTCACTAGGCGGCGCTTGGTAGTCCGACGGTCCTTGTCGTGTCAAAAAGCTGTCAGATGTCACGAATTTAAAAACCCTCATTGCACACAGACGATACGATTTTGCATCCGTTCAGGCCGAACTGAAGGTAAACCGGACCGTATCCATATACGGTTATACAACCGTATACCCTTAGGTTTATTCAACGTAAGGTAGTAACCAAAACATAAACATAATAATAAATCCAAAGTATTAATGAGCCCAGGGTCCGGCGCATCCGGCGCTGTGTGTAGTAATATCGTTGCGGTGTGTAGCACGCTTAAGTTGGAAAATTAACTTAAGCTGACTACACGTTTAATCGTAACGATTTAACGGTGTAAGCAGAATCAGGGATATAAATTCTACCAAACGTCGCCTGGTGACAGAAAAACAATCGAAAATTCTTATTGATCGTTTTTTGAAATTACTTACGCCACCAGATGACGCTTTGTGTGCGTTGTGTCTGCCCCTAACGGCAGAAAAAATATAAACACTCATTGTATTGTTTTATCGATCATATGTATAAATATCGTAACGATTTATCATACATACGAGGGCGGCACTGAAAATTTCGGGAATCAAGGAAGTGACACAACATTACTATATAAAAATGTATTTATTGCTTTTCAAAGTATTCTCCGCGAAATTTGACATATTTTTCCATACGATGGAACCAATCATTGAAGCAACCATTCCATTCGGAAGTTGGGGTCTCCAAAATGGCCGTTTTGTAGGCGTCCACAGCTTCTTCAGGTGATGAAAATCTCTGAGCACGCAATTTATTCTTTATTTTAGGGAAAGTATAGAAATCATTAGGGCTTAGGTCGGGGCTGTACGGCGGATGGTCTAATAATTCTATGATTTCTTGCTCTAAAAACTCTTTTGTTCTGTGCGCGGTGTGAGAACTCGCATTGTCGTGATGGAGGATGATGTGGCGGTTGCAGTTCTCTTTACGGAGTTCAGAAACGACCTGTGGCAAACAAATGTAAAGCTTACCATTCTGCATTAACCGTTCTTTGTCCCTCAAGAGGAATAGTCGCAACATGGCCGGTTTTGGAGACAAACGTGGCCACTATTTTTTTTGCAACACTCCGTGAACGAACAATTTTTGTTAGCTTTAACTCATTTTCGAACACCCAAACTCGTGACTAGTTTTTTGTTTCGGGTTCGTACGCGTATATCCAGGATTCGTCACCTGATACGATGTTGTATACAGCATTTGAGGATCCTGCGTGGAATCTTTCGAGAGTTCTGACGCACCAAGTAACGCGAGCCGCGTTTTGCTCTTCACAGAGCAAATGCGGTATCCATCGGGAAAACAACTTTTTTACACCTAAATGTTCATGCAAGATTATTTGTATTTGACTCATGCCAATGTCTAAAGTTGCCTGAATTTCGCGGTATGTCACATGTGGATCTTCCTCAATCAGCTTACGCACAGCATCAACGTTTTCTTGGGTGACTGCAGTGCATTTATCTTTTTAACGCGAAAGGTTCGTTAAAAACAAAAACTTAATTCCTAAGACATAAAATTTATATTTTACTGACTTTTTCTTTGGTCTTACATGGTTTGCACATTAATTATTTTTATAAATCATATGATCACTAATATGATAGGAAAGTGCAATACTATATATATAGCAGTACAAGAGTAATAAATAAATTAATACTGTTTCTTAAATTTTAAGACGGCAAAGCTTTTAAAAAGCAATTTAAGTAAGTACGCACGACAATTCACGCATCTCTGTGTTGAATAAATAATACCGTCTGATTGTATTAATTCTGTCATGTACTACACTGAGCATTTTTATTGCATAATCATACATTGCAAGATAATCTATTCCTAACTTATTATTGAAAGGTGTAGTTCTACACAAAAAAAAGAATTTCTACTGTCTAAGCCTGCGGTATAAAAAAGGTGGTTCAACTGGCAACATTGAAAATGTGCGTCATTCATCTGTCAAAGTTGTTCTGGCGTTTCAGATTCGCAAAGGTTAAAAATCGCAATTTATTGTTTTTACGAAATATGTCTGATAATTCTTCACCCGGAAAGAGTGATGGTAAGTACAGAGATTTTGGCAATAATCGTACGGCTTCAAAAATAATAAAATATCAACGCTTGTAAATATTTATAGGTGGAGATCCCTTAGACATAGCTGTACCGCCAAATCCACCAAATCCCATGGAAGATATTGGATCGAGAATTCGTGATCTAAATGTAGATTCCATTCGAAGATACTTGGCCCAGAAGCTTGGATTTTATGAACCCACTGAACCAGTTGGAGCACCAGTTGAAAAAGTTCTCAAAGAAGTCAGTTTAGACGGAATAGTAGAATGGATTAAAAGTGAACGATGCAAGAACATAATAACATTAGCAGGTGCTGGGATATCTACTTGTAAGTAAATTCTCTTTTTGTTTTAATAGACACTACATGTGTTTTTGTTGTTTTACAACATCATTTTCTTGTTTTTAGCTGCTGGAATTCCAGATTTTAGAAGCCCGGAGACTGGATTGTATCACAACTTACAAAAGTACAACCTACCAGAGCCACAAGCAATATTTGAAATTAATTTCTTTCGTCAAAATCCAAAACCATTTTTTGCTTTAGCAAAGGAATTGTTTCCTGGCAATTTTAAACCAACAATTTCTCACTACTTTATAAGACTTCTACATGAGAAAGGTAAGAGAATAGGAAAAAATTACGAAATAAATAACGAAATAAATAAATACGCTTTAATTGCATGGTTTGCAAAAATATTTTATTATGTTTATAACTATAACTATACATTAATGTTCCTATGTACGTAATAAAATATTTTTTTCTAAAATTAATGATTAGTACTCCCCGAGTAAACTCTCCGAGAGGGCAAAGTAAAATTTTCACAAACTTGTGCTACATAAATATAATAATATTAATGGAATTAATGATTAAACACTGCGTTTAATGAATTGGTTATTTATTTATCTGCCATTTGATTGGATGTTAAAAGCTCAATATACATTTAGTTGGCTGGAGGGCAAATTTAACCAAATAGCTGCAATATATTGTTCGTACAAACTTTGTAATACTTCTATATTTATATTATTAATTTAATTGTTATAAAATGTGGTCTTACAAGGTTTACTGCTACGTCACTATACCCAAAACATTGACACGTTGGAGCGTGGAGCTGGAATCCCTGAAGAAAAACTTGTTGAAGCTCATGGAACTTTCTACACGTCACACTGCTTAGAATGTCGGAAACAATATCCTTTAGAATTTATAAAAGGTAAGAGTAGTGTTATTCATTCACATTATGTACAATACATGATAAGTTGTGAGTCCTACTAGTCTCACTCTGTCCATGGGCGTACCCAGGTAGGGGGCAGCTGCCCCCGCCCCCCCTAGAAGATAAAATAAATCCTGGGTACGCCCTTGACTCTGTCATATTGTTATTGTATTTAAATTGTGTTTTATATGTATTAAATTAATATTTTTTCACTTTGGCAAATGTGCTATTTTGTTTTTATTTGATTTTCTTTTATGAAATGTGTGGCTTTCTTTACAGATAAAATATTTGGAGATGAAATACCAATTTGTCTTGAATGCCCTGGAGTTGTGAAGCCAGATATTGTTTTCTTTGGTGAAAGTCTTCCGCATAGATTCCAAGATTGCCTTCAACAGGACTTCCAAAAATGTGATATGCTTATCATAATGGGCTCTTCACTTGAAGTTCAACCATTTGCATCGTTGATTGATATGTAAGAATCCTTTATACATACATAGTACATGCTATAACAAATTATGTAACATGAGACTCAGTTTAACAAAGCAACATCATGATTTGTATATAAACAACGATAATTCGATTAAATCGCGTTACGGCGCCATCTGTTATCACTTTATGAAACCGCAACGCACTTACCAAATGTTTCACTGCCATTATGTGCCTGTTTATTGTATTGATCACATGCAACATAGTGTTCTTGTAGTTCAATATCTAGTTAACTTAAATTATCTTGCCATAAATAGTGCAGACTTGAAAGCATAAATTTTGATAATACTTTAATCCAACTTTGCAGGGTGCCAGACTGGTGTCCCAGACTACTTATTAACCGTGAGAAGGCAGGAGTAAGGATGCCTCTACTCCGACTGATGGGTGTGATGGGAGGTGGCTTGCAGTTGGACGAGGACTCTGTGCGCGACGTCGCCAGGCTGGGAGACTGTGATGATGGATGTCAAGATTTAGCGGACAGGCTGGGATGGGGTGTAAGTATTCTCTATTATAGTAGTGAATTTAGTATATATAAAAATAGTTTTTTCTTGGCTCTAAAAAACTATTTTTATATTTCCCACTCACCACTGAGCCCGAGTGTTCAATAAATTAGTGATTTATAATTTTTATTTTTAATGTGTTTAAAGAAGTTAGATTAGTAGAAGGTCCATCTTATCATTAAAACAGGAATAGTTTTTACTTGTATGGAAATTACAAGTTATAAGCACCTGTCATTGACACATTTTGTACTGCATGCCGTCATTATAATACAAATAAATTATGGGAACACGCCACTTACTTATAAATTAGACTCCCTGATAATACATACTTCATTTGAAAATTTTCGCTTGACTTTTTCCAGGATGAGCTACGTCTCCTTATCGCAAGTGAAGAAAAGCGATTGGAACTGGAAGGTAAACTGAACACACCACATTCACCGGTAGCTTCTGGAAGTCCCTTGGTTCAAGAGGCCAACGCGACACTCAGTGCTGAACACAAGTGAGCAATACAATGATGATGATGATAAGGTTTAATGAGTATATCAAGGCATATGCACAGGGTGTCGCATACCTCTCACAATATTATGTAATGCCTACGCCTATGTAATGTATGTATGTTTTATGAATGGGTGTCTCAGAATAGTTTACGCAAAAAATATTTACTACATATTGCATAATGATAAATATTTTTTTGCACAATTACAATAATAATATACAGTAAACTGAATAAATTTTTCAAAATGCCGGTCTTACCGCTTAAAGCGATCTCTTCCAGACAACAATTTCAGTAGTAAAAAAAAAATTAGTGTAAAAAGACTTTTGTTAAAAATAGAGTTGCTTGAACGTAAAGTATGTGTGCCGAGATTTGATAAAGTCAGGGTTTCTCAACTTATTGATTACCATTAAAATCGGCCCGCAATTATTAACAAAATACGACGCGTTTGACAATAAGTGCGTGCCTCGTGTCACGAAAACTGCGAAAACGCTCCCGCTTTGTATCTGTACAGTGACATAATGTATAGATGTATTTTGGGACTCGTCGTTTTTCATACATGGTCTGTCATTTTCATAGAAAAAAGATGATTGCCGTGGGACATAAGGAATGTAGGTGTTCTGTAGCCCCCTTACTAATAAACATACTAGCTATTGCCCGCGGCTCCGCCCGCGTAAATACTGTATCCTGTGTCATAGAATGCTTTCACTGTACTTTTTCGGGATAACAAGTATGTTTTAATCCAGAGCTTAAGCTACTACCATACCAAATTTCATCGAAATCCGTTCGGTAGTTTTTGCGTGAAAGAGTCCATCCATCCATACATCCATCAATCCTCAGAAACTTTCACATTTATAATAGTAGTAGGATATACTTACACAATTTTCTTTAAGAATTTAAAATGTGAGTAGTTTCCGCTACTTTTCACACATTTGCTTTGTAAAGACTTCTGAATAAAAATTTATAGAAAGGAATTGACTTATATAAAAATAGCTAGTAATCTGTTCTGTAATATAATTAGTAATGTATTGGAAATGTATTCGCAAGCAATAATAGTCACGTAATACTGCGTTCATTAATAGTTTTAGTTTTTAGGTATTAAAATTGAAACAGAAGATTATATCTTGGGTACTAATAGTGCACTTAAAATGTATCTTGTTTATCATATGTAATAAATATTATAATTATAAGAATATTTTAAATTTTGAAATATGTTTTATGTCATTTATTTTTGTTTTGTTGTTAGATTTACATATTTATTATTTTCATTTCTATTTATGTCACGGTAAATATATTTAGTTATTTAACTGACACAATACTAATTACATATTCTATTTCGTATGAGTCTTAAAATGTAATTCAATATTCTGTTATTCCATGTTATCTTTTATCATTAATTTAAAAACATTTTATTACAAACATGTTTAATTAAGTTAAGAAAAAAAAAAACTATTTTGGCATTTCAACTATGAACTCTAATTATAATTTATATCCACTTTAACTTGTACAATATCTTGTGTTTCTGTTAATATAATTTTTATACTGATGATAATATTGTCTCTTCCACGATTATGGAAGTGGGTAGTTTTACGATTTATTAATAGAACAAAGGTAGCATTTTTCTTTATTTATTAATTCGAGATCTTTTGTCTGCTAAATAGTAACCTATAAATTATGTACATATTTATTAGAATTTAAATTAACACACTGTTCATTATTTTCGCTTATACTTGTCCAATCCTTAGGTTTTTAGTGACATATGAATATTATAATGCCTTGAATATTAATAAGTGGCATATAGACTTTAAAAGTGTAAGAAAGTAAACCAAATTTTGACTGGAGCAAGTTTTGCTTACATTTTTGAACAATCAATGACGTACCTACGTAATATTTAGGAAGTGGAATAATATCTCTCTGACTCCAAAATCGACATAGGATTTTGGTTAAATAAAATTTGGCACAGTAAGTTTTTGTAATCTTGGAATACTAATAATGTCTATGGACGCTTTACACCACGTCAATCTGGTGGTCCCATGGTAAGTTCACGAAGAACTTGTGTTACGGGGTAACAGATAATGGAAATATATTTACCCAATACTTTTATATTATAAACATTAGTGGTCCAAAAAAAAATTTTTTTATTATCACCTCAAAAGCTTCTCTAA
Organism: Phengaris arion; assembly: GCA_963565745.1. Lineage (NCBI taxonomy): Eukaryota > Metazoa > Arthropoda > Insecta > Lepidoptera > Lycaenidae > Phengaris > Phengaris arion. The sequence goes on along the minus strand of OY751435.1, from coordinate 11,172,977 downwards.
TTTAAATGGGAAAATAGAAATTCATTGAGCTTCATGAAGAATTGAGATATCAAGCTGCGCTTTGGAAGCTATTAGGACAATAAACTAAGCACTTGAAAAAAAGAAAAAAATAATGTTTTTTTTGACCACTCTAATACACATATTTAAGATTTTTATTATACACATATTTAATACACATCCAATATCCATGACCCAGGAACACGGAAAAACTTTTTGTTCCTTCAGCGGGATTCGAAACCGCGACCCCCGGCTTGAGCACCAACACGCTCAACCACTGAGCCACAGAGGTCGACAAAAATACGGAATACTTTATTGTAATGCGCCATAACAAGCTAGTAAATTTAATTATTGTTGAGTCTTGTTACTGTTAAGGTTTCGATAGTAGAAAACTATACCTGAAAATATGTACTAAAAATGTATTTTTATTTTATAATAATAATTAAATATCTACCGAATATAATATATTAGGCAACAATAGACAGTTTATCTACCGCCTCTTTTGAGAATTGCAGTTTGGTAGTTTTTGTCAGCCTTTATTTAAATCTCACCATATTAGCTGAGGAAAAGGCATCAAGACCTAAAAATATATTTAATGAACTGCTTAAGATATATTTAGGTACAATTAATTTATTATTTTTATATTCAAAGGGTCATTTATGTTGTATGTAAATAAAAAATGTATAGACATATTTGTAGTTTATTTTTTCACTTCAAAAATCATAGTATTGTACTGCAACTACTACTACTAGTACTAACTATACTATGCCACAAAATACAAGGATGAAAATGGTGGTATGCTCGCTTTGAACAGGCAAATAAAAATGCAATAGATATTTATAAAAACTTACTTATAATTACAATCTAAAGATAATACATTAAATACAACTAAGATTTTAATTTAATTCACTTGTTTTACTTGTAGTTTTCGCCTTATAAAAATACATTCAATTACAACACTGGCTCAATTAAAATATTAGCTTTTTACATGCTAGAAGTCTGTATTTTAAATCTTGTTTAATTTAAAAATTAATAAGATGTGTTAAACATAAATGCACATTGTATAATATTATTGCGCAATTTTTTATCGATAATATTATTGATTGTTGCAAATTATAAATAACATTTTAGGCTTTAAATAATTTTAAATTTCCTTTTTTATTATTATCTGCTAACCAAAATAATGACAATAATAATATTCTTTAACATACTTTGTAGCCACAGATTTGGTGTATATAAAATCGCACAAAAATATTATGTGTATGTGGTTATTGTTGCACCAAGCTTATAATTTACAGTAACATTACAAGTAAAAATACTACTCTTTAGCGTCTGTTATTCCTTCGGTGCTGATAGCGAACATAGCTTCTGTCTCCGGTAAGCATGGACTGTCGTATATTTTACAAACTCTATTATCACCTCTCCCTTTCCTCAGATACAGTCTCGTGGTAGACGCGTGCGCCATGATATGGCCGCCGATCGGTTTCTTGGTGTCTGCGTTGAACACTCCTACTGCATCGACTTGCGCTACCACTTGGTTAGTAATGATTACCGCAACGCCAAACTAAAAAAAAAGAACTTGTGACAGTTATAAGTTTTTTAAAGAGAAGACTTCTTTGGTATTGGTTTAACATCGATGAAACGAAAGAGACAGTATAGTACTGTTTTAAGCATAACATATTTTCATACTGGAGTACCAAAAGTAGAATATAGGATCTGATTATGGATATATTAAGCCGATTGCAGATATAAAAGAGGAGAAAAAAATACTGGAGTACTAGCGCTATCTATTCCCAGCACTATTTAATAACACAAACCACACATATAATTCTTTTACATGCAATATAGGTAACAGCTACACTAGATTTAGGTAAAACATTAAGTATGAATTAAAAATTTAACTACACTAGATTTAGGTAAAACATTTAGTATGAATTAAAAATTTACCTCATCAGCAAGTCTAAGAAGCATCCTCATAAATCTTCCTAGATGCAATTGTCGTGAGTTGAGTTCTCCTCTGCCAGAGTAGTCAGTTCTATATAAAGCTGTAGCACTATCCACTATCAGTAAAGAATATCTGAAATTGATAAACATGAATTTGTAGAAAAATACACTTAAAGAACACAATAGCTATTAGAGAAACTAAATCTCTAGTATTAAGAACATCTTTGCAATTCCATTTACATTACATTAATAAAAACTGAACAGCAGCAATTGAAAGTAAAGTGACGAGTGCCTAGACTCATAAATAATGTACTTTGCGCACATTTTTTACTTAGTTTTTGTAGGTGAGGGTTTAGGTAGGATTTATCCAGGTTTTCTAATGTTTGGTTCTACGCCAAAAATAGTAAATAAATAAAGAGATAAGATTATTCAGAACAAATGAAAATGACAAGATAGTCATAATCTTACCTAGACTCTGCCATCATTGCACAAGCTTGGACCAATAACTGAGTTTGATGGTCAGTGTTATAAGCCCTCGCATATGCAACATTGTCAAGAACAGCGGCACCCTCCATGCCATATCTCTGAGCGACAGCCAGCAAGCGCTCGGGACGAAAAGTTCCTTCTGTGTCTATGTACATACATTTTCCCTCACCACCAGATTGTTCTATTGGTAACTGTAAATGAACAGAGTAAGGTGACGTAAGTTGTTACTACTCCAATGATTAATGATGAGTTTAACTAATAACTTACCCTTATCCTTGAAGAAAATACGAAAGCATTAAAAAATAGAATCTATAGTAAAAACTTACTTACACATTGATTAAAGTAATATTGAAAATATTTATTTTTATGCAAAAATTATAAAATATGAGAGTAAAAGAATTAAAAAATATTTAATACTTTTGTTAGTGCATTTTAATTACCCTTAGAAATGTTTATTTCGATTTTTATATAAATTATAACATTTTACTACATATTGCAATTATTTTAATAAAGATAATATAAAAATAGTTGTTTTATTATTGGAATTTTGTCATAAACAAACTAAGGCTTAAACTGTCCTTAGTTTCACAATTCCATAATAACTATTAAGTGATAAATAGTGCATGTTTTGTCCCTGTCACTCAATATCAACTAAGCAGCGACAAAACTTACGAATAAACTATCCAACACTTATTAGATGATTGTGAAATAGTTCCAAGAAGAGTAATGTACCTGACAAGTAACAGCCAATGTATGACAAAGCTGTGTTTTTCCAGTTCTAAACTCTCCAAAAATTTCTGTTATTGAGCCTGTCTCTATTCCTCCGCCGAGAAGTCTGTCCAATTCTTTCGAGCCTGTTGTAAGCTGTATTATTTCAGCTCTGCAAATTATATGTAAATTAGCCAATTTCAGGTTTTATTATTTAAATACTTATGGGTATATGTATGATAAAAAGTCAATTTTAAAAACAATAATTCAGTGATCCACAAAATTTGAAATGGGATTTTAAATACCTTTTCTGGTGAAATTCTGTTGCAGTAGTAAATCCCATAGGAACTAATTTTGATGCTTCAGCTAATATTTTATCTGCCTTGGCCTCTGATATTCCTTTAATAGTTATAAGCCATTTCTTTGGTGCATAGGCAACTGATTCCACTGTATGATAACCAGCCTCTTCTAATTTTTTAATATCTCCTGATGTAATTCCATTTCCCTGCCATTTAAAGGTTTCAATAAATATTATGTATATAGACATTACAAATAATTTCACAGTAATTTCATGCTCAAGCATAATAATTATGTTTTCACATACATCAAATATTATGTATGTGAAATATATATATATATATATATATATATAGTATATAGTCATAATAACTTCTTTAGTAAATAAGTCTACCGACTGCAATATACTTCTGTAAACGATCTATTTATATAAACAATGTCACCACTAACTGACTGACATATACACACACAGCCGTAACTGCTAATGGCAGCAATGTAAAATTTGGACAGTAGCTTTAATTTATCATGTAGACACACACAATGTAGATGCACACTAAGTAGGAATTTTGAAAATTTTTACCATTAAAGGGGTGAAATAGGGGTTGAAAGTTCGTATGGAAATCTTTAAATTGTACCAATTTAGATGAAATTGAGATCCATACTCTTTAATACATTTTATTAGATACATGTTTATTAGAATTTAATTAATGATGTGGAAATCCTATTTTCCACATCATTAATTATAATATCCGGGCTAATAAATACAAAAGATTGAACATATATTTTACACTTTTTTGAAATTTATCTATGAATGGAGTGAAATGGGAGCCAAAGTTTTTATGGTGAAAGATCAACCATTGGACAGACAGAACTCCTAAGATATGAATTTAAACTGCATGGTGTAAAGGGCTATTATAAAGTGAATTAAATGCTGTGAGTATTTAATTTGATAAGGATTAATATGGTATCTGTGTTAATAGCTTCTGAAAATACCACATTAATATTATGTCATCATTTTAAAACAGAATGAGCTATTCAAGATAGATAAATGCCACACTGACTTTTTTGTAGACCTATAAAAGAGAAACAATCACACCATACATCGTTTTGTTAAAACTCCAAAGATTAGGCAGCGTTATCCAAATGAAATTTGGTACACTTATATAGATTGTGTATAAATATCGGATTTGAAATCATAAAATAATAATAATTTTATATTTTAGGGGTATTCTTCATTCTACCCTATCGAGTGAAGTAATAAGTATTTAGATAGATAATACTATATACTCTTTAGGAAATTTATGTTTTAGCGTAATCGGACAATAACTTTTGAAATAATTAAAGAAAACCTGTTGCGGGTTGATGGTTTTTCCGTAATAAAACTCTGAGGAAAGCTCGGTCTCATAAATAAATTAGTTAAAGATGTGTCTCTAAAGAATTGGATAGGCGGTTACTGTTTATACTTTGCATCATTACATAGAAATAAGTATCTCAGGTTCCATTGTCACGACAAAGCTGATGTTTGTAATGCAAAAAATTACTTCAAGTTTACTGATCAGCTGTGGTCCACACTCATCCAAATCTTCATCAATCGTGGCAGTTGTCGCTGATGCCGTGGCAGTCATGTTAATATGCTACAGTTAATCTGGCAAACTTTGATTATACTTCTAAAACATTGTAAATACGAATTTTGGCAAACGCAGTTCCAATTTTCAACAAAAACATTAGTCTTTCAATTTATTTATTTTTTAATTTATATATGGCATCGACTTATAACGATTTGCGTGTCAAGTTAAAAAGGCGGGAAATAGAAATTGTAACACTTGCCCACACTTGTGCACGTTAACGAATATTTAATGGTTAATATTCTACCAATATTACACAAGAACTGAAATAATACAAATTTACGAGGAAATACGAATTCCACAACGTCACCCATTGAACTCCCCGGCAAAACTCCCTTTTTCAAATTTCAACCTTTTTTTTTTTAAGAATACCAAGAAGTTTACTTTCATTCCTTCTTTTTTTATTTTTGACAAAGTCCCATACATTATGCCGATGTACATACGACAGCTGCTGGACAGCAGTAGCTATAAGGGCCATACTGACCATCCAGCCTGCATGCCCAAGGCCGCGGACTTGTAGACAAAAAAATTAAAAGATTGACACTATTGACACTAACGGCTATCAGTACCGTGCTAGTTTTGCTGTAAGTATAAGACTCCTATATATCCTTGGACTTTGGACGTGAGGGAATTGGACTTGACGATTTAGAAAGACGGTGTTGGAATCTGAAATGAAAATACTAATCCCTTTTTTAACTTGACACTGGCTAATGGTTTTACGCCGTAATGCCATATAGTAATTAAGCTATTGCATAGCTTCTATCGCGGGCCTTGAGCGCGGGGACCGAAACCAGAAATTCCGTAACGAAAAAACCTCACGCTCCCCACTCCGACGGGCACGTAGGTTTGGCTTGAAGGCCGTGCATCGTCTAACGTCGTTTCAGTTCGGCAGTCTTCGACACGGCGTTGTGTGCGTGCGATTAGACGTATTGTACGACTCTACGAAACTCGCATGAATCGAGACGAGCTGCTCCGAAATCGGACGAATACATAAGCAGCTGTTTATTTATGTGAATTAATATCAAAGAAAAAGAAATACTGCATAAATAAAATAAATAAATAATTATAATTGCATAAGTTGATACAAAATGCTATGCAATAGCTTTACCGCGGCAGTCCCCGAGTGCCACACGTCTTTTTTTTTTTTTTAAATGTTTGACATATTTTGTAAATTGACACTTGTCATTATCAATTTTTCGGGTGAAAACTGAAAAACATGAATTGAAAATTTGCACTGAATTTGAAGTGATAGTGATAGTGATGTCTGTCCTATTAATTGATATTGATTTATTTTAAACTACTGTGGGGTTAGTATGTAGATTATTTATAGGCACGTTTTACTTACACAAAGGGTGGACGACAAATCTAAAGATATCATATTTTGAAGTCATTATGGAAGATATATCCCTGAATATCCAAGGACAGGTTTTTGCAATTAAAAAGGACACATTATGTGAGCACAGTGACTATTTTCGAGCTATGTTCAGTGGTCATTATGTGGAGAACAATCAACAAGAAATTACAATCGATGTAAGTTGTAAATAAATATAAGTATAAAATAATATAATAGTTAATTAAGCATAGCATTAGCATTCGCATTATTAGCATATTTAATTTTTTTTATCTACTTATTTGAAATTTTCAGGTACTAGAACCTGAAATGTTTAAAATTATAGTGCAATACATGCAAATAGGGCTCATTAGTTTATATGAATATGATTTATCGACTATTCGCGACATAGCACTTGCTGCAAACTTCTTACAAATAACAGAACTAATGAAACAAATTGAATATACTTTAGAACTACAGATAACAGAATCTAATTGGGTAGAAATAATGGACATAGCTGAAAATTCATCATACCACAAACTTGAACATATAGCAGCTGTCCATGGGCTTCTTTCTTTCAATAACATGAAGCCAGAATACATCCCATCTATACATAAGCTTGCCTGGTATTTATCAAATCCATATTTGAATGCAGAAAATGAATCTGATGTATTTAAGTTTGGTTTTGATTGGACTATTAATAATGAAACTGGGGCAGATGCATTGTTAATTATACTGAGTTGCTTAGACCTTATGAAACTCACTACCTATGATCTTAAAAGAATACTAGCTCTATTGGATGAGTATGTGAACAGTCTTGCGATTAAGGTTGTACAGTGTCTGTGTGTGCTGCATGGCTACCACGGGGGAATATCACCGATGTCACTAAAAAATAACAGACAGAAGCTTACTGAGGAGTTTACAATGAGAGTTTGGACAGAAACAAATAAAATTGTAAATGAATGTAAGCCAAGAAAACTAGTGTATACATGCATTGTGCCTATGTGGCAGTTACAAGAATCAAATCATAGACCTTTGCCGCACTGTCTTTACACTTACAATGATGGGGAAGGCTTGAGTAAGTGGATGGAGTTGACTGATACTATGTTATGGGGTTGGAACATCATAACATGGGGTCTAACTAAAATTGTGATGGTGTGCGGTGAATATGATAGAGGGAGTGGAAAGTTCATGAGAGATGTAAGGGTTTATGACACTATACAGAATGAATGGACCAGCCATGGTGTAGAACTGCCACAGAGGAGACATGCTGGATTAGCAGTAGTCGGTAATTCCTTGTTCATAGTGGGAGGTGTAGGTGGCCATAGGTCAGTTCTTTTATACAATAGTTACTGTTCTTTTTCATCTTATGCTGCTTTTGTAACTTGGCTGTAAAAGTAATTATTTTTTTTCAGAATAGTACTAAACACTGGAATTGTGTATGACTTAAAGCAGAGGACATACAGAAAAATTGCAAAGATACCTGATGCAATTCAGAGTCCGGCACTCTGTTCACATAATAACAAAGTGTATGCAGCCTTACAGAACAATATCTACAGGTATGATGATTCTGGCGAGATAGATCAGTGGGTAACTGTTGTGGCCACTAAGATCAGACTAAGCTGTATACGCCCATTCAAAGACTACATATATGGTATACAAGGATACTTCAGCCACCTCTATCGTTTCCAACCTGGTGTTGATGAAAGAATGGAAATAATCACATATTTTTCAAATCTGCCCTTGACTATGTGTAATATAGGTAAGGTTAATTTAATTTTATAGAATGGATTTACAAAGTTATATATGAAATTTCTATGTTGTTACAAGTATATTTAGTTGTTAAAGCCATTGGTTTCTAATATAATATAAATATTTATGTACTTTTATTCCTTTTCTTCTTTTACTTTAAAGTAATATTATATTAATATCATTTCTTTTATGACAGGTAATCGTCTCCTGGTATTCACACAAACAATTCATGGCCATTCTGATATATTATTTGTTGAAGAGTATACAGGAGAAAGCACAGAAAATGATTCAGAAAAGAAGGAAAAACCATTGGTCAACACTGCACTGACTTGCCAAGGAGGTGGTTCAGAGATTCCTAATGAAATACAAGGGGAAACTTCTGTGGGTAACCGATTCCTGAAGGAATATAAAGGAGACTTTTTAGCGGATAAGCCAAAAATAATTTACAAGAAAAATTCGTCGCAGGCTGGCATAGAAATTAAGGTAATTGATGTTGCAGGGTCTGGAGTCATAGTTCTGTCTACTCCGCCTCTACTAAAGGACATGTCAGATTACCACAGAAGATATCTCTCTCAATATACATACCTGTAATAAAAAAATATTTATTTTCTTGAGTCTATTATTTTATTTCTATGTTATATTATTTATGTGATGCTTATTATTACCTTCTTATAAACTTTTATTTTCCTGATACTTTCCTCTTTATAATATTATGTCAGTGACTTTATTACTATTTTGGATTTCTGCTTGCGATGCTGTTTATTTGAAATAGTTGTTGCATGCTTTGTACGCGCAAGTTAATCTTAGGAAACCGCACATTTTTCCGCGATAAAAAGTAGCCTATGTCTTTCCCTGTGATCTACTCATATATTACTGCCCAATTTTTTCAAAATCGGAATAGTTTCGGAGCCTATTCAATGTAAACAAACAAACTTTTCCTCTTTATACTATTAATATAGATAAATTTAAAAAATACTGCAAATGCGAATTTAGTTTATTTCCCTTTTGTTCAAAATGTTTCATTGTAGATTGTAGAATTGCAATGGGATGAAGAAGTGAAATAAAATACTATTGCTAATTGTAAAAACTCATGTTATTTATTCATTTACATTTATTCTGACATTCATTTACAAACTAATTTTAATAATGTGTACATACATTTTTTGTACATTACAACTATATCAAGACAAATATTATTGTTTTAATACTCATTAACTATGCATTCAATATAAGAATAGCATTTCATGCAATTTTAAATTGAGACTAGGCGTCTAAATTAATAAAATAAATCTTTGCATTTCATAGGTATACAGTATACACTCATATAATTTTATACTCATATAATTTTATACTCATATAATTTTATACTCATATAATTTTATATTCGTCATTACACGTCAACACTGGAGTAACAATCTAGTTAAAAATGTTATTTACAATGTTAAATGTATAAAATTAAAAGGCAAATAATCTCTTAAATAATAAGGCCACTTATATTGTTTCATAAATATGTAATAATAACAACAAGCACCATGAAGTTTTAAGATCTTTAGGGATGTAGTGCTGGATCTACGATAAACTTATGAATATAATAATGTGTAAGATCAACTTCCTACCACTACCTGGCATTCGTTACTCCATTAAGTTGTAATGGTAGTTTTTGGATTTTCGATTTATCTTTGCTTATTGTATTGTTGAATATTAAAAGTTATAAATATTTAAATAGCATCACTATGATAATTGAGAAAAAAAAATTAATTGAGATAATAGCATAAATTATTCAGCATTGTTTTGGAAGCACATTAGATCTACATGTTGAAAACTTACACTAACATTAAAGAGAAGATAAGAAATTATTTAACTAAACTAATCATTAAACAGCCATAGTATTTCATAATGTTCCAAGTTATTTTGTGCTATAGTAATTGTGTTTGTTTGTATATTTTTATCAAAATATTCAGACCTGAGTTTGAAGGCACATGAAAAAGGCTTTAATGTACATTAAAAATTCATAATAAAATATGTGTACAATCTACATATAAATAATATTTTTTTACGTCCAACCTCCAGTCAGTTTGTGGAACAATTCTTGGTCTAGTGTTTGGTTGGCGTCCTTGGAGCGCATGGAGAGGAATATATAGCCTCCGATGAACTCGTGGACAACTTTACAGTCGGCTGACTGCACAGAGAATATGATGTTACCCTCTTCAAACTGCACCATCATGTGTTTGATCTCCCAGTTTACATTCCATGCCTGAAACAAAAAAAATAAGTTATTAAAATTTAAGCGACGCCACGCATGGTTTCGCACGCATTCATTTCAGATCAATCTTTTAAGATTGACATTAAAATTCCAACTGTAAAAATGCACGCATTTCGTAGTTTAATCGCTTTCTCATATAACATTTCCTCTTAGTTCACATAGAAACGATAGTGCGCTTTGAAGCCGTGCGTTGTCAATTACAGTCAATACTCACTGTTGACGATTACATTTAATAGACTTCCCAGTAGTTCCCAGTAGTGTTGCCAGAGTAATATTGAACAATTTAAAAATATTACTAGATAGTATCCTGTGTGCGCGTAAACAGGAGTTTATTTCGCGGAAACCGTACATTTTTCCGCGATAGATAATAGCCTAAGTCATTCTCCGTAGTCTACTCTATATCTGTGCCAAATTTTATCAAAATCAGTTCAGTACTTTCGTAGCCAATGCAAACAAAGAAACAAACTTTTCCTCTTTATAATATTAGGTCAATACATATGAAATTTGCATTTTGTAAAGGAGGAAAACAACAGAAAGTAGATTTTTTAAAACAATATATTTATTTAATCAAAGTATATACCATTGCTATCTATGCACTTTTGCCATCTCATAGGTAGTTATTTGATTCCTTTACTAAAAAAAACCATTCGGACAGGAATTAATAAAATGCGCTTTGGACTGCCCCATCAGAGTTGAATTTCTTCCCTTGCAAGAAGTTATCTTCTGCAAATTTCGAAAAAAATGGTAATCTGTTGTAGCAAGGTCCGGGGAGTATGGTGGATGTCTTAGACATTCCAATTGAAGCTCCTCTAATTTGGTAGCCGTCTGTTGTGCAGTGTGTGGTCTAGCGTTGTCCTGAAGCAGCAGTGGCCTAGAGCGAATGACCAACCTCGGTTGTTTATCAGCTAGCTTTTCCATCATGATTTGCAGTTGCTGGCAATAGACATCTGCCGTAATCGTCTGGCCAAATTTAAGAAAGCTGTAGTGAACGACACCGGCACTAGTCCATCAAATGCTCACAAGTAACTTTTTTGAGTCATTTTCGCTTGGGGCAGGCTTTGGCTGATTCGCCAGGGTTCAGCTATTGCGATGATAGTACAGGATCCACTTTTCATCACAGGTAAGGATTCGATTTAAAATCCCTTCATTATTGTGCCAGTTGAGTAGTGTAACGCAGCAGTCGACGCGCGTTTGTCGGTTTGCTGCACTCAATTCATGAGGAGGAGGACCTTTCAAGCTTTTTCACCTTCCCAATTTGCCTCAAGTGGTTTAAAATAGTTTTATCACTAACACCGCAGCCTGCAGCTAACTCGGACGTGGTTTGCGATGGATCCGCTTCCACAATCTTCAATTCTTCATTATCGGCTATTAAACTAACTTTGGTTGGCCGGCCGTCCAAGGGGCTTGTTCTGCAGGTCGAATATCCAGAACGAAAACGTTGGAACCAAAAACGCACTTTGTTTTCTTTTACGACACCGCCGCCATACACATTATTAATCCTTCGAGCCGTTTCTGCAGCACTGGTGCCACGGTGGAACTCATACTCGAAAATAATACGACATTCAAGTTTTCCATTTTGTAAACAGAGTGACGCAAAGAAAAAACCAAAAGAGGAAAAACAAATGAATTACGGTTTTAGAAACACAAATGCATGAGTAAATAGCGGTATAAATTTGAAATTCCTCACCAAAGATATATTTGAGATCAAAGTGGCCAGTACGACAAAACGCCAATTTCATATGTAATGACCTATTATTAGTATAGATTAATCATTCACCTTCATGGTGCTAAATCTCCACGTCTTGATATGATCCCCGGTGTTGGGGTCTAGTCTCATGATGCGGTTGTTGGCGATGCTGATGATCTCGTCTTTACGGTGGCCCATGAAGCGCACGACGAACAGGGTCTGGCCGTAGTCTGGAAGGTTCTGCCACGTCTTGATGTACTGCAGTTTCGCTTCCAACAGCGACAAGTCTTTGACGTTCGCGTGACTCTCGAGCACGCGTTGAGTGAACTGAAATATGAATATCAAAATTATTATTGCACAAATACAAGTGGCCTTTTATTATAATTTCTTAGTAATACGTAAGCATCATTGATTTTCAATAAAGTTGACAACATAATGGCGGCCCCTGAAATATTTCCTAAAAAAATATCTCTCACATTGATGACGTCTTTATAGAAGTAGTATAGACGCTCACCATCACTGAGTGCTAAGTGTGAGTTTTTCTTTTCGCATTCAATCGTGAGCGCGTTTGGCGTTTACTAGGAATTTGTATGTGATTTAATCTACTTGTCGCGATTACAACTAGGTGGCGCTGTACTAATCACATACAAGAAAAACTCACTTAGAACTCTGATATGTACCGTAATTTAAAAAAATGGCGATTCCCAAAAAATAATCTGCTAAATCTCCCACACATTGATTACGAGTTACGACTTTATCGATGCATCTCTCACCTTGCTCTTCAGTTTCTTGAGGAACCTCGGAGCGAGATACTTGTCGGGCTGTAGATGGTCGACGTGCAGCTGCGACGCGGCACCCTTGCGCGGGCGCTGCAGCTCCAGAAGCGCGCGCACGCCGGCCGCCTCGCTGGCGAACGCCGCGTCCGCCAACGAGCGACCGCGCGCGCCCAGGCGACACGCCGCCACCCACTCCGCGTACTGATCTTCCTGCAACAAAAATGACAATTTAATATTATGTAACGAGCAGACAGATCATCGGGTTTACGGGCGCCGTGATGCCAATCCATCGGGTCATAACAATATGTTGTTAGATTGCAGTATGGCTAGTATTTGTTTTCGTATTCGCACTCGCATCAAATCAAACGTGGCGTTGAATGACGTGAATTGGCCTCCTAAAGTTACAATGAGTTGCTACTTGCTAGCCTCATAATTGAAACACAATTACACACAATATGTACAATCAAAGATATTAAAATAAGTAAGTGATGAACAAAATGCTTGTTTGCCCTTGCATTAAAATTTTTTAATTTAATACTTACATTTTCACACTTGAGCCACATCTCATGCATCGTGTCCTCGGACGGCACCTCTAGTTTGATGCCGTATCTGTCTGAAGCCGGGTGCGCGTCGGGTGTTACCTACAATTGGGTAAAAAGGAATCAGTTTTTGAAGACACTTCTTTTGTCGCGGTTGGAAAAATATGAAAGTATTTTTACGATGCATCTGCACACCATCAGCCAAAAAGCGACAAGCTTATAACTCAAGTTTCCGTGAAAACTTGTAACTTACATCAAAGCAGTATAATTTTTACTTGCGCACATAAAAACACGTTTTGGGGTGACGATTAGGCCTCCCGATCTCAAGCCTTCTATGTAAAAGGTAAATACTTGCGTAAAAAAGTTTCCAATTACCTCGGCCCCTCTGAGTTCCACGGCGTAGGACGGCGCGTCACCACGAGCGGCGGCCTCGCGCGAGCTGTGTATACGCAGCACGCCGTCGCGGCACGACACCCAGCCGCGCTTGTACGCGCGCAGCGTGAAGCGCTGGCGACTGAAATTATACACATAGGTAAAGTACTGCATATTATAAACACATTTTGTACAGTCATAAGCGCTTACACTTATTCACCAATTTTACAGTTATATTATAGAACTATCTGTCATGGAAATGCGAATGTAAAAAGATGTCTTGAGACGTGTACAGTTAGCTCTTGTGGCTGTAATTCCAAAGCTACTCAATATGCAACCTAACGCAAAAAAAAATGAAGAACAAAATTTAAAATAATAACTATGCAAGTTTTTAGCACAATATATTAATTCTTCGTTTTAACAAAAAAAGAGCAAAGTAATATTCATTAAATAACAAATACTTACACCTATTTGCAGATAGAGAATTTAGTCTTTTTTTTAATATACACAAGAAATATGTTGTTTTAAAAACCTCAACTCTCTTACACTCGGTTAACAGTTCTCCATTAACAGACAAAGACGAATAAAACATGCTTTAATTTAAGAGCAATGTACAAATAAGCCATTTATTATTATGTAAAATCTAACAAGTTTATTATTTTATTTAAAAACAATTAGTAGAATATTAATCTATATATATATATATATATATATATATATATATATATATATATATATATAACTCTATTACACTATTTATAACTCAAGAACGGCTGAACCGAACCTTCAGAGAAGGTGGGGGTTCAGGGAAGGTTTAAACAGTGAGAAATATTGGAAAATTTGCAGGGAAAATATTAAAAATGACCATTGAATTTTCCCATATTAACTGTCACTGTGTCCAATTTGATTTGACTGTCAAATGTTGGTGCTTTCTGTTTATCTGTTTGGTTTATTTCAAAGAAATCATTCGGCCTCATAGGAGTAGGAGTCGGTGTAGGTTGTAGGTTATAGGTGTAGTTATTTATTCCACTTCATAGTTAAGACAGAACAACGTGTGTCGGGACAGCTAGTTACAAAATAAAACTGAACGTTTCGGAACATTGTTTTTAGAAATTATAGTATATTTTTAAAATTATCTATGGATGTGTATTAAATATGTATATTATGAAATAAAAATCTTAAATAAAAGTTTAGTTAAGTAAAAAAAGTAAGTTAATATTTATACATAAAAATATACAAAAAAATATGTTAAGTGGTAAATATTTGGGGGTAACAAAGTTTCTTACGATCCACATAAAGCGTTGTAACTCCTTAACGATGACCACCGAGATGGAAGAAATAAAGATATCAATAAATAAGTTATAATTAATACTATTAAGAAAGATATACTTATTAATATTACGTAAATAATATATTACCATGTATATTTTCGATAGAATTTGGCTTTGGTCTATGCAATTCATAGCACGTTTATTGGTTAGCTAACTACTAAATGTTGCAGTTGTATGTCTCGCTCGTCCAATGTTGGCCCCCGGCGGGTTATAATAGTCGGGACACTCTCCCCAAGCTCCTATACCCGCCCGTATACGCGATGGGTTATCCTACCTACCAACATTTGGTGATACATTTCTCTACTCACCCTCTATACTTGAGGTATCCGGCCAGCTCGGGCACGGCGGTGATGTCCGCTCTTGCGGGCGGCCCTCCCTCCAACTGCACCTGCAACTCGCTGAGCGCCGCGTCGATCTCGTCCTCCGCGGCGCCTCCCGCGCTACCCGCGCTCGTATCCGCGGCCTCCGCACTGCCTCCGGCAAGCGTCTGCAGCTCGATTTGCAGCTGGAATGAGTTAATATTGTTGACATGAATCCTGTTATGCCTCCAGACTTTGACAAGCTCTTTGCACTTTATCCCTTATTATAATTAAAATATTTACACCATGGATACACGAGTCCATATTGCTGTCTTTGTCAGATACGTTGGAACAGCCACTAGACTACCGTATAATGTGAACCGCACTATAAGTATCATGGATTACCATGACTTACACCACACTGTGTGGTATAAGTATTTTTTAATTTTAGTAAGGGGGTTAAAGTTTAACATATTATGTCACCAATATTCCAGAATCAAAGTGGCCTCTTAAAATAAAATATAGGATGCTTTAGTATATTATACGTTATACAATCTGTCATTTAAACAAGCTGTATAATCGTCGTCGTTTCAGCCTGGTGACGTCCACTGCAGGACATAGGCGACATGGGGGAGCCCATAGATGTCCAGTGCGACCGGTCGCTCGCGGCCTGTATCCACAGACTCCTTTCGACTTTTCAAAGTCAAAGTCAAAAAGTCGTCTGTCAACCTGGTGGGAGTTAGTCCTACGCTTCTACGTCCAATTCGTGGTCTCCTCTCGAGAACCTTTCGGTCCCAGCGGGCATCGGTTCTACGGGCTATATGTGCAGCCCATTGCCACTTTAACTTGCTAATGCGCTGGGCTATGTCGGTAACTTTAGTTCAGCTACGGATTTCCTCATTTTTAGTTCTATCACGTAGAGAGACTCTGAGCATAGCCCTCTCCATAGTACTTTGAGCGACACGAAGCTTTTGGATAAGTCCCATTGTGAATGACCACGTTATAATGGTAGAAGGTAAGGAATGTGAAATTGGTAAGAAGTCTTACCTGCAGCGCGGCAAACAGCAGCATCTCCTCCTCCGTGCAATGCACTTCCTGGTTGAGCACCTGCCAGCGCGCCTGCTGGTACAGCTGGTTCAGCCGCGGCGCATCCGGCGCGCGGGCGCTCAGATCGAAGAAAGAGTAGAACTTGAAGCGCAGCTGCAGCGTGTCCCACTCGCGCACGTATTGCTCCATGATCGACAGCGACGAGTCCAGCCATCTGGTGAACATAGTCATCATCATCATCGACTACTTAATCTTCCTCCATGGACCAAGACCATGGAGCGTCTCGAATTGAGAAGACAAAGATTAGGGTGGATTCTCACTTTGAAAACACCATGATTAGGAAAAATACTCTAACGTTTTAAAGTAAATATGTGATGACTATTAGCCTTTATTTGCTGATCACTGATTGTGACTTAGGCTAATTTCGCGGTGACTATGGCGCCTGCGCGCGTCGCCGCTGCTGTCACTGCCCACCGCCCCGCCGCTCACCGCGAAATTCGTGGCCTTACTCTTCCATAAAATATTTTCTGAATTAAATTTTAATTTTTTACTATAAATTATAAGCTCTAAAAGACATTCGTGAGTATTTACCCAACGTTCATTCTGGCGCGCTCCATCAGGGACTTGGGTGTGAGGAGTGATTCCCGGGACTGGCTGTCGGGTTCCAAGGGCGAGTCGGCGAGGGACATCTCCGCGAGCGAGTCCAGGGCGTCGAGGGACGCGGCGCGCGGCGGAGTGCCGCAGTAACCGCCGTCACTGGAACCATCGCTCTGCGTGCTGTAGATGTGGTTCCCGTAGCGACGGAGGGTTCCGTTCTGTGAACACGCAAATAAAGTCTTCAGCGCACTATGCAGAGAATATTTTTCATCTGAGAAAATAGTAGTCGTAATCCGAAACTATAAATATTGGCGAAAAATGCTGATGAATGCTGATTACTCCTGTAATTACGAGCTCGATTTATTGCAAAAGAGGTTATAAGGATTCAATTAAATAATAGCTTCTTTGATAATTTCCTACTCAATTTTCCCCGAAAGAAGTAAGTTTATACCTATAAATAAGTAATGGTGGTTACAGCGGTGTCCTGCGTATGTACGTGAGATATATGGTACCATAATTGGAATTAACTCCGCTATTTTGAATTTAAGTTGCATGTTTTATTATTTATTGTATAAGTTAAAAACTTTTACAACATTACCAACTTTCTTAAACGATTGTTTTTTATTCAAATTGTTGTAAATTTAAAGTCCAAGCGCGCACTAGCGGCCACCGAAATGTATGCATTGTATCATCAGTGCGCGCACTAGGCAGCTTGGATACATTTCGGTGTCCCTCGCGGCCTGACCGCCAGTGCGCGCTTAAAAAGTGTGCAAAGTGTGTCGTTTTGAAAAGATATAAACCACAATCGTCTCATCGTACCGTAAAACTTCTAGTACCTAACCATGTTCTTCCTTTTAATCTTTAAAACCTAGTTT
Source organism: Phengaris arion (assembly GCA_963565745.1). NCBI lineage: Eukaryota > Metazoa > Arthropoda > Insecta > Lepidoptera > Lycaenidae > Phengaris > Phengaris arion. Next base: position 11,155,052 of record OY751435.1, on the reverse strand, counting down.
TCTGCGTGCCTAAGATACATAACCAGATTAGGTCAACTGAGGTCATCAGTCCCATGATACTGCACTATTGAAATCCATGTTGTTTTCTTGATTAAAGACTATGTCCCTTACCTGTTGTGAGGCAACCGGTGTGGCCGAGAGAGACCTCGGCGGCGGAGGGGTGGCAGGACAGGCTAGAGACCTGTCCAAGCTATTCGATGATCCCCTGGTGGCGGCTATGAATGTGTTCGTATCGGGTTGTGCGATTTTGATCTTCTTTGCTTCCTTCAAGTTCTGATAGTTTTGTTTCAGATGAGATGGCTCCAGCGGATAACACAAAGATAGTTCTTCCGGATGGCGTATGCCTGAAAATAATAATAAAATATATTTAACTTGCGAACATAAAATAAATAAGAAAAGCGGCAAAATGATCCAAATAATGCGGGGTATATTCTCGACTCCGGTAAACAAACCAAAGCCAGGGAGGTGTAAAACATCTGCCAAGGAATATTCGAGATTGGACGGGGATAAAATTTATGTCTGTGTGGCTTTTGATAAGGAAAGCTTTCAAAGCTTTGACTCCTCAACCTAGTAAGCGAAACACAAGAAAGGCATATTTTCTATTCTCGTAACATATAGGATTATTTAATCTCATTTTACCTAGACTTTTACACAGCTGCATCACCGCGCTAAACGTGTCAATGGAAAAGTCGATTTTGCAGTCGATGTATCTGAGGTCGGGCAGCTGTATCCGGATGGGCTTGTGCATCGGCGTGAAGTGCAGCGCTGCGTCGGCGTGGACCCCATACTGGTCCAGCGTGTGCTTCGGCCGCGCCAGCCACTTGTTGCGCGTGGGCCACCAGAGCGCGTGATCCGACCAGTCCTTTTTGAAATCTGTAACCAATAAATTATTTTAAACATTGGTACTGCTGGGTAGAGACCGCCTCTATTTCTTTTCATAAATTCGCTATCCTTAGCTGTATTAGGCCTTTGTTTGTCAAACGCGTCGAATTCGTCACAGCACCATTTTTGGGTGTCGCTGTCGTTGTTTCGTAAACCCTGCAGTAAGTACGTAATCGAGATTTGAGCAAATAAGTAGATGGTTAAAATTAAATCTATCAGCGATTTCGAATATGGTTCAAAATCTACTAAAGTACCTACACCTTAGTCATGTTATGTAGCTTGACCGTTTCGTTCCAAACGTTTCGTACAAGAATAGTATAACAGAAAAACAGGCCGTAAAATTTCACCTTACGCCTAAGCGAATGTAGCTAAATGGCCAGGCCACATAACTTGACTAAGGTGTAGAGAGTTTGTGGGGCTAGGCTTGTAGAGTTGAGGCGTGTAGAGTTAGAATGTTTGGTAGAATCAGAAGCTTGGTTTTACATGAGATCTGACAGCTTTTTGACAGTGCGAGTCATATGGTATCGTCTTGGCTTCACTTTACATGAAATAAGAAGTGCAACATCTTTTTTCGGCCCTCCTTATGAAGTCTATAGAGTATAAACGGATGTAAAATAAAAATAAAAACTAGAAAACCAGTGGCTCTATGACGTCAGCGGTAGCGCACGATTTGGCGAGTTAATTGAACCCTGAAGTGGCAGTTCAAGAGCTCACATTTTTGTATGACGCCTTGAGCAAATAAGGGAAAGCTAGGGTCTACTTATACTGGCGAGATACGCCCTTCGCATTCGTTTTGCTTCTTACATGATTGCATATGAGTCAGCTTGTGTAGTAAACCAGGGGGCATCGCAAATGCAAGTTGCAGTTATAATTATCTTAGAATTATTAACTTTAGACAATGGCATTATCATTGATAAATCTAAAATGATATAGGTAGGAAAATAAATTTATTTTAAAATGAAGCTATTCATTGAAACTTGAAAGAATAATGTGCTTTGACTATGCATTGTTTAATATAGCTAAACCTTAACTTCTAATCTAACTTTAGTTTATAATAAGAAAATTTTATCAACAAAACAATGTTTTTACTATATTAATGAATAATGATATAATATTTAAGTATTATAATGCATGTTTTTCTAACGCTACAACTTACAAGTCTGACTCAGAGATCAATTATGGAACCAGGAATATAATAATAGACTGCGATTGAGTCATTATAAATCAATAATAACTTGTAGGTAAATCAGGTATAGTTAAACATTTTGCCAGCCAGAGAAGATTCTCGATATTTTAGTGTTTTTTTTACTTTATCAGTATACCTAGACAATTCACTACGAAGACACCAAGATCAGGAATATCTATAATCATATAAAGATATCAGGAATCAAGATCCAAGACTAATCGTAGTAGTGAGTCGTAACTAATGACTTCTACTACTACTAGTTACAACTGGTACCAGATATTTATTTTTTATTCATATTCTTAGTCATCACTCATCGGTCATCACTCATCTGGCCGTTCCCGTTACTTATTAAACGTAATAGGTACTGGAATAAAGATTTAACCTACTGCTAACTGCTATTTATCTGAACGTGGATGTTAACTATCGGCCAGATATTGGCTGATAACAGCCTATTTTAGTTAGCACTACTTGCAGACATTACCCTATCCAGGGTGTATTTAAAACAGAAATAGATATTCAAGGAGCGTGACCAGTATTCGGTTCTCGTTCCAAAAATATGTATTGCATGTCATGTGACCTTATGTTTTGACCTGATTATCCTATAATATAATTAACTTCGATTCATGACCGTGCGCCCAATACTGCGCGGCGGTCACGCGACCTTTAAAGCCGGAACGGAGTACCGAGTACGGCAGTGCGAGGGTGTCCATACTTAACGAAGGAATGAATGTAGACTTCATGTTATTTTTCTGTAAATTACTTTTTTTGTTGTTGTTTATGCATACTGTCAATACTTTCGCAATATTATAGCCTTATATTGAGTTAAATATTTCATTCAGTAAAAAACACACTATATAATTATACTGTATTATACAATATACATACTTTAAAGTTAAAGGAAATAATCTCGAATGGAAACTATTCTGCGTATCAACGGAATCGTTTCCTTGCTGTCAGTGTAACAGTTTCTATGCTTTAGTTTTACTGTTAACCATTAAATGTTATGACATGGCGGGCGTTACGGCACACAGTATTTGAACGAAAATAAAGTTATAGCCTCTTGCGCCATGTGTCTAAACTTAACACCTTAATAAAATGTCGCGTAGATATCCAGAGATATATCTCGTGTCGCGACACGTAAACCGCATTAAACCGTTTATGTGTTAAGTTACAAAACCAAACATCAATCCTATTATTACATATGTTTACACTCGTTCATGGTCAATTTAAAAAAAAAAACTTGAGAGGTGTCAAGGGACACCCGGATGGAACGAAGTTATAATATATATATATATATTATAATATTAATATATAGTTGATAATGAAGAATTGAAGCCTATTTTGGAGATATATATATATATATATATATATATATATATATATATATATATATATATATATATATATATATATATATATATATATATATATAAGCTGTTAATTTGAAATTACAAACAGACACTTCAATTTTGTTTATCAGTATAGATATAATATATTACACAAAACAAATAGTTGAACTAAGCATATTATTCATATTTATATCACATATATAGTGCGCGCGGAACTAGTTGGCCGCGCCTTAGGTAGGGACAGGGGTGCGGGGGCGGGTTGCTTGCTGCTCGCAGTGTTGCCGCCGCGACCGCGACCGGAGCCGGACGGCTCCGTACTGAGTAATAACATCAAGCGCACTTCCGCTTAGTCACAATATGTAACAGTCACAATGTGTAATTGCAAAATTCTACATTATTGTCAAGGTGATAAGGTCGTTTTTGTATCATTCTTAATAGCCGTTATTACATTGTGATTTCGAGTGGCAAAAAGTGTCGTGCCAATTTAATCCGCCTAGCCTCCAATTCACAACGCGCCATAAGGAACTTCGTTCCAAAAACTACGGGACATTTCCAGTGTATCTTATTCTTATTTTATTGGCTATATTTTTTCATTAACATCATTCAATATAAACGTAATAACGATTTTATCCGAAGCTCCAAAACAATCCTGAATGCTTTAAGAATAGGTCTTTACCTATGAAATTGCCGTTCTGCAGTACTGGCCATTTCAAATCAAAATAATTTTTTTTTGGCTAAGAATTCTAATTTCAAATTAATTTTAATTTAAAATCATGCAATTCTTTTTCCAAAAGTAGTCATTTGTTTATTGATTAGTGTTACATTTTCATCGCATTTTAATTAATTTCGTCATCATGGATACGTTAAAAATTCGAGTAATTATGGAATATGAGTACCGTCGTGGCAGCCATGCGGCACAAGCGGCACGCAACATCAACGACGTTTACGGAGCTAACACTACAAACCAACGCACCACCTGTTATTGGTTTCCTCGTTTCCGTTCTGGAAATTTAGACTTGAAAAATGAACCTCGCGGTCGTCCGAAGACTTAGGTCGACAATGACGAATTAAAGGCGATTGTGGAAGCTGATGATACACAATGTACGGCTGAATTAGCAGCAGCTTTCGACTTTAGCGTCAAAACAATATTGGTCCGCGTCGAGACGTGCCTTTCACTGCTCAACAGACACACAAATTAAGGAATTTTGAACCGCATTGTTACCTGCGATGAAAAATGGATTCTGTTTGATAACCGCAAGCGCTCAGCAAGTTGGTTGGATCCTGGTTCAGCACCTAAACAATGCCCTAAACGAAAACTTACCCCTAGAAAATTGACGGTCACTGTTTGGTGGTCTAGCGCCGGTGTGATTCATCACAACTTCTTACCAAACGGGGTGAGCATTAATGCAGATGTGTACTGTGAAGAACTGAACACAATGATGGAGAAGCTGGCACATCTCCAACCAGCATTGGTCAATCGCTCGTCTCAGCTGCTCCTGCACGACAACGCGCGACCTTATACTGCACAGCAGACGGTCTCAAAGTTGCAAGAACTGGAGTTGGAAGCCCTCCGTCATCCGTCCTACTCACCAGACCTTGCGCTTACATACTACTTTTTCCAATTTGAATTTGGATAACTTCTTGGCGGGAAAAAATTCAATACACGAGAGGCAGTACAAAATGCCTTTGAAGAATTTGTTCCCTCCCGTCCAGCTGATTTCTTTAAGAAGGACATCAATAAACTGCCACTGCGTTGGCAAAGATGCATTGATTGTATGGGTGATTACTTCGATTAATACAAATAAAAAATACATGAAAGAATTCGTATAATTTTTTCATACAAAACGGCAATTTCATAGGTAAAGACCTAATATTAAGTACCTGGGTAACTGAGCTTTGCTCGGAGTTCTAACAATTAAAAAAAATTAAAAGAATAGCAAAAATATTTATCTGACCGGGATTCGAACCTATCACATTTAGAATTTTTGTACAAAGCAAAAATTATACAAACGCATACAAAACTGCCAATCGGACATAATAGAGTCGAAACTATTCATAATTATATTGTTGCACGACGAAAGAAAAACGTAATAGCTCTAAATGCGCAGTTTCCCAGGGATAAGTCCTACCTAGATCAATTTTCGTCCCCGAAAACTCTCTGCTTACTAAATTTCATGGTAATATTTGCAGCCGTTTTCGAGAAACCGATCTAAAGTATTTAGGGCCGAAACACATAACGCAAACTGCTTATTTTTGCGGCGCCGCAACGCCAAAATCGGCAGTTGCGTTGCCGCGTTGCGGCGTCGCGAAACAGGGCATTATGGTAGGGTAACCATTTTCTCGTGATTTTTGAGTGTGGATAGACGTCTCTCTGCGATGGATCGTAATAAACTTATTGCTTATTTGTTATTAAGAAGACATTATTCTATCTTAAAAATACGGCAAAGAAGATACTGGATACATCCATTAAGTAAGGGTATGAATCCAAATGGCGAGTTCTTTTCTAAAAAATACGAAGCATTAAAGATAGACGAAAAAAAATTTGTTGCCTACTTTAGAATGAGTATATCATCATTTGAAGAGCTATTAAGCGAGTTATCAAAATATATACAGAAGAAAAAAAATAAAGGAAGGAAACCAGTTACTGCTTTGGAAATGCTGGGCTTAACTTTAAGGTAAAACAAATAGGTTTCTTATTTTTTTTTTATTAATGTTTATGGCACTCGGAATCAAATGTTTAGTTTTATTTGTACCCCTGGCTTTATACACCTGTGGTACTAGCGGGGTGTCGATAAAAATTTTGCATCACTAGTGTTCATGGTTTGGGGGTACCTAGTGGTACAAAGCCAAGTTCAAATGAAACAAGACAAAATCAAATTAAGCTTTTTGCATTATACAATTTTCTTACTTTAAGAATACTTTAATAGGCCTTAAAAAATGTAATGATCAATTTAAGAAAAATCAAACTCCTCATCTTGTGAAACATAGGAAGTAGCTGACGTTTCGTCCAGTAAAAATGGTGAATTTATTGGACGTTGTTGGTTTGATGATGAGGTAGTCCTCTGTTCAGTAATCGAACTTCCAGGAGTAGAAGTGTGGTAGCCACTCTGAACCGTATTATCGTATCTCATTGTTGAATATCCTTGATTATAACCCTGATGCTGATATTCTTGATTATAGCCGTGATGTGTATTTTGATGAATTGAAGGTTGAAGAATGTCCGTTAATATTTGAAGCACCCGACTTTGAAATATCAATGTTTGATTCTCATTTAACGATTGTAGAGATGGTAAAATCCCCTTGAAAAAATTCAAATGTCTATTCTCCGGTGTTTTTAATATTGCCAATAAATCTTCTTCAATATCATCCTTATCATCTGCCTTTCGTTTTCGTGGTTGACTTTTATAACGAGGCAATGCCGTTATTTCATTCTCAATATCTCCTTCCGCTACACATAAACTGGAATCAGTTGCATTTTGTGAAACCTTTTTCAAAAACTGTAATTGTTTATTCAAGTGATATTCTTTAATTTTTGCAGCTCCAGCTCCTGATCGATTGGCATCTTTTAGTTTTTTTTGATATTTAGCAAAATTATCTTTTATGGCCTTCCACTTCTTGACTAAATCATTACCTGCAACAAATAACTTCACAAGTGAAAAATAGTAATAAAGACTAAAATTCCCTAAATTCCATTTATACTACATATAAAATTACATATAAAATTTGATATAACTTTCATAAGTACTTTCGGTCCATCCAATTTCATATAAATGGCTGGCCGCCGAAAAAGAACAATTTTCTGCTTTTTCTTGACTTAGGCAAGTTAAAAACTGATTGACCTTGCCTAGAACAACCATAATGTAAAATATTTCTTGAGTACTTCTTTGAAAAACTACCTGTCTATCTTTGAAAATCTATTCCTTTAGCAACACTATTACCTGCGCAGTTTGAGTTTGATTATACCTACATTTGTATTATTTTATTATTTGCCTACTAATTATTATTTCATTTTAGATTTCTAGCAACCGGCAGTGACTTTAAAACCATGCATACGAATTACTTCCGAGGAGCAAGTACAATAGCAAAAATTGTAAGGACAGTTTGTCGCGCCATATGGAAACATCTATCAAGTCAAAATATACCTCCTATAACAAAACAGGTTCTAGAAGATGTCGCTATTGAGTTTGACAAGAAAGCAAATTTTCCTAACTGCATAGGAGCTCTTGATGGTAAACATGTCCGTATTACATGTCCTGCGCACAGTGGATCACTGTTTTACAATTATAAGGGCTATAATTCAATAGTTCTATTAGCTCTTGTAGATTCTAGATATAGATTCATTTTTGTCGATATAGGAGCGTATGGCAAGGAAAGTGACTCCACCGTTTTCCAGAACTCTAAACTTTATGATTTGATTATGACACGCAAATTACCTATTCCTGTACCAAAGCCTTTACCAGGTTCTCAAAATGAAACTCCATTTGTTTTTGTAGGAGATGAAGCATTCTCAATTTCGAATAACGTCATGCGCCCTTACTCAGGGAAACATTTGTCGGTACAACAAAGAGTTTACAATTATCGACTGAGTCGTGCCCGAAGATATGTCGAGTGCGCTTTTGGCATCCTAGCCAATAAATGGCGCATATTTCATCGATCTATGAATGTGCAATACGAATTTGCGACAGACATTATCAAGGCATGTTGTGTAATGCACAACTTTGTTTTGAATCGAGATGGAGTACAAGCGACCGATGACATTATCTTTGATGATTCTGATCTGCAAATGTTGCATTTGCCCACAGCAAATGAAAATAATTTAAGCCCACATCTAATACGGAATGATTTTTGTAATTACTTTTCCAGTGATGTTGGCGCCCTAAGTTGGCAATTAAACAAAATATGAATGTTCGTATACCTACTCAGTTCAAAATACAAATAATACCTTAATACATTTGATTCAAACTATTTAACATGTTGTGAACTGCGAATAAACAATTTAAATGGCAATTTGGTTTTATTTATAGTATTTGTTTACCTTTTTGAATAAGAGCGCGAGAAAAAATATAATTTTAACTTAGAGAAAATCTTTTGCATAGGGCATTAAAATAAATGGTGTATTTCATATGATAAAAAAAAAAAGATACATGCTACTTACATTAAACTACAATTTTTACAATTTAAACCACGGATCAGATTTTTACGTTTTTACTACAGTAAAAATTGTGGTTTTATTGTGAATAGTGATCGCGTAAACCTAAGACAATACTATGTTACTACTTACCCAGTTTTGATTTTTCGCTTGAGTTTTTTTCCTTGTAATCAACATAAACGATCTCACAAATGCTTTTCCATGCTTCTTGTTTTATAAATTTGTCTTTATAGGTTTCGTCACTAGTATCCCACAAACAACGGTGTTCCTGAACCGAAGATATAAACAGATCGACGTCAACGTCAGACATTTTAATTTTAAAACTGCTTCTCGGTTGACACGTGTTGTTTGCAAGAGTGTTAGAAACAAACTGCATCCTTGTCAACAAGTATGACGTCATAACGCTGGAATTCACGTCGTGCGTTGCGGCGCCGCACCGCTATAGCGCACTGCCGATTTCAGCGGCGCGGCGCCGCAACGCGCTTATGTGTTTCGGCCCTTAAAGTATACGTTAATCCCACTCATCCATTTCACAGAAAATTATCAGTAAAGCCACCACGAGCACACATAAATATAAATATGAACATTGATGAGCAGCCTTTATCGCCAACATTGGTACAGTTATTATAGCTGCAGCTAAGTTCAGAGAATGAGTTACGGTGTGAATCATCTATACATATATATAAATACGTCGAATTCGTTTAAACAGATATATAAGGCACTTGCGTCGTAGAGAACGCGTAATCTTGTGATCTTGTGATCTTGTGAGATGACATCAAGTTGAAACTTAAAAAGAAGACTTACATGTTTCTTAGGCATCCGGATAATTTTAAGTCCGAGCAAACTATGCATATTGATGTTGTATGGGTGGATTGGGTGGTACATATTTATATATTGTCTGAGTGGAAATAATATAATTCAGCGTCACATAGTGTACCTAGCTAGGTATGCCGATAAACAACACATAACTGAGATAAAGGCAGCTTTGTATGAAAGTAGAAACTTCAGAGCTAGTACTTGAACTGCCATTTCGCTTGGAATTTGTAAGCCTCAGACTACATTGTCCGGAATCTCTCCAGCTGAAAAAAATATACGGCGCTGAAAATGAAAGCGATGCTTATACAATAGAGTTAAAAATCACACAACACACGTTTAGCGTATTTTTAAATTGCTACCGTGTTCCGTTCCGTTCGATTTTCGTTTGTATTGAAGTAGTTAAAGAGTCGAGAGTTAAGTCACTACCTCTTCTCGCTCTACCGTGGTATAGTAGTGGATTATTCATAATCTCTTCTAGATTAAAAGGAATGTTGTCAATGACAACCTTTTGCCCGCGACTTGATAACATCGAATTTACTGTTCTACTCATTAAGATAAAATAAATTGCTGATAAGCGTAAATGATAGCATGTAGGTACTATAGTATGAATAGCCCCTTAAAAATACATATTTGACGTTCAGATGGTTCCGATGTTATGTCTACAAATTAATGTAGTATGTACCGAGTAGTAGTAACAAATACTTGTTTATAATAAAGACATTTTAAAATAATTGGCCCACCTTGTGCTAAAATTGCGCAGGACTAGGACCCTTCCGAGCTCCATTCATTTACCAATTTACAATTTGGTCCCTCCAGGACAACAATAATTACGATGGTCTATGACTGATAATAATCAATCAGCAAAAACCAAACTGTACATTGGCTACCTGCAGGACAAACGAATAGGTCGTTTACACTCGGGGCAAGGTAAAATACGTGTGTTTGCTGTTCGAAATCAAATACTGTAGTTAGCACATAATCTGTGTACTCGCTGTAAATATGGCGACGTGATTGAACGGAACGATTGTCTAAAACAAATAAATGTCGAAGAAAACAAATCTTCTAAAGCAAATAGAGGGTGGAAACAAACGTCCTCATAGACTCGTCTTTATATTAAAAAGATTTTTAACGACGTGGATTATTATAAAAACAGATGTTTGGGATCCAGAAAGTTCTGTAGATGTATAGCGTCAGTTTCTGGTGAATAAAAGCCAAAGGAAACGAAATGTGTTGAATGTGTACATAATATCATGAAATCATGAGGAATTTAAAAATAGGTATTAGGTTAACATATTTTTAATGGTGAACTTTACGATTTTGTGGTTAGCGAAATATATCGTGTTTATCAAAACTAAAATACTGCAGGGAAAAGTGGAAAATAATTTTGTAAGAGTTATGATAAAATAAGACTTTACATGATTTTTTTACCCATAGATGAAACTAGTGTGAATCGTTAGAGTAACAAACCCCATGTTAGATACTGAAGTGGAAAAAAACAGGACGTCAAGTTTTTTAAATATTTCCTATACATATTTGTTTTTAACAAGTTTTTATGTGTGACCTACAAAAAAAAAATAAAAAATGACAGAGATTACATCTTCTTTTATACGGATTAGCATCAGTTTCTCTTAATATAGACCAGCAGTAATCACCTAACATATTTTTATCGCAAAATCCTTGGTACCTCTCTTCATAAATCTTCAAATTTTTATGAAAACGTTCACCTTGTTCATCGCTTACGCTTCCCAGGTTATCGGGAAAAAAACAGGTGCGAATATTAAAAATGAATATTTACCCCCATCTTATGGTAATTCTACAGCAAATTGGAAACAATTACTTCATTTTTCATTAAATATTAATTGTCTTGGGGTAAAAGAAAATATTTTATTTTGAAAAGTAGTGTATAATTAGCTATAAGCGCTGTAACCTACGAGGGCGGGTCAATAAGTCCGTGACTTTTGGAATAAAACACAGATTTTTTGATAAATAAATCATTTTATTTTTCAACGTAGTCCCCCTTGAGGTCTATACACTTTGTCCAACGCTTCTCCAATTTTTTTATCCCTTCCAAAAAATATGATTTGTCGAGGTCCTCAAAATAGGCCTTTGTTTGCGAGATGACTTCATCATTGGAGTCAAATCTTTTTCCACCGAGCCATTTTTTCAGGTTTGGGAACAAGAAGTAGTCACTCGGAGCCAAATCTGGAGAATAGGGTGGATGTGGGAGCAATTCATAGCCCAATTCATGGATTTTTGCCATGGCAACTGCACATGTGTGCACCCTTGCATAGTCTTGGTGAAAAAGAACTTTTTTCTTGGCCAAATGAGGTCGGTTTTTTTTCAAATCCTCATTGAAGCGGTCCAATAAGTTGGCATAATATTCCCCATTAATTGTTCTTCCCTTTTGAAGATAGTCAATGTGGATTATCCCACGTGCATCCCAAAAAACAGTCGCCATAACTTTATTGGCTGACAAACCCACCTTGGCCTTCTTTGGCGCCGATTCACCCTTAGAAACCCACTGTTTTGACTGTTGTTTGGTCTCTGGTGTGTTGTGATGGATCCATGTTTCGTCCACGGTTACAAAACGGCGCAAAAACTCCTCCATATTGTGATTAAACAACGCCAAACCTTCCTGTGAAGTTGTTACACGATTGCGTTTGTGGTCGACTGTGAGCAAACGCGGCACCCATCTTGCGGAAAGCTTTCTCATGCCCAAGTGATCATTCAAAATTGAAACCACTGAGCCATGCGAGATGCCTATGGCTTCCACAATCTCTTGCACTTTCAATCTTCGGTCGGCCAACACCATATCGTGAATTTTTTCGATTGTTTCGGGTGTAGAGACCTCAACTGGGCGTCCAGGACGTTCGGCATCTTCAGTGCTTGTACGGCCACAACGAAATTCAGTAAACCACTTTTTTACCATTGAAATCGATGGTGCAGAGTCCCCATAGTATTTATCAAGCTTAGCCTTGGTCTCGGTAATGGTTTTTTTTCGCAAAAAATAATGCTTAATAAGCACACGAAATTCACTTTTTTCCATTGTTTCCTTAAGTTACTGGATAGTCTGATAAAGATAGCTGTAAAACACAAACTAACTGACGCAGCAAGTTCACATTTTGATAGGAGTCAACTGACAGATGCCTGTTGACAGGAGTAGTGTTGCTTTTTCAGTAAGGAGGTTAGAAATTCAAAAAGTCACGGACTTATTGACCCGCCTTAGTATACTAATGAATCATAATATGTAAATCGGAGATTTTTAACGAATAATGGCTTAGTAAAAAATTCTCTGATTCTGGATTTTTACTTAACGTTCAGAAGGTTCAAGTTACATTAGATCACACTTTACAGTTGTAAGTTTTTGTCTATAGTTAGTATAACATTTAATCCCTGAATATTTTTGATTTAGTTGATGAATTTAATTTGAACTCAAAGATTCGCTAGTCTCTATAATATTGATTAGGTTATATTTTAGAATCATCTTGTCGAAATTTGATCTTTCCAATTGCCCTCAATAACGTTTGGACCATGTGTAATTACTAATTAACCAACCAAGGTTAAAAAATTTCCGCTCACGATTATCTACAGCCAACGCTTATAAGTTGCAAGATACAGTTAAAACTGCGTGGATTGAAACAGCAGGTTAGATGTCTTATAATACTGCATTCATTTAATTCGCCAAAAAAAAAATAATTGTAACGCACGCACTTTTAAACATGTTTGTAGTTCAAAGTTAACGAATTTCTAGCGGATATTTGATATTTAGTACTATGTTATAATATGGTATATGTTATGTTAGGTTAGGTTAGGTAATAGACGGTCTGAGAAATTGTGGAATATATTCTCTTTTATGTAATAACAATATAAAATACTCGGAATAGAATACGTTATACGTATACTAAATCATGCAACAAAAGATAAATGAATTACGTGCCGCGATACAATAACATGTCAAAAATCAACTGGTTAACAATGGATTCGTTTCGAATCAAAATATAAATCAGTTTTCATTGGTTTTTCGACAAGGTGTACATTATACAATAAACATTGCTATTCTAGTCTCGAGAGGTATCGGTGACATAAGCGGCAAGTGGGCCGCTCAGTCGCCCACGGCTTCCGTCGCGGAGGCGTTCCCACCTGATAGTGAAGCAATAACTTGGCCGCGCTAACCCAGACTCCGGTAAACATGGGCTTGTACATTTAGACTATACGTGCCGCGGAACACACGCCACGCGTGTTGAAAAATAAAATATGTTGAAACTAACAAATTTGACCCATATTTTATTGTTTCGCAAGAGTGGCTGTTCAGCTTTTGTGATGATGTTTACAAGATAGCAGATATACAGCAGGAACTATTAATTAGGTATACTTATACATTAAATAACATATTCTGGATAACACAATCATGAATCAGACACGAACAAAAAATGTATTTTTGAGATCATTTTGTCTAACCAACTGGCAATGAGAATGTTACTAGGTATGTAAAATCACTTAAAACTTTGTTACAGTAAATATATTATGTATACAGACAGATACAATAGTTTTTGATTTATTGAAGTACTTAGTTATGATTATATACCCCTTTAAAGTTCCGAAAATGTTCGAACGTAGCGTGACGCGGACGTCACGGTACACCTTAGCCATACATCGCAACTGGGCAACTTTAAAGTTAAATAATAATATCTTGATAACTAATATAATGTAATACTGTATCGAAATAATTCTTTCACATGTATTTTTTATTTTCCACGGCGAATACAGAAAGCTTCCCTTTAAAATTAGTGTCCTCGATTATGGTATTGACAAAAACAGAATATCGTTTATGAATTAGGTGCGTTTGGAATTTAGCCATGAGGTCTGCGTAAGCTGTAATAAATTAGTAAAACATGTTTTGCAACATAAATTCTGCTCAGTGTTTGGGAGTTTAAGGGTTAAACAACATTCCAATCCTTGCCAGTTAATAATACTGTAGTCTGCATACCTATACGATTTTTGAGTTTTTTTTTAAACGCTAGTAAGTACTAAACACTTGTTGTTTGCGTTCAATCATTCAGTTACAATCATAACTATGAATAGTTTAACACAGATCGTGCGCGTCATCAGCATTACTCATTGTTTCATTTAGATAAAGTGAACTTTAACCGGATTTGATTTATCTACTGGGAGTTGGGACCGATGCGGCGGCGCATCGAGAGTTGAAACATTTATCACCATACATGGAAGATCAATTTTTAATCAGATAAATTTATTTATAGTACCTATAACCCAGTGGTTCCTAACCTTTTCAGAACTGTTACCCCTATATGACCTGTTAGATTTTTCCCCAGTTAACCCCCAACCCCAAAAATTATTTAAAGCAAGTACCTACATATAACTTTATTTATAAAAAAAAATCACATTTATAATAGTTTGTTACTAACGTTTAGATTATAGTGTGAAGGTTGAGATTGTTTTAAATTCGCAAGTTTTTTAATATTAGGTTTAGGTATACTCAACGCGTATCTCATGTCATGCTCCACGTTCAGACAGACGGTTTCTGGCCTTTGCTTACAATATTACTAGAGTTGAGAAGCCGCTCTCCCATCTATAAGTGGCACAAAACGGTACCAACATTTTCAGAGCTCTTTCAGTAATGACAGGGTATTCTGAAGCTGCTTTTCGCCAAAATGTACAGAGTTCATAATTCTCACCGCGATTGTATGAACGCGAGAGGGCGTCATGCTGCGTACCTATTGTTATTTTATTTGAAACATATATTTTTTTTCTGTTTATTCAACTTTCTTAAGGTACCACCTGTGTTACCCCTATAGAATAGCTGTTTTACTCCCGCGGGGGTAATTACCCCCAGGTTCGGAACCAATGCTATAACCTAATCTTCAGTGGCGACTGGCGAACGACGATGGATTTCAAATATTACCGCTTTTGTAACTTTGTGTCATTATTCATTACTACATGAGCAGTAGTAAAACAGACACGTAATGAACAGTTAAAATAAATATTTTTGCTCCTAAGTTTTCACGATACATAGGTAGCGAAATGACCAAGCCACATTATATTCTGACTAAGATGTAGAGTTTGTGAAGTTAGTAGAGTAATGTGCGATCTAATAACTTTTTGACAGCAAGTCATTTGGCCTCGCGTTGGCATAATTGTACATGAAAATGTATTTTTTTGTGGGATAACATTAATTGAATAAACCGAATTGTACTTTTTCATACACCACCATGAATCCATAGACTATAGAAATAAAAGCAAAATGGCGTATTTTTACAGTAAAAAATTTGCATTATAATATATTATATGTTTTATTTATATTTTAATTGTTATAAAATATCGTGCTCAATCAAGTATGCTCCTTCAAGGTTCCGGTGAATGTCTAGCTATAAGTGCGTAACTGCGTTGTAAGTAACGGTGTGAGAATTTAATACTTAAATTGTTTTTTTACATTTGGGTCAAAATGAATCGGAGAGGAGAATAGATATGAGTATGAATTATGAAATTACCAAAGACATTGCAATAGTGTAAGACTTATAGTCTTGCAATATTGCAATAATTGAGTGCTGAGTGCGGATAGATCAAAGTCTTGCGTTCAAATGGTCGAGTTAAATATCAATACAGCAATTTGCATTCCTCACTCAACCGCTCTCATGTCTTTAGGTAGATATCATAAATCTAGGACGCTTTAAGTATATAACACTTAGTAACTATATTATCTTCTCTTATATATAAAATATACCAGCCAAACAATATCCTGATCAATCAATATTTTATAGAGCTCACGTTTTAGTTGGCTGGTACCGACTTCAAAATTATGAAAATTGTGTAGAGAAATAGTTAAAATTTTAGCCGAATTTAAGAAGGGAATCATTTAGAAAGTAAGATTTATTTCATAATGTCGTGCGCTGCGAGCGCTAGCAAGCGGTTGCTCTCCGCAAATCGGCACGGCATTTTGCGTTTTTTTCATTCGGCATGTTGCAAATATTAAAAAATATTAGGTCCTTACATATGAAATTGGCGTTTTGTCGTACTGGCCACTTTGATCTCAAATATATCTTCTTTGGTTCGGAATTCCAATTTCAAATTTATACCGCTATTTACTCATGCATTTGTGGTTTGAAAACCGTAATTCATTTGTTTTGTCATCTTTTGGTTTTTTCTTTGCGTCACTCTGTTTACAAAATGGAAAACTTGAAATATCGTATTATTTTCGAGTACGAGTTCCACCGTGGCACCAGTGTTGCAGAAACGGCTCGAAGGATTAATGATGTATATGACGGCGATGTCGCAATAGAAAACACAGTGCGTTTTTGGTTCCAACGTTTTCGTTCTGGAAATTTAGACCTGCAGAACAAGCCCCGTGGACGGCCGGAGACCAAAGTTGTTAATGAAGAATTGAAAGCCTTTGTGGAAGCGGATCCATCGCAAACCACGTCCGAGTTAGCTGCAGGCTGCGGTGTTAGTGATAAAACTGTTTTAATCCACTTGAAGCAAATTGGGAAGGTGAAAAAGCTTGAAAGGTGGGTACATCATGAATTGAGTGCAGCAAACCGACAAACGCGCGTCGACTGCTGCGTTACATTACTCAACCGGCACAATAATGAAGGGACTTTAAATCGAATCATTACCTGTGATGAAAAGTGGAATCTGTACGATAATCGGAAACGCTCATCTATTCGCGCCAAAGCCTGCCCCAAGCGAAAATTAACTAAAAAAAAGTTACTTGTGAGCGTTTGGTGGACTAGTGCCGGTTTCTTCACTACAGCTTTCTTAAATCTGGCCAGACGATTACGGCAGATGTCTATTGCCAGCAACTGCAAATCATGATGTAAAAGCTAGCTGCTAACGAGGTTGGTCATTCGCTCTAGGCCACTTCAAAGGTGTTCAAAGATTTTATTGATTCCTGTCCGAATGGTTTTTTTAGTAAAGGAATCAATTAACTACCTATGAAATGGCAAAAGTGCATAGATAGCAATGGTATATACTTTGAATAAAATATATTATGTTTAAAAAAATCGACTTTATGTTAATCCTCCTTTACAAAACGCCAATTTCATATGTAATGACCTAATATTTAGTATTTCGCGATTCGCACTGCTGCTACCTCGCCATGGCGCTCATTGCGAATGAGTTGCTGGCGTTCATCCAGCACGTCATCAACACCATGGACGAGAACAGCATCGTGCAGCTCTGCAAGTCCACCTACACCAACGAGGAGGTTTGCAAGGGCAAGCTCCTGCTATGTAAAGCGCTCGGCAAGACCGCGCAGATGTTACCATCACGAAGATGAGATGGGGGCGAACGTAACTTACATACATAGCATACTTTGTGGCTAAGAATCTCTACAAGCTGCCGGTGGTTACTATGGACCACGTCGATGTCTCTAGCCGGCTGAGTAAGTTTAACATCATTAAGGCAGAGCTGGACGAGATGCGAGGTAGATTGGATGCATCGGAAAGTACCATCAGTGATTTGCAAAGTGAATTATTGGAAATAGAAAGTAATAATTCTCTATGTAGGAGGCAAACGGATGATCGGGTGACGATCATCCGTTTGCCTACGTAAACACGCGTCGCGGAGCGCAGTTTGACTCGTCGTTGGTCATGTCAGCGGAATTGGACGGGGAAACAACCGCCGAAGCCTCGTCACTAGCGATCGAGCCGAAGCTGAAGAATCCATCGACTCAGCAGAAAAAGTATGCCAGTGTAGCTGCTTACCCCGCACCCCCGCGGAAATCAAAGGGGGAGATAGAGAGCTGCAAGGCTAAGGAGAACCCCAAGTCCAAGGAGATCCACAAGGCTGAAACTCCTTGACCTGTCGAGGACAAGAGGTGCGATGAGGAGGGCTTCATTCTGGAATTCTGGAGAGAAGAAAGAAGAGGAAGACCGCCGTCCGCAACTATCGCGGCACCGCACCCTACGTACCCGAGCTGCGCTTACGGTGTGAGGTACCCGCAACACAGCTGTACGTGTCCCACCTGCACTGGTCCATGGAGGTCGAAGACGTCGTGAGCTACATCCGTGAGAATACCACCTACACTTGAGGGTTGAGCGTCTGCAGTCTCGCCACAAGGTGAACTTCAGTTCCTTTGTGGCAAGAGTGCCGACACCACTATTGTCTGCCCTAGAGGTGGAGGCGTTCTGGCCGTCGGGTGTAGTTTACCGAAGGTTCCGGGGGACTCCCCAATAGAAGCGCGCATCACGTCGCCGAAAGAAGCAATACCCACGTGATAAACAATTTTTTTTTTGTGTGTGTGTGTTGTGATAGTATGTGTAATAATATGTTATAGTATAGAATTGTTAATTGTATATTCGTTGTCTGATTGCCATAACACTAACTGTCACATCAATTTTGAGGTTATGTGAATAAAGTGTAAATACAAAAGTTGTAGATCTATTTATTACCTACAACTTTGCTATTTAACTTTTTTCCATATAGTATGTAACTTATAGTTTATAGACGACCTTTTTGGCTCAGTGGTTCAGCGCGTTGGTGCTCAATTATAAGACGTTATCACGTCAAAAATTGACCAAACTGCCAATCGGACTGACGTTATAGATATAGTTAGAGTCGAAATTATTTATATATTGTTGCACGACGAAAGAAAAAAAATAAATAACTTAAAAATGCGAAGTTTCTAAGGGATAAAACCTAGCTCGACAGATTTTTCTCCCCGAAAACACCCTGCATACTGGATTTCAGGTAAATACTTGCAGCCGTTGCCGAGATTACGATTATATATAATATACAATTTTGTAATATTAGTCTGACTGGGACTTGAACCCGAGACACCAATTTGCCATGCATAAGTGCTGAACACGTCCTTTGACATTTAGAGAGCAAAAATTACTAGAGATCTGCCGATTACGGTTTCCGTGATCTCCGTAACGCTTAGTTTAGGGCGAGCGCTTACTTGAGACACGACAGTGTTAGCTTTTAAGACAGGAATCGAACCAACTGATTTTGGAAAAAAAAAACATTGCTAAATAAAGCTAATGACGATCGTTACCATTTATTATAGAAACGTCGACAAAAATGCATTTATTAGTATGGTTATTAAATGAAATTTATTATGATAATGATATCAAAGCGAGCGCTTGGCATGAATTATAAGCATTCTAATTTAAATGTAGGTAGGTTGTAATATTAGAAACGCCTCACGTGGGCTGGTAGAAGACAAATTTATAAGTAAAGCTCAGTAGGAATTAGGAAGTAAATATGGGCGATGAATTTTATACATTTTAACAGGCGTTTGCGCAAAACATAATATAATCGATGACTTGGGCGAAGAATTACAGGGAGATTTACTCTGAAGCTTTAACATATTAGCTTGAGAGGAGTCCTGTAAATTTCGTCATTTCGATTGTGATGTGTGACTGTCACTGGGCATTATTATTTTCATTACTATTAACAGCCGTTAATGTCACACAGCTGGGCAAAGGCCTCCCCTCTCTCTTTCTATAAATCCCGATCCTTAGCTTATCGAACGCGTCCTACTCGTCGCGTCATCTTTTTTGGTGAAAATGCTGCGCTCATGGCTCGTTGGCAGACTCCGAGACGGGACTTCTGTGAAGCGGTTAAAGAACAAAACTGGACACCGTAGGCTAGAATAGGCAGGACACACATGCCCACGAGTTCAGGTTTTAGGCAGATTGGAAGGTTATGTTAGGTTTCCCTTTCATTAGATTTTTCATTTACCAAAAATTTTTCCAAGCTTTCTCAATTCGTTGGTCTACTTATCTGTTATGAAATGATGTTATTTGGCCTAAATAAACGTACTAGTCGACAGTGTATCATGAGATGAAACGGAGGGTCCACCTCGACCCTCCGTTTCAGAATTTTCATGCTGTTAGACATAATCTTGGTTGCTGGGCGTATAAAAATTAAAAATTAAAATGCCAGTCGTGTTTTATGACTGTATGTAACCTATAACATATAGTTACATAATATATAGTTTCTTTGAGTTTGTTCTCTACTATAGGGTTTTTGAAAATCAATGAAAATATAAATAAAATTTGACGTTTGCATACTTTATCATGTATCAATAAGTACGAGGGCGGCACTGAAAATTTCGGGAATCAAGGAAGTGACACAACATTACTATTTAAAAATGTATTTATTGCTTTTCGAAGTATTCTCTGCGAAATTTGACACATTTTTCCATACGATGGAACCAATCATTGAAGCAACCATTCCATTCGGAAGTTGGTCTTCTTCAGGTGGTGAAAATCTCTGACCACGCAATTTATTCTTTATTTTAGGGAAAGTATAGAAATCATTAGGGCTTAGGTCGGGGCTGTACGGCGGATGGTCTAATAATTCTATGATTTCTTGCTCTAAAAACTCTTTTGTTCTGTGCGCGGTGTGAGAACTCGCATTGTCGTGATGGAGGATGATGCGGCGGTAGCAGTTCTCTTTACGGAGTTCAGAAACGACCTGTGGCAAACAAATGTTAGCATACCATTCTGCATTAACCGTTCTTTGTCCCTCAAGAGGAATAGTCGCAACATGGCCGGTTTTGGAGACAAACGTGGCCACCTTTTTTTTTTTTTGCAACACTCCGTTAACGAACAATTTTTTTTTCGAACACCCAAACTCGTGACTGGTTTTTTGTTTCGGGTTCGTACGTGTATATCCAGGATTCGTCACCTGATACGATGTTGTATACAGCATTTGTTCATGCAAGATTATTTGTAGTTGCCTGAGTTTCGCGGTATGTCACAAGTCGATCTTCCTCAATCAGCTTACGCACAGCATCAACGTTTTCTTGGGTAGACACCCAAGAAAACGTTGATGCTGTGCGTAAGCAGTTTTTGGACGACCTTGACGGGGATCATCACTGAGCTTGACACGTCCACGTTGAAATTCAGCAAACCAGCGATAAATTGTGGTTTTGGATGGGGCTTCATCACCAAATGCAGAAATCATCCGGTCAACACACTGTTTTTGTGTTAAACCACTTCGAAAGTCATAATAAATCATCGCTCTAGAATTTTCTCGAGTCAATTCCATTTTCTCAACGACTAAACAAGTTTGACAAGACCTTGTGACAAGACCGAGAATCTTTTTTTAAATAAATAAACGGTATTCGATTTTTAAAACCAAGGAGTTTTAAATTATAAAGATTTTAATATGACAGGAACAGTGGAAATATTCCATTCCCGATACTTTTAGTGCAGCCCTCGTATGACCTTAACCACGTAAACAGTATATTCATGGGCTACACTTACGTCAGTTTTCAAAGTTAAAAACAGGAAAATCATCGGAATTGTAACACTAGGCAGACTATGTATCATTTTTCAAAGTTAAAAACAGGAAAATCATCGGGATTATAACACTAGGCACACTATGTATCAGTTACTTCCAACCGCTTACCGTCAATTGTGATAAAGCAATAATATACATTTAATGTCTTTTCTACTTTATAAGTTATAAAGCAATAATATACATTTAATGTCTTTTCTACTTTATAAGTTATAAACATTGGTACTTGGTTACATCAATAACCAGACTTAAAGTAACCTTTATAATAATTTCGTCTATAAATGTTAAAAAAACATTAACTAATCGAATGACATTGTATAATACAACAAGTCAAACATTTCACTACGTGAGGTCAGCGGTTGTGTTTTACCATCACAGATCACTATCAGCTTCGAATATGTTTTTGAAGTCGGAAATCCTGTAGCTACAGGAACATGTTTAATTCTGTGACAGTAATCACTAGGCTGTGCAATGGCTTGAACTCTAAATGCTCATTAATTGTATTATGACACGAAAGTAATTCTTTGACGCACGATTTGATGCGTGTGCAAAATCAACGAATTCGACGAATACCAGCATCGGGTCTCTGCAGTCTGCACGCTTAGCATAACCGTGGTGGTTGTGTTTCTTTCTATGAAACAATACTAAGGCGGGTCAATAAGTCCGTGACTTTTTGAATTTCTAACCTCCTTACTGAAAAAGCAACACTACTCCGGTCAACAGTCTGTCAGTTGACTCCTATCAAAATTTGAACTTGCTGCGTCAGTTAGTTTGTGTTTTACAGCTATCTTTATCAGACTATCCAGTAACTTAAGGAAACAATGGAAAAAAGTGAATTTCGTGTGCTTATTAAGCATTATTTTTTGCGAAAAAAAACCATTACCGAGACCAAGGCTAAGCTTGATAAATACTATGGGGACTCTGCACCATCGATTTCAATGGTAAAAAAGTGGTTTACTGAATTTCGTTGTGGCCGTACAAGCACTGAAGATGCCGAACGTCCTGGACGCCCAGTTGAGGTCTCTACACCCGAAACAATCGAAAAAATTCACGATATGGTGTTGGCCGACCGAAGATTGAAAGTGCAAGAGAATGTGAAAGCCATAGGCATCTCGCATGGCTCAGTGGTTTCAATTTTGAATGATCACTTGGGCATGAGAAAGCTTTCCGCAAGATGGGTGCCGCGTTTGCTCACAGTCGACCACAAACGCAATCGTGTCACAACTTCACAGGAAGGTTTGGCGTTGTTTAATCACAATATGGAGGAGTTTTTGCGCCGTTTTGTAACCGTGGACGAAACATGGATCCATCACAACACACCAGAGACCAAACAACAGTCAAAACAGTGGGTTTCTAAGAGTGAATCGGCGCCAAAGAAGGCTAAGGTGGGTTTGTCAGCCAATAAAGTTATGGCAACTGTTTTTTGGGATGCATGTGGGATAATCCACATTGACTATCTTCAAAAGGGAAGAACAATTAATGGGGAATATTATGCCAACTTATTGGACCGCTTCAATGAGGATTTGAAAAAAAACCGACCTCATTTGGCCAAGAAAACAGTTCTTTTTCACCAAGACAATGCAAGGGTGCACACATGTGCAGTTGCCATGGCAAAAATCCATGAATTGGGCTATGAATTGCTTCCACATCCACTCTATTCTCCAGATTTGGCTCCGAGTGACTACTTCTTGTTCCCAAACCTGAAAAAATGGCTCGGTGGAAAAAGATTTGACTCCAATGATGAAGTCATCTCGCAAACAAAGGCCTATTTTGAGGACCTCGACAAATCATATTTTTTGGAAGGGATAAAAAAATTGGAGAAGCGTTGGACAAAGTGTATAGAGCTCAAGGGGGACTACGTTGAAAAATAAAATGATTTATTTATCAAAAAATCTGTGTTTTATTCCAAAAGTCACGGATTTATTGACCCGCCCTCGTAGACAAAATGAAGAAAAGTAGTCATTTGGGCCATATTATCTGATCCATCAGTATGTCTATTCTTGTGTAGACAAAACGCATTTCTATTTTGGTCATGCTAAGCATGCTGGTACCTATAAAATGGGCAGGTACTTACGAATGTAACATTTTAAAATAAATATTATATATTAGTATCACTTATATTTTCAGAACTTACGAAGACATCAGAATACAAAGCTCACCTTTACCTGTAACAAAAAGACAGTGAGTAAGAAACTGTTTTAAATTATTATTTTTAAATAATCCTGCAATCTGTATTAGACATAGAGGAAGTTTAGTTATTCGTATTTAATAGGCTAAATGCATGTTAAAAATCATAACTCCTTCAATAGCTTGAATAGCACGGAGCACTACACATCCACGACCCGGCAAATGACAATCAAGCGTATGGGCGAGGCCACAGCCCACAACACTGCGTTGCGGCGTCGCGCGCTACTGCCTACTACGTCATGTACAATATCGACAACGTTACTGCTCGACCAGTTTCTAAACATTTTCCTTTGCACTAGGACGCCTCAAAATATTTAAGCACAAAGGAAGTGACCGCAACGACTGCAGACGTGGTTGACTTACGTATTTACACGTGAGTATGTGCGCGTGCGCACGATGCAACGGCGCTGTTCAGCGATTTTCATCTTAGTCGAGCGGCAACTTGTTCGATAGTACCGTACAACGCGACGGTACGTCGTCGATTTTTTCGTTCGCCGCGCATCGCAGTGTTGTTAGCCTCGCCCTAACGGTGATTAGCATCAGTGTTGGCATATGTCGCAACGGTGCTGTTGCTGTCATAATTACGCGCCTACTGTAAAATACTGCAGGGGGCTGAGTGAAACTCTCGAAAACTCACTCTCAGATCTCCCATAGAAAATTATTTGTATCGCCCGTCGATTTATTTCTGCTCATTGTTATTTGCGGAAAAATATTATAGATTGTGAAGCGAATGACAACTCTACTTTTTTTTATATATATGGCATCGGCTTGCTTATAACCATTTGCCAGTGTCAAGTTAAAAAGGCGGGAAATAGAACTTTCGTTTCAATTTTCAACACCGTATTCCTATATCGTCAAGTCTAAAGTCTAGTCAAAGTCCAAATATATAGTCAGTACAGTCCATGAGTCATGTCAGTCGATTCAGTAAAGTGGTAGAAGCTTTACTGAAAGTTCCTGGGGAGTTTTGGCGGGAAACACAAAATAGCACGTTTTTGAAGTTGTACCACTTGCCCACACTTGTGCACGTTAACGAATATTTAATGGTTAATATTCTACCAATATTACACATTAAGAACCGAGATAGCACAAATTTATGAAATTTTACAAATTCCACAACGTCACCCGTTGAACTCCCCGGCAAAACTCCGACAACTCTACTTAATATTTTAATTGACTGTTATTCAAAAATGATTGATTCGTATTAAATTAACAGTAGAACATTGTAGCTCCAATAATTTAAATAGGAATCACGTCACAATCACCCCGGCATCTAAGTTTTGAACCACTTGCGAATAGAGCAACGTTGTTGAACCATAAAATTATACGCTAGCTTACGTAGCAATTAACAATTTCAGAACAATTACTATCAATTGAGGCGCGATTTTCACTCCATTAGCGTAGTCCAGTAAAACAATTATACAAGCTTGAAATTCTCTGCCAGCATATACCAGGTATAGAGTTTAATGAATCCAATTGATAAACCACAATATCTTTCACAATAAGAGATGAGGCAAAAATCTCGGTCGTACAAATATTTGTTTGACAAACGCTTAGGTAAGTTCCATAAGAGCGGTACAAGTAGCACAGCTAGCAGTCGATAAGATTATCACATCTCTTACGGCCGGTTTCAATAACCTATCTACCAATAACTATTTGTTAAAAACGTCACCTTTGGTATCATTTGCCGGTTTTTTGCGTTTCAATGAACTAACTTAGATAGAGGAATCTTTGTCTGTGACAGCGATACCAAATGTGACGTTTTTAACAAATGGTTATTGGTAGATAGGTTTTTGAAACCGGCCGGTAGAGATTTTTCCAAAGATTTTAAAACTAAAGATAGGTTATAACTTATGTATTAAATGTACGTCACATTTGACAGAACAAATTTTCATACAAGAAAAAGTTACGCCATATTGATTTCACCATACCTCTAATATCAACCAACATAATTTCACCATATCTCAAATGTCAAAATGGCCCCACACAACCCCAAAAGTGGGGCCATTTAAGTGGGGACAGTTTTTGTCTCGACATGCCTCGTCTATAATATATATATACGTCTATTGATTTTTCACACATTTAAGAATTAGACTTCGATAAAGGGATTCACTTAAATCTAATATAACGTGGTCAATAGATTGTATTTGATTAAACGTTTCGTTTTAGCAACGCAATGCAATAAACGACTGTCATCAACCACTTAGCACTACGTCATCTTAAAAGTAACGACATTGAAATCGTTGTCCTTAGGATCTGTCAAAACTAATCTTAGGCAAAGTAAAATAATTTAAGTTGTGAAATAAATTATTCAATTAGGGTTTTTGATATTTTTTTCTGCTGTTAGAGGGCAGACCCAACTCACACAAAGCGTCATCTGGTGGCGTAAGTGGTATCAAAAACGGTCAATAAGAATTTTCGACTCTATGACGGTCCTTGTCGTGTGAAAAAGCTGTCAAATGTCACGTATTTAAAAACCCTCATAGGTTTAAGATTACAGCGGAAGCAAGTAAGGGTTCTTGGCGTAAATAACCTATTGGCAACCATTATGTATCAGCGAGTGCACTTTGATTCACAAACAATGAATGACTCGTGACGTCATAGGCTTTAGTGTTCATTATATATGAGCACTAAAGGCGTAGCGTCATAGGCTATGAGGGACAATGCTATTGTGTAATTGAACTTGTAACTTGATGATATTGCCCGCGAAGTACAAAAACTACCTATATACACTACATAGACTTAACTACAGGTGTGGGTAGTTAACCGGAAGTAGGACTTTAATGAAGCTTTCATAAGTAGGCGTTTCCGGTTGGTATCAAGCGAGTGCCACATAATGACTGCTATCAGTTTTAAACATCTAATTAAACAGTACGCACTACGCATTTTATCAATGTATGACACGGTGGCTTTCACCTCCCATAAAGTCTATGGGAGAGCTATTTGAAAAATGCGAATGTGATCGCACGTTTAGAAAACTCGGCAGACTTCGATTTCATTTGATCTGATTCCGAACTAATCGGACCTAGGACTTGAGAGTTGGACCTTTTTACAGTAGAAAAGTTTAGTAGTAGAAAACTATTGGGCGACCAGATACGCTGATTTCACGATGAACTCTCCTGATATTACCACTAGATGGATTTTTAGAAGTTTTTGTGGATATTTTGCAAAGGCTAATCACATATTGCATAATTATTCATTATATGCAACTATATAATAAGCAATACCAAAAAATAAATATAAATCTAAATGCTAGGATGCGTAAGAAATTGTACCCAGTAGCTTCTTCTATAGCTGCCATTAGTCGATGCTATTGGTACACTGAACAAATCGTATATTATTATACATCGTGATATACATTTTTATTATTATTATAATATCGATGATATAACGCAGTGTGTTATGGCGCAGTTTCGAGAACTGTAAAGGTTACTATATATACGAGCCAAAACGAGGTCCATTGGACCATGACCTAGATTACGTTATTTGTGGAGGCAAACCGAGTGGATATGACGAAGACGCGTACGAACTGTCAACAATTGACGATACTGAATGCTGATTTAAATAAAAAGTGTGGGGCAGGCAGACTGGTGTTGTACGGCTACCTAAAAGGACTAGAGTCTAGAACCCACCCCTTCTACTAAAGATAACCCAAGGAAAACAATGTAAGGCACATTTTTTTCCATGGAATACGAGATTGAAGAAAAAAGGTCAAAAAAGAGACTGAGACAAAATATTTTATTTTTGAGTTAAAAACTTCTTATTTTATTTAAAATCATATCACATTCTAACAACGATATGTTATATCTATAAGATACAGTTTATTCATTATTTGTTTCTTATATTTATAAGTATCCAGATTAAATAAATCAGTTTTCCTATTTGTGTCATCTTTGAATTGTGGGAATAGTGGATACCCCAAAGGGAGATCTTCGACTTTTTTAGATAAATTATATATTTTTTAGATAATTAGACCGAATTTTAGATATCGTATATGTAGTGCCCATCTTTGAAAACTTTGATAGCGCGATTCAGGATTGTGGCGCTTATTGTTCCGCCACATCACTCCCCCGCGAAGACCTGAGGTCGAATCTTGAGTCGTCTTGCTTGAGTCGCCAGTGCCCGAGTCCCAATGAGTCGGAACTGTGCTGCTGCTGCACGGGCTCCAGTGAGTCGTGCTGCCGTGCGGGCCGATGCTACGTGCTGACCAGGAGTATTGAGTGTGCCCGTTGAAGCCGATGAGGGTTCGACCTGGCCGCGGCGCGTTGAGGCTGGTGGTCGAGGTACCAGATGATGCTGAAGCTGGCTGGCGTGGTGCGGAGGGGTGAGGAATGATGATGTCCAGAAGGAGGCGTGGTGCGGAGGGGTGGGGAATGATGATATACAGAAGGAGGCGTGTTCTGTCGAGGGTCACCAATGTGGGAATAGTGGATACCCCAAAGGGAGATCTCCGACCGAGTGAGGTGCTATGCTCGGTCAGGCCGAAGCCCACTTGTATGAATTTCAGATATCGTATAATATGTAGTGCCGATCTTTGAAAACTTCGATAGCGCGATTCAGGGCGCTTATTGTTCCGCCACAATATGTACGTCTTGTCTCGCGAATTTATTTGTGTCTCTCGTGTCCTTTAAATGCACTTTCGGCGTCGATCGATAAAAATGTCTGGACAACGTTAACATTTACTTTGCAAATACGAATTTAGAATTCGTATATTCTCATTTCGCGTACATTTTCTGATAACAATAACGTAGGCGTGTGGTAGCCGGTAGCGGTAGTATCATTATGGCGTGTTTCAGCCATGAATCATGATTAATAGACTTTCCGTTACGTGAAAAAAAAAACTTTAGGTTATTGACTTGAACTAAGGCCCGTACAGTCTACACTCTACAATAATTATATAAGCAGACTAGTTATTGCCCGCGGTTTCGCCCGCGTGGAAGTGTTCTTGGAGAAAAAAAGCGGGTGGGGCTGTGTCGGGGCACACGGCCGTTGGTTTTAACGTGAAACGTCTATGTTAGCGAATCGCTTTTAAAGTAAAAGATTGAAATGAAAACAAGATGGACGCTGTTTTAAGTATTTTAATAAAAAAGAACAGGTACGTAATAGAAACAACAAACACACGAAAGAATCACCACGCTATAAAGTCAGAGTCACGAGTTACACTGAATAGAAACAAGCGTGAGCGCCGGTTTCGCACAGTTATCGCAGTATCCCTCCCCCGCCGCCCCGCTTGACCCCGACACGAACTCAATGTCATAACAGCGAGCTGACTATATAAGTGAAATATTTACACCACATTTTTGTTTCTAAGACTAATAGTTTTTTAATTATTAAGGTACGATGATATAGACCTTTTCGTTACGGTCCAGTTTTTAAACCTGGTACCCGTATGTTTCGGCGCGATTTTAAAGACGTTTCACGTCAAAACTTGTTCAGCAAATAACTCTACTCACTACAATACACTTCTGTATACAATATTGAAAATGTTTTTTAGGGTTTCGTACCCAATGGCTAAAAATGGGACCCTATAAAATATATTTTTTGCGCTTGAGTACTTTTTGGGGATAAAATGTAGCCTTTGTTTTAATCTAGAGCCTAAACTACTACCATACCAAATTTCATCTTAAGAGTAATAAACATCCATCCATCCTCACAAACTATCACATTTATAATAGTAGTGGGATTGTTATTTTCCTGGCTAGAGAGCTCCGATAAACCCGTGCGATCGCTGCTAATCAGTGCTATAGGACGAATCGCGGTCTTCGATGCAGCCGCTATGTCCCAGCATCTTAAATCTGTAATATCTTCGAAAATATTTATTTAAATTACATGCTGTAAAGGGCCATATTGATCTATATTAAATGCACAATGTATTTAATGTACTTAATTGAATAAGGATTAATGCTGTATTGCTTAAAATCGCTTCGTAAATAAGCCACTATTTCTCGTAAAAAGTAAAGGATAAAAAATGGTTATTGTGGGTTATCAACTTATCACTAAGAGATAGACATACCATCGCGGACTTTTTTGTAGACCTTTTTAAGGTGTATAATACTGTATTACATTATTTTGATTATTTTGATCTATCTCGTAGGGCGTTTGCAATGTAAGCGCAAAAAAGTGTTTATTTACGACATTAGAAATCTCTAAAATTATCAGTGTTTCTCTATTATATGTCATATACGTCATATAAACCCTCCTCTTGAATCACTCTATCTATAAAAAAAACTCACATCAAAATCCGATGCGTAGTTTTAAAGACCTAATCATACATAGAGGGACAGACAGAAAAAGGGACTTTATTGTATACTATGTAGTGAGACGACATGTTCAATTTGCGTCCAAATAAATTCAAATTAAAAATTGTGTCCAAATAAAGGAACAAGCGTCTACTTTAAAGTAAAATGTATACCAACGAGTATAGTAATAGAACAGTATATTTTTTTAGCAGGTAGGATATCGTTAATAGCATTGAATTCATTAACGTGGTAAATTGCATGTGATACGTTCCAAATCCCAATATGTATTCTTGACAAAACAAATGGAGATGACAAACAGTTTAAATCGGCGCCATATTAATGCAGGCGCCAGCGATGCGCGAGCGCTGTGCGCGTGCGCAGAGCGGATACGCTTTGTATAAATAGTCTTGGTCTATTTTTGTCGGCGTACAACAGCCAGTGCCGGCCATGTGCCACGGGAGACGTCTGGGATCCAACTCTTTAAAGTTTATGAAATTCTACATATTTCAAAAATAAAGTAATGTAAATTATGTACAAAGTAGAGTGTGCATAAAGCATAGACACAATTATTTTTAAAGAAAAAATGAAACCGATTTTTATATTATATATTTAAATATTAAACCTCCTCAGTCTTTAGAGTTCTGTTCCGTGCTTTTGGATCCAGGGTACACCCTTGGCACAAAATTAATCTTTTTGGCAGCATATGCTTGATTTACTTCACAAAAGTCAAATCCCTATAGATGTCCCTATAAATTTTGAGTTTCCTCGATTTCTCATGGATATCATCATCAGGTCTCCACTTTGGTGACTAAAGGACCAATTTCGAATTATACTCTACATAAAAATAATTTTCCAAATGGGTCCACAAACGGCAGAGTAATTAAAGGATATGTATCGATGTAAAAGACTATGAAAAGTACCTATTATCATCATGATGTGATGATGGTGGAGATGATGATAATTACTGTAATTGACATAGTGGCATATGCTTGCAGTTCTTTAAACAATGCCGAAATCCCCAAACATGTATCTATAAGGATTCAAGAGTTCTGTTCAGTACTTTTTGATCCAGGGTATACCTTTGTGCAAAATCCTACTTTTTGGTAGCATATATCTTAAGAAAAAGTCGAAATCACTATAAGTATGTGTTTATTGAGATTATACCCTATACAGCAAAAAAAGAATTTTGAAAATCGGTCCACAGATTCAGATCTCCGATTGTCAAAACGTTGAACATAAAAAATAAAAAAATAATAATAAATATACAGCCGAACGTATAACCGCCACATTTTTTGGAAGTCGGTCAAAAAGAGATGGGCGACATCGGAATACTTATTTAGATTTGCTAATTAACAAACTTAACAGATGTTAGAAATATAAATCAGCGTAGCACGTGTACCAAATAATTTACAAAGCTTTATTGAAGAGTGTTAGATATATCGCATCGGTGAATCACGAGCTTCAGATGCCCTGAATTCTTAATCGACGATCCAAATACTGAGAAGCATTGCACGAAACGTTATTTACAACCGACTCCAAAGTTCTCTAGGTGCCGCAGCATGAGCGAAATAATATTATGGACAGTAAGTAACTTTTTATACTAAGTAGTAGTGACTGATTTACTTACGACTCGAAACTTATTTTAGCAGCGCAGACTGAAGACTGGTTTGACAGCGAAAGCTGTGGGTATACATTTCTGTTTGGAATCATTGTGTCTAAATTGAACAAGGTCAGGGGATTCCATTTACAAATATTTATCTTGCCACTTACCACTGAAACCTCGCGTGGGAACTTCACTTATCGTTTACGATGATAATATTTATCTTTACACCCTCAATTCCCAAGCAATAAAGATGAAAACGTTTACGTCATTGCTACTAAAACCTTCGGAGCGAGCTCGTCCCAAGAAAGAGATAGTTTCCAATTTTAGCACTTTAATATTTTTGTTATTTTTATAAAGTTACGAAAGATATGTCCAAGGCCAGGTTACGAAGGATATCCGGAAAAATATATTTCCGTAGAGACTAGCTGAGATCGAGAGTAGCTGCCGTCTGTTAGACATGAAAGAAGATTATTATTATGAAAAATAACAAAAAATATTCATCGTTTCATATCTGGCTGGCTGTTAATCGGATGGAACCGCAAAACTTTCACAACTCATAATATATTTGACCGGGTAACGAACAAAGCATAAAATTAATAACGTGTGTCACTTGCTCCATGTTTTATCGATCATTAAGCAAAAGATGCGGGTGGGCTTTGATATGGTTAAGTAAATTTTAATCTAGGAAATAGGGTTAACCATATCATTAAAAAGATGACTTGCGGATATTGCACTCATCCATTGGCTATCCATATTATTATGCTTTATTAACGATGCTACTCCAGTAGATTTATTATGCTTAGAATATTTTCTTTGATCTGGACGTGTGGCCCTAATTTTGTGTCATTATAGTAATAATAGAGGTAGACTGTATGGGTGAGGTTTATATCAAATACGTTAGGGTGCGGTGGCATTCGGCTGTATATAAATATATATAAAGGTCATAGGGAACAAGGTCAAGTTATGCGTCAATCTGTTCCCTTCTGAGCCCGGTCTGGCTGACTTTTGGGCAGGTTTGAGCATGCCAGACCGACGGTTTTCGATAGAGCATTAGGAGACGAACAGATTGACATGTAACTTGATCTTGTTCCCTATGACCTTTTTTTACTCAAAATTCTTACACGTTCACGGTCTGGCTGGAAACTGGTCAAGAGTAGGACTGCCAGACTTGCATTTTTATCGGTTTCTAGTTGGCGCGCAGCCGTGTATAAAAACAGTTTTCTTGTTCCTTATGACCTTTTTTTACTCAAAAAATCTTCACACATTTTGGTCAATAAAAAAAAATCTGCCATGTTTAGAACCGTCAGACCGGACGTTTTATATCAAACTTTTGGGACCCTAGCGATCTGCAGTGGTCCAGTGCTCGATCGGTCCAGTTTTCGACGTCGAGCTCTAGCTCTATAATTGTAGAAACGTAAAATTCGGATAGTAATTTTACGCGCACTAAGAAGGGATTTTGAAAAATTCCACCCTTAAAAGAGGTGAAATAGGGGTTGAAAGTTTGTATGGAAAATCTTTAAATCTGCACCGATTTAGATGAAAATTGAGATTCATGCATTCAAATACATCATTATATTAATACGTGAAGCAAAAATTTCAAGTACGGTTTTACGAGAATAGTGCATATGGATCAATAAGGATGGAAATTTGGCATACTTAAAGTTTAAGTGGAGGAAGGCCTGCCAGACCTTTTTTAAAAATAACGCTTAGGAATACATTAAATTTATAAAAATAACAACACACACTACTACCTCTGTCACTCATACTAGCAATTTTGTATACATTACAGTAGGTTTGACATAATTGTCAGCGAGTGTCAATCTTTCTTTCACAATCCATAAACAACATTTACCTATTTTTATTGTGTATCTAAGAGGCAAAAGAAGCCTTAAAGAGTTGAAAGTTGGTCGAATTTCGACCACAGGGCGACCTCTAGTTTAAATAGATAGGTGTTTCAGGGTTTGTTAGAATTCACCCCCTGAGGGTGTAACATAAAGGGTGTAGAATGTTTGTATGAAAAATATGTATAATATGATCCAATTTCCATGAATTTTAATAACCGATG
Source organism: Phengaris arion (assembly GCA_963565745.1). Classification (NCBI taxonomy): domain Eukaryota; kingdom Metazoa; phylum Arthropoda; class Insecta; order Lepidoptera; family Lycaenidae; genus Phengaris; species Phengaris arion. The sequence continues at coordinate 11,121,312 of OY751435.1, read as the reverse complement.
CAATAAATACAAGTTACTGAGTACATATTTTATAGTTTTTTGAAATTTGTCCCCTTAAGGGGTGGGGTTCAAAATTTGTATAATAACATAACTCCCCCACACCGATATCGGTGACGGTGGCCGGTTTCATTGAAACCAGGCCAGTTACGCAGGAGTCATTTTATAGTGCCTAAATGTATTCCAGTACACAAGAGCAATCTCTTCCTTTACTCTCTTAAACCAGTGAAACGGATAACTGACACGACTGGCGAGAGATCAGGCGCATGTCCGACTTTTTACATGCCCATTCGACGCATGGATCATCATTCTTGTCAGACAATCAGGTGATCAGCCTGCATTGTCCTAACCAAACTCGGATCCAACATTTTTGTTGTTCCAATGCGGGATTCCAACCCACGACCTCCGAGTCGAGAGCAAAGTTCTAACCACTAGACCACGGAAGCTGTATAGTGAAATATCCACAACTGGATGTATGGCGTTGAATTTTGGTACTCAGATAGCTATTATGACGTAGAAATCCGTTAAAAAGGTCTTTCAAAATACATACCCCACGGGGGTGCAATAGGGATCCACTCGGACGAGTCGCGCGCTAGTCAATTATAATTGTGATATTCATAAGTACAATTATTAATGTCCAGTGTCCTCCTCCAAAATTATCTTAATAAAAAAACAGGAAGTTGGTGAACTCTATAAATGTAATAAATGTCATAAGGACCTGCTACTGAGCTGCATCTTTGGGGGAATGTCGCGTCTAAATATTCGCGAACGTTACGGGCATAATGTGCAGGACAGCCATCGTGCTGCAGCCACGTCCCTTCTATTCTCCAAGGTCACCTCCTCCAAAAGTCCAGGGAGATCATTTTGTAAAAAAATTAGATATCTCTCGGCGGTTAACGTGTCTGGCAGGTCGAACGGGCCGATGACTTCACCATTAAGGATACCAGACCACAGATTTATTTTAAATTGGTACTGGGATCTATCTTCTCTAACTAAATGTGGGTTAGTCAGCTGCCAACTGTGCAAATTATGCATATTAAAATAGCCGTCTTTTTTACAAGAAGATTCGTCACTCCATAGTATTTTGTCAAAAAAATTTGGTTCGTTTCTTATTTTTCGTAACATTCTTTGATAAAATGCTAATCTTAAAGGGTAGTTCCTTGGCAGAAGACATTGTACACGTTTATAATGAAAGGGATGAAGCTTAAAGAAAAGAAAAAGGAAATAATTAAAATATTTTCTGAGACGTATGTTTTTAGGAAAATAAGCCTTCATCAAAGTCATTAGGTAATCACTTTGAAATCTAAGGGTTAAATACCATGTGTTATACCTTTTTACAATCTCAATTAAATATTCTAATTATTTGTAAGCTGTTCAGTCAAGTCCCCATACATTTTTTTTACGATATGAGCGATCAAACAAGAAGAAAAAATGATTTGAAAGAAAAAAATATATTTTCGGTTGCATTTGTAAAAAAAAATTAGGCAACAGCACAAAAGTGACATGATTCATTTGATAATACAACAATTCAAGTATAATAAATAAAAATCTGATAGCGATAATTCATGTTTTTGCGACTGTGACAAAAAAAAAATAGTGAGCAAGGGTGTCATTTTTATAATTTTTAAAAAATGGCCGATAACTAAAAAACCATGATACTTTTACTAAACATGAATTGTATTTTTCTGATCCGTTATGATATTCTCCAGCTGCAGGTGTAGCAAGACTGTAAAAAATATCATAATAGTAGTTATTGTGAAGACAAATATGATGAAGATTAACAGTTTTAATTATTCTAAACTAGGGTCTGACTCATGCGTCCTTTGAATTTATTACAAATTCTACTTTCTTGAATAACAAAACCTGTTAAGACTTTGTAGAATAGAAATTATATATTATACGCATAACAATCATTCAATTTAAACTAAGCGAATCCTGAAAAGGAAGCGTTTAAGAAAACGGGTATAAAACTTTAATGAATAAATGACCTCTGGAAACAAAAACAATTGTGGCTAATGGATCGTCAAATAAAAGGAGTGGTGTTGCGAGCAGACCTTGACCGAATACAACACCGCTATATTATCATCAAAATAAAAATGAGTCAATGTGACAAATATGTCCTTCTTAAGCTAATGAATAATGTGGATAATAATTGAACGTATTTGGTGAATTCAAATTGTGTATTAAAAATATTCGAATGTTTTACAGACTTTTCGTTGCAAGCTTATGTTCAGTTGAACATTGTAATTTGTATATTATGATGACCACTTGCCAAAAAGCAATGTTTGTATTGGTCAAGGTGATGTTACAAATGGAACAAACTCATCTGATTTAAAAAATCAGAACTAGTTTTGCCAACACAACAAGTGAAGTCAGACGATTATAAATAGAATATTAAATTGGAACAGGTCTAGTTTGAAAATTTACGGCACAATGCAAGATTTATAACTGCTGTACAGTTTGTAAATAAACTATCGGGTAACCGCTATACCCAACAAAGTAATACGTCTCCATGTTTCACTTGTATGAGGATGTAGTAAGGAGCTAATGCAAACATAGTAATTTTAGTACATGACAAAATAGAATGAAAGCCAATTTTAATGCATGTGGCTACAAAATAACTTAATTACAAACGTTGAACTCATTGAGGGAAGGATATCTAGTCACTCCTACTGTTTATTTCTCCTTATAAGCACATGAGCCGTGATCTGTGACGTCATCGCCTACAGAAAAACCGGTCTACATCATGCATGGCCGCAGAGTAATTTGTGGGCTTGATTCATTTATCAATATACCCGATAGATCACGTACAAAATTGGAAACGTTTTGTTATAAATGGGTTCATTAAAAACAAAGAAATAAGATTAATGTTGAATACGTTGCTTTTTCATATATATAACTTAGCACCAAACACAACATATGAGACAATTTTCTATCAATACTCCTATATCATTCCATCAACCATAACAGACTACAGAAATAGCACCCAAACCGCAAATAAACATCAGTTGTTACAGATACGGCGTTTATCGCTAATGTAACGTTATACCCTGTGACGACAACAGACATAGCTAATGGAATATACTTTATCAATACCCATTACCATCGGATGAACACTTCAGTTATCATTTTGAGGAGCTTCCATTTCATGCTTTCGAATAGATAGACGAAAATCGAAATGCAAACAAATGATTACTTCAACAGAAAATTTGGCAGTACCCATTTGTACACTAAAACTCAAGTAAGCATGGCCGCTTGCTTTGTTATGTTTCTTGCTCAAATACCACTTACTTAATAAGTATATGTACGGTAGACTACATCGCAAAAGGTATGTATAAATAAAAATTATGCAAAGACATTAAATTGTAAATGAGCTCAGTATTAATAGAAGCATAACAAATTGTAAAGACCTTGTAACTTTCCTGGAATAAAACAAAACAAAATATTGTTTTGTTGAATTAAATATGTAGTAATACGCAATAAATACCATTACAATAATATATATATGTCACCGTAAAATTGTTAAAACCGTTAGATTGTAATATAACTAGAGAGATTATAATATGCCGACAGACTGTCAAATAAAATTACTCCTTACAATCTGTGAACAATCTAAAAACGATCTGGAATTCGTCAAATTGTAAAACGGAACGCACTCGCGCGCTGATTGGTTAAACCGTGAACGGCATGACGTAGCAGTGGCGTAGGGTTCCTATAACTCCATTCCTATCAGCTTCACTTACCACTTGCCTCTTGAAGACCCTCATCCAAATCCCTACCTATTATACAGGCTAGGGCTTCCCTATGACGGAGAACCAGCCTTCGGCACTGGAACGTAGTACCTAGAAGGAACCCTTATAGTTTCAAGTTGATCTATGAAAAGTAATGATTTATCACCCTCTGTTTTTTCATATTTAAAGACGTTTTGAATGCAATAAAAATGTTCTAACCTAACCCATTTTTATTTCCGTCTTTGGGGAGAGTCGTGACAACATTATTTCGCGTCAGGATTTTGTGAGGCCGTGTTGCAACTTTTACGTAAAATTAAGCTCTGCAAAGTTTTTTGACACAAAGTTATGGAAAACGAAACGTCAAATGTCACAGAAACGTCAACATGGCCGAATTTCTATACAATTTTCAAAATTTTATTACTTTTTTTTATCTCGAAAACTACAGATCTTATAATTTTGAAAACTTGCGAAATTACTTCGATAGTAAAAGACCTTTAAGCGGTAAAATTTTGTAAAACCAATATTATTCTAAAGTTTAGCCGTAACAAAAAAATTACAGTGGGCATAATAATATGAAACACCCAATGTGGCTTTTTAGACCTGCTGTATACCATTCTTAACTCTATGGACATAAAACCTACCTAGCATAAGACCAACCAATCAGGGACAACCTACGGACAGTTCACAATTTGACGAATTCCAGTTCGTTATTTATTATATAACTTGTACATATTATGTATCAACGCACAGGCCAAACCCTTAAGGTTAGAAATTTGAAATTTTGCACACGTATTTATCATATGACGTAGGCATCCACTACGGAAGGATTTTTCAAGATTCAACCCCCAAGAGGGTAAAATAGGTGATAAAAGTTAGTATTAAATTTCTTACTCCTTCGACATATTTGCATGATATTTTGTATGAATTGAGTACGAAAAAAATAATAAGTTACGTATTTCAGCGTTTTTTTAAATTATGCCCTTAGGTGGGTAAAAAAGGGGATGAAAGTTTAAAATCTAATTTTACGCGGGCGAAGCCGCGGAAAATTAATGCTAGTATTTATAAATAAATTATATTGATTTCTGCATCCAGGCATTTGCGTGGCAAAGATTGCTTGATAATAACAAAGTGTGAATAAAGCTACAAGCCCAATATTGTTTCTATGGGCATTGCTAAGCCTGGCAAGGACATTGAGGTTCTCGGGTAAATACCGCCGAAGAAGATAAGGCTGCACAAAGGTATACGTGGACAGATATTTGCGTTACAAGTAATTAGCCGATGCGCGGTGGTTAGGAAGATGGCGGAATGCGCGCGACCCGTTAGCATCCGGCAGCGGCACTTTGTCACTAAGACACTGGTATAATTATTTTCCATATTGCCTTAGAACGTATCACTGCAATTAGTAATTACTAATCTAATTTAATAAGTAAATTACTTAGAGCAAATTAACCAAACATGAAGAAAACAATGTCATTATATTATATTAGCAGTTTCTAAGATACGAGTGCTTGATATTGAATTTGGATTATTGGCAAAGAAATTCACCGAATCTATTTTTGAAGCTATTTTAGACATGGTAATGCCTTTCACTGGTTATTACTCTTCAATGAGATGAATTTCTGACTTACGTAAGTGCATAATTACATCACTTTAATAAATTAAATCATTCTGAATAATTTATTCAATTTCTGTTTATATAAGAGCATATAGGTCTTACCGAACCTTTTCTAGTCTGAATATGGTTAGGACCTTGTATGTATGCCAGGTATGGAAGTTAGCATCACAATGCACAAGTTTAAATCAATAAGTAGCAGGCTATTGAAATTGATTTTGAATCATTTTTTGATTTTACAATTTCTACATTTTCTTACATAACTTTTGATCCGCTGTCACCGCTTGAGCATACTAACCACTCTACCATCTTCTAACATGACATCGATGGACATTAATACTGATTTTACCGGATACATTTTAGTATATCGTGTGAGTTACGTGATACCATGAGGAATATTGTCATTCATATTCCCATAATTATGTCAACCGCGCAGAATTTCGGGAAAACCACCTTATTGATTTGAGCGTGCAGGATTCTTTTGAAGTCATTGCTTAGGCCTTAGACCATTGTCTATACCAGCCATTGCAAGCAAGGCTTTCCCCATGTATAACTAACTATTATGTTAGATCGTTCGATTCTGAAGCTTCGCCAAACAAAGTCAATGTCCTGGCATGTTATACGTTCGGTACATCAGCATAAAGGAACAATGAGCGGATGATAACGCCTTATCTGCGACCGAGGAGACGCCGGAAACACAATATGGCCGCTTCTAGATACGCGTACGCGCAACTAACAGTATATGGCTTGACACTTCAAAGAAACTGAAAGTTTTATTTCCATTTTAAAGAATACTGCTTTATATTCTTGATTTTGGCTTGGTGCTTAGATATAGTTTTGAGGCTACCACATAAAATTATAAATAGAACGCATCTTATCTTTCTTCAAAATTATGTTTTATACTAGTTGTCCCGATACACGTTGTTTTGTCTTAACTATAAACTTCCAATAATTCTTACCTTTAAAAGTTAAACCTTCCCTGAACTAGCTAAATCAGTCCAGCCGTTCTCGAGTTAAAGCGAATCATTGGAAGAGCAATTCATTTTTATATTATATAAGATTATTATATTTTTAAAAATCCCAGGCAAAGTAGGAAGACCGTTAGAAATATAGTGTGACTAGGAGGAATCTGACGATAATTTTGAATTTGATTGTAACTTAGAATTAGAAATAGAATGTGTGTGTAATATGGATTTTAAATACTTTACTTCTGGATCTTGTCTCCGATAGGCAATATTTTATGGACAGCGACAATATAAATACATGGCTCATGATAATTAATCGAAGGTAATTTTAAATTAGCTAGCAAGAAATAATAGGTACTACTGTCTATACTTATATTGTTACATTACTGGACATGAAACTATTATAAACCATATCCCACGAGTACAGAGTATACAATCTTATGTCGTAATCTAAGGAATGTGACAAGTGTATTATGTAAATATTTTATCTAACATTACGCTATAGTATTAATATTAATTAGAGATATAATACTGATAACTTGCCATTGGCATATTTTTTAAACCACGGAGATAATCAGCTTTGAAACGGAGTTAGAGTTTGGGAACAGGCAACTACCAGTATCCGCCCAAGCCCTATTGCGTTGTTCAGAGGGTAGGTACGCCTCCTAAATACGGCCGATGTTGCAAAAACTCATAGAATACGCAGTATATCTGGGGGTCTAAAAAGGCCACTTTAAGTATCCATACAAAAATCGTGAAATGGTAAAATGGCTACATGATTCATCTGATTTCATCATATTAGAAAACATTAAATTTGTTAGTTTTCAATAGAAATTCGTAAAATGGCGCACATAATATGAGTTGAAAAAAAAAGGACACCCAAAGTGGCCTTTTTAGACCACCAAATCTTTCCTTGCATCACAGTGTGATAATAATTGGAATTGATAGAAAATACTTGTGAGTTGCGACCGCCACTGAAAACATTCGGAAGCTTGAGGAGTTCTTCGTCTCCGTCGTGGCGATGAGACAATGACGTTGATGTACGATCGCTAAATACATAGTAGGTACAGTGGATGTTGAAGGCAACAAATTGGTAATGCTACCTTTTATAGGAAAGTCTTGGTAGGTGGTTTCGTTTCTGTGTCTAGACTCTAGGATTTAAATCTAAGTCTTTAAAGAACCTGTTGGCGCAGGCAACCAACAGTACAATTACATATTACAAGTTTATGTAGAGAAATGGCAATTACCAATAAACTGTAATGTCCTCATAATAATTGAGATCAATGAATGGATAGTCTATAATTTCGTATGAGTTATGGCAAATAGTATCTAACAGCAAACTACTTGATAGCTACCTACTGCTGCTACGTAGAAACATTTAGATAATATGATAAATTATATTGCGAATGCAGTCAAAGGATCCGAATCTAATTTATAAAACCATCACATAACATAGATTTAAACGGTAAATGTTGAATAATTCATATCTATTTTGTTAGTGGGCGCATGTTGATCTTGCTAAAGGCATGTTCGATGCTTATTTGCGTAGGTGCAAACGAAAATCCAAATTTCGATTCCTATTAGAATTTTGAGGAGGTATTGTGTTATATTATTAGAAAGTTCTTTTGTAATCTTTTAAAGTTGCCCACACACTGAATTGTTCGTAAATTCGTATTTCGGTCTCGGCATCGAATAAATAAAAATTATTTTTACTGGTGATCAAACGGTAGTTCACCGGAACGGGATTAGTACTTAAAAAACTGAATATGGACAGTTCGCAGTCCGCGCGTCCGCGAAGGACGCATGCTTGCGTACGCGCATCGTCCTTCTCGCTCTTGCATTCTAGCTCTCTTTCTTTTCTTGCAAATCAAGTATTGCCGTTTTCACTATTAAACCAGTTATGCGCCACGACATAAGAGTAATCAGCAAAGATAAATGCATATGTTAAAATTGTGGTCGCGTCGTATAATCGTAGCCGTAAACAACGAAATATGAAATTAATATCTTAAAAACACAATTCCATAATTACTTTTTACACGTACACTTATGATAGTAATACTCTATAACAAAAATGGTTATAAATTTACATTTTTTATAATTTTTTAAACCATAATATTAAGTAAAAGTTATTTTAAATTGAAATCAGTATTAAACTCTTACCCCTACTGATAAAAATAATTATACAACTGATTAGCTATTCAATCTTGCTGTCTTTGTCTGTCAAGTGACTTTCCAAAATATCAGACAAAAAAGACATTGAATAGCTTTTCAGTTGTGTAAAGTATTTCCTTAGTAGTAAAGGGAACCCCCCTAGTTTCTCTCCATCTGTCCAGAGCACCCCAAGCACATATTATAGTGATTTCATATAATAAATTTTTGTTAATTGACTAAAAATTTATTAATAAATTTAATTATTCAATTTAAATATAATTATAGGACTTAGTTGGTTGCTGGGGATAAGGACACATGACTTGAAATACAGTAGGGACTCAAGTACCTTAGTTATGCGGATAATGGTCAATTCACACCTCGACAATAAGTGACGCTTCACAGCACTGATTTTTAGGATAGCTTTAAGAGACATTGTTTACATCTCCAACAACAAATGATAACAGAATAATATCATTTAAAACATAATTCTATAATACTGCTGCTGCTGCAATCTTCCATTAACAATACTGGGCTAGAAGGAAGATTATGTTTTTCAAGTGTATGTATGTATATATATATATATATATATATATATATATATATTTGTTTGGCACACTCTATAGCCTAAATGGCTTGTCACATTTGAGCTTGAGAGGTTATCATAAGATGTTCCTTGGTTTTGAGAGTGACACTTAACAAAATTATTTGATGCAGTCGGGTTTTTTGTTTTTTTAATTGACCGTATAATGAGGGTTACTACCACATGCAAATATTGCACTAAAATTTCCTTAACAATGAAGTTAAGATTATAAATGTTATATAAGTCTTTATTTTATGTAATTCTATGAAGTACTGCAGAAGTTATGACTGTGAGAAAAAAGCTATGTTTGATGTCCGTCTACTTGACTTGATCTAAAACTTGTTACTATAGTAAATAGTTATTATAACTAGGTAGTAACTAAACTGATTTTAGCAATTAGTTTTAACCAGTTATCTGTAACTAAATCAAAACATTTACATCTACACATTTTACAATAGTTTTTTTTCAGAAAATAGACAGCATCCTGTGGGTACCAAGGGCCTTCATTAACCTATCAACAAATAGTAGAAAAAAATTACAGTTTAGGTAGGTATGTACTTAGATTTATTACCTATTAAAAATCGTGAAGTATTTATAATAAAGATTCCTATGCAACAATATAGAAACACATATTTTTATGAATGTAAGTGAATCTAACATAAAACAGTAATTAAATATATGGTTTACTCACCAAAACTCTCAGTGAGTTTCAGCATCACACCACCGATGTGCATATCCCCCTTTACGACCATGGTACGTTTTTCGTTCAAATCCGTCACGTAAATCGTGAGGTTCCATGATCCGTCACCAACTATTTCACCGTCTGCGAGCATTTTGATATTCTGTCTGCACTTAATTACAATGAATTTTTCTACCGAATTCGCATTTCTACTTTTAGAGCTCGCTTGTAAACCTGTCCACCACCGAAGAAGGCACACGACTGAGTCACGGAATATTCATAAAGTTGTATTCACACCAACAACACAGCACAAACAACCATATAAACTCAAAAGGCGAGTGATGACTGAGCGGACGCTGGGCGACAGGCGCGAGCACGGATCGCGATGTTTAATTACTGAATGAACTTTCAGTTTAAAACAATGTAGTCTGTGGAATGAACATTGAACACAGCATGAGACAGCAGACTACGGACCATAGATGACTGACTACTGTGAGTACGGACTATAAAGACGGAGCCGGGGACAGAACAACAGTGTCCACTAGTTATTAGACTTAATGATCCTTCGATTTATAGAAAAAATATTCGACTGAGGATTATTCTGTACATGAGTGACGATAAAAATATTATTGTATTATAATAATTTATAGATCTATCTAGTCTACAAAAAAACTAAGAAAATCGAATCTTTTAGAAATGACACTTCTACTGTCTTGATCTGTCACTTGCCAATTAATTAGACAGTTTTTATTTATCTAAGGCTGGGACTATATGCTCCGGAATCCTGGAGGCCGTAGAAAATTCTGTGCATTGAAAATATAACTCTGCGCTAATATTATAGAGTTGAAAATCGAACACATCAGTGGTGAGTCAAATGTCAATGCCATATCCGGCGCCGAGTTTTGCCCTGGAATTCAATGGGTGACGTTTGGATTTTGCATTTCTTACATAAATTTGTGTTATTTCGGTTCTTAATGTGTAATATTGGAAGAATATTAAACATTAAATTTTCGTTAACGTGCACAAGTGTGGGCAAGTGGTACAACTTATAAAAACGTGCTATTTTGAGTTTCCCTCCAAAACTCCCTAGGAACTTTTAGTAAAACTTCTACCACTTTACTGAATCGACTGACATGACTCATGAGTCCATGAGTCATGTCAGTCGACTGACTGACTGACTGACTGACTGGCACTGACTATTTATTTGGACTTTGACTAGACTTTAGACTTGACGATTTAGGAATACGGTGTTGAAAGCTTTGATGAAAATTGTTTCCCGCCTTTTTAACTCGACACTGGCAATGGTATGTGAAATACCTGTATATTGTATGTACCTTCCGGCTTAAAGATATTTTAAAAAATAAAATTAACAATCAATATGGCACTGTGCACAGGCTGCTGGATTTGCAGGCCGGATGGTTGGCTCATTTGTCATTAATATAATACTAGATTTTGCCTGCGGCTTCGCCCGCGTAAATACAGCATCACACGGGAACATTGTACTTTTCAGGTTAAATGTAACCTAAGTTTTAAATTAGAGCCTAAACTACTACCATACCAAATTTCATCAAAATCCGTTCTGTAGTTTCTGAGTGAAAGAGTGATAAACGTCCATCCATCCATCCTCAGAAACTTTCACATTTATAATAGTAGTATGATTATGGTACTCAGGAATATGGTTCACATTTGTCCGCGGCTTCGGCCGCGTAAATACAGAGTCCAAATTTTTCGGGATAAAAAGTAGCCTATGTTTTAATCCAGAGCCTAAACTACTACCATAACCATCGAAAGTCGTGCAGTAATTGTTGTGTGAAAGAGTTACAAACATCCACCCACACATCCATCCATCCATTCTCACAAACTTTCACATTTATAATATTAGCAGGACTTAGCAGATACATCATTCCCATACAAAAACGAAATATCCTACAAAATCTTAATAATAATGTTGGATGTTTGTTACTTTATCACGCAAAAACTATAGATTTTGATGAAATTCGGTTGCTTATGCTCTGAGAGAGTTTAATAAAAAATGTAGATGCGAATTATATATTATTAATGAGTAATTATTGGACAATGTATTTTTTTACTGTATTTAATTAAAGTATCATAATCTTTTAAAGTTTGGAGGTACGTCGAGGCTTTAGGGTAAGGAGTAAAACTAGATCTACAGTAGTGAAGTAAATAATTTATTTACAAAATGTACAGGCTTATGTACAGAATTTTTGCATAATAATTATTATTAAACAAGGAATTTTACAAACTTAAAAGTTTGTTTCTGATTGGTTGTCCAGCTGGGCATATCGCCATTTTGTTTTCGCGCATCGCTCTGTCTCGTTCTCGGCTATAATATGCTTAGACGCGCCGCGCGGCGTCCTCTCAGTAGTAATACTAATTATCATCTATGGCGGCGTCCATTTCATTCGAGCATCCACGGGGTCACCGCGTATGGTGCTTCCGCCGCTCCGACTGTTGCCATGTGAAATAGTGAAGATATAAAAGGTGCGGCGTATGTACGTTCTTATTAGAACGATGTTGTGCATATTTCAATCGTACTTCGAGCGTGTGCTACAATAGTAACAAGAAATGGGGTGGCCATTTGAACGATGGTGGCGACTCAATTATTTTCTATTCTTGACAGACTGCATTCAGAAGGATTTCACAAAACGAAAATTCTTAACTCCAATTAATTAAACACTTATAATAATGACAAAAATTCTGAAACAATTACTTCTTTCACAATCGTCTAACTCATTTAAAAATTAACTTAAATATATATAAATTTTCAACGGGAATCTAAAGTGTTAAGAATTCACTATATTTATTAAAAAAAAAATTAAATGAATATTTACTGCTTTAAAAATATGTTTTTAAGCGACGTTCCTACTCACTCGACACTCACGCTGAATAAATTTGTTTTCTACATTTCTGTAGCGTGTAGTTAAAAAATGGTTGGAATACTGAAAAATTCTATAAAATTAAAGTTAAAGATAATTTTATAGGCTTTTATTTCATCTCAGCAAATTTTTTATACAATGTAACGTTTTTACGAATTTGAAAAAAAACTAAAATTAAGACAGGGGGACGCCCCCACCCTCCTCTCTCTCCTCCTAGACGTCAGGTCTTTGTATGTATTCTCCCTGAGCGCCCTAAATAGTTTTCTGTAGAAATCGCTTAGGTTCCTGCTCACGCACTCTACAACTACTTTAATGATGACTTTCAATCATTTATATTTCTTGCGCACCGCAAAATTGGATTTGCAGGATGGATGATGAGTGTGGTGCGAATCGTATTAATTTTTAAAAAATTGCTTTGACATTGACAAGCTACATCCGTGAGCTGACAAGTGAGTGTGACAGCTGACAAACGACAACAAACTATATACAAAATTACAAATTAAAAAGGCTAACAATTTGTTAAAAAATTCTAAAATTCAATAATTATTTGTAAAACAAGCATAAATAAAGCAACCATTTGAAATGTAAAGCATATTTTGTTTTGAATTGTGTCGTTATAATTACGTGTAACATCTTTTATGAGCAGAAAAAAAGTATCTATAGATAATAATATGGTAGCTAGGACTAGAAACAAAAGTAAGTATAAACTTTTAATTTATTATTTACTGGATTCCTAGTATATTTCAATATTAACCTATGAAAACTCATAGTATTAGTCTTTCTCCTTAACATTTGGTATGTTAAGGAGTACTTACCAGTAGTTCTTATTAATTGATGGACACTATTTATTACCATTTAATTTATTTGCTACCATGAAAATGTCACACTAAAGTCTAAAATATATATCAAACAAGATTAACTTATTTTATGAAGTTGACAGTTGAATGATATTGAATCTATTTTATCTGCTCTTTGTTTGCTTTAACACTAATACCTAATTTCATTTTGATTCAAGCATTATCCTGTTCTACCCCAGAACATTATGGAGAGGATTCACCTTCACGAGACAGTGACTCCATTTATGACTCTGACAGAGCAAGTCCAGTACCATTTTTATGTACCCAAGATGGAGCCGATGGAGAAACTGATGTTGTTTGGAACTTCTATACTCCTAAGTCCAACAATGCTACTTCACATAACAAGAATAGCACACCACTTAGTAGAAAAGGAAAAAAAGTGAGACCTAAATTGATAAACAAGTCTTTAACAAAACAAAAAATTATAAAGCCATCGCAAAAACGGAATGAATTGTTTCAAGAGCTTCTTGAGCTAAATAAGAATGTACATGAATATATAGCTAAAAAGCCACCAAGCAAACCACATTCAGAAGAAGACATTTTTAGTGATAATAGTGATAGCTCACCTAAAAGTATTTTAAGGTCCTCAGGCACTTGCTTGAGAAAAAATGTGTTAAGTTCTAAATTCGCAAAAACAGAGTCGGAAAATGGTTTAGAATCAGATGATTCTATGAATGAATGCTTGTTGAAAGCTAGCCAGATTGTTGAAGAGAATGTTTTGCAGGAAATTACAGCGAAAAGACCATGTTTGAATAAGGTTGAATTTAAAAATAAAAGGAATTTAAATATTGCAGAACATGACTCAATGGATGCCATATTAAGTAATATTCAACTAGAATCTCCAAGTATAGCTAGAATAAAAAAATGTGAAACCCCTAAACTTAATAATGACTCTTTTGATAATTTACTTGAAGACTTGAATGACAGTGCATTAGAGAGACTGTCACAGATGCCACTGAAAAAAGATTGTAAGAAGACACCAATATCTAAGGGAAATTGGATGTTGAAAGAATTGGTAGTTCATGACAGCAGCACCAAGACTTCAGTATTTAGTAGGCATAATTCAATGCCTGAATCACCAACTGCTCCAGATTTGAATAAGCCCTCCACAAGTGGGACGGTCGGCTTTGGGAGATTTAAGTCTATGCCATTCAATAGCAATAACAAAGGTAAGATTTTACTAGTGCTGACCTAATACATAATATTTAATAAATAAACAATTTTACTTTCCAAATTTTGCATTTTCATTCAATTGTAATTGGATTGAATATAAAATTTTAAAACGATGTTGATGAAATGGAACACTAAGCAACTAACACAGTGTCAACTGTGTTGCACTGTGAAAAAATCTCTGCAAACAATTTAAGACGTAAAACATTTTTTTGCAGTGCAACAGTTTACACTGTGTCAACTTTTATTTATAAATGGAAAACGCTCATACACTTGTTTACGCTGTTATTAATTTACAGGTGACTCTCCTATTAAATGTACCCCAGATGAAATTGAAAAGAAACGCAAGCAGGCAAGGGAGAAACTTTTAGCTAAAAGACTACTACCATTCACACAACAGAGCAACCAAGAAACAACCCAAGTAAAGAGAAGCACTCAAGGTCCTGTTCATACCAATTGCCCCATTACACAAGCCCAAAAGAAAAAAAATGATATAACTGAAGGAAATAACCCTTCCACAGACATAAAATCTATTATAGAAAAAAAGAGACAGGAAGCATTATTGCGATTACGAAAAAGACAACAGAACAAATGACTGAATATTGTGTTTGAAATATATTATAAAGTAAATTTTTTGATTTGATATTGTGTCAATATTTTATAGCTATTAATGTATAAACGAAGGCTTTTAGTGTTTATAATTAAATTGAAAGTATACAAGACAATATGTGTTTTTGATACTCAGGTAGTATCTTAATTCTAATAGAAAGAATACGAGTGTCAAAACTTTTGGTTGGATGCTCTAGGGCCAAAACTCTTCCCTGCAGATGCAATCTAAATTACTTTGTTAATTAATTTATTTTGCAATTTGCATTTTGTAAAAAAGTGTCCAGATATCAGAAAAGTATTAAATAGCTTATATATGAAAACTTAACAAGTCGAGTCGAAAATAGCATTAATACGATTTTTTTTTGAAACAACACTGCACATTGTAGAACTCATAGATGATAAGTATTACAACTGAGAGTAGAACTATTATAGCGTAGCTCGCAATCCAGTAAATCTCGGGATACCATGAGGTACTAAAATACAAAGATTTATTAATTATTTATTTATATAAATAAATTGGCAAATGTGTTGTATGCATAAACGAAAGAATATTATCTGGACTAAGTACTGTGAGCAAAAAAACGAGCCGAACGAGAGGTTGGACGAGAGGCCGTGTGTCCCTTTCTAGTAGGGAGACAATATTATTTTCTGCTGTATAAGACAAACTACAAAGCCAATACTGTGAAACACCGAATGAAATATTATAGATGTGGCGTTTAAAAGTCGACGAGATTGAATAGTGTAAAAGCATAGTTACGAATAGAAGGCCGATTTGGGATTGATAAATAATTTCTTCCGTATTTCTATGTTTAATGGTCATGTGAGTGGTGTAACAGTTGATAAGAAATGAAACATTCCTTCCCCTCTCTACCCGCGCGGGGAATGTTTTCTGTCTGTCTCGGAAGACAAAAACATTGTGTATTCCTACACAAATGTGTATAGCCACGCCCCAATGTTGCGATGTTTTGTGTAATGTTTTGCAAAAACACGCGCAGGAGACGCGCCTTTACATATACACTAATGAGCCATTTTTGGCGCATTTCTTCATTTTTGGAAAATCTGTAAAAACAGTTATAAATAATCAATTAGGGCCTTACTCGACTACACATTACGTCTCAGTACTCACTACAATTCTAGGCGAGTCGGTAGGTAGTACAAAACAAAACGTAGTACAGATAAAACTCTTCAAAATGTCACTTGATGTTGTACTTACGTACTGACTTATAAACTTTATTAGATTATTAATACAATGTTTTATCTCACTTAACACGTTTCCTGTCCCAGAACAAAAATTTAAAAAATATTCGTACGTCTATCTACAATTTCCATGTAAGTTAACTATAATAATTATATAAAGGTTTATATATTATAAACTAATATCAGGTAAAAAACTATATTTTTTTTCAAGTCAAAATTAAAAATAAAAATTATGACCCCATAAGGAGTCATGGATGTGTGATCTAAAAATTGTGTGACTTCCTAGAGTCATGGATGTGTGAACTAAAAATTATATGACTTCCTATTTTGTCATGAACGTGTGATCTAAATAACAAATACTCTTTTGCTGTTTTTGTAGTCTGTGGCACGAAATGTCAATGTCACATGTCAGGTTTATATTAGATCTGTGAAAAGAGGATTGTGAAGGATAGAATGTAGCAAAAAATTCAAATAAACGAACGTTTTTGGCTGCTAACGTTACTAACGCTGCTGACATAATCCGTCTACTGGAAAACAGCGACCAATCGAGTTCCGAGGACGAAGATGCGGTGAATTTCGAATGTGAGTCTGCACCAACTATTATTTATGAAACAATCGACGATATTAGGGATTTTATTGAGGAGGATGACCTGCAACAAGAAAAACAGGAGTCTAACTTGCTCTTTCATGCTAATATATCCAGAGATTCCCGAGTAGAAAATCAATGGTCGTTTCAAGTCGATGATTTATGCTCAGAAATTTTTACTGGTTGGAATAACCTTTCTCGTCAATATGTTCACTTTGACATGAACACATATATATTCACTATATTTAAACTCGTGCCTCATTTTCAATGAGCTTCAAAGAAACGCGGGCCAAAAAATATCAATACTATCGGCACATGAGATAATAATAAAAAATCTGCTTGAAATACGAGACGAAAACCGACAGTCTATTGAACATCCACTTTTATCACGTGTGGATAAACACACCTTGGAGATCATTACCAAAGAGCCAAGTCGTAAGACAAATAAAAAACGATGCTACAAAGGCGTCAAAAGTGATAACGTGGTGCACCAAGTGTAAAATAGTGCTCTGCCGTCCATGTTATAATGCACTTCATTGATTTTAGTCAAATAAACTACAATTTCTACTAAAAAAAAGTATTTTATTTTACCATATTTATATAATAAGAAATTTACGACATTTTACGGCGGCTCTTTTGAATTTTGTCTAACCTTCTTATCTAACTATACATCCATGGTAATGTTTTCACTCTTAGTCATACGTTCACTGAAATATAAAGCATTACATTTACCTTTGGAGTATGACTCCAACTAGAGTCATAGACGAGTTCGACACAAACGTGACTCCTTTGGAGTCATTGGACAGGGAACGTGTTAAGGAACGAAATATTGCAACCAGCATAACTTTCACTTCGACAAGTATATGCACAACATTTTTCACTATTTTGGCTGATAAATCATCAAATAATTATTAAAAACATAGTTACATGAATAATTAAAAACTGTTTTATCTATGATTTTTCACGTAATTTTTTATGAACACCAATATTTTTTTGTTCGGCAACATGCAAGAACGAGACACACGGCTTCCCTTCTGGCTATCTCACTTGGCTTGGATTTGCCCGTGTTACGTGAATTGTGAAATGCACTTTATTGCCTTGTAATACAGTTATTTCTAGAGAGTATATAATTCGGAATTTGTTATTCGTTTAATCACTAGATCTATTATCATTGATAACGTGACGTGGCCTTATTTTTATTTATATTACAATTGGCGTTTTGTAAAGCAGGAATATAAAGTAAGTTGTAAACACCGGGTCATAAAATCCAAAAAAATAAATAAATGTAAAGTCGATTTTTTTAAACATAATATATTTATTTAATCAAAGTATATACAATTGCTATGTATGCACTTTTGCCATCTCATAGGTAGTTCATTGAATCCGTTACTAAAAAAACCATTCGGACAGGAATCAATAAAATCTTTGAAGGCGCCTTGAATGCCCCATGGGGGTAGAATTTTTTCCCTTGCAAGAAGTTATCCAAATTTCGAAAAAAATTGGTAATCTGTTGGAGCAAGATCCGGTGAGTACGGTGGATGTCTTAGACATTCCAATTGAAGCTCCTCTACTTTGGTAGCCGTCTGTTGTGCAGTGTGTAGTCTAGAGTTGTCCTGAAGGAGCAGTGGCCTAGAGCGAATGAACCTCGGTTGTTTAGCAGCTAGCTTTTCCATCATGCAGTTGCTGGCAATAGACTCTGCCGTAATCGTCTGGCCAGAATTAAGAAAGCTGTAGTTAACGATACCAGCACTAGTCCACAAAACGCTCACAAGTAACTCTTTTGGAGTCAATTTACGCTTGGGGCAGGCTATGGCTGGTTCGCCAGGGTTCAGCCATTGCCATGAGCGTTTTCGATTATCTTACAGGATCCAATTTTCATCACAGGTAATGATTCGATTTAAAATTTGTTTCATTATTGCGCCGGTTGAGTAATGTAACACACCAGTCGACGCGCATTTGTCGGTTTGCTGCACTCAATTCATGAGGAACCTTTCAGGCTTTTTCACCTTCCCAATTTGCTTCTAATGGAAGTAATTAAAACAGTTTTATCACTAACTCCGCAGCCTGCAGCTAACTCGGACGTGGTTTGCGATGGATCCGCTTCCACAATAGCCTATAATTCATCATTATCAACTGGGTCTCCAGCTGACCACGGGGCTTTTTCTGCAGGTTGAAATTTCCAGAACGAAAACGATGGAACCAAAAACGCACTGTATTTTTTGGAGTTTACTCCTTAAGAATCGATTTTCATATAAGGCCCCCGGTATGAAAAAAATATGAGGTGTAAAATCTACTGAACGAATGACCTCGTTACGTTTTCGTGCGCAACCTATTCTGCGCACCTGTAACTTTTTTTCACATGGCGCGAATTTTTGAACTCAAATCGATCGCTAAAGTTTTTGTTCCTTCTGAGGGACGTGTTTTACTTTTTAGAGTAAACTCCAGTCGTGCGTCGGAGCTGACACACACTTTTTTTTTGCGACATCCCCGTCATACACATCCATAATCCTTCGAGCCGTTTCTGCAGCACTGGTGCCACGGTGGAACTCGCACTGGAAAATAATACGACATTTCATGTTTTCCATTTTGTAAACAGAGTGACAGCAAAGAAAAAACCAAAAGAGGAAAAAACAAATGAATTACGATTTTCGAAGCACAAGCATGAGTAAATAGCGGTATAAATTTGAAATTGGGATTCCTAACCAAAGAAGATAAATTTGAGATCAAAGTGGCCTGTACGACAAAACGCCAATTTAATATGTGAGGACCTAATATATATGGCGTCGGCTTAAAACCATTTGCCAGTGTCAAGTTAAAAAGGCGGGAAATAGAATTTTTTATTTCAATTTTCAACACCGTATTCCTAAATCGTCAATTCTAAAGTTAATATTCTACCAATATTACACAATAAGAACCAAAATAACAGAAATTTATGAAAATTATACATAAACCACAACGTCACCCATTGAATTCCCGGCAAAACTCCTTCAAGATAAATGGTTGTTTAAATAATGCAGGTTGCCATTGATTGTCACTTGTCACGGAGATTAATGTTGCAAAAAGCGTAGGTTTGCCAATAATAAAAGAAGATGGATAGAAGATAATTGAAGTGTCAAATGTGTCTAATGTCAACATTAAGTAAGATCAAGAACGTTTTTTCGGCCGGAATTATTAAATTTAATAAATACACTTAGGTAATTGATTTAGCTTTTAGACAGAGTAATTTCGAAATAAGGCGAGAACTATCTACCACATCGTTACATATAAACCGTTTCGTAAAAGTGGGCTAAAAATGGCTTTTAACAATTGTAGCCGACAAATAGGCAGAGTTTTGTCCAGAATCCCAACGTTCTTTGTAAAATGCCAACGTACTATATCCATCAGTTATCCTGCTAGAATCGGTTTGATACCAATAGTCGTGGAACAGACTGGCAGAGGTGAACGAGCTTATGACATATACTCTAGACTACTACGCGAACGAATTATTTGTTTAATGGGACCAATTAATGATGATGTTAGTTCTTTAGTGGTCGCTCAACTACTGTTCCTTCAGTCAGAATCAAGCAAAAAACCTGTGCACCTTTACATCAATTCTCCTGGTGGTAATGTCACGTCTGGTCTTGGTATATATGATACTATGCAGTACATAACTCCGCC
The DNA here is from genome assembly GCA_963565745.1 of Phengaris arion. NCBI lineage: Eukaryota > Metazoa > Arthropoda > Insecta > Lepidoptera > Lycaenidae > Phengaris > Phengaris arion. The sequence goes on along the minus strand of OY751435.1, from coordinate 11,100,624 downwards.
CGTAGCTACGTGGTGTGTGGGTCAAGCATGCAGCATGGCCTCCCTTTTGTTAGCTGCTGGAGCGCCTGGTATGCGTCACGCACTGCCTAATTCACGTATAATGATACATCAACCATCAGGTGGTGTGAGAGGTCAAGCCACTGATATTCAAATTCAAGCCGAAGAAATATTAAAGTTAAAAGCTCAAATAAATGCATTATATGTTCGTCACACGGGTCTGCCAATAGAAAAGGTTCAGAATTCAATGGAGAGGGATAACTTCATGTCTCCGACAGAGGCAAAATCTTTTGGCCTGATAGATAATATCCTCGAGCACCCTCCATCTCATGTCGAAGACAATGAGTCAACAACAAGTGTCACATCAGGATAGATCTGATTTAAGCTTTCTGTGATGGTTAAGTTAATGACTGGTTGATAGATTAATATGTGAATTTATTGTAAAATATATGTTACAATGAAAATAATTAAGCCTCTTCTTTTAGAAATAAACATTAAATATTTTTGTAAAAAAATACTGCTTTTTGTCTTAATTTGTCCTGTTTTACTTCATAGAATGTTAATAAAATTGTTATTTGCATCTTATGATGATTTTATTTTGTATTATAGGTGAATTGCTACATGCTCAACATGAATTATTCCTCGTAGATACACTTTTGAAAAAAGTTCGCCTTTATTCCTTATAGATCCACTTTCATATTGTACAGCAAAGCAGAAAAGCGAAAGGAATGATAATTTAGGTTTTGTCCCTCGAATTTAAAAAGAAAATAAAATACCATTTGCTTTTTAAATAATGTAACATTAAAACAAATTGGATTCAGATAGGACAAAAAAATGTTTCTGTTTATTTAAAAAAAATATCTTCTTAAATAATTGAAGTAAATATCTTATTTCTACATAGTTTTAGCGCATTTATTTCAACGCATAATAAAGTGCGTTGCATGCCGGCACGACCGTAGTGAATTCGTTAATTACACTTGTTTACACAATTGTACCCAAAAGTGTATCTATTACGAAACGCTACATTGGTTTTTAAAAAGTGAATCTATAAGGAATAAAGGTGAACTTTTTTCAAAAGTGTATCTACGATTAAAGTGGACCTACCTACGAGGAATAATTCTTCGGGTTATAGTTTGTATAACAAAAATATTAATAAGTAGTACTTAGTTATTTGTTGTTATAGCGGCAACAGAAATAAAATTATATATCATATTCTGTGAAAACTACAGAGTGACAGAAGTGAGATACAGACAGACAGACGGACAGCGGAGTTCGCAATTTCTTGAAATATTGATTTTTAGTATAACTAGTACCTATTTCCTTATTAACTTTATTATTTTACAGAACTCTATTCATTTATTTAATTGTTAACATCCGATTGTACCAAATGTATTAAATGCAAATAAAGATTATGCTTATCATTAAAAAAATTACAGTCAAGTACCCATTACCCAATTGCGTAGCCACTAGCCTCACCCTTTTTTGACCTCTGCCCTCAGGTACCCTGTTACTTCATTATTTTACGCCGGTTTTCTGTGGGCCGTGGTATTTCAAGAGTCGAGTCGGTCTAATTCGTGATAAGGTTTTCGTGCAGAAAATCGTTATCATATAGGTATTTAAGTGTCAAAGCTAGGGGATAATTAAATTAATAGGCTATGCCCTATGAGGTACATCTTTATTTCTTTTACTTTTAGCGTTTTCTACAAGTATATTGGAGAGCCTCATTCGCCTTTTTGATTACCCACGGGTAGAAGTATGTGACGTTTGTGTAATACGCAATAGCGGGGAAATTTAGTGGTTTCAACGACATTACTCCTAACAGTTCACGATGTATCGTTATAAGGCCACTGCCAGAATCACCCCTGGAATGAAATTGTTTTATTACTAGTCACTTTTTAGTAAATTTTAAGAAGTACAGTAGTAATAAATACCTTAAAAGTTGGTATTTGTTTACATCCCCGAATATTTGTGATACAGCTATTATATAACATTCCTATTTATTTTCACAGAGAAAAAATGGGGGCAAACGAGCAAATGGATTGCGTTATAGTTAGCGATTACCGTTGCCCACGTTAACCCCTGTTGACTTGTTATTGGGTATCAGAAGGTTTGCAAATATGTAAGTTGCTTCTTGAAAACCTCTTTTATTGCAAAATATTATACCTACTATCAGTTAGGTGCCCATATAAAACAATATGCAAAATAGAGAAGTTACGATGATGGAAATGCAAGGACATAACTAAATAGCCATGCTATCTCAGTAATGACGCAGAAGATGGAGCGGCGCGGCGTAGTACTACAGCTACGAAGCAAACAGTTACGGTGCGTGCAAGTACGCCTACTGCGTTAATTTTAGCCTGTAAGATTTATATTAACTTTGAAATTTGAACCTTGCAGCATTCGTTATACGTATTGAATTAGCGTACGAAAATTATATAATACTTGAATCACTACTGGGCACAATATCGACAAAGTTCCTGCTGGCTGCTCGACCAGTTTCTAATTCTAAACATTTTCCTTTGCAGGACTCAAAATATTTAAACACATAGGAAGTGACTGCAGACGTGGTTCAACTACGTATTTACATCTGAGTATGTGTGTGTGACACAACGTAGTTGAACGTATGATTCGACGCCGCTGTTATTATCCGACTAGAACTAGGAAGGGTAATTAATGATTTTGGCAGTCTATTTATGTATGTATGTTTGTTCCACCGTAGCGCCTAAGCTACTGATCTGATTTTAATAAATGAGGTATCAATAGTTTCGTAATAACAGCCCCGGGTAACATAGGCTATTTAACTCACGTTGTCGGGTTACAGTTTTTTTTAAATAATTATATTTATTTTCATCCGAGCGGCAACTTGTTCGATCGTACAATGTCATAACTTACAAAGAAGGTCTGGGGTGTTTGTTGTCTTTACTCCCCGCACAGAAGGTTCCCGGTATTTTACTGCTTAACAACTGGGTACACAGCTGCGGGTCCTGCAACTTCTGAGAGACTGATTGCAACCAGAACGTCTGTATTTCATTTTGTTCCTAAAAAGTGATCAAATCGTTCGAATGAGTTCCAATCAACGGGCGATGGAATTTTCCTGGTCAATTAATGTCAAAATGTTGACCACTAACAGCCAAATACTGAAACGATAGTTAAATTAAGTGACGCTCAAGTCACATGCTGTCCTTGTCATTTCGGCTAGCAGAGACAGCGACCGCATGTGAATAGAAGGGCTCTTAATTTTGATTAGCGTTTCAGTATTTGACCGTAAGTCTTGAGTTATTAATCTGAGCACTAAGTACAACACGACCATGTTACTAATAGCTCTTGGCAATCGTAGTTTTTCTATAAAAGTGACAGACGTGAAACGATGCATGAAACACGACACCGGAAAGACATTAGTAATATAGTTGTTCTGTTTGTTCTGTACACTAGTGGTCGCCTGGTGGTCGAAATTAGATCATAATTATTTTTCTGTTTAGCACAGCGACATTTTATAGCGCGGATTTTGACATAGACTACCTACCATAGACCAATAATAAATCCTCTATGCTACTACTTCAATGGGTTTCTCAACAATATTGTCAGTGCATAGGATTCCTAAATATTACGAGTAAACTAGATATTGCCCGCGACTTCGTAAGCGCAAAAACAAATTCCGCACGAACCGTACATTTTGCTAAAGTAAAAAGTAGTCTATGTTATTCCAGCACCAGCACAGCAGCACCAGTCCTATGTTAGTCCAGCGCCTAAACTACTACCATGTCAAATTTCATCAAAAACCGTTCAGTGGTTTTTGCGTGCAGGAGTCGCAAACATTGATCCATCCTTACAAAGTTGTAAGGATGGATCAATGTTGAAATTTGACATTATAAATGTGAAAGTTTGTAAGGATTTGTAAGTACAAATCCTTACAAACTTTCACATTTATAATACTTACTTAGTAGTAGAACTAAGATAAACATACCTTACATAATATAATAAACTTACGTCTACCACTCCCCAGCCGGCGAGATAGCCCTCAGTTACTTCGGGGTATTGAATATTTATTATAATCCTTTGTACATTTGACTTGAGCGGCAGTGATTTCTTCAGCAACAGTATGGCGATGTCGTTATTCGGTGCGTGACGACTTTGGTCGTAATCTTCGTGAATATACATTTTTTTCACCGATCTTACAACTTTTACCTGAAAAACATATTAGGTACAAATCACCTACAAAGAAGTAAGTTTATAGGTGTCGGTATAATAATATTATGTATTCGGTACCGAACACTATAGCTAATAAATTTTTGATCAGCTACATAATTTATGGTGGAGAATTATAGGGGTTCCTAAACTTTTAAGATAACAGAATACCAACCAAATACCTTTTATTTTAAGGGACCCCTGATTATACAAACCAATACTGAAATTTATATTTGAACATTTTTTTAAAAGATATTATTAAAAACCTAAAAATAAATTGTGGCGGTAGTCTGATGACCATTCTACAGAACCCCTACGAATTCACTTTCCCTGATCTAGAACACTAAACATGTATTTCAGCGGGCGGAGCCACGGGCATCAGCTAGTTATTTATAGTAATATTTTAAAGAGGAAAAGTTTGTTTGTTTGCATTGAATAGACTCCGAAACTACTGGACCGATTTTGATGAAATTTGGCACAGATATAGAGTAGACCACGGGGAAGGACATAAGTTACTTTTTATTCCGGAAAAATGTACCGTTTCCGCGAAAAAACCATTTGCGCGCACGAAGTCGCGGGCATTATCTAGTTGATTATTATGTAAGCAAAACTCTGTAACCAGCTAATAATTAAGTAGGTTAGGTATTGAAATTGTTACCTCATTGATGTGTTCGTGGCCAACGAACGCCCATATCTTCCCCCGACGTAGATTGATATCGTCCATGCAGTGGGCAGCGGTCACCAACAGATATTGGTTAAGTATGGACGCTCCACACATATTCTCCCCGCCGCCGTAGAGCATCACTTTCAAGAATACCACGTGAGGGAATTTCGCGATGGGAATTAATTGGCCATCGACTACTCTAGGCTCAATTTCGTTTGTGTAACAATGTATTTCTATAAACAGAAGAATATTTACCAGCAAAAATGTTTGCAATTTTCTTGTAACATTCATATTTTTTCAACAGTTGTATTTAACTATTCACAAAGCATAATGTGTCCATGTGTAATTATAATTAATTGGTATTAATAATCTGAGCGGTCCTTAATGTAAAGTGCAGTTTACATAAGCCAAAAATAAATAGGCCTAAATGTATGCCGGGTAGGTTTAGACTTAGTTACTACCTACAGCTACTACCTATTACACTTAGATAATTTGAACTTTATTACCTACACAAGAAGATACACGTTTCATTACAAGCGCTGCACCACGCTTCGCAGCTCGGTGCCGCTCAAAATTAGGACTCTTGCAATTAAACGTGTATCTTCTTGTAAACTGATGCTTAATTACTGTGTTTATTATATTCTAGTTGTACCACTATTGCAAATGTTCCTATTAAGCTACATTGAGTTAGAGAAAAGTAACCAAATATCCCTAAAATGGAATACCAAAGTACAATAGTTGCAAAAATCAGTGATTTTCTGTCTCTTTCCATCCCAAGAATAAAAGTTTTTGATTTACATTACAATTTTTTTTATAACACAAAAACAAAATGGTATTCCATATTTGGTTACTTTCCTCTACTGAGTTACTGTTGCCCCAAATTAACAATAGCTGAATTACCTACTTAATGATTCTCTACAGTTGCCTAAGTTAATATAATTTAAATTTATTCAGCGTTAAGGTCACAAGCTCTCATTTAATTTTGCGCCTCATTCTGTAAGAACTTTTTTATCAGAATTTTACAATCTTATAATACCGACTCTTCGTCTCAGTTACTTTTGTAGCGACGACTGAGAAAGTAAATTGTAGTATGCTGAAAGATCGTATAGTTATAGAATTGAGTAAACATTTTGGAGACAATAATTATGTTTTGGGATAGATTTGATCCTTTTTAATCTGTCGGCCCGTTTCGGGCACGCATGCGTGGCCGGCGCGCTGCGGGTCGATATACAGTGACGTCAGCGCGAGTCCAGCTTCAGTCAGCCGACCGTGGGCCCCGCGCGAACATGTGGCTGCAATGTCTGGCTGCCACGGTGCTGCTAGCCTCGGCCGCCTGCCGCGAAGTCTTCACTAACTCCTTCCTCGTGCGGTCCAAGCGGGCTCTGCGCCACGAGGAGGCCCAGGCCCTCGCGCTCCAGCACGGCTTCGACAGTCTGGGCCCGGTGAGCGACCACGTGATAACGTAAACACAGGCGGTTTACACGGCTCGCATGTAAATAGCAGATGTGGCCGCGGCTTTAATATATTAAAGTTTTTATGATTATGACGAAAAATTACGATTTTTACATTTAACAGCCCGTGTTTATGGATCTATTGTATACCCAATGACTTAGTGGTTGCATAGAATTGTGTTTTGTTTTTAAATTCATATCAGAAATTAAAGATTCGTACGATTCGTGCTTTGATGTTTAAACTTTCGTAACATATTGCTATCTGAATTATACAATTATTGTTTGTGAATAAGTCTTATAGCGGGCTTTTAAATTTAAGTTTTCGTCATTAGCGACTTACAAGTAATATTATGTAGAACGAACAAAGGGTTATTACTACATTGTCAATCTATTACTGTTACTCTACCATTTTTAACGCAAAAACCATCGTAGCCATATACTAGCTTTTTCCCGCGGCTCCGCCCGCATAAATATACTTAATATCGGATATCCCATGGGAACTCTGTACTTTTTCGGGATAAAAAGTAGCCTGTTTTAATCCAGCCTAAACTACCATACCTAATTTCATTGATATCCGTTCAGTAGTTTTTGCGTGAAAGAGTAACAAACATCCATCAATCCATTCTTCCATCTTCACAAACTAGTAGTAGGATAAAACATAAAAGAAAATCCTTACATACAGTAAAACCATGTTGCTAATGGCCCTCGGCAATCTTCGTTTTCCTATGGGAATGACAGATGATGTATAACGACTATTGCCGAAAGACATTGAGGTATTCTGTTGTCGTGCTGTGTTTGTAGTTGACGGCTGACGCGCTGAAAAAGTCGCTGACGCGCGGGAAAGGGTTTCACGGCCGAATACTGAAACGCTAATCAAAATTAAGAGCCCTCCTTCAGGCTGTCGCTGTCTCTGCTAGCCGAAATGACAAGGACAGCATGTGAGATAGGCTTCACAGTTCACTAGTATCCGACGGTTTACATTCTACAGTGTAGGTACAAGGTACAGGTTAAAAAAATCGGCTGTCTGTAAAGTCGGTTTACTGACGATAGTTGAACGTGACAACGTCATAATAATAAATGGAACGCCTCAGAGCGAGGTAACGCCGCATGAGTCATGTTTTTTCGTGCGTGCAGCCGGCTCCATCGAATTATAAGACGTCACGTCAAAAACCAAGTGCGGGAGGGTGGCCAGCCACGCGCTTTTGTATAATACCTACAGTGCAAAAATCGGTTATAACGACGTCGAGTGGTACGATATTATACGGTCGTTATAGACTATAGTCATTACAACCGATGTTAAATGTATACTGCACCATGACAGACCTCAAAATTTCGTTGTAAATAATTCACAGTTCGTCGTTATAAACAATGTTGTAAAGAGTTTTCAATATAATATAAAATATCTATTAGAACTATTAATAGTTACGAAAGTTGCATTTTAAACTAGCTGTTGCCCGCGCAAATACAGTATCCCTCGGGAACACTACTTTTTCGGGATAAAAAGTAGCCTATGTTTTAATCCAGAGCCTAAACTACTACCATACCAAATTTCATCGAAATCTGTTCTGTAGTTTTTGCGTGCAAGAGTAGCAAACATCCATCCATCCATCCATCCATCCATCTATCTTTACAAATTTTCTAATTTATAATATTCGCGGTGAATGTTTTTAGGGTTCCGTACCCAAAGGGTAAAAACGGGACCATGACATCATGAACCTGGATAGCAACAGAGACAGAGACAGTTGATGATGTATTTCTGTTGTAAGTATAACAACAGATACTAAAAACAAAATAAAATAAATATTTCAAAGTGAGGCGCTCCAGTACAAGTTACAACAAACGTGATTATTTTGCCGTTTTGGTCGGTTTTTAAGTTTTAGAAGCGACCTCTAATCTCTTTAAATATTATTTTGACGTAACCACTATTTTTTTTAGTATCATTTCACTATAATTTTCTAGTTTTTTTCTTGAGAGGTACAATTTTTTTCCGTTTTAAGTAAGGAAAACATTCCTAAAATAAACATTTTATGCCAAGATAAAAATGTAATGAATTTGTAGAAAATCTTTAAATATTTTCCTATAAATTCATATAGCACATTTTTTATGAAGGATCGTTGAGGAAGTATTGAATTTCAGTTACGTTTGGGAATTACAAACTCTCTTCTCGTTTTTCTGACCCAAAAAACCTTCCCATACTTTTTTGTAATTTATCGCAGGCAGATGAAGTTGCCTATCAGGTATAGGTATATATATATATAACCTTAGTAAAGTTTCTTTATTTTTGTTACAAATAATAATCCAAATGATACGGCTATTCACCAGTACAATCACGATGTCTTGAATGTATATCTAAGTCAGAACTCAGAAGCTGTGTTATTGAAACTAAAACGAATGGCTACTTGATAGAAATTAGAATTTGGAAACAACACACAAATAAAATCACCTATAAAAATTCACCTTACGTACACTACAGTTTATCATCTGACGATCTAAAGGTAGCCCTTCGATGCACGCGACCGCGACCCGAAACGGAGTTAGGGTCGCGAAGCCACTGCTTAGTATGAATTTATATGGAGAACTAAACAATTCCCGCGACCCACGTCGCGCGACCGGTGGGCATAAGTCCTCGTTATGTGACATGTCGCTTGCGATGCCTTATGTCAAATCCCATACATTTTGTTTTCGAACTTCGCCGTCGAAATTATCGAATGCATGTGACTAGATGCCCTGATTCGATTCGTTTACTGGTCGCGGTCTCGCGTCGCGGACGCATACATCGGAAGGCTACCTTAAGGCTTATTTTCCGATGTTGCGTTGCGATAGATGTTACCCCTGACATTGATAAAACACGCATTCTTGATCAGTATAATATACGGGCTAGTTCAATGGACGCTCGCTTCAGTGTTGCACAATACTAATGCTTAAATTAGGGTTTTTTCGGGATAAGTCCATCGAACAAGTCAATACCTGATGGTGAGCGATTAGCTCCATCACTGGACACCCGCAACCACAGAGTAGAAAATATAATTATACGGCTTACATTGAACGATCCAAATTAGAATTTTGACGTCCTCTTCCACGGCCCACAATTTTTCCTATCCATCGTGGACACAGCGTATGCTTGTAGTGGTGCAATCAGATCAATAGCTAACTACATAGCTGTTTATCTTTCGTCTTTGTGAATCTTATCACCGTAGTAATAAGGTCGACAAGCGGTACACTGGCATGTTGGCGACCGTGCACAAGTACGTATTAATATAATAATTAATCATTCATTGATAAATCGGTAAAGTTTTTAATGTCTGAACTGTACAATTTCAAATTCAGGAGCTTCGAATAAAGGAGATTATGAAAGAGTGAGGGCGGATAAAATATCAATTAAAATTACAGCTTCGTACCCATTAAGTAATGAAAATGGGCATTGGGCAGTTAAGTAACGAAATTAATGATAAATGCCAATGCTGTAAATCGGTTACAGAACCCAACACACTACAAACATTTTAACTCGCGTTTATGCAATTTATTTTGTGGTAAATTAAGCCAGTCGCATGTAAAACGCAATATTGGGTTCCGTAGTTCTTAGTTTAACTCTGAAGTAAATTTCACATATAATTATTTATATCCTACTATTATAAATGTGAAAGTTTGTGAGGATGGATGGATTTTGGAGTTGCAGTGAAGCAAAAACTACCGAACGTATTTTGATGAAAAATGGTATGGTAGTAGTTTAAGCTCTGAATTAAGACATAGGCTATTTTTTATCCCGAAAAAGTACAGTATTCCATGTTCCCGTGATATACTGTAAATTAATAATATAAATAATTTACTCGGGAGGAGCCGCGGGCAGTAGTTACTTATGTATGATTTCTATTTTTCATGTTTCACTAGAAACACAAACTATGCAATATATTGTTTCATAGTCGCACGAATAACAATACGTGCGACTATAAAATAATACGTAGATATTAGATTTTGTGGAAAATTATTTTTGTACCTACTTAAATAAATATACACCATTACTACAACAAATATCTACATCTTATTTAAGAGCGCGATAAAGTATCATATGTAATTACGTCACGTCAAGATGTTAAATGTAATAGGTATGTTCTGTGAAGTGTAATTATGTTACGAAGCCAGCGTGTCTGATACGATTAAGTCTGGCGATACATAAAATTGGCTGCCCTATATACGAGCAGAATTTTTATTCCAGTATCTCAGGATCGTGAACATTCGTATGAAACTTTGTAACATGTTTCTCACCACAAGCAAGTTGAAAATTGCATCCTACGTACTTTGTGAAAGATGTATATAATACAACACGAAGTTGTTGTGGATAAGGCGCCGTTGTAGTTAGCTTTCGAAGTTGGTTAGTAGATTGGTGTCTCAATATTTAGGGGGTTTCTCCTTTTTACATTCATCTTCGTCTCCTTACATTTGTACGGGCTCTACAAGGACACTGGCAAATGCCAATGTTGGTTATATCATAACAGATTTATAATCCTGCCACTATTATAAACTAGCTTTTTCTCGCAGCTCCGCCCTCGTAAATGTAGTATCGGTTATCCCACGGCAATACTGTGCTTTTTCGGGATAAAAGTAGCCTATGTTAAATCCAGAGCCTTAACTGTTACTATACGAAATTTTGTCGAAATCCGTTCAATAGTTTTTCCATGAAAGAGTAATAAGAATACATCCATCCATCCTCACAAACTTTCACATTTACCTACTACTATTATAAATGTTAAAGTTTCTGAACGGATTTTGATGAAATTTGGTATGGCAGTAGTTTAAGATCTGGATTAACACATAGGCTACTTTTCCCCGAAAAAAATCAGTTTTCCCGAGGGATAGTGTATTTACGCGGGCGAAAGCTAGTATTGATATGAGAATGTACTTAGATCTTGTTTGAATTAGGTTTAGCGATAGAGTTTGCAAATATGAAATTTAATAAAGCCTTGTGTGGTTACTGTGTAGTATCATGTGTGGTATCTCTTTGTGTGTGTAGAGAACATGTAGAGAATAGTGTAGACTGTAGAGCAAATGTTTAGACAATTTACATGTAGGGATGGGCCAGTGGTTTCAGGCCATAGACGTGTATATATTAGGTCATTACATATGAAATTGGCGTTTTGTAAAGAAGGAACATAAAGTCGATTTTATTTAAACATAATAAAATATTTATTTTATCAACTTTGATTCGTACTTATATACCATTGCTATCTATGCGCTTTTGCCATCTCATAGGTAACATTGATTCCTTTACTAAAAAAACCATTCGGACAGGAATCAATAAATTTTTGAAGGCGCTTTGGACTGCCCCATCGGAGTTGAATTATTTTCGTTGCAAGAAGTTATCCAAATTTCGAAAAAAATGGTAATCTGTTGGAGCAAGGTTCAGGGAGTACGGTGGATATCTTAGACATTCCAATCGAAGCTCCTCTAATTTAGTAGCCATCTGTTGTGCAGTGTGTGGTCTAGCGTTGTCCTGAAGTAGCAGTGGCTTAGAGCGAATGACCAACCTCGGTTGTTTATCAGCTAGATTTTCCATCATGATTTGCAGTTGCTGGCAATAGACATCTGGCGTAATCGTCTGGCCAGATTTAAGAAAGCTGTAGTGAACGACACCGGCACTAGTCCACCAAACGCTCACAAGTAACTTTTTTTGAGTCAATTTTCGCTTGGGGCAGGCTTTAGCTGATTCGCCAGGGTTCAGCCATTGCGATGAGCGTTTCCGAGTATCGTACAGGATCCAATTTTCATCACAGGTAATGATTCGATTTAAAATCCCTTCATTATTGTGCCGGTTGAGTAATATAACGCAGCCGTCGACGCGCGTTTGTCGGTTTGCTGAACTCAATTCATGAGGTACCAACCTTTCAAGCTTTTTCACCTTTCCAATTTGCTTCAAGTGGATTAAAAGTCACTGAGGCCGCCATACATGAAAGAAGAAGAAGAAGAAAACAGTTTTATCACTAACACCGCAGCCTGCAGCTAACTCGGACGTTGTTTGCGAAGGATCCGCTTCCACAATAGCCTTCATTTCTTCATTATCAACTTTTGGTCTCCGGCCGTCCACGGGGCTTGTTCTGCAGATCGAAATTTCCAGAACGAATACGTTGGAACCAAAAACGCACTGTGTTTTCTTTTGCGACACTGCCGCCATACACATCATTAATCCTTCGAGCCGTTTCTGCAGCACTGGTGCCACGGTGGAACTCGTACTCGAAAATAATACGATATTTCAAGTTTTCCATTTTGTAAATAGAGTGACGCAAGGAAAAAACCATAAGTGGAAAAAACAAATGAATTACGGTTTTCGAAATACAAAAGCATGAGTAAATAGCGGTAAAAGTTTGAAATTGGAATTCCTAACCAAAGAAGATATATTTGAGATCAAAGTGGCCAGTACGACAAAACGCCAATTTCATATGTAAGGACCTAATATTATAGACGAGGCATGTTTAGCCAAAAATTGTCTCCAGTTAAATGGCCCCACTTTTGAGATTTTTTGGGCCATTCTGACATTAGATGTATGGTGAAAACAAGATGGCCGACTTTTGAAGTATGATGAAAACCAAGATTGCGTAACTTTTTCTTGTATGAAGATTAATTGTTCTGTCAAATGCGTACGTAATAGCCTATCTTAAGTTTTGAAATCTTTGTTTCAGACTTATTTCTGACACGCGTAATTGAATTACAGTGTGTTACTATGTGTTATTTGTTTTGGTCCTTAGGGGTTTTAACCTACAAAAATAGAAAAATTTTGGCTCACTCACTCCGCTTGCTCGCTTTCAACGTGCAGAACATAATAACGTTATTTTTAATATTTAGTAGCCTATGGTCTATTTTGCGATGTTGATTATTCCAAAGAATAAACCCTTTCAGAAAGGTATTTGTTACAAGTTGAACCAGTACAATAAAAAAAAATATTTATCCAATTTTATTCTGAGAAATCAGAGAAATTTTTGCTCGCTCGCTCCACTCGTACTTTCAACGTACAAAACATAATATTATCATTATAATATTCTAGCTTTGGCCGCGGCTTCGTCCACGTTAAATTAGGTTATAAACTTTCATCCTCTATTTTAACCATCTTGGGGCTGAATTTTAGAAAACGCTGAAATACGTTACTCCTTGTTTTTTCCGTACTCAATTCATACGAAATATAATCCAAATATATCCAAGTAATAAAAAGTTTCATACAAACTCGTATCCCCTATTTTACCCCCTTGGGGGTCGAATTAAAAAAAATCCTCTCACGTCATATGAGAAATACGTATGCACAATTTCAAATTTCTAGCCTTATGGGTTTGCCTGTGCGTTGATACATCAGTGCCTTTTATGTATACAGATAAAAGGAGGAACATATGCTGTCGCTGACTTTTTTGTAGGCATTATCAAGCTCTACAACTTGTCTCTAGGACTTAATCATATATCACCTATCGGTAAGGCAGCGTTCGTAAGAAACGCTTTTGTTCGACCGTTTTTTCTCCGACTTACTTTGAAAATCCGGCTACCATGAAAAAGTCTTTTCAGTTTTCGGGTATTATAATTATAGCCTATGTCACCCACAAATAATGTAGCCTTCTATTGGTAAAAGAATTTTCAAAATCGGTTCAGTAGATTCAGAGATTACCCCCTACCTAAAAAACCTTACAAACAAATAAAAGGGAATCTTAATAATATTAGTATAGATTTTGCGCTGTTGTTTTTATTTAAATAATACACACTTTCAAATAGCTATTTGGTACAAATTTCAACCAGGACAATTATTGTTAAAAATACTCTTGATTAGTATAAGATATAGGAGGGGCAAAACCTGAATAGCCTATGGGCGGCAAATGTGTAAATCCGGCACTGTAAATATTATAAACAAAATTTACAAATTTATATTGCGCATCTACGAGGATCGTAAGAGGCAAAAGAACCCTAAAAATATAAAATAAAGAATTTAAATATGAATTATGGCTGAATTTCGAACACAGGGCGATCTCTAGTTTCCAACAATAAAACATCCGCCGAGGGTATAGGTTTAAATGTGTAGCCTTACCTATTTGAGTGTTAACGAGTACCGAATGTCCATGCGGGGTAGGACCTTAAAAGACAACGCGCTTGATGTTATTTTCGTTACGACTTCGCGAGTCCATGTGCGGCGGTCATCGCTTACTATCAGGTTATAAATCTGTCTGCTCATTTTCTGGTCTTATTCCATGAAAAAATAATATTAAAGGGACTTTGCGCTTGCAAAGTTTACTATTTGCAGCCTAATGAAACACAGCCAAGTTCATTGACAGTATTAGTATTTCGGCGGCGGGGAGAAGATACTTAATATCCGCTTATTATCTTTGAAACAATATCTCGAAACTCATTCTACGCAAAATAAATAAGTGACATTTATTCATATTCGAAAACCCCAAGTTAACGGTTATAATAAGCATTTTAATATAAACATGGACATCAGGTGATATAGGACGAAGTCAGTATAATAATTTTTCCAGTTGACAAGTTATGTGTGTGTGAAAAATAATGTCCCTCGTGTACATAAATATAAGATAATGTTTTATTCACAACTGCGTGGTTGTTATTAACAAAACGGAATCTATTGTATTATAATTAAGCAGTAAGCACTAACACTTCGTTCTAAGTAAAACACATTATATGAAAAGTGAAGACGAAAAAAGACGTAGGTAAGAAGTATTTACAAGTAATATTTATGTTATATCAAACGAATGCAATCTCTGCTTGCTCTTTAAACGGTGCAACTATTACAGTCTCTTATCTTAAACCCTATTTGCGATTAGATTTCTAAGAACTTGGTGTTCTTTTCTTAATAATATGATCGTAATTAGAGTTAAAAGCTCTGTAGAGTTCGATGCATGCAGCTTTGTATTTTTACCCGACTACGGCGAAGCCAAAAGGAAGGGTAATGATTTGGGCAGTCTATGTATGTATATATGTTTGTTCCACTGTTGCGCCTAAACTACTGGTCCGGTTTAAATGAGTGAGGTTTCAATTATAGATTATACTAATTATAACAGCCCGGGTAACATAGGCTAAATAACTTACGTTGTCGGGTTATAGTTTTTTTATAAAAATTGTAGTTTTGTAATTTATTAGTGAGTAGGTACCTAATACTGATAGTAGTGAAAAACCCAAGTTTGCTGCGCAATAAAGTAATTTAAAACTTTTTAAACAAATATTGAAATCAGATTAAAAAACTTTTATAAAACTGGAATTTTGGGGTTTACGCAGGTATTCAAAGTGGCGCAGATGAGGTTCCATGTTTAATGCAAAAGATAAACGTTTGACAAGGGTTTAGTTTAAGGGTTTTACCTAAAGGGTTTAAATACTTCAAGCCTAAAAGTATTTAAACCCTTTATTTAAGTTTAGATACCCATAAGGGTACCTTTATATCAAAATATTAAAACTGTTTTATATTCTGAGCAGAATATGTAAAGGGAACTTAATTTCGTTTACCTGAATAAAAATAATAGAAACGTACTTGAACGTAGTAATATTTATTTTAATAAGTACTTATCATATTTAGATGTTCGCCATATTAGGGCCACCAGCGACCGCGACCGGTTGCCATTAAAACTAATGTTATTGGAATAGGCTTCATTCAATTTGTTACCTTATAAGTTAACTAGATGTTGCCCGTGGCTCCGCTCGCGTAAACACAGTATTCCACGGGAACCCTGCACCTTTTCTGGATAAAAAGTAGTCTATGTCCTTACTCGTGGTATACTCTAACCCCCTTCCTACTAAAAAGTTTTACACAGTGGATAACTTAAACAACGTTGCTGTCTTTGTCTGTTAAGTGACTTTTCCAACGACGACAAAGACAGCGACGTTGTTTAAGTTATCCGTTGTGTAAATCTTTTTATTAGTAAGGGGGTATATCTATGCCAAATTTCATTAAAATCGGTCGTGTAGTTTCGGATTCAATGCAAACCAACAAACAAATATCATAAAAATGTAGAAGTATAGATTATATTCAAAGAAAAACTTAGGAAAGGAGTTAATTAAAATTGTTTAATTCACAGTGGCTAACAGTATTAATTTTCACATTTCTATCTGACCGAGGAAATAAGGATTACTTTGAAGTTTCCTATTCGCTGTGCCTGCGGCGATGCAAAACTTCGCTCTGTTCGTGCTCGTTAAGCGAAAAAATGGAAGCTGTTTTCATATTAACTGAACATTAAACGAAGCCAGAATGCAATAGATATTGATTTCCGATGCTTTTGCAAAATGCCAATAATATTACGTTATAACCTACACCGAATACGGAATAAATAATAACAAGAGGTCAACAATAACTGGATAATAATTCAGCAACTTTTTTTTCATTTATTTACAGTTTAAATAATACATCTAAAACATTCATGTAACAATAGCATCAAAAAACCACAGAGGTTTGTATGGATGTAATTACAAGTTAGCACTAACTTGTAGGTATTAATATTAATAGTAGTCTATTACAACAAACATGAGTTTTAGAATAATATTATTTTATAAAATATTTGTAATAAAGTCATAATATGTTTGTTCCTGAACTACGTCAATAGGGGGGGGGGGGGGGGCAGTTACGTACGGGGCAGGCTCTAGTAGACAAAAAAAAGAATCACAAAAATATTTTACCGGGGTTTGGATCCACCACACCTCGACATTCCGAACACCGCAAAAATTAACCAAACTGCCAATCGAAATTATTATTGTACGACGAATGAAAAAACCTAAATAACTTGAAAATGCGCAGTTTCCTGCTTCAAATTCCTGCAGGATCTTCGAGAAATGAAAAAAACAAGGTCTTGAATTTTTAACGTCTCGTTTCTCCGTATTGCCATGGTACAGACTGTAGGCGTATTTTTGCCAGAATACTATCAAGCTTAAATCAAGACTGACAATAGAGGCCTACCGTCAGTAAAATTATATCGTCTTTCAATATATTTAAAGCCTTCTGCCTAATTTCCTTTTCTGTATCTTTTCTTTTTCAATAATTGAGTTATCGGTCACTTAAAGCTACTTTCTTCTTTTATATATAAAAACTAGCTGACCCGTGCCCACTTCGTTGGCGGTTAAATATTTTATGATAATGATGATGAGGATAAAAAGTATCCTAAGTTACGCCTTATAACATCAGCTATCTATCAGTGAAAGTCCCGTGAAAATAGATTCAGCCGTTCCAGAGATTAGCCGGAACAAACAGACAGACGGACGAACAAAAAAAAAACAATTTTTAAAACGAATGAAAAACTTTTAACATTGTTTTTTTATTGTTAATATCGTATATACTTAATATCGTATATGAATTAAGTGAAAAACTGTTAATTTGAAATTACAAACAGACACTTCAATTTTATATGATATGTATAGATTAATTGTAATTCCAGTGTCTCGCTAAAACTCGAGAACAGCTGGATAGAGTTGGCTTATTTTAGAATTGAAATAATAAATAGTTGTGGAAGTTCAGGGAAGGTTTAAACGGTGAGAGATATTTTAAAAAAATGCGAGAAAAATACTAAAAAACAATGACAAAATTTTTCAATACATAGTTGTTGGTGTATAAACTGCAATAGGTGTGTATGTCGGTAGTTATACTGGATGTTTTTTCATTCAGTGTCCAAACATTCAGGAGTGAATATACTCTTCAATATAAGCAACTTTTACTATGGAATCAACTTTCCTATTTAAAAAAAATTTCTGCTGTTTCATACAAAATGGCTACGGCATAGATAGCATTTTGTAGGAAACAGCTGTTTTTTTTTCACGTAGGAAAGTTGATCCTATAGTAAAAGTTGCTTATATTCAATAGTATATTCATTATTCACACCTAGAAGTTTCGACACTGACTGAAAAAACATTCTGTATAATCCAGTGCGTAGTTAAGACAGTCGGGACATCTAGTATTTCATAAAATCGTTATCAGCTGTTTACTTTATCCCGACGTGGGATATCGCCTCTTCACCTACGTCACGATGGCGTCACGCATGGGTGAATGAAAAGACAAATTGCTTAGCCATTGAATACATTGTAGTGCTTACAAACAAGTCAGGACAATTTGCAGATGGGTCGCGCGATATGCGTGGGCCACAGAATTAAGTAGGCGACTATTTTCGTATGATATCGAATCAAATTACATGTTCATTTTACGTGTAGATTAGCTTTGATTACTCATAAGGTGTTCATAATTTTTTATTAGGAAACTACGCGTATTTTGGCGCACCGGACAATTTCTTTATACTTTATACTTTATACATTTGCTAAATTATTATCTTTATGACATAAAACATTTTATAGACTATATTTAAATAACTTTAAAATAAACACACTATTTAGCGGAACACAAAAAAAGGTCCATAATTAAAAAAATATGGTTTTATTTTAAAATCTACTATCTATCTTTTGTTATTTAAAGTTTCATTTATTTCACTTAAAATGAGATCACATCAAGAACAGATTTTGCGAGTAAAGGCTATTTGTGACAAATGGTACATTTTTGAACTTTTCATGTAACCGGGAAAAGTGGAAATTAATATTAAAATAACAATTAATTAAATTAGAAAAATAGTGATTAATATCGCGTATTTCCTCCACGTGCTCTTATTAAAGTTTCTACCCGCCTAGGCATACTGAGAATGATGTTATCGATGGTCTCCTGGGATAGTCTCCGCCATTCCTCAACTACGGCGACTCGCAGTTCACCCACGTTGGCAGGAGCTGGAATTCTGGACTTTACTTTTCTTTTCAGCAAGTCCCAAACGTGCTCTATTGGGTTCATATCCGGTGATCTCGCCGGCCACTCCATAACAGTGATATTCATATCATTAAGATAAGCTTGAGTTACCCGAGCGGTATGCGGCCCAGCATTATCCTGCATAAAAACAAAATCGTCACCGATATATGGGGCAAACGGTACGACATTTTCTTCTAAAACTTCTCTGATATCCCAAACAAATGCCCGCCTAAACCATTATTGATCCACCACCGTATGCAACTGTAGTTTCAAAATTTGTCTGAATGTATCATTCTCAATGTATCATCTTTGCGTCTGTATATTCTTTGCCTGGCGTCAATTTGATTTAAGAGAATTCTGCACTCATCACTAAACAATACCTTACTCCATTGGTCCGCGTTCCAAAGTCGATGTTCCTGAGCAAATGTTAACCTGTTTCTACGATGATTTACCTTGAGCCTTGGAGCCTTGGCGAGCACAAATGAACCCAAACTAGCTTCTTCGAACCTTCTTCGTACCGTACGCTTACTTACGGTTACACCCCGCACTGCTTCTAACTCATGTCGGGCTTAGACGGCCGTCAAACGGGGGTTCCTACGTACACAAAGCCGAACGAAACGATCATCCCTACTCGAAGTGCGTCTTTTTCTGCCTTGTCCTGCTCTTCTCACATAAGTACCGATCTCCCTGAACCGTTGGATACTGCGATGAATCGTTGAAACTGGTCGACGAAGATCCCTGGATATGACTCTGTAGGTTTGACCATTTCTTCGCATTTCGAGTGCCCTGGCAATCTCCTTTGGGGCTAAGTCAGGCATAATTCAGTCCTCAACTCCAAAAAGATACGCGATTAAAAAAAAACTAACAAAAAACAGTATTTCAATAAAATTTTAAATCAAACTCAGAACAAAGAAATACTCGAAGTTCGCTCCAGATAAGGTGTATTTGAATAAAATTAAAACAATTGCATAAAATGTGATGTTCAGTTGTTTTCTTAATTTGAAAATATTTCTTTTTAAATTAAATGACGTATCAACCAGCCAGCAACCTTATATGATACTGATATCAAACCTTTATTATATATATATCTATTTCCGCACTAAACAAGCTTTGACAGTCATTTAGTAAGAAATAGATGCAAGATCTAATAAAAGTTTAAAGGAGCATGAAATTATGATTATTACAATATTTAATTTAAAAAATTGCGTTAATCTCATCCTCCGAGAGCCGGTTTGATTAATGATAAGTCCATCTGTGGCACGTCACTCGCAGACTTTCATTTTATTTCGCCCTCAAGAAAAGAAATATTTTTGTTCATAGTTAAAAATAGATTTAAGTTTTTTTTTTCATTAAAAAACCGAGTTAAATTTAAATATTATATTTTAATCAAAATATTTTACCAAAATTATGTTTTTTCATTCAATTATTTTTTATCAATTTGCAATGGAGTTGAAATTCATTCAACATATGTGTATATCTTAAATATTAAGCAGGTATAGCAAATGATTATTATATTTCATATATTTCATCTCAGATGTAAGTCGTGTAAGTCGATGAGAGTAGTAAGTCGAAAAAACTAGATAGATATTTTGCTACAGGATCGGCTACTTTTACTACTATTTCTTACTTAGGACGTTTGTAGGTCTCTCTTAATGCCAAAGTAAACATGAAAACGTTTCACGAACTTACATATGATGTGTCACAGTCCTCATTTGGCGTAATTAATCCTTGAAGTATTCAGTGGTGATTGTATTTTGGGTGATAGTTATAGCTATGTAGCTCCAAGTGATGCAAACCTGTATAATGAGGATTTTGCTGTCATATCTTTTTTTAATGCCTCCATTTTAAAAGATGTATCCACGTCAAAAACATCACACGTCACTTCGCGAAGTAGGTCACAGCCAAGTCACTTAACTTTCAATTACACTCCGCCGCTCTCGAGTCTCAGAGTGGCACAATGTATGTGACACTAAAGAGACGTGGAAAACGCCAAGCACTTCGCAGGTTCACATTTATTTAACAGGTAAATGCTTGTGTGTCTACTAAGGCGGGTCAATAAGTCCGTGACTTTTTGAATTTCTAACCTCCTTACTGAAAAAGCAACACTACTCCTGTCAACAGGCATCTGTCAGTTGACTCCTATCAAAATTTGAACTTGCAGCGACAGTTAGTTTGTGTTTTACAGCTATCTTTATCAGACTATCCAGTAACTTAAGGAAACAATGGAAAAAAGTGTATTTCGTGTGCTTATTAAGCATTATTTTTTGCGAAAAAAAACCATTACCGAGACCAAGGCTAAGCTTGATAAATACTATGGGGACTCTGCACCGTCGATTTCAATGGTAAAAAAGTGGTTTACTGAATTTCGTTGTGGCCGTACAAGCACTGAAGATGCCGAACGTCCTGGACGCCCAGTTGAGGTCTCTACACCCGAAACAATCGAAAAAATTCACGATATGGTGTTGGCCGACCGAAGATTGAAAGTGCAAGAGATTGTGGAAGCCATAGGCATCTCGCATGGCTCAGTGGTTACAAATTTGAATGATCACTTGGGCATGAGAAATCTTTCCGCAAGATGGGTGCCGCGTTTGCTCACAGTCGACCACAAACGCAATCGTGTAACAACTTCGCCAAACCTTCCTGTGGAAGGTTTGGCGTTGTTTAATCACAATATGGAGGAGTTTTTGCGCCGTTTTGTAACCGTGGACGAAACATGGATCCATCACAACACACCAGAGACCAAACAACAGTCAAAACAGTGGGTTTCTAAGGGTGAATCGGCGCCAAAGAAGGCCAAGGGTGGGTTTATCAGCCAATAAAGTTATGGCGACTGTTTTTTGGGATGCACGTGGGATAATCCACATGGACTATCTTCAAAAGGGAAGAACAATTAATAGGGAATATTATGCCAACTTATTGGACCGCTTCAATGAGGATTTGAAAAAAAACCGACCTCATTTGGCCAAGAAAAAAGTTCTTTTTCACCAAGACAATGCAAGGGTGCACACATGTGCAGTTGCCATGGCAAAAATCCATGAATTGGGCTATGAATTGCTCCCACATCCACCCTATTCTCCAGATTTGGCTCCGAGTGACTACTTCTTGTTCCCAAACCTGAAAAAATGGCTCGGTGGAAAAAGATTTGACTCCAATGATGAAGTCATCTCGCAAACAAAGGCCTATTTTGAGGACCTCGACAAATCATATTTTTTGGAAGGGATAAAAAAATTGGAGAAGCGTTGGACAAAGTGTATAGAGCTCAAGGGGGACTACGTTGAAAAATAAAATGATTTATTTATCAAAAAATCTGTGTTTTATTCCAAAAGTCACGGACTTATTGACCCGCCCTCGTATTAAGACCAATCCTTCGTAGATAATGGTAACAAAGTGATAAGAAAGTTTAAGAAAATCTGACGGTTCAGATAAGCCTACGCGTTTATTTATTGTTGTTTCATGAATCATTAATCATAAATTATGATGTTTAAATAATAATAATCATCTTGTAAAAAGTGTTAAATGTAAAGACAATATTTCCGTTTTTAATTGTTTTGTATTGATAGCTTTCTTTCAAAATATTGTTGTTGTATTAAGTGATTGTGAAGCCTTCATTGAAACTGGCTGTCGTATTTAAAAAAGTAAAAAAAATAATATCGGTTGTCTGTAAAATCAGTTTACTGACGATAGTTGAACGTGACAACGTCAACAAAAACAACAACAACAACAACAACAATATTAATAATAATAATAAAATGCGAGGTAACGCTGGTACTTGGTAACGGTAACAGGTAACGGTACTTGGTAACAGTACTTGGTAAACGCATGAGTCATGTTTTATCGTGCGTGCAGCCGGCTCCATCGAATTATAAGACGTTATCACGTCAAAAGTTCGATGTTTGTTGAAAAAAAAACAGGTACTTTATATTAAGTACCTACTAAATTTTCTAGGTAAGTATTTACAGAAAAAATATTTTGATATCTACTTTTATATTAACAGCACTCACGCGTTTCGAGTGAGCGCTGTTGGATTAATACAAACCGCAGTGTTATGAAAAGGTTCTCTTTACGAATATCAATGGATATTCGTAAAATGCCATAAACCCCAGAACGTACTTATAGGGCAGAAATATTGTGGGATAATAAATTTTATCCACGAGGTATATTCTATCAGATATTGTGGTGGATTAATGTCTGTGAAAACTTTATGTATGTAAATAATTTATGTCTGTGAAAACTTTATTATAATTATGAATTTGCTAATGTAGTTTGGTCGCTAAACACACCAAAATTAAGTCTATAAAAGAAATTGGGCGTTTTGTAAATGTAACGGCGCGGCGCCCGGCAGTTACTACCTCAGAAAAATAAGCGTGTGTTATTCCGAAACGACTCAACCTATTACTATTATTCGTTTGTGTGCGTATTTGGTAGGTCTGAGTCTAGTTTGTAGGCTATTTTTATAGTTCTAGGTGATAATACAATCGAAACAACATTTGCTTGGCCAGCTAATGTAAAAACATGATATTAATTAATAGGCTATAACTCTAGAAATAGTTCATTGAAGTTGTGAAAAAAAGTGGTCTTTTGTCTTCATTAATGTGTATTATGTTTCCCTCGGCGTGAGCGGTGACCTACATGACACAGATATAATAACTCTTTAACTGTTGCTGTATAAATTGCTTTACTGTCTGTCTTTTTAACCCCTGACGAAAACAGAGGGGTGATATAAGTTCGACATGTATGTTTGTGTGTCTATTTGTCTGCATCGTAGCGCCAAACTGATGAACCAATTTTGATCTAGTTTTTTTTTAAAGCTGACATGATCGAGAGTGTTTATAGCTTTAATTCGTCATCATCATCATCTCCCTCACTACTTGACAATTGGTATAATTGATACAATTCTGTTTTAGGTGTCCCTAAACTAGGCAGACGCCTACGAGGTGACTTTCTATCCTAGATATATGTGTTAAAACTTTATTTTCGTCATAAAGTAGCGACGTATGTCGCGTTCAATGCTATTAAAAGTAGTTGAAATCATTTATACAATAGTTAACTACTGTAAGACAATTAGTTAACTATAAATATATTATAGGTATACTAAATATATAAAGGTTAAATGCCACGGAGTACCGAGGCGTTTAACCTTTATATATTTGTTCAATTTAATTTTTAATTGATAAATTGAAATGTATGATACTTTGATGATAGTGTATTGTATAAATTAATTTATAATATAATTTATTGGATGACTGGTGTTGCAATTCTGAAATAAAAATACAATATTATAATTATTATATTATATATAATTAATAGTCATATTAAATTAATATTTATTACAACTAATTTGTTAAGAATGAATGAATTTGGATATGGAAAATTACATGCGTGTCCAAATGTTTTGTTTGAACAACAATACACGATACTCGTGAACGAAAGGTCAATGTTTTACGAGTATATTAAGCTGTAGCAAAGTGAGAATGCAATCTGTTTCAGTTATCAAATTGTTTCGCTAGACTTTTCGATTCACAAAAAAGGAGACTTTTATTATAAGTTGTATAAAGCATTTGCCCATTACAATATTTTTTGATACAGATAAGTGGGCAGTAAGTAATTTTGAGTTTTAATCGGCGCCGGGCTATGCAGAGCAGTTTGACATTCGAGCTCTTGCAATTAAACGTGTTCTTCTTGTGTAGTGAATAAAGTTCAATTTTGAATCGACTTATTAAAAATGCAGCGCAGCGTCGCGCATTGTCCCGTTTCGGTGTGAACTGGCCCTTAATATTATAGGAGTTTCAACAGCTATGACGTAAGCGTAGCAATTTCAGTTGGTACGAGTGTAGCGTACGCGTAGCTTGGCGTAGCGTTCGTGCTACGACCGAACCGAAAATACTTTGTGCGTTTAGTTGTCGTCATAATGATTAATAGCGTAATAGACAAATTAACATACAATAAATTGCTTTTTCTTTCCACCTCTATACTAATATTATTAAGAAGATAGTTTTTTTGCATTAAATAAGCTTTTTATTAAGGGCGAGGGAAAGAAGGGGAAGGATATAGGCTACTTTTAATCGCGTAAAAATGCACGTTCCCTCAGGATTTTATTTTGCGTGCACAAAGTCATAGTCAACATCTACTATTTAATAATTTAACCTTGTACAAAAATAAGTACAATCTAAACAAACTCAATCATGAAATTACTATTTTAAATGGCGCTTACAGTGATTTTGTATGTTAATATACTGAGCTAACCAGATTAAAGGCTTCTGCCAAAAGACCCAGCAAATATTACAGCTTATGTTTATGAGCACTCCTGAGTTCTAAAGCATACGAGTTGTATCTTAATTTTATATTTTTGAATATGTTTATATTACTGTATAAAATAATGTTGTGCATCTGTTATTGACGTAAACACAACGCCATGGTTGCCCCACGGTTATGTCCGTCCATGCATAGCTCTGGTGCGGCTTAAGTAAAGTAAAATAGCCGTTATTAGGGTTCCGTAGTACTACAAGGAACCCTTACAGTTTCGCTCTTTCCGTCCGTCTATCTGTCTGTCTGTATCTAACCATTCTAACTTCTGTGATTATGAATATAGATGGATGAAATATTGTATAGTTAATAGTAATTATAGACTATGTATACATTTTATTTTTGACGTGATAAAATAATAATAGTTTTATATTATTGGGGTGGCTCCCCCACACATGTATGAAGTGTGGATGAGTGTTTTTTCATTCTTCCTTAATGTGTCGAATAGGTTTTTCGAATAAAGGCGAGGTTTGATTCATAACTTTTTTTATAAAGTGAACCATTTTCAAGTATAAACCTCAAAAGTGGTATACAAGTTGTAGTAGTATTTCTAAACAATAAGAGGCAGACGTCATGCTAAAAACTTTTCAGGAAAATTATTTTGAGCAAAATCGGTACTGTAAATTTTAAAATAATTTGAAACAATCTTACTGCACTTTGATATTCACGAAACTTAGGACTTAGGAGGCTAAGCCTGACATACTCTTGGTTAGGTTATATTACTTTCATTTAACCTAACACCCAGTTTTATTACTTCACTCAGACGATGGACAATGGAGGCGTAATTAAATTGATCTGTGACGCAATTTCAATACGCCTGTTTCTCGCGTGATTGTCCAACGTAAAATAATACTGTTTACAACGGTTACAAGTTGTTCAAATTTGATTTTAAACGAGCAATTATTATACACATTAAGGGTTATGGGTTAAGCCGATTCCAAAATCTGGTATTTTTTTTTAAATTTGTAATATTATGTGTTTCATTGAAGAAAATATTTGGAATGATGGGAACTACCTCTTAGAGAATTAACCAAACAGGGTTATATAATCCCTGCAGTATAATCAAAATCTCGGAAACGGGGTTTCGGGGGAGAAAAATCGATCTAGCTAGGACTTAATCCTGGGAAACCACGAAGTTCTAATATATGTTTTTCGTGACAGATAGTGAATAGTGTCGACCCATTTATGTCAGTCCGTTTGGAACTATGGTATGGTAGGCGTATGTATAGGCAAATTGGTGTCTCAGGTTCGAACTGTCAGATGAATATTTATGAGATGAATATTTGTGTTATGATTTTTATTTTTTTAATATCATAAAAAGAAGACTTACAAGGTCATATCTTAAAGAACTTTTTAATCAGATATTAGTTCTGCAAAATTTGTAAAATATCTCGGATACAATAATAATTACCTATTGCAAACCGTTTATTTCATATTATGTACTACAAACTTTCGGAGTTGTAGTACAAAAGAAAAGCTCGGTCTCCCAGGTAGGTACTATTTAACAGATTATTGAATACGAAATTTATTGCTACAGTATTTTTAAATGTTTAATGTTTAAAAATATATAAGTGGATTTACTGAAACAATATACAATCATAAGAACTTCTGCAACTTACTACATTAATTTTAGAACTATAATCAAATTAACTTCTTGTTTAGTTTAAGTTACCAAGTAGTCAAACTGTATTGTTTCTAGTTTGTAAAGTGATCCTTATCCTGGATGTATTTTTAGCGCAGTGGAAATTTACTCAAGCAAAGAGCGTTATTATTTTCGTTTTATTTACTACGGTCGAAGTAAATTGAGTTTATATTGTCTCGCTATGTAAATTGAAAATATGAAAAAAATAGCTTCATTATTAAATTTGCTTTTAAATTTTTCCTCTATCTTATTTCGAGAATTTTGTAACAAAAATATAATTTTGCAAGCACATATGGAGTGTCTGTTACAGGGGTACAGTTGTCTCAATAATCAATATTCCAATCAAGCTCATTTTTATATCTTTCTGCACATACCCAAGCTCTTCAAACTTATAATACCCCTCTTTTGGTTTGGGGAACAAAGATGAGATTTAAGAACCTACTGATATAGCCTAAGCCGCGCCTTGTACCCCGTTCCCGCGTACGTGTTTTAATAATAAAATAAACGACATTGACTTAACATTTGATAAAAAAAAAAAACAATTTACTTTATATTGGATGTACTGATCCGATCTTTACAGCTCAATAATATCGTTGTACAGTCACTAAACACATAAAACGTAAGCAACATTTCTTTTAAGATACAAATCTTATCTGTAATACGATCGCAAAAGGGTTGAGTCGTTACTCGTTAAGTGCATAAGCGACATTACTATGCACTTACTGAAATTATGTTTTCAATTTACACTTTACTTGTCACACTTCGACGCTTTTAGAAACACGTTCGTTTTATAATTTTTATATTATCTATGGACGCTATAATATCTATGGACGCTTCCACTACTAAGTATCCGAGGAACTTGTATCACAGGACAACGAAAACATATTTATTACTTTTATACTATACACATATTTAATATTTTACCTGACCACTGAGCCACAGAGATTGACAAATTTTATTCATGCAATATTAATTTCACAGACACAACATCGGATTCATCTCACTTCTCTTACAACTCGGTTTGCCTGAGCAAGTTCCTGCGTATTTTCGGGCACAAAGACGGCAAGGCAAACAATATATCCAAGTGTCATTGTTATGAACACTTACGTATTCATATTACGTAAACGGTATCAAAAGATCGTTTAGCTTTTGCGACGGAAAGCCCGGGCCGTAGAAAGCCCATTTCCTTTGATACGGAAAGCTGTTAGATAAATAAAACGTGTATCGGCAATAAATATTGTGCCGTCTATTTTTGTAACGATACACGAAGGGCCTCAAATGACATATTATTTCTCAGTTGCCTGCGATGATATTATTATTATTAATAATAGTTCCCCACACCGATGACGGTGGCCGGTTTCATTGAAACCAGTCCAGCTCTGCAGAAGTTATTTTATAGTGCCCAAATGTGTGCACATTATACAAGAGCACTCTCTCTTCTTTTACTCTCGTAACCCGGTGGGACGCATGACCAACACGAGAGATCAGGCGCAGGACAGACTTTTTACATGCCCATCCGACGCATGGATCATCTTTCTTGTCAGGCAATCAGGTGATCAACCTGGATTGTCCTAACCAGATCTTAATACAACATTTCTTGTTGTTCCAACGCGGCGATCGGACCCACGACCTCCAGAGTCGAAAGCCAAGCTCTATACCACTGTACCAGGAAGGCATCTTATACCGATATACAACCAATCTGTTACTGATATATTTTAGGTTTGATAGGTAATATATCTAAAGGTTGCGTTATTTACGAGATGAAAACAGATAAAAATAGGTCTTTACCTATGAAATTGCCGTTCTGCAGTACTGGCCATTTCAAATCAAAATTATTTTTGTTTGGCTATGAATTCTAATTTCAAATTAATTTTATTTTAAAAACATGGAATTCCTTTTTCAAAATTAGTCATTTGTTTATTGATTAGTGTTACATTTTCATCGCATTTCAATCTTTTTCGTCATCATGGATACCTACGTTAAAAATTCGAGTAATTATGGAATACGAGTACCGTCGTGGCAGCAACGCGGCACAAGCGGCACGCAACATCAACGACGTTTACGGAGCTAACACTACAAACCAACGCACCACCTGTTATTGGTTTGCCCGCTTCCGTTCTGGAAATTTCGACCTGAAAAATGAACCTCGCGGTCGCCCGAAGACTTTGGTCGACAGTAACGAATTAAAGGAGATTGTGGAAGCTGATAATACACAATCTACGGCTGAATTAGCAGCAGCTTTCGACGTTAGCGTCAAAACAATATTGGTCCATTTGCGTCAAATTGGCAAGGTAAAATAGCTTGAAAAATGGGTGCCCCACGAACTCAATGATCGCCAGCGCGAAGTACGCGTCGAGACGTGCCTTGCACTGCTCAACAGACACACAAATGAAGGAATTTTGAACCGCATTGTTACCTGCGATGAAAAATGGATTCTGTTTGATAACCACAAGCGCTCAGCAAGTTGGTTGGATCCTGGTTCAGCACCTAAACAATGCCCTAAATGAAAACTTACCCCTAGAAAAGTGATGGTCACTGTTTGGTGGTCTAGCGCCGGTGTGATTCATACCAAACGGGGTGAGCATTACTGCGGATGTGTACTGTGAAGAACTGAACACAATGATTGATGACAGCTTCTCGCTGGCACATCTCCAACCAGCATTGATCAATCGCTCGTCTCCGCTGCTCCTGGACGACAATTACGCGCGACCTCATACTGCACAGCAGACGGTCTCCAAGTTGCAAGAACTACGGTTGGAAGCTCTCCGTCATCCGCCCTACTCACCAGACCTTGCGCCTACAGACTACTAATTTTTGCAGAATTTGGATAACTTCTTGGCGGGAAAAAAATTCAATACCCGAGAGGCAGTACAAAACGCCTTTGAAGAATTTGTTGCCTCCCGTCCAGCTGATTTCTTTAAGAAGGGCATCAATAAACTGCCACTGCGTTGGCAAAGATGCATTGATTGCATGGGTGATTACTTCGATTAATACATATTAAAATACATAAAAAAATTTGTTTAAATTTTTTCATACAAATCGGCAATTTCATAGGTAAAGACCTAATAAAAAAATCCTATATTATGTTATTATAAGTGTGTAATTTTCTTTTGTTTACACTACGGTGAGCTAAGATGGATTGTATACATAATTTGCATTAATAATATTATTGATTATAATTTTTATTGTTATTATTACTTATTAGTATTATTTATATAATATTTTAATATATTTAATAATAGTTATATGGTTATATTATATTCTTTAATTTATGAAGATACTGTTATTTATGACTTTTTCTCATGCTCTTCCTCGTTTGACAGTTTTCTCAATATAGACAGTGGTGACGTCAGTTCGGCTTCCCTTTCTACTCATGAACAGCTAAATAGCGCCTTTTCCTCTTTTCCCAACAACTTCACTATCGTCCATATCAATGTCTAATTCGTAATGATTGCGTCGGTAAAAGCGGCGGTGGAGTAGCTATTTATCTGCGTGGTGACATAGAATGCAAAGTTATAACAGCTTCACCAAGCCCCTACTCCGGCTCAGCTAAATACTTATGTGTTGAAGTCACCCTGCAACACAAAAGAGTCCTGCTCTGTGTGGTATATAGCCCATCTCTGCGTGTAGACTATTTTAGCACTTTAGAATCTCTGCTAGTCACACACTGCCCCAATTATGACTATACTTTACTCGCAGGTGACTTCAACTTTTAGCCTCCACATACTCCCACTTTCAGCAACCCACCATGCTCCATACTGTTCCCCTTCCTTTTTAGATTTTCTCATCACCTCATCACCCGAACTCATAGATTCTCATGGCCAATTTACATCTAACTTTTCATATCACGACCTACTTTTCCTATCCTATAAAATCAGACCTCCCCGTCGAAAAGCCAAATTTGTTTTCCTTTGTAGTTTTGAGGCCATAGATTTGGAGGCTCTCAAACGTGATATATTTGATACTAACTCTCCTGTTTACTCGGCCACTAATATTGACCAAAAGGTAGCTCTTCTAACCGATGCAATAACCCAAATATTTGATAAACATGCCCCTGTCAAAAGAATTAAAATCAAGCATGTATCGGCACCTTGGCTCTCGCAAGACATAATCACTATGATGGCTAAACGCAACCGTGCAATGTGTCGATACAAGACACGACCAACGGACGAAAATTTGGAAAAGTATAAGTTTCTGTGGAATCGTTGTAGTTGTTTGAGTAGGGATGCTAAAAGACGCCACATACATTCTTCAATTGATCAAAGTAACCCCTGTAACTATGGAAATTCCTTTCAACCCTCGGCATTGGCAAGTCCTCCACCTGTTTCGACAATTTAGTTAATTTAAATGAACTGAACGCTCATTTCTGTGTTCCACCAATTATTGTTGACCAGGTTACAAAAGTTCATACGATCTCCCATCTTTGTTCTCTTCCTCTCCCCTCCTGTAGTCTGTTTTTGTTTAAGCCTGTCACTGAGGAGGAAGTTAAGAAACATATCATAGCTATCACTTCTACTGCTGTGGGCAATGATAACCTGACCCCCCGCATGATATCGCTTACTCTTCCAGAACTCTTGCCAATTATCACTCACATTTTTAACTTTTCTTTGACAACGAGTTATTTCCCTTCGGCGTGGAAACGTGCCAATGTCATTCTACTTCCTAAAACCTCTAATCGCTCGTCCTTATCTCGATTTAGACCAATCGCCATATTACCCTACCTATCCAAAGTTCTTGAACACATTGTGCACAAACAGCTTTCCGAATTCCTATCCTTTAATAAATTGCTTTCTCCCTTCTAATCCGGCTTTCGCACTAGTCAAAGGGTCACAACAAAGTCACTGACGATCTCCGTCTAGCAATGGATACGAGGGCAAGTCAATAAGTCCGTGACTTTTGGAATAAAACACAGATTTTTTGATAAATAAATCATTTTATTTTTCAACGTAGTCCCCCTTGAGCTCTATACACTTTGTCCAACGCTTCTCCAATTTTTTTATCCCTTCCAAAAAATATGATTTGTCGAGGTCCTCAAAATAGGCCTTTGTTTGCGAGACGACTTCATCATTGGAGTCAAATCTTTTTCCACCGAGCCATTTTTTCAGGTTTGGGAACAAGAAGTAGTCACTCGGAGCCAAATCTTGAGAATAGGGTGGATGTGGGAGCAATTCATAGCCCAATTCATGGATTTTTGCCATGGCAACTGCACATGTGTGCACCCTTGCATTGTCTTGGTGAAAAAGAACTTTTTTCTTGGCCAAATGAGGTCGGTTTTGTTTTCAAATCCTCATTGAAGCGGTCCAATAAGTTGGCATAATATTCCCCATTAATTGTTCTTCCCTTTTGAAGATAGTCAATGTGGATTATCCCACGTGTATCCCAAAAAACAGTCGCCATAACTTTATTGGCTGACAAACCCACCTTGGCCTTCTTTGGCGCCGATTCACCATTAGAAACACACTATTTTGACTGTTGTTTGGTCTCTGGTGTGTTGTGATGGATCCATGTTTCGTCCACGGTTAAAAAACTCCTCCATATTGTGATTAAACAACGCCAAACCTTCCTGTGAAGTTGTTACACGATTGCGTTTGTGGTCGACTGTGAGCAAAAGCGGCACCCATCTTGCGGAAAGCTTTCTCATGCCCAAGTGATCATTCAAAATTGAAACCACTGAGCCATGCGAGATGCCTATGGCTTCCACAATCTCTTGCACTTTCAATCTTCGGTCGGCCAACACCATATCGTGAATTTTTTCGATTGTTTCGGGTGTAGAGACCTCAACTGGGCGTCCAGGACGTTCGGCATCTTCAGTGCTTGTACGGCCACAACGAAATTCAGTAAACCACTTTTTTACCATTGAAATCGATGGTGCAGAGTCCCCATAGTATTTATCAAGCTTAGCCTTGATCTCGGTAATGGTTTTTTTTCGCAAAAAATAATGCTTAATAAGCACACGAAATTCATTTTTTCCATTGTTTCCTTAAGTTACTGGATAGTCTGATAAAGATAGCTGTAAAACACAAACTAACTGACGCAGCAAGTTCAAATTTTGATAGGAGTCAACAGACAGATGCCTGTTGACAGGAGTAGTTGCTTTTTCAGTAAGGAGGTTAGAAATTCAAAAAGTCACAGACTTATTGACCCGCCTTAGTAATAAATGTATCTCTGTTCTAGTGCTACTTGACTTTATCAGTGCTTTTAATACTGTTGATTTTGACATATTCCTTTCCGTCCTTCGTTCTCTTAACATATATTCCTAAGTTATAGACTGGTTCGACACATATTTTCGGTGACGTTCACACCGAGTCCGCTCTAACGAGGCTACCTCGGATTGGTGTGACATTGAAGCGGGTGTTCCCCAGGGTGGCATTCTCTCTCCCCTTCTTTTTTCTATTTATTAACACTGTTTCCACATTAATCTTATAAAATTTCCATCTCTACGCATACGACCTACAACTCTATCGTCATTCACATATATATGAGATTAATTCTGCAGTAACAGATGTAACGCTGATGTACAGCGCATAGCTGTCTGGGCTAAATCTTTTGGTCCGTTAGTCAATCCAAATAAATCGAAAGCCATGATCATAGGCAGTAAGTATATGACTCGACGTTTATATAATGTGCTTGAGTCATGGGTCATCAATGACCACGATGACAATACCATCATACATGACCCATGTATGATGGTACTGTCATCGAATACACATACTCTGCCAAAAATCTAGGGTTGGCTTTAGACAGCAATCTTTCCTGGAATCTTCAGGTTAGTGAAGTAAGCAGAAAAGTCTACTACTCGTTGCATATGTTAAAGAGCCTTCAAAACTTTTTGACTGTGACCACCAAAATTTTTCCTTGTCCAGACACTCATTTTTCCTATCCTCGACTATGCTGACTCTTGCTAATTGAACATCACCGAAGAGCTGTTAATAAAATTGGAAAGTTTACTGAATCTCTGTATCCGTTTTGTGTTTGGACTGAGAAAATTCGATCACATATCAGCCTTTCAATTGAAGCTTAAGTGGCTCCCTATCCAACTTCGACGTAACTCCCACATCTTCTGTCTACTTTATAACATTTTGTATAATCCCCTCTCTCCTTCCTATCTTCTCGATCGATTTAATTTTTCTCGACCCTTCGATATCCCTTGTAGGTCTAATGTTAGAACAAATTTTTCCCTCCCATCCCATCGCTCCAACTTCTACTCCTACTCCTTCACCGTTCATGCAGTCAGATTGTAGAACTCGCTTCCCCAGACCGTTCGTGACAGTCCCACCATTATTGTATTTAAAAGACGCTTGAAGGAGCACTACCTCGAAATTCAATCCATATAAATACCGTTTTTATATATACATATAGTATTTATCTAATACAGGTATAATATAATATTATTTTATCGTATCAACTACGTGTTTTATATTTGTTAAGTATGTATATTTTGATAGTACTACACATTACGTTCTTTATTTTAGTAAGGATATAATAATATGTAAGTAGTGTATTTGTAATTATGCACGTCCTATCTGCTGTCTTTTATCCCATCTGTCTCCGTAGGGCTGCTGTAAGAAATTTCTTTTTAGAAATAAGCAGTACCTTCGTGTTCCTATCTGTCTTTATTTGTTAAATTGTAATGTTATACATTTTTCTTGTGTGCATTAAATTGTTAAATAAATAAAATAGTACTTGCACTGTCTATTTATTTTTGCCCAGACCTTTTCAGCCCTTTTCAGCCCTTTTACCTGTTACGAGTACGTAATAATTATAGGTAAGTTGATGTAACCACAGTTGGTTTACATTCAGTGTCTAAAGCCTTTGAAGTGTGTTCAAAGTAACATCTTAGTACTTGCCTACGGTTCAAGTGCTTCAATGTTCATGCAAACAACTAAGCGGAAGGAGTTCCGCCGAGCATGTCAATCAGCGACGTTGTTGTATTTGTATTTTGTATTATGTACAAAATTTGTGTTATTTCGGTTCTTGATGTGTAATATTGGTAGAATATTAACCATTCGATATTCGTTGATGTACACAAGTGTGGGCAAGTGGTACAACTACAAAAAGCGTACTATTTTTTGCTCTCTCCAAAACACCCTAGGAACTTTCAGTAAAGTGGTAGAAGCTTTCGATCGAATCGAAACTTGCACTGACTATTTAATTGGACTTTGACTAGACTTTGGACTTGACGATTTAGAAATACGGTGTTGAAAATTTGAACGAAAATTCTATTTCCCGCCTTTTTAACATGACACTGGCAAATGGTTTTAAGCCGACGCCTTTTTTTTTTAAATATATGGAATCGGCTTATAACCATTTGCCAGTGTCAAGTTAAAAAGGCGGGAAATAGAACTTTCGTTTCAATTTTCAACACCGTATTCCTAAATCGTCAAGTCTAAAGTCTAGTCAAAGTACAAATAAATAGTCAGTGCAGTCAATGAGTCAAGTCAGTCGATTCAGTAAAGTGGTATTAGCTTTACTGAATGTTCCTAGGGAGTTTTGGCGGGAAACACCAAATAGCACGTTTTTAGAAGTTGTACCACTTGCCTACACTTGTGCACGTTAACGAATATTTAATGGTTAATATTCTACCAATATTAAGAACCTTAAGAACCAATATTAAGAACATTAAGAACCGAGATAAATTTATGAAATATTACAAATTCTACAACGTCACCCATTGAACTCCCCGGCAAAACTCCATTTATTTAAATAATAAAACTAAGCGGAATTTCGACACAGTATAAACTTGTGATTTATTCTGCTTTGCGTTTCGTTGTTTCATCTGGAATTTTGTTACGTAAAACTCGCTGATAATCCTCTAAAATTAAAGAAATTTGTAAGAGCTTTTGTACGCCGTCCAGATGCTTTTGAATGCGGCCGAGAGAACATTACTACCTACTTTTGCTTTACAATTCTATGTATTTTTCATTTTTACTATTTTTCTTTGTATTTTTTTCTGATTTTTATTAATATTTTTATTTGAGAACAACTAATTGGCATTTTATGCAACTTTGAACTTCAAATAATTGAACCAGAACATTTATCTGTCGTTGTCGTACCTGCCCTAAGGGTTCCATACCTAAAGGTTAAAAAACGGACCCTATTACTGAGACTTCGCTGTCTGTCTGTCCGTCTATCTATCTGCTCTCTTTAACCGTGATAGATACGAGTACATAGTTGAAATTTTCATAGATTATTACTATTCTCTATTTTGTATTTCATTTGCCGCTATAATAACACATATTAAATACGGTTTTGTACGAAACCCTTCGTCCGCGAGTCCAGCTCGCATTTTGCGCACTTTATTAAAATCAGTTAAATAAATACATTTATTTGGGGTGCGAAGTACTTTGTAGTGTATGCCTTATTTTTTTATCCAAATCCCTTCAGAGGTTTACCTATAAAATTCTAATGTAACGGACTTGGGTAGATTTACAAACTAATATTACAAATAACACTTTTATAAATCTGTTTTGTGTTACTGGACGAAGTACAGATAAGTTTAATACGAGAACTGATTGATAAGTTTCCGAAACGACAAAGAAAAACTTCTAAAATCTATTTAAAATAAATTTATTTCTCAACGTAGTTTTCTTCTACCTCGATGCATTTAGTCCAGCGCTTCTCCAATGCCGTTACACCAGTTTGATAAAATGTTTTCTCCAACCCCTCAAAATACTCCTGACCACGGCAACAATGACTTCTTCATTTGATGAAAATCTTTGGCCACCTAACCATTTCTTCAGGTTTGGGAATAAGTGGAAGTCGCACGGGGCCAGATCCGGGGAATAGGGTGGATGCGGTAGCAATTTGAACCGCAATTCATGGAGCTTGGCGACTGCAACCATTGACGTATGTGCAGGTGCGTTGTCATGGTGGAACAACATTTTTTTTCTTGGCCAAATGTGGTCGTTTCTTCTGGATTTCTTCACGTAATTTTTGCAGCAAGCTTGCGTAGTACTCTCCATTTATTGTTTTTCCTTTTTGCAGATAATCCACAAAAATAATCCCTCAAGCATCCCAAAAAACAGTCGCCGTCACTTTGCCGGCCGACAAAACCGTTTTTGCTTTCTTCGGCGCAGGTTTTCCGCTCTCAGTCCACTGCTTAGATTGTTCTTTTGTCTCGAGAGTATAATGATGTATCCAGGTTTCATCAACTGTTACATAACGCCGCAAAAACTCATTAGGATCTCGGTTAAACAGCGCCAAACAATCCGATGAATCGTCCACTCGACGTTGCTTTTGGTCTACAGTGAGCAAACGCGGCACCCATCGCGCGCAAAGCTTTTCCATTCCCAAATGTTGGTGCAAAATATTAAAAACGCGTTCAGATGAAATGCTCACCATCTCTGCTATCTCTCGCAAATTTAAGCGCCGATCATTCAATACAATTTTGTGATTTTGACTGTCTAGCTTGGTTTTAATCTGGGTTACTGTTTTATCTTTTAAAACGTAAAACTTTATCACCGCACGAATTTCGTTTCTTTTCATTGTTAAGAAAATTTACGACAGAGAAAGTTCTACGTCCTCTCAAACAAATTCCATCAGTTCGATTAAATTCAAATTTGGCGTTCTATTTTCAAAAAGATGCCAGAATAAATGTAATATTCCTTTTTTGCGTATAAATTTTTTTAAGTTCGTCGTTTCGGCCTGTTATCAATTAGCCCAGTTATATTCGCAATATTAGCTACAGAGCCTTTAGTCAAGATGCATTCGATAATTTCGACGGCGAAGTGCGAAATCAAAAATATATGGGATTTTACATAAGTCATCGCTAAGTGACATGACGCTTGCGATGCATTGTGTCACATCCCATACATTTTGTTTTCGAACTTCACCGTAGAAATTATCGAATACATCTAGACTAAAGGCCCAGGAAGGGTCTCAGTAATTAATTATACTCACTGCTGTAATCGTCTGTTTCTCGACAGCTTAGATACGTCACGTGATAACAGCTGTTGCTACCCAAATAACTTTCTTCTCGTTAAAAGCGCTATTGAGCACATAATACTAATATCATGTCACTGTTTGTCTTTTAGTTATACACCTCATAGGTAGTACAAATACGCTTATAAACGAAACTTCCAGAATGGAAGTTTCGTTTATAAGCGTATTTGCCAGTAGGCATTCGTCTTAGTAAAGTAAATATCTTGTCTTAAGTGCTTTTGAAGTAGACTTAAGGATTGAAAAAATGCCTTTAGAAAGGGCCAAAGTGAGATCATAAAAACTCTACATTTCGGATACTGCATTAAATATTGATTGTTCTTTTCCTTAAATTCTACAAGACTTGATGAATAATTTTGCCATATTAGTACAAAATCTAATTTGTATTTAGTTGCTAAGTCAAAGATAACTACGATATTTTTATAGTTCAGACTTTCGTATATTTTATCTCTTTATGAGCAGCCTGTTCTGAAGATTTATGATATCAAACTTCATAAATCACAACTAAACCATACATTCTACAACTCTCAGTTGCGAATACTAAAGCCATTTTTTTTTCCTTTTTTACTTCTTTTCGTGACTCGTCATAGCAATGTATAAAAGAAATGAAATCATACCTTACAACTGTATTATAATTGTCCCCAGCATTCAACTCCGATTCTTATTAAGTGTCATTACTTATAAGTTTTAATTTATTAATGAAATACTTATTTCAGTAATAATATTTACCAAAATCCTAATTCAAATCCTTAATAAGTAGGTTAATCTTCGTAAGGTTAAATACGAGCAAAACGAGCCGTTATGATTTTAATTTCCATGGGTCGCGTCTTCGCAATTAGGATTCAACTGAGAATTAGCAATTTATTTTATTGGCCATTTGAAGTTTATACCGGCGATAAACTTTATCCTTCAACTCCGTCATCTGGCATTAGGGTAATGCTACAGTTTATTAAACAAAAAATTAAAACCGAAAGTAAAAATTCACAAAAATGTATGAAATAAAACTTATTTCCTTTTAAATTCGGCTAAAGTTTTAACCATTTCTCTACTCAATCTTCATAATTTTGAAGTCGGTATTTCATAAAATTAATATTATTAACACATTTTAATAAAGTTATAAATACAAAAAAGCCTCCGCTATTTTCACTCTCTCGGCAAAACAAACTCAAGCGTTCTTTTATGCCAGTTTTCTGAGAGGCCGTGCTATTTCCCCAAATAAGCATTACTGATCTGTGAATCTACTAAACAATCAACAGTGATAATATTGATTAGATACTATGTATATTGTTAAATAATTTGACATTGACACAACATTGATATCGGTGCACAAGACTCTGATGAGTAGTGAGTACCTATGTCATTATAATAATATTTTGGTGTTTCTTGTGAAGATGGTGGTGATGATGATGATTACTATAATTGGTATGATGGCATATGCTTGAAGTTTTTTGAACGACGCCGGAATCCCCAAACATGTTTCTATAAGGACTCAGGAGTTCGTTTCGTTAGTAAAATTTCGAAGAGTTCCCTCGATTTATCATGGATCCCCTCATCAGGTCTCCACTTTGGTGACTAAGGGACAAATTTCGAAACCTTTACAACAAAAAAACAATTATGCAAATAGGTTCACATACGGCAAAGTAATGATTAATGTTCAAAGATATCCGTGTCGGTGTAAAATACTATGAGAAGTACCTATTATATCATAATAATGTGATGATGTAATTGGTGTGATGATGGTGTTGATGATGATGATTAATGTAATTGACAAAGTAGCATATGCTTGTAGTTCTTTAAGCAAATCTGAAATCCCCAAACATGTATCTATAAGGTGTCAGGAGTTCTGTTTAGTACTTCTGGATCCAGGGTATACTTTGGTGCGAAATCTTTCTTTTTAGTAGCATATGCTTAGACTACTTCAGAAAAAGTTGAAATCACCATATGTGTCCATATAAATTTCGAGAAGTTCCCTCAATTCCTCATGGATCCTATCATCAGGTCACCACTTTGTTGAAAACGGGACTACCTTGGAATATACCCTTTACCTCAAAAGGAATTTAGAAAATAGGTAGAAAATATATAGGTATATATATATGCATTCGGCTGTATATATATATATTATATATATAGCCGAATATATATTATATATAGTATACGAGGGCGGCACTGAAAATTTCGGGAATCAAGGAAGTGACACA
The DNA here is from genome assembly GCA_963565745.1 of Phengaris arion. NCBI lineage: Eukaryota > Metazoa > Arthropoda > Insecta > Lepidoptera > Lycaenidae > Phengaris > Phengaris arion. The sequence goes on along the minus strand of OY751435.1, from coordinate 11,060,507 downwards.
ACATTACTATTTAAAAATGTATTTATTGCTTTTCGAAGTATTCTCCGCGAAATTTGACACATTTTTCCATACGATGGAACCAATCATTGAAGCAACCATTCCATTCGGAAGTTGGGGTCTCCAAAATGGCCGTTTTGTAGGCGTCCACAGCTTCTTCAGGTGATGAAAATCTCTGACCACGCAATTTATTCTTTATTTTAGGGAAAGTATAGAAATCATTAGGGCTTAGGTCGGGGCTGTACGGCGGATGGTCTAATAATTCTATGATTTCTTGCTCTAAAAACTCTTTTGTTCTGTGCGCGGTGTGAGAACTCGCATTGTCGTGATGGAGGATGATGCGTCGGTTGCAGTTCTCTTTACGGAGTTCAGAAACGACCTGTGGCAAACAAATGTTAGCATACCATTCTGCATTAACCGTTCTTTGTCCCTCAAGAGGAATAGTCGCAACATGGCCGGTTTTGAAGACAAACGTGGCCACCATTTTTTTTGCAACACTCCATGAACGAACAATTTTTGTTGGCTTTAACTCATTTTCGAACACCCAAACGCGTGACTAGTTTTTTGTTTCGGGTTCGTACGCATATATCCAGGATTCGTCACCTAATACGATGTTGTATACAGCATTTGAGGATCCTGCGTGGAATCTTTCGAGAGTTCTGACGCACCAAGTAACGCGAGCCGCTTTTTGCTCTTCACAGAGGAAATGCGGTATCCATCGGGAAAACAACTTTTTTACACCTAATTATTCATGCAAGATTATTTGTATTTGACTCATGCCAATGTCTAAAGTTGCCTGAATTTCGCGGTATGTCACATGTCGATCTTCCTCAATCAGCTTACGCACAGCATCAACGTTTTTTTGGGTGACTGCAGTTTTTGGACGACCTTGACGGGGATCATCACTGAGCTTGACACGTCCACGTTGAAATTCAGAAAACCAGCGATAAATTGTGGTTTTGGATGGGGCTTCATCACCAAATGCAGAAATCATCCGGTCAACACACTGTTTTTGTGTTAAACCACTTCGAAAGTCACAATAAATCATCGCTCTAGAATTTTCTCGAATCAATTCCATTTTCTCAACGACTAAACAAGTTTGACAAGACCTTGTGACAAGACCGAGAATATTTTTTAAATAAATAAACGGTATTCGATTTTTAAAACCAAGGAGTTTTAAATTAAAAAGATTTTAATATGATAGGAACAGTGGAAATATTCCATTCCCGATACTTTTAGTGCAGCCTATGTATATATACACAGCCGAATGCATAACGAACGTGAACGGAGATTAGGAAGTATGAATTTTAACATAATCTTAAATAATTTATTTGATTTTCTAGACTATTTGCTTCAGTTGATATTCTAGTGTTGTGTGCTCTGTCTGTCTGTCTCTGTCTTAGTTCTTGCAAATCCTTATGTTAGAGTGGTGATAACAAAGATACAGCAACACTTATGTTGTTCACACTTCTTTATTGATACATATGCGAGATAGATGGTTAACACAGATTCGTCTACACTATACATAGCCTTTTGGCTAACTCTATTATTCTATCTCGATATGCTTTGCATATGACATATGTCAATAAGACATTGACATTATATGCTTTTTATAACTTCTTTAATATGCAACAGTCTGGTGGGATAGGTACTCTGTTGAGATCAAATTAAATATAAACGTAACAAAAATGACATGATAATTCATCTTCTTGTTTGGATTGAATAGGATCTGAATAAAATATTGAGCTGGATTGTGAGCCCCTTCGAACATCAGGAATCGAAAATGTCTTGAGCAGTGCAATAGGTTTTCAGTGTAGCATAGTTCTAAAAAATTTAGTTCACTATGCGCCGTGAGATGTGATAATGCATGTTTTAAGGTACAAACAACATCGTAACTTGTACTTTTTATTTCAGGTGCTGGGTTCGGACACGGAATGGCACTTCGCGCACCGCGGCCTGCCGCACGCCCGCCCGCGCCGCTCCATCGCACACTCGCGTCTGCTCAAACGACATCCTCTGGTATTTACGACTTTATTTTTGTTGAGACTTTGGAATTGAAAAAACCCTTTTAAAAGCTGTGTTGAGAGAGGGCCAAAGTGAGTCTGTTTTCTTTATTGAATTAGTTTCATTTTTTTTCATTTTTTTTCATTCAGATTAAGCAGACTGAATAGGTCGACCAAGGTTGTAGAGTAAAATTTCTGTGAGCATTTAAAATTGCTCGTAGAAGCAAGCCTAGCGGCATTTTAAACTTTCGTTGGAATTTATCTTGATTTTTATTCCCGACTTTACATACATCAGTAATAATAGGTCTTTACCTATGAAATTGCCATTCTGCAGTACTGGCTATTTCAAATCAAAATATTTTTTGTTTGGCTAAGAATTCTAATTGCAAATTAATTTTATTTTAAAAACATGGAATTCTTTTTCCAAAAGTAGTCATTTGTTTATTGATTAGTGTTACATTTTCATCGCATTTCAATCTTTTTCGTTATCATGGATACTTTAAAAATTCGAGTAATTATGGAATATGAGTACCATCGTGGCAGCAACGCGGCACAAGCGGCACGCAACATCAACGACGTTTACGGAGCTAACACTACAAACCAACGCACCACCTGTTATTGGTTTGCTCGCTTCCGTTCTGGAAATTTCAACCTGAAAAATGAACCTCGCCGTCGTCCGAAGACTTTGGTCGACAATGACGAATTAAAGGCGATTGTGGAAGCTGATGATACACAATCTATGGCTGAATTAGCAGCAGCTTTCGACGTTAACGTCAAAACAATATTGGTCCATTTGCGTCAAATTGGCAAGGTAAAAAAGCTTGACAAATGGGTGCCCCACGAACTCAATGATCGCCAGCGCGAAGAACGCGTCGAGACGTGCCTTGCACTGCTCAACAGACACACAAATGAAGGAATTTTGAACCGCATTGTTACCTGCGATGAAAAATGGATTCTGTTTTATAACGGCAAGCGCTCAGCAAGTTGGTTGGATCCTGGTTCAGCACCTAAACAATGCACTAAACGAAAACTTACCCCTAGAAAATGATGGTCACTGTTTGGTGGTGATTCATCACAGCTTCTTACAAAACGGGGTGAGCATTACTGCAGATGTGTACTGTGAAGAACTGAACACAATGATGGAGAAGCTGGCACATCTCCAACCAGCATTGGTCAATCGCTCGTCTCCGCTGCTCCTGCACGACAACGCGCGACCTCATACTGCACAGGAGACGGTCTCCAAGTTGCAAGAACTGGGGTTGGAAGCTCTCCGTCATCCGCCCTACTCACCAGACCTTGCGCCTACAGACTACTACTTTTCCAGAATTTGGATAACTTCTTGGCGGAAAAAAATTAAATACCCGAGAGTCAGTACAAAATGCCTTTGAAGAAATTGTTGCCTCCCGTCCAGCTGATTTCTTTAAGAAGGGCATCAATAAACTGCCACTGCGTTGGCAAAGATGCATTGATTGCAATTTGCATGGGTGATTACTTCGATTAATACAAATAAAAATACATGAAAAAAATTCGTTTAAATTTTTTCATACAAAACGGCAATTTCATAGGTAAAGACCTAATATATTTATTTACCTGTGGAACGATCTTGGATTCATATGAAATTTAAAGTACACTCAGGTTATATGTAATACGGAAATTAAACAATATTTTTTATCTAATTTTTTTTATCTAAATAACCATCGTAATAGGACGTCATAAATCCCTGTACCTATTTGCTCTTTTGAATAAATAACTCGTAGGTAGACCGGGATGAATCATGGATAGTCGGCAGCTTTAAAATTTAATCTAGGTGACATATATTTTGCTGGGGTCTGGAGTATGTGAAAGTTTAAATTACATGCTATGTGTAATGAAAATTTTTCACTTCACATCATAAGCTTTTGATATCAAAGTAAGGAATTCCATTTTGACACCAAAGTCAATATTACGTGTAAAGTGAACAGCGCGAAATCGTAGATTCAATATTTTTATAGTGAAATATTCAATTCATTTCATTCAAGAAATGGAGATACTAAATTGTAATCTTCTTTCTGATATTTAAAAGTGGATTGCAATTCTAACGTCTCGCTAAACCTCAAGAACGGCTGGACCGATTATGCTAATTTTGGTCTTGAAATAATTGTGGAATTACTACGTAGGTTTAAACGGTGAGAAATATAAAAAAAAAACTTGAGAGGTGTCAAGGGACACCCGGATGGAACGAAGTTCCTTTCGATTAATTAGTGAAGGAATTGTAATATTTTTTTTTTAAGTTATAATAATTTTTTTTTTATTATAACCAATATAATGTAATATAATGTAATATAAATTTAATCAGTAGGCTCAATTTTAGTAATAATTGAGAGAGAGAGAGAGTGAGAGAGAAACACGCGCACGCCGCACGGCTTAAAACGGCACGGCACGGCAAAAAGTGTCGTTACAACTTTTAGTCTGAATTTTTTCCGTCTAGCCCCCTTTCGCAACGCGCGATAAGGAACTTCATTCCAACAACGGGGAAAATAATAAAAGCGACGACTGAATTTTTCCATACTTAAAGGGGTTCCGAGGCGATCAAGCATCTTGTTGGCAAGCACGTATTTTTTTGTTGCTTGCTCAAACAGTTTTATATACCCATTTACGCCAAGCGGCTTGATAAAGTAGACCCATTTTTCCTCATTTCGAACCCGATCGTCCGCCAAACAAACCAACCGCCATTATTGCTACTGAGCTATGCTTGATCAAGCCGACAGCGAACACTGTTAAAACGTGACGTAAGCCTCGTCCGTCTTGTCAAGCAAAAAATATAAAATCTATCAAGCGCGGAGTAAGCACGTAATGCTTGTTTGCAAATGTAGACGGTCAAAATGATTGATGCAAGCCAAAAACTACGTGTTTGCCGTCAAGTTGCTTGATCGTGTCGGAACCCCTTTACTGTTCGCTGTGTTCAATTTGTCACTTGGCTGTCAAATATTTATCGTTGCGTTCAGTTTACCAGTTTGGGATATTTTAAAAAAATCGGCCGGCCGCAGTATGTTGGTTGGTGTAAATGAAGATGTACCTACGTGTAGATGAAGCTATAGGTTTAAGATATAGATGTAGGTTGTAGGTGTAGTGTAGTTATTTATTTATTCCAGTTGATAGTTAGTTTTTGCTTTGGATTATGGCGGACCATTTAGTGCCACAATCCTGAATCGCGCTATCGAAGTTTTCTAAGATCGGCGGTATATACACAACATCTGAAATGCATACAAGTGGGGCTTCGGCCTGACCGGGCATACCACCTCGCTCAGTCGGAGTACTCCCATATGCGGCTCCCACTCATTCCCACGACCAGTGCTATACAAAAAGTATCTTCCTCTTGACCAAGAAAGAAACATAAAGTAAGCTACTCTTGCCCCACCTATCCATAATTTTAAATTAATAATATACAATTTTATTAATATTATATCTAGCAATATCCCGCGAAACACTACCCACAACCTGTAAGCAAATGTTTGAGTGCACGCATAAAGCATCTCTCTTCTCTCACACTGCTTATGCGTACAGACAGAAACAAGATCGTGCAAACACCACCCCACCATGCAGGTTGCAAAACTCGACGCACGTTTCGCACCGAACAAGGAACATCCTCAGGAAGCGGACATGCCGCCAGCCAAACCACCACCTTATACTGTGACTACTAGTACCCCCACCAAACAGGCTAATGAGCGGTGACGCAGTCAAGCAAGTTTGGTCATTCAATAATACAAGTCTATTGTTGTTCATTCCTTTAATTATTACTAACTATTACAACAAGCTCAGTCACATTTATAATATAATACCTTATACTTAGGGATTGGAAAATCCGTTTTTCTTTTCAACCCGGATTTTAGGATTTTTACTCACAAAAATCCGGATAATACGGATTTTTTTCGAAGTTTATTATTATTATTTTTATTTATTTATATTAGTTTTTTTATAAAACTGATGTTTTATTTACATTGATGTTTTAGCAAAACCTACACTCATTGATAAATAAAATCGTTACTTTTTTATAATTTTAATAAATTCTTATTTTAAGGTGTAAGTATTTAAAATTACAATCTGAATAAATAAAAACACAATCTGATTAGGTATATCAAAATTATATAATTATATTATTTTTTTCACTTTTAGAAATATTTTTAACTACTTATTAAATTTCTTTAATAAGTAGTTAAAAATATTAAGTTTTATAGTTAGTATTTTATTTGGAACAAGGTACATACTCGTATCTATTAAACATTTTCATTTAATATGCGTAGCTGATAGCATAATAAATTAATCTCGTAAAGTGCGTAAAAACAATTCATTATGTACGTACTGAGTTGTTATTATTATATCCATTTAAAATCTAAAAAATCAGCATTATTGGAAATAAGGTACTGGAAATAAGGTACTAGTTTACTGTTCTTTAAAGATCGTGATCTTGAAAAACATAAAACCTTCAAGACTTTGTTCGCTAAGGTGAGATCTCGTTAGATATTAAATATTCCAGCAGTAAAGAAATAAAAAAAGAGAAATAGCCTGTGATCTTTTCAAATCTTTTTTTTAAATATCTCCACCACCACCACCGTTTTCGTAGGCAAATTAGTAAAGTTTAGTAAAACGTAGGAAATTGAAAATCCTTTAAATTGAGATCCGGAGAGTGAAGACAAAATATTTAAAGCCCCGTATATATGGTCGAAATTGGGCCACTTGTGAGTTATCATAAGTAGAAAGCCCACCTGTTTGGGTTATAATAAAACACCTAAATGGTGCCTAGTTACTTAAGAGAAGTAGAATTAACAAATCTAAGCACAAATCTAAGCTCGATAACTGCTTTAAGATCTTTATTTTAACATTTTACTTACTAATCAACAGTAACAATAACATCTTACTCGTCATTGTACTTTTAAGTTTCCGCGACCATAGGATGAAAGCTATATAACTAAAAAAATTAACACTGGTTTACACAAACCGTTAGTGACATTTTTGACACCTACATCTTATCTGTATTATATTATCTAAATAATAATTAATTCAACGCAAAAACAGGAGCGTTGATTTGCATTTGCATTTTTTCTACTGAGCAGTTAGTAACCTAACGGTCAGTTTAATCAAATTAATTAATTAAATTTTTTTTTTAATTATTACCACTATTCATTCGGCAAAACTCTGTAACCAGCCAGTCACTAATTATCGACTCTAAAACTACTTTTCAAATTTTTTTAAGGATTTATCCAGATATCATAGAGATAAGATTCAGGCATTAGGACTTAGGTATACATTATTTTTTTTTACACGTTACACCACTACATTTCTTTTTAAGTTTTCATATTAATTTGGCATTCTGTTATTGTAGAAACTTAAAAGTATGTTTCGTAAGTAAGAATTCAATAAATATAAAAAATACAGGTTTAAATTGAGTTTAGATTTGCTATTGTACTTCTTACTACTTGAGCAATTGAAACCATATTCAGAGTTTTCATAAACCTACTACTACTGAAAAATTATAAAATGGTGAATATCTTAGAAACAGTCCAATATCGGCCATACATATTATAGTAGATCTTCATCCCTCGCATCTCGATTTAACGAATTGACTACGTTCTACCAAAAAACCTGTATAACATGGAAAAATGTATCAATAATTTCAGCAGTACAACAAATAATGTCGAATTTTTCAAATATTGTACGTCTAGAGTACCTAATTATATTTAAAATATGTAATTTTTCATAATAGTAACCAAGATTCGAAAAATTCGAAAAATCCGGATTTTCATTTAAAAATAGGATTTTTTTTTATCGCCTGAAATACCGGATTTTTCGTATTTCGACGTAATGGCCATCGGGTACACCATGACCACTATCTAAAAGGTGTCTAGCAAGATGTTATTTATCACGATGACCATTTCTATAAGTCGCAATGTGTTCTGTATACCGAGTCTCAAAGTTACATCCAGTTTAGTTTTTCAGTTATAATATTAATTATATTGTAAGTTGATTTACGCAAAGTAACGCCTGATTCTATTAACTAATTAATATTTTTCAAGATTAAACTACGTTTATTTGTAACTAGTTTATTTGTAGACGCAACTCTATATTTTATTGTAAAGTTAGAAACAAATGTTTTCCATAAACACAGTACAACAGTAGAAAAAAAAACTTTCAGACTGACCTTTCTGACCGACTGACCTGAGGTTTCTATAAAAAGTAAACAAGTTTATATTGTTTCAGCTAATAACTTATAACACATTAGCTGATTACTTTTCTCGAGGCGCCACTGAGTACTGACACTGCAATTCACTTTCACTTGTAAAAATGTTACTGAAAATTAGTTTTCATTTACATTATTGCGCAGTAAAGAAAATATATTGTTTTTAGGGTTCCGTAGTTCACGTTCTCGGAACGCATTGTCTCGTCATGTCCGCCAGTCCGTCTTCGGCGTAATACCTTCCAAACGGCTAGTGCTAGAAAAATGAAACTCTGCTTGGATATGGATATTTGTATTTACCACGTCGACAAAGTGTTAAAATAAAATAACGAAAAATATATTTTTTCTTGGTTGTTAATAATCTGACATAATGTGTGTTGTTGTTATCTTTATCTATTCTTCTAAGCAATAAAAAAATAGCTTTCGCCACGCCTAATTGTTTTCAAAAACTAGATACAGCTAGACAGCTCCAGCCGAAATTCCTCGGAAAGATCAAGAAGAAGAAGAAGATAACGCGCCTGTACAAGACTCAAGTAACAAGTTTGGCCTTTAAACAGGACTTTGTGGGAGCAACATGTCCGCTGTTTACATAATAGTTTGCGAGATATTTTTTATTACTTGCTTTATAGCACATTTTTTTGTTTAAATAGGGCGCCTCCTATAAAAGCTAAACGGCTGGCTCGAATAATGCAAAAAAAAATCATGAATATACCTAATGCACGTTTGAAGGAAAACTATACTTTTTTTACTTAGTGAAAACAATTCGCAAAAATCTACTTGCGAAGCTAGAGTTTCAAATGATTAAATATAATACTAGTTAGAATTTGCTAATTGTAGTTGAGCTGAAGGTTCTGTATTTAACTAATCAATTACATCTTATTAATCTAAAATTTCTAGAAGCCTTTAAAAAGTCGAAAGTGCCTGGAAGCTTTTAGTCTCGCTTTGATGTTAAGTTGAGCCCCTCCCTAATAACATAATATGATAATAACATGACCTTTGATTGTATAAATAAATATTATATCAAATACCTACTCTGTATTCTGTATGATCATAATTAATAATATTCTTTGTCATTTGAGCACCGACGACACACGTCCCATATATGTATATGACCCATTTGCCACTGATTACGCTATTACATAACACACTCCTATATTTTGCATAACCTACTGCAAAACTTCACACGACAGCAAAATTGTACAATGTACATTGCTATTTTATAATGTTAAAAAGTTTAAATATATTACGACGACCTCTGTCGCTCAGTGGTTGAGTGGCTCAGTGGTTGAGCGCGTCAGTGCTTCGAATCCCGCCAAAGGAACAAAAAAGTTTTCTATGTTCCTGGGTCATGGGTGTGTATTTACTGTGTGTATAATATAATAAAAATCTTAAATATGTGTATAAGTAGTGTACAATTATTAAACATATTTCCATTGTTTGGTATCCGTAACTCAAGTTCTTCGAGAAATTAGCACGGGACCAGATTCGTGATGACGTGGTGTGGATGCGTCCATAGATATTATTATTATGTTATTAAAATATACTGATCGACAATGGAAACATTATTTAACCTGATTTCATGATTTCGTTTCATGAAGTAATAGTTAGGTATTAACGCTAAAAATAACAATATTATCTATACTACTACTGTCACAATTTCGATATCATAATATATAACATTTGAAACACGCTATTTCTCATTCAATTTTAAGTTGCACTTTACATAAGATTTTTCCAAGTAACAGTCTAATTGTAATATTAATAAAGGCGAAATTATTTTTTGTATTTATCAGGTTCACGCTGCTGTTCAGCAGACGGGATTTGTGCGAGTGAAAAGGGGGTTTAGACCCCTACGGCTCCCTGAGGCGGAACCCGCTGACGATCCTCGCGACCCTTACTTCCCTCTACAATGGTACCTCAAGAACACGGGACAAAATGGCGGCAAACCGAAGCTGGATTTGAACGTCGAAGCTGCGTGGGCGCAGGGCTACACTGGAGTTAATGTCACCACTGCGATTATGGATGATGGTAACTATTATTACTTGATCTTTCATAGTCATTTCAGGCAATTTTTATTATTTATGAATGTAGCATTCAATTACTAACATCGCCCATTTTAAGTAACATAAAAAACAATAAAATCTTTTTAACACTGGTAGTTAAGCCTAATTTATATACGAAGCTTACCGTCCAAAATTATTTTATTTTTTAATTAAAATAGATTTTATTTTGTTGCAGGTGTGGATTACATGCATCCAGATTTGAAGTACAACTATGTATGTATAGTTAAATTGTTTCAATGAATAACTTGGTAGAAATTATAAGAATTGCGTCTAAGTACCTATTCTTATAAAAATCGTCCGAACAACAATATTTCCAAAATATTAATTTAATTTCCAAATTAACAAATTCTATTTTGGAAGCAATTTTTGTCTCTAAGCGACACTATTAAAACAGCTTTAAAAGTTACGTAGTTTATAAAACTTTTTTAACATTAAAATGATAAAATTCAACTGACTCATTCATAGAACCCGTCTATATTTATATCATTTAATCTATAACAACTTCATGCGATATTTCATGATTATATTCATAGGTACGAATGGTTTATTCATGTCTCGAAGCTCGGCGAATGTAACTAAACTTGAAGCCTTCTCTTTCATTATCATAATAAATGTGGGTGGTATCGAAATTAAAGAGCTGAACAGACGTACACTACAATTAAATCCAATATGTATTCGTATTTATATGGTATTCGTAATTATTGTTCCTTCTTTGTAGCTTTTGTATCAATGAAATCTTTTATCCTCTGAAACTTTTTCTTGTTGCCTACTTATTTATAAAAATAATGTTTTATAATAATGTTAAAACTTGCATTTAAAACATAAAAGCTCTATTAGTCCATATTTGTTCAAGGCATAGCTTTTTTACTTAAAGATGGCTTAGAAAGTAAACATATAAAATATACTTATGTAGTTATTTTAAGTATATGCAGATAATTTGTATATCTTATACTAAGGCGGGTCAATAAGTCCGTGACTTTTTGAATTTCTAACCTCCTTACTGAAAAAGCAACACTACTCCTGTCAACAGGCATCTGTCAGTTGACTCCTATCAAAATTTGAACTTGCTGCGTCAGTTAGTTTGTGTTTTACAGCTATCTTTATCAGAATATCCAGTCACTTAAGGAAACAATGGAAAAAAGTGAATTTCGTGTGCTTATTAAGCATTATTTTTTGCGAAAAAAAACCATTACCGAGACCAAGGCTAAGCTTGATAAATACTATGGGGACTCTGCACCATCGATTTCAATGGTAAAAAAGTGGTTTACTGAATTTCGTTGTGGCCGTACAAGCACTGAAGATGCCGAACGTCCTGGACGCCCAGTTGAGGTCTCTACACCCGAAACAATCGAAAAAATTCACGATATGGTGTTGGCCGACCGAAGATTGAAAGTGCAAGAGATTGTGGAAGCCATAGGCATCTCGCATGGCTCAGTGGTTTCAATTTTGAATGATCACTTGGGCATGAGAAAGCTTTCCGCAAGATGGGTGCCGCGTTTGCTCACAGTCGACCACAAACGCAATCGTGTAACAACTTCACAGGAAGGTTTGGCGTTGTTTAATCACAATATGGAAGAGTTATTGCGCCGTTTTGTAACCGTGGACGAAACATGGATCCATCACAACACACCAGTGACCAAACAACAGTCAAAACAGTGGGTTTCTAAGGGTGAATCGGCGCCAAAGAAGGCCAAGGTGGGTTTGTCAGCCAATAAAGTTATGGCGACTGTTTTTTGGGATGCACGTGGGATAATCCACATTGACTATCTTCAAAAGGGAAGAACAATTAATGGGGAATATTATGCCAACTTATTGGACCGCTTCAATGAGGATTTGAAAAAAAACCGACCTCATTTGGCCAAGAAAAAAGTTCTTTTTCACCAAGACAATGCAAGGGTGCACACATGTGCAGTTGCCATGGCAAAAATCCATGAATTGGGCTATGAATTGCTCCCACATTCACCCTATTCTCAAGATTTGGCTCCGAGTGACTACTTCTTGTTCCCAAACCTGAAAAAATGGCTCGGTGGAAAAAGATTTGACTCCAATGATGAAGTCATCTCGCAAACAAAGGCCTATTTTGAGGACCTCGACAAATCATATTTTTTGGAAGGGATAAAAAAATTGGAGAAGCGTTGGACAAAGTGTATAGAGCTCAAGGGGGACTACGTTGAAAAATAAAATGATTTATTTATCAAAAAATCTGTGTTTTATTCCAAAAGTCACGGACTTATTGACCCGCCCTCGTATATGCCTATATAATGATAGGTACCTATTGATAGTCATACAATTTGTCGTTTCATTTCTGCGTAGTAAAGTTGAAAAGTTGGGGTCACAGTTGAAAAGCCTCAACATTTTATATCCACGTCATTAAATGTTCTGCGATCTCTACGAGCGGAAAATCTAAAAATTTATGAAAACGAGCTCGTTAAAATTTTAATGCCAAAATATTTGAAAAGATTATGTATTATTTAACGCGTCGGCAACATGACGGTATAGTTGGAAGATACTTTGTAATATTATGTTTTGTCATACTGGCACACCAGCGGGCTTAGCATGGCGATCCGAAGAAATAATTTTAAAGAAGAAATATTATATCCAAAACAGTTCGTTGCTAAATAGTTCTTAATCCATGGTAACAAGGTCGTCAATAGAAGTCAATATTTCTAACTAACCATGTTTTTAAAATGGCTGCCGGGAAATCTTCTGTCAAAAATGATAAAATTTTTAGTAAATGCCTGAACGTAAAGAAACTATTTTAGTCTGGTTCACAAGTGCCATTTCCCTCGGTTCTTGACGACCACCACCGAAAATTATGATTTTGGGCTCATTCGATTCGGAATGGCATCTAGAACATTCAATCAAAGTGCCAAGAGGGGCCGAAAAAAAATGCAAAATTTATAAACAATAAAGTAAAATAAAAAATAAGTGTTTGTTTTTTTTTAAATATTTCAAAAACTATTTGAGATAATCGAAATTTCAAAAAAGATCCTTAAAGAGCAGAAAATTTCCTAAAAAAAGTCCTACCCCACGGAACTGTACCGACAATCCTTATAATTTTAATTTAGCGGCGAAAATAACGGTAAAAACGCGAGGTTCGGCTGCCGCGTGCATCGCCCCAATCTGACACATGAACTAAAAAACATATTTTAACTGATTAAATATTAATATTAAGAATAAAAAAATTTGGGTACTATGTGGACATATCAATTAACAATAATCCGTCAACAAAAAAATTTTATCACAATTATTTTATTAATTATGCTTTTGTTAATTAGTTAATTTTCACCATTTTAATGTTAACATAAAAACGCTTATTATTTCAAAACAAGAAATCTAGATTTTTTTTTTTATTTCTTGGAGCTAATCTTCAAAGGGTTTAGAAGAGATCCCCGTTGGAAAAATTCAAAAATTTTGATTTTTCACTTTTTTATTAACAATCAAGGGCATTAAACAATTATTTATGTAAATAAAGCCATTAGGATTTTTTTTTCCAAATATTGTTAATAGTTTGTTTTCTTATTGATGAAAGCCATATAAAAATAGATATATATTTTTTTATTTTTTACTAACATTATTTAAAAAATTGTTATAAACAAATGCAGTTTATAAGATTTTTGAAAACTTTTTTTTTGAAAATTCATCCTTGATGAAAATAATGATTTTTAGAAAAAAAATCATTTCTTAAAAAAAAATATTAACAAAAAACGCACTTGTTAATTAACATTTTTTTTGTTACTAAATAATAATATTAAGAAACCATTTTTTTTAAAAATCATTATTTTCATCAAGGATGAATTTTCAAAAAAAAAGTTTTCAAAAATCTTATAAACTGCATTTGTTTATAACAATTATTTAAATAGTGTTAGTAAAAAATAAAAAAATATATATCTATTTTTATATGGCTTTCATCAATAAGAAAACAAAATATTAACAATATTTGGAAAAAAAAATCCTAATGGCTTTATTTACATAAATAATTGTTTAATGCCCTTGATTGTTAATAAAAAAGTGAAAAATCAAAATTTTTGAATTTGCTGTACTACCTGTGTCCTACTTATTTTATTTTTCCTAAACTTTGTGTAAGGTCTGCTGGCAGAGATCTCTTTTTAGAGATAAGCACGCCTTTGTACCATCTCTTTTGTGTATTTTGTAATATTTTGTGTTATTTCTGTTGTGTACATGAAGAATAAATAAATAAATAAATATTGTTCTTTCGTATTATAAAAAATATATTTTTTTAAATTATTTTTTCATGTTTATTAAACAAATAATTAGTTATAAACAAATGCATTTCGACGAAATATTTTTTTTAAATACTAAAAAATATTACAAAAACCATATATAATATTTTACATGATTTTTTTTTTAATATTTTTTATATAACTTAAAAATATTGTACTTTTGGACTTATAGTTTTCTTACTGTTTTTACTAATTGTTATTAAAATAACTTATAAACTATTAAATATATTTTTAGTTTATAAGATATTTGAATTGAAAAGTAAAAAAAAAGTAAAATTCGGGTGAATTTAATAAATAACAATAAAAAAAGTTAATAAACAATTGAGTTAGAGGTTCGTTTTAGAGTTCAATTTGTTTAATAATTGATAACAAATAAAAAAGTCTTGAAGTGTTTTTGTCGTATCTTTAATTGAATTTGTATAACATGAAAAATTAATAAAAAAATATATTTTTTTTATAATACGAAAGAACATAATAAATAATGATTTAAAAAATTTAATAATTAATAACAAACAAAAAAGTCTTGAAGTGTTTTTGTCGTATCTTTAATTGTATTTGTATAACATGAAAAATTAAAAAAAAAAAATTTTTAATTTAAATCATTATTTAACATAATAAATAATGATTTAAAAAACAATGGTTCCTTAATATTATTATTTAGTAACAAAAAAATTGTTAATTAACAAGTGCGTTTTTTGTTAATAATTTTTTTTAAGAAATGATTTTTTTCTAAAAATCATTATTTTCATCAAGGATGAAATTCCAAAAAAAAGTTTTCAAAAATTTTATAAACTGTATTTGTTTATAACAATTATTTAAATAATGTTAGTAAAAAATAAAAAATATATATATTTTATATGGCTTTCATCAATAAGAAAACAAAATATTAACAATAATTGGAAAAAAAATATTTCCTAATGGCTTTATTTACATAAATAATTTTGTAATGCCTTTGATTGTTAATAAAAAAGTGAAAAAACAAAATTTTGAATTTTTTCAACGGGGATCTCTTCTTAACCCTTTGAAGATTAGCTCCAAGAAATCAAAAAAAATTCTAGATTTCTTGTTTTGAAATAATAAGCGTTTTTATGTTAACATTAAAATGGTAAAAATTAACTTATTAACAAAAGCATAATTAATAAAAAAATTGTGATAATTTTTTTTTGTTGACGGATTATTGTTAATTGATATGTCCACATAGTACCTAATTTTTTTTATTCCTTTATATTAATATTTAATCAGTTAAAATAATTTTTTAGTTCATGTGTCCGATTGGGGCGATGCACGCGGCAGCCGAACCACGCGTTTTTACCGTTATTTTCGCCGCTAAATTAAAATTATAAGGATTGTCGGTACAGTTCCGGGAGGTAGGATTTTTTTTTAGGAAATTTTTTGCTCTTTAAGGATCTTTTTTCAAATTTTGATTATCTTAAACAGTTTTTAAAATATTAAAAAAAAACCAAAACATTTATTTTTTTTTACTTTATTGTTTATAACTTTTGCATTTTTTTTCGGCCCCTCTTGACACTTTGATAGAATGTTCTAGATGCCATACCGAATCGAAAGAGCCCAAAATCATAATTTTCGGTGGTGGTGGTCAAGAACCGAGGGAAATGGCACTTGTGAACCAGACTATTTGTCTTGGACCGCCATGATGTGCAGTAGTCGATATTATTGTAAGACTATTTGACATTGAACTAAGAAAACGTTTCTACTTTATCTGTCAAAAGAGGCCATTTTGTGAGCTCATGCTCGGGAAGAAAATAAATGTTTTTAAAGTGAAACTTTTTATTACATCGTCTCAAACTTTTTCGTCTGTGTGTTGCATATCGCGTGACGGTCGGCCGCGGAGTAGGGATAAAGTGAATGGCGCTCGTCAGAGCAGCTGAGGCCAATATGGCGGCGCCTATAGTTTGCATCAGCTGACCGTGTAGTGTATAGACTAGTACTCATTTGTGCCAGTGCTCCACGCTATTTTGTTATTAAGTTTCACTTTTACCGTGGTTTCATAAAACCACACAATCCTTTTCTTGATTGGTTTACAACCCAGAAATACTTCACATTAGTAAGGCCCTCATAAACATCTTATGCAAATAGGTTCGCTTTACCTATAGCGTGATCTAGCGGCAAATCAGCGCCATCTAGTATGCCATATGAGAACCAAAGTTCCTTAAGAAAATTAACTTAAAATCTAACGCATAAACAGTCTGTATATTGATAAAGACCGCATTTAACTCGTTATGTAGTTCACGCGAAGACACAAGAAGCGCATTTTATTGTTATTAAGTTTCACTTTTACCGTGGTTTCATAAAACCACACAATCCTTTTTTATATTTCTCATATCGACGATGCATCAACCTTGCTGCCTTACAATAAGAACTATTTTGCTCCAAATGGTATTAATGTTTCTTCAATCTTTCATTTTGTCGATTCTTCGGTGTTTCTAGGGTGCGCATGCTAAGCTTGCTGCTTGCTTAAAAAAGCTTTAAATAAAACTTTCTTTTTCTATAACTATTTTGTAAAAGAAAAGATTTTTAAAAAGTTTTATGATACAACCTTGTTGCAGAACGCAGAAGCTTCATATGATTTTAGCAGCAACGATCCGTTTCCTTACCCGAGGTATACGGATGACTGGTTCAACAGGTAATCTAATTAATAATATTTTGTTTGTTGACCTAACCTAAGAAAACATTACCATATTTCATAAATTAGAACTTGGCACCATAGTATTATTTTATGTTATTATTAGAGTCAATTCACACCGAAACGTCACGATATGCGACATGGAGCTGCATTTTTAACCGACTTCCAAAAAGGGGGGAGGGGGTTACACGTTCGGCTGTATGTATTTTTTTTTGTTAGTTCAACTTTATTAGTTTTTTTTTTGTATGTTGGTGCCTACTTGAACGTGTGTTCTATTTTAAATATTGTTTTATCAGGATGTTGTTCGGGCTGGTACCGATATAAAAATTATGAAGATTGAGTAAAGAAATATTTAAAATTTCAGCCAAATTTAAAAGGGGAATTATTTAGAAAATAAGTTTTATTTCATACATTTTTTTGTGCATTTTTTACTTTGGAAGTCGGTTTAATTAAGATAGCTATTCAAAATTGAACTTTGTTCATTACACAAGAAGATACACGTTTCAGTGTAATAGTTCGAATGTCAGTTATGACTGCTGTGATGTAAAACGTGTATCTTTTTGTCTAATGAATAAAGTTCAATTTTCAATAGCTATCTTAAAAATGAAGCATATCGTCGGGATGTCAACTGACCCTAATTCATAGCTATCCAGCGACGTACCACACTTAGACACAAGTTTCATACAAAATGAGGCATCCTCCTAAAACTATTCACATCGTAATTGTAATGAATTAGTCTAGATTGGTGAAAATATATTTCATAGTGCAACGAAGGCAATGTCCGAATAGTAAGCAAGGTAAAATAATTAAACAATTTCCATTAAATATTCGAGGAATATTTATGTAACACAAAACATATATATTTCGTTGTAAATAATTTATATTTATAAAAAAGAGTAGACATACGTATAGATGCTACAGAAAACCTTCGGTTTGTACATAATATTATTATGTTAATATTAAATTACCGAAAACTGGTATTCCATAAGACATTAATTATAAGACGATGTATTATGTCATTAAAATCCATTTGGCAGGTAATGGACGGTGCGGTTAAGTGGCTTGTTTATGGGGATATAACATTATGGGATTTAATGGAAATTATAGATATTATTGTTGTTATAATATTACACATTGAATAATACAGTAATACAACCATACATCACCCCTACTTTGTGCAAAAGGTGTGTACGTTTAACATAATACGTACGACTGGTAGCGACCACTAGTCAAAACGTGTGACAATTAATTATTTGGAGAACTTACCGCGACCTGTCGCGGTCGTTAGAAGTCTTGAGGTTTTTGCGCTGTATATGTCACCGTAAGATTGTAATGTAACTAGTTACTAGTTAGATCAGCTATACTCTAAGTGTGTTCCGCGGAACCCTAGGGTTCCGCGATACCCCTGTAGGGGTTCCGCAAGAATTTAGAAAAAAAAATCAAAACACCTCTCTCTTGTCGAACGTTTTGACTCCGCCCGCCGCGCCGCCGCCGCGCGTATACTTGTGAGCGCGCAGTCCCTGTGATAAAAGCCGCCTCTGAATTAGACACTATAGTTGGGAACAAGGGACTTTCGGCTCTAACTTCAAAACATAAAGTCGAGATTGTTTACAATGCATTTTTTGTATTTCTATTTTTATTTCCGCTTTTTGTTTATCAAAGGCGCCGCTCGAGTATTTTTGAGAATGTTCGAGATCGAGTCTAGGACTAAGTATAAAAGCGGCGATCGCGCGTGGCGCCTCGTCAGTCAGTTGACGATTAGCGTTCGGAGCGATAAGTTCCTACCTACCTACTTACAAGCTGGCTAGCGAATTGCGGAGTTTAAACGTGATATGTAACTAGTGTTTATTGTTCTACTGCCTGCTGTATTCTGATTGTATCAGATTTGTACATTTCTTCTTTGGACTAAACTTAGTCTTATTGTGCATTATTTTGACCCCACCATCCTGACGTGTAACATTATTAATAAAGAAGAATGGAACGTTGGCTTAAAGGCGTTAAATGTGTTGCAACAACATCTTCTAATGACGCTGAATGTTCAAAAGCAGTACGCGCGGAGAATGCAGCAATTACCGATCCAGACGATGATGCCACGACGTCAAGCTCCACGGTTTCAAAGACGAAAAAAAGGAAGTATGATGAATCATATATTAGTTTCAGATTTGTTGATTCCAACGGCTCACCTCTCTACATGCTATGATTGCGCCGACATTTAGAAACTGTACACCCCGAGACAAGAATAAATAATTGTTTGTTCGCAGAAAAGAACAGTTATTGGAAAGTAAAAAAAAATTGATGCATGTAACACAAACTATCAATGAAAAGGCCACGGAGGCATCATATTTAGTTAGCTATCGCATATATATATATATATATATATATATATATATATATATATATATATATATATATATATATATATATATATATATATATATATGCGATAGCTAACTAATCTTTCTATTTTTCATTAATTGGTTGATGTCATTGATAGAAGACAGATCATGCAGTCTCATATCAGGTTCGGCGTCCAGTCTATTACGATATTTTGTTTTCGTGGCTGCATACGTTGAGAATCCTGTTTCGCACAAATATATTGTTGGGAACGGGAGAAGAATATTCAGAGCCATTTTGCCAAGCATTGGATATTCATTACGAATTCTGCACCAAAAATCGTTGAGAGGCATCGTTTTGAACAGTGACTCCATACTTGTGTCTGATGACATTTCTAAAAGAGATTCATATATCTTGTTTGACATACTTTCGGGCTTTTGCAAGTTGGTTAAAAAAGAATTATGAATCCATGAATTCAGTTTTATTTTTGTATTCTGTTCTTCGAGAAAATACTTTTCAAAAGATGCGCGCATCGAAGTGAGATATTGGACCAATTCTTCAAACATATCATCTTGAAACATTTCTGAGTCGTTATCGCTAACAAACTCACTGAGTGACGTAAAGCTTTCTATTTCTCTCTTATCAACGCAAACAATCCAAAAATCTAATTTTCTTTTGAAGGCAGTTATTTTGGTATAGGCCTGGAACACTGTTGTCTGTTTACCTTGCAATGATAAATTCAATTCGTTTAGTTTTTGAAAGATATCCGCCATAAAAGACAATCGGAACAACCAAGTTTTATAATACAAACGGTCTTTCAAATTAAAAGAAGTATCAGCTGAAAGAAACATTTGTAGATCCGCTCTAAGTTCAAATAGCCTTGTTAAAGTTTTACCCCGAGACAGCCATCGCACTTCTGTATGGAGCAGCAGTGTTTTATGTTTGCTGCCATAAACTTCACACAATAATGGGAACAATCGGGATTGTAGTGGTCGGGATTTGATAAAATTAATTATTTTACCGCTTCATCCATAATTAATTTTAGATTTGACGGCATTTGCTTCATCGCAAGTGCGTGCATAATTGTAGTTCCAGCCATTGTATTCTGCATAGACATGCAGAATACAATGGCTGGAACTACAATTAGGCGTTTTATTTTTATGCGTGATACTGCTCCTACTGTTTTACCTGTCATCACCTTGGCCCCATCTGTACAAATGTCAATGCAATCGTTCCAACTGAGATTATTTTCTTCAAAAAATATGTTTATTTTATTAAAAATTTCTTCCCCGGTAGTGTTTGTGGGCAGCGGTGAACACATAAGCATGTCTTCTTCAAAAGAACTTTCTTATGGATATCTCACGATAACCAGCAAGATAGCCAGACCAGCGACATGAGTTGACTCATCCATTTGCAAGGTGAATCGTATTTTTTGTAGACGTATAACTAGTTCTTGTTTTTGTCGTAGCTTGCCAGATCATGGATTCTCCGTAAAACAGTATCGTTTGATAGCGGCACAGTAGAAAGATGCTTTGCAGATTTTTCATCGAGCATACATTTTGTTATGTCCAACACACATGGCTTTATTAAATTTTCAGCGATAGTGTGCGCTTCATCTGCTTGTACAATGCGGTAGCTAACTAAATACTAAGGCGGGTCAATAAGTCCGTGACTTTTTGAATTTCTAACCTCCTTACTGAAAAAGCAACACTACTCCTGTCAACAGGCATCTGTCAGTTGACTCCTATCAAAATTTGAACTTGCTGCGTCAGTTGGTTTGTGTTTTACAGCTATCTTTATCAGACTATCCAGTAACTTAAGGAAACAATGGAAAAAAGTGAATTTCGTGTGCTTATTAAGCATTATTTTTTGCGAAAAAAAACCATTACCGAGACCAAGGCTAAGCTTGATAAATACTATGGGGACTCTGCACCATCGATTTCAATGGTAAAAAAGTGGTTTACTGAATTTCGTTGTGGCCTTACAAGCACTGAAGATGCCGAACGAAAAAATTCACGATATGGTGTTGGCCGACCGAAGATTGAAAGTGCAAGAGATTGTGGAAGCCATAGGCATCTCGCATGGCTCAGTGGTTTCAATTTTGAATGATCACTTGGGCATGAGAAAGCTTTCCGCAAGATGGGTGCCGCGTTTGCTCACAGTCGACCACAAACGCAATCGTGTAACAACTTCACAGGAAGGTTTGGCGTAGTTTAATCACAATATGGAGGAGTTTTTTAACCGTGGACGAAACATGGATCCATTACAACACACCAGAGACGAAACAACAGTCAAAACAGTGTGTTTCTAAGGGTGAATCGGCGCCAAAGAAGGCCAAGGTGGGTTTGTCAGCCAATAAAGTTATGGCGACTGTTTTTTGGGATGCACGTGGGATAATCCACATTGACTATCTTTAAAAGGGAAGAACAATTAATGGGGAATATTATGCCAACTTATTGGACCGCTTCAATGAGGATTTGAAAACAAAACCGACCTCATTTGGCCAAGAAAACAGTCCTTTTTACCAAGACAATGCAAGGGTGCACACATGTGCAGTTGCCATGGCAAAAATCCATGAATTGGGCTATGAATTGCTCCCACATCCACCCTATTCTCAAGATTTGGCTCCGAGTGACTACTTCTTGTTCCCAAACCTGAAAAAATGGCTCGGTGGAAAAAGATGAAGTCATCTCGCAAACAAAGGCCTATTTTGAGGACCTCGACAAATCATATTTTTTGGAAGGGATAAAAAAATTGGAGAAGCGTTGGACAAGGTGTATAGAGCTCAAGGGGGACTACGTTGAAAAATAAAATGATTTATTTATCAAAAAATCTGTGTTTTATTCCAAAAGTCACGGACTTATTGACCCGCCCTCGTATGATGCCTCAGTGGCCTTTTCATTGATAGTTTGTGTTACATGCATCATATTTTTTTGACTTTCCAATAACTGTTCTTTTCTGCGAACAAAAAATTTCTTTATTCTTGTCTTTAGACTCGGGGTGTACAGTTTCTAAATGTCGGCGCAATTTGGCACGTGCCATGGAACTATTAGGAAGCAGTTTACTACATAGCATGCAGAGAGGTGAGCCGTTGGAATCAACAAATCCGAACCTGTTATATGATTCATCATACTTCCTTTTTTTTTCGTCTTTGAAACCGTGGAGCTTGACGTCGTGGCTTTATCGTCTGGATCGGTAATTGCTGCATTCTCCGCGCGTACTGCTTTTGAACATTCAGCGTCATTAGAAGATGTTGTTGCAAAACGTTTAACGCCTTTAAGCCAACATTCCATTATTTTTTATTAATAATGTTACACGTCAGGATGGTGGAGTCAATATAATGCACAATCGTTACTGCTTATAAGAGACTAAGTTTAGTCCAAAGAAGAAATGTACAAATCTGATACAATCAGAATACAGCAGGCAGTAGAACAATAAACACTAGTAACATATCACGTTTAAACTCCGCAATTCGCTAGCCAGCTTGTAAGTAGGTAGGTAGGAACTTATCGCTCCGAACGCTAATCGTCAACTGACTGACGAGGCGCCACGCGCGATCGCCGCTTTTATACTTAGTCCTAGACTCGATCTCGAACATTCTCAAAAATACTCGAGTCGGCGCCTTTGATAAACAAAAAGCGGAAATAAAAATAGAAATACAAAAAATGCGTTGTAAACAATCTCGACTTTATGTTTTGAAGTTAGAGCCGAAAGTCGCTTGTTCACAACTATAGTGTCTAATTCAGAGGCGGCTTTTATCAAAGGGACTGCGCGCTCACAAGTATACGTGCGGCGGCGGCGCGGCGGGCGGAGTCAAAACGTTCGACCAGAGAGAGGTGTTTTGATTTTTTTTTCTAAATTCTTGCGGAACCCCTACAGGGGTATCGCGGAATCCTAGGGTTCCGCGGAACACACTTAGAGTATAGCTGGACTAGATTCTGACTAACGAACTGAAACTGTTATATTACAATCAGTCGCCCGTCAAACTCTTAACTATCCAAAGACTGGCCCTGATTGGTTGGTATTGACCTTGAGTAACACTAACTAAGGAGATTGCCAAAAAAAACCCAGTTGCAGGCATAGTGAGATGCATCTCAAAAAATCAGTAATAATAAGCAATATAGTAAAAACTACATGGGATCATGGTCCTTACTGGCAGACAATCAAAATTGCCTGTTTTATTATCGAAACATGCAAAGACCTAATTTATTAGCAGACTACGTTCTGGAACAAAATATGAATCGTCAAAGGATATCGTTTCAGCGACTAGACGCGCAAAATCCGCATCTTCAGGATTTCCCAAGATTGTCGCTTGATGA
Source organism: Phengaris arion (assembly GCA_963565745.1). Taxonomy (NCBI): domain Eukaryota; kingdom Metazoa; phylum Arthropoda; class Insecta; order Lepidoptera; family Lycaenidae; genus Phengaris; species Phengaris arion. The sequence goes on along the minus strand of OY751435.1, from coordinate 11,036,692 downwards.
TGTGACCCTAATATCAGTTGGCACATATCACGTCAAAATAGCTCGCTCATATTGCAGCGAGCATTTACGGGCCACAGGTGCGTACGAAATAGAGACCTATCGTCATCCACAAAAAGTTTTAAATGATCCCAATGACGTATTACTACGGTGCCGCATCCAGTCGCGGCATACCAGACGTAGAATATACTACACGTACGTGTTATATGACGTAACACAGCAAGGTAGGAACGCAATTAAAGAATATTACTGTTCATGTTTGCACGGCCGAAGAACGTTAGGAAGCTGTGCCCATGTTATCAGCATTTTATATTTTTTAGGTTGGGCCAGACATGAGGAAACTTTCAACCATCCTGCTGCCATGTTAGACAGCGTAGTCATTAATTAATTATAAATAAAATATATTATGGCTACTCTCTGGTTTGATTTTTATTTTACACCTTTATTTATTTATTTATGTAAATAATATATTATATTATTATATATTCAATTATTTACATCTGATAGGAAAGGCAAAAAAATAGGCAATTTATGCAAACATACATAATATATATAGAAACACCCAGACTCAACAAAATATTTATAAACATGATTACAAATATTTGTCTTGTGCGGGGAACGAACCCACGACCTTTAAACCGTATTGCAGAGTTACTCTACCAACTGAACTATCGGGCCTCTCAAGTATTTAACGTACTTTCATCGTATATTGAGGCCTTAGAGTAATAAACAATAAAAGTATTCATTAAAAAGTAATGCACCGCCTAAATAATAAAACAGGCAATTTCGATTGTCTGCCAGTAAGGACCACGATCCCGTATGGTAATTATTATATTACATAATATTACTAATTTTTTGAGATACATCTCACTATGCCTGCAGCTGGGTTTTTTTTGTATGGAGCTTTGGCATTCTCCTTTATCATTCAAACTGCACTTCTTTGGTTAATCACAGTTAACACATTCATTTTACTTTTTCAAGACGAAATCAATTAACAATCACCTAAAAATTTGATATGAAACGAATTAACAAACAAATATGGTGGCGCAGGACATAACAACCAATCAGCGTGTGTTCCTTCGCATGTCATTTTACAATTAGACAGATTCTTTTTGATTTATTATAATCTAACGAAAAATAATGAGTTAAATTGTAAGCAGCATGTTCGGGTTCACAACCTTGCGACAGTTTGCAATCTCGCTAGTTACATTATTATCTTACGGCATTTACAATTTTACGATGACATATACATCACTAATCGAACTAGTCCAAATCTCGAAGTATTTACAGTTAATAATGTTTGTCTGTTTATCTGTTTCAGTCACGGCACGCGGTGCGCGGGGGAGGTGGCGGCGGCTCGCGACAACGGCGTGTGCGGCGTCGGTGTGGCCTACCATTCCAAAGTTGCTGGTAACATTCATTATTTTACTTTAATAATACCTAATTGGGAAATAAGATTAGTTCTTAGAATTAATAATAATAGTTTAAAAAAACTAAAAAAATACGCTATTAATCTCTTAAAAGTTAATCTGAAAAAAAAATAATCGAAAAAAAAAAATTAAAAAACAAAATATATCGGGTTATTTATTGCATTGTCATCGGCCCTTAAGACGTGTCCAAAGTTTCAAGTTGATCAGACGTCTAGAAACCGGTGAAAATTAAGCTCAAAGATTCCGTTACATACATAGATACATACAACCCGAGCTTATAAAAGCGTGTTAATAAAAATAGACTTGGTGTGAGCACTGGGGTCTACTTATGGTTTTCATCTAACTTGACGAACTTAACGAAGACTCGCCGCGAATTTGTAGTCTAGGGAATTTTGATCTAAAAAGAGAAAGTATTTATTTTGCAGATAAAATAAAAATACTTTTCATTTAGTAATTGTTGAAAATATACTTGCCTTTTATATAAAATAAAAAATTGTAAATGTTATGACAGATTGACACACGTCAATGTGTAACAAATTTGTATGTAATTTAAAGATATTATTCTAAGATTGTATCTATAAAACACACTTTGTTAATAATAATGGGGTAGTAACTGTTTAGTATGGTGTTGTTAGTATATTTTAATTTTTTTATGTATTTCCAAGAATTAGTTAAATAATTAGCTATTTATATTGAAAAATATTTCTCGTAAAAATATATAAAAAAATAAATAATGAGTTACGCAGCGTTGCCTAAAATTCAACGCCTAAGAGGGTAAAATGGGAGATGTTCAATGAAAGTTTCAAATAATTATAAAGATATCTTTTAAAACCCAATTTCATTCGGGCCAAACCGCAGGCACATCTAGTATAACAATAATATATTTTTGGTTTTCTTAATTTTAGATCAGCATTTGAGGTTAATTATCCGATAGCAAAGTTGCCTACGCGTTTTTCTCCTTATATTTTTAATGTCACAAAATGATTACTCGTCAATGGCTTGTTACTATTCAATGCTGTTACTAACAGTATTTCAAGAGGAAAAATAAGTAGAAATACTCGTCTAACAGCGGGTGCCCAGTTTTTGTACTCCAAAAAATAACAAAACAGAAAATGTATTTTCGGTTCTATTATTAACATTTTCCTTTAATGATTTTACGGCAGAAAGGGTTAAAAGGACAGTAAATAATGTTTTATATTTTTAGGAGTATACTATATTAATAAAGTTTTATTTTTACTATTTTAATAATGTTTTTTTTTTCAAAAAACTAAGTCGCCTAATTATGAATATGATCGTAGGAGAAAATATATTTTTGTTGGAATTGTACATATGACAAACATAAAAATAGAGGTTTTCCTTTTTTTAACCGACTTCCAAAAAAAGGAGGTGGTTATGCATTCGGCTGTATATATATATATATATATATATATATATATATATATATATATATATATATATATATATATATATATATATATATATTATGTATGTTCAAAGATAATTCCGCCGTCTGTGGACCGATTTTCAAAATTATTTTTTTTGAAATTTGAAATTATATATGGTGATTTCGATTTTCTCTGAAGTAGTCTAAGCATATGCTACCAAAAAGTAAGATTTTGCACCAGGGTATACACTGGATCCACAAAAGCACTGAACAAAACTCCTGAGTCCTTATAGATACATGTTTGGGGATTCCGGCGTCGTTTAAAGAACTGCAAGTATATGCCATCATATAGAAAATAAGTTTCATTTCATACTTTTTTGTGCATTATTACTTTGGAATGCGGTTTGTTTAAAATAATAATTACGTTTTCATAACAACAATATTTTATAAAAGATACCTCCGATTATTGTAGTATTAACAAATATTGTTTTAAATGCTGAGAAATTTGAAAAACAATTTCATTCGTTTTTTTTTTATTATGATTTAAGTTTATGCAAATTGCAATTACTGTGTATATACAATGTACTAATAGTACTGTGTACAGAATGTTCAGTATGGTATACTTTTGTAATGCCATGTTTGTAACTTGAAAATACCAGCAATCCACATCAGGTGTTGCGGATGTCCATGGGCGGCGGTTAATGTTTATGCGGGCGTTATTCCATAAAATGTCCTATACATATTATGGTGCTCGTATTTTCGAGATAACAAGGTTTATTTTGATAAGGCAATGCTTATTTACCTTATCGTCGATGACGTCAGCACACAATAGAATAATTAGGGTTCGTAGGAAAAGCCGCGTGGGCGGTGTGCGGCAGTTTATACTATTGGTTCAATATTTGATAACAACTTTGAATTAACATATTTATATACGAGCACTTTTCAGTGTCGTTTGACTCTAGAATAGGTAATTGGGGTCGGTATTCTTTTTGTATATTGACTTAATAATTTAATGTAATTTTCGTTAGCATTGTACATTAAAACTACTATATTCTTTATATTGTTGGCATACCATTAGGTTTCTAATTTATTATTACCCTATTTGTAAAAGCACAAAGGAAGGGCAATAATTTTAGCAGTCTATGTATGTATTCACTGTAAAAGATTCGTAATAATAACGCGGGTGATATTAAGCTACATACCTAATTTGCGTAGTCTGGTTATAGTTTTTAACTTATTTAACTTTAATTAATACTTGGAATCTATCAATTTCATCCTAACACAGTTCTATGGTTACATGGTGATTATGATTACCCTTAGAACTTTACCACAGACACAACAGAGGTTTGCCAATTAACACTACAGTGTAACGTTTCCAATCAATGAGAGTAAACCTCTAATTTTATTGTATAAGGGCATGTATTGTGTGCTCAATACAGTTGTACAATATTATTCAGGCGTAGATAAAAGCAATTACTGTGTTGTAAATAAAGGCCTAGTGAATTGCTATTTGTCATAAATATATCTACTATGTTTAATCTCGCTGCCAGTTACTCGTAATTGGCAATTTCGTCCGGAGTTATAGCTCGTAATGGCATGTTCCTCAATCTTTGCTTAAGATGTACTTAAAAACTTCATCACTTATAAGAGCGTGCTTAATGCCCCTAGGTTCGTTCTGCATTGTTCCCTACCTACATAATATACCTACATACTCGTATATAAGACTATGATGCTATCATTTTTTCTCTTATTAAACTCCATAGACTTGAAATGGACGAAAAACCACACCACCGGGTGCTAGCAGGAACATTTGACAGCGGCGTAAACTATCCTAGGCACTATGTTTTTTCCTCCTGCGATTGAAATGCGGCAAATTTTCTTCCGTGGGCGCGTAGCCTAACAAAAAAGTTCCCATTTCTGGCTTTATTGATTGATATGTACAGTACATCCACCAAATGAGTGTGTGACATGTACGGCCGCCGTCAAATCCGGTTTATCATTTTTGGAACTAATTTCCATAGTTATAAGATCGAAATGATACACTGGGTCTGTCGACGACCGTACCTCCTAAAACGTATTTACAAGTCAATGGACATCACGAATCGTAATAAATATCCGATGGAATATTTCACGGAATCGTTCCGAGGCGGAAATAGTGTTCGCAAATGGTTCCCTTAGACGCGATCGACAGTTCTGCGGTCAACGCGCTGTTTGCAGACGGTTTGCGAATTGGATTACAATTTCTACAATGTTTTCACTGCCATGTTGTTCGCTAGCAACTTCGATAACAGCTGGATGTTTAACAAAGTTGTTACATAGTTACATGAACAGATGTTCTGCGATTTATTGAGGTGAGGTAACTTGCAGTAGTAAAACAGTATTATTGTAGTTTTGCGCTAATTTGTTTTCGGATTTGTAATTAAAGTGAGTAAATATGATAACTTCAAAATAACGGGTTCGTATATAAAACCTCGAAGCGATATCGTATCACAAAAATGACGTCACACCTCCAATCAAAAATTTACATAATCTCTTCTATCGTATACGATCGCTGCAATTAATCCTATAGCTTTATATAATTCACGGTAAAATTCCAGGTATAAGGATGTTGGACCAGCCGTACATGACGGACCTGATCGAGGCCAACTCGATGGGCCACGAGCCGCACAAGATCCACATCTACAGCGCGTCTTGGGGGCCCACCGACGACGGCCGCACCGTTGACGGACCGCGGAACGCCACCATGAGAGCAATAGTGCGGGGCGTCAATGAGGTAAGAGTTAAGATTATACAAACATGTATTGCTATAAATACTTAGTCGACTACCTATTTAGATGCTGATGGGTATTTGATAACATGTAAAAAATTAGTTTATTTAATACATTAAAAAAAATAATGACATATTCCAACTTTATAAAAAAAAAAGAAAGATTTTTGGTATAGTTTTGTAGTTAGGTGCATTTGAAAGTTACAAAAAAGTTAGAATATTCTTTACAACATTTACACTAATGTAAATAATGTAATGTAAATGCGTAATGGTAAAAACGCACAAACTTATATAGGAGATATTACAATTTTTTTGCATGTGATCATACATTTCGTAGCAGCTCACGAGCGTGAGACGTCACTTTGCAGTGCGACTTCTGTATTGGGCATTTTCACAAGACTCACCAAAGTGTACGGTTCCCGTGGGATACTGTATTTACGCTTTCGTGTAAAAACTATTTAACCGATCATCATGGAATGTGGCACAGATATAGAGTAGACCACGTGGAAGGACTAGGTTACTAATAAATAACTATTAAATAAAGCCAAGTACTAAAACGTGTCGTAACTGTAGCGTAGCAACTACGCAGCAACGTTACGCCGGTGGTGGCAAAACACGTCGGCATTTCGTCGCTACAGGTTCTTATTAACCAGAAAATCCGTTCTTTTAAATATTAAGCTAACCATACACGTAAGGGTCTACCTGCACAGTTTTACCTGTCAGGTAAGCTTGAGCTAATATTGTATGGAAACCTGCACAGACGTGCAACATACACGCTCAGGTTTACCTGTACAGGCAAATCTGCGTGTACGTTAAGCTTCATTTTGTTTAAAACTAGCCATACGGCTAGCTTAAGACAAAATTCAGTTTAAATATAATTTACATTTTGGGCAATTACTTTATAATACTGCTCTCCATATCGTTTCAATCAATAAGTTTTTGTTAATATAAGTCTAACACGCAATCTCGCAATATACATAGTTTCAATATTATCTTCATAGGCGTCAATAGTTTATTCATATTGTCATGTTTGTTGACATTGTGATATCATACACGATAAGCCATTGTAGTGGTTGTTGTTGCGTTGGAAAAACGTCGCATTATCACTATCGTCATTGGCTTCGAGCTGAAAATGTTGGAGCTCAATTTGTTCACGATACAATTCACGTTGTGGAAACACACGACCCCAATCAGTGTGGGTACTACATTAAGCTGTAGGTACTAAATTGTAGTTACTGCGAGATAGCCGTATGTAATTTCTATAGGTACTTATGTTTTACACTGTGAACATGAAAGCAGAATATGGTTGAGTTGGTGTTACAGAGAAGGTTCTCGGAGTTGGAAGTTAGTCTAACTTTGGGAGGAAGTCCGACGTTGTGAAGTTAGACAATGCTTGTTGTCTGGTCGGATTGTGGAACAAGAACCTCTTGTTGTAAAAGACATTGGGCGTTTTGACAGTGGAAATGTCTTTTCGTTCGCTCCGGTTTCGTTCGCAAAAGTGCGATCCGATTTGATCCGAGGCGATCTTTCGGAGAGTTTTGAAGCTATGATATTCAAAAAAGGCGTCCATAGATATTATTATTATAGATATTATTTTCGACACTCTATATAATATCGACTTTCTTACTCTGATTATCGTCTGATTGGCAACTGAATAATATACCTAGCCTATAAATAAGCATTTCGGCTTGGAACTTTGTAAATGTAGTACTAAAAGAAAGTAATTACTTACTTTCTTTTAGTACTACATTTACAAAGTTCCACACACGTATTTAATGATCTTTCGATATTCAACCCCCAAAAGGGATTTCATTTTCATTCTTGACCATTTTACTATATTTGTTGTATATTTTTGGAATGTTCTCTTCAACCCTTAGAGCATCCAACAAAAACGGAGACGAAATGACAGCTAATTTATATGCAAAAAGTCTGCCACGGTGAACAAAATAGTACGAAATTTGATGAATATAAAAAAATTATATAGAAATGAACATAAATATATACATTTTAAGTGATTTTTTTCATAATTGTTTAAATAAATTGATTTTATTTAATTAAAATTGATTGAAAAGATATGTGTTTAACATGGTTTTTATAGTCATATTGATTTTATGGATAAATAGTTGAGTTGATTTATAGCACGTAGATGTGGTACATCTATATTAGAAATAGAGATTTACTTACATTGAAGTGATTTTCACAAATATACAATCAACTTTTAGTTGTAAATGATTAGGATATCTTTTTGCGAGTTTCAACTTACAAGCAAAATTTCCTCATTTCGATATCTTCCGGCACTATAATGAACAACTTGTCTGGAGTTCTATTGCCATTATTTTGCCAATTTTATACCCCACACACTAATAAAACTCATTCTTGCCACAATGGAGGTAAGTAAGGTTACTAATTCGAAAAATTTATGAGTTTCGAGCAGAAAAACCAACTTCCAAAGTAAAAATGCACAAAAAAGTATGAAATAAAACTTATTTTAGGAATAACTAGCTTTATCCCGCGGCTTCGCCCGCGTAATTATTGTATCGGGTATCCCACGGGAATACTTTACTTTTTCGGGATAAAAAGTAGCCTATGTTTTAATTTAACTGAAATCCGTTCAGTAGTTTTTGCGTGAAAGTGTAACAAGCATCCATCCATCCTCACAAACTTTCACATTTATAATAGTAGTATGATTCCCCTTTTAAATTCGGCTAAAATTTTAACCATTTCCTAGTAGCTCTTCATCTACTTAAAAACTGTGTTTTATTATAATGAGTGCGTGACAAACCTTTTAAGTTTTATATTATTTCTAAGGCGCATTACAGACGGCGAGGATACTATAATACTGAGATGAAATATCGCTTGATATACAGTTTGTTTGAACTATCACAAGACTGCTAAGATACTATACATTTTGATATTACGTACTATAATATGAAATAAATATCCAGGCATCTTAAGATAAAAAAATATATTATATTCGACGTTTGTGACGTCCTTTAGTCTGCAGAAAAATATAAATAAGTTGAGCTGAAATTTTGAATGGTTGAGCTTAAAATCTTTATTTAAAATGTATTTTAAAAAATTATGTACCAAAAATAATGATTTTGAAAACATGAGTTTTCTTTTAAGACAAATAATTCAAACTGATTTTTGTTTTATTACAACATTTTATTTACAATTTCGCTTAGTATGCTATAGTAAATACGTATTATATCTCTTGTTATCAGCATGTAAATGAAGCTTCAAAATGCTGTTAGCAAAATGTTCTCGTACGTTTAGTCCACGAAACATGATTTTCACAACATCGAATCCTGACATCCCGAATTATTGTATCCTTAGGAAATCTGAAAAATTAATAGTCAGAATAACATACTGATAAAGTTAATATCGATATTTTTTGTGCTGTCACACCCCTCATTTTTTTCTGCAGTGTGGCTTGTTTATAAATTAAAAATGCACAATTTCAGGATAGGTATATCCGCACATATTTTATTGTAATAAAGAATAATTAATATAAACAAAAGTTTGATTATATAAATGAATAGGTAATTATTTTTTAATAATTTGCAAATTTTTAATGTGTTTACATAATATTATGAAGAAAAACAAAATTGCAAACAGTATACTAATTAATATGATGTTTCTTCATTTGAAAACAGTAATAATAACAACGAATATGAAATAGAAGTTTTTACAAAGAACTACTTTTAAATATTACCCTAAGTTAGGATCTTGTACGATTCAGTGGCAACACTTATTGATCGAGAATTTGTTTTTGAATTTTGCTTATTTATTGCATTATTTGTTAAAATTTAGGCAAAATAATACTTACAGATGGAAAGTAAAGTTGTCCTTTTGTTTATCAAAAGATCTCTTCTTACAGTAAAAAAAACACAGCAATTCAGCATTTTTAGCTCCGGTTCGTCCCGCCTCACTGTGATTGGCCGAATACGTCAATAACGCGCGGGGACTAGTTTTATATAACCGGTATGATCGGCGGTCTCGTACATTTAGCAGCGGGGAACACCTGACAATGGCTACTCCGGTTGGATTAATGCTCTAAACTTCAAGCTCTTTATTTTGATTCCCGTAGTACCCAGGGGCACACGATCGGATGAGGTAAAGTTGTGTTTAAAGTCATCATACATGTGATCACATACAAAAGCTCGCTTTTAAAAAAAAAGAGTCCATTTGAGAATTGAACAGTTTTATGAATTGTTCCTTAAAATAGGAAACGGCGATTACCCCACAATTTATGGTAAAATTACTATTCCGCAATGTTTGGCAACAGTGGTACACATCACTTACAGAATTCACTAACGTAGTTTATCGTAGTAACGTTGTTTAGGGACAAAGCCCATAGAAAGGTTATATTGTGAGCGTGAGCCATTCACTCCCAAAAATGAAAATGCAACCACAATAAATCAACTTTTACTCAATCCATTTAAAGCAGATGAAAGACAATATAAGTCAGTGGATTCAGTAGTACAAACTGATGATGCAGTAAACTATCCCTTGGAGTTCCTTAATACTCTAAACCCAACAAGTATTCCACCAGGTAATCTGTTTGAATATTGGATCACCAGTTACTTTAAGAAATATTAAGCCTCCAAAATTGTGCAATGGCACCCGACTCCAGATAAAAGTTCTCCATCGCAACATTGTCGAGGCTACTGTGGCCTAGATGTGCTCAAGGGGAAACAATTCATATCTAAAATACCATTGATCCCATCAGAGTATCCATTTGTATTTATAAAACTAGAGTTTCCCCTAAAAGTATGTTTCGCCATCAATAAAGCTCTGGGGCAGCCATTGAAAGTAGCTGGGATAGACCTAAGAGAGAACTGTTTCTCACAAAACACACGGACAGTTCTATGTTGCGTGTTCCAAAGTAAGTTCGGCTAGCAGTCTGGTGATCCTTGCTCCTCACGGCAATACAGTTAATGTTGTATATAAAGAGGTCCTTCAATAGCATAATACACTCTTATAATAAAATAATCTAAAACCATTTACAATTTAATTTATTTTTAGCATAATTAAAGTCTCTTTCTAAAAATAAAAGGAAATTAGTCACCTCAACATCTACGCGTACGAAGTCGCGGGCAAAAGCTAGTCTAAGAATAAAATAATTATCATTCAACGTTGTAGTTTATTTGGCAACCTTTTCCTTATTCCGACTTTCTCGTCTCTCGGCGACAATATTTTCTCGAATTCCGTAGATTCATTTCCAATGTGCTCGATAGTTGTGTGAGGCACGAAATCTGTACATTTTTGACATACTGCACTGTTTAAACAAGTGGCGACCACAATTTTATCTTTGGTCGCCGTGGCTAATTGTTCCATAGTAAAATATGCCTGTTCATTGCAATATAATAATAATAGCACAGAGTAAAAATGTATTATACTTTCGTAACAGCTTTTTATTATAAATTTTATTACAACGTATATAATTTTATTCCGTGCTGTTAACTATATTGCAGTAGGTTACTTATTTGCTAAATAAGTTTTTTGCCATGAAAACTCGCCCACGCAGGCGAAGCTGCCGGCGAAAGCTATTATTTTATATGTACGTAAAATGTGAAATGTACAAAATGAGGTGTGAGAATAAAACAAACTGTCCAAAAAAAAGTTGCTCTCGACATCAATAAGTTTTTATACTTAGAGTAAATGCTATAAGTTTTTATACTTAGAGTTTTATATTTATTTATAGTTATTAGAAAAATAAGACGAAGTTGCAAAACCGGTTTTGTTATAATAAAAGCGTGCCTCAGCTGCTACATTAGGGTAATAAGAACGAATTCTTACGATTCATTTTTTGTAATTCCAACTTTGTTTCGCGCCCAAACGATTCACAATACGTATCCTTACACGTGCTCCTACGGTATAAATATAGAACAATAAAAGTATTCGCAATATTGAGGGATCTTCAAAGATTTATGGTATAAAGGAAAATTGCCAATGTTAAAAGTGTTTTATTTCTTCTCTGAGAGTTAGAAAGGTCAAGTTCCGAAATTTATTATTTAAGTACCTGCCAAATCGAATAGCCTAAAGAGTCGACTATCTTCGAGGAAAGCTCACCTCCAATTTGTCAAACGTTTCAGGTACCTTCAGTTTAATTAATATATTTAACTTTTTTAACGAAAAATATATTTATTCATAGACTATTTTTCATATTTTTATCTCTAGTACTTAGCAAGTACATAACAACTGTTTGATATGTCATTTACACGTCTGGCTACATATAGATGGTAACAATCCGGTCAGGGCTATATTGTAGTAACATGAAAATAAGACAATACAATAAATAATAATAATTTATTCAATATAGAACAATGCCCAGCAATGGCAAAGAAGTTTGTATGGTAAGTTGGTATGTACTTACCACATAATAGACCGAAGATATATTAAAATCTAAATTTCAGTTTTCATAAGTTACTTATATAAGTTAAGTTGAGCAATAATTTTTATTTGAATTTTATTAAACTTTCTTCTGTATTGAATACTCCAAACTATTCTGAAGTTATATTAATTGTTAGCTAAAATATATAGTTTCTAGAGTCAAACAGAAACTAACAGAATACTTCTCCGCTTGAGTTGCAGTTCTATGAATAATTAACTAAGTTACCTTTGAGTTTTGTCTCCCTTTGCATTAGCGTAGCAGCTACGGCGTAGCACCGTAACAATCGAGATTAGAATAATTTACTGCTCACTTGATTTATTATCATCATTATTGTGTTAAGCGAAAGCTTCTTATGAAAATCACGAAAACAGAGGAGTATGAAATTTGGCAATGTTAACGTTTATGTGGAGGAAAGAGTGCAAAAAGATAATTTTTATTAATTTTCTGTATTTCTAAACAAGAACGCTTAGAAATACAAAAAATTAATAAAAATTAAGTTATACACACTACCTCACTCACACTACTATGCGTTTGTATAATAAAACTAGGTGATGGTTTGACACACCACATAATACATTTTTATTTCGTCTCTAAGAGACCAAAGGAACCCTAAAAAGTTGAAACTTAAAAATGAAAATATGAAAAATTGTCAAATTTCGACCACTATGCGACCTCTAGTATTAAAATAATTACAGTTATTAACATTATAAATATTCATAATATTATGAACGTAGATATAATATATATTACCTACCTAGAAAACATTCACAACAACAAAAGCTAGTTTATAGTATCCACGGGAACAATACTTTTTCGGGATAAAATGTAACCTATGTGTTACTCCAGAGCCCAAACTACTTATACCACATTTCATCACAATCCGTTCAATAGTTTTTGCGTGAAAGAGTGACACAAACATCCATCCATCCATCATCACATATTTTTACAATTATAAAAGTAGTGGGATAGTAGGATGAAGAATACATTTTTTTTTATAAATACTATTTGGCATAAAACTGTGTCTAATATATTTTGACCTTTGATAATATAGTAGTAGAGATATAAGCTGTTTACAAATTATTATCAGCTAGGGTACACTGCGCCAATATATCCTTTATCTAATAACATATTAATTTCCCATGGGGCGCAGGATGTTTCGTGTAATAACTACATTTAAGGAAAATCTTCGTATTATATCGAAATATCTTGTCTTGTTTACATGAAAATGAATAAACATAATATTATATTACAAGATCAGCAGTACATTTTCATAGAAAAAGACTAGCTTTTGCCCGCGGCTCCGCCCGCGTAAATAGAGCATCCCACGGGAGCACTACATTTTCAGGATAAAAATTGCCCTATGTGTTAATCTAGAGTTCAAACTACTACCATACCAAATTTCATTAAAATCCGTTCAGTAGTTTTTGCGTGAAAGAATAACAAACATCCATCCATCCATACATCCATATATCCTCACAAACTTTCACATCTATAATATTATTATTATTTTAATTAATTTATTATTATGTAATATCCTAGTAATAAGTACTAAATAAATCCTTTAATTAGGATTTACTTTGTTACATTTAAATTAAGTCTTAATTATAAATATTTGTAGACACAATACTTATAAAAAAATGCAAATTAATCATCTGCCATTGCTCTTATTTACAATGTACCTTAAAACGTTAAACACAGTGCGTTTTTAGTTCCAACGTTTTCGTTCTGGAAATTTCGCCTGCAGAACAAGCCCCGTTGATGGCCGGAGACCAAAGTTGATAATGAAGAATTTATGGCTATTGTGGAAGCGGATGGACTAGTGCCGGTGTCGTTCACTACAACTTTCTTAAATCTGGCCAGACGATTACGGTAGATGTCTATTGCCAGCAACTGCATATCATGATGGAAAAGCTAGCTCCTAAACAACCGAGGTTGGTCATTCGCTCTAGGCCACTGCTGCTTCAGGACAACGCTAGACCAAACACTGCACAACAGACGGCTACCAAATTAGAGGAGCTTCAATTGGAATGTCTAAGACATCCACCGTAGTACCCGGTCCTTGCTACAAGAGATTACCATTTTTTTCAAAATTTGGATAACTTCTTGCATGGAAAAAAATTCAACTCCGATGGTTCAGCCCAAAGCGCCTTCAAAGATTTTATTGATTCCTGTCCGAATGGTTTTTTAGTAAAGGAATCAATGAACTACCTATGAGATGGCAAAAGTGCATAAATAGGTATATTTTGATTTATTTGATATATTTATTTGATATATTTATTTGATATTTGATATACTTTGATTAAATAAATATATTATATTTAAAAAAATCGACTTTATGTTCCTCCTCCTTTACAAAACGCCAATTTCGTATGTAATGACCTAATAATAGGTCTTTACCTATGAAATTGCCGTTCTGCAGTACTGGCCATTTCAAATCAAAATAATTTTTGTTTGGCTAAGAATTCTAATTTCAAATTAATATTATTTTAAAAACATGGAATTCTTTTTCCAAGAGTAGTCATTTGTTTATTGATTAGTGTTACATTTTCATCGCATTTCAACCTTTTTCGTCATCATGGATACGTTAACAATTCGAGTAATTATGGAATATGAGTACCGTCGTGGCAGCAACGCGGCACAAGCGGCACGCAACATCAACGACGTTTACGGATCTAACACTACAAACCAACGCACCACCTGTTATTGGTTTGCTCGCTTCCGTTCTGAAAATTTCGACCTGAAAAATGAACCTCGCGGTCGCCCGAAGACTTTGGTCGACAGTAACGAATTAAAGGAGATTGTGGAAGCTGATAATACACAATCTACGGCTGAATTAGCAGCAGCTTTCGACGTTAGCGTCAAAACAATATTGGTCCATTTGCGTCAAATTGGCAAGGTAAAAAAGCTTGACAAATGGGTGCCCCACGAACTCAATAGTCGCCAGCGCGAAATACGCGTCGAGACGTGCCTTGCGCTGCTCAACAGACACACAAATGAAGGAATTTTGAACCGCATTGTTACCTGCGATGAAAAATGGATTCTGTTTGATAACCGCAAGCGCTCAGCAAGTTGGTTGGATCCTGGTTCAGCACTGTGAAGAACTGAACACAATGATGGAGAAGCTGGCACATCTCCAACCAGCATTGGTCAATCGCTCGACTTCGCTGTTCCTGCACGACAACGCACGACCTCATACTGCACAGCAGACGGTCTCCAAGTTGCAATAACTGGGGTTGGAAGCTCTCCGTCATCCGCCCTACTCACTAGACCTTGCACCTACAGACTACTACTTTTTCCGGAATTTGGATACAAATAAAAAATACATGAAAAAAATTCGTTTAAATTATTTCATACAAAACGGCATTTTCATAGGTAAAGACCTAATATTAATATATTATTTCTGCTAATAATGACAGCTTAGGGTTTTTATTGTTACCACAATGAAAAATTAAAAAGATTAATTAGGTTACTGCTCTGTTCAAAACCAACAACTGATCGCAACTAAAAGTATGAATTTTATCGGCTTAGCTTTAAAGTTTTAAATCTGTGGTGCCCATATTCATTATTCGGGAATTTCAATCGACTTACTGCTTTATGAAATAAGTTTAGAGTACCGGAGTATCGCGTAGAGTAATAAAAGAAGTTTTTAAGTACCCAATCTTGGCTGAGGCTCAAGCCACAAGAATTGTTAGATGGGTAAGATGGTAATATGCTACAGGATATAGAAACCGCCACGCCTTGATCGTCAGTCACAAAGGTTACAATATACTGTACAATCGCTCTATGTCTCGTTATAAACCGATCTGTTATAGCTGTGGTGTGTATGCCATAACATTCACCAGCCCATTTCCTATCTATTACCTTTGTCTAGCAGCCTTGGTTGCATTCCCATTCCTATAAATTTGAAAATGTTGTCAAAGAACTTTTGTGTGATAAAGCTTATTATAAGGTCAATTAGCGATTGCACACCTTAGGAATAAGATGGCCTATAAGGCTGCTTCTATGTACTCAAGTATGTGCTTGACTCAAGTATGACTTTTGTTATATATGTTAAGTTACTACATTGTAAAAATATTTTTTTGAAAAGATCTATTTTCCCATCTTTTTGCTAAAACGTGGCCCCGTGCGAGTTTTTTAAGTCGGTTCTTCGGGCTACTATCGAAACTGGTGGTAGGCATTATGTAGGACAATTCTATAAATATTATTTAATAACCTATATGGAAATAAAATTTTTGAGTTTGAGTTTTGAGTTTGTGTTGAGTTTGTGAGTCTCCATTCAAGATAGAGCCGCTCTAAACCTGTGCATGAAATTTCAATTGTGTTTTTATTTTTAAAATACAATTTAATTGTGCGTCTTAACAGATCGTCTTGTCGCTAACAATTCAATGTGGCTTGAGTCTAAGCGTTCTTCGATTATTTGGATGATTCTTCGGCATCTGACATTCTTGTTGCGTATCAACATGGCAATACGCTGTCCTCAGGGTCGCAACGGCCTCGGCAACATCTACGTGTGGGCGAGCGGCGACGGCGGCGAGGACGACGATTGCAACTGCGACGGATACGCCGCCTCCATGTGGACCGTTTCCATCAACAGGTTAATAATAATAATAATAATAATAATAATAATAATAATAAATTTATTTTAGACTTAGAGTCCATATTTTGTTAGTAATTACAATTCATTAAACTTAAAAGTCTTGTAGCGGACCAATTAGTGCCACAATCCTGAATCGCGCTATCGAAGTTTTCTAAGATCGACGGTATATATACAACACCTGAAATTATTACAAGTGGGCTTCGGCTTGACCGAGCATAGCACCTCGCTCGGCCAGAGATCTCTTTTGCTTGCCACCATATTCCCACAGTCTATTTTAGAAGGCAAAACGATAAATAGAGTAACTCAATTTATATATCTATGGGGCCTGTTTGCGGCACTAGACACATGTGCAATTGTGCATGTATAATATTTACCCAATGGCGCAAAATGGGACAATCAAATTTATCTCTTATTACTTATTAGCCTAAGAATGGTGTTGGCTCTCGTGCGAACTCGGCTCATCAATGAAGTAACTCGTTTTCTTATGACGGCTTGAAAGCCATCAGTATGAGTTTGCGTAAATATAATATGTGATTGATTTATTGATGATTAAAACTTGGTTAATAATTATGTGGGAATAGTGGAAGCCCCAAAGGAAGGATCTCCGACCGAGCGAGCTGCTATGCTCGATCAGGCCGAAGCCCACTTGTAATGTAAGCATTTCAGCGGGCTTAATTTCTAAATAGCCATATTTAAAATGGCTGCCGGAAAATGTTCTGTCAAAAATGATCAAATATACAAGTAAATGACTGAACGTAAAGAAACTATTTGTCTTGGGCCGCCATGATGTGGAGTAGCTGACATTATTGTAAGACTATTTGACATTGAAATAAGAAATAGTTTCTGTCAAAAGAGGCCATTTTTTGAGCTCATGCTCGGGAAGAAAAGAAATGTTGTTTCTCATAACGACGATGCATCGACTTTGCTGCCTTACAATAAGAACTATTTTGCTCCGAATGGTTTTAATGTTTCTTCAATCTGTCATTTTGTGGATTCTACGGTGTTTCGAGGGTGCGCATGTTAAGCCTGCTGATGTTGTATATATAGCGCCGAACTGTGAAAATTTCGATAGCGCGATTCCGGATTTTGTCCACCACAATTAACCACAATTATTCAAAATTGAACTTTATTTGCTACACATAAAATACACGTCTAGCAAGAAATACGTGGCGTTGCGTAGCTCGACGTTGCGTGCAATTCAAACTGCAATGAATCGTGTATCTTCTTATGTAATAATAATAATATATATATATATATATATATATATATATATATATATATATATATATATATATATATATATTAAAGTAATAAAAAAGTGCTCAAGCCGGGGGTCGCGGGTTCGAGTCCCGCCGAAGGAACAAAAAGTTTTTCTGTGTTCCTGGGTCATGGATACACATCCATTAAATATGTGTAATAATATAACAAAAATCTTAAACATATGTATAGTATAAAATTATTAAATATACTTCCCGTTTTCTGGTGTACCTGTAACACAAGTTCTTCGGATACTTAGCACGGGGCCAGATTGACGTGGTGTGAAGCGTCATAAATATTATTAGTATTATAACTTTAAATTAAAGTATTAATAATTTGGCCATTTTGGACCGACAGGTCTCTCCTCGATGCGGAGAGCTCTCCGTCCTAATCTTTAATCTTCTCTATTAAAAATCAACCTGACTTTAATAGTTAAGACCTACGCTCGCTTTCTTAAGCAGGTTCAATATAATTTTATGACGTAGAATATGCGTAGATAATAAGCTATAATATTTTGAATAACGCTCAAAATTTCAGTGTCTATTTACGGTAACAGTAAACTGACGTGCAAGTTATATTTCAAAGTATTTTGCGGGTAGTGCTCCAGTTCCCTGGATATGAAAATCCAGGGAACTGGAGCTTATCCTTAATATTCCGCGAACGTACGCTACATTTTTCATTGTCCTCTTCAGAAAGCTGTAAATAATTCCGCGGTAGTACCGGATTCTATAACATTTTCTTTTCTAGTATAAATAATGGTGTATTACACGTCTACATGCGAAGAATATGCAATATGCAATTTAAGAAATATTATGAGACCGATGTTTCAAAATATAATGTTTCTTAGCATATTAACTGTTGGCTCCTGATAGAGGGCGATTTCATTTAGATTCTTTTTTTGTATAGGTACTTATTGGTTTGTATACTAATTTGTTTGACCCCCTTAACACCCCTCCCATGTTTTGTTAATAAAATTAGATCTATTATCTTAACTTCGAGACGACCCACACTGTATAAGATAGAATTCGTCCATTGAACATTTTATTAGAATCTTTTTCCCTCATAAAAATAAAGACTTACTAACTGCCAAAAGTTTCAAAACATCATAGTCATTACTTTTTATTTAATTTTGATACTACTCAATATTTCAAAACATCGTAGATTTTTAAGATACTTCCAATTTCGAGAACACTAGTAATTGTTATCTTTTTTTATTAGCGCAATAAACGACGGTCAGAATGCCCACTACGATGAATCCTGCTCGTCGACGTTGGCGAGTACGTTCAGTAACGGCGCGCGGGACCCCAGCACCGGCGTCGCTACGACGGATCTGTACGGCAAGTGCACCGCGACGCACTCCGGGACGTCGGCCGCGGCGCCGGAAGCAGCGGGAGTGTTCGCCCTTGCTCTACATGCTAAGTGAGTTACGTGCTAGTGAAATATGGTTCAGTTCACACCGAAACGAAACGATACGCGACATGGCGCTGCATTTTAAGATAGCCTATGACTGTATAAAGAGATACACGTTTCATATGGCATCATTCATACACTGCACATGAGCTAAGCAGCAGTGCAGCGCGGCGCAACCTGACATTCGAACTCTTACAATGCAACGTGTATCTTTTTGTGTAGTGAATAAAGTTGAATTTTGAATAGCTATCTTAAAAATACAGCGCCGCGTAGCATCACGTATCGTCGCGGTGTGAACGGACCCTTATAATCAGACTGCATAAAAAAGTGCTTTTTTGACTTAATAAGTACCTTTTAATTTTTTTTTCAAAGTCAAATTTCATGTGCGGCAGTTCAGTTGGCTAGTGGCGACACCTTATAGATTCAAAACTAAGAGTTAAATTTAATTTAAGTACCATGTTTCTTATTTTGCAGTCCAAACCTGACTTGGCGAGATATACAGCATTTGACCGTTTTAACTTCAAAAAGAAACTCATTGTATGACGCAAAGGTATGTGAAAAATATTATACTATTAGTACTAGTAAAGTAAAAATTAATAGAACAAGATAATTTATGATAGTTAACATGGCTCCTTCCCATTTGGCCACATCTTGCAGCCCTTATTAAATTTTGATAATAATCGGCGCGTCGTTTTTTATTATTTTATATAATATCTGTCGTTTGGACAATCTATTTTTATTGTACGGTACAGTCATTCACATTGATCTTCAGATGTGGAAGCTATTCTGCATCATAGGTATGGTATGTAGGAAAGTAAATACTTTCCTACATACCATACCTATGATGCAGAATAGCTTCCACATCTGAAGATCTATTATTATTAAACATTCATGGCTTATCACTTACCATTTACAACTTACAAAAATTCTTTCAGATACTTAGTCTTATATATACATATATAGATACTTATACTAATAATGAAGAGGAAAGATTTGTTTGTTTGTTTGAATTGGCTCCGAAACCACTGGATAGATTTGGATAAAAGTCGACACAGACATAAAGTATACCACGGCAAAGTACATAGGTTACTTTTTATTGCGGAAAAATGTACGGTTACGGCTACGGAAATTTCCTTTTGTGCGCACGATGTCGCGGGCTATATATAGTGTTATATAAAAACCTGCCAAGTACGTCTCAGGCCACGCATGGTATAGGGTTTCGGAGTCAACTTATTATTTCGTTATTTTTGTACGAAGCTTTCCAAGGAAGCTCAGACACCGGCCTCGCAGTTGACACATAGTGAGTGCATAATATACGAACGCTATGTATAGTGCATAATGTTTTTAAAAACTCAAAGAGTGAAATCTTAAGTGAGAATATTTCTGAAAAAATCATGCGTGTACTAGATGTTATGAACTTTGAAAGAAAACTATAACAGCTTATAAAACTTTATTAGTTCAGGAGTTATAGAGGCGTGTCTGTTAAAATGCGAGGCCGCTGTCCTTAACAATAATATAACTGTGGAGCTCACTCTGACGTTGGCAACTCCTATTACACGCTTTATTTAAGAAAATTTTCCATATTTTGAACGCCGTCTAAAACTTCAAAAATATAAAGATAACGATATGCCGATTTTTATCAAAATTTAATAAGGGTTGCGAGATGGGAAGAAGGCCAAATGGGAAGAAGCCGTTGACATATCATAAGATTAATTTTATATAATTATTAAAAATATTCTATGATTAACAGTAAGATTAGAACTGTTAGAAAAACAAAATAATATCTACATCAATTCCGCGAGAAACTCCAGTCCAAGTTTTCTAGCAAAGAACTCTTGACTCCCCTGATGTTATGGGTGTCCAGGCAGTGGTATTTTATTTTCTTCAGGCGATAATTTTTTACCCATCTGCTCCTTTGCTGTTGCTTAAAAGATGTGCAAAGAAAGACAATTTTAATGACCTCTCAGGGTCGTTTCCACTGGACGATGAACGGCGTGGGGCTGGAGTTCAACCATTTGTTCGGGTTTGGAGTTCTGGACGCTGGTGCCATGACCGCGCTCGCCGCCAACTGGCGCTCCGTGCCGCCGCGCTACCACTGCGAAGCCGGATCCGTTAATACTTATACGTAAGTCAGTAGTACTAGGAAATTGGTAGGAAATGTATAAGCTCCCCACACCGATTTCGGTGACGGTGGCCGGTTTCATTCGGCCCAGCTACGCAAGAGTTGTTTTTTTTTTCTTTTTTATAGTGCCCAAGTACACAAGAGCACTCTCTCTTTACTATCGAAGCTCAGTGGGACGGACGGACCGGAAATGACTAGCGAGAAATAGCAGGCGCAGGACCGACTTTTTACATGCCCATCCGACGCATGGATCATCTTTCTTGTCAAACAATCAGGCGATCAGCCTGCATTGTCCTAACCAAACTTGGAAACAACATTTTTAGTTTTAGTCCAATGCGGGATTGGAATGGATCCCACGACCTCCGAATCCGACCGAGTCAAGCTCTAAGGTCTAAGCCTTTGGACTACGGAGGCTGTTAAGGAAATGTATAGGTTAGATAT
This sequence comes from Phengaris arion, assembly GCA_963565745.1. NCBI lineage: Eukaryota > Metazoa > Arthropoda > Insecta > Lepidoptera > Lycaenidae > Phengaris > Phengaris arion. The sequence goes on along the minus strand of OY751435.1, from coordinate 11,014,890 downwards.
TAAGTAAGTCTTTCGTTTGATTTTATGACTGAAAATACTACATAAGAGTAGGTATTACAGACCCTCACTAGAATATTCATGCAGCCTTTTAGGGTTTGGACAAAAAATTGTGCATAACCTCTTGAGCGTCCAAGCAACAAAACAACAATTCCGGCAAGTGTCCGTCGTATGTCGTTTCGTTATCGTGTCGTAAGGTGTAAGTTTGCCGCATTTTACTCTTTCAAGATTATACTGATGAATTGTTAGTAAAACCTATGCATGGTTTAAATATTTAGAAACTAGATAAAATTCCCTAAATGACTATGTAACTGGAAATTTGAAAAATAAAAAACTAAATGAATACAAGCAATCTTGATGTGAACACAACATAATTGTATTATGTAAACAATAATGTCAATTGGACTCCTTCGATAGACAAAATCGATAGGATGTTAAAGGTTGTAACAGAGATTTTTGACACTTTTTTTTTATTTTTATTTCCCATTTTACTTCAGTGAGATCCCATCAGAAGGCAGCGTAACACTGCACATCGAGGCGGGTGCGTGCGCGGGCACGGGCTCGGAGGTGCGCTACCTGGAGCACGTGCAGGCCGTGGTCAGCGCCAACGCTACGCGCCGCGGTGACCTCGAGCTGTTCCTCACCAGTCCCATGGGCACCAGGTGAGTATCGAACTCTTACCAATCTTATCAATATCGAAAGAAATTGATATTGTTCTTAACTGTCACAAATTGATTCCTTTTATGGCCGAATTCTGAGGGGAATTAGTCGGAAGTTCAGCGTTAACGAATCAAAAGCGCTGTTGAATAGATAAACAACCGACAAATTCACTTCAGATACCGCGCATAAATGATATAGATCTAACGGATTCTTTAAAATATTTTTAGATCGATGATCTTGAGTAGGCGAGCCAACGATGACGACAGCCGCGACGGGTTTACCAAGTGGCCCTTCATGACTACGCACACTTGGGGCGAGTACCCGAAAGGCACATGGACATTGGAAGTAAGTTTATTTTCGTCTAGTGTTTAAAGTTTAAATTAAATCAAACTTTTAAATTTGTATTAAATAATAATTATAAAACCTTAAATTATATAGGTATTAGGTACTCGTAGTATAAGTCATATTGCGAATCCCATATATGAACATTGTTAATAATATTTTTAGCCTCTAGGGAGGCAATTGTGACCCATGCTATATATATTAAAATCTTTGCAACCAATTTCCTGGAAGATATTTGATTCTGTTCTATTACTCGTACCACATAACCTTAGAACTATTATATTAGTACTAGCTTTTGCCCGCGGCTACTGCTTATTACTATAACTGCTACTACTACTACGTAAATAAAGTATCCCACGGGAACACTGTACTATTTCAGGATAAAAAGTAGCATATGTGCTATTCCAGAGCTTGAACTACTACCATACCAAAATTTCATCAAAATCCGTATAGTAGTTTTTGCGTGAAAAAGTAACAAACATTCATCCACACATTCATCGATGCATCCATCCTCACAAAATTTTCATATTTATAATAGTAGTAGGATAAGCCGTATATATTATATGTAAGTATTAGGTCATTACATATGAAATTGGCAATATTTATTTAATCAAAGTATTTACTTTGCTTTTTTTGCGTTTGCTGCACTCAATTCATGAGGCACCTACCTTTCAAGCTACCTGCTGCTAACTCGAATCGAATAAAGCTAATGCGAATCCATCGCAAACCATGTCCTGGTTTGCGATAGATTCGCTTCAACAATATCCTTAAATTCTTCATTATCAACTTTGGTCTCCGGCCGTCTACGGGAATGTTGGAACCAAAAACGCACTGTGTTTTCTTTTGCGACACCGCCGCCATACACATTGTTAATCCTTCGAGCCGTTTCTGCAGCACTGGTGCCACGGTGGAACTCGTACTCGAAAATAATACGACATTTCAAGTTTTCCATTTTGTAAACAGAGAGACGCAAAAAAACTAAAAGAGGAAAAAATAAATGAATTACGGTTTTTGAAACACAAATGCATGCGTACATAGCAATATAAATTTGAAATTGGAATTCCTAACCAAAGAAGATATATTTGAGATCAAAGTGGTACGACAAAACGCCAATTTCATATGTAAGGATCTAATATATCTATCAATCTAGTAAGCGATGATGGTGGCTGATAGCAGCAACCGTCATCGATTACTATTAGCGCGTGCTCGTTTGTCGGTCCTCTACCATACCACCATTGCAGGCGCGGTTCAGCGGCGGCTCCGGGCCGAGCTCGGCGTCAGGCTGGCTGCGCGGCTGGTCGCTGGTGCTGCACGGCACGCGCGCGCCGCCGTACGCACAGCTTAAGCCCAACGACCCGCACTCCAAGCTCGCCGTCGTCAAGAAGGCCCACGAGGACGCCCTCAACAAATAGTGTTGCCAGCTCCATAAATCTAAAAATGACCTTTCCTATTTGTTCACCAAATATTATTTTCAGTACAAAAATGTTTTGAAACGGGTAATGTTTATTTAGTTAAATTTTATCTTGATTTCTAGATAGATTATTTTCGTATGATGGTTCTTTTTTGTGGCTATTGGAACAATAATGTGACACTGAAATTATTTATTTTTAATTTCGAGGTTCTGAGCCTAAATTTAAAAAATTGAACCTCTAAAATTAATTAGTCAATACAGAGAATCATATTAAGTACCTAATTTAACTTGAACTATTTTTAAATTATTTTATCTTATAATGAACTAGGAAAGCCACATTGTCATTTATAGATTTACAGGCACTTTGATAAAATGTTTGAATTTAAAGCGCGTTTCTTCTAAATCATGTTTACTCTTCGACTACTCTCTTTAAAATCTAGCTTAAACCTATCTAATGTTCACTAAATATATTTTTTTCAAAAAAAATATACGTGCGGGGGCCATGAACTAAAATGTCTAAAAATGTTGCAAATAATTGTACCTACACGAAAGACATTGAGTACAAATACTTACGTCTTACGTATATTGTAAAACTTATTCAATAATACGAAGGACACAAAATTGTAATTGTTTAATTTGTTGTCACGCAAATTTGAAAAAAATATTTCAAAATAAATTTTTTGTAGCATTGAATATCATAAGAATAAAAAATTACACAGAAACATCTAACAACAAAATTAAACAAATTGGTCTAATGACCAATTTGTTTTTTTTTTTCAGACTATACCCCCTTACTAATAAAAATATTTACACAACGAATAACATAAACAACGTTGCTGTCTTTCTCTGATGCGTTGGAAAAGTCGCTTAACAGACAAAGACAGCAACGTTGTTTAAGTTATCCATTGTGTAAATCTTTTTATTAGTAAGGGATACCCCCTTACTAATAATGGTATTAATGCATATTAATGAGTACCTAAATCTTGTTCGTCTTCTAAAATGAAACTGAATTATCGGATAACATATCACACAGTTTTGCAAAATGTTCTTTACACAACTAACATAGATATAAAATAATTGGGTTTTTATAATTCCATGAGAAGTTGAAAAAGATTTAGCACAACAGATTTAACGAATGATCGAACATAAAATATAATATTATGTGTATGTAACCTACTTCCTTAGGTTAAAGGTACACAGTGTATGAAAATACTTAGCTGTAGTAATTTGCATTGAAAAGTTTTAACTACAGCTGAAGCCTAATATATTTTTCGATGATGTCAGAAAACTTGATTCATTTTGTGTACCTATGATTCACTTTTCACAAATGTTGACTTATTATTTTTAAATCAACACTAACTATTTATGAAAGGACATTAAAATGATTATGACAAATGGACTTCATTATCCCAGCTAATGCAAGTACATTTGGACATATTTTTATAGCACATTCGCTTATGTGCTATGAAGATTCGATTGGATGAATAGGGACATAATATTGTTAAAAGTATGAGAAAAAATGATAACTATATAGTGTAATAAAACTTACTTTAGGCCCACAAGTGACTCTGGCTCTAAATATATATTTTCCTAATATAAAACATAGTATTGGTTCAAATTATTATTTATTGAACTTGTTTTTCAAGTTGACATGAAAACGATGAGTGCAACAATTTTATAAACGGATGAAAAGTAGTTTTATTACAGAATAGTAAAGGTAGAAAAAAATATTTAAAGAGAATTCTATTATGTATAACTATTATAGAAAATATATTGTGATTTGGTGTTGTATTTGAATTAAAAGACGTTTTTTATAATCAACCTCTCCCTTATTCGGTTGTTCCTTCTGAAGATGTCAAAACCTACTCTAGGTTAACACATGTCCTTCTCTTTACGCACTCGCATCCGTTTTGAACCGACTCCCGAAAAAGGAGGCCGAAGACGGAAGAATGTCGATGCATTCAGCACCACTACCAGCAAACTTGAACGTGAGTTCTATAAAATTGTTTGGGCTGGTACCTACTTCAATATTATGAAGATTGAGTAGAGAAATAGTTAAAATTTTAGCCGAATTGAAAGGGGAATTATTTATAAAATAAGAATTATTTCATACTTTTTTGTGCATTTTTACTTTAGAAGTCGGTTTAAATTTTTTGTTTTCAAAATTCAAATTCAAATTTTATTTAACACACAATACATTTTATATAACAATCATTTTCTTAAGCCTAAATTTTTAATTGTAACCTGTGGTACAGATCACCAGGCTCCCGTACCTTCCTGACATATATATATTATTAAAAGTAAGTAAGCAGTAAGTAACAACTTAAACGTGTAGAGAAAAAAAATACAAATTTTATGGTAGTGCTTGTATAATATATGTGTTCGGTGGTGTGTGTGTGTGTGTGTGTGTGTGTGTCCACTAGATATTATAATATTATATTATAACGATCACTTATCCTGATTTCATTAAGATCTTCTCAGTGTTAGTGTAGTCAAGAGTCTTGAGCCAACTTTAAATTTTTCGCTTGCACTGTTTTTTGTTGAGGTTGTAAATAGATAGAAGCTTGAAGAATTTGTTGTTTAAAAATCCTCCCGTAAAACAGTAGTAATTTTTGGCAAAGCTGGTGTTGTAACGAAAAGTTTAGCAAACTTTATTACTGCGGTGAGAATCGGTTACCCCTAATGTTGAATTTTAAGAGTGATGCATTTTTAGGACGGTGTGTAAAATGTAAAGTTGACGTACTGTCAATACGCGACAATCACTATATAGCTTGGTTGTAAAGTATAGAATATATAGTTTTCATCCGACCTTTAGTATGCTTCTCTGAGTTCTCTCGAGATATATTAATTATCGTTTAGTATATCGTTTTTGCACAGCCTCCCCAAATAGTGATGTAGTATGAGAGATTGAGCTAAGGCAAGATAAACTGTCCTGACGATGCAATCGCCAACAATATTTCTTAAGCGGCTAAACAAAAATAAGAGTTAGCGGAGTTTTTTAGATAGCGATTCAAGGTGGTAGTCAAATGATAGCTTACTGTCAATATGGACTCCTAAGTATTTAATACAATCGGTACTAGACAGAAGCTCACAGTTACATATTAATGTTAGGATGTTGGCAGGTGTGGGCTGTTAAGGTATTAGGACCGTACTGTGTACGTGGTTTTTTAATGAAGAACGGAATACATTTGGTTTTCTCAACATTAATTGTGAGTTGGTTATTGTTAAGCCCAATACGCTGTTTAAACCCTTCTGGGCAGCACCGAAGGTCCCTTCCCATGTGTTGGTACTAAAAACAAGAGCCGTATCATCTGCATGAGTAAATATTCTCCCGCAAGTCAGTTTCAGATTACATAAATCATTTAGGTATATTAAGAATAGGGTGGAATCTAGAATACTACCTTGTGGTATACCATATTCAACGAGGAGCTCGTTACTAATAGTTTCACTGATCTTAACTCGTTGTCGTCTATTTGTCATATAAGTTTTGAATAGAGCAAGTTGTTACTCCCTAATGCCAATGGCTTCTAATTTTGAAATGAGTATAGGGATAGAGACCGTATCGAAGGCTTTTGCAAGGTCTAGAAAAATACCAAGAACTTTTAGCTTTTAATCACTGTTTACAATGAAATCTGTCAGATCATAAACCGCATCAGACGTAGAGACGCCAGCTCTAAAGCCATACTGAGAATTAGAAACAATTCGATATTTGTTTAGGTAATTGGTATGTCTATTATTTAGTATTCGCTCCAATATTTTTGATAGTGCTGGAAGAATTGCTATTGGCCTATAGTTTTCGACACGGTCTCTAGCTCCACTTTTGTAAGTCGAAGTTACCTGGGCCAACTGAGTATGAGTAATTGAGTTTGGGAAAATAGCAGTAGATAGAGAAAGATTAAAAATGTGTACCAACGGTGCAATAATGATATTCGAGATTTTTTTAAATATGAGACTGGAAATTCCATCATACCCTTCAGCACAGTCTGTTCGTAAATTCGATATAATCATTTTTAACTTATGTTCATAGGTAGGTAAGGTGACAAATGAATTAGAAACTTGATGATGCCTTACAGTTTCTGTCTGATATTGTAATTTGAATTTTTGAGCTAGCGAAGCCCCGACGTGTATGAAATATTTATTTACCTTATTTACATCATTTATGCTATTTCAGTTTGTAAGTAATTCTTTTGGAACCCCTTTTTCTTTTTCGGTATGAGTGCATTGGCGTATTTTGGCGCTTTTTGTATTTATTCCCTGTCATAATTATTTTTGAGCTTTCTAAGTGTTTCATGATTCAAGTATTTCTGTATCTTTTATATGTAATTTTTATGGTTTCATTATTAGGGTCTCCTTTATGTTTTTTATGTAGATTATCTCTGGATTTCCAGGTCCAGGAGTGATCCAGGGCTTTAGTATGTGCTTTCGATTTGAGAAACTTTTTAATAATGGATTTGAAACTATACACTTTTTCACTAAGTCTTCAAAAATATTCAAAGATCGGTTTACTTCGTGTGCTTCAAAAACTACGGAAAAAAATATATTTTTTAAGTTGGTTTCGAAAGATTTAAAATTAGTCATCATTTTATTTCGACGTAATTTATGTTTAAAAATAATCTATCGTAGTAGAGCTTCGTATCATACGACATACAATTCTAAACATCACATTTATATATTTTTAGGCTTCCGTACCCATAGGGTAGGTAATAATGGGACCCTTACTGAGACTTTGCTGTCCATCTGTCTGTCAAACAACTTTACGTAAACGCGTTCTTATGTTAAGTTTGGATATTGAAGTACAAAAATAAACAGCAAAAAAGTAATATAAGACTTTATTATTTTACAAATGCCTTCATATTATAGAAAACTAAAAGCAAATTTACATCAGCTGAAGAAAATGTATAAAGCACACTAAATTAAAAAAAGGTAACACTATTAGCACTAGTGAAAGATAGTTATTACGTGAATTTTCATATCGGAGGTCTTTGTTTTAGCTAACCTATTTTTCAACGGCGACCTTACCAATACAAGCATTGAAAACAAATATAAAAATCTTATAAATTAATATTAACACTATGTACAATTTCATTAAAATATTATATAAAAAAGGCACTATTATACTCAGAAATTTGATGATAGTAAAATATCATTATTGTTTTCGACACTATTATATAAACTTTCGTAAAAAAAAATTATGCCGGTACATTTTTATACCAACTCGAACACCGAGTTTACAAAATGTGTATTTTATCGGTAATTTTTTACCCGCTCAAATTAGATTATAAATAGTAGAAAAGTATGCCCAGTTTTACGAATACGTAGACAGGGCTTACGCCTTAAAAACATTTACAAATAGATTATAATTATATACAATAACTCACGTTTAATTATTTACCAATATAATTACGTATTGAACCAGTAATGCCGACTTAAAGGTACATGGCCTATAAAATAAATAAAAATATATCCACAAAAAGTCCACACTTTTCGAGTCACAAACGTCTATTTCACTTTTTCATCAAGGGCTTAGAATGTCAATGAGGGCTTTAAACGCCCATTTCGTTGTAAGTCCTCCCGTTGGGCACGTCAACGCTCCGCTCCGAGGTTCCGTTCACTCCGTTGCTCTGCCCACGAGAACTTAATTGTCAGAGGTCTGAAACCAATGATTCACACTTATAAGGCCTTTCCTTTTTTTAAAGCAGGGAAAATAACTTTTAGAATTGTTGTAATTTATGGCTTATCAGGATTGAACTACATAGGCAGTATTTTAGAAATATTTTATGGAATAAACGAGCAGACCGTACACCTGATGTTAAGCAGTTACTGGCGCACATGGACGCTAGTACGTTGCCGACCTTTAACCTTTTTTTTTCACACTACAACGTAAGCTTTAGTTCACGAATCACGTCAGCTTCCTGTGAGGAGGTGGCATCTCTTTGGTCGAGCCGCCTCATTAGTGGCGAAATCTTCGTCTTTATCTTCGTGGTAATAAGCAATACTCACCCATAGTCTCCTGCTGTATCTCGAGTTTGTACGCCGGGTTGTCATAAGGCGGCAGAGACGACTCTCGGGGCGCTGATGGCACAGCTAGAATTATACAGTCTAGTAAGTGAAAAATGATTTCCACCTCAAAGTTACGCTTATATATCCAATTTAGGAGAAAACTTTAACATCACAAGAACCTCGATATTAACATTGAAGCTATGATTTTATGTTAAGGCAATTACTTAAATCTATCTATATAATTATATAAAAGGCTAAGCTGATTAACTGATGTATCTACGCACAGGCCAAACCCTTAAGGAAATTTTGCACACGTGTTTCTTATATGACGTAGGCATCCACAAAGGAAGGATTTTTAAAAATTTCAACCCCCAAGGGGGTAAAACAGGTGATAAAAGTTTGAATGAAACTTTTTATTCCTTGGAAATATTTGCAATATATTTCGTATGAATAGAGTACGGAAAAAATAATGAATTACATATTTCATCGTTTTCTAAAATTCGCCCTCAGGTGGGTAAAATAGGGGATGAAAGTTTAAAAGCTAATTTTGCGCGGGCGAAGCTGCGGGCAATTCATGCAAGTTTATGATATCTAATAATATAAACCACCACCAATCCCAAATACCTCCTGGGCAAAACATAGAGAACTTAGTAACTCACACGTAATTTGCACGGATCGTGGGCGGTGTCGCCTGACCACGACGAGCAGCAGTAGCACGGCCGCGAGCGCCGCCAGCGCGGCCACTACGCCTACGACTACCAGTGCGCCGTAGTAGTCCCCGCGCGCCGGACCACGAGCTATGGACGATGACTCGATCACGTCTGCGAAATAAAAATCATCGTTATAACTTTCTTAGTGACTGCGAAGATAAAAAAAAAGACAGTAGAATTTTATGAATGGTGATCAATGTCTTTAAATGAAATAAAAAATCAAAACTGGTTACTTACTGTCAATATTTTCAGGTGAATCCAGAGATTTTGTGTGAATCTCCAATACGTTACTTGTTTTCACTTTTCCGTTGGTTAAGAATAGATCCAGCCAAACTCGACATCTGCAATATAATTTACAGTTTAAGGTGAAAAAAGAAAAGGTAGTATTGGTGCAATATCGATTTATTTGTCAATTTATTAGGTAATTACTTCAAAATTAATCTTATGTATTTGAATATCTAATTCATAAGATTGTGTACCTTTAAAATATTTCTAATTAAGAGATTTAAGCTGGGGCATTTTTAAAATTAAGATAATCTTACTTGGTATCAGCGTCCAGCCCAGTCAACGTGATCGAAGGTTGGGACTCTCTCGTGGCGAGTCTGAAGGCGTCGTGGTCGCGTCTGTCGCCGCAGTCGTGGGCGGCACGATACACGCGCACCCACTTCTCCGCGGGCGTGGGCACCCCGCGCCACGCGAGTTCCACCGCCTCCGCGCCTACTTCCCGAGCCTCTACTTCCACTGTCCAGTTGTATGGATCTAAAATTAAAGGGAATAGAATGTAGTAAAAAGCTATTTTTTGGCTGATTAGGTCGATATAGGAGATTTGTGTACGGAACCTTCCATTAGAACTCCTTGAATCGATGACATGTAGCTTATATTGTAAGAAATATTTAGATGATGCGGAATGCAATCTACAGACGACTTATGTTGAAATGATTCGCATAGATTTTTCAGTATTTTTAAATATTTATAAAAGGTAAATTTATTCTTACCTATATATGGAGCAGTAGTAAACTCGACTTTTCCGGAGTCGAATAACTCGGTAGTCGCTCGAGGCGGCGGCATCAAGACCAGAGACGCTTCATATGTGCTTCCTGGTCTTAGATCTGTTAGTTCAGCTGTGGAACGACTGTGGTGTAGTAGCTCAGTCATGCTGTATAATGGAGAACCCATAGAACGGTACCTGAAACCAAAAAAAATCCAATTTAATAATTGTAAAAAAATCTGGCTGTTATCAAACGTAATTTGCCATTGATTTTTTATTTGTAACATCTCACCTTACTTGTATACCGTCAATCAGCAATAGCTCATCTTCAGTGAAATGTCTCCAAGAAAGGTGGGCGGTTGTGTCATTTACATCTAGGACCATCAACTTGCAGTCGATCTCACGACGCTTTTCTTCAACATTGGCAATCTAAAAGTGATATGACAGTTATTATTAGGTATAAAATATACCTATTATTATCAATCGGGTTATCAATACTAAGCATCGCCACATTTGTATGGAGTCTGCCTAGACGACAGTATTTACATTCTTATAGACAGTTTTATTTTACGCACCAGACCCAGCACAATTGTGCCACAATAAAACTGTTTTCTGCAACAAAATCAAGTTTATCTATTGTGATAGTTAGTACGTTCAGCTCTACTTACTGTTGGCAAATCTTGAGTTTGAACAGTTAGAATTTCACTCTCAGGTTCAACGGGAATGCTGTGCAAATACAGTTTTCCTCTAATCTTATATGTGGTGGATGGCTTCAGGCCTGTCAATCGGAACTCTAGTCGAGGAGTTGTGAGGACTTCGTCTGCTGGAGCAAATACCTGTGAATACCACTGAGAGATATCTGGATCGCTGAAAATAAAAAAATAACAATTCCATTTTTTTCCATTTCAATTCGTTTATCTATTTTGTCTTAAAAATGAAAGATAATATTTTCGGATATCTTACTCTGTATCTGTATATCGCAAGTCTATGCTTCCTTTGAGCCCAACCAAAACTGATGGCAAGCCGAACAGCATTTTGATGCTCGTTGGTGAATCCCCTTGTAGGGACAATACTGAGAGCCTTTTGTTATCATCGCCACTAGTGATGTGCAGTCCTGGAGGTAGGCCGGCCAGGGCAGGATCGAGGGGATGGACGGGGCGATGGACATTGTTCTGGTCGTAATCAGGGATGTCTTCTTGCGGGTAGTGGTTGTTTTCGGGAGACACTGTAGGAAGAAATGGAGGTGCTTGTGAATGTGGATTTACGGGGAACATTGGTTTTGACATATCTGTAACCAAAAAGCTTTATTTAGATTTTCATAAAAAACTTATGCAAAAAATGAAGTAGACATAACATTAATAACATTTGTTTTATTATACCACGAAGATAAAAGTATAGACGTGTAAATAATTTCATTTAAGTCACTTTATTACAAAATCAAAAACCCAACTGCCATAATATTTAATTTAAATAATACCCAAAGTTAGACTTATAATTAATTAAGAAAAATCCATCTAGCTTTAAAAGATGGATGTTAACTATGGAATTTAACGAATGGTTATTAGTTATAGAAAATAAACTCTCCAAAAAATTACTACTCCTCTTCGGCATTCGACTGAATATTAAAAATATACACTACTATAATCTTTTATCAGGCCCGTAAATAAATATTTAGTTTCTGAAGGTGAAAAATTCTACATTATACATATTTTAAGAAAGTGTGATGAAAAGAAGGTGTATATAGTGTTTTTTTGCAAGTCAATTCTAAACTGTATTAGGATTCGATAGGTATAGCAAAAAGCATAGCAACAGAAGTCAACATAAGAGTTCATATATTTTGTTGAAGGAAGTTGAAATTACATAAAAAGATGAAGTCACACCAAGGCAAGGTCACTGACCTGCCGCAGTTGCACTGCGGTTGAGTTTATTGGCAGATCTTTCCATATTCATACGGACTTCAGACTCGACTTCCATTTGCTTTAAAATTTGTTCAAGGTCTAAAACCGAATAGGGCTTTTGGTATGATTGTTGATTTTCCTTTTTATATGGAAACAACACAGTTTTTGACATTTTTACATTCGAAATTGGTCTTAGAAAAACAGCCTGATCAGTGTTTGGTATTTTTGTCGACGCAAAAGGTTTAAGTTTTAAACCATCGGACTTGTTCTTTTTAGAATCTGTGCTTAGCATCGACGGAGCTTGATAATAAGGACTGCTGACTAGGGTCGCACTTGATGAATTCATAGGTTGATCTTCGTCGGTAGCAATTTCATTAGGTAAGTCAGTATCAAAATATGATGGTTTTGATTCATTGTTTATTATTGTCTTTTGTGCAAGTTTTTTGTCATAAATCGGAATAAAGAGATTCAAATCGTCAATTTCAGATAACGGGACTTTCTTTAACGATGATTGATGATCTAATTTATCATTAATATGTGAGGAACTAGGTGGTATTTTATTATTATTAACAGGTGAAGTCATGCTTTGTTTTGTATTCAAATTAATAAGGTAATTTTTAATCTCTAAGGGTTTGTATAACGAGTTTTGAACATGACTTATTGGCTTAGAGAAATTTATAAAGTTAGCAAAATCATTATACTTAAGTTTAGATGGGTTGATATTATAAAACACTGAAATTTTTTGTTTTATTGGAAGTTCAGTTGAGATTGTTTGTTGCAATTTTGGTATGTTTACTTTATGAAAATTGAATGGGCTATTGTTTATGTATGAAGTGGCACTTTTAATGTTATTCTGCGAATCAAATTTAAATGGTGTAAAAATCTGTTTATTAACATTTATGCTTTCCGTTGGCATTGGAGGTATTGGCAAAATGAAGTTAGGGTGAGATGATAAAATTGGCGAATTTGGCGTTACATAGTTATTTTGATAATGAGTGGAAATAGGTTTCAGTGACGATCCATTTGTGAGTCCAGCTGCAAGGAATAATGTGGTTATTAAGCATTTATGAAATTAATATTTAATTGTATTGTAATTATCGTGCAAAATATGAAATAAATGTTACTAATCAAATTAATATAAAGCAAATAAGTAATAATACCAAATGCCAAAAATGCCCATTCTCAATACATCGAATGATTGATAATTTAAATGAATGATTTGAATTTATGCATTGTGTGTAATATTTAAAAAAAAAATACCATGTGGTACGCAGCCCCATTCCTTACAACAATCCTCGTCAGATACATTCATCGGAGCCGGTCGGTGCATCGGAGGGCAGCGCAGATTTTGGGGAGGTAGTGGCGGTAATGGATTACAAACTTCTTGGCAATCTAGTTCACCGTTCTCACAAAAGCAGTGCTCTTCACAGCCAGTAAGCTCTATTGGAACTTTACTCCAGTTTGGAACACTGTGGGATATACATAATAGGATAATAGTGATACTAAAATTATAATTACGAGCATGTTGAATGCTCAAAAGTCTACTTTTGTTAACACTTACGGAACACCTTTATAATGGCAAGTACCATCACTGAGGCATCTTGCGGTTCTAGGACAACAGTTTGGTGGTACAGGAGGTGGATTAGGAGCCCACTGTACACAGCTCTTTGACACGATTTCCAAGCCCACATGCGACGGGCATACCATTGGTGCACATTCTTTAGTATCTTCGCCGGTACACTCGCATACCTCCGTACATCCAATTTGAAATTCTTCTCCTGTAAAGGAAAAATTATTACACCTCTGCCACTTCTCGAATAATTGAAAACAATATTTACATTCCATTAGTTGAACTTACCAACTTCGTAATATTTGTCGTCATGATAGCAACCAAACTTGGTTTTATTTTTTAAATCTGCCATTGGTACTTCATCTCCGTCAGTTGATGTTATTGTGAAATTAAATTTCGTTCCGGTTTCCTTTGTTTTTAAAATATAGTCTTTACCGCCTTCCAGGTTTAAAATTAGGTTTGAATATTTTAGCTCTATATCTTTATAAGTTAATCCATTATTGTCGCTCAATTGTAGATGGATTGGATCATCGCTATTGTTTGTGTGCATAAAATTTACTTGTACACTATTATTGTGAAGTACTTTTATGGAACCAATCGGTTCCAGGAGCACAAGTGGTCTCATAGTACTTTTCGACATTGATAGTTCGTGTTCTTTTGGTACCTAAATAAATTGTGAGTGTTTTAACCACATTGTAAGCTTCGCATATTTATATTAAACTTATTTCTACGTACTCAACTGTAAATATTAAACTTACTTCAGCCGTACTAGTCGAATTATCAATTGATTCTTCATGGACATCTTGTGAAACATCACAAACTTGAACTTCGCAACATTCATCTTTGGGATCTTGAACATTTATACATTTCTCAGACTGTTGTAAGCGATTACATCTATAATTAAAAAAATGAAGAACTTAAAAAAAAACTTCAAAAATTAACTTCATATTATAATATTTATAATGAAGTGTAAGTTATGTTACCTTGGCTTGCATGTAACTATGGATTCCTTTTCACAAGTACACGTTTCTTCACATCCAATATTCCACTTGCTACCGACTGGGTAAGTTATGTTATTATAGTGACATACTTCGACGGATGTCGGTTTTGCATCTACAAACAATTAAAGCAAATTATGTCAGGTTTTTTTAAAAATTACATTTATACAGCGTGTTAGTTTGTTTTCCTCATCCACGCATCAAAATAATTCGTATGAGGTAGCTACTGCTACGTTACCAATATACTATATACTAGCTTTTGCCCGCAGCTTCGCTCGCGTGCGAGAATGTTTGTGGCAAAAAACGTCTATAGCAAATAATTACCTACTGCAATGTGATAAATAGTAATAACAGAGTAAAATATATATCCCCTATATATAATCTCCTAGATTAGGATTAATATTTTATCCGTCTAAATAGCTTCTGAAAATACCACATCATTTGAGTTTTTTTTAATCTTAGAATGGGTGTAGTAACCTATTCTTAAAATATAGACATTATATGCCGTCGTGAACTTTTTTGTAGTTCTTTAGAAGAGAAACAATCCCACCATATATTGTTTTGTTATTAATTATCTCCAACGGTTTAGGTTAGGCAGCGTTTTCAATAAAAGCTTGGGAGCTTTTTTGACGGCTTAATTTTTTCCAACACATTCAACAATTACTGTCATAAATCAAACTATTTCTATTCCTATAAACTATTTCTATATAAAGGAAGAGAGAGTGCTCGTGTGTACTGCGCACATATTGGGCACTATAAAATTACTTCTGCGTAACTGGCCTGGTTTCAATGAAACCGGCCACCGTCACCTAAATCGGTGTGGGGGGGGGGGGGGAGTTTATAATATGTTATAACCTCCCCCCCCCCACGCCAATCCGATTTTTATCAGATAATTATCCACCTAAACCTTCCTAAGGAATCACTCTGTCGGTAAATGTAAACTAACTGAAAATTTATAATAAATTTTCAGTTCCAGTTTCGTGGAAAGTGTGCGTATTGACCCGCCCACGCTAGTTAACACGACCTTATACTATATGGTCCGGAATCCGTTAGGCAAGGAAAAATTCGGAGCATTGAAAATAGAACTTTGCGCTAATACAAAAAGCGCTGAAAATCAAAGTGCCGAATGTCGAGTTGTCTTAATATGTGACATTGACATTTGACTCGACACTTGTGTGTTCGATTTTCAGCTCTATTGTACTAAAGCTGAGTTCTATTTTGTGCGCTCTAAATTTTTTCCGGCCTTCCAGATTCCGGATCATATAGTCCCTTTAACCTTTAGTGGAAATAATGTGCAGTAAAAGGAAAAGATCTTATGTTTTAAACACTTGATTGACGATAAATTATCCTATTTTGATAAAAATTCATAATCAATTGTTGATAATATGACCAATAAACATCACTTCTTATTGTTTTTTTTTAATATAACAATTATCTTTTTGTGGCTTAAATATACTTATCTATCTTCTATAGTAGGTAATATAGTATTTCCCTTTTTAGTTATATTTATTATTATTTAGTATTTACACATTTTAAGAAAGTTATTAATACAATAAAGCTTCCGGTATTCTCACTCTCTCAGAAAAACAAACTCAAGCGTTTTTTATCCCGGTTTTCTGAGAGGCCGTCGTATTTCCACAAATAAGCATTACCGATATGTGGACCAAATAGACAATTACCAGTGATGATAATGATTATACACTATATTATTAAATTATTATTATTATCTCTTCTAGTAGTCGACGGAAAAAATGTAGCAGTCAGCATTAAATATAATATTATAGTGATGATGATCATGAATATAATTTTGACCATAGCTAAATTTCAAACACAATATATCGGTGCACAAAACTATGAGGAGTACCTGTGTCACCATAATAATATGTTGGTGTATCGTAAGAAGATGGTGGTGATGATGATGATGATTACTGTAAGTGGTACATATGCTTACAGTTCTTTAAACAATGCCAACATTTCTAAATGTGTATCTTTAAAGACTGATTCTGTTCAGTGCTTTTGGATCTAGGGTACACCTTGGCGCAAAATTTTACTTACTATAAAAGTCAAAATCACTATGTGCTTATAATTTTCTGGAGTTCTCTCGATTCCTCATGGATCCCATCATCTGGTCAGACCTTGGTGACTAAGGGACCAGTTTCGAATTATATCCTTTACAACAACAAAATAACTTTGAAAATGCTTCGACAAACGGCAGAGTAATATTCAAAGATATACGTGTCGGTGTAAAAGACAATGAGAAGTACCTATTATCAGCATAATGTGATGGTGTATGGTGTGACGAAGGTGGTGATTTATGATGATTACTTTAATTGACATAGTGACATAAGCTTTCAGTTCTTTAAACAACGCCGAATCTCCAAACATGTAACTAGAACGACTCGGGTGTTCTGTTCAGTACTTTTGGATCCAGGGTACCTTGGTGCAAAATCTATATTTTTGGTAGTATATGCCTAGACTACTTCAGAAATAGTCAAAATCAATATGTGTCCATATAAATTTCGAGGAGTTTCCTCGATTCCTCATGGATTCCATCATCAGGGCACCGCTTTGGTGTCAAAAAGACCAATTGGAGATTATATACCCTATACAGCAAGAAAATAATTTTGAAAATCGATCCAGAAAGGGCATATAATCTCCAATTGGTCTTTTTGACACCAAAGCGGTGACCTAATGATGGAATCCATGAGGAATCAAGGAAACTCCTCGAAATTTATATGGACACATATTGATTTTGACTATTTCTAGTCCCAATAAGAGTGCCCGATTTAAATTTGGCGCCATATTTGAGCAAGTGGCAGCTCTGAAACTTGACAGCTGTCATCTATGATTGTTCCGATTATTAAATATGGAGCTTTACACAAAAGAACGACGCGTTATCATTGTGAAAACCCATTACAAAAATCGGGAAAGCTACGCTGAAACCGCTCGCAAACTTCGCGTAATTTTCGGTCGTGAAAGTGCATCAAATGTGTCAACAATTCGAAGAGTGATCAATAAATTTGAGGAAACTGGGTCGATTACGGAAGGCAAGTCTCCTGTGCGTCGGCGTACCGGTCGGTCTCTCGAAAACATCGCTGCTATAAACGAGAGTGTCGCCGAAAACCCGGGAATATCAATTCCGCCGAAAACCATGATAACAGAGTTCTTGTGGCCCCAATTGGAAGGACTGGACCTGGACGACATGTGGTTCCAACAGGATGGCACGATCTGCCACACCGCCCATGAAACAATTCATTTATTGGAGGAAAAATTTCCGGACCGACTAATCTCCCGAAATTCCGATGTCAACTGGCCACCGAGATCTTGCGATTTAACGCCTTGCGACTTTTTCCTTTGGGGTTTTGTTAAATCTCAGGTCTATGCGAATAAACCACGAACAATTCCCGAGCTAAAGGCCGAGAACCAACGCGTCATCGGTGAGATAGAGCCGCCACTCTGTGAAAAAGTTATCGAAAATTTCATGAAAAGAGCAAGGGTCTGCCGCCAGAGCCGTGGGGGCCATATGCAGGATATTCTATTCCATACTTAACGGAACGTGTACTTTATAACGCAATAAAAATATCACCTCTCGCTCAAAAAATATGTGTTTTTTCTTAAAATTAAATCGGGCACTCTTATATTATAAACAGCCGAATGTATAACCGCCTCCTTTTTTGGAAGTCGGTTAGTTAAATTTTAGTTTAGTAGAGTAACCAAAATGCATTAGTGAGAACCGCATTCAAATCGGTTAGCCGTTGACTTCGTACGCGCAAAAACTAATATCGCGGGAACTGTATATTTTTTCGCAATAAATACAAGGGCTGCACTAAAAGTATCGGGAATGGAATATTTCCACTGTTCCTGTCATATTAAAATCTTTATAATTTAAAACTCCTTGGTTTTAAAAATCGAATACCGTTTATTTATTTAAAAAAAGATTCTTGGCCTTGTCACATGGTCTTGTCAAACTTGTTTAGTCGTTGAGAAAATGGAATTGACTCGAGATAATTCTAGAGCGATGATTTATTATTACTTTCGAAGTGGTTTAACACAAAAACAGTGTGTTGACCGGATGATTTCTGCATTTGGTGATGAAGCCCCATCCAAAATCACAATTTATCGCTGGTTTGCTGAATTTCAACGTGGACGTGTCAAGCTCAGTGATGATCCCCGTCAAAGTCGTCCAAAAACTGCAGTCACCCAAGAAAACGTTGATGCTGTGCGTAAGCTAATTGAGGAAGATCGACATGTGACATACCGCGAAATTCAGGCAACTTTAGACATTGGCATGAGTCAAATACAAATAATCTTGCATGAACAATTAGGTGTAAAAAAGTTGTTTTCCTGATGGATACCGCATTTCCTCTGTGAAGAGCAAAAAGCGGCTCGCGTTACTTGGTGCGTCAGAACTCTCGAAAGATTCCACGCAGGATCCTCAAATGCTGTATACAACATCGTATCAGGTGACAAATCCTGGATATACGCGTACGAACCCGAAACAAAAAACCAGTCACGAGTTTGGGTGTTTGAAAATGAGTTAAAGCCAACAAAAATTGTTCGTTCACGGAGTGTTGCAAAAAAAATGGTGGCCACGTTTGTCTCCAAAACGTGGCCGGCCATGTTGCGACTATTCCTATTGAACAAAGAATTTATAATATATATTAATTAATTATACAAAGAACGGTTAATGCAGAATGGTATGCTAACATTTGTTTGCCACAGGTCGTTTCTGAACTCCGTAAAGAGAACTGCAACCGCCGCATCATTCTCCATCACGACAATGCGAGTTCTCACACCGCGCACAGAACAAAAGAGTTTTTAGAGCAAGAAATCATATAATTATTAGACCATCCGCCGTACAGCCCCGACCTAAGCCCTAATGATTTCTATACTTTCCCTAAAATAAAGAATAAATTGCGTGGTCAGAGATTTTCATCACCTGAAGAAGCTGTGGACGCCTACAAAACGGCCATTTTGGAGACCCCAACTTCCGAATGGAATGAAAATTTCGCGGAGAATACTTCGAAAAGCAATAAATACATTTTTAAATAGTAATGTTGTGTCACTTCCTTGATTCCCGAAATTTTCAGTGCCGCCCTCGTAGTAGTAAATATGTTAATCAAGGGTCTAAACTATTACCTTTTCTTAAATTTCATCAAAATCCATTCAGTAGATTTTGAAATTAGCGCGTACAAACGTACAGACAAACAAATAGACAAAAATTCTAAAAATCATTGTTTTGGGTTCTATATCGTTCATAAAGCCCCACTGTAATTGTTTTTCTTATTTATCTTCCATGTACAGACAGCGACCAGTTACAAATTTATCATATTATGTTTGCTACTATTGAGTTGTTGTGTTGTTGTCAGTAAAGTGAAAATACCATTTCCCGTGGCGCAGGCTATAATGGAGCAGCATTCATCAACGGGCGACTCGAAGCATAGTGGATCGTTGAGGCGCCTGCCGCGACGGATGAAAGGGCTCTGACATCTCGGCGCACACTCGAACTGCCCGCCGGGTGTACATTCACATGTTTCTTCGCAGCCACGATTTATTTTGTCTCCGACCTAAAAGTAGGTTATAGCATTTTCGACATGAAACATGCAGAATTTTTAAGGATTACTCATAAATTCAAAAGTAAAAAAATATGTTATGACTCGATATGTCAATTGATATTTCAATCAACATCAACTTTGGTTTCATTGTAAAACATGTTGTTTTTATATCATACATACCTTATATGTTACTCCATTATCAGTACAGGTTTCCAATTCATCCGTTCGGTCAACATTCAACAATGGATGGAATGGCTCTTGAAGATTTGAATAAAACTTATCTGGTATCTTATGTTTTTCCTCAACTTCATGCTCTAAAGATGTTTCTTCGCCATCGTCCGCATCCAAATCAACATCACTGAGATCACTAAAGAATTTCTTAGAATTTTTAGAATCCGTTTGATTATGTAAAATATTTGCAAAGTTTTGTAATTCATCTACGTTTAGATTAAGCAGTCTTGGTTTTGGTTTTGAATTTGAATCTGTAACTTCATTAGTCCCAACAGTGGTTGTTACAACCCCAGTAGTTGTAATAGTGACTGGTGTTGGAGTTGTTGTTGTCGATGTAGTGGTTGTTACCGGTTCAAGAGGTTCTGTTTTCTCTGTGACAAGCTCCGATGATAACGGTAGCAAAGGATCCCCATCGGCAATCGCAAGTTTGCCTGAAAGCAATTGATTAAAATTAAATAATAAAGTTAATCAGTCATTATTTCTGTTCATGTACATAAAAGTTTTCTTATGTACATAGAAGTTTTCGTTTAAATGCCTTCGGATCAGGCTACATGGCTGATTTTTATTACAAATTTGAATAGTACTCTAGAATATGAGTAAGTTCTCGGCATAAACATTATATTAAAAATCAATATTTTCAAAGATACAGTGATTTGTTTACAGAATTTCGCAAGTCTCGTGAAAACGCTTCATACAAAAGTCACCATAGAAGAACTAAAGTAGTATGAAATATATCGGTCACAGGAACATAAATGCTAATATCTTCGCGTTTAAGTTGATACTTACATACAGAAATATTTTACCCTACCCTACTGAAAAGTACTGAATGAGTGGGAAAAAACTATGTGAAATCATATTTATTTATAAGACATAGCTAATATTATATTAGATACAAACATGTTCGATATAATATAAAATATCCAATGTAGCTTTAACCATATAAGTGAGTTCGCTAAAAGCAGGTCATGCTATTCGAGCTTAGAAGGTCAACACTCAACGCCTACTAAAGCATTTATTTCTTGAAGATTCATCGATTTGTCAATATTATATTAAATTTTATAATCTAGTGGTTTTGCAGTCTACACCTGCAATATTTGAAACCTAACAATAATAATATAATAATTATCAGTAAAGGCTCTTGCTAAATACAAAATATAAGTAGTTTAAGCAAAACAAATGCTTATTCTTATAGCTGCCAATTTTGAATAGTATTTTTTCCTTTTATAATAATTATGAATATTTAATAGATTATTATTTTGCTCAGCTTAACGAAGAAATTATGTAAATTAAAATCAAGTAAATTGTATGAAAGTAGCTTGTTTACCGTAACATAGATTTTTTAAATTTCACTTTCGTGGTCATTAAAATACACATAATATAGTTTAAAAAAAATTATTGCATTTTTTGTTTCTTAACTGCTAATTTGAAGATAATAGCATATTTTATCAATCTCTACAAAGCAGAAAATTTTCATTTGTACTCTTTTACGCCACTTATCGCATACAAAATATATGGTATTTCTGAGTTCTGAATAAAACCAGACTTCGTAAAGCTATAGCAAAGTTATGTAGAATCAAGCGCAATGAAAAGGATGTTGTAGGTCTAAACTTAAAAGTGACCTCAACCTGCAACTAGAACGCGTGGATACTAGATTGTCGTTTGAAATCGATCCGCAAACGATCTAAAGTTATACATAATGCAACACCGTCGTAGAGTATCATCAGCGTTCACTTCTAAAATATAGCATATATCGATCTTATCATCGAATACGCGGAAGAGTAAAGTATCGCTCTCGATCTGTGAAAAAGTTGACTCACGCTGGTTTTCTGACAGGACATGGTATATCTCCGTTTTACGGAGTAGTAACTGCAAGGAACTCTTATAGTTTCGCTCTGTCCGGCCGTCCATCCGTCCGTCTGTTAATAACTCCCTCCCTTAATAACTTCGGTAATTATGAATATAAATAGCCGAAATTTTGTATGGTTATAAAGTGAATTTAGAATTCATTTCTGGCATTATAAATTAATTATAATTTTGTATTTTATACTCCCATATATGGCTCCCAATACAATATGTGAAGTGGGGATGAAAATGTTTTATTTTCATTCTACCCCATCGTGTGTGGTATCGTTGAATATGTCATTTTAAATAAATATGAGGTTTGATACATGACTTTTTTATAATATAAACCATTTTCAAGAAATCGACCTCCAAATTGGTTTAGAAGTTGGAATTTGTAAACTAAAAAGGGATACTTAGTTACAAGTTTCTGTTCACATGCTTGGTTAAGTTAGGAGCTAGGACTTGTTACTAACGTTTTATTCTCAGTATACAGGTCACGGACTCTCCGATCAGAAAACCTTTGCGGGAATGTTCAGGTCAATCGGATCTCCGGTCTAATAATAATCCTAATTTGGTATGTGTGGCCGAGTATGTCCTCAGATCTTCATGCGTGACGAACGACCAGCTGTGGTGCCA
This sequence comes from Phengaris arion, assembly GCA_963565745.1. Classification (NCBI taxonomy): domain Eukaryota; kingdom Metazoa; phylum Arthropoda; class Insecta; order Lepidoptera; family Lycaenidae; genus Phengaris; species Phengaris arion. The sequence goes on along the minus strand of OY751435.1, from coordinate 10,992,052 downwards.
GAGACCAGTAATGCGAGTATTTGCTTATTGACATTAGCAATTAGGCCACGGCCTTACATAGACGTGTCTTTGTGATCTTAGATGCAAAGGACGTTGAATGCCCGAGACCGGTTCCGAACCTCTCTGTTTATAAACTGCAATAGCTCTGACCGATACCTCAAGTACAAATTACTGACACATTATAAGTGATATGGTATTTTGTAAGTCGTGTCTTGATTATAATGTGTTGTGTATGGTGTACCTACCACTATTATAAATGTGAAAGTTTGTGAGGATGAACGTATGGAAGGATGGATGGATGTTTGTTACTCATTCACGCAAAAACTACAAAATAGATTGTGATGAAATTTGATATGGCAGTTGTTTGGGCTCTGAATTAAAACATAGGCTACTTTTTATCCCGAAAAAGTACAGTGTTCCCGTGGGACATTTTTATCGCGAACGGAGCCACGGGCAAAAGCTATTTTTTCGTAGCTTTGCTTATATTTAGGTATACACTAATCCCTATACTATACATGAATAAAAAACTGGACAAGCAGGGAGCAATCGCGTAGGGTGGGTTCCGTACAAAACGGCAAAAAAATCACGTTTGCAGTATGGGAGCCCCATCAATACATCATCTGTGAAAATTAAGTTAAGAAGGTACATCCTGGTGACAGACAGGCGGACGGACATACAGACAGCGAAGTCTCAGTAATAGAATCCCGTTTTTACCCTTTGGGTACGGAACCCTAAAAACTAAATTATGTTAATTTTCTTAGAGACTTATGTGTGCATCCAAATTCCAAATTCTAATCTTGTTTACTTGAGAAACTGAGAATAGTGAAAGGAAATTTCACCGTTAACTAGTTAATACTGTTAATAAATAAAATAATAAAGCATAATGCATTTATCAGGCGAAAGGAGAGCAAAACATGATCTAGAATCTAGATTAACCTCATTTCTGTCTTGGCTTGACAATCCATTTATCAACATTATTGATGGATATTATCTTACTACACGCTGATATCGTTTTCATTCAGATTTAAATCCATGAATACTTAATGCTGTGATAGATTTTAGTCTCCCAACTCCCAAGAAGCTCGTTTATTGTATAGTTCACAGAAGTAGCGCTTTCGTCAGTAAATACTTGGGCATTTTAAGCGTTATACAAATAAAATCACGGTAGACAATTTTCTCAGGTGAGTAATAGGAGCACGACATGCGCGTGTCCGTGTGAAATATTGCGCAAGTGCATCCGTCTCAGATGGCGCGACTTCTGAGGTAGGTAAGGAAATCCGTTACCAATGCCAGATGGACGTCCGGTGACCGCACTTAACTCTTCTAACTTTGGTGTATAGACCCAGAGAATTTTAAGTTGAAGGCTTAAGATCATAATTATTATCCAATAAAAAAAAACAATCTGAGCATGTCAGGACATGTCTAAGGAGGGTTCCGTAAGTAGTATATATTAACGCGCAATAGGTTTTTTTTTCTTCAAAAATATTAAATCCAGCTTATTAACTATTTAAGTATGTATGCCAAGCCTAAATAGGCATAAGGGCGTGATGAAGAAGTAGAAACGTTTAACTGGGTTTCAATAAACATCCACCTACAGCCTGGCAAAAAAGAGTGGAATAAGGGTGGGCGCCCTCGCCTCGCGGGGATACAGTATGTTATATAATCTTATATTAATTCAATATATTTAAAATAATTAAATCATTCCAATCTAATAAGCATATAAAATGATACAGTTTTAGTTCCTGCTGTCACCGCGTCATACTATTTTTTTCCAAACTGTACTTACTACAATAGCTTCCAACAATATATTACTTGGTGACTTGACAAAGCTTTAACGACCTTGCAAACAGTATAACGACGACAGCGACAGACAAGAGACCATCAGGTGAACACAAAGCGATCTTCAATAGATAATTATTTGTGCTTTCACATCGATGTTCTGTGGCCATTCGCGTCGCACGATTTCGGCACCAGCAGGGCAAGGTCAGACTAATTACGATGGCACAAATGTATTGTAGCAGATCGGTAGAGAACCCATGAAACTTTCATCTCTAGAAACGAATTTCTTAACATCAATCGAATCGAATCGAATCAAAATCCAGCCAAAGTTTTGATTCGAACAGCCAACCTTCTTATGAGATGTATATTCTTAGCACTATTTAAAGCATTCATCTGAATGCTAGTTGAGATAATTTACCTAAGTATTATTAAACTAAATTGTGGTAGACATTTTAAAAATATTGGGCATCTTATGTTCCTAAATGTCTTATTGAGTCCAAATTCTACAAGAGGGAAGTTACGAGGGCGGGTCAATAAGTCCGTGACTTTTGGAATAAAATACAGATTTTTTGATAAATAAATCATTTTATTTTTCAACGTAGTCCCCCTTGAGCTCTATACACTTTGTCCAACGCTTCTCCAATTTTTTTATCCTTTCCAAAAAATATGATTTGTCGAGGTCCTCAAAATAGGCCTTTGTTTGCGAGATGACTTCATCATTGGAGTCAAATCTTTTTGCACCGAGCCATTTTTTCAGGTTTGGGAACAAGAAGTAGTCACTCGGAGCCAAATCTTGAGAATAGGGTGGATGTGGGAGCAATTCATAGCCCAATTCATGGATTTTTGCCATGGCAACTGCACATGTGTGCACCCTTGCATTGTCTTGGTGAAAAAGAACTTTTTTCTTGGCCAAATGAGGTCGGTTTTTTTTCAAATCCTCATTGAAGCGGTCCAATAAGTTGGCATAATATTCCCCATTAATTGTTCTTCCCTTTTGAAGATAGTCAATGTGGATTATCCCACGTGCATCCCAAAAACAGTCGCCATAACTTTATTGGCTGACAAACCCACCTTGGCCTTATTTGGCGCCGATTCACCCTAAGAAACACACTGTTTTGACTGTTGTTTGGTCTCTGGTGTGTTGTGATGGATCCATGTTTCGTCCACGGTTAAAAAACTCCTCCATATTGTGATTAAACAACGCCAAACCTTCCTGTGAAGTTGTTACACGATTGCGTTTGTGGTCGACTGTCAGCAAACGCGGCACCCATCTTGCGGAAAGCTTTCTCATGCCCAAGTGATCATTCAAAATTGAAACCACTGAGTCATGCGAGATGCCTATGACTTCCACAATCTCTTGCACTTTCAATCTTCGGTCGGCCAACACCATATCGTGAATTTTTTCGATTGTTTCGGGTGTAGAGACCTCAACTGGGCGTCCAGGACTTTCGGCATCTTCAGTGCTTGTACGGCCACAACGAAATTCAGTAAACCACTTTTTTACCATTGAAATCGATGGTGCAGAGTCCCCATAGTATTTATCAAGCTTAGCCTTGGTCTCGGTAATGGTTTTTTTTCGCAAAAAATAATGCTTAATAAGCACACGAAATTCACTTTTTTCCATTGTTTCCTTAAGTTACTGGATAGTCTGATAAAGATAGCTGTAAAACACAAACTAACTGACGCAGCAAGTTCAAATTTTGATAGGAGTCAACTGACAGATGCCTGTTGACAGGAGTAGTGTTGCTTTTTCAGTGAGGAGGTTAGAAATTCAAAAAGTCACGGACTTATTGACCCGCCTTAGTATTACTAAAGTGATCTGCAATTTAATTCGTATCCAAAATTAGCTGGCAGGCTTTATAATAGCTTTGACCCTATGACCTTGAATTTCTTGTGGTTATTAACTCAAAACATTATGTGGAGAGATTTTATGTTTATGGGGCCGCTATATGGGTTCAGGTTAGAATCGTTATATCACCTTTTTCTGTATCCACCGTATGAATCAGCCCACATATTTGCAACAGGTATAAAACCTTTGTGGGTTTCATTCGGATTTTGTTCGTAAAAAATTGTATATCCCCCGATTTATCTGCCAAAAGAGTACGATTCGCTTACCTACGAGATACGCTTTGAGGACGAATTTAGTATACATCTGATAACAATGATCTCGTACTGCTTTAGTTTACGATGTCCGGTTTGATATGACTTTTATCCCATTGGATGCAATTGTGCGAGAACTTGCAGGTCCAATATATATTTCTATTACAATTATGACGATATATTGACCTAGTGGAATGTGTTGGCGTTTGACGAATACTACAATTATTGTTGCATTAGGCAGAAACTTTTCAATAAGCAGATATTTCCTGCGACCTTTTACATTTTGCTGCGAACCGTACATTTTGCTGCGTTAAAAATGTAGCCTAGATGTGGTAACTGGCAATCCAGAGCCTAAGCTACTACCATACTCAATTTCATCAAAATCCGTTCAGTAGTCATTAGGTACGTGAAAGAGTAAACATCCATACATCCATAAAAACTTTTGCGTTAATAATATTAAGTAAGGATTTTTTCGTCGTCGATGAATGGTGATTTCGAAAATATTTTAAATTGAAAAACGTTAGTATGCATTAGGCATATGGAGTTTGACCTTTTTTCAATGTGACCACGGTCACCCTTCCTAGTTGAAACCACGAAATGCTTAACATGAGTTAACGCTACGACCACAAAGCCTTCTTCTAATTAGAACTTCTCACAAATTCCTCTTTGTGTATTATGCTTCAATGATTAGATAATAGCTACGTAAAGTTTCAGCCAATTCAACTGATTATGCGAAATGTCTTTGGATTGATACTGAGTATTTTAAATGTCTTCAGATTTATATAACTTTTTTATTTATGAACCGATTGAAATAAAACAAACACTAAGTTCTAAGTGGAGCTAACTAAAACACTCTAGTGGAAACCGCATTCAAATCGGTCAATCCGTTTCTGAGATTAGCGTGTTCAAACATACAGACAAACAGACAAAAATTCTAAAACTCGTTGTTTTGTGTTCTGTTTTGTTCATAAAGCCCCTATAATAGTTTTACTCATATAAAGACGAGACTAGTTATTATATGTATTGACTAGTGATTGATTGATAATAGTAATTAATAACACGCCTGGTGCCAAGTCACCAGTCTTATAATATACAAGATTTACCCGCGGCTCCGCCCGCGTATATACAGTATTCCCACGTGAACACTGTACTTTTTCGGGATAATAATTAGTTCATGTGTTAAGAGCTTAAAGTACTGCCGTACCAAATTTCATCTAAATCCGTTCCGCAGTTTCTGCGTGAAAGAGTAACAAACATACATCCATCTTCACAAACTTTCACATTTATATTATTATACAATAGTAGGAGGATTAAAACCAGTTTTATAGGTAAAGCATCAAACAATATAAAACAGGAATCATTTCTGAAAGAATGGCAGACGGTTTACGGTAGGTATCCATTTCTGGTGAGGTCATTATAAAATAAAAAACAATAACTAATGAACCTCGGCAAAACATTATAAATGTGTTCTTTTACTTGCACAAAAACTGTTCAAACATTTAAACGGGTATGAAAACAAAAAATGCGGCTTCTTTTTTTAAAAAAAGCTGTGAAGTCACGACTTTAATTCTTTAGATTCGTCATAGGTAAGTTTTTGTTACCATCAAAATATTTTTGAGCTAGAAAAAATATATGGATTTCCGTATTTTTAATACTATATCTAGGTAATTTGTCTATCCGGAGCATAAAGTCCCAGCCTTATAACCGTAATAATTGCCTGTGTTGTTATAAGTACCAACTTTATTAATTTTCTAAATTTCTACAGTCGAAATTTGAATCCATTTGAAACAAAGCTCCTTAAGAACTTTCAGTAAAACTTCTACCACTTTACTGAATCGAATGACTTGACTCATTGACTGCACTGACTATTAAGTTGTAGTTGAAAACCTATACGAGAATTCTTTTTGCCTGCCTTTTTAACTTGACAGTGACAAAGCCGTAACGCCATCGATAGACTATAAAAATATATGACATTTGACAGTTGACACTTCACAACTGACGGCAAAAATATCGTTGAAATCAAAGCAAAACCTAAATGTCGTCTCAAAAGTGAAGACGATTCGACAGATTTTTTCGAATTTTAACGAAGACAACTTGGCTAGAGGCCCTGATCACAGAAGACAACAATAATCGTCAAATTCAAATGCCAGTCGTGTCGGTTATTCGTCCCACTAGGTTTTGGGAGTAAAGGATCTAAAAAAGGATAATAAAGGATAATATTCTTGTGTACTGCGCTCACACTTGGACTCTATAAAACAACTCCTACGTAGCTGGTCTGATTTCAATAAACTGGCCACCGTCACCGAAATTGGTGTGGGGAGCTATTATTATTTGCTAAAATATGGTAACATTGGTTTGCGTCTACTTATTGGTCACAACTCAAAAGTATTAACATAAAAATATATTATCATACTCACCGAATTCCGTCTCGCAGTCGGTGTAGTCGTGGTTGCAGTCGATGGTGTAGGCGGCCGCGCAGGCGAACACGGCGCACCACAGCGCGAGCGCGCGCAGGCTGCTGGCCATCACCGCGCCATCTGCCGGACAATTCAACTAAATTAATTAACAAAATAGACGGGAAATGAAATAATTATATATACTATTTCTACTCTGAATATAACTACAACTAAGTATATGTCCATACTCTATTGTACAGGTACCTAATTCTACTGTCGCAATCAATATAATTTATTCTTAATAGTATTTTCATTTCTGTCTCAAAATAGTTTTAAGGTAACTTTCTTGTTATAGCGCCGCGCCGCCGCGCCTTACAGTTTTCCGAGGTGTTCACGCACTTTTCGCAGGTAAAGTGTAGAGCTGCCGTAACACTAGTACGCACTACGTACCTACTGTTCATTTATTGCAAAAAGCTGCTTGTTATTATATTCATATATAAGGCGGGACAGTTATTCATCCAATTTCAAATTCATCTGGGGGTCTAAAAAGGACACTTTGGGTGTTTCATATAATGTATCATGTTTTTTTCCGTTGGTAAGTACGTGAAACATTTTGAATTTGCTATAAAATAATATGATACTGTTGTTTTAAAAACGACTGAAGGACTTTGTATCCATAGGCGTCCATAAATATAAAATAAAGAAATATTCTGCTAATGTATGATTTGTTTATGATTCATCTAATGTTCTGTTCTTAGACCCCCAGGACTTACAATATAAAAATCATCAGTCGTCGTCAAACCTGCAAGTGGCATATAGGTCAGTGTACCATAAGCCTCATCGTGGCCGTGGGCGAACACCATTGTGTAGTTATCAATCAAAATTATGTAACCGAGTTTCCCTTTCAATGAGGTAATGTAGTCACTCGACCTGTATAAGATTCATGAATAAATATGTGGATCAGAGAGTTCTCATCCTTCTTCGGTTTATTTGATAATTATAGCTTAATTGTAATACTTAAACGTCCATCTTTTTCACGTGTTCTAATTCAAAAATAATTCTACACCCTACGTCCTGTCATTATAATACTTTTACGGGACGGTGAAAAGTCATCATAGGACGGTGAAAGGTCATATAAATCTATTACCCGCACTGTGAGCCAAAGGCAAAATTACTTATCGAAAAATTTAAAAAAATGAACGAAACGAACGAAAGATGCAATTTGAATGTGTATTGATATTTTAGTTCATCAGTGGTGATGGGTAAAATAGCGGTAAATCGAAGTGACTCGCGTCCTCTCGCGGAGTCGGAAACTCAAAGTTTTTGCACGTCACTTTCGCTAAACACGAATAAATAACTTCCTAGCTCTATATATTGTCTATGATGCCCTCTAAATTATCTCGCCACTTTCATTTGAATATCATTATGAAGTCAGAATAGTGCCTACTCATGGTTTTCCTACCTTAAGAATGGGTTTGAAACAAATGTAGTCTACACACAATACATCAATTAAATGCGATGTAAACTTGACACTAACAAACTCTTATCCCATTCCCGTAATTGTCTACTAATAAAGACGGTATTTTTATTCTTTAAATACTTCACTCCAGTAACCTTGTACTAGATAAAACACAGCATAATCATTAGGATATAATCTGATCTAATTGAGAATTCCCACGTAACACAGCATTCAATAATAAAACACTGATGCTTGTGATAAATTAACACAAAAGTTAACCTAGTTTTTATTATATGATAGTTAATTCAGTGATTTTACTTAAAATATAAGAAAAAAATCTACTTATATAATAAATTCGTAACTGGTACCGTACCTACATGGAAGATATATAAGAAAGGGGGGCATTATGAACGACTTAGAACCCAAAACAATGGTTTTTAGAATTTTTGTCTGTTTGTCTGTACGTTTGTACGCGCTAATCTCAGAATCTACTGGACGGATTTTAATAAAATTTGGTATGTTAGTATTAGACTCCGCATAACACATAGGCTTTGTATTGCGGAAAAATTTTGGTTCCCGCGATATTTGTTTTTGCGTGTAGGTCAACGGCTTAACCGATTTGAATGCGGTTTTCACTAATGGGTTTGGTTTGCTCCACTTAAAATTTCATTTCATTTCAATCGGTTCATAAACATAAAAGTTATGTCAGTCTAAAGAATATGCTATAGAATAACTAAACAGTTGAATTGGCTGATAATTTACGTAGGTATTACCTAATTACTGATGTATATATTAATATACATCAGTAATTAGGTATTAACCAGAAGGAATAAGTGAGAAGTTCTATTATGTCGTAGCGCTAACTCATGTAAAGCATTGCCGGTCGTGGATTCAACTAGGATGGGTTACCATGATCCCAAATATTTTTAATGTCAAAATCTATACGCCTAATACCTATTAACGTTTTCCTACGACATACGATACGACAACGAAGATATGCTGACTTATAATATTATAAACGTGAAAGTTTTATGTATGGATGTTCGTTACTCATTTCACTGAACGGATTTTTGATAAAATTTGATATGGTAATAGTTTAGTCTCTGGATTAACACATAGGCTACTTTTGCAAAAGTACGGTTCTTCCAGGATTTCTTTTTCGCGTAGGTACGAAGTTGTGGCTAACATCTGGACTATATTAATATTATAAAGAATTAAAGTTTGTTTCTTTGTGAGTTTGTGATTTACCAGGATTGTAAGGGATTAATCTCTGGATCTATAACAACCGATTTTTTAAATTCTTTTACCAATAGAAAGCCATATTATTTGTGAGTGTCATAGCCCAAACCCAAACCCATTTAAGCCAAAAAATACGGTAGGTACCGAATTCAAAATTATAAAGATAGTGTAGAGAAATTGTCAAAATTTTTGCCGAATTTAAAAGGGGAATTATTTAGAGAATAAGATTTATTTCATAATTTTTTGTGCATTTTTACTTAGGAAGTCGGTTTTCATTTTTTGTTTAAAAATAATCATTTTTCCCTTTTTTTGTCTTAACATTAAGAAGATGGAGTAGAGAAATAGTTCAAGTTCTACCCGAATTTAAAAAGGGATTAATTTAGAAAATAAGTTTTATTTCATACTTTTTTGTGCATTTTTACTTTGGAAGTCGGTTTTAATTAGCATTCAAAACTCATTTTGCATATTATGAATAGTAGAGAAAGTAGTAGAATCAGCCAATTTATTCCTAGTCAATCAAATTACATAAGAATATTTCGCCTATGTGTTCGCGTTATAACATAACATAACATAACATAACAAAAAGTAGCCGATAATTGCTACAAATATATTATATGGCATAAAATGTAATTACTATAAAATGGCTGTCAAAAAAAGATATTTATAATTTATAGCAATATATTTATGGTTTAAAAATATTATGTGCAATATTGTAAGAAACTTAAAGTAGATATACTGTGTTCTCACAAGCCGCGCCGCGCAGACCCAGTTTGCACAATGCGCTGTGAAAACAGCTGCCAATTGGGGACGATTTCTTAACAACACAGTCTTCTCATACCACAGAATCTATTGTTCTTTAAACGTATTTGCGTCTAGATTTAGACCTAGTCATTTTACTATCATAAACTTTTGAGAACTAAGGTTTTATCTAAGTTTGGTCTAGTAGTATATTTTTTGACTCCTGACCTAACCTTTGATTGAATTGTTTAATATTTAATTACACTTTTAATAATAATGTTACAGGCTATTCAGATTATCTACTAAATCCATTCAATTAGTTTATTTAATATTATTAATATTAACATATCCCGGTAGTATATAACTTTAGTATAATTTGACATTTAACAACTACTAAACGATTAACATACTATAATATAACACAACAAACTTCTTTCCCTCTACTAATTAACTTGTTTTTCACATACCATAATATTAAAGGAAAATTTCCATAAGCTCTATGTAGAGCGTGGAGCCGTGGACTCACGCGGTGGGCTTGTGCGAAGAATTTCATTAAAACCGTTTTACATAGTTTTAAAAACAAAACAAAATGGTCGCGTGTTTCTTAACCGATGGTTCCCACGATCACAATACACATTTTTTCTTGTCTAATCGGTCAAAGAGATTTCGTAACTTATTGTGTACGAAACCACCATTGTTCGTATCAGTGAATTATTAACATTATTTACTTGAGACTTTACATTGGATCGAATAAGATAAATAGTAATCCTTGGAATGATTTTGCTATTTGACTGCCACACTATTTTTACTCAGGAATTTTTTGTATTCTTTGATATTTTATCAATAAAATTAAAGCACTTTTAGGCTCTAGGAAGACCTATACCTAACTTCTACCTTTGGTGATAATTTCACCAATGCCTGTTTGTGTTACCCGTTTGTCTAAATATTAATCCTTCTCTTTCACTGATACGAACAAGGTGAGGGTAAACATGATATTTAATTAACAATTAGCTTTTGGCGTTGGTAGAATTGGCACTTAGCATTCCTTTTTATTATTAATTCCTCGCCGAATTGATACATTATTTTATTTACCTTGTGCTTATACTAATATATTAATGACAATGACTCTACCTTTTGTACATAATATGGTTTCAGTATTTATGCGACTGTCGAGTCAAAACAAAAGTAAAAGACAATGTTTAAATAAACCGCGATAAATCCAACGGTTTTAAAACTGGTTTGTCTAACCGCTAACGTGTTATTGTACGTTTTAGTGACGACTCGAATTGTTTCCATTTGGGTATCTTCGATGTCTCCGAGACACAAACAGAGCGAGACAACTCTGTTATTTGTTAAATCTAAGGTTGCTAGGTTTTATCTCACTCGTGTAGGCACTAAACTTGTTGGATAGGTCTTAAACATTTTTTTATTAAGTACAGTATCTATAATCTGTAAGTGACAACTATTAAGCCGCACTCTACGCTTTCTAATCATTTGAAATTAAGAGCAACACTTGTAATGTTATAACTTAGCTAGTTTTTGCCAGCGGCTTCACCCGCGTAAATACAGTATTCCACGGGAACACTGTACTTTTTCGGGATAAAAAGTAGCCTATGTGTTAATCCAGGGCTTAAACTACTATCATATCTAATTTCATTAAAATCCCTTTAGTAGATTTTGCGTGAAAGAGAAACAAACATCCATCCATCCCATCCTCACAAACTTTCACATTCATAATAGTAAGTAGGATAGGAGTTAGGACACACTACAATAGAATTAGAATTATTATTAGGAATGAGTTAAACAACACCATTAAACCCCGAAATTCTTTAAATAAAAATTAATACACTTTACAAATGTACATTTTAGCGTAGAACAGTAAAAATATAATAATTTCAACCTGTCCGGCCTGAAAAGAAATAAATGGTATACTTAACTTAAGTGGCTGGCGGTAAATATTTATGATCTTTTCTTAAACTTTAAAGAAAAACTTTCGCGATTGTTGGTTCCAACAATTCGTACTGATGAAAGCACCGCAGTCACTAGCGGTCACTAAGTAATAAAAACCGCCGTTACTTTTACAGTAACAGATAAATTATACTTATCATGGAACATGGCAAAGTAACTTCAATAACAGTGGGGTAAGTAGATAACAGTAAAGACTTTCGTATTTAGATCAATATGCAAAATCATTAGCAGAAATTAGAACCCCGTTAAAACTATAAGACTACTAAGTACTATAAACGTAGTAATTACTAATTATGACGCCATTGAAGTGTTAGTTCCTTATTAAAATAACAATTAAACTGTAGTCGTATAAAGTCAATAGCGTCATCATCATGTTTATGACCAGGAACCTTCAAGTTAATGTTTTTGCTTTAATGACTAATTTTAATATACTATCAGGGAATCTAATTCATAAGCAAGTTGACTGTTGTCATAATTTGTTCGTATTATATTATAACCGCCTCCTTTTTGGAATGCTACCCGCATTATGACATCAAACTGACATGTAATTGAAAATTTGAAAATTTTATTGTAATTTGCATGCCGTCATTATTATAATACAAATAAATTATGAGAACACTCAACTGCTTATGAATTAGATTCCTTAATAGTACCTAATATATCTAAGGACCTGTATCACAATCTACTGATAAGTATTACATAGCTTATTTATATGTTTTGTCTCTGTTGCTCGACATAAAGTATAAGCAGCGATAAAACTTTCGAATAAGCTAATCGACGCCTTATTAGGCGATTGTGAAGCAGGCCCTAAATATATTATATTTCTTGTGTATAGACAAACCGATTGGCCGTTTGATCCGTCTTCACACGCATTTCTAACACAGTCGTGACTTTTGCAACATGCCACCTTTTGCTTCAAGACAGCGCCTTCAATGAGTAAATAAAAGTGCTTATTACTTCGAGTAGGTTCTGTATGGCAAATTGATATGTTTATAATTCTATATTATATGCTTAGGTGATGAGATGTTTTATTATAACTCGATTAAATCAACCGGAAATTAGGAAAAGCTGTAAAATCTTCACTTTCCTAATGGTATGAAGAGGAAAGATTTATTTGTTTGTATGTTTGTTTTGCATTGAATAGGCTCCGAAACGACTGGACCGATTTTGATTAATATTGGCGCAGACTTAGATTAGACTACGGGGAAGGAAAGGCTGCTTTTTATAGCGAAACAAAAGTACGGCTGATTAAATACGGCTAGTAGTAATAAGTCGCGGTAAACATTTCTAAAATAAAATTTCGTTTAGTATACAACAGGCGTGTTGTGATGCTTGTAAACTCTCCTCGGTTATTGTTTGCATATTTTATTGCGTAACTTTTTACCGGGCTGACTGTTGAGGGCTCGCATTGTTATTCAGTTTCCTTGTAAGTACAATCGTGTGGAAAACATCCGCAGCTTATAATCTGAACCCCAATTGTCGTATTTGACTTATTCGGAGGTTGGACCAATCAAAACGATATTGTTTAAAGTTGGTTTTACGTTGAGAGAATGGTGTATTTTGCTGTTTTAACTAATCGAAATCACAAGAACAAAGCATCGAAACTGTATTATTGTAAGATTTAATTAGCACAATCGACCTACAGTAGTCAAAAAACAGGTAGGTACACAGTAGGTATTAAGGAGGTACAGATAAATTATTATTCTTTTCCAATACTTTATTTCAATAACTCTTAAATCCCCTAGAAAATAGTAAACGCAAGCAATTTTATTATTATGCAAATAGTACATTAGAAAGACAAACCAGTATCTACGTATAGCTGTTTTCCAATGAAAAGGTGATTGTTTAATAATTTAGAGCAGATTAAGGGCCTGCTTCACAATCGCCTAATCAGCGACGAATGCTTATCCGGAAGTTTTGTCGCTGCTTACTTTATACTCAGCGACAAGGACAAAACTTCCGGTTAAGCTATTTGACACTTATTTAGGCAATTGTGAATCAGGCCCTTAGTCTAAATTATACTAACTACTGTGGCAATATGTAGTATTATGTACGTATATGTGTACATACTAGTAGTATGTGTGTACATACTAGTAGTATGTGTGTACATACCATTAAGCGCTCGTCGTGAGAGATACGATCTGCTTTACCTGCATAAAGTTGTGCACTCCTTTATTGATGCTCCAAATATTCTATCACAAGTAACAATGAACACTTTGTACAGAACGCGTATTCCAAAAATGTTTTCTTTTCATGTATTGAAAAGCAATACGTCCTACTACAATCCACACTACTACACACACATACTAGAATGTGTCGTACCTATAACGAGTCAGGAATTTCAAATTCGGACATAGACATTTTCTGAACATTTTCTCAGTACAAGAAAACAATCACGGAAATAATGAAAGCCAAGTATTCACCACCTCCTGTGTCCGATTATTAAAAAACATAAAAATAAATAAACAAGTCTAGGTACTTGTCTCCCACCGATTCAGACTAAAAGTTAGTTTCTTTTTTCACTATATGTTGCAATAAGCCGTAGATATCCCCTTTAATATTAATGTAAGTAATCTTTTTATTATTTTATTTTTATTTGTATCAACAATCGAAAACTAATTAAGTTAGGTATACTTTTTTTGGGTTGCTGTCTAGTTTAGCCATTAAGTTTAAGTTTAACTTATCATGCAATGACTGTAACCTGTTTGTGTACTTAATATAAATAAATAAATAAATACTAGCTAACGTGTAGGTACTTCAATTGGCTCTTGAGCTGTGAACGAACAAAAAATACGTGGAATGCATCAAGTAGATCATGTTAACAATAAATCTAGCTGCTACAGATACGGTCCACTTATATTTAGTATCAACAATACCAGTAGGTTGGTTCAATTCCAAAAATACAACCTGCGCAAACAGTGATGATGATGGAGGAATGTCGGTATGTAACATTCGATAGGTCATCGCATATGTATGTTAATACAATACTGGTAGTTTGACTGGTAACATGCGCGCACGGGACAGGCATACTAATTTATAGTCAGCGGGACCACAATATTATTTACTCTGTGCCGGCACCGCTGTGTATGACATAAAATATTGAATAATATACTATCTATTCAATACCACATACATACACATACAGTGCGCGCCAAACGGTTAGAGCTAGAAAGATGAAACTTTGCATGGATTCCATATTTACCACGTCGACAAAGTGTTAAAATAAAATCACGAAACATAATAATATTTGGGGATGATTGAGAGGTTGCTAAGAGGATTTTTTGATTTAGGTATCCGTTTGCGAGATATTCAACTTTAAAAGTTAGTTAATCCATGTTATGAAATTTAAAGGAAAACTATAACGGCTATAAAGCCGTTATAGTTTTCCTTATATAAGCCGATAGCTATATAAGCCGATAACGGCTTATATAGCTTTGTTAGTTTAGGAGTTATATATACCTAACTTGTGAAATTCGTTTACTTAGAAAACTTGGTACAAAAATAACGAAATAATAAGTAAACATGAAAAATATAAAGTATAATATTATGGAAAAAATATTAGTATAATAACATGAAAAATATTAGTATAGAAGTAGTAGCACCCTATGTGCGCATGTTCGACTCGCACTTGGCGGGTTTTCATTCATCGTCCGTTACAAAATCGTTAGCAAATTGGTTTTACAGTAAATAGCTTACAAACCAACTTTGCTTAGCAACAAGGCGAAAACTACATTTATCTAGGTTAGGTGTAACTAGCCTACCTTTCTAGTTTCAAACAAATACCTAAATACAAACTACTCTTACAAATCGTCATGCAAATACATTTTTAATATACGATTAGCGTTTTAGAAAACTACCTAATTATAATTATACTAGAAATAATAGAGAAAGGGAATGCAAATCTAGTGCCAAATTCACATAGGTATTCTTGATTTTTTTTGTTTTTCACGAAGAATGAAATCACCGACTGATGAGATTACAATAAACTTGCATATACCTATCTGCCCAGCTGTAAACGCTCATAATACCACCTTCATCACTATCAATAGGTTACTTTCATCGTCATCATCATCATCGCATTTTCAGTAGGTATAAGCTATCTAGATAGATTATTTTTTGAAAATCTGTTAAGATTAACTTCCCCTTTCTCTTCGTAGGTCTGAAAATAATTTTGGATAAATGGAACTGTTCAGGTTTGAGCACTGCTTTTTATGTTGTATTTTCAACCGACTTCCAAAACACAGGAGGAGGTTATCAATTCGTGTGTATGTTTTTTTGATTGTATGTATGTAACGCGATTACTCCGTCGTGTGTAGACCGATTTTAGAAATTCTTTTTTTATTTTAAACAGTTGACTCCCAAGTTGGTCCTATTGTCACCAAATGGTAAACCTGGTGATGGGTTCCATGAGGAATCGAGAGAAATCCTTAAAAATTAATAAGGATACCTATAGTGATTTTGACTTTTATAGAAGTAAGTCGAGCATATGTTACCAAAAACTGAGTTGTGCTATGATATACCCTGGATCCAAAAGCACTGAACGGCACTCCTCAGCCTTTGATGATACACATTTGGAAATTTCAGCATTGTTTATAAAACTGCAAGCATATGTCACTATTAAATAATCATAATCACCACCACCATCATCTCACCATACATCATGATATTATGTTGATATAGATACTTCTCATAGTATTTTATACTTACCAATATCGATTTCTTTGAACATTCACAGCTACCAAAAAGTGAAATGTTGTGCCAAGGTATACCCTGGATCCAAAAGGACTAAACAGAACTCCTCAGTCTTTAAATATACACGTTCAGAAATCACGTTCAGTATTGTTTAAAGAATTGCAAGCATGTGTCACTATAAATAATCATCATTACCACCACCATCATCACACCATACATCATGATATTATGTTGATATAGATATTTCTCATAGTCTTTTACAGCGATATCGATTTCTTGCAACATTCACAGCTACCAAAAAGTTAAAGTTGTGACAAGGTATATCCTGGATCCAAAAGGACTGAAAAGAACTCTACTGTCTTTAAATATACACGTTTGGAAATTTTAGCATTATTTAAAGAACTGCAAGCATATGTTACTATTGAATAATCATCATAACCATTGCCACCATCATCACACCATACATTATATATGATGAAATAGGTACTTCTTGTTGCATAATGACAACAGTAGTTTTAAGACATGTAATTGTCAATGTCATATTGACAGATGTCACGAGTAAAGCCTATTTACTTAGGTTTATTTCGGATAACTAAAAGGCTATACTCAGTGTAGACTGTAGACGTATTTGTGTTAGACATATCTCATATGTAATACGTATCTGTGATAAGCACCAATAAAGAAGAATATAAGAATTGTTGCTGTATTATTATTATCACCACTCAAGCGTAAGAAGGAAATACAAAATCAAGAGGTCGCAGCCCGCTACACTTCTCTTAGTCTTTTACACCAATATCATCATACCATTGAAGATGATGTGTCTAGCTAGTCTACCGACTAGCTAGACACATCATCATCATCATCATAATTCCTGTCAACACGACAACACAAAAAAGATTTACGAAAATTAGTCCAGCAATTCATGCAATGAATGACTAAGGAAAAATGGGATTAATTTTTATATATTATAAGGTAATCACTAACTACGAGCCAATCACGAGACACGGGCCGGCCGATTCAACATTGGGCACTTTTGACCACAGATATCATTTTTGAAATCGTGAGTGTGGGACCTCTTGCTCCAACTAACTTCATGGCTTTCAGGTATTTTGTACATATGTGCTTAAAATCGACAAATTGAAAACACATGACGTTGCCCGCGACTTCGTGCGCGCCTCGTTCACGGGAACAGTACATTTCGCCGCGATAAAAAGTAGCCTCAGCTGGATAGTAGAATGGTAATTTATGCGCTGTTTACAAATTGGTATCAAGTCCGGACAGATTAATATTTTTGTAATTCTTTTTATTTCCTCTCTTAAATTTTTATTTATTTTTAATTTTTTTTATCGTTCTACTAATACTCCGAGCAAAGTTCGGTCTCCCAGGTACTAGTTAATTATATTTTAATATCACTGAAAAGAATGAAATAAATAAATATTAAATATATATATAAACCGACTTCCAAAGTAAATGCATTTAACATTCTTAATTAAAAATCACTAAAAAGTATGAAATAATTCTTATTGACAAAAGAGTTCCTCTTTTAAATTCTGCTAAAATTTAACTAAGTATTTCTCTACTCAATCTTCTTATTTTTGAAGTCGGTACCAGCCCAAACAATTGTATAAATCCTTTAATCAATAAAGTCGTTATTTTTAACACAACTACATCTTTATACATACAAACAATATTTTAAAGAACTCACGTTCAAATTAGCTGGTAGTTGGTACCGACTTCAAAAATAAGAAGATTGAGTAGAGAAATACTTAGTTAAATTTAAGCAGAATTTAAAAGGGGAAGGAACTCTTTCGACAATAAGGTTTATTTCATACTTTTTAGTAATTTTTAATTAAGAATGTTAAATTCTTTTACTTCGGAAGGCGGTATATATAATTTTTTATATATTTATTTATTTTATTCTTTCTGTTAACTGTAATTGTCTCTTTTAAGTTTTAATTTAAATAACAATGTGAGCATTAATTCTTATATTAATACGTGAAGCAAAAAATGTTTGTCCAGTTTTACGAGAATTGTGTGAACGGAGGAGTATGATATTTGGTACATTTTATGTGGAGGAAAAAATATTAGCTCTCTGCGGTGTGCATATTTTTTAAATTAATGCTTAGAAATACATCAAATTAATTAAAATAACAACAACACGCACTATCTCAGATTATTAACACACACTGCCGTTCGTTTGACAGATACAATCTTGTCACACGTTGACGTTTGTCAATCTGTCACAAGTCACAACATATATTTTTTTCTATCTAAGGCAAAAGAACCCCTATAAAATTCAAAGACAGACACCATCGACCACAGGGCGACCTCTATGCCAAGTGAGTCGCTTCGGTAATACGCTAATAAGTATGATATTTGTTATGCCTTTTAGTAACTACTGTCTCTACTTTGTTCACACTATAAAGGTAGAGAAATCTTCAATAAGAGTGTTTTGTCTTGATAATGCTGATATCATAAACGTAGGTAGGATGGACTTGCCCTTGAACTTAGGCCTTTAAATGAATGTAGTGTAATACTTAGTCCATAAAATAAATGTAAACAATAGTCCATTATAATTTTCATTTAATAATGAGCATAGTAATTGTCATATCTGGGTAGAAAGAGTACGGGCATTAAGCCTGTAATTTGTTTTTATTGCATAAAAAAATTGAAATAAAAAACAGTAGTCCTGGTCCATTCATAATATGAACTAATACTTGAGTTTGCACTCATTGAAAAATTTCCAATTCTACGGTACACAATACCTTGTTACTAACTACATACCCAAAGAATGTTTATGAACTGTGATAATAAGCAATATAGGTACTACAGAAGATTGTACGAAATGTACCGTTGTACGTCGGACAGTTAAGTTTTGAGCGTAAACACCTAGATGTTATGTAAACGACATGCCTCGCTCGCGTGCCTCGCCGCATAAATACTACAGGTTTGTATTACTATGGGGGTAGTCATCCACACGCGAGTCTAGACCCTATCGCGAAGGGCTAAGAGCTCACCCGATGTGCGGTGGCTGTACAAAGTATGTGATTACAAATGCGTTGAGTAAGAGTAATGGAAAAATGCAGCTACATTTATTTTTATATGAACGATCCACGCTGCGATACGACAGCTCTATGGAAGACTACAACTTGTATAGTAAGCTAACAATTTTAACGATTGAGTTTATGAACAGGTAGGTAAAATCTAGTGTTACAGTCTCTTTTTAACCCCTGACGAACACAGAGGGATGTTATAAGTTTGACGTGTCTGTGTCTGTCCGTGGCATCGTATCTCCCAAACGGATGAACCGATTTTGATCTGAGTGCTAAGTGTGAGTTTTTCTTTTTGCATTTGATCGTGAGCGCGTTTGGCGTTTACTTGGAATTTGTATGTGATTTGACTTAGTTGCCGCGTTTACAACTAGGTGGCGCTGTACAAATCACATAAAAATTCCTAGTAAACGCCAAACGCGCTCACGATCGGATGCGAAAAGAAAAACTGACACTTAGCACTCTGTTTTTTTTTGTTTGAAAGCTGACATGATCGAAAGTGTTCGCTCACTGCTTTACAATTTGGGGTTACTTGTATTAATTTTGTTTATACTTTTATACCGTAAATACACAAGACGTACCTACAGGCTACATATTATTTTAAACAACATTTTTAAAAAAATCGCTATTGTGTATGTCCACATACTAAAGAGTGGACTCTACTCTCAATGCTCAGAAAAACGAGTTTAATAAAAACACTATCTCATTTAAATTATCGATTATGTCATAATCGCTTTGCGATAAAACCCTTAATTAAAGATTTAAAAAAAAAAAAAAAATTATCGATTATGTAGGTTATACCTGATTATTTTGGTAACAAGCTTTAAAATTGTTGAATTACATTTTTGTAAGTTGAGTTAATCGTTTTTAATTTATTTTTTATAAAAAATAGTACCTGGGTAACCAAGCTTTGCTTGGTTTTCTTCGGCTTCGGTTTCGAAAAAGAATCATAAATATATTTATCTAACCGGAATTCGAACCCGGATTCGAACATTTACAATTTTCGAACAAAACAAAAAACATGCATAACAAACTCCCATTCGTACTAACGTAATAGATTCGAATTTATTGATATATTGTTGCGCCACGAAAGAATAAAAATGCGCAGTTTCCAGGGATAAGACCTAGCTAGATCAATATTTTTCCCCCCAAAAATCCCTGCATATTATTGTCATCTAATTAATATAATCAATACAATAATTAAGTAGGTACAGTTGTATAAACAGTTCAAAAATTGGGACATTTTCGTGGTACATTTCCCATAACACTATAGTCTGCAAGTTAAATATCATTTATTAAGTTCTCTATAAATTACATCGTAGTAGGTAAATTCCTATTTTGTGTCTAGAGACTAATGAATCGTGCGAGAGCCACGATCTAGCATGAATGTGTCGAATGACGACCTCTGTGGCTCAGTGGTTGAGCACGTGAGTGCTTAAGCCGGAGGTCGAGGGTTTGAATCCCGCCAAAGGAACAAAAAAAATATATGTTCCTGGGTCATAATACAGTGTATGAAATATGTGTACTCGTATAACATAATAAAAATCATAAATATGTGTGTAGTATGTAATATATTAAATATCTTTCCGCTGGCTGGAAGGTTTTCTTTACCACGGGACCAGATTGACGTGGTGTGGAAGCGTCAATAGATAAAAAAATATCGATTGACTGGAGTGTCACCGACTAAGGTTTCAACCAGCATAAAGAACGCTAGCTTTGTAAGTCAGTCATAAATAAAAATGAACTAGCTCGGTCGCGCACTGAAAGGACTGCGTTATTTTATAAGGACGGCCAGACTATTTGCGATTGAATGTTTCCCTCCGCACTCAAAACCCTTGCTCATTGCGAGGGGTCTACAGTCTACACTCTATAGAGCCCTTAGCGCGTCTGCCGAGAGCTCACGCACACCTCCGGCCCTTTCATAGATGCCATGCCAAAGGATGTTGATTAAAATTATATAAATGTGCGCTTGCATTTGCCAGGACTATAATTACTTAGAGGTTGAATCATTATTAGGGAACATAGTACATATCCATAATAAGTATTCTATTTAGGCGGGAGGGGGGTCTTCAAAGTACCACGCTTGGTCACCGAGGGGAGGGGTTTAGGTTTCTGTCACGTAGTCAACATCTTCTAGGAAAATCTCGCGCGACGGCCATGATTACCGTGTTGTATCTGCAGACTGGACTATGAGCTATTTTTTTTAACTTTCTGCTTACAATTTTTCCGTATCCGTATAAGTTAAGTTATGAAGTACTCCGTGAAAAGGAGGTGGGTCTCGGAATTTACAACGGAGGGTGGTAAAAAATAGGTAAATGTGGTCACTTTGTATGGGTACGTTCCCTAATATGTACTATCAGGGAATCTAATTCAAATATATTAAATAATAAAGTAAATGAGTGTTCTCATAATTTGTTTGTATGTATGCATTATAATGACGACATGCGGCAAATTATAATCGGTCAACCTGCTTATAAATTAGACTCCTTGATAGTAATATGTTTACGTAGATATTGTACATAATACGACAGATTATGCTGCAACAGAATTATTAGGAAATCCAAAAAACGGTTGCGTAGGAGATATGCGCCCGTATGTTTATTTATGCGCTTAATTCTCGAAAACATTTGTTCCGCTGTTTTAAGTTGCGGAACGGATTTGAAGACGCTTCAGTAGGTTTATACAAACATTTTTTTACCTGGATTGCCTATCCCTTACAACTTTCCTTCCTATCGTACATATTACACACCTACTGTTTTTTGTTCAACGTTAAACGTTTCTTTAAGTTTATTGGCGTGAAACATTTAACGCAGGTCAGATCGTACCGGGCTTACGCAGCGATGTTACGCGTCGCCACGTTTACGTCTTTACTTACTTATTATTTCGTTATTTTTAAACGAAGTTTTCCAAGTAAGCGCATTTTTATAACGCTTTTATTAGTTTCACCTGTATGTTTGCTTGCTTGTTTGTTTGTAACCGACTCCTTTGGGACCTATTATGGTAAAAAAGCGTGGGGCGCATAGTGTCAATAGTTATAAACATTTTATTGGCAGATATGAGAAGGATCTTCACTTTGATAATATCTTAAAAATCACTTTAAACGAAATCTGACCGTTTGAAGTGGATCAAAATCAAATCCACCGGAGTCGGTTACATACAAACAAACGTACAGGTGAAGACACTGCACCCCACGCTTTTTTACAATAATAAACATTTATTTTTTAATTTACACTACTCTTAATCCCAATTTATTAAATTTTATTTTTTAGATTTTAGTTAGATTTTCTATAAAAGTGTGATTTTTTAGTTTTTTTTAAACTATAATTTATTCAAGTTAAGTATCTATAACTCCTGAACTAACATAGTTTCATAAGCCGTTGTAGTTTTCCTTCAAAGTTCATCACATGGACTAGGTAGGTACCTGAGTATAGGTATATATCATGATTTATTTTCAGATTTTTCGACCCAGTCGTTTAGCTTTTAGAGGGGGTACGAAATATTTTTCGTGATTTTATTTCATCATTTTGTCGACGTGGTATATATATACGTGGTATATATTGTGTATTCACAATATATCCATATGCAAAGTTTCATCTTTCTAGCGCTAACCGTTTGGACGGTAAGCCGAAGGGACGGACATGAGTCATAGACACATGACGAAACCATAAGGGTTCCGAGACGTGAACTGCAGAACCCTGAAAATGGTAAATTTTACCATTTGTCACTCTTATATTATAATATTAATATTAGCTGCAAAATAATAATAAACCTAACCATTAGTAGAGACCTTGTTAGGTACTAAAAAAACATTAAAATTTTAGGTAGGAAGCTATTTATCTATGTTGTGTTATTTAAATACTCATATCTACGTAGTACCTACCTTCATTAAAATAATATTACTAAAATGAATGAAGTAAATAAATAAAATGCAAAACATCATAAAACAGCATAATTCTGTGACGACTCCTGACATCGCACCACGTTGAACTCTTTTGTATAGATGTTTTCGTGACTACCATCCATCGGCTGCGTAGTGTTAGAGCTTATTTTTGTACATTATACCCATACCAAAACAAGAGTAACCTTTTGTAGTGTTTTACTTTCTCAATTGACAGCAGTCCTAGAAATCGTAAATTCATCGGTAATCATAATAACAGTCGGTAAATTCATCATACGTATACTCACATGCTTGTAAGTTGTGAGATGCCAACCGAGTTCCTTTCTAAGGTTGAAGCGGCTGGCGTCTTCAAAACAGCGTTGTCATAAATTCCAGAAAACACAGATCCAAAAACTCGAATCACTGCACAGCACTTTCTTGTTTGTGTGTGATATAGTTAGTATGTAGACTGTAGAGTATGTGTACGGGCAGGCGATGAGGCGCGCGGCGCGGGACTGAGCGACCGGTCTCAGATTTCTCCCCGTAAACATCGAAAGCGAGCCTCCAACCTTTCTTTGATTCGTGGCGAAACGCGCCGAGACGCGCTACCAGTGTTTCTCGAAATTGATTCACCGAAACGGTTTAAAAAAATTTAGTCGAAATGGTTAAATTACGAGTATAGAATAATATTGAGTAAAGAATAAGTATATAACTTTCGACATTTTATTGGCAAAATTATACTTCATAAAATCTGTTTGTAAAAATTGCCACACCAAAGTCAGTAGTTTGTTATTATGCAATCTTGTTTCTATACATTATGTGTGGCTGTGGCAATGTAGATCTTAAAGCGGAGACATTTAGACATGGTTTTTTTAAGTTATTTGATAATATGATCGAGATAGTTCATAACTATAACTTGTCATCAGATCGCTTATAGCTAGACAAGAGGAAGTCGAGGATTACTTAATTTTTCAAATTTAGTTTATGATAAAGTTCGCGATCGGTTTATCTCGAATTAGTATAAACCATTCAATGGTAGAGGTGTTGGAGCTTTCTTTTTGAGTCTTATAACGTCCGATGACGTCTGCCAGCAGGACTTGTGATTTCGGTCAAGGTGCATACCTGGCCACTTGGCCGGCTGCCGATGAATCGACGGCCTCGGGACTATTGCGATAAGGAATTCCCGATTATACAATTATTACATTATAATTTTATCAATAGCTATTTATATGAAAACAACGTCGACGTCTTTAAACGTAGTGTTTTGAATAACATACTTTTTGCACAGACATTGTTCTTGTCTTTTTTATTTTTACGCACTTCCTTATTATATTTACAAGTATCAAAATTAAGAAGATTGAGAAGATAGTTAAAATTTTAGCCGAATTCAAAACAGGGGAAATAGTTATTTCATACTTTTTTGTGTATTTTTACTTTGGAAGTCGGTTTAATTTTTTATTTAAAAATAATAAGTTTTCCCTTTTTAGTGACATTTGTTAAATTATTATAAATACATTTTAAGAACGTTTAAAATAAACGATCGAATGTATAATTGAATACGCGCCAAGCTACCTAATATCCATTAGGTATTGTAAATAAGATAATGATGATGATTACTGTAAGATAAATAGTGGCATATGCTTGCAGTTCTTTAAACAATGCCGAAATTTCCAAACGCATATCATTAACGCGAGTTCTGTTCAGTGCTTTTAGATCCAGGGTATACCATGGTGCAAAATCTTATTTTTTGGTAGCATATGCTTGGACTACTTCAGAAAATGTCGAATTCACCATATGTGTCCATATAAATTTCGAGGAGTTTCCTCGATTCCTCATGGATCCCATCATCAGGTCACCACTTTGATGTCAAAAGGATCAATTTGGGATTATACCTAAACATCAAAAAAATAATAATACGTGTGGCACTCGGGGACTGCCGCGGTAAAGCTATTGCATAGTAAGTCTACACGCATACCGTCTAGTCGCACGCACACAACGCCGTGTCGAAGACTGCCGAACTGAAACGACGTTAGACGATGCACGGCCTTCAAGCCACACCTCCGTGCCCGTCGGAGTGGGGAGCGTGAGGTTTTTTCGTTACGGAATTTTTGAATTCGGTCCCCGCGCTCAAGGCCCGCGATAGAAGCTATGCAATAGCTTAATAATTTTGAAAATCTTATACCTATTTTGAACAAATGTATGGAAAATTATATAAAATGCTAAAATTAAGCTCTTTCCTCAACTTTCTTACATATAATTACTTCCCAGCAATTGTTATTTACTAGCAAGACTATCGAATGGTGCAATAATACAGGCTGACTTTTTTTTCAAATATTTCGAGACGAAATAAAAAAAAACATTAGCAGATAAAACCGTTTTATGAACTATAAAAAAAACACGAATAAATTGTACTAAAACAACCTGAAAGGACATTGCGATTATCTTGCTTTTTTGATGATATTTGGATTTTGAACATTAGCTTCACATATTTTTTTTTAATAAAGTTGTAACTCCTTTATGTTTGGGAAGAATTTACTCGGACATCTTTTTCCTTGACTTCACAGTGTATTTTTTTTATTTCTTTATATATGGCATCGGCATACAACCATTTGCCAGTGTCAAGTTAAAAAGGCGGGAAATTGAACTTTCGTTTCAATTTTCAACACCGTATTCCTATATCGTCAAGTCTAAAGTCTAGTCAAAGTCCAAATATATAGTCAGTACAGTCCACGAGTCATGTCAGTCGAGTCAGTAAAGTGATAGAAGCTTTACTGAAAGTTCCTAGGGAGTTTTGGCGGAACACAAAATTTTTAGCACGTTTTTAGAAGTTGTACCACTTGCCCACACTTGTGCTTGTTAACGAATATTTAATGGTTAATATTCTACCAATATTACACATTAATAAGTTTCATATATTTTTTCCAACTCATTTTATATGCGCCATTTTACGCATTTCTACTGAAAACTATCAAAATTGATGTTTTCAAGTATACTATATATAATCAGATGATTTTTGTATGGAAAAAAATAATATGAAACACCTAGTGGCCTTTTTAGACCCCCAGGATATTACTCAAAGATGTTGAATCACGCCGCCTTACTGCTACTCTTAAGTACTTTTGTCAACAAATGACTTTTAAAATCGCATCACATCAGAATAACATACGACGCGACCAGATAATTCAGGAGCCAACACCTAAAAACTTAATATTGGTTCTCAACTAATTATTGCAGTAGCTCAAATTATATTCAAAATAATATTATTCGGTTAATAAATAAATGTGAAATGTATTGTATAAGCCGAGAAAATTTAGCAAGTTTATTAGGTCCAGATTGGCTTTTGGATTATTTAACAAGTAAATTAAAATAAATATTTTAAATTCATTTGAAGGACGGTCGTAGAGTGTATTCGACCCTTTTAAATTTAAATCTTATAACTAAGTCGTTGGACAATAAAACACACACTAAATAAATATAACTTTATTATGAGACTCCATTAATTTTTACATAGGGCATTATGGAGACATCACAGAAACTTAAATAACACAAACATTTTCAGAATTCTTATCACATTAAAAGTTAATAACGTTTATTCAAATTCAATTTGTCAATACATCATCCATAATAAACAAAATATAAATAAAGGCTTGCTTCATTAAAATCATAATTTTGAATACCGGATTAGTCTTTTACTCAGTCTGAAAAAGAGAAAAGTATATTACTAATTAATAGTAGATCAGTAATTAAGTACACAAACTAAGATCTGTCAAAATCATGACTGTGCCCATACAGATTTCTTTCGGCAATGTTATGTTTACGCCGCTATGACATGTTCCTGCTAGGCCACCTGTTTTCGCCGGGGGTTAAAGTTTAAAATAATGCCGAAATGCAATGGAAAGTTCATAAGGTAGCCACTAGCCAATAGGGCTTATCACAATGACATATTTGCGTAGCGCAAAATATCCGCAAATAGCACCATATTTGCAACGCGGTCGAGAATAACTCATTCCCTTCAAGTTTTTGGTTCCTTGATGGAATGGGATATAACCAGCCAGTAAAAGTATTTGTGTAGGTAAGGTATTCATTATGTAAAAGTATCCGTACAAATTCTTGAATTTATAAAAATAGCGCGAAAAATATTTTTAATAGTTTGCAAAAACTATTGCAAGTTTAGCAATGTTATACCTTTATAGCAGCAGTTTTCACGTCACCATTATTGGCTTCATTTGGAAAAAAATAACTCTTCTTTTTCTTTACATATGTGGCATCAAGGTGATCTCTGAAAATAAAAATAGTATGTGTTTAATGTAGAAATTGCAAATAAACATAATATTATTCTCTAATTTATTTAATGTATAAAACATCTACATTTATCCTATGTTTGTTGGTTACATTCTAAATCTATGCTAGTACCTAGATTTCAACCTATATTTGTTTATTCTACACAAAATACAATAAATACATTATTATGTTGCAGAACCATGCACTCACTTATAA
Source organism: Phengaris arion (assembly GCA_963565745.1). Taxonomy (NCBI): domain Eukaryota; kingdom Metazoa; phylum Arthropoda; class Insecta; order Lepidoptera; family Lycaenidae; genus Phengaris; species Phengaris arion. The sequence continues at coordinate 10,964,257 of OY751435.1, read as the reverse complement.
CGATTTGCGTTTTTTGAATATGTGCCATATCCCAGACAGATTTTTGTAAAAACTGTACTTTTCGTTAGGCCTTAAACAGAAGAAACTAATTAGATAAAATGTTATACATCAGTTTCTTGTTTGTAAGAGCATAGTTCGCAAACTTGTATTCATTTGATTTAACCTCTCGCATCAGATTTCTGACGATTGTGGAAATAACGTTATACTTCGCTACGTCCATCCCGTATTGGAATATGCTATTGGCGCAGTAAGTGGACATGGGGGCCACGCAAGTGTTATAAAGTAAAAGGGCTAACATCCACTTATGTGTCTTCTCGGTACTCCTACTGTTACTGACGAGCGGTCGCAACGTTCGGGGCGATTGTGTGGCGTTTATGTCGGGTAATTTATCTTTTTCTTGCAAAGTCATTCTAGGTACCGATTTTTCAGTTAGGTCCTGTGATGATTCAAACCTGAATATGTATTAATTTGTTTTACTCAAACATTACTTATAATCCTATACAAATATATTACTATGCGGTATATAAAATCAATTTTGTCTGGACTTTCACTGGCAGATAGCTGGTGTTATTAGGAGTAACTTAGACTACTTTTATCTTATAATATATTTTTATTAATAGTTTCACGCAAGTTGCGGGCCTCAACTACTTTATAATATTTACTTTAGTAAAGTTACTTTTTATCGAAGTATGACGATGACGGCGGCGTCGCATCTAATTCGGTACTGGAGGACGGCTGGAAGAAAAATCAATGTTTTAATAAGGTGTGACAAGTGAAATTGTAATTAAGAATCAATCTAAAATGTAGAAAATCCGTCACAATGACAATTCATAGAAGTCTTTAGTCAAAAATTAGTTTAGATAACATCAGAAATGTAGTATCTATGACCATGAGCCCTGCGCGACTAAAATTTTCCATTATTTATCATAACACAAAATACGATCGTCGTCAGTCCCTCCGTCTCCGGGTCCAAAACATTTCGATCTTTTTACTATGGCAATAGGGTTCAAAAATTGTACACCGGGACAGTCGTCAGTCGTCAGAGACGGTTCGTATTAAATATAAATGCTGCACTAACATTGTTCTCCTTGTCGTCGGTGTCGGACGAGGCGCGGCGGTTGCGGCACAGGCCGCTGGTGCAGCGGCAGCCGGTGCCGCAGCCGCGGTCGGCCTTGACGCAGCCGCACATCTTGGTGCTGCAGCTGCCGCGGCACGTGCAGTGCGTCGCACCGTCGCTGCCGCGCTTGGGGGCGCGCGCGCTCGTGTCCACTACGCTGTCCGTCGTGAAGTTCATGGTGAGCCGCGACCGCTGCGCCTGAAAGGAAAAAGTTATAGTAAAGACGTATCCACATAAAAGAGCCAGGTAGGTCTTACGAGGATACGTCTTCAATTTCTATGCGTTGGCAATCTAAAAACGTAACAAAATCGGAGGAATGTATCATCTGAATACAAAATTAAACTACACCATTGGAACGCTAAAGGATCACAGTATTCATGACGCTAACTATAACATAACATCAACAGTGTCGAGGTGTAATACGGGAGTTTATAACTTGTTAAAATATTTGTGTTAGAAAAAAATACCTTTTCTTATTGTACTCATTTACTAAAAAAACTAGAACAGGCCATAATAAACACTTGTTACTCTTTTCTTGTGTTATTAACTAGCCTAAATACATATACGCTAACATACCATTTGCCCAGATGTTTAAACCATTAGTGTATATTATTTATTTATAAGATATTTTTAATAAATAAATAAACATTTATTCGACCTTTTTGATATCAGAGTGTAACAAGAAAAACAAATTGCACAGATAGAAAAAAAAAACTAAAATGAAGACATAATTAAAGAAAAAGCAAATATGACAAAGAGAAAACAAACAAGAGTAAGAACAAAGATAGATAAAGAGAGAAAGAGTGTAATGCGCAAACCGTCAAAATGGAATCCACTCAGGATAGTGACCGTGGATATACACTCACAGTCCCTGGTATTCTGTGGACCCTTATTGTCAGGCGTTTTTATTTGTGTATATTACCTGTATCCTCTTGAACAGTGGTGTCGCTCTCCAGTCCGGATCCTTGTCTCTGTCCTCAAACTCATCATCCTCCTCGTCTGTTGGTTCAATGTATTCAAGTTTTTTCACTGCATCTACATCATTTTCTTTTTCTTTTTTAGCTCGTTTCTTCGCTTTCTTATTGGCATTTCTTATTTCTTCTAATTCATCTGTTAATTTTTTCTGCAAATAATAATTTCAAATGTATAATTGATAGTTCATTCAATCATATGTATAATAGGCATGTTGCTTAAAAAAATATATTTTCGTCTCTTCGTTGTTAGACAACATATTAAGAAACAATCCAGAAACCATTTTTGAAAATGTTAAGAAACAACGAGGATACAAACAATTTAAATTTACAATAAGAAAGAGAGCGATATATTGGGCTATTACGTCACGAGTTGCTAGTTGCCATAGCAACATATGCCATAGCATAGGTAGCAACTTGTGACATTTGCGTTAAAGAGATGGGCAATATTTTTCACTTGCTTATAATTTTAAATCAGATCAACCTATGTAACTATTTAATGCAGACGTATGTGTTATAAAATTTAATTTGTAAAAATGTGATATTCGACACTAGGCAACATCCCTATTGAAAGTTGTAAGGTGAAAACGATTTTCCATATAAACAACAATAATAATTAGACTATATTGTTTTAATGTAAGTTTTAACACATAATTTGAATTTTCAGTCACACAAAGTCACTTGAAATATTACATCAGATTAGTGAACATTATTGCAAATGATGAAACCAGAAACAACATTTTATTATGTAGAACAAACAACTCACATTCTCCTGTTCCAGCTGCTCGAGCCTGTCCTGCTGGCACTGTATGACGGTGTGCAGCTGCTTGCACGCGTCGCTGCGGTCGCCGCGCACCACGCCGCGCTGCAGCGCCACCAGAGCACTTAGCTGAATTGTGACGTCACAGTTTAGTAAAAGAGATAGATGATGATAGAAGTCTGTGGTAAACAGAAGAGAAAAGGTTCCCTTTGTAAGTACACTTTATACAAGACGAAAGTACGCATTATATGAATTGTAGTGTATAAGTAAAGGGTGTCCCAATAAGAGTGCTCGATTTAATTTTAAGAAAAAACACTTATTTTTTTGAGCGAGAGGTGATATTTTTATTGCGTTACAAAGTACACATGTTCCGTTAAGTATGGAATAGATTATCCTGCATATGGCCCCCACGGCTCTGGCGGCAGACCCTTGCTCTTTTCATGAAATTTTCGATGACTTTTTCACAGAGTGGCGGCGGCGGCGAATGAATTGTTTCATGGGCGGTGTGGCAGGTCGCGCCATCCTGTTGGAACCACATATCGTCCAGGTCCAGTCCTTCCAATTGGGGCCACAAGAACTCTGTTATCATGGCCGAATTGATGTTCCCGGGTTTTCGGCGACACTCTCCTTTACAGCAGCGATGTTTTCGAGAGACCGACTAGTACGCCGACGTTGCCTTCTATAATCGACCCAGTTTCCTCAAATTTATTGATCACTTCGAATTGTTGACACATTTGGTGCACTTTCACGACCGAAAATTACGCGAAGTTTGCGAGCGGTTTTAGCGTAGCTTTCCCCATTTTTGTAATGGGTTTTCACAATGATAACGCGTTGTTATTTTGTGTAAAGCTCCATATTTAATAATCGGAACAATCATAGATGACAGCTGTCAATTTCAGAGCGGCCACTTGCTCAGAAAAAAATGGGACCAAATTTAAATTGGGCACTCTTATTGGGACACCCGTTAGATGTTATATATTAGTGTAAATGTGTATGAGTAAGTACCTATATAAAATGTGTAATGTCTTATATTGATGGGTCAGTAATAAATCCTATTCTAATGGATCAAGTTGTTTCATATCTCCATTGACACTACCTTACAGAATTTGTCCCACCTTGTAACTACTTACAATTTACATCTAATAGTAGAAATAAACAAATAGATGCAAAATATAATGGAAACTTACCTTCTGTTCATTCTGTAATTTTATAGCAGCGAGACGTTGTTCAAACTCAGTTTTACTACTCTCAAACTCCACCATGAGCCTGTCATATGCCTCCTTCACCTCCTCATATCTCGCCTGGAATCCCTTTTCACTTTGATTCTGCAGCTCCCTCTTGGCGTCCACGAGAAATTCGAATAGGCATTTAAGTGCCACTTTAGCTTCTAACATTGACTGAATATTGTCCCATTGAGTCCTGGCTTTGTTTTCTACAAACATATTTCACAAATAAATGAGTTTTAGCGTTATTTTATCTGTTGCAGACAAAATATTAATAATATTACCTTGGTCAGCTGTTAGTATCTTCTGTTGCAGGTCTGATATTTGAGCCTTCCTCATAGCAAGATCATCTTCCAGATCGGCTATTTTCTTTTGATTCACTTCACTGTCACTACTATTTCGTAGACACTCAATTTGTTCTGTTAACCAGGCCCTGGAGAAAACATATTCTTTAAATGTACAAAATTAAAAGTCTTCTTGAAATCTAATACAACTATCATTATCTATATATAATAATATACTGGGTGATTTTTTTACCATTTTGAAAAAAAATATATGGCAATCCGCAATATGTAATGTACCATCAACTCAAGCTCAAGTATTTGTAAATATGAAAATTTAGAAATATGTACTTTGAAGAAATAATGAATTGTAAATTCATAAATAAAGGTACTCGACTAATTGAGTCTCGCTCGCGGGTTGCGGGGCATATAAAATACTGTTAAAATAGGTTGACAATTATTTTTTATATTTAAATATCTTGGAAATGGAATAAAAAATTATCCAGTATAAATTTATTTTGGCCCAAAATACCTGTACTCCATGAGTTCCTCCAGTGATTTCTCCGCCTCGACAATACTGAGATGCACCTCTAGCTCCTGCTCAACATACTGTTGTATGGCGCCGGCCTTGACGCTGCCTTTAGCGTTCCGCTTCATAGCAGTATGTTTCTGTCTGTCTAGAGCTTCCTGTTAAATAGTTCTATTATGAACTTAATACTGCTTAATTCGCAGTAATAAGTAAAATGTCTTATTATGTGCATAATTTTAATTTAGATAATGTACATAAATACCTCACAACAACCCAGACATCAAGCACAATTTGCCGCAAGAGGATCGAGAAATAATAACCCACAACTCCAAAGAGGTTCTCCTGCTTTTTTGCTGTGCTAGGAGGTAACACAGCAAAAAAGCAGGAGAACTTGTGTAGCACTGGTGTAAAAAAGTAAGACTGTTTACCTTAAGTCTTTTATTAACAGCAACTGCCTCCTCCATTTTCCTCTTCAGCACAGTCTGTTGCTTAGCATGGAGTGACTCCATTTTCGCCATAGCAGTAGCGCGCTTACGGTCTTCATTACGTAGCCGTAAGAGTGCACGTTCGTTATCCGCCTTCCATTTGCGGAACTTCTCACTCTCTTCGCGCATCTGTCTGATAATTTTCACCTAAAAATTGATAAAAGGAAATGTAGCTTCCATTCCAATACTACAATCTTCTGTAACAATCTTTGCCATTGTTACTACCGCAGTTAGAAAAAATATGCCAAAAGGTTTTTCATAGCTCATATATTGTCTTATGTATAACTATATAACTAACTAACCTAACAAAATAAATCATTCCATGATTTAAAGTATTTTAGCTATTTACCTTTGTAGCCTTCATAGCTTGCAGTTCTGCATTCAACGAAGCAATCTTCTGTTCATTCTTCTCTTTTGTCTTAATAATTGAGGCCTGCTGCTGACATTTCTTTTTCAGTTCTGTTATTTCCGCTTCTAACATCGAAACCTTCTTTCGCCGTTCGTCGTGAGATGGATCTTTTATCTGAAAAAAAAAAACAATTGTAACACATAGAAAGAAAGGTTTAAAATTGACTTTGCTCAAGCCTTTCTTTTGAGGTGCAATTTTTTTAGTACAATACATTATGATTAGTCTCAACTCTCACCTTTGTTTGTCGGAGTTGTTGCATAAGCTCATCTTTCTCCTTTTCCAGTTGTTCGATTTTCTCCTCATTCTCACGCAAGTTATTATGACTTTCGAGCATTTCCTTATTGTTAGCTAAAATAGCTTGAACGACTGACGCCTTGATAGCCATAGCACGATTGAGCTCTTGCAATTCTTGATTCAGTGCAACCTAAAATTAGAAGAATTTTATCATACTACTTGCACTGAAGTTTGCACCTAGAAAATTTTATATTGTCGTTGTATTACCTGTCCCATAGCTCTCTTTTCTTCTTCCAGTACTGCTTGGTCTTCATTCATCACAACACCTTCGTCAACTTTCTCCTCATCATCTTCCTTGACAAATGACAACTTAATTTCATGATCTATCAACTCTTCATTAGTCTTTATGTTAACAGATTGCAAATCTTCTAATGTAGATTTGATCTGTTTCAAATAATCAAGTACATTTGTCTTTTGACCATCATCATCTTGTGATTTCTCTGAGGTGTTCAGATTTTCGATGGTCTGGTTACATTGTTCAGTTAGTTCATTCAGTTTTCTCTCAATTTTATCTTTTGCAGCTTCCGCGAGGAGGGCCTTTTCACATAGATTGGTATTTTCAATCAGCATGTTACTGAGATGTTCTGTGACCTGCTTGTGCTTCTTCAGTAGCTCAGCATACTTTGCTTTCTCTTTTTCCAATTTCTCTAATAACTGTTCATTATTCTCTTCATTAACTGAAGGAAGCTTTCCAATTAATTGCAGTCTTAATTCGTTGACTAAGTTATTTAACCTGTAAAAAAACCATACACATCATCCATATCCATATAATTAAATTGTTTCTTTTTTTTTATAGTGAATTAGTCTCAATATAATTATTAATTTATTACCTGATAATCTCTGCTGCTTTGGCATCTTGGTTAATAATAGGTTTGTTGCGAATGCGTCGCGCTCGGTCCGCATATCGGAGAGTGGATACAGTCTCATCAAGATTGTAGTCAGCTGGGCTCACACAAGCCACCATAAGTGTTAAAGAATTACCACCAAGACTGTCTAAAATGTTCAAACATAGTATTATTTTTTTATATTCATTTCACTTTCATGTTTTTTATACACAAATGCCTCCTTTAAGAAAAAAAAAATACCTTGTAATAATCTAGTAAGTTTACTGTCTCTGTAGCTTATGAAACTTCTGTTTGTGCCATCTCCCAGTGCTGAGATCACATTACCAAGAGCCAGCAACCCTTGGTTAATTTTAACTCCTTCTCGAAGCCTCTCCCCACTTGCTTTAGTCTTTTTTATACGTTCAGAACCCGCTAAATCAACTAAATGAAACTTTGAAGTTGTTGCTATATTTCTAAAAATGGATAGGTATAACATTAGGTGCTCAAATAGTTCTTATCATTTTGTGACCAGTGGACTGAAAACTTACTTGTCAGTTCTACTTTCTTTTGCAATAAAAATAGTGAAAACTGCATGACTACGACTTGAAGCTTGGTTCATTGCTGTGGATCCGGTGACCCGGCCTATGGATCCCCGTTCAAGTGCTGTCATAGTTTCCATTGTAGAAGTAACAGGTAGCTCAGTAAGGCCTGGAATAATAATTCAATAAACAATATTATAGATTTTCTAAGGCTAAGGCTCACACATCAAGGCAGAAACAATCATATATTAGACATCACTTGTTGCTGTCAAATGTATGGATTTAATGGCTGTCATGCTGCTATCATGTGAAGGAGCTTTTATATAGCTGTGTAACATGCCACATATTTTCAATAAAACATACCTGGCAATATAACTCCCTTATTGATATCTTCTCTAATTTCTATAATGCTATGACTTCTCTCTTTACCAGACAGCAAATCATAGCAATGCTCTTGATAAAGTTCCATAAATGACACATTCACTTTAAATATGAATTTGTCTTCATGTGCTTCAATAAAATCAAATATATCTGCAACAGCTTGGGGAATAACACCTGAAACCACGTTACAAACAAAATTATAAACAGCTAAAATACTCATTGAAAACTTAAGTAAGCCTGTTTCATTTCCATTACAAGTAGATTTATAAATTCACAAAAATTAACCCTTAACCACTGACTTGTAACAGTTGTAACATACATTTGACACACGTCTTGGAGTTTGTGTTTTGGAATACTTGATTTCTATGATTTTTAGATACCTTTATTTGTGTTAGGTATGTTAAAGTATCATTAATGAACAGAATAATAATAAAAAAAAAGCGGGTGGGGCTGTGTCGGGGCACACGGCCGTTGGTTTTAACGTGAAACGTCTATGTTAGCAAATCGCTTTTAAAGTAAAAGATTGAAATGAAAACAAGATGGACGCTGTTTTAAGTATTTTAATAAAAAAGAACAGGTACGTAATAGAAACAACAAACACACGAAAGAATCACCACGCTATAAAGTCGGAGTCACGAGTTACACTGAATAGAAACAAGCGTGAGCGCCGGTTTCGCACAGTTATCGCAGTATCCCTCCCCCGCCGCCCCGCTTGACCCCGACACGAACTCAATGTCATAACAGCGAGCTGACTATATAAGTGAAATATTTACACCACATTTTTGTTTCTAAGACTAATAGTTTTTTAATTATTAAGGTACGATGATATAGACCTTTTCGTTACGGTCCAGTTTTTAAACCTGGTACCCGTATGTTTCGGCGCGATTTTAAAGACGTTTCACGTCAAAATATATTATAAATTATATAAATTCTTAAAAAATGTCTATCAAAATCCACCAGCTCAACCAGCTCAATAAAAAAAAAAAGTAAAGGAACTCATTTCTTTTTTTTTAGACATAATTAGTATCATTTTAGTTGAATTCGTATCAATTTCATATCTAAATAGTTTTTAGTAGTAACTACTGAACATCATTTTTTTATACAATTTGTATGAAAATTGTGGTGGAAAGTTTTTTTTTTTATTAATTTTCATATTTCTGCCAAGTCTATCATAAATGAACACAATAATAATCAAAAAATATATTATAAATTATATAAATTCTTAAAATATGTATTTGAATGAATGTAATTGAATTCGTATCAATTTCATAAACAATCTCATATCTAAATAGTTTTTAGTAGTAACTACTGAACATCATTTTTTCATACAATTTGTATGAAAATTGTGGTGGAAAGTTTTTTTTTCATTAATTTTCATATTTCTGCCAAGTCCAAGACAGTCTGAAAACTAATTATACATTTTAAATAATTATCCACTGCAATTTTCAATTTTTGTTATTCTAACAATAATGACCAATTGCCATGAGGCCAAAAAAGAATGGTTGTCTGTTATGTGGGTTAAAGGACGATAATTTTATGTAATAACGTCATCACAAGCTGAAAGTTTAGGCTCACTGTGCCTCTCTATAGCTTGTTTCGCGTTCTCCCTTGCACGCTCAGCTCAGGCGGAACCTAACAATTTTCCGTGTGTACAGCCGGCATTAATTGATTTATTTATCACGTCAAAAAAGTTATACTAACAATACATATAACCACATATTATTATGTCACACATTCAAGTTAACCAATATAAAAGTGTTGCATACATGATTTCTATCCTCATACTTAGGACAGTAGCAAGAAGGTAGCAGAAAAAACTATCTACAAATAAAAGTTATGAACCAAAATGTTTTGAGGAGACATAATATAACATAATAAATACATTAGTGGTAATGAGTTAAGAATAAAAATCACAGCTACTTAAACTAGCCTTAAAACCTTACCCAATTTAGTAAAATCACCATTAGATCCAGAATAGTTTGTGCCCATTGTATAGGTTTTGCCTGAGCCTGTTTGGCCATAGGCTAATATGGTTACATTGTATCCTGTAAAAAAAATATGTTAATAAAATTTCATATAAAAATAAAATACCTAGGTATAAAATAATTAAATATTATGTACCTACATAATATTATAATCTGAATATTTTGTATAAATACTTTGTTGGTGGGTGTGTGTTCATACATACTAATCTATGTAAATAATAATATTATTATAAAAAATGCACTAGGAAGATAGCACAATATAAAGTATCTACATAGCTTCTGAAGTTACGGACGCGTTATTTCAATAAGTAACAAAATTAAATACTACGTGGAGTCACCTTGGAACAGTTTTCCTATTAGACCTTTAACAGCAGTGTCATAAAACTCTTGTTGGTTGATGTGTTGTGGAAATACATAGTTGTAGGTAAAGGCTAGATCCTTTATTTGGACTTGATGCTCGCCGTGAATGACGTCAATACATTCTTCACAACCCCTTTCAACTTCTTGTCGCATCAAAGGCCTAATCCGCAAAGCTACTTGCACGGTGTCTATTGTACCTTTATTGTGATCTCCGTCGACCATTTTGTATAATTATAGTAACAATGATCCTAAATCAATTTATATAAAACTATCTTTGGGTCTTTTTCATGACCGTTAACAAAATGACATAATATGAGGTAAATACTTTTCACCCGTTTGTTACTGACCAGTCAACACACAAATCAAACTTATATACTTTTTGGATTCCACCTGAAAATATTATATTTATACACCAGGTATTTATTAAAGGCTAGCACTAATTTGAAATTCTAATAAATAAAGATTGTTTGAGAATGTGTAAGCGGTTTGAATTTTATTTTTGAAAAGCAACGGCCGCGCAGTCAGCCATGGGACAGTACCATGGAGATCACTTTTTCTAAAAATAAACATACAGCACAAAATGTACTATATGCCAACATAAAAATTATATTTTTTTGCCAATTAAACATAATAATAGTAATTATGATTTATTAATATAAACCTAATAGCTACCTATGATATTTGGTGTCTATCATACTAGTCCACTTCAATTTGACAGGCTGCTGGATTTGCAGGCTGGATGGTCAGGATGGCCCTTTAGTTTCCTCCGGCCTTCCTTATTGTATGTTCTTCTTTCAAGGTTTACGTAAACAATAAGACTGGGATTATATGCTCCGGAATCCAAATGGCCGTAGAAAATTCTGAGCAAAGAAAATAGAACTCTGGGCTAATAGTATATATAGAGTTGAAAATCGAACACTTGAGTGTCGAGTCAAATGTCAACGTCATATCTGACAGCCGTTAGTTGAAACTATTGTATTAGTGCAGAGTTCTATTTTCAGAGCTCTGAACTTTCACCGATGCGCGGCGTTCCGGATTCAGGAGCATATATTCCAAGCTTAACAATGCTTACACACTTAAAGATTTCGTCAGGAGCTGACCACGAACTTTGTTGCAAATTATTATAATTTAAATATGGAAAAAAATATCTCTAGGGTGTAGGATTTTTTAAGGTTTATTTTGAAAGGTTTGTAAAAATGTGCTATTTTGTGTTATTTTCAAAACGCCCGCGCCATAAGAAGTTCCAGCAAAGCGTCTACTACTTTACTGTATAGGCATGTTGCCTAAAAAATTTTTTTCGTCTATTAGTTGTTAGGCAACATGATATTATACAATCTAGAACCCATTTTTGTAGGTATATCTTAAAAATAACGAGGATACAAACAATTTATATTTACAATATGAAAGAGAGCGATATATCGGCCTGTGTCTTCACGAGTTGCACCCGCCATACATTTGTCATTACAAAATGTATGGCGGTTGCAACTTGTGACGTAACAAATCACTTTGCGAGAAAGAGATGGGTAATATTTTTATAAGTTTATAATTTTTAATCGCGTCAATTTAAAAACTATTTATTTTAGATTTATGTATCTTTAATCAACAATTTCAAAGTTTAATTTATAAAAATGTGATGCTCCACACTAGGCAACATCACTATTGACTGATTTGACTCATTGACTGCATTGACTTAATTGGACTTTGACTAATTTTTAGACTCGACAATTTAGAATATCGGTGTTGAAAACTAAAGCGCCTTACTCACCGTCCAGCCTGAATCGTGGCCTTGAAGTGGACTTGCAGAATAAATGATTATTGATTGACACTATTGACATTTGGCACCATTGATGGTAGTACCGGTATTGGATTTGCAGCCTGGAACGTGAGTAAAGCGCCATACTCACCGTCCAGCCTGCAAATCCAAGGCCGCGACCTTGTAGGCAAAAATTTTAAATGATTGACACTGTTGGATTTGCAGGTTGGATAGTGAGAAGGCTTGGGCGCTTTAAACGAAAATTCTTTTCTTTCGCCTTTTTAACTTGACACTAGCAATGGTTTACCCGCGTACCTATTTTTATAAAAAATATAGTAGAAGGAGGAAAATCAAAGAGGAAGGAGGAAAGTCAAACTTTGGTGAAAGCAAAAAACGAGCGAAACTTACCGAGTGTTCACTGTTCTCAGAAAAACTTTTATTTAGCTATAGAATTATTTTTAATTTTTAGAATTCTCAATATTATTTTTAATTAATTATTTTGTCAGAGTGCGTTGTGATAAAATATCTCTAAAGGCATAAATTGTTTAAACGGCTGTGAGTTATTGTTGGTGATAGACTAGCTGTTGTTGTACAACAAATGTTAAATTTTATTTTTCGTACCAATTCTGATTAATATTTGAGTTTCTTCGATAATTACATAATTAATAATCATGATTAAGTAGAAGATCTGAAGTTATCGGTGGAAATTAATCTGAAACGTCATGCCACCTCGTACTAGAGGAGTTAAAATTTTGAAAGAAAATGTAACTGCGACGACTAAAAAGAAGGATAAAAATAATGTTAAAACGAATCGAAAACCCTTAGCAGACAAAACTAACTCAGCTTCAGACGATAATAATTCAGGGTTAAGTTCTCTAATAGATAATGGAAAACATGTCAATAAGACTCCAGATTCAGTAAAGGAAAGATCACGACGTAATAGACGACTCCCGACGCGATATGAGAATAACAATATTTTGAAAAATTTGTCAAACTTCAGTCCCTTGTCTCCTAAAAATGTTAGTTCACATTCACAACCAAAGGTTACACCTTCTAAAACAACCACCACCAAGTTGACACCCCATAAGACTCCATCAAGAATATCAAGCAGCCCTCTGATTAATAAGAGGCAAAAAAGAATTTGTCGCTTGCCTAGCAAATTTGATGCCCAATTTATAAGCCCCACGAAAAACACTTCCTATGATCCTTCTCATGCAAGTACACCAATTCCTAACAAACATAAACAGAAGATTAATGAAGTCAAAAATGTAAAGCCACAAACAAAAGTCCCAAATAACAAAGAAAATAAAATAGAAACTACTTGTAAAACTGATACTAAAAGGTAAATAAAACCCCAATTTTTAGCTCTGTGTTTATTAAAAAAAATATACACATGTTAAATTTCATATACTTTTTACTTTGTTTGTTAGTATTCTAAAATAAAATTTTGTTGTATATTACAGGACTCGCTCTGGGGTGGCTACATCTGCATCTATAGATAAGGTCAGGTCACCATTAAAAAATGATGTATCTGTTGAAGCCAAAAATATAAAACAAGTTCATATGAAGAAAACAAGTGAAGCAGAACCAATTGTAGCAAAAAAATCACGACAAAAAAATGCAAAGAATAACTTAGAAGCAAATGTAAAAGATATAATTTTAAAATCTACAAGAGCAAAAAATCACAGAAATAATATTTCCTTTAGATTATTGGAGAACAAGCCTAATTCTCTCAAGCGAGATTCCAGCAAATTGGATATTTATGAATTTACTTTTGATCCTTCTGAGGAACCACCACCACAAAAGAAAAAGAAAAAAAGGAACCCAAGAAATCCTAATAAACCTAAAAAAGTTGTGAAAAGTACTTACGACAAAAATTTGGAGAAAGCATTAGCTTCATTAAAGCAAGCAGTTGCTTTTAAAAATAATGCTGAAAGAATAGTTGATAAAGATAAAGCAATTACTGAGAAAGCAACCTCAAAATCTGATGATAGTGTCAGAAGATTAATGCCAGACACATTATCAAGTACTAATGCCATAAATGCTGATGTCAGTAAAGGATCTGAAAATAGGTACAATTCAATTAGAATAGAAGACATTGCAATGCAGTTTCAAGATAACACTCATCATGAAAGTGTGGAACTCAATTACTCACCTGTTGACACTCCAATTCATGCAATGTCACCAGTCTATAAAACTGATGAAGTTGTGGAACATCCTGTACCAACAACTTTCAATCACTCAAATGTGCTCAACAAAACCCCAGAAGGACAAATAGGCAACATAGATCCACTCAATTTACAAGACCATGTAAGTTTCTTTGATGAGGAGCCTGTTGCCAGCAGTAGTATAATGAACCTCTCTACCAGACACCCCACAGCCAGTCCGTGGAGAGTAGAATTTAATAATCTTCCAATTAAGTGGCAAGTGAACTCATATGTTAAGCCAAATATGACACCAGCTATTGAGAAGTCATTTATCAATTATAATGATAGTCAGAAGAAGCATGTTTATACAAATATAATTACAGAACCAAATGAATCTCTACCGCAAATAGAAGATAATCCAGTACCATCAACATCCAATTTAAAACAGACAAGCATATTGTCATTTATCAAAGAAGTAGTTGAAAAAAATGCAAACAAAAAGAAAAAGCCTTTAATTATCCAAACTAACAGTTTGTTTGAAGATACACATGTCCCAGAGACAACAGAAAGAAGAGGCAAAGGTATTCCTGAAGTTATAGTTGAGAAATCTAATACTTCAGGTCAAGATGTACAGTCAGAAAATTCAGGACTTAAAGATAGTTCATGTGATTCTGAAAAAGTCACAAATGCTGTAATGCAACAAGAAAAAAACAAAAATGATCTTACCTATTTTGGTTTTGATGAAAGTGAAAATCAAGAAAATGTATCACCCATAAAGACCAAGACTAAAAAGAAAAACACCAAAACACGCAAAGCTCTTCAAGCAATTAATGGCGATCTTAACAAACATACGGATATTCCTATGCCAATTGCTGCAAAGCCTGCTTGCCTTCCAAACCAATTGAACAAAATCTTTGCAAAAGCTGCAACTGAGCAACCTGTATTCCCAGAACAACATATTGATGAGGATACTGAAGTAACTAATGTGAATACTAATTCTGTACACAGTAACATTGATGATGAAGATTGCAATTCAGTGCATCTCTTTGAAGATATTGAACTTGTTCACCATTTAAAGGTAAAATAAAAAACTTGTAAAATGTTAATATCTCATATTAGCATAACTCCCTGTTTTGTAGATGGACAATGTTGTAGGTAGAGAATTGTGCCTAGTTCAAAGGTATAGAACATATTTTTATCGTAAAATGTGGCTGTAAAGAGATTGCCAAAATACTGTTAGACATGGCAATTTTTTTAAGATGGCAGATTGAGTGATAGCAAATTGTACATTCGGAAAGAGTTCATACAAATCTATTAAAATCACACATCATTAAGCGAAAATTACACATTATTTACCTATTACTAAGCTTACTAATAGGTACACATAAAAATGCAAATCCGCCATTCCTTTCTTGCCTGTTTCCAGGCAGCCCCCCTTGAACATACCAATTGTCCAATAACGATTAAAAATATTTCCATGTGAGGTGGTCTGTCTGGAAACTGGTCAAGAGTAGGAATGGCAAACTTACAATTTTTGTGGTTTTGTAGTCAGTGCACAGCCACATATCAAAACATTTTGTTTGTACTTATGACCTTTTTCACATAATATAATGTTCAAAAAATCGTCACACACTTCAGTATTAAAAAAAACTGCCAAGTTTAAAACTGAGAGACCAGCGGTTTTATATTTTTGTTCCTAGCGATCTACAGTTACAGTCGTATGCTTGTTCTTGATAACCTCTTTTCTTGACGACGAAAGCTCTATAAACTTTTATCAAGATAAAATATAAAACAATAACTGTAACTTTTAAAACTTAAAATGTGGGTGTTTTATAAACTTTTTATGTGTAACTTTTTTATATTCAGCCTACGAGAAAAAGCTATGGAAAGTCACAGAAAGTTACATTTCATCAAAGTTCAGCAGTAAATAATTTCAATAGCGACAATGAAAGCTATGGTTGTTTAAGTGATGAAGATGACCTGGACGATTTATCCTTTAAACTCCCATCTGTAAAAGAAAAGAAACCAACAAAGAAAAAGGCAAATAAAAAACAGAAACTTTCAAAGAAAGAGGTAAGTTATTTTCTATTTTATCAACATTATATTATGTTTTATTCATAAATTATAAATGTGCGATTTTATTTATCAGCATCTATTTAATTAAAGTTTTGTTAGTGGAACAGAACTTGAACTAAAATATGTTTTGATCGACCAACCTCAAGTTCTCTAGTCTAGTTTGTTTTTATTGATGTCGTTATAAATGGTTTTCACTGTACATTTTTTTATTTTTAGGGTTCCATACCTAAAGGTTAAGAATGGGACCCTATCACTGAATCGCAGTGCATCCATCTGTCTGTCTGTCACCAGTACTATATAGCTAGACATTGGAAATTGAAAGACACAGATGATGTATTTCTCATACTGCTATAACGACCAATATACTAAAAACAGAATTTTATAAATATTTATAGGGGGCTCCCATATAAAAACTTTGATTTTTCAACAGTTTTTTTGCTCAATATTAATACTAGTTCTCGATAATAGTATTGATAGTCAGGTCCGGACCGTGAGTTTTAGGGGGCCCTGGGCTAATACTACTAATACTACTACTACCCCTTAATAGGGAATATGCATGTGACACCAAAATGGATAAAATATTTTTATTTGTAATCTTTATCGCTAAAAAACATACCTATACAATTATTTTTAAAATTTATCGTGAATTTCAAAAACGCATATTTACTGGCGGAACAAAACGTGACGTCATCGCACAGACGAACGTGTATCAACTTTCAAAACTATATTTTTTTATTTAAGGCGGAAGGTACCATTGCCAGTGTCAATTTTCATTGTGTCAAGTGTAACAGCATTTTCGTATATAGGCTGGGACTATATTATGTTACTGTGTACTATACTATTTATGATCCGGAATCCGCCTGGCCCTGGAAAATTATACAATAAGTAAAAAATAAAATAATAAAATAAAAAAATTAAATACAATAGAGTTGAAAATCGAACGCATGAGATCGACCTTTTTAACTTGACACTGGCAAATGATTTTAAGCCGACGCCATATATATGGTCTTTACCTATGAAATTTCCGTTTTGTATGAAAATATTTAAACCAATTTTTTTCATGTATTTTTTATTTGTATTAATCGAAGTAATCACCCATGCAATCAATGCATCTTTGCCAACGCAGTGGCAGTTTATTGATGCCCTTCTTAAACAAATCAGCTGGACGGGAGGCAACAAATTCTTCAAAGGCATTTTGTACTGCCTCTCGGGTATTGAATTTTTTTCCCGCCGAGAAGTTATCCAAATTCTGAAAAAAGTAGTAGTCTGTAGGCACAAGGTCTGGTGAGTAGGGCGGATGACGGAGAGCTTCCAACCCCAGTTCTTGCAACTTGGAGACCGTCTGCTGTGCAGTATGAGGTCGCGCGTTGTCGTGCAGGAGCAGCGGAGACGAGCGATTGACCAATGCTGGTTGGAGATGTGCCAGCTTCTCCATCATTGTGTTCAGTTCTTCACAGTACACATCTGAAGTAATGCTTACCCCGTTTGGTAAGAAGCTGTGATGAATCACACCGGCGCTAGACCACCAAACAGTGACCATCACTTTTCTGGGGGTAAGTTTTCGTTTAGGGCATTGTTTAGATGCTAAACCAGGATCCAACCAACTTGCTGAGCGCTTGCGGTTATCAAACAGAATCCATTTTTCATCGTAGGTAACAATGCGGTTCAAAATTCCTTCATTTGTGTGCCTGTTGAGCAGTGCAAGGCACGTCTCGACGCGTACTTCGCGCTGGCGATCATTGAGTTCGTGGGGCACCCATTTGTCAAGATTTTTTACCTTACCAATTTGACGCAAATGGACCAATATTGTTTTGACGCTAACGTCGAAAGGTGCTGCTAATTCAGCCGTAGATTGTGTATCATCAGCTTCCACAATCGCCTTTAATTCGTCAATGTCGACCAAAGTCTTCAGACGACCGCGAAGTTCATTTTTCAGGTCGAAATTTCCAGAAAGGAAGTCAGCAAACCAATAACAGGTGGTGCGTTGGTTTGTAGTGTTAGCTCCGTAAACGTCGTTGATGTTGCGTGCCGCTTGTGCCGCGTTGCGGCCACAACGGTACTCATATTCCATAATTACTCGAATTTTTAACGTATCCATGATGACGAAAAAGATTGAAATGCAATGAAAATGTAACACTAATCAATAAACAAATGACTACTTTTGGAAAAAGAATTCCGTGTTTTTAAAATATATTTTTTTTTAAAATTAGAATTCTTAGCCAAACAAAAATTATTTTGATTTGAAATGGCTAGTACTGCAGAACGGCAATTTCATAGGTAAAGACCTATTATTTAAATAAATAAAAAAATAATAAGTTTATTCATGTTTTCTATGGTTTGTTGTTTTCAAATATGTCAATATTTATCTAATAGATTTATTTAGTACTATAACATATTACATAATAATTAATGAGTTAAATATATTTACGAATTTTTCGTTAACTAGGTATGTAATGCGTCTCTCATCACCTTGCACCACTTTTTCCTAATATTTGCACCTTTATAAAAAATTAACTTTGTCAGGTTTTTGTGTTATTTTCGCACATAGGGACGATACAATATTTATAACATGGGTTGTTGTGATTTTCCATGGTAATAAGTTGATTTTATCACTTATTTTTATAACTTTGTGTACTAATCACTTCGTTGTTTGATTTAAATCCGTATTCAGTCTATCCAGTGTAACGTTTAGCGTTTCTATTTTAATCTTTTAGATTGGCACTACTATTACATAGTATTTTAGATTACATAGTATATTTTAAAGTCGCTTCCCGCTGTCTGTCCCAATGTATGGATAGATCTTTAAAACTACGCAACGGATTTTGATGCGGGTTGTGTTTTTAAATAGATAGAGTCATTCAAGAGGAAGGTTTATATTCAATTCAACTTTTATTCAGACACACACAAAAATAGACAGAACAATATTAATACATAATTAAATAATATATATTACGTCAATCTAACTCCGTGCTAAGCTGAACTTGTGTTACGGGTATCAGACAACAATTTTATACTATACAATATACATAACTCTTATTTTTGTAATTATGTATATGACATGCTATAATATAGTAGAGAAAACACTGATAATTTTTGAGGTTTCTAATGTGATGTCGTAAATAAACACATTTTTGCGATTATATTGCAAACGTCGGCTGAACCCTACGAGATAGATCAAAATAATGTGACAATACACCTTAAAAAGGTCTACAAAAAAGTCCACGACGGTATAATATGTCTATCTCTTGAGTCTTAGGGATAACCCACAATACCCTTTTTTTATCCTTTACTTTTTACGACAAATAATGGCTTATTTACGATTTTAAGCATTGTAAGTTCTGAGTACCTATACCTGAACGTAAACTGTTGAATTTAATTTATTTAATGAGTTTGAATGATCGCAGGATTCGCAGGGCGGAAAATCTTAACGTACTGTTTAATTTAATAAAATTATGGATTTTTCGCTTTATCGTCTATTTGACTTTGACTTAGCTGGGGGCCCCCTGAGTTCGCGGGGCCCTAGGCTTAAGCCCATTAAGCCATACGGAAGATTCGGCTTCGTTCATAGTTATATAGATAATGGTATGGAACTCTTTGTACGCGAATCCGACTCGCACTTGGCCGGTTTTTTTTAATTTCAAGACAACTTGTAAATGTGTTTTTTTCTTTCAGGAAAAGGAAGCTGAAGAATGGGCAGCGGGATTTAACTCCATGTGTGAGGACATAGATGAATTTGATCTTGTGGTTGAGTAAAATTTCACTACTCATTATGCTTGCCAACTACAATTGATTACTGTTATCTAACTACATACTTTTTAAGAATACAAATTAATTTTAGTATTATATCATGTTCTAATGTGCAGTGCACATTTACATTTTATATTTTTTAATTAGGGTAAAATAACAATTATTTTTATTAAATGACAACAAATTGAGTATGTAACGATGATAATTTATTTTATATTAGAATATTGATTAACAATATGTTTAATATTATTATTAGAAAAGTGATTTTTAAAATAAATGTCACTATCGGCTATTGCAAGGTAGCATCATTTTATTTTAGGTATGTCGTAACAGACATTATCAAAATTGGGTTCCAACAGAAGTCACAATAATTCAGTTTGAAATGAGTGGTCCAATATTTACCCATTATTTTTAAAAGACTTACAAAAAACCATCTGCTCATGCAGACGTTTTCCCGTCTTAACTATGAACTGGAATAAAATATAAATAACTATCTACATACACCTACAGTTTTCTACACCAACAACTACTACTTGCTCCTACATCTACAACCTCCTACCTAAACTAATACTGACACCTACAGCGTACTACCTACTCCTACAACCTACACAAGATGTGTGAAAGACTACACACAATATTATAAGAGTTATCGACCAGTGAGGGTTGAAGATTATTACAGTATGTTATAATATCGCTATTAAAAATTGGGGTTTGGTATTAGAAGGGTAAAAATTTAAAGATATATCTATTTTTTTTATACCAAATAATAATAAAAAATGTTCAAAAAGTAATTTTTTTGGGAAGGCCTAATATATATATTGACTTATTATATATTATACTTATAGTAAAATGGGTCAAGCCGTTTCGAAAGAGTTTTACAAACACCGTGACTCTTCCCGCGGCTTTGCCCGCGTAAATATAGTATCGCGTATCCCACGGGAATATTGCACTTTTTCGGAATGAAAAGTAGCCTATGTTTTTATCCAGAGCCTAAACTACTACCATACCAAATTTCATCAAAATCCGTTCAGTAGTTTTCGCCTGAAGGAGTAACAAACATCCATCCATACATACATCCATCCTCACAAACTTTCACATTTATAATAGTAGTAGGATATGAGATGTTTTATTTTTCAGACATACATAAACATAGTCCATATTAGTAATGTGTAATAAAAAGTGAATAATATCCTTATAACTAATTATGTACGCATGTGAGCATGATATTGCGTCCATTTCTTCACGAATGGGCAGTCGGTGTCCATAAAGCAATAAGTTGTAGGTAGCTGCCGCGTATTCATTGCATCAGGGATGCAGATCTTTTGCGGAGTATAGCTGCAAAGCCGTCCCCTCCGGCGTCCGCCAACATACCTGACGCGCTGCAGAAACGCGGCACCCCCATCAGTGCCCGGAACCGATTATTATATTGGACCCGCAGGACACTATAAGTCGTTTGCGTATGCTTGACCCATAAGCTGCACGTATAAAAAGCCTGACATAGGCTCGGAACAATGTCACCTTTACTTGTGCAATGCATCTTGCAAACCTACGAGCCAACATATTATTTGCCCTACCTGATTGTGCCCTGCGTTCCCTTGACATGTCCAAGTCATCCACTAGCGTCTCGGTGACCCAGTGGCCAGGTACTTTACTCGCTCATCTCTTCTGAGAGCTTTGTTGTTCAAGGTCACGCTCGGCATTGAATAACTTTTCGTTCCCGCCTTAAACAGTTTCTATAATGCTTTAAAAAATCTTGCAATTTTTTATTACAAAAGCTTTGACATTATAAATTGTGTCACATTTAATTTAATTTTAAAGATTTATAACAATAATATTATGTTATTATGTGTATATATATCTATAATAAATACTAATACTTACATATATTATCATATATTTTTTTGTTTAGTTTAGTATTGTGTTTTAAAGATTGAAGTAAGCATGGTGTTTGGAGTTTTGTGGCGTGCCATTATTTTTTAAATAAAAACATAGTTTTAATGCTTATCTTTATTGAGCTATTATTTTTATACCTTAATCAGCTTTAATGTAACACAAATTGTTAAATAATGAAAAATACACCTAAGAATATTTTGATTAAATTATGTTTTAAAACAGTTACCTAATACTTACTCAATAGTTTTCATGAACAAAAATACATATTTTTTATGAATGACATATTACTTCAAGCGAAAATAGATTTCGATCAACGATTTACCGGAAAATAATTATCAGTCTAACGGCCCGTTTCAATAACCTATCCATCTTTAACTATTTGTTTAAAACGGCGGCATTCAATCATTTGACGGTTTTTTGCTATACAAATTTGACGTTTCTAACAAAACAATTTACGTCAATTTTTGTTTGAGAATCTGAGATTGAAGTCAATCTAAGATTTTAGATACGTTATTAATTTCGGGCGTATGGCGACACAACAACACACACAACTCTAAAGATACGTCTTTGAATTATCGGATTATCTTAGGGGAACAAATTATTCTAGTTTTTTTTTTAATGTGGCCATAATAATACGTTTTAAAAATGTGGCATAGCTTTTTAACGAAATCTCATACCATTATGTTTTCTAATCTAATAATAGAAATAAGGTTAATTTCTTTAAAATGAATCTAATTTTATTAACAAACAGTTTTAATGTAAAAAGGGAACAAACAAAATGCTATATAGGTACTTAATTAAGGAATTATTTTTGTGTAGCGGTAAGTTGTTTTTAATCTTAAGACATGTGAATCGTGATTTAAAATGTTTAATATATTGTAAATTTTAATATTGTGTTTCATTTGTTTTATTTACAAATGTTTTAAAATATATTCGTATAAAAAGTAGGGATATAAAAGGTGATTATTTTTAAATTGGATCCAGATTTATTTATCATCATGTATACTTCATATTTTAAAATAAAGTTGCTACTCGACTTTCTGCGCGACTTATTTCGCGTGAAATATTTCTTCACATCCCACGGAAACCGTACTTTTTTCTAGATGAAAGTAGCCTATGTTTTAATCCCAGTACTTATCTACTAGCATACCATTATTACGTAATGTTTAATAGCCCGTTTCAATAACCTATCTACCAATTACTATTTGTTAGAAACGTTAAATTTGTATCGCAAAAAACCGTCAAATGAATGAATGACGACGTTTTTAACAAATAGTTATAGATATATAGGTTATTGAAACGGACCGTAAATAGTTTCAGCCGTTTTAGCGTGAAAGATAGTCAAATAAATATTTTTAATAGTGTGATTTGTTTTAATCAATGATTTCAAAACTAAGGGCTTGACATACATTTGACAGAACAAATCTTCATATAAGAAAAAGTTACGCCATCTTGATTTCACCATATCTCAAATGTCAAAATGGCCCCCAACAACTCCAAAAGTGGGGCCATTTATGTGGGGACAGTTTTTGCCTCGACATGCCCCGTCTATAATATAAGTACTTGGGTAACCGAGCTTTGCTCGGAATTTTGATAAAAGTAAAGAGAATCACAAAAATATTTATGTGATCGGGATTCGAACCCACCACATTCCCAATTTCCGAACAATGCAAAAATTATACCTACACTTACCAAGCTGCCAATCAGACTAACATAATAGAGTCGAAATTATTGATATATTGTTGCACGACGAAAGAAAAAAACTTATAATATATCTTAAAAATGCGCAGTTTCGAAGGATAAGACCTAGCTAGATCGATTTTTCTTCCCAAAAACTCACTGTAGGTATACTAAATTATATGAATAATACTTGAAGCCGTTGCCGAGATCCTGATTACCTATATATACATGATGTTTTTCCAGACAGTGTCCAAACTTTCAGGAGTATATCTAGCAGAATATATTCTTGAATATAAGCAACCTTTACTATGGGATCAACTTTCCTACTTGGAAAAAAATCAGCTGTTTCCTACAAAATGCTATCTATGCCGTAGCCCTTTTGTATGAAACAGCTGTTTTTTTTTCAAGTAGGTAAGTGGATCCCATAGTCAAAGTTGCTTAAATTCAAGAGTATATTCACTCCTGAAAGTTAAGATACTGACTGGTATAACCGGGTTTATATATACAAGAGTATAGTAATACCTGGGAGAGTAGAACGATAAAATAACAATAAAAAGTAAATAAAAAATATATAATACAAAGAAATTACCTTTCATTCATACCGAATTTCAAAACAATGCAAAAATTATACGTAGTAATGCATACCAACATGGAGAATAGAGGTAAGGAGGACAATCTCTCTAAGGCAGAAAAGCTAAAAAGTGTCCGACAAAAGTAATTAAATAATAGTTCCAAAGCTGGCCATAATGGCGTTAGAGTGGCAAGGGTGTTTGCAGTTGAAGTTGAAGAATGAAGTTAGCAATAAGAGATGAAGTAAAGTGAGTCGAGTTCAGTTATTTAAAATTTTTGACGACTCTAGTAGATTAAAAGTAGTTAATTCAGTAAATCATGAAAATTCTAATTACTCGTATAGTCGAAAATATTTTTATATATAAAACCGAAGAAGATGCTAAGATTTAATTATCCGTTTAAATTTTGCCGCTTTACTCCCGTCTGCGTCTGTAGCGTCTATTTAACGCTATTTTACGGACACTTTTCATGTATGGAGATGGTACTCCTTACCTCTATTCTCCATGGCATACCAAGCTGAAAATCAAACTGACGTAAGAAAGTCAAAATTATTGATATATTGTTGCACGACAAAATAATAAAACATATATTGCTTAAAATGCGTAGTTTATAAGGGATAAGACCTAGCTAGATCGATTTTTCTCCCCCAAAACTACCTGCATACTAAATTTCATGGTAATACTGTAGCCGTTATCGAGATACCGATTATATATATATATATACAAGATCGTCTCGTTTAAAGTATAAGATTGTGCCGTTGTCGAGATACCGATTATATATATACAAGATCGTCCCGTTTTAAAGTACACGTCTATTGGTTTCAATAAATATTTTTTTTTTGCCTTTAATAAAAGCGCCATCTATCGAACGTTATGTTAAACCTCTGATACTTGGGTTAGTTTAAGAATCGGGGACAGGGGGAAGTAGTGTGTGTACTTCTTCTACAGATGGAGCTAATGGTTTGATTTTAACAATTTGGCATATTTCATTTTTTAAACATTCAAAAATAATTAGGACTAAAAACTTGATAAAAGTAAAAGAATTAAGATTTTATGTGTAGTTTTGTAATTAGGTGCATTTTAGAATGATAAAAAAGTTCGAATATTTTTTATACAACATTAGTGTAAAAAACCTACATAATTAGTTTACTTGCATCAAATACAAAAATATTGACTATGTTAAGTATGAATATAAACGCGTAAACTTCGGATATATCAGAAATTTTGTGCATGCGTCCTGGATACATTTCGTACCAACTTACAAGCGTGTGACGTCACTTGCCGGTACGACTTACGTATGGGCAACACCGATTACTATAATATTATATACTTACTCTTAGTATGAGGTGTTTTCACAAAATTGATGAAAGTGCTTTAAACAATCTGTAGTTTCTTAGAAAATATTGATTTTTAGTAGGTATACTGTTCCTTTTGTAAACTTTCTTATTTTCAGAGCACTATTCATTTATGTAATAAAAAACCGGACACGTGCGAGTCGGACTCGCGCACGAAGGTTTACGTACAAAACGGCAAAATAATCCCGATTGTTGTATTAAATATTTATTTTATTCTGTTTTTAGTACTTGTTGTTATAGCGGCAACAGAAATAATGTTTGAATGTTTCGACTGTCGAGCTGTCACGCTTACGGCTTATAGTAGGTACAGCCTGGTGATGGTTTTACCCTTTGGGTAGGGAACCCTAAAAATTACCACGCTATTATAATTTTCAAGTTGCAGCTGTTTGACTCCTGTGTTTGGGTAGGTACTACTGTAGGTTTTAATTTTAGGGAAATGCCAATATTTTCATTATTCCTTGCAAATTGGATAACATTAAGGATATAATAGAAATTAACTTTACATTACAACACTTGACAACAATTTTGATTCTGAGTTCTAAGCAAGAGTTGGTTTGTTGTACTAAATTAAAATAATGTGAATTAAACATGAAGTTTGCATTTGTAGCTGTGAGAGTGATATTACAAATCCTTTTTTTACCCAACTACGGTGAAGCCAAAAGGAAGCGTAATGATTTTGGCAGTCTATGTATGTATTTTTGTTCCATCGTAGCGCCTCTGGTCCGATTTTAATAAACAAGGTGTCAATAGAATCGTAATAATAGCTCGGGTAACATACCTAGGCTATATAATTTACGTAGTTCATTCGTAGTATTTTCGAGTTTGGAACGAAGTTCCTTATGGCGCGTTGCCAATTGTATTGGGGCTAGACGGATTAATATAGGCACGACACTTTTATCCACTCGAAATCACAATGTAATAACGACTATTAAGAATGATACAAAAAACGACCTTATCACCTTGACAATAATGTAGAATTTTGCAATTACACATTGTGACTGTTATGACTGTTACATATTGTGACTAAGCGGAAGAGCGCTTGATGTTATTACTCAGTACGGAGCCGGACTTCGCGGCGGCAACCTGCGAGCAGCAAGCAACCGGCCCCCTCACCCCTGTCCCTACCTAAGGCGCGGCCAACTAGTTCTGCGCGCACTATATATACTTAGTTCAACTATTTGTTTTGTATAATAAAATATATTATATCTATACAGATAAACAAAATTTAAGTGTCTATTTGTAATTACAAATTAACAGCTTTTATTTTCACTTAATGCATTTAAAAGTATATAAATATATATATGAATAAAATAATAAGAATTATTTATTCCTCTCCTCTGAAACAATTACAAAACCATGAATAAAAAATATATGTACAATAAAAAAACAATAGAATATAAAACAAAATAGTGATAATTAAACAAAAAACATTGTCCATAATATGGCAGTGCAATGCCCAGAAAAAAGGAAAGGAAAAACCTATGTAATAAGTACCCACCAAAAACATATTCATGTTAAAATATTGCCAAGACTATACCATATGACTCGTACTGTCGAAAAGTTATCAGATCTCATGTAAAACCAAGCTTCTGACTCTACACGCCATAATTCTACAAGACTAACTTCACAAACTCTATACCTTAGTCAAGATACATGGCAATTTCGCTACATTTAGGTACTTGGGCATAAGGTGAAAAATTCACTGACTGTTTTTCTGTTATATTAGGTGCTTACATATGAAATTGGCGTTTTGTCGTACTGTCCACTTTGATCTCAAATATATCTTCTCTGGTAAGGAAGGAATCCCAATTTCAAATTTATACCGCTATTTACTCGTGCATTTGTGTTTCGAAAACCGTAATTCATTTGTTTTTTACTCTTTTGGTTTTTTATTTGCGTCACTCTGTTTACAAAATGGGAAAAATTGAAATATCGTATTATTTTCGAGTACGAGTTCCACCGTGGCACCAGTGCTGCAGAAACGGCACGAAGGATTAATGATGTGTATGGCGGCGGTGTCGCAAAAGAAAACAGTGCGTTTTTCCAACGTTTTCGTTCTGGAAATTTTGACCTGCAGAACAAGCCCCGTAGACGGCCGGAGACCAAAGTTGATAATGAACAATTGAAGGCTATTGTGGAAGCGGATCCATCGCAAACCACTTCCGCTAGTATAAATATTTAATTAGAATGTTACATTTATGTTTAATTTTCCATTGAAATTACTACAGAATACTCGGGAAATAATTATTTCATTATTACGTCAATTAGTTTCTTATCCAAGCGACGAACGATGACATAACTAACATAGTTCACAATATACGCGATAGATGGCACTTTCAAACTTAACTTTCATGCACTAGTTTAAGGGGTTGGTGGATAAAAGTTTGACAATTATTATTATGTTAGTTTTGTACTAATACAAGCTAATGTACCAAATTTCAGCTTTCTGGGACATCTGGAAGTACCATATAATTTTGTTGATCATCAGTGAGTCAGTGACGAAATCAGGGGTTTTTAGATATCAATAAAATCTAAAGTATAGGACCTATGCAATCAAAACATACTACAGCTTAATAAGTCCGATACTGGGAACATTACCTGAAAATTTCCTGGTATAATCCAAACCCAAGTTATGAGGATTAAAAAAATCGACGAAACGCTTGCGAGAAAAGGTGGTCTGGTACTGCCCTAGCGCTTCGCTTGGCTCGTCTTGGCGGGGGCACTGCCGTGCCCCCAGATTCGTCATTATAATATTTTTAACTTTATCCAAACCAAATTTCAACTAATAGGTATTTAGGTTTTTTTAAACCTCTTGGTTTTTAACTTTTATTGACTTATAAAAGGAAAAAAAAACAATAATTAATTTATTTACAGTACTTATACATTACTAAAGTAAACTACTAAAGTAACATTATACAGTACTAAAGGCATAAAATTAAAGAAATAAAGATAAAATTTGAGAAACTTTTAGAAATAAAAATTGCGGATATTTCTTTTGTGCATAAATAAATTTTCCCGAATCAACCTCCAAATGGATCTACAATCATGACGTTTTCAATATAATGGTCGAGACTCGAGTAATGTTGCTTAAAATCTATTAGATACATGTTACTGAAATCGTTTTCTTTGCTTCTCAGAATGCTCCTAACCTGTTTTCAAATTAATTTTGGTGACCCATTGACCATACTACATGTACCTACTTATCTACTATCGAACCAGCTGCCGCTCGACCAGGCATAAGATGAAATTCCCTTAACGGCGTCGTTGAAACGTGCGCACGCACACATACTCACGTGTGAATAATACGTAGTTCAACCACATCTGCAGTCGTTGCGGCCACTTCCTTTGTCCTACTACTATTATAAATGTGAAAGTTTGTGAGTATGGTTGGATGGATGGATGGATGGATGTTTGTTTCTCTTTCATGCGAAAACCACAGAACAGATTCCGATTAAATTTCATATGGTGGTAGGTAGTTATTATGCTCTTAACATATAGGCTACTTTTTATCCCGAAAAAGTACAGTGGCCTCGTGCGGATAGTTTTTAAATATTTTGAGGCATCCTAGTGCAACGGAAAATGCTTAGAAACAGGTCGAGCAGGAACTTTGTCGATGTTGTATTTTTCAGTGGCCCATTGTGTTGAATAAAATACTATGGCAAAAAATATTTTGGTGTCTACATTACTGCGATTGTGTGTTTTAACTGTACAGCTAGCTAGCAGTACCTTATATAGGTACTTACCACCTAAAGTAGGTAATATGTACTTAACTACCTCCTGTTAAAATAATTATTGGGTTCGTACCTACCCAATGGCAACTAATAACTTTTAGTGAAGAATATAATATTTAAAATTATGTTCAATCTATGTAAAGAAATTTTTAATCATAGGATTAAGGCATATTAACTTTTATAACGTTCTTTCATCGTGGAGGGGAAACGCTAATTAAAATTAAAAAAGAAATAATCCATTCAGTAAAGTGAGTATCCCACTTGGCCCTAATGTGATGGCTGACGATATTAAAATGATTGCTCTTTGGCAAATATGGCGGGCGGCTGAATTATACAGCGGAAGCAAATATTACCCGCGCAAACACACGTCCCGGGAGAGCCAGCTAGTTCGCGCACTCAAAATTAAAAGCACACAATGAAAATACTGTACTAAGAGCCCCTCAGATACATCGCGAAAAGTGAGTGTCTACTCCAGGCCTCACTTAACGCTCCTCGCCATTGTTGTCATTGAAAACAGTCGCGAAAGTGTTTTTTTGTTTATGGACCGTTCGATGTTGCCACTTGAGAACAAACAGCGGTAACGACGTGTACCCCGCGCCCAGCGCCCTAACAAGCTGCTACAATGTTTTCCCTATCAATGCCCATTTCTTGTTTATTGTTTCAACGCAAATGCTAAGTTAAAATTTAAATTGTCCTACTAATATTATAAATGTGAAAGTTTGTGAGGATGGATGAATGTATGGATGGATGTAGATTTGATACTCTTTCATGCAAACTTTCGATGAAATTTGGTATGATAGTAGTTTAAGCTCCGTATTAAAACATGAGACACTTTTTATCCCGGAAAAGTAACTACAGTGTTCCCGTGGGATAGTATATGTGCGCGGGCAGAGCCGCGGGCAAGAGTTAGTATTTTATATTTTAGGCAGTTCCTTCGTTATATCTAATCAATGATTTGTCTCTACGTAATATCTATTATGTCTAGTCTACAGTCACTATAACGCCACAATGACTGTTCAGTTTATTTCCTGGGCTTAGACCAAAAAAAACTTTTTTTATTTGGTCTGAGTTACTTGGTGCTACGTACTGCATAGTCAGTAGGTAGTTATATATTTGTGTACTTAATGTGAAGCAAATTTGGAATGACATTCATTGCGGAATATTAAATTAAAACAAACATAAAATAATATTTGACAAGGTAGAGTATGCAGGTCCGATTTAATTCGTTCTTAAGAACTTTGCCCAGCTAATAAAACTTCGGGACATGATAATCCACAATTAGACTGCTTTGGTCATTTAATTAAAGGGTGACCGCGCACCAGGTCGGCCGGTCGGGAATATTAACCGCAATGCTCGGTCAACATTCACAAAATTGACACGTCAAATATTTGTACCTTCGTCCTGGGACCACGTTAGACGGCAAACAAAATCGTGTCTGGTCCTCCCTTAATTTCCGATGTTGCTACAAATATAAAATTCTGCGCCAAACGGGACCGTAGAGCCGAGGATTTTGAGCTTAAAATGTAACGAGAGTTTGAGTCCCGAGATAGCCGCTTGTCAAAACAAAATGGCGCTGACTGTTTGAATTGGGCCGTATCAGTCGCGAGCGGAGATTCATTTTGTCGCCTTGCTTAAGATCGTAGTGTTTCCTACATATTGTTTCGGTACACACGGTGAGTGTGCCGGTGTTGGGCTCGCATTTAAAGCTGGCTACAATATTGTTGTTACACTATAGAGATACTGTTTGCGGTTCGACTTTACGTGCCATCGAGCAGTTTGTTCTCTGTAAATAATTATTTAATCTCTTCACGTCGTCGTTATTTGTAGGTTGTTACAAGCGAACATTGATGAGTTTATTGTCCCATTGTAAATTTTATTATACTTACTATTTTTATCTTATCAAAATATCTGAACATAAGTTACCTATCTACATTGATGGAGATATTATTATCATTGACTTTCTATTATATAGTATAAGTACCAGACTAAGGTAGGTAAAAATAACTACCTAATTATGAAAAATCGTCAATTACGGGATATCAATATCGGACCTACAAGTTTTTGTTTCTACCCCCGCTTTATAAATATTCAATTTATAATCACTATCAATGTAGATTGAGCCCTTTGAAGCAGCATCTTAAAAGGAAAATCGTTTTCCTACCTACGGTAGCTCAATAGCTCGGGCTCCTGTATGTTTAGAAGTTAGACGGTAAACGCAGTGAGGACTTATCCATCGTCACTTATTTTATCACTGAATATAACTTTGATATATAACACTATGCGAGACACAAACAGAACTTTCAAAGAGCATACTTGTCAAATTTTTTTTTTTTGTAATATATGGCGTCGGCTTATCTTAAAACCATTTGCTAGTGTCAGGTAAAGAAGGCGGGAAATAGAACTTTCATTTCAATTTTCAACACTGTATTCATATATCTTCAAGTCTAAGGTCTAGTCAAAGTCGAAATAAATAGTCAGTACAGTCAATGAGTCATGTCAGTCGATTCAGTAAAGTGGTAGACGCTTTACTGAAAGTTCCTAGGGAGTTTTGGCGGGAAACACACAGATAGCACGTTTTTAAAAGTTATACCACTTGCCCACACTTGTGCACGTTAACGAATATTTAATGGTTAATATTCTACCAATATTACACATTAAGAACCGAGATAACACAAATTTATGAAATATTACAAATTCACAACGTCACCCATTGAACTCCCCGGCAAAACTTCCAAATATTATATTGTAAGCTTTACATTGCGATGGCAAATATTAAATAATATTATGTGTTCGGGTAAATAATACTCTCGCTAGCCGCTGCGGAGCCTACCTGCCTCAGTGTTGCCATTATCATAAACCAAACACGTCAATATTTGTACACACAAACAAGGGCGTAATTTTTAAATAAATTGTGGCATTTCGCGAAATTGCTTCCGCAAATAGAATTGTGGAGTTCAGGCGAATGTCAGTATTAACTGTTGGATTTTTCATTAACAACGCCGTTATATCGATGTTTCATTTCGTTTTCTTAAGGGTTAAGTAACCTATCATTGAGCTGAGGTCTGAAGATCAGCAGAAGCTAAGGAGTGAGAAATATGTTTTTTTTAAAGTGTATATTTTATAAGTGTGTATACATGCAATTTTAGAAACTTGGCGTTCTACTTAATTAAATTTTATTAATAATTTCAAATATTTCATGACTCTTCTTATGTTAGTAGAACATTATTATTAAACATGTGGCATAATATTAAGCCCTGTGAGGGCAACAGTATATTAAGTACCTTTAGTATAATTACTACGTATTAATAGATGTCGCTAGAAACAAAAATTTCTCGATTCATATCGCGGATATGATTAAGTAATTAGAAATTTATTCCCGTTGTCTGTGCTGGCCTGTGCCACATATATAAGTTTATTATGCATACAACCTCCCAGACTTTCGTATTTTATAATATTAGTAAGACAGATTAGTATAAATAGGAAGTACATAAATGGGTCAGTCATCTTAATGTATCCAGCGGTGGGGCGCCAGGCTCCGAGAGAGTCAATCCCCCAATTAGCTACACCGTACGGTCGCAACAGTATCTTGTTACTAACTTCTTAGGGTCCATTCACCGAGACGCGACGCGATGATGCTTGAAGATGCCGTAATAATACGCACAATATGCAGCGTTGGGTCGCGCGACGCCTTTTTGTCAGTACACAAAAAGATACACGTTTAATCGCAAGAGCGGCGCCGGGTTATGCAGAGCGGTGCAGTTTGACATTCGAACTCTTGCAATCGTCGACACCGGCGAGGCCTTTGAGGTGACGCAAGATTTGCGAGGGCTTACGGTCTCCATGCTCCTCGTGCATCAAAAGCTGCTTGATCTGCTTCTTCCTCGACGCCTTCAGCCATTTAATCAGCTCCCGTGTCAAAGACTCGTGTCTATTCCCTGCAGGTGGGCTAATGATGATATCTTTTATCTGCCTTGAATGCTGCACGTCCAGGTGGCCAATGACGTAATTAAATTTTATTTTGTCGTGCACTGTGCATCAATATATCAATAATTTCGATTCTATTACGTCAGTCCGATTGGCACTTCGGTATGCGTATAGTTTTTGCTTTGTTTAAAAATTCGGAATGTGGTGGGTTCGAATCCCGGTCAGATAAGTATTTTTGTGATTTTTTTAATTTTAAGAACTCCGAGCAATGCTCTGTTACCCAGGTAATTAGTTTAAATTAAAAAAAATTGGCGCTATACTTATTTTATTTCATGCGCGACGCTGTTTGTAGGTACACATTTTGTTAGCTTTTCTGGAAAAACATCGCTACTAAATTGTTTAGAAATTAGAATTGTACCCGAATTCAAAAAATCGTCAACTTTCGAAATTACTAATTTCTTATTGCTTATAAATTACAACAGAAAGAAATGCAAGCGTTGTACGTTATGGAATTAATTTATAAGTGTGTGTTCCCCAGACGTGCATCGCACTGATAAAGCTGAACGCAGCCTAAGTAAATAGGGCGACGCCACATCTGCCGACACCGCACAGAGACGCCCCAAAATACCTATGCGATAAGCGCCTATCGGGCCAGGGGTATGTGATAATATGAAAAATACGTGTTGTGTAATGGTAACATTATAAATAGGTACGCAGTATACGTCTTCTTATTATGATAGTTTTGTTAAATTACCACGAAATTGTAAATAAATCACAATTTTGTGGTGTAGAATTTAATTACTGATCTTACTTTACAGCTGTTTCAGTACTTACTTACTTACAGTGTACTTAGATGTGGCCCGCAACTTTGTTCAGAAACCGCCCATTTCACCACGATAAAAACATATTATACCCTTTCCCGGGACTCAAAGCATCTCAGTTGTGTTAAGCCTAAGCGGTTAAAGCGTGAAGAGGTAACCGACGGACACACTTTCCCATTGATAATATTACAAAAAAATAAGTAAGTATAACTTTAACTTCGGTTCATACATTTTAAAAAGCTGCTTATCTATCTAGAAGCCTTTAGTTTTCCTAAAGTGAGGGCAAACGAGTAAAGGACAAACCGTTACTTTTCGTAAGCAAAGGCTTGTCACTTACTTTGAATACTTAATTTGCTGAGATCTTTGCAATTAGAAATAAAACATGTGGATGTTATCTACATGATAGGTACATATAATTAAGGGCATTAGATGCCTGGATATATTTCATATTAAAGTACGTAATATGAAAATATATAGTATCTTAGCCGTCTGTGACGCCCTTTATAATAATGGTCACGAAGATAAAAATAAGTAAAGGATTACCTTCCTTATTAACCTTAAGGAATACCCGTAGTTACCTACCTATTTGATGTAGTAGGTATTTGGTGGTATATTTAAAATTTTCCTTGTCTACTTAGAACGCACTTATCCAACATATTTGGGAATTCAAATAGAAGGAAATAGGAATTCATAAATTATGCAATTCATGTTCGCCGTACAAACAGTCGTACGAGCCGCTAATGCCGACTGGTAATGTAACATTGCTCCGTTGATTTTGCTTGTTTAAAGGTACGGGATGTTTGCTACTTAGGTACCTACTAAGTTCCTTCTACAAAATAACTGATAGCACAGAGGGAAAATATATATACTTACGTACTGATAGTTAGAATCCTTTTAGAAGAATTTATAATCTTGTCATAAATTAACAACGAAAAGTTACGACGGCGGACCGGACGGATGCCATTTGGAGTAACTACATTCTGGTTTAATTTACTAAGCTTTACTATTTCTTTTCACAATATTAAGGTATCTATTAATTACTAGCTTTTGCCCGCGGCTCCGCCGTAAAACGCCCGCGTAAATACATGTGTTATTCCAGAGCTAAAACTACTACCATACCAAATTTCATCAAAATCTGTTCAGTAGTTTTTGTGTGAAAGAGTATCCATCAAATATCCATCCATCCATCCATCCGCCCATCCTCACAAACTTTCACATTTATAATAGTAGTAGGATAAATGCAGACCGACAATAAAGAAAATTATGAAGACACTAGACATGCAATTTACAAAAATCAAACAACATTTGTTATACGAGCTTTATTGGAATCATACAAAAACAATTGATATAACAATTAACAATGCAGAATCACAGGCCGCAAACAAAACGTTAGCTAATAAACGTCAGATGAAAGCAGCAGTGCATAAAATCACAGGGCCGGGGGTTCCCCTCGCGAGGGATGATCCCAGATCTTGCGATATTAGCACCGGCGGCGATCCCGGTCATAAATAAAAAAATACTTATTACGTATGGGGCGGGCCGCTATAAATATATAATGTCTTATTAAATTCCGCGAAGGATTACGTTTTTGTGGGTATTTTTTTGTAAGTGCAGATGTTTCTTGTATGGGATGTAAGGAGATTTAAGATACGAATAAGGTAGATGGGAGACGACAATTAGTACTCTCTTATTTTGTGAAAATCCTAAAAAGATTTTAGAAACAATACCTTGTTTCATACCTTGTTGTTTTGTTTTGTCACTTCCACAAAAGAGTAACTAAAGAAGCTAGAATAATATTTTTGTCAAATTAGGTTTATAAAATGTTCGATGATATTAAGTAGGTACCTACACTTCTGTAGCAGGTGGAGCGCCGCGCGACGCCACTAGGCTCCTGTCTCCCAGCGGCAATCAAAGCTGCGATAGGTCGCCGCTTTCTAGCGGTCTAAGCTTCTTCGCCACCATTTAACTACCACGACACTCAGTACTTATGAATATGTCGATAGCAACGGAATCAATTAGCTATACCCCGAGGTCGTTTGACATTAGTGCCAAGATGGCCGCCGCCGGCGCACGTGACCGCGATGCGTTTTTAATTGCAATCATTCCGTGTTTTATGTTGTTTGCACACTTTCCGTGTTTGCCCTGCTCGGCCTTTATTTATGGGTTTTATGGTCGGTGGGAACGTTACGGAATTACTTTCACGTTGGGGGATAAATTTCCACATAAGATTATATTTACTGCTTTGTTCATTTTGTTTTACACCCTTCCTCGCGTCGTTATTTTAAGGATATAAATAGATTTCAAAGCTGTTGCATAAGTGTCGTTTTTGCTTGATATGTTTTTTTTAATATGGCGTCGGCTTATCTTAAAACCATTTGCCAGTGTCATGTAAAAAGGCGGGAAATAGAACTTTCGTTTCAATTTTCAACACTGTATTCCTTTAACGTCAAGTCTAAAGTCTAGTCAAGTCCAAATATATAGTCAGTACAGTCAATGAGTCATGTCAGTCGATTCAGTAAAGTGGTAGACGCTTTACTGAAAGTTCCTAGGGAGTTTTGGCGGGAAACACAAAATAGCACGTTTTTAGAAGTTGTACCACTTGCCCACACTTGTGCACGTTAACGAATATTTAATGGTTAATATTCTACCAATATTACACATTAAGAACCGAAATAACATTTATGAAAAAAATGCAAAGTCCAAACGTCACCCATTGAATTCCCCGGCAAAACTCTGCTTGATATTGAAAATCTGTTAATTATAGATAGGCATTTGCTTCTTTGCCCTTTACCAATCTCGTAAAGTTTTTACCAAACTTTAAAAGCTATTACAGCTCTCCTAAAGACCTCCTCCTCGACATTCAAGCTCATGACAGAAAATATTGAACAATTTTCCGTCCCTCGCGTAGTTATCGTTTCTCGGAACCGTCTCGGCCGAGACGTTGTGTATGGAAATATTTTAAGATACGGACGAAGTTTGCTCGGCGAGATAAGCTATGTAGCGGATGCCGGTGTTTGCCGACCCTATATAGACTTCAAATACTTATACGCTTAAATATATTATAGTCAGGGAATTCTTCGATAACGTACCTCCGTTTTATGTGGGGCCTCCCCATACTATGACGGTTTTGTGTAATGGCTGAATATTGAAATTACATTGAACGTTGCTAAATAATTGGTAAAGATTCTAAGAAGACCAGAAACATAATTATCGGTAACTATTTGTGATCGTAATCCTGTTTCGGTCCGCGCGGTGTCGCATTAACACACGCCTCTATCGCGCGTGAGCGAGTGAGACAGCGCGCGGATCGAAACAGGATTATGATTACAAATAGTTACGGAATTGACCCTCAGAATATCGAGTAATTAATAACAATGCACCACTTAATTTGTGTACATCTTAATTTGTGATAATATCACAATTAGGTAGCTGTAGGTTTAAATGTTGTCATAAATATGTTCGTATTAATACGAGCAGTCTGTTCGTCCTATAGGCGTAAAGATTAAGTGTTGCGCAATATAACTTGTGTTGGAACTTAGGTAGAGGTTCTAGGTTACCTAATTTCATAGAAGTAAGCAAATCTTCAATAAGCTAGTAAGTTCCATGTTCATAAAAGTTTAAAGTAAGTATCTATTAAAAGTTGTATAAGAAAAGGTAAGTTGAGCTGCACCGGTCGGCAGACAAGCCCGAGTCAACAGTCGAGGAATTAGTCCAAATTACGTCCCCGCCTCGCCCCCGCCTCACCCCCGCGCACACCAGTCTCCGAATCAATATTTGTTGTCCGCACTCTTCTGCTTAATACAACACGCACAATACCCACACACAAACATCGCTAAATCAAATTAAATCCTATTCCTCCGGTATAAAGCACAAACACGCACTCGATAATTTTGTTACATAAGCCCGTTTAAGGTAGATATTCCAAGACTCATCCCCGCTATCGCTGTCTCTACTGGCGCAAAGTTGTCTCGCTCTAGCAGAGATTTCCACGGGATACATAGGGGGTTGTAAACTTATTTCCATACCCACATTATATTATATAGAAGATGTAAAGACGCTTTACATTTTTGACGTCTACATGTAAAGTTCTGGAAAATCCAAATTTTTGTATATATAGCTACAAAAGTATCCTAACCTGCCAGTAATTTATAAAAAGACTTCACAGAGTCAACCTATCTTACTTTACAAAGTAATTGATGTAAGTCATCAATTAATGTAAAACCTGTATATCTTGTTGAATATTCATAAAGAACTGCTAATTGCACAAGTCGGCAAATACGTGATGAGTCCACGTCCCCCCACCCACCCCTCGCAAAAGGCCAACCCCGCGGCACACACACAGGAGAAGGTAGCGCGCGCAACCAGGAAAACTACGGCCTTTTACGTACGTATTGTGTACGAGATCGCCGGGGTACACGCAAAAACGTAGATAAATCAATGTTGAGTAACAAATCAAACATGACTATCTAAAGATCCTAGAAGAAGAATAGATCCTATTGCAAAAAGTTCCTTCTGCAAAATTAATAGTCAATATCGTACAATAGTACCAGCATGATCATCCTAGCAATGCTAAAGCATCCTAATTCTATTACATATTACGATCTATCCGTGTCCAGGTACTTAGTCGTAATTTTATTTCTTAAAAAAGAAAAAAAATCGTAGCAAGTATATAGAGGTGCTTGCTACAAAATGTGCAAAGCCGAGACACTGACAATAATGATCGAAATAAACAAAAAAAGTTAATGTGCGCATGTCTTAACAATACTTATAAGCATAGTTTAGCCAAAATGTTTTCCAAATATTACAATATTGTTGTTTTATCGCGTTTTGCGTGTACTACGCAAACGCGTGTTCACTGTGTGCGCATCTATTTACGCGACAAGTAAATATGTACCCGCGCGTTTGTGGAGGCTGCATTAATAATTCAATTGGTTGTTCGCTCAGGTACCGTTTAAACGATTTTTAACTTGCCGTCAAACGGATTAATTGGGAACGAAAAGACTTGGCTGAAATCGGCACGAAATCGCTTACTTTTTTCGCTATCAAAAATTCGTATTTAAAAGACTTAGAAGTTCAGAATTGGAGTTGTGTTTGAATTTAGAATTAAAGAATCTGCCAACGAGTGGAATAAATTAACTAAGACTTAATCTGATATGTATATAAAATCGTTATGTAATTGATTAATAATCATAATGATCAGAAAAATGTCGTTAGGATGCTTTAATTGTCATGCTACGAGTAAGTTGCAGCACGTAAAAGTTGTAAGTTACGTGTTTGCAACTCGTAAATAATTTCCAAGCAAATAAAGGATCAGTATTGGAGTGGAGTGGATTATATTGAGTTTTGATTAAAAAGCTGTTCCCTGCAATTTGCAAAACTGTCTACAAAGCTCTATGCCGCCGCTCTGCCATGCCACTTTGTAAGTGGACAAAAATTCTATTTAATCTGTAAACAATATGTGGGTAGATAAATACGTGTTCATCGGATTCGCACTAGATAGAATGTTATTACCAGTTTCTAGGAACTATGGAATATCTATAATATAATAAATTATACAAAAAGGAATTCATTCCTATCCAATATCCTTTTAAAATCATCTAAACATTTTGCGTAACACAAAACCTTGACCAACAGCACAAGAATAGAATAATCGTGTCGAGCATTTTCAAATATTAGTGTTTGACAAAGAAATGGAGTCGCGGGCTCCATGTTTGTCGGCGACCCCAATCAACTGACATTTAACTTTGATTAAACGGAGTACCTACACACTTTACTTAATACTTTTTCAGCTTAAATGTTTTTAGACTGTAAAAATGTATTTATTTGCTCTTATCGGAGATAGATTTAATATTAATCTGAAGAATATAAAAAATAACTTATTCTACTCATAGCGCTAATTTCGCATCACATGAAATTATTGTTTTACATTGATTGCATCTCATTATAATTAAATATTGAACGCCAAAAGTGTGTTCATTTTGTAATACAGTAGTTTAGCTAACATCTAATCTGGAACAACTTGTACTGCAGCTGCAAAAAATCTCCCACTTGTAGCTCTACCATGGACAAAGCTCTGTATGTGAAGCTCTATAGAATTAACAATTATAAAAATGTCATCTACCTACCCGGTTGCTTGTTTGTTTATATTAAATAAGATCCAAAACTACTGGACGGATTTTTATGAAATTTGGCAACGAGGAAGGACAACACCTAGTTGGTTTATAAAAATACTAGCTGTTTCCCGCGGCTCCGCCCGCGTAAATATACTATCGAGTGTATTTACGCGGGACACATACACATTTCCGGGATAAAAAGTAGCCTATGTTTTAATCCAGAACCTAGGCTACTATCATACAAAATCTCATCAAAATCCGTTCAGTAGTTTTTGCGTGAAAGAGTAACAAACATCCATCCATCCTCGTAAACTCTCACATTTATAACAGTAGTAGGACTGCACACAATTTGCACATATCACACAGTAATCAGTATGTCTTAATTTATAAGGGAACAATTAAAATGCGTATTAGCAAGTATTACTGGCGCTGTGTACACTGGGGTAGTTGGAGTTGAGCGCCCCTGTATCTTTGTTGAAATATTTGCAGTGTAAGCGGCGGGTGACTAAGGGTTATGCCACACACTGGCTTTGCCAAGGTTGGTCGTATTTGATTTTATCGATCCGGAACGGTCGAAACATATTTTGTGGCCTACTTATAGTAGGTACGAGGTAAAAACCTGAAAAATATCTGCCAAAAGCTTTGGCGGGTTTGTAAGTTTAATTCTTAGGTGGTTATTTAAATTTATTTGGATACATCTTACATTTTATGTATTGACTGGTTAACATAACTTTTAATTTTCCAGTTCCTAAAAATTATTCCAGTTTTTTGGCGTAACCCACGCTCGTTAGTCACCTCGCACGTTTCTTACGGCAGTTCTTCTCGCCGGATTAGTTTCCGAACCGGTGATAGGCATCACGTATGGACAATTCCGTGAGTGTCATGTAATGTAATAATGTAATAGTGTAACCTTTATGGAAATAATTTTTTTTATTTGATTTTCATTGTAACGTCCTTTTTATGACTCTATGTAAAGTGCGCCATTGACAACTAAGCAAATCACTTAGGAAATATCAGTTTATACTTAATCGTCCAAGACTTGGCTCGTTGTAACACAGCTTCACCCTTAGTCATACGTACCAACGTTAGGTGCCGCTTGATTGTTGGTACAGCAAATTTGTTCGCAGTCTCTCTCGACTAGGATTACTCTGTTTTTCTACAAAAGATAACAGTTTTATCGCGAATGTTAATCGCGTGTTTGTCTTGCGAAATCAGAATGTTAATACGTACTTCTTATGTTAGTCATTTAATTACCTATTACTATAAAATCAACGGTTTACACACACACCGTCACACCGTTACACCGTGGCCATCATAACATCAAAATATGCCTAATAATAAATAGTGTATGTATAAATTGCATGTTTTTTTGGCAATACAAACTTAGGCCTTTTCATCCGTTATTGGATGATTTTTACAGTATTCTCGAAGTAACCACTCTTGAAATACTGTAGTGCCTGGGACAGTTGGTTTTTTAATGTCGTATGGTTGCCCAAGCACATACGGCATTCTCACAACATAGTCAGCCTAGTCCAGAGGAATGACTGGTCAATACGTCTGGGGCCAACCATGTGCGGGGTTCCTCACGATGTCTTCATCTTCACCGTTAGAGCGTCCGTATAATGTACTTGAGATCTGAAAAAGTCTCATTGGTACACGCCACAACCTGGGAATCGAACCTGCACTCTCTCGAGTGCGAATCAAACGGTCTACCCTAGTGGGTGGGAGAAGAGCTAGTGGCCTAGTAGCTTCGTGGCCACTAGGCCACTAGGCTCTTTGACAATACAAAAAGCACTGGTAAAACATTTGTTTTTGTATGAATTAAGTACATACGACTTATATTAATCCACAAAACAGCCTAAAAAAAGTAATCAAAGAATTGGATTCTTAGCTTTAAGGCTGAAACTATATTGTCGTGTTGGGCCGGAGAAAAATCAAAGCACTGAAAATCGAAAACAAATGTGTCAAGTCAAATGTCAATGTCAAATCTGACAACTCGACACTTATGTGTTCGAATTTCAACTCTATTGTATTAGTCCAGAATTCTATTTTCAATACTCTACATTTTCTCTGGCCTTTCAGATTCCGGACAATTCAGCCCCAGCCTTAGTGGTGTCACTGTAATTTTTAGGGTTCCATAGTTAACGTTTCGGAACCCTTATAGTTTTGTGTCCGTCTGTCTTTCCAAGTGGTTAGTGCTAGAAAGTTGGAACTTTCCAAGGATATTTGTATTTACCGAATTTGTATCGACAAAGTGCTAAAATAAAATCACGAAAAATATATTTATAGGGGTACCTTTTGTAGG
Source organism: Phengaris arion (assembly GCA_963565745.1). NCBI lineage: Eukaryota > Metazoa > Arthropoda > Insecta > Lepidoptera > Lycaenidae > Phengaris > Phengaris arion. The sequence goes on along the minus strand of OY751435.1, from coordinate 10,921,985 downwards.
GAAAAAAGGTTTTTTAAAAATATTGGGTGGTTGCGAAGACGATTTTTTTATTTAGTTCTCCACTTGCGAGATATTCAACTTTAAAGCGCATTGTTTTCGTTAACCCCCTCTAAAAGCTAAACGGCAGACTCGAAAAATCGGAGAAAATTCATGATGGTAGTCCGTGTGATGAACTTAAAGTTATTTAAGTAAAGTTAAAGGAAAACTATAACGGCTGAGATAACTTTTTAGTTCAGGAGTTACAGAGGCCTAACATGTAAAATGCACTTACATGGAAAACTTCGTACAAAAATAACGAAATAAGTAAACTTGTACCCCCTTACTAATAAAAAGATTTACACAACGGATAACGACGATGCTGTCTTTCTCTGATGCATTGGAAAAGTCACTTGACAGACAAAGACAGCAACGTTGTTTAAGTTATCCATTGTGTAAAGCTTTTTATTAGTAAGGGGTGTAAAATATTTTAAAAAAAATCAACCCTATTCTACGCGTGGCTGACATGGTCGGTTTTATTCAACATTCCTTACCTACTCTACTTTGTTGTACTCGTAGTTGTGTTGTTGGTTTTGGCATAAGAAATTCGGTACTTTATGATAATTGACAATAATTAATTGATTTTAAACTTAGTAGTTTCTTTTTATTATGCAATAGGTACCCTTGTCTTGTCAAATATCGATTGATTTCATCTTCTAAGATCATTTACAAAAATTTAAAATCGTTATTATTTAAATATATTGAGGTTGTACCCTGTAGGTATGATAGTGAGGCGTAGCAACCTCCACGTTATCCAAGATGGCGTCGTTATCGCCGCGCGGCGCGATGTTTGCGGAGCGCATACGCAATCGTTTGTTCTGTCGAGGCCACCGAGTACGACATACTTTTACAATTTTTCCTCATACAATTTAATGTGACTTTGGACTCATGTGTTTTCATGAAAGTCGATTCAATAATAAAACATTTCTGTTTGTTTAAGAAAAAGTGATTAGGCCCAAAATATGATCTCTACTCTATCCCTACCTCCTACCTCTTTAGGATAGGCTCTTCAAAATTTTCGAATACTATTAAATTGGGGACATCAAAGTGGTGATCTGATGATGGGATCCATGAGGAATCGAGGGACTTCCTTAAAATTAATATGGACACATATGGTGATTTTGACTTTTACTGAAGTAGTCCAAGCATAGGCTACCAAAAAGTAAGATTTTGCTCCAAGGTATACCATGAATTAAAAACTACTAAACATAACTCCTGACTCCGTATAGATACGTGTTTGGGAATTTCGACGTTGTTTAAAGAACTGCAAGCATAGTTGCATAACACGCAAGAACCTATATAGTATACGAGGGCGGCACTGAAAATTTCGGGAATCAAGGAAGTGACACAACATTACTATTTAAAAATGTATTTATTGCTTTTCGAAGTATTCTCCGCGAAATTTGACACATTTTTCCATACGATGGAACCAATCATTGAAGCAACCATTGCATTCGGAAGTTGGGGTCTCCAAAATGGCCGTTTTGTAGGCGTCCACAGCTTCTTCAGGTGATGAAAATCTCTGACCACGCAATTTATTATTTATTTTAGGGAAAGTATAGAAATCATTAGAGCTTAGGTCGGGGCTGTACGGCGGATGGTCTAATAATTCTATGATTTCTTGCTCTAAAAACTTTTGTTCTGTGCGCGGTTTGAGAACTCGCATTGTCGTGATGGAGGATGATGCGGCGGTTGCAGTTCTCTTTACGGAGTTCAGAAACGACCTGTGGCAAACAAATGTTAGCATACCATTCTGCATTAACAGTTCTTTGTCCCTCAAGAGGAATAGTCGCAACATGGCCGGTTTTGGAGACAAACGTGGCCACCATTGTTTTTGCAACACTCCGTGAACGAACTATTTTTGTTGGCTTTAACTCATTTTCGAACACCCAAACTCGTGACTGGTTTTTTGTTTCGGGTTCGTACGCGTATATCCAGGATTCGTCACCTGATACGATGTTGTATACAGCATTTGAGGATCCTGCGTGGAATCTTTCGAGAGTTCTGACGCACCAAGTAACGCGAGCCGCTTTTTGCTCTTCACAGAGCAAATGCGGTATCCATCGGGAAAACAACGTTTTTTACACCTAATTGTTCATGCAAGATTATTTGTATTTGACTCATGCCAATGTCTAAAGTTGCCTGAATTTCGCGGTATGTCACATGTCGATCTTCCTCAATCAGCTTACGCACAGCATCAACGTTTTCTTGGGTGACTGCAGTTTTTGGACGACCTTGACGGGGATCATCACTGAGCTTGACACGTCCACGTTGAAATTCAGCAAACCAGCGATAAATTGTGGTTTTGGATGGGGCTTCATCACCAAATGCAGAAATCATCCGGTCAACACAGTGTTTTTGTGTTAAACCACTTCGAAAGTCATAATAAAACATCGCTCTAGAATTTTCTCGAGTCAATTCCATTTTCTCAACGACTAAACAAGTTTGACAAGACCTTGTGACAAGACCGAGAATCTTTTATTTTAAATAAATAAACGGTATTCGATTTTTAAAACCAAGGAGTTTTAAATTAAAAAGATTTTAATATGACAGGAACAGTGGAAATATTCCATTCCCGATACTTTTAGTGCAGCCTATGTAAAGGTAAAACTACAATCTAGCTTAGGTACTCTATATTAATATGATATTACTATAAAGGAACTTGCACACTACATCTTCCCCCAAAAAACAAAAAAAATATATGTAGATTTTTTATTTTTTTTATTACAATTCTACAAAGTTAAAAACAATTTTTAGTTTTATTAAACATAACATGGCTTTGTTCTATTTTTGTGAACAAATATTTCTTCACCATTTTTTAAAATAGTTACATTTGATCTATTATCTCCAACAACAACATAATATGGACAATCATATAATGTATTTAATTTAGTACCAGTTTCGTTCTTTAACATAAGTTTATCTCCGGGTTTGTACAATATTGGATTCATTTTATTATCATATTTTATTTTACGTTTAATTTTTGAATTATTTTAATTATTTCTAGCATCACTCTGTGCTCTCTGTAATCTAAATTTGAATCCTAAAGGATAATTTTCATAATTATATAACGGATCTACAGTTTTTGATAAAGTAGTTGGTAGGTGACAGACTTGACCGAATACTAACTCAAATGGAGTATACTGCGTCTCGGTGTGCACAGTTGTGTTGTATAGAAACATCAGTACTGTACCCACGAGCCCCATGAAGATGGCTGATTATTAGTTTGTATTCTCAAGTATGCTCCTAACATTTTATGACTATTTTCTAATACACCTATGCTTTCGTGATGGTATACAGTAGACATTATTTGTTTAGTATTCAAAATATTCAAAAGTTCTTGCATTGTACTTGATATAAATTCTGTACCTCTATCTGTTGCAACTTCGCGTGGTATACCATAACGTAAATTAAATTTTTCTGCAAAAGCTCTAGCTACTTCTCTGGTAGTCTTATTTTTCAATGGATAAGACTATACGACTAGCTTGCGCTCTTGTGATAACACTCGCAATTTTTTCATGCATCTCTCTCGAATCTTTTATTGACATATTCAGTCTGGACAATGCATCTGCAGTTACATTCTCCTTACCTGTATACGATTTTAACGTTGAGTATGTAACTCAACGTTAAAATCGTATTCTTCTAAACACAGCCTGAATTTAGTTAATCTGCTTGAAGGGTCCTTCATGTTGAACAAATAAATTAATGGTTTATGATCTGTTCTTACTGTAAACTTCTTACCAAACAAATAAGGACGAAAATATTTTACTGACCAGACTATAGCTAACAATTTCTATGATTGGGTAACTTAATTAACTTTTATTTAAACTTCTGCTGGCATATGCAATTGGTTTACTGTTCGAAATGCATAATACACTACAAATACAGTTTGAAGTACAAAATTATTTTATTGTGAAAAATCTGGATAATCTAAAACAGGTGGATTAGATAAACATTCTTTTAAAAACATAAACGAATTCTCACAATTTTCTGACCATTCGAATTTAACTTCTTTTCGACATAATTTATTTAATGGAATTGCGACTTCAGCAAAATTACGATAAACTTGCGGTAATAGTTAGCGAAAGCTACGATTCTCTTGACTTCATCAACATTACAAGGTCTGGGGATGTTTTTTATAACATTGGTTTTATTTGGGTCTAATACCATCTGCTGATATGTCCTAAATATAATATTTGTCTTTTTAGAAACTCACACTTTGAAGGATTTATTTTTAAATTAGTACTTCTTAACCTTGAAAATACGGAAATTAAATTAGTATTATGTTCATCAATATTTCTACCCCAAATAACAAGATCATTTTGGTAAATTAGACATTTGTCAAAATTAAGGCCGGACATTGCTACAGTCATTAATCTGCTAAAAGCTGATGGACTAATTTTTAATCCCATCGGCAAACGACACATTTGGTATTGTCCCTTATCGGTAGTGAAAGCTGTATGTTTTCTTGAATCTTTCTCAAGCTCAGATTGAAAATAGGCTTGTGAAAGGTCGCAGTGACCTATAGTCACTGCGACCTTTCACAAGCACCCGATAAAGAGTCTAAAATTTAATTAATATTAGGTAATGGAAACGCAAGGCAACGTGTTCAGGTCGAGAGCTAGTCTCATCCTCAGTTGCACGTATAGCATCCTTCAACTGAGTAAAATTTCGGGCTGTAATAATAGTCCCTAAACGCTGACTTTGCAAACCTTCCGCAAAATGCTTTATAACATTTTTCTTATTTATTGGCCGCAGCACCTTGTACGCAGCATCATCGTTAGCTTGCGAAATAGTAAGATCTACAAACAGTCGTTCAATCTCTTTGCCAAAATCATTAATTGACTTGTTCCCTTGCCTAGCACTTTGCAATTGAGCTTGTAAAGGAGTGTCCGATTTAATGGTCAACAAACTAGTACGCATCTATATCTCATCTTTTAGTAAAGAATTTGTATCGGTATACTCTATTTTTACTCTGTCCCGAGTGACAGACTCGTCACCATTCATTTTCGGTTTTGTTAGGTATCTTATAACTTAAAATCTTATAACTTGTCTTATATTAATGCAAATACCTAAAATTTCCTTAGAGACAGTCGGAGGAAAACTTTGTACAAATTCTTCAAATATAGTATTAAGCAAATTAGCTTCATTTATTTTTAATAGGAAAAGGAAGTCAATTAGAAGTAGACTTCAGATGTGACCATACTTTATTGAGGTCTAATACAGACTGTCATTACCAACTAAAAAATGAACATAAAGGTAAAACTACAATCTAGCTTACATTAATATAATACATTAATATGATATTACTATAGAGGAACTTACATACATAACTCATATAAAGGAATTTACACACTACAGCATATGTTTGGACTACTTCAGAAAAAATCGAAATCACCATATTACATTTCGAGGAGTTTCCTCGATTCCTCATGGATCCAATTATCAGGTCACCACTTTGGTGAAAATGGGAATAACTTGGATTATACCCTTTACATCAAAAAAAAATTTTTGAAAATCGGTCCACAGACGGCGGAATTATCGTTGAACATACAAAAATATAAAATAAAAATATAAAATTATATATATACAGCCGAATGTATTACCGCCTCCTTTTTTTGAAAATCGGTTAAAAATACAAAAAAAAAAAATTATGTAACACTTGAAAAAAACTTTCATCATTAGTTAATTAATTATATACAAAAACATTAATTATGGTAAGTATGAACTTAAATGCACAAATTACGGAGATAATAGGCTTTACCTATGAAATTGCCACTCTGCAGTACTGGCCATTTTAAATCAAAATAATTTTTGTTTGGCTAAGAATTCTAATTGCAAATTAATTTTATTTTAAAAACATGGAATTCTTTTCCCAAAAGTAGTCATTTGTTTATTGATTAGTGTTACATTTCAATCTTTTTCGTCATCATGGATACGTTAATAATTCGAGTAATTATGGAATATGAGTACCGTCGTGGCAGCAACGACGACATCAACGACGTTTACGGAGCTAACACTACAAACCAACGCACCACCTGTTATTGGTTTGCTCGCTTCCGTTCTGGAAATTTCGATCTGAACCTCGCGGTCGTCCGAAGACTTTGGTCGACAATGACGAATTAAAGGCGAATGTGGAAGCTTATACACAATCTACGGCTGAATTAGCAGCAGCTTTCGACGTTAGCGTCAAAACAATATTGGTCCATTTGCGTCAAATTGGCAAGGTAAAAAAGCTTGACAAATGGGTGCCCCACGAACTCAATGATCGCCAGCGCGAAGTACGCGTCGAGACGTGCCTTACACTGCTCAACAGACACACAAATGAAGGAATTTTGAACCGCATTGTTACCTGCGATGAAAAATGGATTCTGTTTGATAACCGCAAGCGCTCAGCAAGTTGGTTGGATCCTGGTTCAGCACCTAAACAATGCCCTAAACGAAAACTTACCCCTAGAAAAGTGATGGTCATTGTTTGGTGGTCTAGCGCCGGTGTGATGCAGACGCATGTGCAGACGTGTACTGTGAAGAACTGAACACAATGATGGAGAAGTTGGCACATCTCTAACCAGCATTGGTCAATCGCTCGTCTCCGCTGCTCCTGCACGACAACGCGCAACCTCATACTGCACAGCAGTACTGGGGTTGGAAGCTCTCCGTCATCCGCCCTACTCACCAGACCTTGCGCCTACAGACTACTACTTTTTCCAGAATTTGGGTTGGCGGGAAAAAAATTCAATACCCGAGAGACAGTACAAAATGCCTTTGAAGAATTTGTTGCCTCCCGTCCAGCTGATTTCTTTAAGAAGGGCATCAATAAACTGCCCCTGCATTGGCAAAGATGCATTGATTGCATGGGTGATTACTTCGATTAATACAAATGAAAAAAAATCGTTTATATTTTTTCATAAAAAACGGCAATTTCATAGGTAATGACCTAATATTTACAAATATGTTCCTGCGGCCTGACGGATTACTAGAATCAGGTCATCAGGAAACCTACTCATATTTAAGAGTACTATTCATTTAAGATTCAGTGTTTTGAATGCCTAAATGTGTTAAAATGTATAAGGCATGCCAGCATAATTTGGCAAAGCGGCGCGGTAGATCAGTATTGGGCATTGGGTATTATTTCTATGCCCAATACTTTAACCTCTAACGACTACCCTAAATAAATTTACTGATGCACACAATATTAAAATGCCCGTGAAAGTCACCTCACTGAAATAGATATGAAATAAGTAGTGAAATAACTTGTTAACGGGTTCAAACATATAATGTACCTGCTAATGTAAATGAGGACTTAAGGATTACGATGTTTGCGCGTTACAGAATTCTATTTATCTTTTTGTTTGTTACTTCTTGCCTTTGTGACTCATTTTATCAGACAGACGACCCGAGGCGTGTTTCTTTTTGTGTTGTAAATAAAGTTAAATTTTTAAATACTATCATAAAAATTGCGCACTGCATTGCGTTTCGGTGTGAGCTGACCCTTAGTTGAGATCTTATTAAACTGTCAGCTGCAAGATCTAGTACCTACTTACTAACGAGTAATCTCTGAAAACGATATAACTCGTACTACCTATCTTCACTGTTTGAGATAAATGAAATTTTTTCCAGTTAACTAACTGTTTTCAGTACTACCAGTTCAGTACAAATATTAACCTGAATAAAATAAAAGAAATATTATGAATTTTGCAATCACTTAGGCAAAATGGTGTACATCTCTCAAAGTAAATCAAAAATAAATAAAAATAAATTAAATAGTGTATGATTTACAAGACTCAGAATATATACAATGTAGAGAAAATAATTCTTTATCAGATCTTTTAAATGTCCATGGTATCTTCAAATCCATAGGAGGTCAAAAGTTCGTTCGTTTTCACACCTTTACACATTTACGAGAAAACTAGCACTAGGGCAAGAGGCCGTGTGAGGCCGTGTGTTTGGCCTGGCAAAATATATACAGAACACACAAACACGCACATTATAACAATATGTACACAGCACACACGGGGCTTGTACAGAAAATATTTGGTAACAGCCGGAGTAATCCAAGGGGCGTATCGAACGTATCATGTCTCGAATAAAATTAACTTTTGGCCAAACTAACACATTTTTATGAATATAATTTATGTTTAATATGTAGATATACGAACGGATACCTCAGAACGGATCTGATTATCGTTAAGCATACTCGTAGATACTAGGAATATAAAAGATATTACATAATTTTATGTAGGGCTATTTTGCCTGAACGGCATTGTATAGAGTGTCTTAATCGCTTGACAGAGTAATTACTACCTTTTGATAGTAAAATGCGATAGAAATTTACATTACACTGAAACCAAACGGTCCAACGGCTGGGTAGCCGGTAACTGTGGCATTAAGTGTGTGGTAGGAACAAAGAAGAATTATTCTTGGGTAGGTACACTATTTTCTGTCATTACCTTTTTTACCTGACTACGGCGAAGCCAAAAGGTCAATAGATTCGTAATAATAACCCGAGTAACATGCGCCATATAATTTACGTAGTCGGGTAATAGTTTATTATAAAAATTGTTGTTACTTAAATATCGTTCTACGATCTATGAAAATAGCAGACTGTTATACAATTTTATTCAATATAATACTTCTATGGAAAACAAGTAACGTGGCTAATTAATCACTAAGATGTGACGCGTGTATATAAAACTATTACGCGTACATATTCCACATAATCTGGTTGGCGAAATTGTTTATATGCATTAAGATCAATATTGTCGATCTTAATTTATTTATATAACCTGCATCACAATACAGGTGCCAGTGAAAACTACACTATTGACTAGGCAAATGTGTACTCCTGGCCGTGACCTTGGCAGCCAGGTTCAGGCTTGATAACTAGAGTTAATATTGGCACCGTACACTATACTGTTTGACGAACGCTCAACTCTATCAATATATAAACATAATATTTATATTTGTAGCACTTTCGGTACACCCGCCGCACCACTTGTGTAATTTGTCACTGAAAATGATAATCTTTCGGTGTACACACACGGGTTGTTTGTACGTTTTATGTGTACAATACGTACAGCAAACTTATTTTTACTAATAGCTCTGTAAATTGGTTGGATAATACCCTTTCTTATTACGAATGCGAAAATGTGAGTTTACTTTTTAAGTTACGCGTAGCAGCTTATGGCCGATATTGGGGAGAACGGAAAAAACATAGGTTTCTCCAAAAAGGAAACTTGTTTGGAGGAAATTATTTATACATTACATAGCTTACTTTATTTAAAATATTATTACGAAGACAGTATTAATAATCAAAATTTGAGCAAAGACAGCTACGAGCTAGTGTGCCTCCTGTATTCGGCAAGGACATAGACCCGATGACCTTATTTTAACATTGACTTATCATTTGTGAAGTCAATGTCCACCTTACCCTTTCCAGCTTTATAATTGCGATGTTTCGACCATTTGAACTTGAAAAATATTGTTAAACTTCAAGTTATTAATTATAACCAAAGTAAAGGTGCTTTTAGGCCATCTTAAGAAGACACTTTTTTCTGAAATTGCCAGAAATGTCGCAAAAACACACATGACAAGATTAGATGTTGCAATATAATATAAAATTGCCAGAGGTACAATTTTAAAATTTTGGTGACAGGAAACAATAATGTCTGTTTTACATATGTGATATGACTATAATTAAACTTTGGTAAAGACTAAAGAGGCATCGCCCAAAAAGGTCCGGTGTTTGCGTTTCTAATTCGTGGCCAAATATTGTGTGACAAGCCGAGCTAACTATATTTGTTCAGCGTCATACTTGCAGGAATGTCACTTTGGTGCAGGAGTACTGGGCCATACCTAGTGCAGGAACTAAATAAAAATATTATAATTCTGTAATGTAATCTTGACTGACCGTTTATTATAACTCAATATTGTAATCAGAAATTAATTGTAAAAATAATCTTATTCTTATTTTTCTATGTTCAACGTGAGCATTGAAAAATAGCTTGTAAATATTAATTTTTTGCTTCCTATAGCATTGTATTTTGTATCCCATCCCGTATTTTCCGTCACATTATGACAAATACCAATCTACAAATTAACCAACATATAAATAATGAATACATTAGTTTGTCGTACAATGTTAATCCTTTACCTACCTACTTACCTACCTACTTACTGTTTCAATATAAATTATATTATATAACCTATACTATTTATGTAGTACCATTACCGTTTAGTAACAAACGTCTATTAGACAGATCAGATGTCTAAAGAAACAAAAATTGACAAAAACCATTTTTTTCCTAAAAACTCGCTGCGCAAATATTAACGTGTTACATTATAAATAAGATGTTTAAATAGGTTTTATTTCACAATCGTAATCTATGTTGTCCAATAAGCGAAGTCAAATACTGGACGTGCGACTTTCAATAATTATGTTTGCTGAAATTGTTAGCGCTGAGCAGCCATCTTGCGGCGACTCACGGACGAACGTTATGGAAAATTACATATGGAAATAAACTTCAGTGGTTGTTACCTAAACTCGCCGCCGAAAATGTTATAACTTATGTTTTTGCCAAAAACTGATGCTGATTTATAGCTTTAAAATATTATAGGTAGTAGCAAAAGGATACGTATGAGAGATCTTGAAGCTATGTAGTTTGCCACAAATAATAATTAGCTAAAAACAGTGATGTTAGTGTTTAGTTATATTAACCGCCCTCGGGATATTGAACTGCGCTTATGAATGATGATTAATTTTGAGTTTGACAAAACGTAACTTTTGATTGATAATAATAATTCGTATTAAATAAATACCTATTTCAAAAATCTCAAAGATATTTCAAAAATATAAATTCTGAAGTTACATCACTTCGGACACAGTTGACGGATTTCATTGAAAACCCGTGTCGGCTTGCATCAGTATCTGTATGTGATAATGAACGACCCACGAGCAAGAATGTAACCAACTTACCCTCTAGTACACCGAAGACAGAATAAGCCTTTGAATGTTATCGTAAATATCGGGTACAAATTGCCTGTAAAAATTAGTAGAGAGTTTTAAGCCTTTATATTAGTTTTAAGCCTTTAACAAATAATAATACTCATTTAGTTTCGTGTAAAATTGTACAAATTTAAATGTAATGTAGATACCTTATCTTCTACTTCTCCTATATCTAAAAATGAATTGCAATTCCAAAATAAAATTGTGGTGAAAATACTGTAGGTAGATGTAGATTGTAGGTGTAGTTGTAGCTGTAAGTTGCAGGTGTAGGTTGTAAGTGTAGGACGTAGGTGTAGTTGTTGGTTGTAGTTGTAAGTGTAGATGTTGGTGTAGGTTGTAAGTGTTGGACGTAGGTGTAGTTGTTGGTTGTAGTTGTAAGTATAGATGTTGGTGTAGGTTGTAAGTGTAGGTCGTAGGTGTAGTTGTTGGTTGTAGTTGTAAGTGTAGATGTTGGTGTAGGTTGTAAGTGTAGGACGTAGGTGTAGTTGTTGGTTGTAGTTGTAAGTGTAGATGTTGGTGTAGGTTGTAAGTGTAGGACGTAGGTGTAGTTGTTGGTTGTAGTTGTAAGTGTAGATGTTGATGTAGGTTGTAAGTATATTTATTTATTTTTTCCCAGTTTATAGTTAAGGCAGAAAAACGTGTGGGCTAATATCAATTAATAAAATTATAATAAAATCAGAGGCTCAAAATACTTACCACTTCTTTGTTAAAACTTCCAATTTGTATAACAGTTATCAAAAGTTAAAAAAATGCCGGCACGTATCAGTAACAGAAGCCGTTACAATAGCGCAATACAATCAAATCATTACAATATTAGCTTTGTTATCAATACGAGAAGTATTAAATTAATTTGTAGAGTCTTAGATATTATTTTGTTAGCAAACAGTCGTGCTTGCGTTTGCCGAGACAAATATTTGTCGTTTAATACTAATGTATTTAAAGTGCAATCAAAAATATTAATCAAAAAACATTTCTTAGTCTCTGTTTGCTGCGGAAATGTATCTCATGCGGCTTTAGTATGGTACTCGTAGTAGTAAGTTCGTTTATCACAAACTTTTAGCATGTTACAAGTGCATATGTATTTGTAGATAATTTAATTTTAGGATTGGGGAGACGAGGCTTCAGAATAATCTGCCGGGAACTGAACTATTATATGATAACTGAAGAGGCTAATGGTATGAAATGGTATGTAGTTTGTAGATGACAGAATTTCCTTGATTTTTTTTACAGGAGCATTGTTGAAACAGTCATAGAGTTTACAGCTACATAACAGGAAAATTCCACTGAAGACATCAGCGTTATCAGTGATAAGGCTGGCTTATTTATCTTGATATTTCGCGAGAGGCTTTGTCGGCTTTTCCACGTCACCCGTCACATAAATTACCGTCAGACTGGTGCCTCGTGATTACCTCTGTTCTAGCAACATTAGCGATGTTATTTTTACTAACAAAATGAAACAATAAAGTGTATGAAACTTAGTGTTAAAAAACAAAAGACTTTATTTTCAAAATACTTTTAGTAAAGCAGATATTAGAACGTAAGATAGGGGTAAACTGTTATATAACCTAACCAAGAGCATGTCAGGACATGTCTATGAAGGGTTCAAGAGCCATCGCACAGAGCGAAACTATAAGGGTTCCTTGAGTATTACGGAACGCTAAAAGCGCTAAATCATGAATTACATCTAAGGATAACATAATATCAGGTATTAATTCAAAATTTGTCACATTTTAACTTCTTTAACAAAACTTTACTTATCAACAAAATGGTACATAATCTGTGCACAACATTCATCGCAAAAACTGACCTCATGGGAGCTTATAAAATGTCATACCTTTTTCTGAGCAAAATTAACACTTTTTTATAAACTCGCATAATTAATATTGTATAGCCGAATCGTCGCCCATTAGCCGACGGAAGCGGCTAGTTTTGAACTCAAAGAGGACACTATTTGATTAACACTAATTAGTATGAACTGGCTTTGCATCGTTGTTTCGAAAGTGCTGGCTTAACTTACATCGCCTGTCATAAATTTACAATGGATATCCCCTATTGCGTACACGTAGAGTCGAAATTCCATTAGCGTTATGATAAAAGCAGCAGAAATCCCAGTTATGTAAAGGCAATTTGGGTTTTATGGAGAAAGTAGAAGCTTTCTAGTGGTGTATTTTTGTAAATCGAATCGAACATACTGTAGGTAATTGTAAATTTTATTTAGCTATCAATTTTATTTCCCTTTGTGGATTGTGGATGTACCTATTTTGATAATAATGTCAGTCGGGACAACATTTCCCAAACAATTATAATATTTAGTAGTACGAATGCAACAAAACCAACCTACGATTTTCGAACATGCAATAAATCAAACGTCCCCTGTAATTAGCGAGCTATCAGTCGGGATTCGGGACTCGGGACCGTCTCACGAATCCATCATACATCTCCATACATTTCACGCACAATTCTTCACAAAAGGTACAAGTCAAACGGACTATCAAAGGCCCCATTCAGTACCAGGGGCTAACAACATTATACCCATGTAATACATATTTCATTATTACTTCCTTTATGGTGTGTTTAATTTTATAACGCTGGCAACCCCGATTTTTTAAAACGTTTAGCTATTCAATAGGGGGCGTTGTATTGTTATACAATATTTTTCGACAGTTTAAAGTTTAACGTACCGTCAGATGGTAAAATCATGTCAAATTTTGTTACAAGTACATATATTTAAATTTTCATTTTAATATATATATATATATATATATATATATATATATATATATATATATATATATATATATATATATATATATATATATATATATATATATATATATATATATATATATATATATATATATATATATATATATATATATATAATTAGTTTTAAATTTTCTACTGTCGAAATAAAAAAAATACGAACCTACATTCTACATAAAAAAGTTACAACCTAAATAGTAACCATAAAATTAGTGGCGAAAGTTTAAAAAACGTATTTTACAAAATTACATGGTGCAATCAGTGTTGTTAGTGTTGTTGTGCAATCAGTGTTGTTAGGTATACGTAGAGAAATTTCGATAATTTTAGTAAATGATGTCGATTACTATGTTAGTGGTTACTAATTAATTTCATAACATAGACGTATATATTATTATAGACGAGGCATGTCGAGTTAAAAACTGTCCCCAATTAAATGGCCCAAATTTTGGGGTTGCTTGGGGCCATTTTGACATTTGAGGTATGGTGAAATCAAGATGGCGTAATTTTTTCTTGCATGAAGATTTGTTCTGTCAAATGTACGTAATATCCTTAGCTGTTTGAAATCACTGTTTCATAAGTTGAACGATACTCGTATAGAATAGGTGCGTACTTATTATAACTCAAACAATTATTTGGCAAAATATAAATTTCGTCTTTATTTTCTATCGGTACCGAGCGCATGGATGACAACCTAAACAGTTCCTGAACGCATCGGGCCGGTATTCAGGAGATACTGTGCACTTCCGTTTGCCCTGCTATTGTGCAATTCGACAAGGCAGCTTCGCGCCGCCGCCGGCCAAGCCCGACAATGCCACGACAAAAATCCAATTCCAAATTCAAAAGCGCATCGTTGAGGTTTATTGGCTTAGCGCTTGATTGATTGTGCGAACGGCAGCGCAATTTTTTTTCTAAATCGCATCCGATGTTGCCAGTTTTTTCACCGTTGGATTTGTTCGATAATATATTTTGATTTTGGGCGTGGCGAATCACTAATAACCTTTGTCGGCAGGAAGTGTTATTTTTGCAACAGGTACATCGCAAGTGCATTTAATGTTAGTTGCACTTGTGTATGCGTTACGCACATTAAATATTTTCATTCATTCCAAAGTGGTGCAATTCATCGAAAGAACTGTCTGCAATTACTCTTTGAATCAATGATTTCAAAAGCCAAGATAGGCTATGACGTACATTTGAAAGAACAAATCTTCATACAAGAAAAAGTTACTTCATCCATCATGTCAGCCATCTTGTTTTCACCACCATACTTCATATGTCATAATGGCCCCAAATATCTCAAAATGCCTCGTCGATAACATATACGTCTATGCTTTGAATGTTAATGTTACAACATGAAAATAATATTTTTGTCGAATAAATAGCGTTAATAACTTAAGATTTTAGAAAGGTCTAAAACATGTGAATTAGTATATTGTTACATAAGAAATCATTAAAAATATTATCTAACTAGTAAGTTCTATTTTTAACCGACTTCTCAAAAAGGAGGCGGTTATTTATAATATAGATAACGTCAAATAGATTAAACACAGGTCACGGTTTTATTGCTAAAAAGATGACGACGTTATATTTTTATTAAGAATATAGAAAACATTAGGTAAGTAAATGACTCATTTTGTTTTTGGAACTGAGAATTATGCAAACTGCAAACATGCAAACGAACGACTTTTCGGTAATTTGTTTAAGGTAACTTGAATCATCGAGGAATATAAACCCTATTTATACTAAGGTAAGATACAATTTTAAATGTTATTAACAGGTTTTATTTAATAAAGAAATATTAGCATAAGGTCAAATGGAACGTCTCTCGGTTTCCACTCACGCGCAGGGTGCTCGTTATCCAAGATCCGTTTTTGGAAAGTCACTATTTTCATTTCTTTTTCACGTTTATGGATCTTATTCTTTGGCTATTGGAGTTTAAATTTGAGTAGCTCATGGTATTTCGTGTGCAGGCGTTTGTCACACCCGTGACACATTCGTGCTACCGTGGATAAACGGACACACAAACTCTTGCACATACATACGGTGTTGACAGATAAATATAATATTAAATATTTACCAAATGTATAATTAGAACGTGCTCGTTATTTTTATGTCATTTAGAGAAAGCTTTGAGTACTTTAATGTAAAATATATTGTGTGAATATGGACTGTATACTTCTTCGTCGCTCTTGTAACAAAATCTTGGGAATTTGCAATGGTAACATGTTGCGAATTGATTGATGCTTTGCTTTTTTGCCTACACCAAGTGGAGGAGACCTATTACAAGCTAATGTTTACCCAAATATGCAAAAACTATACACTACTATAGAATAGGGGCGATGATTACATGTAAAATATTTAGTTTAATTTATATTCTCAGAAATATTCAGGGATTACCTACTACTTGATAAACGTCAAAAGAATAATATTTTATGTGTAGTTTATTGATAAAATACATCTAAAAATACAAAATAGTTTCATTTTTTTTTTCCTAAATTAGTAAAAAACCTACATTAGTAAACTTACATCATATACAAGACCATTAACTATGGTAAGTATGAACTTAAACGCACAAATTTCAGAGATATTTTCAAATATGTTCCTGCGGTCGTGACGTTACAGTTAGGTACGACTTTTGTATGAAGCGTTTTCACGAGACTTGCGAAATTTTGTAAACAAATCTCTATACCTTTGAAAATTTTGATTTTTCAAGTACTTTATTTATTATTTATTATATACTTTATTTATTATATAAGCATATATTCAACAAAAAAATATCAGCCGTCTAGCCTATTCTAAAGACAAAGTCCGTAGATTGATATTATATCTACCGACTTTGCTACATAAGCATAAGCAGCAGTCAAACGAAGCCATTGTTTCCGTAAAATTAGGTTATTTATTCTGCGATAAAATAAGCAATTAATAAACATCGTTGTCACAAACATATCCGTAAGATTCATTTGTCAAAAGGGCCATTAAATATCCATTTTAAATTGTTATTCCACAAACGACATCGCCCAACAATAGTATTTACATTCGATGTCAGTTTGTTTTACATTCGAAAACGGAATGAATGAACGAATAGCTCGCATTCACGGTCGGTTTTTGCTTTTAACATAATATGCATCTTCGGGCTCGGCACAAAGGCTGAACGAGGAACGGAATAAAGGCTGGACGGGTGTAAAAAATGTGATATGACAACAGTGCCACGTGTTGTCGGTACAATGTCGCTCACGGAACCCAGGCCTATTGTTGCATTCATCGCCTGTTATAATTTATTATAATTTTTACGTTGTTGTAAATATAAATTATTATAATATCATTTTGGCTTACATTTCCTTTCTTGCCAAAAACTCTGCGTCTATGCAGTGATGATATCGGCGGGATGCACTTTGACGTCATGTGACGTTCGTTTAATTATATTGACGGCTTATTGCTAGCAAAGCTTGAGTAAAAACTCGTACTTAGGTAAAAATGTATTAGCGGGAGAATATTGTACCATGCTTAGACCAAATGAAAAAGTGGAGAGAGTTCTGGGAACCACACAGTGAGGCCTATCTTGTGGCCGCTACTACCACAACGATAAAACTGCACAGTTCGGGCCACAGTAGACATATTTAGTATGTGTACGTGTGTCAATTCGGGCGGTCTAGTATGATAATGTAGTACTGTACTTCTACATCTACTGTGTGAACTGTGCAGTTTTATTCTTGTGTCACTGTGTGGTTCCCAGAACTCGGTCTCCACTTTTTTATTTTGTCTAACCATGGCACATTATTCTCCCGCTACTACATTTTTACCTAAGTGAGAGTTTTTACTTAGGTTTTGTTAGCAATATGCCGTCCATATAATTAAACGAAAGTGTTTATGTAGGTACCTCACTTAGTATTAAGTAAGGTACCCACTACATAAACACTATATATATCGTATAATCTTTATCACTTGTGTAATTATATTGTGTGCTCAGCGGAGCCGTAAATCAGCAAGCCCCTGATTTATTTGAAGATTAGAGCTTGTCATCAGGTTAGCTGAAGGTTTATAGTGATGAACATTACATAATAATATTATATACTTGATAACAAATAACACCGATAAAGGTATTTAACGTAAACTTGCAGAATGTAGAGTCTGTAAGTCATATGTAGATAACGTTTTTCGTGTTATTTGCAACTTTTATTGTTGAAAAATAATTATAATATATATGTAGATATATTATTTCATAATAATTCTTTAACTTGGATGCCCTTTGATATTGCAAATATTCTCTGCGTTAAACAGTTCCCACATTAAACTATTATGACAAACAGCGAAGAGCTATGCGAAAAAATAATATTCCGAACAAAAGAAGTGTCAAAAACAAATTCTTGGCAATATAATGACGGACAAAGCACAGTTTATACCGCGGGGGCCGGGGCACTCCATGTCTTGCGTGTTGGCAACATCGAGGGCTCTCAGACGCGTAGCTGACAGTTACTGTAACATAACAAAATTGCACGATAATTGGTCGTGACTCTTATGCAGAGGGAATAGGGTTCATAATTTATGGCGTATGTAGTAGCTTTTTTATTGGGATTATCCCATGATTATGCAGTACATAACAATATAGGAGATATTTCGGTTTATTATAATAACTTGTATGTGCTTATAAAGTTACTGGCTAAGTTATGCACGCGACTTCGTCTGCGTGGACCCGTGCATTTGTACTCTACGTGGAATTAATTTAAAAAAAAAACATTTTCTTAACGGGTCCAAATTTCAGCACAATTCGTCCAGTGGTTAATATTTCACCATACATACTGTGGACCCCCATTTCACACCTCTAGAAAAGGAAAATGGTCAAAAAGGGTAAAATACATGTTCAATCATTTGTATTTATGAGTTCGGGTGTTTAATTTCATAGAAATCGGTGATGGTTTTCAATTTTTATCACACGAACTATTAACCCTTGCTTTTACATCCTCAGAGGGTAAATTGTAATAAACCATGAAATATGTATATAAATATATAAATATATAAATATATATATATATATATATATATATATATATATATATATATATATATATATATATATATATATATATATATATATATATATATATTTATATATATATATATATTTCATTAGATACATATTATATATAATATTATTATATATAATTAATATTTAAGAGCACGAATATAAATTTTCATGAAAATCGCCTCTTTAGTTTTCTTCTATTTTTCTCTTTCTAATTTTTCGATTTTTCGAAACTTCCTTCCTGGTGTCCGTCTAAATTGTAAATAATCCTGTCCAATTTGCATGCAATGCATATTTTGTGTTTCAAAAACCATAATTCATTTGTATTTTCCTCTTTTGGTTTTTTCTTTGCGTCACACTGTTTACAAAATGGAAAACTTGAAATATCGTATTATTTTCGAGTACGAGTTCCACCGTGGCACCAGTGCTGCAGAAACGGCACGAAGGATTAATGATGTGTATGGCGGCGGTGTCGTAAAATAAAACACAGTGCGTCTTTGGTTCCAACGTTTTCGTTCTGGAAATTTCGACCAGCAGAATAAGCCCCGTGGACGGCCGGAGACCAAAGTTGATAATGAAGAATTGAAGGCTATTGTGCAAGTGGATCCATCCATCGCAAACCACGTCCGAGTTAGCTGCAGGCTGCGGTGTTAGTGACAAAACTGTTTTAATCCACTTGAAGCAAATTGGGAAGGTGAAAATGCTTGAAAGGTACCTCATAAATTGAGTACAGCAAACCGACAAACGCGTGTCGACTGCTGCCTTACATTACTCAACCGGCACAATAATGAAAAGATTTTAAATCATTACCTGTGATGAAAAGTGGATCCTGTAGGATAATCAGAAATGCTCATCGCAATGGCTGAACCCAAGCGAACCAGCCAAAGCCTGCCCCAAGCGAAAATTGACTCAAAAAATGTTACTTGTGAGCGTTTGGTGGACTAGTGCCGGTGTCGTTCACGACAGCTTTCTTATATCTAGCTAGACGATTACGGCAGATGTGTATTACCAGCAACTGCAAATCATGATGGAAAAGCTAGCTGCTAAACAACCGAGGTTGGTAATTTGCTCTAGGTCATTGCTGCTTGAGGACAACGCTAGACTACACACTGCACAACAGACGGCTACAAAATTAGAGGAGCTTCAATTGGAATGTCTAAGACATCCACCGTACTCCGCGGACCTAGCTCCAACATATTATAATTTTTTTCGAAATTTGGATAACTTCTTGCAAGGGAAAAAATTCAACTCCGATCGGGCAGTCCAAAGCGACTTCAAAGATTTTATTGGTTCCTGTCTGAATGGTTCTTTTAGTCAAGGAATCAATGAACTACCTATGAGATGGCAAAAGTGCACAGATAGCAACGGTATATACTTTGATTGAATAAATATATTATGTTTAAAAAAAAATCGACTTTATGTTCCTCCTTTACAAATATATATTATATAGTATGTTCAACGATAACTCTGCAGTCTGTAAACCGATTTTCCTCGAAATTTATATGGACACATATCAATTTCGAGTGATTTAGACTTTTTCTAAAGTAACCTAAGCATATACTACCAAAAAGAAAGATTTTGCATCAAGGTATACCCTGGATCCAAAAGTACTGAACAGAGCTCCTGACTGCTTATAGATACATGTTTGGGGATTTCGGCGTTGTTTAAAGAACTGCAAGTATATGCCACAATGTCAATTAAAGTAAACGTCATCATCACCACCATCATCACACCATATCATCACATGATGCTACAAAAGATACTTTTCATAGTATTTTACACCGACTCAAATATCTTTAAACATTAATCTGCCGTTTATGGATCTATTTGCAAAATTCTTTTGTTGTTGTAAAGTGTATTATAATTCGAAATTGGTCCTTTAGTCACTAAAGTGACAACTTGATTATGGGATCCATGAGGAATCGAGAGAACTCCTCAACATTTACCATATAAATGTTTTTTTTTTACCAAAATTTACCACACTATATACGTATGTCCAGAAAAAGTCAAAATCACTATGTGACATACACATAGTGATTTTGACTTTTTCTAGCATATGCTACCAAAAACTAAGATTTTGCACGAAGGTATACCCTGGATCCAAAAGCACTGAACAGAACTCCTCAGTCTTTAAAGATACGCGTTTGGAAATTTCGACATTGTGTAAAAAACTGCAAGCATATGACACTATATAACTTACATTAATCATCATCATTATCTTATTAATAATACCTAATGAAGCTTGGCGCGTATTAAATTATACATTCGATCGTTTATTGAAATGGTCCTAAAATGTATAAATAATTTAACAAATATCAGTAAAAGGGAAAAATATTAAAAATACACAAAAAAGTATAAAATACATCTTATTTTCTAAATAATTCCCCTTAAAATTTGACGAAATTTTTAAATTTTAACCATTTATTTACACAGTCTTCATAATGTTAAAGTCGGTACCAGCCAACTTCAACGTGAGCTCTATAAAATAATTATTTATCAGGATGTTGTTTGATCTGGTCTCTCAGTGTCTCGCTACAACTCGAGAACGGCGGATTTGGTTAATTTTGGTCTTGAAATAATTGTCTAAGTTCAGGGAAGGTTTAAACGCTGAGAAATATTGGAGGTGGAGGTGTAGTTATTTATTTATTTCAGTTCATAGGTAAGACAGAACAACGTGTGTCGGGACAGCTAGTATATTATAATTAATGTAAAATGTTTTACAATATGGAAACAGTGCAAGAAGTTTTTTAATGTGAAACAATACCATCAGCCGGGTTAGAATCTAAGCTCACAAATCTACGTGACTATGTAATTAGTAATTTGGCTTTAACGTTACTTTATATTGAAAAAATCTCATTGATGAATATTAAATAAATTTTAATTAATAACTAGGCACGAGTAATTCACAGTATAAAAATTTTCTTAACTACTTTCTTATTCAGCTTAAAGTTTTTGTAAATTTTCCAGAAGTTTCCAGATTATGCAAACATTAGCCGGGGACTGGAGGAGTTCGGCCCCTAATTTAATTAATTACCAGCTTCTTCAACTAAGACTATAATATACTGTGTCATATTTTCAATCTGGATAATACTGTAAAGATGGTTACAGTATAATTTTATGGATTATATAATAATGATTAAAATCTTACGAAAGTCACTAACGATTTCTTATTTAATAGCAAACATGGAATAAACAAATAATTCCGCTTGTAGCAATAAGTCCAAAAAACTAATATTTTGCAGACCATTTGTAGTCTGAACCAGTGGAAAACAATGCTTTTTTATTAAACTTTATATATAGCATATTAAAGTATCTCGTCAAAACGTAAACTGTTATTGTAATCAATTTACCAAACAAAGCTCGATAGCACTCTATAATGGCACGGATATCGACAGTGCAGTTTGACGTTTTTGAGCACCGCGCGATAAAATATTGACTTTGTATGGATGTTGTCTTAACAAATTTCTTGTGTACTGTTTTTATTTCGAGGTGAGTATCGTTAAGTGAAAACGACACCGTTCGACACACAGTCGATTAAAAACTGTTTACGCCATGCCGAGACGATATCTAGTGGTGCCAGATGATATATTTAACAAATAAATTTTCTTGTGCTTATACATAAATTGTAAATATTATGTAGGCACAGCTTGGCATGAGTTTTTGGTTGTAATAAATATGGTTTTAATTTATGTTTGGAATATGCCTATCATTTTGACCAGAACAATAATAATAACAACAAAAAGGAAACAAAGAAGTAAAGGCGGACGTCATCTACCCAATTTTTTTTTGTCTAGTTTTCTAGTTTTTTATTTTAATGTTAACTCCGGGATCGTTAGTTACAAAAAGATTTATTTTGGTATCGATATAAAATAAATTGCATAAATATATCCCCACGCTTCTTTAAAATACTTGCAAATAATTAAAATTGAGTATTTTCCGAGAGATCAATTAGTACATATTTGTATCACGAATATTCGCAGAGTATGTAAAATTATGTTTTATGTAGGTACATAATTTTATTTGTATGACGAACATAAAATATTAAATCGTCGTGGGTTGCTTAGAAACAAATTAAAGTTAGGGGATTGTAACAAGCTGATGAATTAATTGAAATATTATAGCAGGAAACGATCTCCGTTTGAAACGTTCGTTTGCGCAATGTTTTAATTAAAATAATTTAAAATATAATCGCTTCAGAACCGGGAGTTCGTAACAAGGGAAGTTGAGAATTTCTAAAATGGAGGTACAAGACAAAATAATAAAATATTAATAAAGGCCCGGAGACGGTGGAAAAGTTTCATCTGGCGCAAATATTTGTGTTTCAAATAACGCGCGCTGCGATAGGGTTACTAGCTCTGCCGCTACCGCCTCAGAAGAACACAGATGTAAAATATTCGCTGCATTATAGATAAGTACTACTTTAAGTAACATATTATAAGATAATGATGAGTACTATTTTAAGTACATTTTACTTAAGTAGTAATTATATGTTTGTACAGAAGTTGCATGGGTTTACAGCTTCGTAGCGCTTCGTGGCATCCTGCTACGAGCCGCTACGGTACCATTATATCAGTACTAGCTGATTCCCGGGGATCCGCCCGCATACATTTTGTATCCCACTGGAATACTGTACTTTTACGGGATAATAGTAGCCTATATTTTAATCCAGAGCCTAAACTACTACCATACCAAGTAACAAACATCCATCCATCCAAAAATCCATCCATCATCATAAACTTTCACATTTATAATATTAGTAGGACAGTAGGATATACAGTTTTGTAACTTAGCCTAGGGAGGTTAAGCTATACATTCTGTATGTGGATCTAACATTATTAATATTTTACTTAATTATTATAATGTATTAAAAATGTCTAAATGAAAAATAAAGCCCTTCTTTATTTTTTATTTAGACAATAACTTATATATATATAAAGTTTAGATAATTATTTAGATAGTTTAATTCATTAATTATTATGTAATATCCTAGTAATAAGTACTAAATAAATATATTTATATTGTATTTAATATATTGTGTAATTATATAATAAAAAGTATTATAGTAAAAGTATATAACATTAATATACCTTATAACTATAATGTGCGTTTGAATATTCATGAAGTAAGATGTGTTTTGTAAGCAAACGATATAAGACTCTGAAAGTTTAAATATTTATGGGTAATTTTGTATTAATTTGTTACAATATTTCACTTTTCCCGAAACGATTTCTAATACAATGCATTTGCAGTTGTTATCTGATAACCCAACTATTCAGTATGTAAAAACAGAAAAAACCAAACCCCTTACATCCTAAGCTATTACAGTGGAGTGGCTGGTGTAATGAAATATTAAAATAGTTGAAGGGTCGGTCGGCCAGTTGCTCGACCTGATCAAATACAGCCAACTTGTTAAACCCCGCCGTTTTCAGCGCGATTTTTCAGTTTTTTCCACACTCGTCATAGATTTCAATTTTCAAAGCAACCGCTTTTTCTTATTACAATTCCACTATGTTGCATCGCTTAACAATAACAATATGACTCGTACAAATACGAGTACAATTTTTGTTCAGCACTCTAAGTGAATCTAAGATTTAAATAAGAAAATTATTTCCGAAAGGAGCTATTTGTTAAATGAAAATATTTGAAGTCTATTTTCACAAATAAATATATTTTCAGTAGTAGTTGAACTGTTATTTATGAATGATAAATATAATTAATTTGATATTATATGATATAATTGTATTCGATTTTGGTCTCATTTTTAGGGTTCCGTAGTGCTGCAAGGAACCCTCATAGTTTCGCTTTAAACATCCGTCTGTCCGCCCTTCTAAAATTCTAAAATCCTCCTTGGTATCCTTCTACTATTGTAAATGTGAAAGTTTGTGAGGATGGATGGATGGATAGATGGAAGAATGGATGTTTGTTACTCTTTGACGCAAAAACTACGGAACGGAATTTGATAAAATTTGGTATGGTAGTAGTTTAGGGTTAAAATATTGGCTACTTTTTATTCCAAAAAAGTACATACAGTATTTTCTTGGGAATACCCTTTACTATATTTATCCGCAAGAAAAAGCTAGTTATAAATATAAATGGATGAAATTTGGTACAGTTACATATTTTACATAGATCTCAATTTTGGCATCATAAAATAATAAGAATTTTATATTTTAGGGGTGGCTCTCCATACATGTGAAGTGAGAATGAAAAACATTTTTTTATTCTACCCCATCGTGTGGGGTATTGACGAATATTTCTTTAGACATTTTAAATAATGGTATGGTTACATAATTTTTTTTCAATATTAATTATTTTCAATGAATCGGCTTCCAAAGTGAAAGCTCCCCCCTCCTCTGGTATCTAAAATCTAAACTATATTGTAAGTTTCCATGTCGATAGATCATGCTAAGAACTCTTTAAGAAAATTATTTTGAGCTAAATCGGAGAATAACTTTTGAAGTAATTCAAAGAAAACCTATTGCGCGTTGATAGTTACGGAACCCTCCTTGGTCATATCCTGACATGTACTTGGTTACGTTATTTCATAATATATACATTTTCACATTTATTACTGATAATATACCTACATGAGGTATATTTTTATTCGTGGACAAACAACAAAGCCTGCTCAACAGCTAGGCGCACAAACAGCGACACAATAATTCACACTTAGCATTTTGTGAGCGCGTGTAATTGAAAGCAAACACGCACGTTGCCCGTATCAATCAGCCGATAGTTCGGACAAATAGGGGGGATGCAGGACTGTCTCGTGACCAACTTTTTCAATTACGCTGATACAATATTACTTCAGTTTCCTTTGGTGTTTTAAGTTAAGATACCAAAATAGTAGAAGACGTCGTGAAAAGAGATGTTACATGAAATAATACAAAAATACTACCTACTTATACTAATATTTTGAAGGTTTGTGAAGATGGAATATAGATGAATACCCGTTTGTTACTCTTTCAGGAAAAAACTACTTTTGGTATTGCAGTAGTTTAGACTGGATTAAAGCATAGGCTACATTTTATCCCGAATCATCAAGTAATCAGTACAATGCTCCCGTGGGATACTGTAATTACGCGGGCGCCACCGCGGGCTTAAGCTAGTAAAATTATAAAAAAAGGTTCAAAAAGATATTGTATAGAAATATAGATTTTTTTTTGTAATCGAAAAAATTATTATTTAAATACATAATATTATATGAATACATAATATTATACATTTTAATTGGCCTCAGGCATTTCTCGTTCTGACTGACGTCTACAGCGACGACGCGAGAAAGAAATTGTATTACGTTAATTGGAAATAAATACATCAGTAGATGTACCTGCAGAGGTTTAGCTCAGGGTGACCCTATGTCTCCACTTTTATTTAATATTCTATCAAGGAATATCAGTAATATTATTGTCAACCACAATGTATCACAAAACGCTGATGATTTTGTTATGTATATGACCTTAGATTATAAGAATTTTAATTTAGCAGAATGGATATTTAGCGAGGAGATTTTAGTTTTAACAAATTTTTTAGGAGATATTGGCATAAGCTTAAGACGCGGTTGTATGATTTTCAGGCACAATGTTCATTGTTTTCCTCTACTTATCAATCTGAGATTTTCCTTACAAGTTCCAAATCGATATAAAAACAAAACAACAACGGAAATGAATAATGAATATAGAAATAGGTGGTCGTTATTATTTCCGTGGAAATTAGTGATGGTGTGAGCACCGAGTACTCCGCCGCGTGGCGCGCGCGTGGCCCAAACGCGGCCGTGTGCGCGCAACACTCGCCGATATTAAACGGAATATGTTAATAATATAGAATACTGAGTAGCGGACCAGATTGAACCACTCCATGTCAGCGATACACGGATTTGTTTTTACAGCAAAGTTTAGAAAAACATTGGTAAATGGAAACTGCCATTTTAATCAAACATTCTTATTACAAATGCATGCGACACTTAATGCAAGTTATTTTCCCACAATTTTTCAGTACAAAAACTGGCATGAAATAAGTTTTTCTAGAACTATATATACTGAACATCTAAAATTGTTCTTCCCTACGTGGTAGTCGTAATTTGTGTAATCGCACAGTGATTATTATCTGTGCAAGTGAAGTCTTCATTGTAATACAATAGACAACTGAATTTATTTTTATCGCATAAATGAATAATACTCTTAAATATGAGTAACTTCTCAGAAGAAACAGTTTACTAAAAATCAATATTCTTAAAGGTACCGTGATTTGTTTGCAAAATTTTGCAAGCTTCGCGAAAACGCTCCATTTAAATGTTGGACCTAACTGTGACGTCACGATTAGGTACGTTTTGTGCGTTTAAGTTCAAACTTACCATAATGAATGTTTTATATATGATGTAAGTAAATTTATGATGTAACCTACATCATTAATTTTTACTAATTGATAAAAATAAATTTAAACATTTGTGTATTTTCTATCTGTAGATATCTAATTACTAAAATACACATAAAATATTGAATTTTTTACATTTATCAAGTAGTAATAATGTTCCTGAGTATATAAATGAAACGAAATATTTCACTAGTACCTAGTCGTCTCCTCCTATAGATACATAGCTTTTGGAGTAATTTCGTTCATCTTTTTGGCCCGGATCGATAAAATGTCGGAACGACGTTGTAACTTGTAACTTAATTTAGGAGAGCAGCAAGTCGGGGCAGCGTCTAATAACTGGCGTCAATCATCTTTTATCAAGCACAAACTTTGTACATTTTAATAAAACGTCAAGCATTGAGGTAATATAAAACTTGTAAGTAGTTGTATCGGAGATTCGGTTTCTTGTGAAGTTTAGGGTTCATGGGGCAGGGCTGTAATCCCGACGGCGGAGGGGTGGGCACGGTCGTGCTATCTCGGCTCCGCAGGCGCCCCTCCTACATAATGATAAATATATTACGAACATTACGTTTATTTCAACGATAACACCATTTATTTGTATTTTATTTGGGCTGAGCTGAAATAGCTGGTTCGGATCATGTTCCATTTTTTGTCAAGTCTGTCGAATGCACTATCTAAAGTGACCTTAGCTACGTAAGCGATAACGGCATTTGTTCCAACACAAAAAAATGTTAACCACTTTAACTGTATGAGCATCTATGATCTAGATGAAAATAATACTTAAACGAAATCTGAAACATAATAAACAAGAAAAATAACACAAAAGGAAGAAAGATTCATTAATTTTATATATTAGAGTCCCCATTTATACTAATTATATGAAGAGAAATTAACTGAAGGAAAAATTCATTAAACTCCAAGTATTTACTCAGCATTTCGCAATTATGAAGGGGCGGTACTCGACGACATCCGCGGGCTCGCCCGGGTTCTTTTCGCCCGGGTTCGTGTCGCCCGGGTTATTTTCGCCCGGGATCGTTCGCCCCGACCTGTTTTATAACAAATTAACCCGTTTCTACCGTGCGGGGGAGATACATAAACAATAAAGGCCCTAAAATTACTCCCAACACACTATACCCCGTATTCATTAAGTTTATTCACCTACAAATCGAGATGTAAGCGACATTTTCCTAATCCATACAATGTAATAGCTAGTAAGTTAATTTTTGATAATTTTATATATTTAGTGACCTTACCGATGAGATACACTCAATCTGAATCCTACTACTATTATAAATGTGAAAGTTTGTGAGGATGGACGGATGGATAGATTGTGGATAGATATTTGTTACTCTTTAACGCAAAAACGGATTTTGATGAAATTTGGTATGGTAGTAGCTTCAGCTACATTATAGGTACTTTTTATCCGCAAAAAGTACAGTGTTCCCTTGGGGTACTGTATTTACGAGGACAGCGCTGCGGGCAAAAGCTAGTAGTGAATATAATAGTAAGCACGATACAACTCAGCTCATTGAAGTTATATGTTATATTCCTGCCTATTATTGGGTAGTTTACCTAATACATAATGCCATAGCTCGTATTAAGCACATATACGACCAATTGTATATGCCCCATTAAGATGTAACACCCAGACCTACATGACCTGATTAGGTGAGACCTAACACAGGCACAAACAGCTTCGGCCTCGTCCAATATGCAATTACTGCTGCCATTATAATGGCTTCACAGCCTGCATATTGCATTTGCCTATGTTATATGTTTATTAAAGCTATTGTGGGACAGTTACATCCAGAACAATCGTGGGCCAATAGCAGAGGAAATTGAAGATCCTTTCCTACTTTAAATAAGTATGACATCTCCTTTTTTATATTTTGGACACAACGTTTAATAGAAGAATAATAATACATCTCTTCCAAATTCCCAAGTTAAGTAAGTACGTCTAATAAACCTATTAGCATTGGTCGAAAATCGCGACTTGTATCATTGAAATTGTTTTTTTATTATAGGCCGTTAGATAAGCGCCCACAATATGTATATATCTCACTTTGAAGTCTATGAATAATCATTACGTAGGTACCATCTCATGTTCGTCATGCTTATATTCATAGAGAGCACACAACGTACTATATATACATGTTGTAGGCGCCAATTCTTATCTAACGGCCTATAACCTTAACAAAGGTAACAGCGAGTCTGTCACCTTTTATTGACAACAAAAGGTTTGTAAGTTGTAACTCCTGGATCGATGTCATTAACCTGCTCAATCGCCAGCTGACCGACACGTCAATAAATATGTTCCCATTTGCACCCCTCACCCTGTCCCTTTAAACCTACCCATTAGTCACAATTACTTGTAATAAATACTCACGGCGTTAATGTTATAATTTATATCTGCCAATTGGACATTGAACTAATACATTCTAAACTGAATAAATTATTTGAAATCAGTCCAAATATGCTGTAAGTTTAAATCCTTATGTATTTTAGAATTTCTTATACCTGTGCTGTTTTTATCGCCGAAAATGTAATATGGTACGTTTCAGGACTTCTATAAGAAAGCGTGAAAAGAGCTGATGTGATATGTTATTTATTATTATAAAGTGGCAAACAAAAGTGCAAAACATCTATTAGCACCAATATATTATATTCTTTGCTAGTACTTAAATTAAAATATAATTTTACTTACAGAAATATATCGACTTTCTAAAATTATACAATTTTGAATTTAATTTTGATTCTAGAAATAACTCTCAAAATTAATGAATACGCGCTAGTATACTTTCATTATAGCAGTTTACAGCCCCTAGCGTTAATCTTTATTAGGGATGTTACAATGTGTTCGTTTGATTCGTCGCGCGGGATTTCCACTGATTTATATCGCTGTGGGTGTTTAGCGATGAAATTATGGTTTGCAGCTTATCGCGACCGTACTTACATTTGTAACTGTGTTTCATTATTGCAATTATTGTGTTTAATGTTGCAATTTACTAATAAATTTTGCAATTGTCCAGATAAGTAGTAACGTCACTGCATAAAATATAGCAGAATGTACTTATCAATAAGAAATATATACAGCCAAACGTGTAACCGCCACCTTTTTTTGGAGGTCGATTAAAAATATAAGTATAAAAATATAGTAACTTACGATACCTATCGTAGGTGATGGATATCACGAGTACAGTATACCTAATAATGGATTCCCAAAATTAGGATGAAACATATAAAGCAAATAAAACTGTTATTTTACGTATGGTAAATAGTTACTGCCGATATATCAATTTATTTGTATGTGAAACTATAAACAATGGGTTTGTTAACATCATTAAAATAGAGGACGCAGCGGATTTAGTTGGGGATAGAGGTTTATTTGTTTTTTATGGTCTGGCAAATTCCCGATCGCTGGGGCGGGATTAATGAGATGCGGTGTAAACAGCCCTATTCCTTAGGGATGGCCCTCCCTAGACTTTCGTTTTTTGATTCGTCCCGGTATTTGTCAAGAGTGGAAGATACACTCAACAATATAACCCATATTGTTGAGTGTATCTTTGATACGAGATGTTTATTGCTTGTGTTCTAAGATAAAAGTATACTAAATAAAATTTCCGCACTTAGTTGAATTCCTTAAATTTTGAGATTTCAGATCATAAACAAAAATCTGGTATTTGAAAGTATCTAGATGATAAGTAATAATGGGTTTTATACTGTATGTTATCTTGTTGTCTAACATTAAATAGACGAAAAAATTTTTTTGACAGCATGCCTATTGCTTTATACCTAACATGACTATTTATACACTCCACACTATCAGAACAAGAAAACAATTTGACAGCCGAATATCAGATGCGTTTAATTATTCAGCGGCAGTTTGTACAGGTGCGGACCGAATACCGGGACACAATGTCGCATTATGCCGGGACAACGTTGTCGGTTGCGACACGTCGTGTAATCATCATTATTGTGTAAATTATTGGGACATCACTATAACCTAGTCCCCAAGTAGAGAAAGAAGTAACTGGCTTTCTTTTCGTAAAATGTTTACCTTAATATAAATTCACAATATATATAATCGACAGCCAAATATTCGACCTAGCACAACGCACAATATTTATACAAATATATTACAAGATTCAGGTTTAGGCGTAGGTTTAATATCATTTAAAAAATTTCAAGAATGCATTTACAGTCTGTAATATAAGTTCGTTATTCATATACAGCAACGTAGGTACTAATAATGCAACGTTACAGAATCGCACTTATATTTAATTTGACATCTACCTGTTTTAATTTACACATCATACCCGCAAGACATAAATTATTCAATAGTTAGCAAATGCAAAGACAACAATTGGGGACAAATGAAAAAGACCTTCTATTTGTCTTATACGAGAAAAATGCAAATATATGCATGAAGATAAAGTCGACATGCAATTTGAGTGAATGAAGGATTGAACGATTCTGGCAACATTATCTTCTCTGGAATAGGAATAGTGCTTTTGCTTTGCTTACATTGAATATAATTATGGTATATTCAATGTAAACAAACAATATTTTTATTTTTACGTTTCTAACTCGTTATGTTACAGAATATAATCAAGTAAAGCCGTCTGTGAATAAATCGATGCCTAAAAACTTTTCTTAGTCGTAAGCTTTATGTATCTAATTTTTACTTTGTTGACCACAAACTTCAAATTAATACAACAGTAATAATGATTAAGCTAACTACTTAACTATATTTACAAACTAAAAGAACTAAAAAGGAAAACTAAAACCAAAAGAAATTTAAAACAAAAAAAAAGTATCCCGAAGTCGTCTTCACCGGAGAGAATATCTAGTACGCCCGCAGAGTTCCCTCGCTAGATGGATACTCTTTGAGCCAGATAAGTGCCGGCTCTGGTATCTCGGGCCTCAACGAGTTTATTATTTTATGTTTTAACAAATGAAAGTTGTTATCAAAAATCAAGTACTTATCAATTTTAGTTGCGAAGTGTACTAGTGTTTGTAGTTTATCTGTGACATAGCAGTTTGGTGACAGCACGGGCTTGCAACACATCCGTATGTGCTCACCAACGTACTGAGAGTTTTATTGAGTACTTCATTCATTTAATATGGGAAATACTCACAGATATAATATGACAAATGCTACATACAGCATACTATTATATCTGTGATTACTGCATATTATGCTATGAAACTTTATGTAACGTTTCTCATCAATTTTTAAATTAAATCTGTGCAGTATTTGTGAATTAACTTGTAGAGAATGTCATGTCCTATAATAGGGATTGGTAAAATCAACTACGGATATTTTGAGCATATGCAGCAGTAGCTTATGTAAAGACATTTGGGCAGAAAAATAATTTAAAAATATCGAATAAAATATATTATACTTAATAAAGTTACATTGCGCTCTATAAGGCGCTGAAGTCATTAACTTCACATAAACAGCTGACTTTAAAGCGAAAGCTAAGCAACATAAATTGCATCAATTCAATCAGCTGTGTGAGGTCAATGACCTCCGTAGCACCGTAAAGAACGTAATGTAATTTTAATAAGTTGTTTTTTTTCGAAATATTTTATAAAAAAAAATCTGTCTAAACGTCTTTACATAAGCAGTAGATCATATGCCCAAAATATTCGTAACTAAACGTTACAGAGAGCTGAAGATACTAGTGGAGGATAGAAAAAAGTGGCGGAAGATCCACCGACAAGGGCCCTGCCAGACAAAGAAGATGATTTTATGAATGAGAAGTAAGATAGTAGATACCTACATGTTAGGAACGTTATGTCTCGAATGTCTTATATTATTATTATCCTGTTGACCTGTTTTGTTTTATTTATTTATTCATTGATTCACCAACGGAATAACATTTGGTCAGTATAAGGATTATACAAACAATGTTTTATAGATAAAATGAATTCTAATGATATGTGAAATTGGTGAAGGTTTTTGTATCATTTGTTTAGTTGGGTACCCGTAACATAAAAAAACACACGTCAAGGACGTTGCCGCCCGGTGAACGGCTCATTATATTATGTTATAAATCATCGTTTACGTTCTAGTCTTATTTTAGAAAAGGCCCTTTAGCCAAGATCCCAACGCTAATTACGATGATGAAGTTAGAAAATCAAACTAATAAATGGGATTTACATAATCTGCGCCAAGGGACATAGCGCGCGATAAATCAATTACTTTGTTCTTAACTTCGTATTCGTACTTAGCAATGGCATTTTGGCTAAGGGCTCAGCTCACGGATCTATCCGTGAGCTGTTCACTGGCAATTTTATAGTGGGTATATTTCAGCGAAGTTTATCTAGGCGCGAGGCAGCCGCGGCCCCGCGCCGCGCGCCGTTGTTTGCTCGCGAACGCCGGGTACACGCAACTGCACAACTTAGGTAGGTATATCACAAACGTACCGAGTTGTGTACAATATGATGATGCGTATATCTTTCGTAGTGCTTCGTGATGATGATCCATAACAAAGCACAACAAAAAATATACCTTATACCTGCATCTTTCTTTTAAAATCGCGTTTTCTGCCGCTTACCTAATATTTCGATTTTTATGAAACTTAAAAGTTAAAACATTAGCTTGTACCGCTAACGACTTTTCCACGACAAAAGTTCAGATTGCTAGCTTTATTACAAACGAAAATATGGTGGCACGCAAAAGTCGTGAAATGATTCGAGCAAAGAATAAGAATAAGAAACATTTATTTGCAGCTCTACTAAAAACTAAAAATAATAATTAAGCTTATATTTAAATATAATAAGAAAAATACATAAATGAAAAACGTCTAAAACTAAAACAGCGTAAGTAGCCGCAAATTGGATCAAGCTCGGCATTACTGGCACACCTTGGTATGTCCAGCACCGATCTTCCGCTTGACCCATTCCGTGACCTCACAGCCGTCCAAACACTTACACACTACTTTAAACAAAAATAATCATAATAATAAAAAGAGAATTAAAAAACAAACAATAAATCTGTAACAAGTATCAAATGTCTTGATTCATGACCAAAATCGCAATTAAAAATTTAAATTGTACATTTAAGAATTTTAGTCTTTAATTATTTTAAAATTAATGTGAAATGTGAACACTACCCATAACCCAACACCAAAGAAAATATTTTATGAAAACCACTAATTAAGGATGCCAATCGAATCAGTAAAATTTTTAATACAGGAAGCAAAGTGCAAAACAAGTAACCTGAAACATACACCTATAATACACTTACATCATGTCGCAAGCTTTCCTGTGCTTTCTGTTCGCGTAAAATAAATTGTCGGAGTTGCTTTTTAAAAGAAGCTAGACTTTTTAGATTTCTAATCGGCGGCGGTATGTTATTCCAGCATTTGGATGCCGAATAACGAAAGCTGCTCCTGAACGACGCTGTATGATGTTTCTCGATGGCTAGCTGGACAGAACATTGCCTTGACCCACAAGACCTAAGGCTAGCAGTTCTTGAGAGTTTATCATATAGATATCTAGGCTCCCTATATTTTAATACGTCAAACAAAAGACAAGCAAGATGAAGTTTTCACCGATGCTTCATTTTCAACATAAAATGCTCATTTAAGAAGGGGGTCACATGGCTTCTAGGTGGGATATCAAAACAGTAACGGGCACAGGCATTCTGAACTCTTTGTATGAGCTTTTTAGTTCCAGATGTTAAACGTGGGCCAAAATCAAACATCTGTATAGTTCAATTTTGACAGCACCAAAGACTCTACAAGACGAACACGCATTTCCACTGACAGAAACGGTCTCACTCTGTATAGTATCTTCAGTCTGTAAAAGGAGTTGTTGACTAGGCTAGTTATATGTTCTTGGAACCGCAGATTACAATAAAGCAAAACACCCAGATTACGTGCCGCATAAATACGTTCAATTGGTTCACCCATTAAGTTTACGTCACTTGTTAGGCTCAGATGTTTGAGTTGATTAATGGAGCCACAGATTAAGTATTTGGATTTAGCAGGATTAAGACACAAGCTGTTTTTGTGGGCCCACAGCATCATACGATGAAGGTCCTCATTGAGCAAAGCAACTGCTTTTTCTATATCACTTGGCCTACAAGATATATAAATTTGGGTATCATAAGCGTAAAAGTGAAATTTACAGTGTCTAATATGGGTTCTTAAATCAGCTATGTATAAAATGAATAATATTTGTCCCATAATAGAACCCTGTGGTACTCCATTTTCAATATCCAACCAGTCAGATAACAAAAAGGACCCGTCACTAAGGGAGAGCTGCACACGCTGGCGACGATCACTGAGGTAGCTATTAAACCATTTCAATGTTGCATCATCAAATCCGTAGTATCTTAGTTTTGATAATAGGATATTTATATTTATTGTGTCGAAAGACCTGGAAAAGTCCAATAGGTATACAAGTAGGGTACAATGACCTCTATCTTGCGAAGTTAAAATATTGTCAGTGACATCAAGTAGTGCAGTCACAGTACTCCAAACCTTCCTAAAGCCAGATTGTGTCTCAGGTAACAAATGATTATTTTCCAGGTAGCCTGTAATTTGCTCACACACCACCTTTTCCAGTATTTTTGAGAAGCAAGGCAAGATACTTATAGGCCTGAGATCTTTTGTCTCAATAGGGATGGTGATTTTAGGTAGAGGCCTCACTACAGACTGCTTCCAGAGAAGGGGGTAAACACCAGTCCGGATAGAAATATTTGTGATACATTTAATTACATCTAAGGAATTTGGCAGAGACAATAACAACATGTCTAAACCGATGCCATCAGAACCTACAGCTTTGGATTTTAATATTTTTATAGTTTTGACTAGTGTATTGGTGGATACTGTCTCAAGGTGGAAAGTACTGTCACAAAATTTATGGTATTCAAAAAATGTAATATAAGATAGTTGATTGATTGGAACCGTAGGTGTTTCTAAGAAATGTTTATTAATTAGATTTAGGTTATTAAATTGTGAAGGTAGATAGTTTTCCTGTTTACTTAAAGTAGTTTTTTTATATTTTTCCACAGCTGTTTAGGTTCTTTGATTTTATGATTAATATTGTGTTTAAAGTATGCAACTTTTTCATTATACAGTGACTTATTTACTAAAGTTTTTAGGCTTTTATAATATTCCCTTTTACTTTGTAACTTTGTTTTATGATAGTCCTGCAATGCTCTGTCCCGCAGTGTCATCATTAATTTGATGGTGTCTGTAATCCAAGGGTAAGAGCATGTTTTTATACGGACAGTTCTTGCCGGTGCATGTACGTCAAAAAGTTCCAATATTTGTGTATTAAAGCTATTCACCATTGCGTTGACATCACTTAAAGTCAGCATGCTATCCCAGTTTACAGCCTGTAAGTCAGTGTTAAA
This sequence comes from Phengaris arion, assembly GCA_963565745.1. Taxonomy (NCBI): domain Eukaryota; kingdom Metazoa; phylum Arthropoda; class Insecta; order Lepidoptera; family Lycaenidae; genus Phengaris; species Phengaris arion. The sequence continues at coordinate 10,885,418 of OY751435.1, read as the reverse complement.
GCTGTCCAAATTTATGTGCTTGATAGGTCTATACGTTATAGAGTAAGGTTTAATTCTTTCTCTTTTTATATTAAATTCGCAGCCAATCAGACAGTGGCCAAATCAGTAACCAACATGTTCAATAAATATGTTTTTAGCTGTAAGATTGGAACTAATTGTGTCGATCAATGTCTGGCTGGACTGTGTGAAGTGAGTTAGCGAAGTAATTAATTGATTTAAGCCCAGGCACCGCAGAAAAGTTATAAGTTTATTTGATTTTCATCCATCAGGACATAAGAGATTTATATTAAAATCACCAGTCAAAATTAAGTGGTCATGGCTGGATATTGCATTAATAACATCTGTAAGAGCGTCTAGAAAAGTGTCAATATCAAGCCATGGGGGTCGGTAAGCAGTACCAATTACTAGCCTTCTACTATTTAAAGATATCTAAAGCCACATATGTTCAACATCTTTATATAGTGGGTCAATGGGTGGTGAAAGGGTCCGTGCAGTTATGCCTTTTCTAATATAAAATCCAACTCCTCCCCCACGCGAACGTATCTCTCGAGGTCGTGGCTTATGGCAAAGTCGGTATCCCATGACGTTGGGGGCACGACCTTCCTCCCCTGTTCTTAACTAGGTCTCATTGAGAACCAGTATATCCAAGTCAAGTACATTAATTTTTGCCAGAAAATTATCGTGGTTTGTGCCAAGAGAGCCCGCGTTGTATAGTCCAACTTTTAGGGTTTTGTTAACCATTACTTAACAAAGTATATAAATAGTGGATCCACCTAGGGGAAAGAGGAATGTTATATGAATGAATGTTATATTGGCGGATGAAAAGCAATTGTATTTGATGTTCGGAATTAATATTATGTATAAAGTTTTGTATTGAAAAATTATTATATTAAAAAAGATAGTACGGTCGCTTAAAGACTAAAGACTTGGCGATGGCGCGGCCGCGCTATTAGATATTTATTTCTTTCAAACATTTTATGTTCAAGTATTTTTCTTTTACATAATGTCAGAGCTACACTTACTTTAAACGAGACGATCTTGTATATATATAATCGGTATCTCGACAACGGCTACACGTATTAACATAAAATTTAGTATGCAGGGGTTTTGGGGGAGAAAAATCGATCTAGCTAGGTATTATCACTTAGAAACTGCGCATTTATATAAAGTATATGTTTTTTTCTTTCGTCGTGCCACAATATATCAAAAAAATCGACTCTCTTACGTCAGTCTGATTGCACCTTGGTATGCGTACCTACGTATAATTTTTGCATTGGTTGGAAATTCGGAATGTGGTGGGTTCGAAACCCGGTGATATAAATATTTTTGTAATTATTAATTTTTCTTTTATATTTTTTATTTATTTTTAATTATTGTATCGTTCTATTAAAACACCGAGCAAAGTTCGGTCTCCCAGGTACTCTCTATATAATAGTAGTTCATTTAATCCATAAAGCTTTGCAATGTATTATATTTTGAGTAACGTACGTATTGGCTTCGTTACAAACATCGGCTAAAAATGAGTAGCAGTATTGCATGTCTGATGTCTCTCTGTGTCGAAATAAAAACAAGAAATAATATTGCTTAGTTAAGCTTTATAAAACTTAATATTATCGTATCAAGTAACCGGAGGGGTAAAGGGAGAAGACGCCTCCGCTCATCTCGCGAAATTAAGTTTCAAATATTAAATTCGCTTTGTGAAGAAGATACGCCGAGCGCACGCTTTTTAAGAAATTTATATGTAAGAGTCTGCAATGCTTTTACCTTTTATATACATTTTTAATATGCTCATACATAGCTTGTATCCTTTCATGATTTTGTGGGTTCTTTCACATTTTGCACATCGTCTGAGTTAGAGGATAAGTCGTTTTCTCAAGGCTGGCTCTGGCCGCAGAAATGTGCTGGCTGGTTTTGATGAAAGAAGAAGTGTCAACTTGTACCTTTGCATGAGCCAGACTAACGTGGGGTCAATCTGCAAGAAACTGACTGTATTTTGCAACGACTTAAACTACTTAACTTACTACTTAACGACTTAAACGCATAAATTCCGCGTAGTGCACAAAAAATTTAACGTCATTCATCGTTACAAACAAAATACAGATTCTTGGAGATCGAAAAACACTTAGGCAGATATTTTTTTACCATAGCTAGTTCAAGCCGCTATCGAAACATCCCAGTCCACGAAGACATTGACCTAATATTTAATCTCATCAACAGATTTCTCATACGTTAATAAAAAAGTATTGCTCATTCGCAATGACTTAATTCTCACTAAATAACAATACTGTTTATACAGATGACTGTACCCAGGGTGACGTCACGCTGCATGCGCAGCGCTAATGAGAGGTAATCCACCCTCCGCGTCACGACTATTTCGCGACCCACTGATTCTGTTGCGTCAACACTATTTATTGTATCGTTTAATGCAATTTGTTGCTATTGTTTGTTTATTATCTGCTAAATTAAAACACACTGTTTTGTATGAATACATTTTTCTTGCTAATTTGAAATAATTTTCATTTTATAACAAGGTTATTCGATAATGCCAATTCCGTCATTCAATCAATTCGCCTTTTCTGTGAAAAGGTAGTCGTATTCAAAAACTTACGAATCCAACACTGATTTTTTCTTATTTAGCAACTTTCAATCGTAACATTTAAATGAAACAAAATATTTGATTTTTCATATTCGATCTGGCAGCGTTTAACCCCGGATCAGTGATATAAGTGTCCCCTCACACTTGCGCACAATACGCTGCTAATCGCACGACAAAGCACGGTTTAGATATAAATACAAATCGTGTTGTTTTCGGTCACACCCCGCTGCGTGATCTTCTAGGTTAGGGATCCTATACACTGCTTTGATTTCCCGCGTGCAAATTTTTATGCAGCAAACACTATAAGGTAGAAAATGTACCTAATAAAGGCAACGTTTACATTTTCTCGTGCCTGAACTGCCTCACGCCGTTTTACGTAAATTAGGCTTTCCCGAAACATTATGTTTTCATTTAATTTTAGAAACTTTTGGTGACAACACTATTTTAAGATTAGGCACTTTTTTAAACGATAAGTGGTAGTTTAAAATGTAACTTTGTGATCTGTTTCAGTACTATCACAATACTTACTTCGTTTCGTGGAGTACAGAGCTGCTCGTTGTATTTCAAAAGTGCAATATGCAATACCCTCAACTCACCCTCTGCGAAGTGACGTGTGCGAGCGAGGGCAGCGAGGGCCGGGGGGAGGCGGGAGGGCGGCAGTGCGGAGATTTTTATTGTTCGCGTTTGATCGCGTTTGCATCACGTGCGACTCGCTGCGGATTATTTTGGAGCGCTCGAATGAATTATCGTTTTTTTATTGTTGCGCACGGGGGTAGTGGAAAATTGTTCTATTTATGTGGGGCAATTGATTCTTCTTAATATATTGGAGCGAATTGCGAAATCCATTTAAATTTGCGAAAGATTTAATTAACATTTTTAGACATTTGATACTTTGCGACATTCATAAAATAATAATATCTATGGACACTTTCACATCACGCCAATCTGGTCCCGTGATAAGTTCTCAAAGAACTTCCGGGTACCAGACAACGGAAATGTATTTAATACTTTTAATACTACCTATACTTAAATTAAACATTTTTATTAAATATTCATATTTAATACAGATCCGTGACCCAGGAACACAGAAAACTTTTGTTCCCAGGCATAATTCGATCCCGCGACCACCGGCTTGAGCGCAAACGCGCTAACCACTGAGGCACAGAGATCGTAAATAATATTAGGTTCTTACATATGAAATTGGCGTTTTGTCGTCCTGGCCACTTTGATCTCAAATATATCTTCCTTGGTTAGTAATTCCAATTTCAAATTTATACCGCTATTTACTCATGCATTTGTGTTTCGAAAACCGTAATTTTTTTTCCTCTTTTGGTTTTTTCTTTGCGTCACTCTGTTTACAAAATGGAAAACTTGAAATATCGTAATATTTTCGAGTACGAGTTCCACAGTGGCACCAGTGCTGCAGAAACGACTCGAAGGATTAATGATGTGTATGGCGGCGGTGTCGTAAAATAAAACAGTGCGTTTTTGGCTCCAACATTTTCGTTCTGGAAATTTCGACCTGCAGAACAAGCCCCGTGGACGGCCGGAGATCAAAGTTAATAATGAAGAATTGAAGGCTATTGTGAAGCGGATCCATCGCAAACCACGTCCGAGTTAGCTGCCGGCTGCGGTGTTAGTGATAAAACTGTTTTAATCTAGTTGAACTTGCCTTGAAACAAGGCCACTGCTGCTTCAGGATAACGCTAGACCACACACTGCACAACAGACGGCTACCAAATTAGACGAGTTTCAATTGGAGTGTCTAAGACATCCGCCGTATTCCCCGGACCTTGCTCCAACAGATTACCATTTTTTTCGAAATTTGGTTAACTAACTTCTTGCAAGGGAAAAAATTCAATTCTGATGGGGCAGTCCAAAGCGCCTACAAAGATTTTATTGATTCCTTTCCAAATTGTTTTTTTAGTAAAGGTTTTTTTAAATGAGCTACCTATGAGATGGCAAAGGTGCATACATAGCAATTACTAATACTTTGATTAAATAAATATATTTTGTTTAAAAATTTGACTTTACGTTCCTCCTTTACAAAACGCCAATTTCATACGTTATAACCTAGTAATTGTCACTGTTAATAGAAGTGGTGTTCAGTTAGGTCAGATTTGGATGATTTAATTTCTGGGAGATTTTAATTTTTGGAATATTATTCGTGGGTAATACTCAGATGTATTTATCTTAAATAGATGTACTAAATAAATAAATATCTTATCGGAATTAACCGCTATAAAGAATCTCTAAGTACCAGTAGATCAATTCCGAAGGTTTAAAAAGCTCTTTTGCGAAAAGCTTTCAATCATAATATTATGACCTATGCTAAATAAAACCATGCTAATAAAGACATTTATATTATGATTAACCGAAGCGAGAGAACCAAAATAAACGGTGAGCGGAATTTCACGCGCAACTAAATCAATTATTGTGCGCGGGAGTTTCAGGGGCGGATGCAGCGCGGGGGCACGCCGCCGGGCCCGGGGCGCACAATACTTGTCAGCTAAACGCCTGCGGTATCGGCTTATTGCCGGAGGTATAGGGTGCTTTGATTTGGGAACGTTTAATTTTAAAATGGTAATTATTCAATGGTTAGACGTAAAAGTTGGATATCAAACTAGGTCCAGTCTGCGTCATGTACGTAAAATTGTTATAAAAGTTGGAATTCCTTTCAAGATGTAAGTAACATTTAAACAAGAGTATTAAACGTAGCCTAACTTTGAATAAAATAAAACATGGTAAAAATTTAAAAACGGTTAAATAATTAAAATTATTTTTATAACCTCTTAAATAAATTTTAAGATCTAATTAAAACAAAAAAAAAATATACAATGTTATGAATCGATACCTACAATATTTTTTTTATCTGTAAATAATATATTTTTTTATTTTTTCATTACAAAAACGCAACCTAAAAAATACTTGCAATACTAATTTGTTGTAAGCTGTTATTGAATATTGACATAATTTATTCAAATCACGGCGAACATTCGCGATCACCCTATGAACAAGACTAGCCCCGAGCCATGCGCTGTCTGCGCGGCTAATACGACGAATTGACTGACAGACAGAGTTAATAAAAGCTGGCCGTAATATCAGCCATATGTCGGCACCCTTTATACCAATCATTATTAACATTTGTTATATTTATTTGAATAAAATTTATAAATCCTACTTAACGTTTAATATTGCGAGTATAAAGCAGAATTTTTGAAAATTATTATTAATAAGAAGAAAAGGAGTTCGATATCCATTTATGAACGACAGTAACTTTCTCCTCTTCTAGTTGTAGCACTGTATTCAACGCATTAAAATAACTTTCAAGTAAGTGCAAAAAATGAGACAAGTTTTGTTGCTAATTGATCAGTAGTAATTGATTAAAAAGTTTTGTAAGATCACATTAACTAAAATTCAAAATATTTACTCTTTACTTTAATAAGTATTTTATATTCACTTTAATATATTACACGACCGGTTTCGACAGTCATCATCAGGCGTTATTATATAATCTATACAAATTGGTTTTACTTTAAAAACTAACATACAGTATAGAAGTTTTTAATTATGTTGTATACACTTCACTTGTACACTTATCTACAGATATGACCATCTCTAAAAATATCTATAGATAGAAAAACTTCCTCTTTACTTGCCATTAATACATTACATGCAACGTTATTAATTTGCAAATAAATATAATTTAAAAACAGAGACAGAAAGTTAAACATAAGATACTACTAGATAAGTTATTGCCAAAAATTTGCTTCACCGCCCATTAAACTTTTATATGTTTAATGGGCGGTGTTTATACACTAACTTGTACTGTAACAAGTGAAACTTGCGCCCAAAAAAGCAATAAAAAAAATAATTAGTGGGTGTGCAAACAATGTCAGAACACAGAAGTGGCCCCAGCGGGGTCGCGTGCGTCCCGTGGCGTGATACCCGGTGCCCCAGAGGGCCCCGTGCCCCAACAACTGTGCGTTATTAATTATTACGTTTAAGCAATATGCGACTTTTTTAATATGTCTTATAACATAATGATGTATGAGGTATGACACTGTGATAATGGAGAAACAGGAAACGTAAGTGACCGGCGACCTTGATTTTAGTTTACCAAGCCCGTGATGGACTTCGTAAACAATAATTTATTATTATTAAATAATTGTTGGAAATTTAAGGGTGAATAAAAAGGGCACAGGCACTAAGCCTGTTGTTTGTTTTTACTGAATAAAAGAATACTGTGATAATAAGAAAAGAGTAAGTAATAAATGAATTTCTCTACCGTTTGTTTATGTTCTTTACAATCCTATTAATGCAGGTAAAACAAAGTCAATGTGTGTTTTCAAAAAAAAAAACAATACTCAATCTCATGATATATAACAAGTTGCTGAGATTTGAATATTTGAGTTCAACACATATAGTAACTACGATTTTTATAAAAAACTATAACCCCACTACGTAAATTATATAATAGCCTATATTACTTTGGCTGTTATTACGAATCTATTGACACCGCATTTATTAAAATCTGATCAGTAGTTTAGGCGCTACGGTAGAACAAACATGCATACATGCATACATACATACTTACATACATATATGCATACATAAATAATATATACATAGACTGCCAAAATCATTACCCCCTTCCTGTCGGCTTCGCTGTAGTCGGGTAAAAATTATCTAAGTAAATAACATGTATTTTAGTATTTCCCGTGATCTTTACTGAATTTAATTATTTTATTATTCAATGAGTGTTGTTGTTTGACAGCACATAAAGTTCGCCATGTTTTTGCACAGGCCTCCTCGAATCTGTCAATGACTACCCTCCCGCGTAAGACAGACAGACACGCATCTATGATTGTAGAGCGACGGAGTGTTTGTAATCGTTATGCAGTGGTATGATTTTAATTTTTAGAAGCCTATTTCAAAAATATTATTTTAAATACTGGTCACATCGAAAATGACAAAACTGTACCTTAAGCTCCATCAAAACGCCCACCCTCCTATTTGTAATCAATTATTAATTATGTATCACTTTACTTATTTCATCTCGTATCATGGGCTGCTAAAAACTCTACATAGACATGCATTAAAATATGATACGATGCTTTATTGTCAAAATAATTAATTACCTACTCTTATATCAATAAGTTGATAGGTAACTATTTATTTTGCTTGAAACAAGAAACGTTACAAAAGAATTTTTTTAACTAGACTCAAGATATGAAAGCTGCGATCAAAATTGTAAATCCACTCACCCACATTGACAAGTCCGAGTCGAACAAACGCCGCCAGATGGCGAAGTGTTTGCTCGACCTGTTTGAGTACAACTTTGAATTTTGAACTAGCTCCCCCACCCGACACCTGTCGCTGTATACCCGCTATTGCGGGATTGATCGTATGGACTTAATTAATACACTTTTTTTATTCAAGTCAATTAATTAGATAACAAAATAAGTTATAAAGTTGGATATCTTAAATACATATTTCGTGCTACGGGTTTCCAAGCGTTACGCAAGCATTGATCATTGAGAACTGATGTCTTTAGCATTGATTGCTACTGTTCACTTTAAAATAATTTCTAAACATACCAACAAAGACCATACTCGGTGTATAATTACAGTTTAGTAATTAAAATGTGTAATTGATTATAATACATATTCTGTCTCTATATTTAAGTGAAACTTTTATTACATCGTCTCAAACTTTTTCGTCTGTGTGTTGCATGTCGCGTGACGGTCGGCCGCGGAGTAGGGATAAAGTGAAAGGCGCTCGTCAGAGCAGCCGAGGCCAATATGGCGGCGCCTATAGTTCGCATCAGCTGACCGTGTAGTGTATAGACTAGTACTCATTTATGGCAGTGCTCCACGCTATTTTGTAATTAAGTTTCACTTTTACCGTGGTTTCATAAAACCACACAATCCTTTTTTGTATACATTAGTTTATATGCTACAAAAGATTTATGTTTTTTTATTTAAAACAATGTAGCTGTACGGTCTACGCCGAGCGTAGAGCCTCTACGTTTTCATTGCTACGAGCGATTATTATAATATAATAGTTACATAGAAGTTCGTAGTTTCACGCTCGTGGAGTCGGGAGTTTCCTGTTTGTGTTACTTAATACATAGTGATTAACGATATTCCAAGTATAAATATAATTCAAATGTATTTCTTACATGTTTTTGTACGTGCGAAGTAATATTATTGTAGCTTTAATTATGTTCTGTCTACTTAAAGTTATCTATTTTACTTTTTACAAATCAACAGTTAATTTCCGGAAATTCAGAAATAGCGTTATTTTATGTTTGCTCGTATTTATTTTGGAAAAAAGTAATCATGTTAGAACAAACAACGTTCTTCGAATTATTGCCCTCTTTTATTGCAAAATCTGTAATGAATTTAAATTACAAAAAAGATAAAGCGTCGAATAGGCGTTTACATAGCCCAGTTCGTCATGGCGGGCAATCAGAGCCGCGGCGCGCGATATAACGATCGCGGCCATTAGAGGCACTACACTAGTGCGCCTCCTGTAATTGCTTGCTGTCCGCCGCCCGAGCAACGACGGCCGGCCTGTGGGCCATGTCATAGGGCCCATCAAAACACAGAACCACGTTGTTACCACACAACGGCTGGCCTGTAGCCCAAGTTATGTGGCCCATCAATAGACAGAAACGCGTTAGTTACCACACAACAGCTGGCCTGTAGTCCAAGCTATGTGGCCCATCGACAGACAGAAACACGCTCGTTACCAAACGTCATGTGACCCATCAGATAGAAAATCGTAACACATGACTCTGAGCTTTGTAACTTAAAACCGAATATCAACTCCTGCCTGCTAAGATAGACGTCAGATAATTATTGTTAGAATTGAGCAATCACTTACGGCATTGCCATAGCTAGAACCACAAACAGGGATCATTTTTAAAACAATAAAGTGATCTGTCATCTTTGCATATAATTTTAACAAATTAAAAAATCGCTTACTCTTCTTCCTTGAGCCAAAATAATGTAGAACACTCGCACGCGATATATAAATTGCTGACATCATTTAGATATGGATCAGGATACTTGGAAAGCTCAAATATTACTCGGTCTTATGTTATAAAGTAGACTTATTGCGATATGCCACTATATAAAACTTTTTTCAGGGTTCCATGCCCAAAGGGTAAAAAAGGGACCCTATTACTGAGACTTCGATGTCTGTCTGTCGGTCTGTCCGTCCGTCTGTCGGTCACCAGGCTGTATCCCTTAACCGTTAGTAGGCAGTACCGTAGCTAGGCAATTGAAATTTTCACAGAAGATGTATTTCTGTTGCCGCTATAACAACAACTACTAAAAATATAATCAAATTAATATTTTAGGGGGGCTCCATACAACAAACGTAATTTTTTCCGCTTTGTATGGAACCCATCATACGCAAGTCCGACTCGCACTTGCCCGATTTTTATTTGTAATTTTAAACCTAATATCAAGTTTTTGTTGTTTCCAGCTATATATTATGCTAGAAATATTTTTGAATGAGGATCTGATAGGAGATGCTTAGGTAAATACTTCTTTATAATAATTGTGGCGAATGTCTACGCAATCAGTTCAGTCTGTGTATAATTATAATGGTTTTCTCAGCTGTACAGGTACACCAATATAATCATCATGACGGTGTCAGTTTGTGCAGGCGCGGATGTACGAAGACAAGAGGGGCTGTGGGCCGGCGGCGTCGTCTGAATCTCAATAACGCTGAAGGACCCTTCACCGAGTCCTGCAGTTCATAGAGTAGACGGCATTAGAGAAATACCATTAATTAGATAGCATAGACTTTAGTACACAGCATACGAGTACACAGTACAACCGTACTCACGACCTATCTTACTGCTTAAATAAAAATTAGAGTGTACAAATCTATGAGGAGTACCTACCTATGTCACCATAATAATATGTTGGTGTATCGTAAGAGGATGGTGGTGATGGTGATGATGATGATTACTGTAAGTGGTACAGTGGTAAGGTTGCAGTTCTTTAAACAATGCCGAAATTTCTAAATGTGTATATTTAAAGACTGAGGAGTTCTGTTCAGTGCTTTTGGATCTAGGGTACACCTTGGCACAAAGTTTTACTTACTATAAATGCCCTAATAATTTTGTGGAGTTCTCTCGATTCCTAATGAATGCCATCATCAGGTGACTAAGGGACCAATTTGAAATTATTTTCTTCAAAACAATAAAGGAATTTTGAAATGCTTCGACAAACGGCAGAGTATAATATATAATACATATATATATTATACTCTGTTTTATAATTAATGATAATTAATTTTTAAGTGGAGTGGAGTAACCAAAACGCATTAGTGAAAACTGCATTCGAATCGGTTAAGCCGTTGACTTCGTACGCGCAAAAGCATTTATCGCAGGAACCGTACATTTTACCGCAATAAAAAGGATTTTGATAATTTTTGGTACGGTAGTACTATAAGCTCTGGATTAACACATAGGCTACTTTTTGTCCCGAATAAAGTAAAGCGTGTATTCGTTTTTACGTGGATGGAGCCGCGGGCAAAAGCTAGTCACCAATCAATCTTAGGAAATTATTTGTTTTTGTATGTCTTGTCTAGTAATTTGAAACAGTTTAAATAATGTTAAAATGTTACATTTTAGATTGTTACATTAGCATGTCACAGTAGCACACACATAAAATGTATTTAATGCAATATTCTACAGGAACACTGTACTTTAATGCAGTATTCTACAGGAATACTGTACTTTAATGCAGTATTCTACAGGAACACTGTACTTTAATGCAGTATTCTACAGGAATACTGTACTTTAATGCAGTATTCTACAGGAACACTGTACATTTTAATTCAGAGCTTAAACTACTACCACACCAACTTTCATCAAAATCCGTTCAGTAGTTTTTGCGTGAAAGAGTAAAAATGTAGGAGGATTTTTCTACATTTATTACAATATTAACCTCTTGGCTAATTTGAAGATTTTATTACATAATATTTATGTTAGTAAAAATAGAAATGAATTATCAGAGACACATTATATTACAAAATTTTATATTAGCTTAGGTGGGCTCCAAATTAAATGGACTTGCAAATCAAATTGGACTTACAAATGAAATGCTCCCTCTGAACATATGTAGTCTGTGCTAAGAGGAGATCACGGGGGTTTTAATATTAAAAATAAAATAAAAGAAGCAATCGGAGAGTATTGCTCGAGCATTGTATGCCTTTTAATAAATGCCCAAATCGCACAAGTACCTACTATGTCAAGGCATTTTAATGCAATATGGCGCTATATATTTTTTACTCTTAATGAAGTTAAATGTTTAATAAATTAAAGTACCATACTTCGATTGTAGCATTTTACAGCTGAAACAAAAAAATATATTTTATGGCCTAGCGAAAATTTAGCTACAGATCTAGGTTTAAAAAGTATAAGCAACAGCTAAAAGCACCCAAAGAAACATACCTGACATGGCAGTTTTTGTATGAATAAAACATAGAACAAACAGGCGCTGCAGAGTAGACAATTCCGTCAAAGCCGCAGCGCCTGAGCCTTTGACGCACAAAGCGACCGCTGTTTGAGCCTCTTACCTCCGCAGCACCGCACACGGAATATTGAACGTGCGCTCACATTGATATCGATTGACATATCGAAATTAAATCATGCTGCCTCTAGCTAAAGTCCTTCTGTATGATGAGAAATAATCACGACGCAGTACCTAATCAATCAATGCCTGTAATGAAATAAACGTTTATTATTATTATTAATGCCTCTCCAACAACATAACAAATAGATATAATAGTGTAGCTTGTAGGCATTTGGTTTTTTTATTCAATGAAAACAAATTTGTTCGTGTCCTTTTTAGCTAGATATGACAATTATTATGCTCAGGACAAATATACATTTCCTACAATTATTTTATAATATTAGGTCATTCATTACATATGAAATTGGTGTTTTGTAAAGGAGAAATATAAAGTCGTTTTTTTTTAAACATAATATATTTATTTAATCAAAGTATATACCATAGCTATCTATGCACTTTTGCCATCTTATAGGTAGTCATTGATTCCTTTACTAAAAAAACCATTCGGACAGGAATCAATAAAATCTTTGAAGGCGCTTTGGACTGCCCCATCGGAGTTGATTTTTTTCTCTTGCAAGAAGTTATCCAAATTTCGAAAAAAATAGTAATCTGTTGGAGCAAGGTCCGGGAAGTACGGTGGATGTCTTAGACATTCCAATTGAAGCTCCTCTAATTTGGTAGCCGTCTGTTGTGAAGTGTGTGGTCTAGCGTTGTCCTGAAGCAGCAGTGGCCTAGAGCGAATGACCAACCTGGGTTGTTTAGCAGCTAGCTTTTCCATCATGATTTGCAGTTGCTGGCAAAAGAAATCTGCCGTAATCGTCTGGCCAGATTTAAGAAAGCTGTAGCGAACGACACCGGCACTAGTCCACCAAACGCTCACAAGTAACTTTTTTTGAGTAAATTTTCGCTTGGGGCAGGCTTTGGCTGCTTCTCCAGGGTTCAGCCATTGTGACGAGCGTTTCCGATTATCGCAAAAGATCCACTTTTCATCACAGGTAATGATTCGATTTAAAATTCTTCATTATTGTGCCGGTTGAGTAATGTGACGCAGCAGTCGATGCGCGTTTGTCGGTTTACTGCACTCAATTCATGAGGTACCCACCATTCAAGCTTTTTCACCTTCCTAATTTGCTTCAAGTGGATTAAAACAGTTTTATCACTAATACCGCAGTCTGCAGCTAACTCGGACGTGGTTTGCGATGGATCCGCTTCCACAATAGCCTTCAATTGTTCATTATCAACTTTGGTCTCCGGCCGTCCACGGGGCTTGTTCTGCAGGTCGAAATTTCCAGAACGAAAACGTAGGAACCGAAAACGTACTGTGTTTTATTTTGCGACACCGCCGCCATACACATCATTAATCCTTCGAGCCGTTTCTGCAGCACTGGTGCCACGGTGGAACTCGTAATCGAAAATAATATTTCAAGTTTTCTATTTTGTAAACAGAGTGACGCAAAGAAAAAACCAAAAGAGGAAAAAACAAATGAATTACGGTTTTCGAAACACAAATGCATGAGTAAATAGCGGTATATATTTTAAATTGGAATTCCTAACTAAAGAAGATATATTTGAGATCAAAGTGGCCAGTACGACAAAACGCCAATTTCATATCTATAGGTACTAGTGTAAGGACCTAATAATAGGTATAGTACAATTGTTTGCGAAGTCCATCACAGTTTTGGTAAACTAAAATCAAGGTAGCTAGTCACCTTAGTTTCCTTGCCCTTTTAATAATTTTGTTAATTATTGATTTTTGCCCCTTTCGTATGGCCAATCGAACGCTATGGTCAAATACCTCGTCGACTGACAACAAACAATTTTGAATCAATTTACGATATTTTCTTGTAGAAATTAATACTAGAATATTGAAGACCTAGAAATGAGCTCATATTTTGACCTAAAATCTTCCAACAGGTATGTACAAAAAAAAAAAAAAAAAAAAATATATATATATATATATATATATATATATATATATATATATATATATATATATATATATATATATATATATATATATATATATATATATATATATATATATTTAGCCGAATGTATGAAAGTAAAAATGCCACTTACCTCAAGAAACCCAATCACAACCCTATGCAAAAACTTACTCCAAACTACCCAGATTATAAAGTGAACAGACAGGCGAGTGGCGACCTATCAAACAAGGTGCCAGGTCTAAGAAGCTCTTCCTTTGTGGTGATTAGCGTCGTCTCATTAGACGTCGAGTGGATTCACACCGTGTTGGCGTGCAGCTACCGTTGACGCTAATTATGGATGCCGGATAAAGGGCTCGCTCACAAGTGATTAGATATGCCAATATTTATCAATTGAAAATTCATGACGCGATATAAAAAGGATTGACGTCGCGCCAATGCGCAAAGCGCGGATTCTGCTAATGTACATGGAATCCGATGTGAATTCTGGCAGACCACGCAGAAATCGCAGATCTATGCCGGCGTGGAATATCCTACACGTGAACGCTCTGGTGACAAGGCTGCTAACGTGGTGCCGGAGCACGTGTTTGTACAAAATAATGTCGATGTTTTATTTGCCAGGAGTCCAGTGATTGCTCGTCGAAGAGGATATCCAAGTCTTTTTGACGCTAATAGAATAAGACAACTGTTCGGAATCGCGAACTGTATTCAGCAGGAAAGTCACGAGAAACTTTAGGAAATTAAACGTACTATGTTAATTTAAGTAAATTCAATACAGCAATTAAGCCCTAAGAATTGTGCCACAGACAAACACACGTACAAACACACCTCGGCGTTTCATTCCCAATGCTCAAAAACCGTTTCCCGTTATCTCGCTCCATACATATTTACCTTGGCCAGTTATTGCCTAGTACAATCACAAGCTCAATGGTACATCTGGAGGTTTTTGTTTTTCTTTGCAATAAAAATGCAGGTACCTAATATAAAAAAAAAATCATAAGTAGCAAACATATAAATTACAATTTTAATGTCACAACAAACAATTATTATCAAGAAAAAAAATATGTATTTTTTACTTCTACACAGTTTTAAATACAAAATGTGACCTTAAAATATTGTGACACAAACATACTTGTTTCTTTAAATAAAAAAAAAAGATATGTAGGCGACAGTACCAGAGTATCTTTTAGAGTGTAATAAACTTGGCGGACATCATGATAGTGTGGATTTAGACAAAACGACTGGACTCTCGAGGAGAATGTTGACAGACTCCCTTGTGTCATGTGCCTCACTATGTGGACTGAAACGAAACAAACACTATAATTTACAATTGTCCTTGGGTCATCTCATAGAAATTTTAACTGTTTCTTTCATGGGCTGATAGGCATAATTTTAAATCATCTAATTTCTAAAGTATCTAATAAAAGACATTAAAATACGAAAAACTTCCCATCGGTCCTCAAAACCCCGTAGCAAACATTGATATAATATTGTTTTAAACACTTACGGATTGTGTCGCGGTGCAATTTTCTTTTCCCCGACGTTTAAATTAAAATATTAAAAAGTACCCTAATTTTAACCGAGAAGATGGCTGGGTGCTGCCATCCAGTTGGGATCCAATAATTAACAAAATAAAATGTAATTTAAAATCACCGCGGCTTCAAGATACTGTTAGTATGTTTTGCGTGAATCGGAACACAAATAATAATTGAAGAATCTTCGGGTAGTTTGAACAACTTCAACAAATAGGACAATTGACACCTCAGTCCTCCCGTGACCATGGTTGCTGGAAAGTAGCCGAAACGTCGGGAAAAAGAAAAGTGCACCGCGACACAATCCGTAAGTGTTTAAAACAATGAACAATATTCGCGTAAACCTAAGAAATTGATATAATATGTTGCTATGTATTGTCATATATAACTACAACTTTAAAGTCAAGACTATAAAACAGAACAACCTAGTCGATTCTCAGTAATTGTAACGTACGTGTTTATGTACTTCCTATATACACAGCATGTCACACAAGGGCATCTGTTCCGCGAACTGTTAGCGCCTGAGTGTGAAGCCCGGTCCCCACCGGGGTACTCCGAAAAACGTTGTAGCCCGCCCTGGCATGTGCTGTACAAATAGAGGTTGATGGTGCAGTGGTTATAGTAGAGGAAATCGTTCAGGTGGTCTTCGATTCGATGTTTTCAATGTGTTTACTTATACTGGTCGGCGGGTCCAAAACCTGTTGAAGAGCAAAGTAATTTCTGTACCATGACCCTGGATAGTGATCTTAATTTTTTTTTTTAATTATGAAACCAACTCGTTAAAGCATCTTGAGATATTTACTTTTTTCATATAAAAATGTCAACGACAAATGGAGTCTTAAAATATCTCGCTATATGGGGTCAGGGCTCTAGAGCCTGTCAGAAGTTCCAGCTATATTCCACGTTTGAAACGGCTGCCTCATCACAGATTATGGTGAATTGACTCATTTGATATTCTGTCTGTACTACAATCTTTCTAGGCCTCGCAAAAAGCCTTGAGTAAACCTTTAGGGTTAGAATGGGGGAGAATGGGGAAAGAGCTTTCTCTACTGATATTATACTAATTTGCGATTGTAGGGGAGATCACAAAGTAGCCGTTTCTTATTCATGGATGCACTTAGACGTCGATTATGCTTTTATTAAGAAAGATAAAAGATGCACCGCTCTAGTTAACTTTTCTACGTCCATGCGCTTGAAAAACTACACGTGATGGCTAATGTTTTTCACATCTATTGTGAAAAACATTAGCCATCACGTTTTATACTTATGTATGAGTAGGTATGTACTATCGAGGAATCTAATTCATAAGCAGGTTCACCGTTGTCATAATTTGTTAGAATTATAATAATACTAGCTGGTGCCTACAACTTCATTTACGTGGAACTAACGGAAACGGAACGCTTAGATAAAAGTAGCCTAAGTTACTCCTTATAACATAATGTATCTGCCGACTGCCAGTGAAATTGGTCCAACAGTTTCAGAAATTAGCCGGAACAAACAGGCAGACAGACAGTCTTAAATTTTTTATTGTGCACTAGTACCATATTATAATATATACGTTCATAATGTGTTTCGTGAAAAGCTGTTAATTTAAAATTACAAACAGACACTTCAATTTTATTTATTTCTATAGATTATGATATCAAACTGACATGTCAAACTAAATGTATTGTTACTACATGCTGTCATTATAATACAAATAAATTATGAGAATACTCTATATTCATAAGCAGATGAATTAGATTCCCTGATAGTACATTATCTGTACCTAACCGATACAATAATTGATTAGGTACGTATTAGGTAATTACAACAATGTAAGTAGATAATAATATCGTTGGTACAATTTTCACTTTCAAGTACAATCACTGATCAATGAACAAATGACTCGGATTATCTTGGAAAATGATTTCAAGTCTATAGTTTTCAGTGTCACAACATGCACGTATCGGGCGTCGAACCCGCTGTCAACAAGTTTACTATCAAGGTGCACTTTATAATGCTTATCACAATCAATTCGCCATATTGCAAGCTTAGGTACTTCAAACGGTTTAGTGCAAAATAAGATTTAAGCTGGTGGGTATACGGAACGTTAGCTTTTTTTACCCGACTACGGCAAAGTCAAATGGAAGGGTAATTAATTATTTTGGCAATCTATGTTACATACATTGTTACACCGTAGCTCCTACACTACTAGTCAGATTTTAATGAATGAGGTGTCAATAGACTCGTAATAATAGCCCAAGTAACATAGGCTATATAATTTACATTGTCGGGTTATAGTTTTTTTTTATTTTTATTGTAGTTATTCTAATTTAAATTATTGGTTGGTGATAATCTATTTATTAATAACTAGCTGTATCGATGGAATCGGAATAACTATACCTACACCTACACATAGTACCCACATCGACACCTATCAACATATTGGGGCCGGCCGATTGTTTTGAAATAAACTAAAGTGGTAAACGAACGCACCGATGAATATTTGACAGTCAAGTGACAAATTGAATCTGGGAAAATTCCATCGTCGTTTTTAGTATTTTCCCCGCAATTTTTCCAATATTTCTCACCGTTTAAACCTTCCCTGAGCTGCCACAATTATTTCAAAACCAAAAATAGTCAAATCGGTGCAGCCGTTCTCGAGTTTTAGCGAGATATTGGAATTGCAATCCATTTTTATATATAAAAGAAGAACATAATATTATGTAACAATGAAATAAAAACGATGTTATAAGCAGACTATTACCAAAATACAATATTTGAATTTTCGTTAATGCAGCTGCCAGGAAATCCTCGGAGAAAACAGAAAATGAAGTGCATAGTTTCGGGTACATAATCTATGTCTTCGCAGTGTCAAACGGATACTAGATGTGATGCCAAATAAATGTTGTTAAAACTAATCAAATTGATACATTTTTAAGCTATATAAAGTACAAAAGCAGATGTCCGCACTAACATATAGACGCTCGCACAGCCGTAACCGCTAATGGTAGAAACGTGAATTTGTACTGTAGTCTTATTTTCAACTAGCTGGATCCCGCAACATCGTTTACGTAGAACTAATGAAAGCGGAACCCTATTTTTTTAAACGGAACCCTAAGATATAAGCAGTCTAAGTTACGCCTTATAACGTCAGCTATCTGCTTGTAAAAGTCCCGTGAAAATCGACCCAGCCGTTTCAGAAATTAGCCGGAACAAACAGACAGACAGACAGACATAAAAATAGACAGATAGACAGACAGACAGACAGACGGACAGTTTTTTTTAACTGAAAATACAGTATGTACTTTCATATGCATTTAATGAATTTATTGAAAATCTGTTAATTTAAAATTAGAATACGACACTTCAGTTTTATTTATTTGTGTAGATGTAGACGCACACGATAAGAAGGCATTTTGAACACAGAACAATTCCTCCCCTAAGTGGGTTGTGAAATAGGGGTTGAAAGTTTGTATCGAAAATCTTTAAATAGGCTCCGATTTCGATGAAAATTTTGATTCATGCTTTTAAATACATTTCATAAAATACGTGGGATTATTAGAATTCACCCACTGAGGGTGTAAAATAAAATTTAAGAGGTTGTATTTTTATATTTAAAATCTGTCCCGATTTCCGTGAAATTTAATATCCGAGGTAATAAATACAAATCATTGGATACGTATTTTTAGATGTTTTTTAATTCATCCTCTAAAGGGTTGAAATAGGGGTCCAAAGTTTGTATAGTATTTCATTGGCATCAACAGCTGGAAGGAATGCATTGAAATTGGGCGCGCAGATAGTTATTACGACTTAGAAATCCGTTAAAAAAGGATTTTTCAAAATTCATCCCCCACAGCGGTGCAATGGGAGTCTACGCTGACGAAGTCGCGCGCAAAAGTAGTATTATTATGGACAACTTAAATAATGCGCAGATACAAAAATCCATTTGTGCATTAATAGCGTTTCCTTGAAATTGTACGCGTTAGGTTACACGCACGTACACTTGTGTGTGTTTGTTCAGTTGAGATGGCAAACGAAAACCCCGAAACCGGCTCGTAGACGATTTCGAAAATATTTGATTCGAAGTACGGTTAGCAGAAACGTTTTATTATAATAAATAAAAAATAATAAATATCACGGACGCTTCACACCACGTCAATCCGGCCCCGTGCTAAGTATCCGAAGAACTTGTGTTACAGGTACCAGAAAACGGGAAGTATATTTAATACTTTTATACTATACATATATTTAAGATTTTTATTATATTATACACATATTTAATACACATCCATGACCCAGGAACACAGAAAAACTTTTTGTTCCTTCGGCGGGATTCGAACCCGCGACCCCCGGCTTGAGCACCAACGCGCTGAACCACTGAGCCACAGAGGTCGTCGGTATTAACTCAATGCAATATACATACATGTTAAGAAAACGTTTGTACCTAAGTACGTCACGTGCTATACCTATTTAGACTCATAAAGCAAATCCTATTAACATTGGCGTTCAAACTTAACGTCATGGGGGGCTGTGGTGGTCACCATCGCCATCGACCAAGAATCCTGTGGGATTGTTCTTGGTCGCCACATTGTCATTTTTCAGTGTGATAAGCAGTAGGCATGTGGTATGCTGCCTACTGCATATTGATTAGCATCTAGATCTAGAAGTAGTCATAATTTTACTACTGATCAATTAGGATCTTACCTTAGATGTAAGTAACTATTAAATCCAGTAAATTTATTTATGATTTTGTTTTATGAAATGGACCACGAAACCAGGAAACGATCAGACGGATCGCCTGATAGTAAGCGATAACCGCCGCCCATGGACATTCGCGACACCAGAGGTGTTACACTTGTCACTCCTCCGGTGTTGCGTTCCTGGTCTTCAATGTGGGCAAAAAGTCAAGCTCAAAAGTTGTAACTTACAATTACGCTTCTACAAACTGCGCTGTAAGAACTATTGGCATGAATAACTTTATTCGATTATCATGTTTTGCTCGATTGTATTTATTCTCTGACTCTACCAAAAAGTGTTGTTAAGGCAGCGACAATTCACGCGGAACGCCTCATGATGAGGTTTGACCTCAGAATTGGAGGCTCATAATGTTATACGACTTATTTTACGGTAAGATATTATATTTTGACCTAAATAATAAGTAAAACATAATACAGATTATATTATCACGCATATTATGTTGAAATTAGGAGGTTCGTGGCCTAGTGTGTAGACCGTTTGATTCGCACTCGAGAGAGTGCAGGTTCGATTCCCAGGTTGTGGCGCGTGTACCAATGAGTCTTTCTCAGATCTCAAGTACATTATACGGACGCTCTAACTGTGAAGAGAACATCGTGAGGAATCCCGCACATGGTTGGCCCCAGACGTATTGACCAGTCACTCCTCTGGACTAGGCTCACTATGTTGTGAGAATGCCGTATGTGCTTGGGCAACCATACGACATTTAAAAACCAACTTCGCTCGGAGAATACTGTATAAATCATCCAATAACGGATGAAAAGGCCTAAGTTAAGTTTTTTTATGTTGAATTTACAAAAACATTGTATATTTAGTTGTATTTCAATTTCACAATTTTCTACCACCATTTAAATGATGTTTAAAATATTTATTTTATGAATATTTAGAATTTTATTTCTATAAAAATATTGACTCAAGACTAATTAAATACAGTCCTAAGCTGTAAAATGTTTTCATAAAGCTGAATATTTTTTTCTAAATGAACCTCACAAAAAATTATTTCAAATACATTTCTTCTATTTTAAATAACTAATATTACACCTCATTAATAATAACAAGTCGCTTGGAGCTAAAAGTTGGGACCGGACTACTAAAATAATAATACAATATAAATGGGAGGGCACAGTCTTTGACCCTCTAAAAAAAAGCTCTCCATTTAGAATAGCAAAGTTTATTTCTTTAGAAACCGCAATTTAAAGCATTTTAGATTTCACTGATAGACTTTGAAAAAACTTTCTAACTAGTGGTAGTAAATATTACACCTGTCCTATAATCTGTACCTGTTTTTTTATCAGTCATAACGGTTACGAACCATTTGTAATAGTCATTAATTAATTGTCATTAACTCGCATTGTTATTGTTGCTAAATACTTGTGTATGTTTGTAGGTATGTATATCAATCTACACCTACTAATATTTGAAGAGGAAACCTTTTTTGTTTGTTTGTATGTATGTTTGTTTGCATTGAAGAGGCTCCGAAACCACTGGACGAATTCGATGATATTTACAGTAGACCACGGGGAAGCATAAGGCTACTTTTTGTCGCGGCTAAATGTACGGTTTCCGCGAGATTTCCCTTTGCGCGCACGACATCACGGGCATCGTCATATTTATAAATTGTTAACAAACATATTTTGTGGCACAACGACTGTTATTGAAATTCGTGGTTGTCGTTTCCCTGAGATAAGCGTGTTTGCACGCCGCGCGCCGGGTCCTGGGTGTCGCCCGGTTATCTAATGAGAACTGATAAGCGGGACCCACTATCAGGTGCTATGTGACTATATTGTTACCTTTAGAAGTAGGTGATGTGGAGGCTATAAGAATGTTTGCCTGTTGTCTAAATAACACAACGAGCAATACAATGCCAGGGAACATGGAAGAAAACTTAATACCTAATTTATTTATTTCTGCAAAAAAATACAATAATTTCTCCATTCGTTCATAAAATATGATGTTATTTTCATATCTTAAGCTCCTTACTAGACAGAAAATTAAAGTATGACGTTTAATAATAGGAAAATTAACCGAAATTCATAATGAAAATTCAAACAACAAAAGGCAGTCCACCAAAGATAATCTGATTTGAAGTTTTAAGAATTCAATTTAATTATGCACTGAAAATAAACATAAGGATCACTGAAGTACTCCATTAAGCGAACAGCGCGAGGAATTTAAGAATTTTCAACAAATCGCCAATCTCCGAAGAAACGGGGGTATTTTAAAATAAAAGTTTTTTTAATCGTGTCTAATTGTTAGCCATGGACGATTTATACTGAAACGTGACATGAAATATTAGATGAACTCATAGGAGTAGAATATGATGTTTGGAATTAAAATTCTAAATAACAATTAATAGATAATTCTAGAATTGGAAAAGTAGGGACAACAAACCAAAATCCTATTAGACTGAACAATTGTCACTCACATTTCATGTCGCGTAATTATTTTAATTCAGATTTAAACCTTTCGTTATATTATTGATTTCAATTGGAAACTCGCAAGTAATTTATATTGGTGAAATAATATAAGTGTGTTTGCTGTAATATTGATATTATATTGATAATATTGCTGTAATATTAATTTCTGGTGCATATACAGTACCTAATGGTGTATCATAATATGATAAGTAACATTTTGAATGAAATTACTTGTTCTATCTTGTGTGACGCTATCATAATTTATTCGTGTCGTGATTAGTCCGTGTCGAATTTTCCGTTCAATTGAACTCACGAAGACTGCCGCTGGGCGCTGCCCATCCGTAATAATTCATATAGGTCTTTGACTTTCTTAAAAAACGATTTACAAAAAAATTACAGCTTTGAATAATATTTTAATACAATTGGGTAGGTACCTATAATTCGAAATGTAAAATAATATTCCTCTCAGATTGTTAATTTGATCGAAAACGGCAACTTTTATAAATTGTCTGTGTGCTTTATCAAAGCGGCAGCTAATATTAGATCCGAGTTACAGTTGGACGGTCTTAAACAATAATGAGCCAACAATCTCTGTTGGCTTTGCGTCGTCTAACGTTGTATTTACAGCGACTAGATACAGCGAAATTCACCAAAATGTTACATTTAAGATACCATCAAAGGCAAGCGTAATTGCGAAAATAGTTAAAATATGAATTTCACGTTAATTTAAAAAATGTATTATTACTTAACCGTTTACATGTATAATAACTATAATTAAAATAAAAATAAAAACTATAGCCCGACTACGTAAATATTATGTTACCCGCGACTTAGTAAGCGCAAAAGGAAAATACCGGTGAACCGTATAAAAGTAGCCTATGTTCCCGTGGTAAACTCTATATGTTTGCCACAATTCATGGAAATCGGTTCAGTAGTTTCAGAGCGTATTCAATGCAAGAAAATAAACAAATCTTTCCTCTTTATTAGATATATTGTATAGTGTAGATAATTTGGTATTCCGGGAATTCCTAAACGCATGGCATACCTATTTAATTCACAAAACGACTAACCACTCAACTCCATTTATATCCATATTTAGTCCACCACTCGGATGGCATATTTTTCATGAAATGGACCAGAAAACGAGCAGACGGATCGCCTGATGGTAAGCGATTACCTCCGCCTTGGACACTCGCAACACCAGAGGAGTTGCAAGTGTAACTCCTC
Source organism: Phengaris arion (assembly GCA_963565745.1). NCBI lineage: Eukaryota > Metazoa > Arthropoda > Insecta > Lepidoptera > Lycaenidae > Phengaris > Phengaris arion. Next base: position 10,861,364 of record OY751435.1, on the reverse strand, counting down.
TGGTATTGCGCACTTGCGTTCCTGGTCCTTAAAATCCCAAAACCACTTGGGCTTCCGGTTAAACCTCGTTCTCTCGGAGAAACACAACGCGCCGGTTTTCTGTAACTCCGTGGTATTTATCCGGTCGAACCGGCCTATTCGTGCTTCATGTGACAGTTAGGTGTTATCAAACGTAACAACATTCTTATTTATATACAAAAGTTAAGGCATAACGCGAGTTAGGCCATATAAGATTAGGGTGTACAGCGAAGTAGTTTCTTAAGCGAAGTAGGCTTGGTATAGAATATTTAATGTAATATAGGCTATACCAACCGTAAAAGTTGGAAAAAATTATAGGTACTTGAACTGTTCTCCTACTTTAAAATTCTCTCATCATGTCATGTCATTTTTGTCATCGGTTTCTTTTATCAGTTATAAGGTTCTTCAATGAGAGACTCAATTAATTTACCAGCAAGAAAATGTTATTAACATTTTCAGTGTAATGCAAACTATTTGTTTGCTTTGACCAAAATTTCCATAAAATCTGTGGCCCTTCGAATTAGTCCCTATATACGTTGCAAAACTGCATCTAAAACGCTAAAATAATTACGAATAAATAGGATATGTGAACGACGTCACTGTAATTATGTACAATAGTAGACGCTTCAGTAATGGAGTTGCTGGAACACGCACGCCGTAGTATTGACTGTGTCCACTGCGCATGCCCTCCCTGTAGGATTCACAAGGATACAGATCCCTGGATTAAACACCACTCCCTGTTATTAAAAATTACGTGCTAATGAAAATCGCGCGGGAACCGTACATTTTAGTAGCCCTTATAGTATATGTCCTTCCCCGTGGTTCTTTATATCAGTGCTAAATTTTCTTTAAAATCGGTGCCAGTAAATTCGGATACTAATTCAATATAAACAAACAAATCTTTCTTCGTTATAATATTAGTATTGATAAGCATATAGCATCATAATAATTGCATTTTTTCTACGTGTTTTATTAGTCAACGAATGCTCTGTAACATTCTCTAATATTATATAACTTCTGCACCTTCATTTCATACTTCATTCATGGTGCAATTAATACTTATTATGCTCTTTTTATTGGATGCATGTGATATTCAATTTCTTCAAGTCACAAATAGGTGTAAAACCCATAAATTATGGTTTAGCAGAATCGTCATATTAGACGACTTGGAAAATATCCCTTAGTGGGACACTCCAGCTCAATATGATTAAGATCAGGAAGTCTCTTTCCCGGATTATATCGTGAGACTTGTTAATATATCTTCCGTTTGTCGAATCCTTACTAGTTATTCTTAGACATACCTAACATATATATCTCCTACCTACCTACGATGGTGCTGACTTCTGAGTGCTCACTGTCGGCTTGTACTTGTCTTTCTCCTGCCGCTTCTAGATTTCACACGCAGCGTTTACGGTGTATAACTAACATTGTAATGGCACGCTAAGTTATACAAAGTTGAGGATGCAATTACTTACTGGGTCAAAATATTATTTGTGCTGTATCTATATCGTTAACTAGCTTTCGCGTGGTTGATTGCACACCCGTGGGGGATATTTTTCAAACTTCCTTTTAAATAACGGATGTCTTTGTCTAAATAGCTATCTTATCTGCGCACCAAAATGCAAAGCAATACGTCCAGTTGTTGATATTTCTTTGACTATGCATTCTTTTTACATCTCACCCTTTAGAGGATGATGTTGAAAAAAATATAAAACACATACTCAATGATTTATATTTTTATTAGCTCAGATATTAAATTTCATCTAAAGCGGTGCTGATTTTAAATATTTTTTATACAAACTCTCAACTCTTACTTCACACCCACAGAGGGTGAATTGTAGTAAACCATGTAACACGTATTTGATTAAATGTATTTAAGAGAATGAATCTCTATTTTCAAATAAATCAATGCAATTTTAAAGATTTTCCATACAAACTTTTAACCCCTAGGAATGGAATTTTCCAATATCCCTTACGCTGTTATAGCTGTGCGAGCGTCTATACGTCAGTCAGTCAGTGGGGACATCTCCTTTTATATATATAGAGTACCTGGGTAACCGAGCTTTGCTCGGAGCTCTTAGAGTAGATTAAAAAATAAAAAAAAGAATCACAAAAATATTTTACCGGGGTTCAAACCCACCACATTCCGAATTTACGAACAACGCAAAAATTAACCAAACTGCCAATCAGACTGATATTATAGAGTCGAAATTATTGATATACAAAACGAAAGAAAAAAACATATATAACTTAAAAATACACAGTCTCTTAGGGATAAAATCTAGCTAGACCGTTTTTTCTTCCCCAAAACTTCATGCATATTAAATGTTGCAGCCGTTACCGAGATTAGGATTACATATATATATATATAAGTTAAAAGTATAAGATAGATAATACCTACTTTGAGACCGTTCCTTTTATGCAACTTTTCTTTTTTTTTATTTCTTTTTTTTTAGAGAGGGTTTTTTCTAAGTAGAAAATGACACCCTCATAGTATACACAAATTAAATTTACAAGCTATCTGTACTTCTTCGGCTTAAACCTAGGCTAACAATTTTATACAAATGCTTGGCAGCTTCTGAGTTAGGAAGGGACAGTATACTATTACATAACCCTACGTTAAGACAATTATAATTAAAGTTGATAAAAAATAGTTCTCGTTCAGCTGCGTTGCGGGCACACTCCATGAGCAAGTGATAGGCATCCTCAGTCGACCCACATTGCGAACAATTAGGGAACTCCAATTTGCCCATCAAATGCGCAAAACTTATGCATACTTACTCGTACATCACGTGCAGGTTAACCAAGTTGTGAGTATAACCCCAGATGAATATTATAATTATTGTATTGTGAATCTCAACATAGAAAGATTTAATGCCTTCTGGATTAGTTTGCTCTTGTAGCGGTCATTAAAATGGTACAGTTCTTTTATATACACTATAAATAAAATACTTACTCTTGACGCAGGTTTTAGTTGGGTATATAAATCTATCCTGTCGGGCGGGCTAACCTAGCAACCACGGTCGGCTTGGGAAAAGTAGAGCTTAACGGTTGATTTTTTACACGGAAGTCTTGCAGGTCTAAAATGGCCACATTTAGTGAATCATATTATGGCGATAATAAAGAAACTAATCACAAAGCACCTGTAGAGCCTCATAATTAGTTCCCAGTTCCTAAGAACTCTAAGTAGAGAATATTTTAGAACATAAATAGACCTTCGAAACATCATTCATCTGTAAGAGAAAAAGACATTTCATATTAGTGTATCAAAAAAACAATAATTTAAAACACGTAAATCAAAACGAAGAACAAACCATTAGTGGATATACAATAAAAAAGGATAGCAACAGTTCTGATTGGCCGGTGCAGGCTCGAGACGCGCGATTGGCCGCGCGGTGTGTTCGGGAACCCGATACTTTTTAATAATGGCTCCTTTAGCTAATGCGATCGGATATTACTAGCTAGTATTTTATTACATATGAACCGAAATGCGATATTAAGTGGTACGGGTGGGGTCCGCAGCGGTCGGATTAGAGGCCATTGACCAAATTAGGAAAATGTTTTGTGGTTCACCAGACATATTATTAGCTTCGTTAATCTTGATTATGTATTTTTCATTTGCATGCATATTATTGAAATTAATAGGTTTATTTGTAAGTATCATTTGCGATGCCATAATAATAGGTACTACATAATACGTATTTAAGATTATGAGCCTAGTAAAAGCTTAATAAAGTTGATGTGAATTTTAGTGCAACGGAGCTTAATGAACGTATTGTATTAAGGTATTTAGATTAGGTAAAAGAAATATTATCTTCAATAGGAATGACTGTTAACTTTTTACACAAGTACTAATTCGTTTTGATACATAAAACTCATAAAATATATCCATATTGTATACTTGTTCATATTCTTTACGTTTGCCAGCGCGTGGGTCAGCTTACACGGTTCATTGTAAGAGCGGCGCGGCGCCGTGCTACGCAGCTCGGTGCAACTCAAAAATAAAACTCTTGCAGTTAAACGTGCATCTTCTTGTGTAGTGAATAAAGTTTAATTTTGAATCGCAATCTTTAAAATGCAGCGCCGCCTCGCAGCTCGGTGTGAACTGACGCAAGAGTCTGAAACGGCTTCCCATAGGACTACGCTCCTAAGTGACCACGCGATACGCTTACGCACCAGGACAAATGCTGAAAAGTCGATCGTCTTGAAATGTTATATCCAATAGCATCCCCATCTCTAGGTGATACATAACATTTGCGTTATTTACCTACGATTATTATAATATCTATCATATCTAAAAATAAATAAATGTAACTACTTAAATACCTAATAGATAAAAACAAATCACTAGTACTAATCACAGTGCAAGCGCACTGGAGCACTATCAAACAAGTTATTGCTCAAATACGCAAGATACACTCGAGTCGATGGTGGCAAATATAAGTATCGACTATTCGATAACGCGAATCGATACTGAGTGCTGACCCCGCGTACGGTATCAGCTCAGCAAATACTACGCAGATAAAAATATAGACGAGTCCTATACGGATAGAAAATAGACGATTATTTGCAATCATATTCACTCGCTATTCGCTTACTGATGTCATTGAGTCGCCCTCTGTGACGCCCTTATAGCTAGTCAATAAGTCCATACTCTACTTCATCCAGTTATCTAGTAAATTTTGTATTATGTTTTAAATAAAGTAGAAATTACTATATCGGAATTAAAGTGTTTATAGAACATGAAGCTTTTTTCAGGAGCTACGCGCTGAAAAAAGTTCGTGTGCGTAGACTTCTTTACCACAGTGCGCTAGTTCGGTAGCGCTCCAAATAGCTTTCCAGCTGTAAAGTTCCAAAAAAATGTCAGTTCGCTTGCATGTTGTGCAGGTTAGATATTATCAATGTTTGTCAGTACTGTAGCTGGTAATAGTTATTATCTATTCCGATTTTATTTGCTCATCAATGAATTTTGATTTGTTTGATAATTCGCTATAATTCGAGTAGGAATTTAATCGATGCTAATCTGTTGAGCAAATATTGCTATGAAACGTTGTCTAAAACTGAATTTTGATTGATTCATCAAGACATAGCTAAATGTTATGTGAAAACCGATGGTAAACACCACGGTATTCGTAATGTGTACAGTATTATATTATTTACTATTCTTCTAAATACTTCCTATTCTTATCCGCACGTATATTTATTTTTACCTGAACAGATTACTTACCCATATAAGCAGGATGCAGGAAATAGGAATACTTACTTATCTTACCCGTTCGCTCCAGCACGTTGCTATTATACTGGGTGAACTTATGTTGCGTTTTGAGAGAACAAAATACCTAAAATAGGTACATGAAATAGAGTACTATGGCATACTTATTTTTACTAATTTATACATTGAATAAAGTATTTCAGTAAAAATTATAGAAATATTGAAATTTTAAATAATTTTAGGTGGTTGGAGCGTACAATGGCGCGCGACACGTTTGACTCCGCAGTAGGGTCACCTAACTTCAAGATCTTTTTAAATTTTCCAACCATCAAATACTCGACCTTTCTATTTTTCATAAAAAAATGCTTTTCTCCAAACGGTAAGTTCCAAAAGTCACCCAGTATATAATATACCCGCAAACCCGCAAACAAGCAAAATTAAGAATTATTTGTTGGTTAATGGTTGGCTGTAAAATAGATATTATTAAGCATAAAAGTGATAAGATTTTCTCCCAAGACTAATAATAATAATATAATTAGTATGATGTAATGATTACAAGGAAACAAAATGGCGGACTCGGGGGTCAACGCACGTTAGTAAGGTCAAGGAGTGGTCCCGGCTTAAGTGGTATGATTGATTACACAATATTAGCCTCAGAAATATGTGGTTACTGGAATCGAGATTATAAAAATATCTTCTGATAAAACTCTTACAACAAACAACTTACTTCGTCAGGGACTTCAAAAATACATGCTTCCTTGGTAACTACACGGTCATGTACTCAATCGATAAGAAATAATGGCATTTTATGTAAAGATCCTCTGAATCGGTAGAGCCTTTTAAGCGTAAGAGTCAGCTCACATCAGATACGCGACGTGGTGCTGCAATTTTAAAATAGTGATTGAAAATTGAACTTTATTCAGTACACAAGAAGATATTCATTGCGAGAGCAGCGCTGGTCTATGCAGAGCGATGCAGTTTGACATTCGAACTCTTGCAAATCTTGTGATTAAAGTGTGTCTACTCTCTACACTGTAGAGAGTCTGTCTACTCTCTATTCTCTACACTGTCTACACTCTAGTGAATAAAGTTCAATTTTGAATCGCTATCGTAAAATGTACGCCGCGTCCCGTATAGTATGAACTGCTGCTCAGTTTGCCATTGTGGAACAATTATCTTACTAGATTATATAATGCATCTAAATACTAAATAACCAAACCCTGATTTAAAAAATCTAAGAAAAATCATAGCATAATATGGGTTATGTAGAACGGGCCTAAAATTTAAATAACCAAAAGAAAAGTACAGAACCCCGGGGGAGCGCGAGTTCGGGTTCTGGCAATACGGCTAAGTGCCGACGGCTGATGGATGGTGTTTGCTCAACAAATAGTTTTCAATTTTATGTCGCCGCCTGCACTAGCCATCGCCCAAAGATTTCACTCACGAAATTGATATTGCCGGAGTAATCTCGAAAGCTTTTTACCCAAATGGATGGCGTATACCTTTGGAACAAAAAAATCGCTCAAAGGTTTTGGTATCTATCGTGAAATCTTGTACATACGATATTGTGATGTGTTGCCTTTGTCGATAAGGTCGATTTATATTGATAGTAGGTCAACAGGTGAGGCGTGCATACAAGCCGAATTCCCTTATGAATATTATTTTAAATCTATTATTTAATATATATTTATTTTTTAAATACGGAATTTGTTCGTCACATAGTGTTAGCGTAATTTTTTTGGGTTCATTCGGCACAAAATATTATTTTGGTTTAGTACCGTGTTTAAAAATATATCTGTTATATAATATACATAAGGGAAGCCGGCTTGTATGCACGTCTGGCCTGTATTAAATTTATTTATTTATATTTCATGTATATTAATATACCTAGTCTAGGTATATTAATATACATGAAATATAATCATAGAATAAAGAAACAGAGATTGTTTCTTCTCAAATGTTAACCAATTATAACTCAAAAAAAATATCATAATTTGTGTTTTTGATGTTGATAGCTGTGCTATTTATATAAGTACTTACAATAAAATGACTTAACTACTAGCACTTTATGTGCAGATAATGATTAATGAGCGTTGAAATTAGTACGTTGGTTGGACCAGGCCTCCTCATTTATTGTTTTATTTTAACAAATATTCCCAATTTTTCAAATAGGCCCACATTGATATTTTAACGACAGTAGAGCGATAGCTTAAAAGCTTTTATTCAATAAAGCAGATAACAATAATTATAAAAGCATAAACATGTTCTTATTCCGCTAATCATATTCGCTTGGGAAAGCAGTAAACCTAAGTTTTCATTACCGACGATCGATGTGCATCTTCGAGCCTGCATATAAATATCACGTAAACATTCGCAATAAAGCCAAAAATTGATCCTCTATTATTTGCTCATAGACTGTTCTCTACAGAATTTAAAGTAAGTTTTTTTTGTTATATTAGTCTTTTTTTTCTTCTTTGTGTCTTTACGCTTACTAATTTATATTGCGATAAAATTCGAACAGCGAGTTACCACAATTTTCATTTCCTTCACTTGGGTATTTTGTCTTGTCACGGTTATACAAAACACGAGCAAAATATCACACGTAATTGCATTTGTTGGTCCTCTATCACACCCTATATAAACAATATTTATTTTGTCTATGAGTCTCATGCGGAGCCCACATCGAGAGGTTATTCCCGTTACAACTGACAAAGGGAACATATTATTTTTATCAACGCCACCCAACACACAAAGGTCGTCGTGAGGCCTCACTGACATAATATCATACAATAAAACCATAACAAAGAAACACAACAGACGCGAACGAAAAGAGAAAAAGAAAAAATCAAAAGTGATTTACAAGAAAACTTAGCAATATACAAAATTAAGATGCTTTTAATTTTATAGCTCGTCTAAACTGTATCTTATTGATTGGTGATAGAGTTTTAGTTCCTGGTAGTATTATTTGTATGTATCTTTTATGTTGGGTACATTTGATGACTTGTAAAGTTTGAATGGTCGTTATCAATGTTCGGAGGTGTTCGAAGCCCGGTAGCTGCCGTTGAAAACTCGTTCGTATGCCCCCGCCGCCCACACACCACACACATTGTTTCCATTCTCCCATGAAAGGAAAAGTTTATCTCTTATATATTTTTTTGACTCAAAGTAGAATAAATTCACCCAACGTTAAAACGGTTAGTAATTCTTTTACACGGTACTATAAAATACAATATTACACATAAAATTGCAATTGTTTAGCCGATATGATTGCGTTATGGTCTATAATACTAAAATATCACAAAATCTTAAACGCGATAATATCTATTAAACACGTGAGGCCTATTCAACTGTGTCCGTTAATTCAATACATACAACACACAAGAAATTTCTCAAAACGATATGTATTGAAAGAACTCTTGCGTGTAATCGAAACAAATATCAAAAAATTAAAAATATTTGTAATAGACGCCAGAGTTTTTTCAAAATCAGCTATTTGAGAATTGCTCTAAATCAACTTAAACAAAAGATTAACTGGTAGAGATTGCTTAATAACAATAAATTCGCCTTTTGTACATAATTTTAAGTTGATACTATTATATTATGTTGATGCTATCATGCTATTGTAAACCGTTTATTTTGTATACTTTGGTAAGCAATAAAGTTTTTTGTATTGTGTTGCTTAAATATTTTTAATCGCCTGTTGGTAGAGCTACTTTTCTTAAGGTCTTCTAATTATATTCAATACAATAATAAACCAAAAATTTAATGTTATAATTATAAGCATCCTTATTCCTTATATTGTTAGTTAAAATATGTAGAGTTCCAAGATTGTCCGATAAACGTAGAGTCACCCCGCCGTGTCTAGTATTTTTTACGGGAAGCCGTGAGTCAATGAAACCGAGTCATTCATTTGTGCAGAGACAAGTCGCGGTCCGGCGGGTGTTGAGCGTTGAGTGGTTAGTTTTATGGACGCAGTAAACCACCCGCAGCGTCACACAAAAACTCAATTCAATATTGATAATTCCTGTACTATTCATTCTTTAGCTTCTGTTTGCTAATACAGCAAAGGTTTATGCTAATATTTAAAATACTTTAATTTACTATTTAAAATGCAATCCACTATTTAATACAAGCCTTTCAAAATCTTTACTTGATTATAAAATTTTGGCGTAAAAATATTCTATTGTAAAACGAAATATTAGCTTTATTTTTCTTATTAGGTTTCTTACTCTCGATGATAAATGTAGTATTGGAATTGTATGGTTATACAATTCTAATACTGTTTGAGATGTAATCCCATTAAGAAAACTAAAAAGTTTTTTTTTTTAATAAAACACTTGAAAAAATATAAGTTCTATATTACGATACACAAGTTTATGAAAATCAAAACTAAACGCTAAAATTATAATATTTTTCTGTTGGGTCTCCTTTAGACGAATTTGTGCGAGTACGAACAAAAAAAACCGGTAATAAAGTGCTTTGTTTTAGATATTTTAGATGCTAAATATTTTAAAGATATTTTACGATGACGGGCGTCTAGGTTTAGGGCCGGACGTGGGGTGTAAAGTACCGACAAAAGCTAGACTGCAATAAACGTATCAATTGCGTCGCAAGCCTGTTTGTCCTAACGCCGCCAGGTAGGCCTCAAAGAGTTAAACGAGGATTATTGTGTTAATAAAGATAAACCTCTTTGTTCGACGTGGCTTAGTGCGCACCTATTACTATTTAAAGGCATTATTATAATAATATTTGAAGGTATTACTTAACCTAAAAGCATTAAATAAAACTAAAACATATTCACTCTACATTTTGTTAAAGTTAGATAACTTATGGATTTGTCTGTATATTTTTAAGTATAAGTGTGCTTTAAACAAAATATTTACTAGACCAAAAACATCTTTGAAAAATGCTAATATTTATCAATTTAATGAGTACCTACACTAGGAATAAAAATTAAATATCTGCATGTATTTGGCATTCAATTTGTCTCGCGGTATTTTAACGTTTATTTTCCTGTTCTGTGACGAGTTTCCATAAAACAATTAACGCGTGTTATCGTCAGTGTGTTAACTTGACCGTACGGACATTACGCAAAACTGACTGTCCCCTATAAAACATTTTTTGTTAGTATGTATCTTCTCTGAATTTATATGTTACAGATAAATATCTAATACATATTTGCTATTTTAAATAAAATAATTAAGTGAAAAATAAGGAAACCGAGAAAGTAAATTTAAATCGGAATACTAAATATACCTTTTCCAATTTCAATTCATAATATTATGTAAATACAAATTAGACTATAGTCGGAAAATTCATTGTTTAGCATTTTATGAAACACATATTGCATTCAGGGTTCTTTATAATGAAAACACTATATATTTGTAAACTTAATTTTATTAACTCTGGAACTAACAGATGATATAAGTATCCTATCCAGATTCAAGTAAACAATATGTATTTATAACTACAAGGATTAATTTAGCATAACTATTTGAATATAATTATTTAATTTACATTACAAATTTGGCAGACGTTAGATAATCAAAACTACTAGATTTATCGTAGCTAGGTATTGTTTCAGTTAGAACTAAAATTCTTTATATTTTGTAAATTATAATTACTAGACAAAAGTTCTGATTTCCTTTCAAAATAAAATATGATATAATAAAATTTTGAAACCGATATTCAACAAATATATTTGTTCGGTTGTGTTTAATTCGCATTCGAAGAGATTTAAGTTCGAATGAAAATGTATAGATTATGGTAGGATAATTATAATACCATGATTAATGTCATGACATTTTCTTAAATCATACTTCACATAATAATAATATGTATTCAGTATTCAGAGATATTGAAGGACCATATTATCAGAAGCGGGATAATTTTTTTCGTCTTTTAACAAAGGCATCTTATAATGGTTATCATTGAACAAAGATCGTCGAATAGTTTTTAATTTAATTTCGACTATTTAGATATATTTCGCTAACACGTGACAAGTCGCGTGTCTCTGTTGTAAATCATATTTGGAGATGATAAAGACCAAGCCAAAGTCCGACTAATTTATTACGTCCAAGGTACTATCTATATTCGACGCTGACGACACTTTTCAAGCTGTTTGTGTAATACAATACCGAAGTAACTTTAACTTCAAATAAGTATTTAACAAAAATGCGTTCGTTATTTGTTATAAATTTCACTGTTTTTTCAATTTGTTTAAGTGTTGAATCTATATAATTATTACTCAAATTTTTTTTATTGTTTGAGCATATAAAAAGTTTTCTATTAATCTGTAGTACGTAATAACGTTATAAGAATATCAATTAATCTTGATTAACTTTTTAAAGAGCGTAACTTAATGTTATTGTTTATTTACTATAACACTAGTATTCATAGCCTTAATAAGGCTTTGATATGTGTATGTAGAATATCAAACGTTTGCCAAACGATATATATAATACATATTAAAATGCTAAATTGACACTTGCATATAAATATATATTAGAATGGAATGTGCAGAAGCGTAGATAGGTACCTATGAAACACCAAACACCGTTACTTAGAAGATATTAATATAATTTCACCTTAACAGCTATATTTACAAACCTTAACTAGGTATACGTTCGACACGACTATAATTCTGTTCCCTATCTATTAATTGAATTATATATTTATACATTTGTTACACAAGCACATTGCACAGTTCGTCGATATGATTTCAAACACGCACACTTGTATACTAAATATTTAGGCCTTTTAGGCTTAAAAAGTTATTCGATGCATCAAATTAAACATAGGTATATTCCGACAATTGTACAAAATTTTAATTATTTACATCACTATTTAACGTTATAATATCGTATAAGATTCGTTCAGTTACAAATAATATTTACAAATTAACAAAAGATCTCAACGCGCGCTACGCGCTTATCAAAACAGATAAAGCTTTGATATCGACCGCATTAGCTGCGATTATGTACTATTTGCGCCGTATCGATCCGAGAGGAAATTATAGTTAATGCTGTTTTCATTGTATTTAACTAGATTAAAAATGACGTTTTAGCTACAAAATTTCGCTGACATATGTTAATCCATGTTTACTACAAAAACGAGTAGTTAATTTAAACCACATTTAGTATACGAATGTGCGTTATCTCGAAGGACACTTCCAGAAGTCCTAGTCAGTTTATGCCCACGGAGTCTTTAGGCCTATTAGCGCGGCCGCCGCCCGCCCGGGGATGTCACTCGTGCATCCGACATCTAAATACTAATGCGCACAATATTGAACTCATTTGGAAACATGAAAAATATTTACATAAATTTACAAACCCCAGGTGGTGCGGCGCCGGCTACGCGGGCTACGTATCACAAGAACACAGATCACGCTCACTTGGAGTCCGGGGAGCTGACGGGTGACCCGGGACCTCAGCGCGGCCAGGGCGCGCCGGTCCGGCGGGGCGCCTACGCCAGCGGATACTGTCACAAGGGCGCCTGCGCGTGCGCGTGGTGGTGATGGTACAGCGGCGACTGGTAATAGTTGTCAGCCGGCGCGTGCCCGTACCCATAGTTCACGTCGTACATCTTCAGGTCCGTCTTGGTGTCGGCGCCAGGCAGCAGGCGCGTGATGCTGAAGGGGTGCGGCGCGGGCGCGTAGCCCGTGGGCTCCTGCTTGAGTTGCGCGTAGTGCTCCAGCGCCAGGGGCGTGTGCTCGGGTAGGCACAGCTCCGGCGCCGCGTGCAGCTGAGCCAGCAGATCGTCGCGCATCTCCTTATCTTCAACCACGCCCGGCGCCTTGTCGTGCGCGTGCTCCCGCTTGTCGTGCGAGCCGTGGTGCCCATGCGTCTGTGCCGCCTTCTGCGCCTGGCGGATGTTCTCCTTCTTTTCATCTTTGAATCTCTTCTGCCGCCTCAGGAAGCAGCCGTTCTCGAACATGTTTCCGCTGTCCGGGTGCAGGGTCCAGAAGGAGCCCTTGCCGGGCTTGTCCGGGGTCCGGGGCACTTTTACGAAGCAGTCGTTGAACGACAACGAGTGCCGGATCGAGTTCTGCCAGCGCTGCTGGTTCTGTCTGTAGAACGGGAACAGGTCCATGATGAACTGGTAGATCTCCGACAGGGTGAGCATTCGCGATGGGTTGTTCTGAATGGCCATCGTGATGAGCGATATGTAGGAGTAGGGCGGCTTGGCGTGCGTGTAGGAGCGACGGTAGGTCTTGTCGTTCCGCGCGCGCTGCAGCGCCGAGGTCGGGGACGCGGCCTCCTGCTCCCGTGGCAAGGCACCGTAGGGCACCGCGCCGCCGCCGCCCATACAGGAGGCCATGGTGCTAGGCGGCGAGTAGCCAACGCCGGCGGAACCCATGCAAGAGCCACCGGCCACCATGTTGTTGGTGTAGAGGTTCGGGTAGGGCTGCGTCGGCATGCATCCCATGCCGTTCACGTACGGAGGCGCGAGGCCGGGCGACAGCGAGGACAACGTCGCGGACGTCGGCACGTCGCCGTACGAGAGCTTCTGCGAGATCATGGCTAGCGCATCACCCGCGCGTGCACGCCGGCCAGGGGCAAACACTCGCACTGATTGAAAGAGTAAATAGAGGCCGGGGGCCCGATCTCCCCTCCACGGCCCGCCATGGGTGCCGGAGGCGGCGCCGCGGAGGCCCCGCCCCCGTGCGCGCGCAGCCCCCACCCGCCGCCCGCGCCCCGCGCTAAGCCTCGCGCGCGTCCGCCCGCCGCTAATAATACCGCAGTTCGAAAAGATAAAAACACGAAATAATCATAAGTGTGTTAGGAATGTGTATTGGTGTGAAGCTTTTAATGTTCGCTATGTCATTGTTAATGTAGTAATAAGTAACGGGCACGAATACCTATGTTTTAAAGGCATGTGAAGACCTGAAAATGTATTTTTTGTTTTAATCGATGCGGAAGAAGTTTCATAATTTCCTGAAATTATACCTGAAAACTACCTGTGTTACTTTCTTGACATTTCACAAAACTTTTCATGGAAGTGATTAATATACTAAATATACCTACACAATAGATGTTAAAAATTGAGTGAATTTGTAAAAATCAGACATGAAACCTTGAAACTACGAATATAAAGGTTGTAAGGAAACTTATGTCAGTTAATTTGAGTTGGACTTTAGTTTTAGCAACTATTATTCTTTGTTCAAAAGTTAAGATACTTTGTTCAAGAACTTAGATAAAATCTTTTTGAGCCTACCTAAAGGAAAGTTATTTGACGTGATCTGAAGAGTTACAGTGAAAAGTTTTTTATGTAGGCAAAGTTTTTAGATATATTAAACGCAGTTTAAAATAAATAATTAAGTAGGTATAGCTTTATAATATTTTACTTTTAAATCTTTTACTGTGGTATTTCAAGTAGCTGATTTTTTAATAAATAGGTAGATAAATATTTAAATAGAAACAATGTTTCGTTCAATAACGAAACATTGTTTCTATTTTAAATAATACAATAAGTTATATTTATAGCTAGCCAATACCAGCTCTGCCTATCTGTTTAAACGGAATTAAAGATACTTTTGTAGACAGTTGAGGCTTCGGAGATGGGACCTTTGTCAGACACATCAGATACGGTAGGCCTAAATTCTGTTGAGTACTTGAGTAATTTGCAAGGATGCCACAACACATCCACATAGCGCGGTAGCTCTTTCTTGATTTTTAAAATTTAAATAAAGATTAACCAACAGAACGCCAGGATATGTCTAAGGAGGTGAGTACTACCGCGCAATAGGGTTTTTTTTAATTACTTCAAAATTATGGTCAGTTTTCGCCCAAAATAATTTTTCTATTAAAGAGTATTTATCATGACCTACTTGCATGGAAAGTTGCAAGCGTCTACCTCTTATAGTTTAGATGCTTGTGACGGGACCAACTTGTACACTACATTGGAGGCCTATTAACTCCTCGACAATAGTTCACTTTTAAAAATCGTGTAAGTATATATCAAACCTTGTATTTTTTAAAGAATTCGTTATATTCGACGAATAACGACTCACACAATGGAATAAATTCGGAAAAAAATCATCCCCACTTCGCATGTAATGTACACATGTGTGTCACCCCTAAAATATAAAATTAGGTGCCAAAACCTAATTATATTCTCAATCTAGAACTGTGGTGAAAATCATCAATTTTAAGTCATAATTACAGAAGTTAGTAAAGGCGGACCAGCCAGCGACAGATGGACGGACAGATGAAACTATAACGGTTATTTGCAGTACTACGGAACTCTAAAAAGAAATCAAATTAAATTAAAATTAAAAAAAAAGCATAAGTATTCCTTAAGAAGATATACAAAGATAAATATTTTCTATGGATAGAGAAAAGAAAATATTTTTCAGCACAACATTTACTTGCTATGATTTTACTATTTATTGTAACTTAGTAAATAAAGAAGTATTTACTAAGTAACAATAAATAGTAAAATATAACAAGGTAGTAAAGTATAAAGGTGAATACAATATTTTAGTTCTAAGGCCTCAATACTTCGTACAAGGCTCGTGCTGTGGCATTGTTCTAATTGACAGTTGACTACACAGTACACGATCAGAATGATCTTAGGATCTAAATATAGCATCGCAATAACCACGGGCTGGCGCATTTGTGTCTTGTACCTCCTACCTACATCTAGATTCTAGGATGTTCGCAGTTATCACTCAGCAAAATACACGATTTAGGTAACTCTAAAGGTTTTTTTATGTGTAACATCTTTCCTCTCGCTTTCTTGCAATTTATGGGAGTGATTTCGTGAAATGAGACGGGAGTGTGTAACAGGAAGTCGCTGAATTTGATTTGACGAATGAGCGCGCGGTGTTAGAGTTGGCCGTCAGAGTATTTCAGTATTTAGCTTTTTTACATTTTGACGTTGATTTATTGTCATTGCTTAGTGGAAAAGTTTCCGTATTTTTTTTTATATTTGCATAAAATGTTACACATCATAATATGCAAGTCTCGCTCGTTTTTTAACACTGGCCTAGAGGCCTGTTCTGATTAAGCTATTTGACACTTACGGCGATTAAGAAACAGGCCCTATATAAAGAATATTAATTAACATTTTTGCTAAACATTAACTTCTGCGATCAATTAGCGACAACAGACTAGGTATATAGACCTCAAGGAAAATTATAAAATCAAATTGTTATAAACAATAATAAGTTTTTTTTATGTAGCTTTACAGTCTACAGTGTAAAATTGTTGCTGTAAAAAGTACAACAAGCAAAAAATTCTCGATAGAAGTTACTCGTTGCCGTCATATAGTTTATTTTTATAGACAAGTTATAAAAGCATAAGCGAGTATTTAAGACAGTTATCAAAAGGAATAGTATACTAAAAATCTATATTTTCAAAGATATTGCGGATTGTTTGAAGTACTTTTGTGAGTCTCGTGAAAACGCCCCATATAAAAGTCATACAAGTAGGTGACGTCACACGCTACTAATGTTGCTACGAAATGTATGGCCATATGCACAAAATTTCTGATATCTCCGTTTGTTCTTCTCCGTAAGTTTGCGCATTTATGTTCATACATGCCATAGTAAATGTTTTTGTATTTGATGTAAGTAAACTAATTATGTAGGTTTTTTACACTAATGTTGTAAAGGTAGGATAGAAATAGATCACAACGTCGCACAATTTTTGACAGGTCACGGTAACTTTAAAGCGAAATATTTTGGTTTTGCATTGGTCTCGTCTCCGCTAGGTGAGTGTTCGACCGAAGGTAGCCCTTATGAACAAACTGCTCATCACATACTCTGGGAGTGTGATCTCCCGTATGACGAAAGAATCGAAATGTTGAACAGCGTCCATTGTGTTTCTAGGGTAGTGTGCTATGAAGATCTCGTGGGCTGCGCGAAGAACTTCCGGGCTTTCAAACGTTTTTGTCATAAGTACTATTGGAAACAATGCAACACTATTTTGTCATTATAAATGCATTGTAATTAATTGTCATATTATAAATTAAAACATTTAATTACATTCTGTCTTGTAGTCATAAAAAAAACATGTTATTCCCGTGGTGCTTCCCCTTTAATTCTGACTTTTTTGTCATTACAATTTTTGCTGTCTCCCGCTTTGCTTGGGGAGGGAAACTGGAATACTACTTTCTACTCCTCGTACAATCTTCTGATTAGTTTCGTTGCGGGTTCCAAGACAGATTTAGCATGTCCCCCGGGCACCCCTGAGGCCTGAGATCATATCAAAGTGTTTTTGCGGTTGGTTACCACTGTCGATCCTGGCTACACAGGAGTTGCAGTGGCGGGTAAGTGTGGTGGGCCAATAATGTTGTAAAAACATATTAAAACTTTTTTGTGACTTCGAAATGCCTATAATTACAAAACTACACACAAAATCTTAATTCTTTTTACTTTTATCAAGTTGTAATACTCGTACCTAATTATTTCTTAATTTATATTTAAAAAAAATAATTTTTACTTGTAGGATTTTTAATTGGGTAAAAATTAAATTTTAAATATTTAATTTTTACCCAATTACCGCTCTCTTGGAAACCGCGCCATTTTGTTTACGTAGAAAATGTTCATTCATTATATATACATTCCGCTGTATTACGGCCGCTATATGATGGCAACGCTATCCTATCTAGGAAAACAGAGATTTACGGCTGCTCTACGAAATTTTGCGCTGTGCCCCTACGAATTGAACGCGCGAAGAACCCGTGAACGTCGTTCATACTGACGATTACGCTTGTTCGCGGCGATAGTGTAGAGTAGGGTTACAGAAATATTTACAAGTAACAAATAGACATAAATCTAGCGAAACAAACTCTTTTTCTGAAGACAAAGAAGTCTACACGCTTACAAGATTTGTATAATGTCAAGCAGGTATACAATCCATCTCCATGCTTTTACCTATATAAATAAGATAGCTTTTGCTTGCGGCTGCGTCCGCGTAAATATATAGTATTCCACAGGAACACTGCACTTTTACTCGGAATAAAAAGTAGCATATGTGTTAATCCAGAGGTTAAACTACTATCATACCAAATTTCATCAAATCCGTTCAGTAGTTTTGGCGTGAAAGCGTAACAAACGTTCATACATCCATCCTAACGAACTTTCACATTTATAACTAACATTTGCCCGCGACTCTGCCCGCGTAAATACAGTATCTCACGGAAACACTGCACTTTTCCGGGATAAAATATAGCCTTTTTTTAGTCCAGAGCCTAAACTACTCCCATACCAATCATAAATCAAAATGATCAATATCCGTTCAGTACCTAGTTTTTGCCTTAAAGAGTAACATATCCATCCATCCATCCTCACAAACTTTCACATTTATAATCTTAAAAAACTCTCATGAAAACAGTATAACCATTATCATCTCAGAAGATTTTTCCACTATCCTCACTAATATTATAAATGTGAAAGCGTGGATGTTTGTTACGCTTTCACGCAAAAACTACTGAACGGATTTCGATGAAATTCGGTATGGCAGTAATTTAGACTCTGGATTAAAACATAGGCTACTTTTTATGCCGGAAAATTAGTGTTCCCGAGGGATACTATACTTACGCGGGCGGAGCCGCGAGCAACAGCTAGTATGACATATGTCTCATCTTTTGTTATCTAAAGCAACACAGAGGTAGTGTTTAAAAAAACATACCGGTTGTCTGTAAAGTCGGTTTACTGACGATAGTTGAACGTGACAACGTCAACAACAACAATAATAATAATGAGGTAAAGGCAATGCAAGCTAACGCTGGTACTTGGTAACGGTACTTGGTAACGATAACGGGTAACAGGTAACGCATGAGTCATGTTTTTTCGTGCGTGCAGCCGGCTCCATCGATTTATAAGACGTTATCACGTCAAAAAAAACTCTCTATGTATAAGAAAAATACTTTTTAGTAAGTCACATAAATAAGCCTATTGAGATGTACAAGGGATATTAATGATTTGTTTTCTTCCTTCTTAAAGGTCTTTAGCTAATAACTTGTTTACATTTATTGGTAAACAAGTGTTGTTAAGTGTTGTCGCTTCTAAAGTACACTATATGTGTTTTGTTCAGCCATTATTGCATGATTGTCAAAAGTTTGCTTTTACAAATAATAATAATTTTAATATTTATTTATATGTACATAATAAATTATAAAATCACCTAATGCATATTTTTATTGTTAGACACCAACAAAAATGCCTCGATTCTCGAACAAGCCTCAAAGCTCAGGCCAATTTAAAAAAATAATAATCTTTTATTGATAATAACATGATAGGTGGATACATAATACATTATTAGGCGATTATAAGGGATAGCATACTATCATACTTAGTTTAATATTATGTTATTATAATCCTGTCAAAGACAAATTGAAGTAGATAAGTAGGTAGGTACATAGATATGATTTCTTTAATCGAGAGTTTCAAATATTTCTAAGCGATATACTGTAAAGTTTTATGAAAAATTGACTTTAAAAAGTAACCGGATACCGGAATTGAGCTAATGGTGGAAGCTTGTACGACCTACGTAAAGCTAGCTCATTGGCCCAACCAGAGATCGTGTGTCTGAGGGGACCGGAGAAACACGATATCGCGAGGGCTGGGAATTCTGTCTGTCATAATATTTGCTATATGGAAATCAAATATTTTACATTATATATGAAACTTTTGTTTAAATTATTTTTTAAAGCTTAGTGATAAAAATATGTTAAATATAATAAAGAAGTAGTAGAAATTAAGAAAATTACAAATTTAATCATCTTGATAACTTTGAAAAGTTAATTTTTTTATTATCTTGTATAACTTCTTTTATTATTTACTAGCTTATCCCGCAGCTTCGCCCACGTGCAATATAGTAATAACATATACTTATAATATATGCACGGAGTAAAAATATATACTTATAATAAATTTTCCCACGTACTTTTTAATTTTAAGATGTCTCCTGGATATAATCTCCTAGGTAAGGATAATTAAATTGTATACGTCTAAATAGCTTCTGAAAATACCACATTATTTTTGATCATTTTTTTAAACTTTGAATGGGTATAGTAACCTATCCTTAAAAGATAGACATATCTATGCCATCGCGGTCTTTTTTGTAGACCTATAAAGAAATAATATAAGAGAAACAATCAATTGTTTTGTTATTTATTTCCAACGGGTAAAAGTAGGCAGCGTTTTCGATAAAAGTTCCCAGACGGCTTGATTTTTTTCGCCACCTTTAACAATTATCGTCATAAATCAAACAATTTCCACAAAACCTTAACAAATTATTATCAACCTAAACCTTCCTAACCTTCCTTCCTAACCTTCCTCTGTCGGTAAATGTAAACGGCATGAAAATCCTTTCAGTAGTTTTTGAGATTATCGCGAACATACAGACAGACAGACTCGGCGGGGTACTTAAGTATCCTAGATCCGTCTCCTGGTTCTAAGCTACCTCTCTACCAATTTTCAGCCAAATAGGTTCAGCCGTTCTTGAGTTATAAATAGTATAACTAACACGACTTTCTTTTATATAATATATAAATAGATTACTAACATAAAAACTTGTTAAAAGTAGAGATTTTTCCAAAATCACGCCATCATTGTCAATCATCAAACAGCCGGGCAGTACATTCAGGTGAACTAACGCCAATTGCTTGCTTATTGATGGGCGTAATGTTACATAATATTAATTACAATTTAGAGCAAATCTATAAGTGTGCATAAATTATTAGATACTAATATTAATATAATAGGTAACTACCTATTAAAAGCAAAGCTAGGTAAGTATGCCTTCTAAAAGCAAAATGCTTTTCTATCAGGGTATACTTTGCCCAAAAACAGTTGGAAAACATTACAATATTCTTAATGAATACAATATCGTAATAGTGTATCAAGGGCAAACAAACAAACAATTAGGTATACAAACAGCGAGAAGTCTTCAATCGTTCACAAACAATGCTAATTAGTAGCTCCTTAATCGTAAACAAATACTGCTTTATCGCCCATTACGAGGACAATGATATTGGAAGAATATTAGGGGTCCTTCGATCTCAAACTAAGAAGAATAGCAATTTATTCCCTGCTGTTTAAAAAAGTGGCAACCACAAATCACAATACTATTAGATTGTACAATGTACAATATTCATTTACATTCAATTTCGCGTAATTATTTTAATTCATATCCATGGAGAAGTTGAGATAATCAATAAATTGTTAGTCATATTTTATATGAATATTCGTTGAAATTAGTTAAAGTATCACGGTATTTACACGCTTACTTTTATTCTTTTTTAGATCTTTGGTCGCCGTGGCTAATTGTTCCATAGTAGGTAAAGTGCCTCATGTCCCTTGCATATCTGAGAAAACCAAGATTTTCACAGACACGTGAGTCTGCCATCTCGTAGTTACCGTGGTGGACAACCTAATCCGCCTCGCATTGGGGAAAGATCCAAGCCCGAGCAATGGGCAATGTTAAGGCAGGTAATGCATAATGCAAGTATCCTAATACTTGCATTATGTATTTCTGGTTTTTAAGGGTTGCTATAATGCATTGCTTTATCGAGTCACTGTGTTGCCTATACTGTGATGATGATCATATATAAGTATTCTTAATTGTTAAACATGTAAAAGTTGCTCTGTTATATTGTATACTCTTTAAATTGCCTTAAAACATATGTTGACTTTGTTTATAAAACATGTAAACGCTGCTCTCTTATAACCATGGAATTAATTTATATCTCACAATGTAACTTATGTACGTAATGTACCCAACGCACATACTACAAGCGCATACACTACGTAGGCACCTTAGTAGTTTGAAACTGATCCCAAGACTTCGGTCGTAGGGCTAGGGTGCTTATATATACACACATGGATGCATACACACATGGATGCATACACACATATGTGTGTATACATCCATACTAATGCTGTGTGATGTAATGTAGCCTTTTGAGATTACTCTTCTAATTCATATGTGCAAGATTTTATTTTATTTTGCTTTTTTACGTTAGCTCTTTCCAGAATTAATGTGATTCCTGTTGAAAGCAATTCGCTAATTTGTATCTGATAATGTAACCTACTTATAATATGTGGATGTCATATTTTTTTGTTAAACATGTAAACACTATTCTCTTATAATTTCATGCAATTAATTTATATCTCACAATGTAACTTATCTCAGTACTCAACGCACATACTACAAGCGCATACACCACATAGGCACCCTAGTAGTTTGATACTGATCCCAAGACTTCGGTCGTAGGGCTAGGGTGCTTATACACATATACACACACGGATGCACACACATATATGATGTGTGATGTAATGTAGCCTTTTGAGATTACTTTTCTAATTCATATGTGCAAGATTTTATTTTATTTTCCTTTTTTATGTTAGCACTTTGCAGAATTATTGTGATTACTGTTAAAAGCAATTGGCTGATTTGTATCTGATAATGTTACTTAATACTTACTAGTTTTTTCTTTCATTTCGAGTAAACAAAGATATGTAATATGTGGATAACGATGTGGGTGTCACATCTACTAATATGTAACTAAATACTATTTTTCTAAGACTTTGTATTTGTGTGATCACTGTTGGTTGTCCCCAATAAAGAAAATAAAATAAAATAAAAATGGGGACAGTGCTACATAATGATTTTTGGTCAGTGCTACAATTATTATCTGGGAACACGGTGGGGCCACCGCCAAGACGACCCAAACCGAAAGCGCAAGGCCTACATTTTCTCGAAGCACAACGTCGATTTTTTTAAACTTCATAACTTGTTATATCTTACAATTTACATAGTTGAAATGATGGTTTCATAATACTTACCAGCTACACTTAACTTTTGGGTTTACTTCTTTTTTAAACTACATTTTTAAGTGAAGAATAAATAAATTAGGTATAATATTTTACGGAACCCTGTTATATATAAGATTTGCCTTTGACATTTCGGGTACATGATGTTAGGCATACACTCTGTACCTCTATTAGCAAATAATGATAGCGTCTTTAGTAAAAATAAACAATATGAATACTAATAATTATAATACTAACCTATCAAAGTACGAAAACAATATCATTGTATTTGCCAGCATCACTAATTACTCTTTACTCTTAAGCTGCTTAGTTTTACTAAGCGTATTTGTTTTTCATAGTAGAGGTGACCTGAGCTTTTTTGTTTATCATGTATTTATTTATACACACAAATATCTATCATTACAGGTAACCTAATACAGTAGACAAATGAAAATGAAAATAATAATAATTAAACAATATATAAACATAAAATAAATGCTTGTATTCATACGGAAGTCGAAGCAATAATGAATTTAAATAATAAATAGGCACACAATATAATATTACTTGTAGTCCAGTTACATTGTTGCCATTCCTACCTCTATTTATCTAGACAGTACTAACTCACAAACAATCTTGATATCGAAATGAGCATAAAAATCATTAAAAATATTTCACATGTCAATCAAACTTATACCTAGCACATACAAAAATAGACAAACAAAATTAAAAGGATTAACGTTTTGCACCTTACTCGTAATCCCATAACTTTAATATTAAAAGTTATGCTTAAAGACGTTGAAATAATAATGTCTGGTCACAACAGGAATAGATAAGTCCAGGTAAGTAATCCGCCAGGGTAAGTGAGTTGCACGTAGAGTAAGTCCTTTCATTCTTCGCATCAAGATGACGTCAAGCTTTTGTTGCGAAGATTGAGCTGAAAGTGACGTGAGATATCATACAAAATATTTGGCTAAAAAACTAGCCTCCATTGACTTTTATCTCATTCTGGTCGCTTTTGTGTTAAAGGGGTAAAGGATGTTTCCTGTCTTTGAAAATAAAATTGAATTAAATAGGACATTATTACAATTAAGGTCAGATAACACCGCGACGATACGCGACACTACACGCTTTTTTAGATATCTATTGAAAATTGAACTTTGATGTTGCCGTAACCGAGACTTTTCTTAGCTATAATTCATCATCACCGAGCGAGCTGCGCTTACTGCTTGACGATGTTGGGGAATGCGTAATTTTTTTTATTTTTCAAGACATAGGTAGTAATACACAAAGTATCAATTTATTTATTTATTTATTTATGGACCAAAAACAGTTTTGCATCAATAATAACGTAGAATAATATAATACATACAAATTTACAGCTAGATACAATAACTAATTACATTTGGCCTCAACATGCATTGGACTATTTTACACTAAAAATTAAAGTACTCTATTACTAATTATAAATTTTTAGGGTAAATGTAACATGCTCCTAAAGGGTTTTCCTAAACTTGCGAATATAAACAAAAATAAAAGACGATAAGGCAGTCCAAACACCAAACTGGTATATGCCAGTTTATATCCTTCGACTACTTGACATACATACGCAACACACAGGCTGTATCAAAAGCACGGACGAGTTCCATATTAACACACCCACGGCCAACGCTGTTGACTCGGCCGCGACTCACGAAATTCTCCACTTTTATGTGAGAATTGCCCGAAACTTCGTGTCTTCCCACTAACGTCACGAAATTTACGTACGTGAACTGTTTTTTCGTCGCTTTTTTCATTCATCAGCATGATAATTGTCTAGTTTGTATACCTACCGATTTTATATACATAGTACCTGGGAGAGTACCGGGAGACCGAGCTTTGCTCGGTGTTATAGTAGATCGATAAAATAATTTGCTGCCAATCAGACTAACGTAAGAGTCGAAATTATTGATAGGTATATTTTTTTTATTTATTGTTGGAAGACAAAGTAAAAAAGCAAAAAAGCATATTGCTTAAAAATGCGCAGTTTGTAAAGGTTAAGCTAGATCGATTTTTCATGGTAATACTTGTAGCCGTATATATATATATATTTCTGATTCACAGACATATTGTAGGCCCAGCAGTAGCGAAGGCTGGTTCTCCTTCGAATTATTCCTCGTAGGTACACTTTCCTCGTAGATTTGGAAAAACGAACTAACGGCAAACTTTTATAAAAGTTCGCCTTTATTCCTTATAGATCCACTTTCATATTGTACAGCAAAGCAGAAAAGCGATAGGAATGATAAGTTAAGTTGTGTCACTCTAATTTAAAAAGAAAATAAAATACCAATTGTTTTTTTTAAATAATGTAACATTAAAACAAATTGGATTCAGACAAGACCAAAAAAATGTTTCTGTTTATTAAAAAGAAAATGAAAATAAAAATGTATCTTCTTAAATATGTAATTAAAGTAAGTAAAGCTCTATTTCTAAAATGTTTTAACGCATTTCTTATTTCAACGGATAATTATGTGCGTTGCATGCCGGCACGACCAGCAGTGAATTTGTTAATTACACTTTTGTTTACACAACTGTACCCTCAAGTGTTTCTATTAGGAACGCTACATTGGTTTTTAAAAAGTGGATCTTCAAGGAATAAAGGCGAATTTTTTTCAAAAGTGTATCTACGAGGAAATTGTGCCTACGAGGAATATTTCCTCCTTCATAGGGAAGCCCTAGCCTGTATAATAGGTACGGAAGGGATAGGACTTCATAAGGTAAGTGGTAAGTGTAGCCGATAGGAATGGAGTTAAGAACCCCAAGTTAGGAACCCCACGCCACTGAGGCAAAGAGTAAAAATATATACATAAGCGCCATTCTCACGGCCCATCCAGCAAATCCAGCATCCAGCACCGATAATACTAGCCGTCATGAATGTTAATAGTGTTGATTTTTGCCTACAAGTCCGCGGCCTTGGCCTTGCAGGCTGGATGGTGAGTATGGCCCTTTACGTACAGAGGAACGCCTTTCATAGAACGATCCAAATTTTGTCAGGGTTGTCACAGAAGATGGGTGTAAATTAAACTAAGTCTGGCGGCATTATACGGTTAGTGAGGAAGTCTGATCGGTGCACACCATACCCGGGATTGAACCTGCACGATTACGCGTGTGACTCAAAGGGTATCGTGTAAAATCACTATGTCATGGACGATCTTATAAGCTAGCAAGACATCTCCTAAAAAATTTGATATTATTTGTAATATTCTAATATTATAAAGTTTTTACATTCATTGGACGCAAATTTATATTAAAAAAATATTATTTGTCGTCATGACAACCAACAACACAATATAACAATTTTCAATATGACATGACAAAAACTCAAACACGAAATTTGAAAATTTAGAAGTCCCTTTGACGGCGCACAAACTTGACGGATTTTTGACACTTTTGCCGTGTGCGCGATAGGAGAATTGTGGACACACCGTATGCTTGTAACTTGTAGTAGTGCAATCAAATAGAAAGTAAACTATGTAGCTGTTTATTGGTCCTAGCTTTCTTTAATCTGTGATGTAGGTGCGTTAGTGAATAAGAAAATAATGCATACTTACAGTAAACCCTACCTACAGAAAAATATTCCGTGTTGCTTGTTCTTATTAACGGCTCTACGAAGCGACGTCTAGAAATTTTAGCTACAGTCAGTTCCCACCGCGACTTTTTTTTCATTTTTGAGGCAGCTATTCAAAAATTAACTTTATTCACTATACAAAAAGGACAAAGGTACACGTTTCATATGAACGCGCTGCGTTGCGCATGTTACAGCTTAACATTCGAATTCATACAATGAAACGTATATAATAAATATTATATACGTATTAATAAAGTTCAATTTTGCATAGCTATCTTGAAAATGCAGCGCCGCGTCGCGTTTCGTTTCTGTGTGAATTGACCCTAAGGTCAAAATTCTTTCAAAATTAAATCATTAATTAATTTCGGTCAAAGTGAAGCAGGTAATGTTCGAACGATGAATTCAATTACGTTAAGATATTTGATTCGCCCTGAGATCTCATCTCTGTTGACAAATGCAAATAGTCGTCGATACTCGGTATATTATGTTCAGTGTACATACTCCAGCGGAGAGCACTACTATATGAATGTACAGAATACCGATGACACGTATGACGTGGTGTTGTTAAATTTGTGTTTTAAGGTTATTGTTTGGTAAGGTGTAAGTGACATACATTATTGTTTCATTGTGCATTTGACATTTTTTCTTAAATTTTAATTCTAATCAAATTATTATGGATCTATTGGCCGAATACAGAAACTATACTTAGTTACATTAAGTGACGCAGAGACAGCGACAGCCTGTGAATAGGAGCTCCCAATTTTGATTAGCGTGTCTGTATTATACTTACCTTTAAAATAATCAATCAGTGATTGAAACGGAGCACCTATTGCTGATGACTCTACATATATCTACGCCTCGCTTGGTTATCTATTGGTACGTTTCTGCACCTGTTAAGATCCTCCAAAGGTCCTATTTCG
This sequence comes from Phengaris arion, assembly GCA_963565745.1. Lineage (NCBI taxonomy): Eukaryota > Metazoa > Arthropoda > Insecta > Lepidoptera > Lycaenidae > Phengaris > Phengaris arion. Next base: position 10,833,843 of record OY751435.1, on the reverse strand, counting down.
CATGCCCATTGCTTGTTACTTTATTAGAATAAGTAATTAATTTACATCTCACTTGTACCTATTCGTATATACTTGAGTAAGCGGACTGATTGAACTGTGGAAATCAAATGTCAAGATGACAAATTTCAAACCTCGACTGCCCCAAACTTCGCCAAGAGTAGGGCAGTTAACGTCTGCCTCCACATGCCTCGTCTATAAAATATAGTATAGGTCTATGACGTCAGCGCTATAAGGTTGGTATAATCATTAATGTTCTTAAGCTTTATCTAGGTAAGTGAATGTAGCTTTATGCAAAAATACCGATGCTAACATGACGATGGTCACGGTCGAGGTGGAGCCCGAGTTGTGGAACCTTCACGAGACTTTTCCGGCGCGATGGGTGGTCGCGGCCACTTAGCGCATCACACAAAAAACACCACCAAAAATATGAAAATATCATTCTCATAACAGGTAAGTCTTTGTATGGATATACCGAACCGGCAATTTGTTCATTAGGAGGATTTTTTTATTTTTAATACATCTTTTTATGAGGATTAATTAATGGCTGAGAAAAAAAAAAGAATTGTTTGGCAGCAATTCTGTTAACTGATGTGCAAAACAGTAGTGCTTAATTAAACTTAAAATATTAAATTTGAAGAAATTAATATATTTTAGAGTTAACACATACCGAGTTTCTACATTTTTAAAATATTTCGATCGCCATTGCATAAAATGGGTACCTAATATTTTTACAATTGCAATATTAAGACAAAACAGAACCCTAATTATCGTAATTAGCTTAAACTTTCATTTTACTTGTATTGAATTATTTAAAATGACATCATCAACTGAATTTTGGAGTTTGGGCTAATCAAAACGGTTTTGACGTTGGTTTGATGTTTATGAGAATACCATTTTGCAGTTTTAACATATCGGGACTAGATTGTTACTGCATTATCACAGGATTTAATTAACAAAATCGACAACAACACGACAAAGACAACACTTACGGTCCGTTTCAATAACCTATCTACCAATAATTATTTGTTAAAAACATCAAATTTGTATCGCAAAAAACCGGCAAATTTTTGAATGACGACGTTTTTAACATATAGTTATTGGTAGATAGGTTATTGAAACCGACCGTTAGTCTATACAGTACGGAGTATGGACTATAGACAAAGTATTGTTTTAACAAAGACTCAGACTATACCCGGGAATCTTGATCTTGTCCACATGTTGCGAGCGTCGTCTATGGTCAGGTACGATGCGCACGCACAGGTAAGTTCTCCGTCGACGTTAAGAGGTTTTTTCCTTTCCTTCAGACGATAATGAAATAACATTTTGCCTAAATGCCGGTAATACGTGTCTAAGTGTAAATCGACAACTTTAAAAAAATATACATGTTAACAGATATTAACTTTCCTAGTTAACTTTTTATTATAAATTTCTGGAAAACAAAATAAGACGGTCAAATAAAGATTTACAAAAAAAAAGGTATAATTTTTACTAAGTAGTGAATTTTCATTTTACGACATTATAAACGACGAAAGTTTGACTTTACAAAGAAAATAAGGAATTGATTACAACAGTGAACACGAACTTTGTTCTTGAAAAAAAAAGTATGATTTGCTAATAGTATCATCAACAGTAGGTAATTGAAAAATAAAAATACACCCTGAAAAAGTTTGCCATCCAGGTGAGTGGTTATAATATTGAGTAAGTATGAAAATTTAACTTTTAAGAACCCATGAATCAAAGCATATATAAAATATAATATTTAAAATTTGATTACATAAAGTAAAAAAAAAAATATTCATTTTTTACTTTTTAGTGAAACTAAAATAATATTATTAACTAATACCTGGGAGATCTTGCTTGGACCGGAGTTTCAGTTGGACAATTAAATGTTTAAAAGTGAATAAAAAAAGTAAAGATAGGAAATAAAAATAATCACAAAAACATTTAACTGACCGGGATTCGATCCCGAGACCAATTCATAAATTACGCACAAATTACCATTCTACTATTCAGCTGACATTAATAGTGTCGAAATTATTGAAGTATTGTTGTACGACGAAATTAAAACATAAACACTTAAAAATGTGTGATTTCTCAAGGCTAAGAGCTAGCTTTGGAAGAAAACGTCTGACAGTGTAGCCCTTTCGCATACATCTTTACAACAGTTCTTTAAACCAGAATTTCCAAACGTGTATCTATAAAGACTGACGAGTTCCATTCAGTGCTTTTGGAACCAGGGTATACATTGACATATCACTTTAGCATATGCATAGGTTAACTAAAATATGAAGTTATCGAAGAAATTATGTAACAGTTGACACACAATATATAATGATCATGATTATGGGACTAGCCAATGTTCGAAGGTATCGATATTGGTGTAAGAGAATAAGAGAAGTACCTATTTCATCATATTATGATTATGTATGGTGTGATGATGGTGGTGATGATGATGATTATTGAATAGAGTAATATATGCTGGCAGTTCTCTAAACAATGCTGAAATTTCCAAACGTGCATCATTAAAGACTGCGGAGTTCTGATCAGTCCTTTTGGATCCAGAATATACCTTGGCACAACATTCACTTGTTAGATGTGAATGTTCAAAGAAATCGATATCGGTGTAAAATACTATGAAGAATACCTATATCAACATAGTATCATGATGTATAGTGTGATGATAGTGGTGGTGGTGGTGGTGGTGATGATGATTATTCAAAAGTGACATATGCTTGCAGTTTTAAAAACAACTCTGAAATTTCCAAACGTAAGTATATCTTCAAAGACTGAGGAGTGCCGTTCATTGTTTTTGGGTCCAGGGTATATCTTGGCACATTGCACTTTTTGGTAACATATGTAGTTAACGACGAGTTACTATAAAACAATTCAAAATCACTATAGGTGTCCCTATAAATTTTGAGGACTTCTCTCGATTCCTCATGGACCCCATCACCAGGACGTCACCAGGATGGATCCCATCACTATTTGATGATAATGGGGCCAATTTAGGAGTCAACCCTTTAAAATAAAAAAATAATTTCGAAATGCGGTCCACAAACGGCGAAGTAATCTTGAAACATACATACATAAAAACACACACGAATTGAGAACCTCCTCCTGTGTTTTGGAAGTCGGTAGAAAATAGATGATAAAAAGTTGGTAGGTTCTTTGATTTAAGTAATATTTTTTTCTCTCAGCCCCAAATAGAGTCACTAAAAATAAAATTTTCTTGTATTTGCAATGTTGGCGTAATAATACCTAGGTCAAAGAATATACTCGTATTATATTACTAACGTACCTAGACATTATACAACTTTCTTTTACCCTAAAATTGCAGATACTTCAAACTTCCCTTTTAGTTCGACTTCAACCATTATACCTAATCAACCCATGTAAAGAATACAGATCTTATTCTCAGGCGTAAAATTTCATGTTTCTACTAATGAAAATCCTAACATCTTAAAACCATTTAACCTCTTTCAGTCCTCAAGAAAACAGTTGTTTATCTTATTATCATGTTACAACTTCTTCAATGTGTTTTCATAAAAAAAAATATTATTGTCACAACTATACCACAAAAGCACTTTTGAAAAATATTTATACTTTTCCTTTAATTTAGAGCAGTGTTTCACAATTAGAGGTACGCGTACCCCCAGGGGTACGTGAGATTGCAACAATGGGTACGCGCAGCAATCTCTTAACTAAAATATTAAATCCTTAATGCAATAACAATTGCCAAAAAAATATTCAATTTCATTAAACGATCCGTAGGTAAGTCAACCGTATGCATAAAGCGCTTTCTCCAGCGTTTAAGCGTTGGAAACTCAATCATCAATCAAAAATCAAAAAAATCAACAAAATCATCTCTGATCAAGAGCAATTAATAGATATCTCATGCAATAGTAGATTCAAAAGTTGTTTTGCTGACAACTTTTGAGTCACTGGTTAAATTTTGGGCTGGTCTTAAAGACATTTCTCGTGATAGCGAAGTAGTAATAAAATATTTACTGCCTTTTTGCACTACGTCCCTTTGCGAGAGCGGATTTTTCGCAATGACAAACTTAAAAACTAATCATCGTCACATACTTCAACTCGAAGATGACTTGAGATTGAAGCTGACCAAAATGCGGCCAGATTTTTCAGAATTGTGCAAAGAAAAACGTGCACATTTGTCACATTAATCAAACATGTATTCTCTGTCATTAGAATGTTCATGATAATAAATAAAAATACACCTGATTTCATTTTTTATTTAACGTTCCTGCAATAAGGGGTTTGAGGTGTTTCGAAGTGGTACTTAGAAAAAACTAATTGGGAACCACTGATTTAGAGCATACCTAACTAGAAAATAATTAAATAAAACTTATCACAAATTTTTTATCTTTGTTGTAGGTATTGTGTTATTAGCAAAGATATATTATGATTGGTCTCGCTCGCGCCCAGCGACACCAATGATTAATCTATGGTTATTACTTATTAACAATAAAGTACGTAAGCAAAAATAGGTGATCTGAAGTCACCGAATTTATTATTAATTAATGATAAATTCCCCCCCTTCCCCCCGTGAAATTTGCCTCGACCCTCCTGCCCCTCCTAATCTTACGTGAGATTTTCCAAAAAAATTATATTGAGTGTAAATGCGTTGATTTATACAAAATCATAATTTATTTTTTATTTAGTCTTAAATTTTTATTTAATTTTATTATTTTTTTTAATTATTTAGTTTTAACTTTTATTTAGTCTTAAAAAAGACTTGTATGTGTGATTACTCGAATCGTAATCTAAAATCACAGTTAAAAACTATAGCAAGCGTGTGAGATGTGCACAATAGGATTTTGCAAACTATTTAATTTCACCTAATTTTCTCGCATTTTGAGACTAAGTATTTTTGCCAAAATAAATTACGTGATATTTTCTGAGACCCCCCCTCTCCCCCAAATGAGATTAGGTGAGATTCGGTTGGACCCTGCCCCCCAAAATACCATACGTAATTTATGTACTTATTAACTTTAAGAATCTGCTGACAAAACATTCCCAAACAGCGTGTGAATGTAGAGTGCGTTTAACATCAGTGGCCCATTGCCTATTACTCATTAAGTTAAGAGGCGAGGTCTGTGGGCACGAGTACTATTATATTTGGTTCTGTTCTTTGCTATAGTGACCCTCCATTCAATGGGACCGCGTACTTTAAAAACAATTAAAGTTATGCTACAGGCTAACATTGTAGGGTCGGCTGACATATTGATGTCGCTCTTAGTGATTATTAATACTTTTGTTGCGTAATAAATAAGATGGGAGTTTTGGTAATTTTTCATGTGCACCTACAAATAGAAATGTATAATATAATAATACATTTGTATCCGCGAGAATATTAACAAATAAAAAATCGTGGATCTTCTCTGCTGCATGTATTATTTTTAGTAATGCATCTAATTTTTACAGGAATCTGATTTATTTAGTATATTTTTTGGAAATCATAATAAACTGAAGCCTTCTATTCAACCTTTCACAATTAATTATTTGTCTTGACTCTTCATGGACTTCATTCATGGACTTAGATGCCGAGCAGAGTATAAATTTTGCTATAGGTACCTACTTGAAGTCAAGCCAATCATGACATACAAGGAACTAAAGTTTCATCACCCACTTAACAAAACTATTTAGCCTGTTCTGCAACTTACCTCATCTATCGGTAACCTTCTCAATTCGCGATCCTCAGCAGCATGTGAGCCCAGCGCGTGTGATACGCAAAGCGCGTATGGGCTCCCTAATCCTCGGCAAGTGCTCGCCTCGGGGGATTTCTGTGAACTTTATTACCGAAGCTAATGCCCTAGTATTGGTGGCTTAAGGTACCGAGTGTGGGAGCCTCAGATTGGAATATTCGCGGGTAATGCGGCTTTAATTCGGCCCTCCGGCGTAATCCACTGCTTGTGGTTATCCCCATTGTGAATGGTATGTTTTTATTAACTAGCTCATAGCTGGTACTCGGAGATTAGCCGTTGCTAATTAGTTTTGTATTTATGATGAGAAAAGCCTAACGGCCGAATACTGAAACGATAGTTAAATTAAGTGACGCTCAAGTCACATGCTGTCCTTGTCATTTCGGCTAGCAGAGACAGCGACCGCATGTGAACAGGGGGGCTCTTAATTTTGTTTAGCGTTTCAGTATTCGGTCGTAAATATGTTTACCGCAACATTTACAAGTAAAACAGCTCTTTGTTCTCTCGAAACTTGGGCTAGGATGGCTTGCTTCATAAAGGTAAGCATGGCTAATATTTTTATATCAACTAAATTATTTTTCCAATGTTTATCTTATTTTCAGTCACTATGGCAAACGCATTATGCGTTGCGACAAATTAATGCGCAATAAAATTTAACTCACCCATAAATTGGGCTGTGAAATAAAAAGTGGGTGCAAAGGTGTCTAATTATAGAAAGGGTGAAGAGGTTAGGTGAGGTGAGGTGAGGCGAGGGGGTGAGACAAGAGGTAGGGGTACACGGTAGCCGCGGCGGGCGTTAAGTGGCCCTCGCAGTAAAACCATCATAAACTTACGTCTTGCCATACCTTGCACAGGCAAACGGAGTTATGGATTTTAAGATTTCAAAAGATCTCATAAAGTTAGGGACATAAAAATTTAAATACCAAAAATAATTGAGTACAGATAAAGTGTATGAATGTAGGTACAGTAAATAGATAAATCACACAGCACACTACAAAGTACATGGGAATAGGGATATCTGTTAAGAATATGGAAACTAAGGAGGACACTTTAATAACAAAACAACTTTGACTTAGCTCCAGATTTTAAATAAATGCAAAATTTTCAAAAAATAACAATTTCCAAAAGCAACGATACAAAGTCCCCTGTACGTGTGTCGGACCACCCGAGCTCAAGTGTTCTTAAACTTCAGACTAGTTCTGGCCTCTCGATCCCTTCATTTTACATAAAGAAAATTTCTCATAACTCCACAAAAAAATGGCTAGTAATTTTAATTGATTTAATTATCATCAGTAATTTCTTTCAAAGAATGTTGCATAACATTTGTGTCATAACATCGTCTTTGGCGCAGCTTTTCTACTAGAAAAAACCTAACCAAGACCCTGTCGGGACATATCAAAGAATGGTTCCGTAACTATCAACGTGCAATAGGTTTTTATTAATTTACTTCAAAAGTTATTGTCCGATTTTGCTCAAAATAATTTTCATGTGTGGATTAATTAGGATTAACGAATTAATTCTTTTAGGAACCCTAAAAAACACAAAACGTGTGTGCAACACGGAAGTGTCTTCTGAAAAGAAGACATTTCTTCGTATTTAATTATCATCAGTAATTTCTTTCAAAGAATGTTGCATAACATTTGTGTGAAAATATAACATAACATTTGAAACAATTTGCATAACATAACATTAATATAACAATTAATTAAATAATTAATTGAACCATTTCATTTTCATTTTTTCTTACATTTCTTCTTTCTTCGTTCAAAACCAGCTTTAACCTTGCTTTGACCATTGTAAGTGACATAGATACCAGGGGCGTGCGCTCCTTGTAGGCAGAAATGCAGTGCTTTACTTGCCATTCACAGATATTTTAATAAAACGTTCGTACGTTTTAGATGACTTGAATTAATAGTAAATTAATTAATTAAAAAAACATAATAACTTAAAAACGCCTAATATTTTATAAATAGCAACTCATGCCGGTAAGTCCTGTAGGAAAAATCATCGCATGTGTGTGTAATTTTCATACTTCGCAAACGCACACATCCATGAATATCGACATGATTATATACCGGTAACTCATGCGGCAGGCTATGGCCGAACCTCGCCGAGCCGAGCTGGGAGCTCGGTTCGGCTATCCGATCGCTTCCGAAAACCGCCGAACTGGCTTGTCGGAAATTATTCGTTGCCTATAATCCGACTAAAAATAAAACGACGTGAATCTAATGAATCATGTATGCACATTATGCATTTTTGTTTAGTAAGGTTTTATTTATTTAAATAGAAGAAACATTTTGTTTCGCGAGGGCCATATTGCATATTTCATGTGATAAGCATTGTTTATAATTTAATAGCTCCTGTTTATTTATAGTTTTCTTAAAAGATTTTTCATTTTAACATTTGAAAGTGTGTACATTTAACAGTTTCTTACTGAGTTTCTATAATAATAATTGTAGTGATTTACTTTTACTAGTGCGTTAAGTTGATTTTTTTTAAATGTTATTTGATTGTAAGGGTTTGCGTTGATGTGTGTTTATTAAAAATTAAAACTAACAAGTTCTCACAATTGTCATTCAGTGAAAAGATTCAAATTCTGTCTAAAGGTAGGTGTGTACCCGAGTTACAACAATTAAACCAGCAAAAAAATAATGTAACTCGAAAATTTCATGTTAAAAGTTATGAAACGTATAACTGGCTGTGTGGTTGTGTACACACGATTAAATTATATTGTTTTCCTTGCATATTATTTAGTAATTCTAGTACAGTGTGGACTGATTCGGGATATTCAGCTTTAAATAATTTCTATTCCGCGGCCTCACTCACTTGGATAAGATATTTGAGTTGGCCGAAATCTTGCGTTTATTTACATCGGGATATAGTACCTAATCTCAACTCTCAAGTAACCGGTATCTTTAATATTATGTGAAAGTTGAAGCTGACTGACTGGTGAGTTGTTATAATATTTTAAAATATGCTTATTATTTTACTTATTAGAATTTCTTCCGCCGCGACGATCGATCGCGTCGCGATGTTTTTTCTGCGTTGCCGTAGAAGATGTACATGAATAGTAGTACATCTAAGACTTGCTCTGTTGGCATGGTTTCGACTTAGAGATCCGTCGCTTGGCTGTAGCTATGCTAAAAATCTATAAACGAAAAAGTTTTTGTGACCGAGTACTTCGCCGCATACCCAGTGTCATAATCCTGTGCACGCCACTGATAGATACCTACGTACTACACAATATTATAAGACCCCTATTAAGTAATAAAATATTTCGAAAAACAAAATTTGTGTTGACAGTTGACACATCCAATTTGAGACATCCTAAGACATGCCTTTTGTAATAAAAAGTAGATAAATATTCCACCTAAACATGGAATTAAGCATAACACTTCACAGCCACAAGAAGGGTGTTGTTTGTTTAAGCTGACCATATTATCAGGCCGTGATCGTAGAAAAAGTGACCAATAAAAGTTTGTGTAGGCAATTAAACGGAGGCTGGCGGCGTGGGTGGTCCCCATGGGTGAAGGCTTCTGAGGAAATAAAGTTGTATCTATTATATACTATCTAAGCCCTAAGGCATAGGCCTCTATATATTATAGACGAGGTATTTCCAGGCAAAAAGTGTCCACACTTAAACTGTCTCACTTATGGAGTTTTTTTCGGTCAGTTGAGGTTTGACATTTTGTCATTTGCTTTCCGCCGTATAAAGTCCGCATTTAAGTGACAAAATCTTCTGAAATCAAGATGGTGAACTTTTTCTTGTACATGATGAATTTTTTAACCGACTTCCAAAAAAAGAGGCGGTTATACGTTCGGTTGTATATAAATATATTTTTATAAGTATGTTCAACGATCTGTGACCTGTGGACCGAATTACAAAATTCTTTTTTTGATGTGTAGGGTATAATCCCAAATTGGTTCTTTTGACATCAAAGTGGTGATCTGATGATGGGATCCATGAGGAATCGAGGGAACTCCTCGAAATTTATATGGACACATATAAAGTGAGTTCGACTTCTTCTGAAGTAGTCCAAGCATATGCTACCAAAAAGTAAGATTTTGCTCCAAGGTATACTCTGGATCCAAAAATACTGAACAGAACTCCTGACTCCTTATATATACATGTTTGGGGATTTCGCCGTTGTTTAAAAAACTGCAAGCATATGCCATTATGTAATTTACAGTAATCATGATCATCATCTTATTTACAAAGTTTGGCGTGTATTCAATTATACATTCGATGGTTTATTTTAAACGTTCTTAAAATGTATTATAATTAACAAAAATTAACAAAATATCACTAAAAAGGGAAAAAATATTATTTTTAAACAAAAAATTAAATCGACTTCCAAAGTAAAAATACACAAAAAAGTATGACATAAATCTTATTTTCTAAATAATTCCTTCTCCTTTCAAATTCGGCTAAAATTTTAACTATTTCTCTACTCGATCTTCTTAATTTTGAATTTGGTACCAGCCCGAACAACATCCTGATAAAACAATATATTTTAAAATAGAACTCACGTTCAAATTTGCCGGTACCGACTTCAAAATTAAGAAGATTGAGTAGGGAAATAGTTAAAAATTTAGCTGAATTTAAAAGGGGAATTATTTAGAAAATAAGATTTATTTTATACTTTTTGTGTATTTTTACTTTGGAAGTCGGTTTAATTTTTTGTTAAAAAATAATAATCTGACAAATGTACGCTAATCCTATGTTTTGAAATTATTGATCTAAGGAATTTTCTGAAAATCCTTATTAGTTTATTGCTAAGGCCGGGACTATGTAATCCGGATTCCGGTAGGCCGGGTAAAATTCAGAGCATTTAAAATAGAACTCTGCATGCTGAAAATAGAACACACAAGTGTCGAGTCAAAATGACACTGTCATAATATATGACAGCTAGATACTTTGATTCTCAACTGCTATCTATCACAGATCTAGCACAGAGTTCTATTTTCAGTGCTTTGAATTTTCCCGGGCCCGCCGGATTCCGGATCAAATAGTCCCAGCCTTACACAATAATTATTCAAAATAAGCTCAAAATGTATAAAATAAGAAAAAATCCCACTCTAATATTTAGGTATCTTTATGTGGTGGGTAGTCTCTAGAGAATCGATTCAGTAGGGGGGAGAGTTTGTAAAGTGTTTATTTAATTTATTCCATGAGCATTTCATTTTCGCTGCTACTCTACCGTGGGTAAAAATAGCCTAAGTACAAAGAATTCGACACAGACATAATGAAATTAAATCCAAACAACGCACGCGTGGCGAAATCGTGCACCCACTTCAAGAACTATGCTCCAGTAATGCTCCCTTATGTATAAAAAATGTGTTGCCATAAAATACCCTTTACTCCCCAAATATAAAGACTATTTTGAATATCGCAAAAGGAGTCTTATATATTAAATTGTGATTTGTTTATATTAGGGACCCGGAACAGTGACCACAAGTTGGATGATAATTTAAGAGGTTGCCAAACTATTTAATGAAGTTTCCCATAAATATTGATAGTAATTTGGGCCAGTATATCCTACCACAATATTTGTAGAGCAATATCTTTCAGCGTATCTAAACTTTTAAATGTTTATTTTATATTTCATTTAGATAAGTAATGAAGTTTTGCTACGAACACTACTAATATTTTAGAATAATGTTAATGTAAAAATTATTTTGTACATTACCTATTGTAATTAAATTAAACAGAAGGATGTTTGATGCTTCTTTTTATCAAACAGTCCTGTGTGCTTTCTCGTAGGGCTAATTTATAAGGGACTTTGTCGTTCCTCATTGAAAACATGTTTCAAGTTTTAAGGATTATCCCAAAAATTGTCTACTATTTAATACCAAATAGTAAAAGCAAATAGAAATTTAGTGGTCAAAAACAAAAGCCAAAACACCTGGCAATCGCAAAGCACATTATGAGCTCATCCCTAATTACAACCCCCAACTACCTGGCATCCCTCGACCCCCGGCTCCCACGCGACCCCAATATAATAATACTTGTAAAAATATAATTATAATTACATGCACACGACTAAACTTCCGATCTCGTCGGAGGGATGATAACTGTCAGTTTGACGTTAGTTTTTTAGTGTTGCCCAGTATTAATATGTAATTTGTCGGGATGGGGTATGCGATAAGCGTGTTCGGGGCTTTTTGATTGATTAAATAAGTGTGCGTTGGCAGATAGATGGTGTTTAGCGTGCAATGAGCGTATTAGGCCAACTCATCCTTCCAATGCAATTTTTATAGCGATGTAATTGTGTGGAGTCTAGTCAGCCATAGGACTCACAACACTGGCCAAACTGGTTTGACACCGGTGAAAAATAATATTGTGTAAATATCGACATCTCATTAATCTGGTACCATAATAAGAATCCAGTGAACTTTTTTAGTGTGCTGTGTCAACGTAAATACGATATAAACTCTGGATAAATCTTCATATTTTTGCGGGAACCTAGCTCCAGCATAGCGACCGTTGCAGCCTTAATCAAACCTTACTATTGCAACATGTTCCTATATTCACTAGATAATATTTTAAGCTGCAAAGTCATTATTTTTATGCATCTACCAGTCTGTCGCATCAATCTATTTCATTGTTCAGTGCGCCGGCTATGATTTTATAATACCTCAAAATGAATTGTCAGCCTGCCTCCCCCCGCCCCGCGCGCCCCTCACAACAACCAGCGCAGGTAGAACTTAATCAAATTATACAAATTGCAACATACAATATTCATTGGGATAGGGTGGAGCCTTTATCGATCTTGTCGACAGTTTTCATTTCTCTTTCACCAGAGATGAAATGCGGAACTTGGATACTTCAAAGTTATTTTTGTAAATCAGTTTTTGCTGCACGCACGAAAAACATGACTCATGCGGCGTTACCTCGCTCTGAGGCGTTCCATTTAAGGCTTGAAGTGCAAGCGAGAGCGCGGAACGAGCGACAAAGAGGCACAATCGGCCTCCGCGTTCGGCAGCGTTCGACATCTGTCTCTCTCCTACTTGAGTGAGCGATCCATCAGTATTTTCTTATGACGTTGTCACGTTCAACTATCGTCAGTAAACCTACTTTACAGACAACCGATTATTTTTAATTCAGGCACAGTGTAGCCGAAAACTTAACACTACCTACCTAGATTCTGAACCTAGGCTAGAAGAAAGGAATACGTCTTTATAAATATAAAAAAATGTGTGTGTCAGCTCCGACGCACGACTGGAGTGTGTTTTATAAGGAAAATTTTGTATGCAATGCAAAGCGACCGACGCATCTTCGGCTAACATCGTGTGACACCGTACTGTGTGAGCGTGTGACATCGTGAATTAGATTTTACTCCCATAGATTTTCATACCCCGGGCTTATACCTATATAAAAATCGTATGTTAAGGAGTAAACTCCAAAAGTAATAATATGCACTGAAAGTTATCATATATTCGCTCTATTAATAAGTGTCACGCAGATAACTCAAATTAAGCAAATGAATTACACGTTTCGAAAGAATTAAGTAAAAGGTACGAGTGTGCTGAAACACACAGGTCTAAAGGTCCGATACTAACAATAGTTATAAATACCCCCAAAATCCATGATCGACACTTACATTAATAGGGTAAATCCAGGGACATCACTAAAGCGAATCGACAAGTGTGATTAATTCATGTTCAATAATGAGGTGGAGGTTTTTAGCGGCCGCGAGTCGCGACCGGTCATTGATTCGCGCCCAATTTGTAGCGCTGCGGTCGCCTGAATATTTCATCAGCCTGTCTGCGTAATCCAATATTTAATTATTTATATTATAAGTGGAATATTGCGAGCATATGGACGATTCAATTACATCGAGTAGAAATTCTAAAAAAAATTGGCGAAGTCGGGGGGAATGTAGCGCATTCTATCAAGGACGAAACGGTTGTTTTCTCAGAGACCACCTTAACCTTTGGCAAAGAAAGTAGATAGTAAGGTTTTTACCTTTTATTTGTGTGTAGGTGTCAAGCTTATTCGATAGTCATATACTACTAAGGCGGGTCAATAAGTCCGTGACTTTTTGAATTTCTAACCTCCTTACTGAAAAAGCAACACTACTCCTGTCAACAGGCATCTGTCAGTTGACTCCTATCAAAATTTGAACTTGCTGCGTCAGTTAGTTTGTATTTTACAGCTATCTTTATCAGACTATCCAGTAACTTAAGGAAACAATGGAAAAAAGTTAATTTCGTGTGCTTATTAAGCATTATTTTTTGCGAAAAAAAACCATTACCGAGACCAAGGCTAAGCTTGATAAATACTATGGGGACTCTGCACCATCGATTTCAATGGTAAAAAAGTGGTTTACTGAATTTCGTTGTGGCCGTACAAGCACTGAAGATGCCGAACGTCCTGGACGCCCAGTTGAGGTCTCTACACCCGAAACAATCGAAAAAATTCACGATATGGTGTTGGCCGACCGAAGATTGAAAGTGCAAGAGATTGTGGAAGCCATAGGCATCTCGCATGGCTCAGTGGTTTCAATTTTGAATGATCACTTGGGCATGAGAAAGCTTTCTGCAAGTCGACCACAAACGCAATCGTGTAACAACTTCACAGGAAGGTTTGGCGTTGTTTAATCACAATATGGAGGAGTTTTTGCGCCGTTTTGTAACCGTGGACGAAACATGGATCCATCACAATACACCAGAGACCAAACAACAGTCAAAACAGTGGTTTTCTAAGGGTGAATCGGCGCCAAAGAAGGCCAAGGTGGGTTTGTCAGCCAATAAAGTTATGGCGACTGTTTTTTGGGATGCACGTGGGATAATCCACATTGACTATCTTCAAAAGGGAAGAACAATTAATGGGGAATATTATGCCAACTTATTGGACCGCTTCAATGAGGATTTGAAAAAAAACCGACCTCATTTGGCCAAGAAAAAAGTTCTTTTTCACCAAGACAATGCAAGGGTGCACACATGTGCAGTTGCCATGGCAAAAATCCATGAATTGGGCTATGAATTGCTCCCACATCCACCCTATTCTCCAGATTTGGCTCCGAGTGACTACTTCTTGTTCCCAAACCTGAAAAAATGGCTCGGTGGAAAAAGATTTGACTCCAATGATGAAGTCATCTCGCAAACAAAGGCCTATTTTGAGGACCTCGACAAATCATATTTTTTGGAATGGATAAAAAAATTGGAGAAGCGTTGGACAAAGTGTATAGAGCTCAAGGGGGACTACGTTGAAAAATAAAATGATTTATTTATCAAAAAATCTGTGTTTTATTCCAAAAGTCACGGACTTATTGACCCGCCCTCGTATTTTGGTAGAGTTCGTCGTGCTAACATAAAACGTAGAGTATAATTTAATTTTCTTTAACAACGTGATTAAAGTACTCAGAAGGATGGTATGCATTGTCCATTTTTAACAAGTTTTCCCACAATAGGGTATGATGACACACGCGGAAGTTCCCACCCGCCGCAAGATGTCGGCACGCGGACGGCACGCGCGGCGCGTGTGCGCTCACCACGCACTTACCCTTTGCGCTTTTACTGTTTTTATTGAAAACGCTCAAAAATAATGGTAACAACGCCCCGGCGCTCTCGAATATATTAGACCCGCGGCGAGGGTTAAACGCAATTGAACTGATCATTATTGACCAATACAACATAAACATGCGCTAATTACAACCCACTTTTTACATTAAGGGCCTGTTTTAAAATCGCCTAGGAAATGTGGAGTAGCTTATCCGGAAGTTTTGTCGCTGCTTACTTTATGCTGAGCGACAGGGACAAAACTTGCCAATAGCTATGTGGCACCTATTAGTAGATTGTGAAACATCGCCCTACTTTTAATTGGTTAACATTTTGTGTGAAAGCTGATTTAATATTCGATGTTGCCATGGTTACTAGCTGCAGCAATTTATGTATATTTTAATATCCCTTGTTATTAAGGGTCATTTCACACCAACCCGAAAAGATACGCGGCATGGCGCATTACTTTTAAGATAACTATTAAAAATAGGGTATTTTCCAATATTTTGAAAACTGCTTATATTTAAAGATTGTGACGACACAGTCACGACAGTAATAAGTGAAATGTTTACACAACGTTGGCGTCACACAGTAGACGTCAGCGTACCCGAGCGTTTTAGCGGTAAATTCAAAACTATTAAAAAAATACAACTCTACTTGGTTTAATGGAGAAAAAAAGCCATCAATTTATATTTTTCTCTTAAATCGTTCGTCCCAATCTTTAAATATAAGCAGTTTTCAAAAATTTGGAACATACCCTATCGAACTTTATTCATTACACAAGAAGATAAACGTTTCATAGTAACAGTTTGAATGTCTAATTGCACCGCGCTGCACAGCGCATGTGCAGTAGTGTACGACTGATGTCATATGAAACGCGATCTTTATTGTAGTGAATAAAGTTCAATTTTGAATAGCTAACCTAAAAATACATACGCGGCGGCGTATCGTCGCGGTGTGACTGACCCTAACATCTAAATTCAAAAGTTACAAAATAAAAGATACAAATTTCATAATAATTCTTTAATCAAACCTTATACCGAGTGTCATTATTTAAAACAAAAGTAAAAGATTATTTGAGACATTCCGTTAAAACTTATCGAGTATTACGAACGCTAACGTTAATTCTGTGCCAAAACATTCACAAATATTCACAACTTCAAATCGACTACACAAGTGTCTAAAACTCTTAAACAAATTATTGTTACGTACAGACGGTACAGTGTTTACATATTAGAATAGATAAACATTCTTCATATGCTCTATGGGTAATGATGCCATACATAAACTAAAAAGTGAGTTCCTCTCGATCCAGAATAAATATCGCTTCTCTAGCCCTATCTAACCATAAATAAAAATAAATATTACTTGAAAAAAATCCGATTAGTCCGAGTAAATGGCACTAGAACGAACAATACGTTCCACCAAACGAGTATAAATTTTATCCAAGGAGTAACGCTACACCCAATTTTGACCGAGAATAAAATTTATCTCCGTTTAGTGGAACCTACATAGCCTTAGAGTAATTATTATTAAGTAACGGGCGGACATAATTTCACATAAGGCACCATTTCTTATCCTAGAGTATTTCTTAGCAATTGCTATAGATTCTAGAAAATTTAAGTATTGAAAAAAAAAGTATTCTGTAACAAATCCTAATGCAAAATAGTGATCATGCAATTCAAAAGATCTAATAATTACATATTACTAGCATTAAATATAAAACTGCTAAAAGCCTGATAAATGTTTTACGCTTCCAACAATGAAACAGATTTTTCTATATTCTAATTCTAGATTTACAAAAATAAAAAGAAAGAGAAAGTGAATACCTAAAATTATAAAAAAAAAATACGCCATAATTTTACATTTAAATGAAATTACAAAGTTTAACTTTATTCTTATAGAAATTTACTTACAGTTTGCATTTGAGATTTATTTGAGCTTGGGGCAGTTTACTTTGCAATAGTAACATATTTTAATAGAAATATAAATTACATTTTCCATACATCGAGGATTTTTCATGATTTAACATACACATTTTTATTGAAATCTTGAAGTCAACAAGACCTTATGTCACATTACTCAAAATTAATCAACAGTTTCGATAAATACCTTATAGTATATAGCTAGTAGCTACGATTACATAGTTAAATCTAATCTAATCTAATCTAACAGTAGTAGAGATTATATTATATAATAAATATCTACTCAGTGGTAATAAATAATTATTTGGTATGGATCTCTTACATTAAATCAATAAATTAGTGAAAATCAGTCTATGCTAAAGTATAATAAAGTCGGTGGTTAGTATTGTAAATTATGTGACAATAGGCAGTTACGCTGTTTTAAAGTTAGAGGTAAAAATCATAGTATAGTAATTAAGTAGTAACTAAGTAAATTATTATCAGTGATACAAATTAATAAAAATGTATTCAAGCTTTTCTATAATTAGTAATGTCAAAATGAAGACAAACAACTAATAACGCAAATCTTACAACTTACAATGAACTCTTACAGTACAACACGTCATTTTCATGTCAGTAAAATAAAATGTATCCGTAAAATATGACTATAATTATTAACAATATCGTAACAACAATGTTTGTCGTCAAATATGTAACTCTTGTCATGATTTTGTGTACTGTTCTGCGTCAATATTTTATGAGACAATAAAACAATGTTCGAGTATTTATACGGTGTTAGTGAATGTGCCACTCAATATTGAAGTTTAACAATTTCACACTATCTCTAGAAACGATATAAGAGACACACACACACAATCAAAATCACCACACCAAAGTACCAAGATTAGAGACATCCAAAATCCAAGATAGGCATATGTATAGATAAAAGCGCTAGAAATAAAAATTGTCGAAGCACGGAGTATAGAATAAGCACCTTACCATAAGTATAAAATATAGTAAACATCGCCTTTGTTTGATACTTTAGCAATACATAAATATCATATCTACCTGTTACAATATGGTGCATTACCCAAAAATTATAGTATTCATATTGCGACGACCCATTTGTGCCATTACGAGTCTAGAGTTAGGCTTCTTAACTAATTTATCTGGCAAACAAAAGAAAAAATAAAATAAAATTAATACGTATATCGCACTACATACAAGGCTCGGAAGGTGAACATTTTCTGGAATGAATCCAGACACTCGCACGTTCTTCACAAATTTTTTTATTCTTAGGGACCTAAAATTTTGATACATACATACACGTTGAATTATAATTTTGATCCTAATGATTACTGCACCTTAAAACCTATTAAATATTTATTACAATTTCTTTTTTTTTACCAAATTCACGAGTTTTTGGCAATCTGAGATCGATTAAAAACAATGACGTTAAAGCGACAACAAAAAAACACACGTCGGCCTTAACACCAATATGGATATTTGTCGATAATGTTTGTGTACCAATAGAGAAGGAGGTGTAAAATGCCAATTGAATGAAAATTGCAAAAGCCAATAATTTATGCCACAAAATCTTACGCACTGATATGTGAGCAAACTGTGTACGAGCTATCGTCGATACAAATTATTAAGACTGTTCGATCCGACTACATTAACCATACGTGGCGTCAACAAATCTAGTGTGAGAATCAAAATAGTATTTTATATGATGATACCTTTGTTGTGTACTCATCGTGTCAAATAAATACCTACCGTGTTTTTGATAGAAGAAAAGCGATGCATCCAATTTGTTTGAAGCACTTGCAACTATTTACTATAGCCCTTTAATGAGAATTGAGCTAAATATTATTTTATAATATTTATTATTAATTATGGATAAATATATCGTTTAATTTAATGCGCAACATAATTTAATACCATGCAGTATTTTAAAACAGCGACTAAAAATCCATCATCTGTATCGTAACTTCTGCTAGGGAGCCAGCCCTTATATCCTTATATAATACTAATTTTTCATGCAATTTCTTTATTTAATAATAGTGAGCATTATTAAGTGTTGGCACATTAGCAAAAGCTTCACCTACTGGTTTTCTAACGTTGGACTGGGGGATTTTTAATAGGTATGGTAGGTTACCTTAATAACATGAACACAAAATATTTAAAACCTAAAATAAATAAAATTCGGCTTCGATGTATCCTAGCATTTAAGTTATCGAGATTTATAAAAAAACCCTACAATTTTAACAACAATATATAAGTATTATTATTAAAGATCAAAAATCTTTGAATATCTGTTTTGTTTATACATACGAGGGCGGGTCAATAAGTCCGTGACTTTTGGAATAAAACACAGATTTTTTGATAAATAAATCATTGTATTTTTCAACGTAGTCCCTCTTGAGCTCTATACACTTTGTCCAACGCTTCTCCAATTTTTTTATCCCTTCCAAAAAATATGATTTGTCGAGGTCCTCAAAATAGGCCTTTGTTTGCGAGATGACTTCATCATTGGAGTCAAATCTTTTTCCATCGAGCCATTTTTTCAGGTTTGGGAACAAGAAGTAGTCACTCGGAGCCAAATCTGGAGAATAGGGTGGATGTGGGAGCAATTCGTAGCCCAATTCATGGATTTTTGCCATGGCAACTGCACATGTGTGCACCCTTGCATTGTCTTGGTGAAAAATAACTTTTTTCTTGGCCAAATGAGGTCGGTTTTTTTTCAAATCCTCTTTGAAGCGGTCCAATAAGTTGGCATAATATTCCCCATTAATTGTTCTTCCCTTTTGAAGATATTCAAGGTGGTTTATCCCACGTGCATCCCAAAAAACAGTCGCCATAACTTTATTGGCTGACAAACCCACCTTGGCCTTCTTTGGCGCCGATTCACCCATAGAAACCCACTGTTTTGACTGTTGTTTGGTCTCTGGTGTGTTGTGATGGATCCATGTTTCGTCCACGGTTACAAAACGGCGCAAAAACTCCTCCATATTGTGATTAAACAACGCCAAACCTTCCTGTGAAGTTGATACACGATTGCGTTTGTGGTCGACTGTGAGCAAACGCGGCACCCATCTTGCGGAAAGCTTTCTCATGCCCAAGTGATCATTCAAAATTGAAACCACTGAGCCATGCGAGATGCCTATGGCTTCCACAATCTCTTGCACTTTCAATCTTCGGTCGGCCAATACCATATCGTGAATTTTTTCGATTGTTTCGGGTGTAGAGACCTCAACTGGGCGTCCAGGACGTTCGGCATCTTCAGTGCTTGTATGGCCACAACGAAATTCAGTAAACCACTTTTTTACCATTGAAATCGATGGTGCAGAGTCCCCATAGTATTTATCAAGTTTATTTATTTATTTAGCCTTGGTCTCGGTAGTGGTTTTTTTTCGCAAAAAATAATGCTTAATAAGCACACGAAATTCACTTTTTTCCATTGTTTCCTTAAGTTACTGGATAGTCTGATAAAGATAGCTGTAAAACACAAACTAACTGACGCAGCAAGTTCAAATTTTGATAGGAGTCAAGTGACAGATGCCTGTTGACAGGAGTAGTATTGCTTTTTCAGTAAGGAGGTTAGAAATTCAAAAAGTCACGGACTTATTGACCCGCCTTAGTAATATGATATTGTATCTCTTAGTGCCTAATATTATTTAATAGAGTTATTTAGTTTTTTGATCTTTAATTATTATTATCGTCCAGAGATCAGAGTCCAGACAACCAATTATTATATTTGTTCAAAAACAACTACATTAAAATAATGTTAGTGGCCGCAAATTATATTCCGCTACAAATCAGTGACCAGACCAAATACCATAGGTGACGCGTTGGTTAAATGGCCAAAACTGCTATTGTTAGTATTGTGCGACGAGTTGAGGAAGTTTGTGGACGAGTTGTGTAAGTTAGTAGACGAGTTGAGTACGTTCGCCGACGAGTTGTGGAAGTTGTTAGACGAGTTGAGCAAGTTGGTCGACAAGTTGTGTAAGTTAGTAGACGAGTTTAGTATGTTCGTCGAATTATTTAATGCGTTAGTGAGGTTGCCGGTGGAGTTATTAGTCGAGCTGCTGGTTTTTCGGATCCGTATGGGCTCGTCAGCATCGCTGGGCAGGGAGTCCGGCCCGTTCTGTTGCGTGCCGTTGAATTTCGAACGCATCTGTGTTACTAGACGTTCGAGTCTGCAAGTGAGTTTAGCCAATAGTAAATGCACGCACGATGAAGCGATGAATGATTTTTGTAAATCTACGCTTGCCATTTCGATAACACTTTCGACCACAGTATTGCAACGAAGAATAATGTTACGATACTCACGGATACCGTCCTGGCCGAGCTATTCAATATAAATATCACATTTCAATGAGGAGTGTTGTGTAAATTACATAGTAATGCATTATGCAAAATAACTTGTTACGTTATTTAAATATATTTAATTAAGCAAGTATTCGTTAGATGACAGTTAAATTAACAATAAAAATACGAGAAACATTTGATTGCACATCTAGGCAGTTAGGGAAGCATTTTTAGTATATAAATTTTATATCTTTAAAATAGTCATGAAATGATAGGCCAGCATCAAAATGTAAGTACCTACAGTCTTTATCATTTGTTTTGCGACAATATTAAGACCCTATTCATATTTGAAGTAAGCACGGGTCGCTTTAGCTTGACATTCACACACTGATTTTAGACTGAGAAGTCTTGATACTTTTAAGATTGTACTGCGTGTGACAACAATTGATACTTACTTATGCGCGTTATCCTCAGCGCATTGTTTCGCTTTCCGCATCTCTGCGAGCTCCTTGCGCAGTCGAAGTCTCTCGCACTCCGCGCCCTCGTCGTTGCCGTTAGTTGCTCGATTCTCGGTGTGTTCTTGCCTGGTAACAAATAGAGTTTTGGCGGGATGTGAATGTGTGACGTTGTTATTTTACTATTTCTTCCTTAAAGTTGTTTTATTTCGGTTCTTAACGTGTAATATTGGTACAATATTAACCATTAAACATTCGTTAACATGCACAAGTGTGGGCAAGAGCTACAACTGAAAAAACCGTACTTTTGTGTTCCCTCCAAAACTTCAAGGAAGTTTCTGTAAAGCTTCTACAGACTCTACACTGAATCGACTGACTTATCATCGACTCATCGACTGCACTGACGATTTACTAGGACTTTGACTAGTCAAAGAGAATTAAGTCTGAAGTCTAGACTTAAGACTTAATGAATTTAAAAAAACGGTGTTGAAAACTGCAACGAAAAGTCAATTTTTCCGCCATCTCAACATATACTGGCAATGGTTTTATGCTATGCCGCCATAAATAACAAAAAAAAAACGAAATTCATCACTATCATCAGTAGTAGTAGTTTTACTGAGAGTTTAAATAAGCCTGCTGATTAATCATCATTAGGGCCAACTTCATCAAGACTTAGAATTGCGATGCGCAGCGCGCGCCACCGCTCTTACAATGAAACGTGTATCTTTTCGTGAAGTGAATAATGTTTAATTTTGAATTGCTATCCTAAAAAGTGCGCGCCGCGTCGCGTCTCGGTGTGAACTGATGACAAGTAGTTGGTAGCATAAGGTGAATAAATGATTTTAAAAAATCAACTAATTACCATTAATATTATTTTAGACTTTCGCAGTTTAATTGCTGAGTATTGAACTACATTTTCGAAAGTTCAATATCTATTAAATCTAGATTCTAGATAGGTAATACAAACATACCCATTCGTCAACCTCAAGGTGCGCAGCTCGTCCTCCAGCTTGGCGATGCGATCAAACATGCGATGCCGGTCCGCCTCGGAGGCGCGTAGCGAACACTAAAAAAAAAGAATTCTTAATGATTTTAAATACTGGGGTGATTATAAATTCCATTTCGAGAGTAGCATCAAACATGTTTTGTATCAAACCAAAATAGAATATACTTATTATATTATACAAAAGCAAATGTGATGAAGCTCAAGTATTTGAAAGTTGGAAAATCCTAAAAGATCATGAATTTAGCCGGGGACGACGAGGCGCCTGCGCCGCCTCACGCGCCGATACTACCCAGTATACAAGTGGTTACTCATACCTAATATCATACTTATATTAGGTATGAGTAACCACTAAAAAAGTTCTAGCTAGGTATGTTGGAGGGCCGAGACAGGTACATTCGACTACGGACAACAATGGCGGCAAAGAGTTATGATTTAATACACAAAGACAAATTGTCTGATAGCTGTAGGTTATATTATTTTTATTATATTATTATTATTTAGTTATATTATATTACCTATTAGATATTAAATCTAATTCTAAAGAGCAGTCTTATGGCAAAAGGGTGTTAGTACACCCCAAAAATATTTACACAATTATTTTTTTATCTATGGACGCGACCACACCACGTCAATCTGGTACTGTAAGTCTCCGAAGAACTTGTATCACTGGTACCAGACAACACAAATATATTTAATACTTTTATACTATACACATATTTATCATTTTTATAATATTATACATATCATATTTAATACACATCCAAGACACATCCATCCATCCATCCAGGAACACAGAATTTTTTTTTGTAACTACCCTCGAAGCAATTCGAACCCGCGCCTCCGGCTTCAGCGCCGACGCGCTAACGCCAGAGCCACAGAGGTTGACCATAAAATTTTTGTATATTCATTACATGTGGAAATACAGTAGAATCATTTCTTTTCCCAAAGAAAATTACGTCTACTTTCCTTTAAAGAATACCGTTGCATTACTTTAGGCTAAGTAAAGTTTGGTAATGTCGACGCGCGTCGGTGTAAACACTTATGTCTGCGGGCCCGCAGCCCGCCGCTCGGCTAATGTATTCCTAGACACGGTGACCCCGAGCGGCTGATTCGAAGGACCAAGCGGGATGTAGAGCTGGGTCACGACTGCCAGCGGTATCGATAGATAGCAGGTATATAAATAATAAATCAAATTTTATATAAAAATTGGTACGATATCAACTGACTATTCGTTTAATCCAACACTATAATCACAGAACAAATTTACCTTAAACCTGATATCAATATTATGCTAGGCAATTTAAACTTGTTGAAAATCAGATATGGAAGGCATTAGTTTGTTATAGTAAAATAAGCATTTAAAGGTAAAAATTTAATTTTATTAAATTTAAAGGTAAAGTATAATCTAAATTAGAAAAAGTTAAAAGATAAGCGTTCCATTACAACATTTCGACAATGACGATATAATATCGTGTCACAACACTACTGTAGTAAAAACCAGCAGGCCTCAAAAGGTCACATCGCGCAATATCGCTAAAAGTAAATCATTTGCAGCATTCCTTGCAATTTTGCTAAAAGTTCGTAATAGTCACGTTTTATAGCAACATTACAGCAATTCATTTCAATGGCGGATTCATATTTGTCGGTTATGTTGCCACATGAAAAAATTATATAACGGTAACCAACCAAAAACCGCATATTCTGTGTAAAAAATACTAGTCTTAGAGGTTAATCTTGAAGAACTATTTAAGTTATTGCCATTTGTAAATAAAAGTCACGAATAAGTACATTAATATATTTAAGGTAGCTAATCAATTAAGTATAAAAATTTCGTGTTATTTTTTTGTTGTTCGACTGGCAACTCGTTGACGTCACGCTGGGTTTTGTTTGACGTTTCACGTTTGTTTATAAACAATAGGGCCCTCAAATCCAAATCGCTTTTATGGATAAACGCGTAGAATACCTTCAAGAAAAATAAAGAACTAATTACTAATTGGTTAGCATTCTACTATATTACAAAAATGTCATAGAAAAATGCGATGGTTATATTTATAAAATTGAAATAATCGTAATAAGTAGATATCTACGTAATATCTTAGTAGACAGATAGTTAGTCTTCGATAGTTTACACATTTATTAAACGTTTACTTACTTTGGAGGCAATACTATACAGGTTCCAGCTGTTTTATGAGCGACACAAGCCTTTATAGAGGCGAAATAATCCTATAAATTCAGACTTCTGAATTTCGGAATTGTCCATTATCCATTTTTCAAAAACACGCACTTGTTCAATCATATTTTTCACTAACACGCCTCACACTAACACTAAAATGCTCACAAAAGTTTTCATACAGTTCTAAACTCATTGTATTTATATAAAACAAAACATTTATTGCGAGATGTTCCTCATGAGTAACTTTTTATTAATCTGCTATTTGACTCGAGAGCAATTCTTCTTATACTGACCATTTTAGGGATTCTCATAGAAAGTTGTCAAATGAATGTATTTCTGCTTATGAATTGTATCCTAATTCAATTATGAATTGGCGGTCAAGGGGCCGTTTTACGATCTTTGGAGTCATAACAATAATCGAACTTAAATTTCTGTAAAACTATGTAAACGTAAACGTCTCTGTAAACGTAAATGCTGCATTTAAGAAAATAATGCCACGGGATACAATATAATGAATTCACTAACGCGACTCAGGGTAAATTTATACCTTTCAATAATAATAAAAACCCTACATTATCACTAACTAGATGTTGCCCGCGACCTCGTACGCGCCGAAAGGAATCCCGCAAGAACCCTGCATTTTGAATCCCCCGAGCCTAAACAATACTAAACAATACCACACCAAATTTAATCAAAGTAATTATTGCGTGAAAGTGTAACAAACATCCATATTATATAGGTACCTACTACTTTTGTATTTATAATATTAGTAGAATTTAGTAAGCATCTACATATAATAACGATCTACTCCCAGTCTCCTAAACTGCATTCCAATTAATGTTCTTGGCCAAAAAAGCCAAGTTGAAAATGACAAAGTACCTAATAGCAGATTCCAGGCGAAATATCGAACCTTTCCGAAGGGATATTTGTTACAGAGTATTAGACGTATGTCTATATGCCGGACAAACAGACACACGGGCCGGCTAATTTTGTTTGTTCCGCTGGTACAGCGTCGTTGGCGCTAATATATTGGCCGCCACGATGAACACATACATTCACGTCCCCAAAAGATTTCTCTAAGCTTTTGCATATAATTACCTGCACGTGATTGGATTTGCAAACGATTTACACGGGAGAAAGTTTACGACGATGTTCATTTAAATTAATATTAGCGGCTAACCGACACTAGCCCTTAGCGCAGTTAAGTTACGAATGTGGCTTACCGGGCACGTAATATTGTTGCATAACGGAAAAAGCTAAGTGTCAGGCGCTTAGCCTACACTACTTGTAAGCATAAATGCAATTGAATATTTTAGACAAGATGATGCCAAAAAGTAACATTCTAATTTGAAAGGATCACCTGCGAAATATGTACTTACATGCGTTAAAGCAAGTTCTATGCGCTACATTTCGCAAACGCGCCGAATAAATCAAACCAAAAAATCACGCTATAACGGAACGCGTACAGAGGTATTTCTTAAAGTAAACAAAGGGCAAAGCGAGTTCGGTTCGAGATGCCTTATCCGTACCATTTAGCGCGGGAACGCATTAAGGTGGTGTTAAGCGGTTACGGCGCGTTTTTGCACTTCAATTAACTTATTACGAGTGCTGGAGTCGAGGTGCTAACCACAACTTCGCCTACACAACACAACCCAGCGGTTTGCCTTTGCACTTATCGAGCACTGGAAATTATCTTGGGAATGTTGTCCACAAATTGGGTAGGAATAAAGTATATTATAAAGTAATGTGATCAGGGCGGGGCGGTCAAAACCATACACGCCCAAATTAGGGCTAGGACAAAAGATATCGTTTTAAAAGTGAAGCCGATCTTGAACGCTAAAACATATTAGCTTCGCTTAAGGCTTAAAGTTATCGTGGTGCTTATGGGTTAGCTTTAACAGTTTACCTATTGATCGATAGTTAATTGAACTGGTAAACTGACACACTCCATTTTTTTTAATGAAATAAACCAGGAAACGAGCAGATGGATCGCCGTAAAACCGACACGTAAGCAATTACCGCCGCCCATGGACACTCGCAACACCAGAGGAGTTACAAGTCTGGTAACTGGTTCTGGAGTCTGGTTAAGAATGATGCCAACTTAACTCTGACAAAATCTCGAGTCACGAACAATGAGCTCATCTTGTCGCCTAGTAAAAAATGGGATGGCAAAGATAAAGAAGTTAAAACCTGAGCTAACTATTACGTACATACAAGATAGAAATAGTAGCAGCAGGTATTACCTTACTTGCAGGACAACCAATGTAGTAGGTATCAAATCTTGTGAGTCTATTTGAAGGGAAGGGGGTACGTCGTGTAGTAGAGAGCGAAGAAATTCTACATACATTCGCTCATGTATTATAAATTCCGTAATTTCTTTGAGGAAATAGCTCTATATTGCGGAGGGTTTCCTCGACTGCGATTCGGAGCCCACATCTCGCAATTACTCGGCAGGAGTCGGGTGACGTCACGCGGGGTGGCGCCCGGGCCGCGCCATCCACTCACATCTGCCAATATTTACCCAGCGCCCCTCCCCATACGCACCCGCTCATATTTCAAATGCCCCGATGTGGGGAGACACTAAAGACTACAAAATACCGCGTAACATCCGTCGCCTATCACACAGACGCGTAATTTGCATTCAAAACTTGCATAAGTTTACAAATATTGCTATTCCTGGTTTAAAAAAAATGCTCATTGATCACAATGTTTGATATGATAATGTTAGATCATTGATCACAATGTTATCATTCTCGTAATACTTTGATGTTGAATATTGGCCCAAGCAACCAACAACCATTAATCAATCCGTGTAGACGAATTAATTTGCGTGTGGAATTAGATACATATTATTTAGGATGGCATACTACATTAAGCCATTTCGTATTTATCGATTGGTCAAATACATTTGAACTCTTACAATGAATCGTGTGTCTTCTTGTATATGAAGTTCAATTTTGAATTTAGCTATCTTATAAAAAATGGAGCGCCGCGTCACATATCGTTTCGTTTCGGAGTTGACCTTAGAATCAAATCGATTGGCAGCCCTATGTAACAACTGTCTCTCTAGTCTCTGTGAACATAACATTGTAAAACGGTGTAACAGTCGGACTAACAACTCGTAATGCCCCACAGTACGGAACGGGTGAATCGATGCGTTTCACTCTTGCCGGTTGTGCCGCTTGTGCGACTCCCGGTGATTTTATAATCCGCCAAACGCACGGGTATGAAAATTCAACTAACACCCCCCGAACAAAATCCCGCTGCTAAAATTTGCCGTAGGCATGTATATCTATTGCTTAACAATATAAAAGTCATGAACCGTCGGCATGTATATTCATACTCGTTAAGACTTAAATTATATTATGTGGAATTTACATAACCTCATTGTTTTACTAATTATATAATACCTACTAATTAATTAACAACTGAAATTTAGTTAAACAATAAAAGACACTGGGAATTTTAGTATGGAACAATTTTATCCGCGACGACCAAAGATAAAATAATTTTAGATTTAAGCGTAAAATTTGCATCTGGATTACGGCATAGGCCGCATATCTGCAGAAGGTGGGGTAAATACTGTGATATTTTAACTAATTTCAACGAATATATATGTAAAATATGATTAATAAATAATAATAATGTATTGATTATCTCCACTTCTCTGTGGATCTGAATTAAAATAATTACGGAAAATTAAATTTGAATGAAAATTGTACCTAAAATCTAATCAATATATCGTCTCGTCGTAATAAGTCGTAAAATTTACCATAGAAAGCTACACGCTTACAGAACGCGGTAAAATTTGTTATCAAAGTGCGCTATTCGTCTATCATTCCGTACCTTGCGTCTAAACGTATCATGTTTTTATTTAAAATTGTGGCCAAGGAATTGGGATAGATGACCAGGATCTCACAATAATATGGTTTCAACAAGACAGTGCTACTTTCCTTACAGCGCGCGAATACTTAAAGGGCTTGGTCCGAAATTGACCCAGAATCGACAAAAACGAAATTGTAGCAAATGTGTTTACTTTTGATCGTATAATATGATGTCACCAAAAGGGCGAACTCGAAAAACGCCGGGTTATTGAAGTTATGAGCACGAATCAAATCAGTTTTTGTATGGGATAGACGGACATGAGACAATGCCATGCCATGCCAATGAAAATTACCTATATGAAATACGACGATTACCGAAAGACACTAAATACGTGGTTGTAAATTGAAATGTATTACAAATGTTGGTCGGTGTCCGTCATAGGTGTATGTGTAGTTTTTGATGGTGCAATTTTAGGTATAATATAATAAGCTCCGTTACAACTCTAATCTGTACCTACACCTACCCACCTCCAAAAGCAACTTAACTATATACTCCTACAGTTCATATACCAACAATTATATCTACACCCACTTCTCTACCTACTATGATTTTGGATTTTATTCTTGCTCATAACTTCTATACCCGTCGTTTTTTGGGATTGCCCGTTTGGTGACATGAAATATGATTTACAATGAACCCATTGGCATCCGTTTCATTGATGTCGATTCTGGGTTTTTTTTTTTAATTTGAATTTTGGACCATGGCCCTTTAATGAATGAAAAGTTCGAGGGCTTCGTCATCTCGTGCGGTGGCGACATCAAACGGGCCACGCAGTCGTGTGATTTAACACGGCTCGATTACTTCCCGAAACGAACGTGAAACTTCTAGTTACGCAGACAAACTACTGTCGATTGATATTGCTGCTCTAAAGGCCAACATTACTCGGGTTCTTCGTGAAATTGAGCCCCATTTATGCGAAAATGTCGTCAAAACTTGATCTCCAGCGTAATCGCGGCGACCATTTGGCTAAAATTATTTTTCATACATAATGTTATCAAATATAAAAATGATGGTGGTTGTATCACCGATACGGGTTGTTTAATTTCGATTCAAAGTTCGAGCGCTGTTGTGTCCGTGGTGTTTGTGTCATTACAATTCTTTAAAAATATCGCTCTTATTCTTGTTAGTGCTGCCCGTACCTACCATGGTCGTTATTCAAATGTGGCCATTAGAATGCATTTGTGTGAGTCTGGAGTAGCGGGCGTTTCGCAAATAAACACAAGACACGGTGAGGTGTGACGGGCTCGAGTGCCCTCACCGGACCACCCAGCTAGACGTGTAAACAAACTTCAATAGCACCGAATCCGAAAAAAACCGAGCGTTTTTAAAGGTAATAAGTCAATAGTTTTATTTATACAACGTCCACACGTAGGCTAGAAATGAAGTTAGCATTTAGCGAAATCCTAAAAGCTCATGATTACCAAAAGTTCCAAACATTGGCTTATTTAAATGTTATGAAGTAATACTTATTTACTTATATGAATTATGGTCTGTTATCAAAATAATAATAAATAATGTTTTTCATATAAATATAAAATAATTTGAGTATTATTTACAAGCTTTTGCCGCGCCCGCATAAATTCAGTATCCCACGGGGACACTGTACTTTTTCGTCATAAAAAGTAGCATATTATTATGTGTTAATCCAGAGTCTAAACTACTGCCATACCATCAAAATCCATCCATCCTTCTATCCTCACAAACTTCCACATTTATTATAGAGTAAGATGTTAAAAGCCCTTTGATTACAACAGCTACTTAATATCACTTGTGTAAAGCCTCGATTGAACCATTTTTTTTGGGTTCCGTAGTACTACAAGGAACCCTTATAGTTTCGCTGTCTGTCTGTCCACTATTTTAAATTCTGTTATTATAAATAGATGACATTTGGAGTAGACCGAGTATACATTTTGTTTTTGGCATAATAAAATTATTCATTCTCTCTCTCTCCATACTACATACATGTGAAGTAGGAATGAAAAATTGATTTTCATTCTACCCCATCATGTAGGGTATCGTCGAATAGGTCCTGATATGGTCTTGGTAAGGTATTTTGTAATTCATTCAATTCGGTCGTTTCGTTCGAAAAATATCTGAATTTATATAATTTGATATAGCGCCATCTAGCCACAAGAGTCGAAACTAACTCCAAAACGCGGCATCTTGTTGTTCGAATACTCGTTAGCAAGCAGTCTCAAGTTTTATTGTATAGATGGCGTTGCTACTTATAACTTAAAATAATATCAGCTTACCTTTATTTCCTCCAAGGTTCTGTCTGATATTTTTGATTCTGCAGAAACTATTCCACTCTGAAAAAAAAAGAAATTTTTGCATTAGACATATTAATAGAATTTCTCTTTATAGTTAAAGAATCAAACAAATATACTAAACACTCGTTTTGGTATGGTCGGTAATCGGTATCAACTATCAATCCTTTGACGTGTATAAGTAGTATAAACATTAAGATTACGAAATACTATTATTTCAAAATTGCTTATATTATTCAACACAATAGCGCTGCTTAATTAGTCGTAATTATTATTAATTTACATACTATATAATAATATTTTAACACAATTTAACAGTCTTCATGCCAAATGAATAAGTTAACCGTGAAATAAAGTCTTATTAAATATTCAAAGATTTTCAAGAAGAATTTCAAGGTTCTGGCCGTGTTCAGAGTAGGCACTCTAAACACGGCCAGAACCTTGAAACGACGAGATAATACTTATCGCCCGCGAATAATTATCGTTAGATATCTTCGTTAAATGTTGCTGCAAGATCAGATTATTTTAAATGATAAGGAAGGTATAACGTCAACATCATCCAAGGTAGACATTCAAGGACTAAACTCATTTAAAAAAGAATTTAAAACTAACAAGTCTATGGATAACTAGTAGCTTTCTGGGGGTTTTAGGAAATTATACCGTTAATTTAAAAAGACAAAAACCCGACTGCGTCACATAAATTTGATGTAGGTACCCAATGTCACTCTCACGACTAAGTGCTTCCCCGCGCACGAGTTTTTTTTTTGTGGTAGCGACAGAAATAAACTGCACTGGTAAATAGAACTCTGCGCTAATACAATAGAACTGATGTTGACGCTCGTGGGGACGTAGCCTAAAGGTGGGACCGCAGTCCGCACTACGCGTAACTACGCCAGATGCGACACTCACACGACCAAATATTCATTGTATAACGCACGCGGAAGTCGAACTGTGTGATGCAGCACTTCATTGCGGTATTACTAGTAGGAACCCGATGCGTCGCGTCGCTCCATTGCCGCTTAGTACGGTCTTACTATTTAAGACGAATCTAATGATACGTCTCAGACTCAAATGCGACAAGCCGTTTAGGTTCCAGAAATACACATACATACAAACATTTGAAAAACATATCGCCCTCCTTCTGGCGAAGTCGGGTGAAAAGTGGCTAACCGCTAACAGGTAACCGGCTCACCTGTCAGTCGGTTACAATGACATGCAAATAGTATTATATGTAAATTGTACAGTGCAATAACATTATAGGTCATACAATGCCCAGCGATGCGGAATAATGCCCATCAGCCAATCTAGAAACTATACAATATATAACGATAGACTTTTTGTGTCGATCATTTCACTGTATTTTATTAGCTTTGACTAGACTTTCAATTCAAATTATACCAACATATAACGAAAAACCTTTAGTTCAAATTTTTTAATTCCATTATATTACAATTTATTATTTTGTCGACGGAAAATCTGTCACCGATATACGATAGTCGGAAATAGGGGAGCCCCTTCGTCAATAAAAACATGAGTACAATAATTGTGTGTTTATGGTCCAACTTCCTCATTGCGGCATGGGCACTGGGCCGGCATGAGGCAGGCGGCTTGCGGCGTGCTTGTTACCAAATGAAACATGAACTAACGGACATACTTTGGACAGACGCCAACCGACTTAGAAAATTACATCTTATCATGAATTTGTTAAAAATAATTATTTTGTGTAGCTTTGGCATTCTTAGGCCCGATTCGACCAAACTTGAAGTTACACGAGTGTAACTATAATGAGAATAATTTTACTCCTTCAATTTACTCTAGGATATCTTCGTTTGCGTTTTACCAAGTTACTCGAAGAGTATACTATGCTCGGTATTATTATTCAATGAATAATGAACGAATGTATAAACCGACAAAAAATCATGTACCTACTATTGTTTGTATTAGAATGACTTGTACGCCATAATAATTTAATTTCGTAGAGTAATACAGTAAAATGTCAATATCAAATTATAACACTTCACAATGACATTGATCGTGACAATTGACAGCCAGCTGTGCGACATTCACTATTCTCAGTTTAATACTTTACTCCGTCAAAATCGCCCGTGTAAATATTTACTCCCGTGTAATTACCTTATTCTTGGATTAGTAGTTGGAAAAACGCAAAACCTGCTTACTCTTAGATTAGGAAACATTTATACTCGAGTAAAATTTTACTCCAGTTTGGTCGAATCCGCCCATAGAAATATAGTTTTCCTAAAATCTATTATGAGCTGCTACGGTATTTAGACGAGCATTGCCCTGTAACGATTTCGTCATTGCAACTCCTGTTACCTGTGCACCCGAAGATCCTGGCCGCGAAGAACACAACCGAATCGATGGATGGATGGATAGATCGATGTTTGTTACTCATTCACGCAAAAACTACTGAAAGTATTTTGATGAAATTAGGTATGGTACTTTTTATCCCCAAAAAGTACAGTATTTCCGTGATATACTTTATTTACGCGAGTGGAGCCGCGGGAAAAAGCTTAGATTACAAGATCGTTACAATGGAAAGCTCGTAAGAGTAGACAGAATTGGTAATTATGTCTGCCTCAGACTCAAAGCAAAGGCATCGGCCATCGAGCACAAAATGGCAGAGAACAGACGCAGGCAGCACTTATACAAGTTAGGCTGGGACTATATTATGATCTGGAATCCGGAAGGCCCTGGAAAATTCTGAGCATTGACAATAGAACTCTCCGCTAATACAATAGAGTTGAAAATCAAACACATGAGTGTCGAGTCAATATGAATGTCATAATATTATGACAAATCGACACTCGAAACTTCAATTTTCAACTCTATTGTGTTAGCGCAGAGTTCTATTTTCAGTGCTCTGAATTTTCACCGCGCGGCGTTCCGAATTCCGGAGCATAAGTCCCAGGCCTTAAGCAAAGCACACTTACGTCCTGCCTCTCGTGCACCATTGCCCGCACCCTCGCGTACATAGCCTCCTCCCGGATTCTCGCTGCGTCGCGGATTTCCCGCACGAGGTCTGTGAGGAAACCGGGTGAATACTGCCCACCCAGCACACCTGGAAATATCAGATTACAGGTTAATACACAAATATACTACTGATGGGTTATAATCTCTTGGGTACCTCCGAGATAATAATATCAAAAGGCTTGTCGGTGATTGTCAGGAGCAATTGCAAGTCCTGCAGGCTACACAGTAATACCCAATAGGCAGGCATTGTCCATTAAATCTCTCTATGGATGATAAATATATAATCGACAGGATTCTTCCGTATACTTAAATATTTCTGTGGTAAATATTGGAAAAACTTTCTTATGGCTATGTAACAATATCGATCAAGTTCCTGCTCGAAACATTTTCCTTTGCACTTGGAGTTAAGAACGCCACAAAGCATTATTTAAACACAAATAAAGTGAACGCAACGACTGCAGACGTGTTTGAACTACGTTTTTACACGTGTGTGCGTTATACATACATAGTTCTACATAGGCTACAATGCCCACAGAACTGTATATTATTTCTAGTTGTGAATGAATCCAAAAGAGTACGGAAAGTGACATTTTCGCCAATTTCCAGTATGTATTGCTTTCTCCTAGCGCAATACGTCGAAGACATGAACAGTGAACACATTTAAACCTTGCGATTGAAACTAGCTGCCGATTACAAAAACATTGTTATAATTGGTTAATTAAGGCAGGAGTAATCACCGCGCGATTTGTACATACGTAGATGTGTAAAAAAACAGCAGCAAGCAAGAATAGGTGTTCAAATAAACAAAAAGTTAGGATTATGTAGACATGATAGCACAATATAATGTGTAAATATTGTGTATCCGCCATCCGAAGGATGATTCTGCTAATTAAATCTTACAATAATAAAGTTTCGATGCAGTCTCGATATGTAAAAACTAAAAACAGCAAAATGATATTATCATAAACGTCAAACTAACGTTTAACGCGTTTCGATTGGTCCAAACCCCTAAAATCAGTTTATGATATCATAAAGACGATTCATTTATGATTAATTGAAAGTAAATTGTAAGTCACAGTTAAATACAAGAATTTGGGTTCAGAATGCATTATATACTTTAAACCTTTTACGGCCTTCGGTTAAAGATAAGATGTCAATTTGAACTGCAGTATTGTCGGCTCATTTGGACCCTGGTACTGTCGCAGTTTTAACAAAAAGTGCGATACGACCACGTAGCTAATGGCCTTCGGCAATCTTCGTTTTTTTTTTTTAAATCGACACAATGAAATTATGAATAACTACGATTTCCGAAAGTAGGGCACAGTGTAGGTTATATGACTGTAGAGAAATATTTTAAATGTTTATATTCCAGTCACCCATCACTTCACACACATCACAAGGATAATTTTGAGCAGTAAAATTTGAACTCTGCGCTAATACAATACAGCTGAAAATCGATCACACGAGTGTCAAGTCAAATGTCAGTGATCAAATATGACAACTTGACACTCGTGTGTTCGATTTTCAACTCTATTGTATTAGTCCAGAGTTCTATTTTCAATGCTCTGAATTTTCTCCGGCCTTCCGGATAATATAGGCCCAGCCTAAGACTATGTGACATGTTCATTAGGTTATCAGAGTAGGTCGTCTACGACACGCGACGTGGCGCGGCTTATATAAGATTAAGAAGCAAAATATGGTACGTAAAGGTGCTTAATATCGATGCGAGAAATTACTTTTCTCTTGTACCAAGCTGCAACTGCACACAGCACAAGTCATTATAACCTACTTCATATGCTACGCTTCACTTGGTATAGCTACATGTACCTACATGGTGTGCATACAATATGTAAATTGTAATCAATTTTAATAGCTGGCACTATTAAATCTTCTTATGGTAGAAAACTGTTCCTACAGTTTTCTACCATAAGAAGATTTAATAGTGCCAGCTATTAAAATTATTTTTAACATTAGGAACATTAGGAGATATTTGCGATACGCCGATTGAAATATAAATAACTTTAAATCGATATAATTCCATTGATACGGTTATTATTGTCGTTAATAAAGCTTGACTGTACTAAAATTATATAGTAAAGCATAAAACACGGCTAATTTAACGCCGAACCGTTACTCCGAGTGCACAGAGTCCGAGCGGTCTCAGACCTCAGTAAACATGCGAATAGGGCTGTACCATAATACAAAAATACTGCAAATAAAAAACGAAATTATAATATTAGTACCCTTTTTTTTGATCTCGCAGGGGAAAGGACATTAAGAATCCTCTGGTATGTGTGGCGCGGGGTATATGTCACTCCCGGCGCTTTCGCCGGTACTTCACTCACTAAAACCACCTGCGAGTTGCTATCAGTCGCTATGAAGGGGAGTGTTCCGGATCTATCAAACACAGGACACCCCCACGACCTCAAAAGTCTACCTCAAAAGGGTACCGGTTTTTCAAACTGAAATGGGGGAACTCCTACAACCTGAAGCTCCCCCGCCGACGCAGGGACCTAGCAACCGGGGGAAGTTCCCATCCTCTCCCCGAATCCCGTTAAACAGGAGACATGAGGTTCGCAAAGCGTAAGCGCTACACTCTGTGCTACAGCGACGGAGCGGAGGATGGATCGTCCTCTTTGTTCCACTCCGCGGCCTCTTTCTGAAATATGACTGTTTCGCAGAAGGAGACCGCTGTCTGCTAGGCCTCATCGCTCTCGAGCATGTAGCGTACCACAATCAAGAGCGAGAGGTCCCGCCCAAGCACTGCCTCTCACGGCGGATCTCCAACAAGGACAGTGGCTTCCACCCAGGAGACCGTACGGTAGCCCCTGATTACCCTTACCGCTTTAGGGAATAAGGACCCGCTGCGTTTGCAAAGCAGGGTCTTATTCCTAACAGTGAGGGAATCCGCCCATTCTCCTACAAACACCGTATTAGCCACCTGCAGGCTTCGCTGGGTACGGTACGGTTGCCACGACATACCTATCCTTTTGCGTGCACGAAGTCACATCGTCTAGCTTATTATAATGAAGTTTTGCTAAAGTAGGTACTTAATAAGGCGTAATAACCATAAGCCATAGAAGAAGCTTCAAATTGTTCAACAGTTAAATTCCTCTATCAATTTCCCTCCTGAATAATTATAATATTATTATATACTTTAATTATTTAATGTGTTCTTCAGTTTTTTTTCCTTTTAGTCATGTTTATTTATCAAGGGCCTTACCAGTTACCACGACCTCTATGTATAAGCAAATATGATCTCTATTTAATTATTTACATAAACAAAAACATACTTTTAATTTGTGCGAAGTTACAAAGTAATATTTTAGCAATACTGTCATAAGACCCCGCGATATTAGACCATATTGTTATCTCAATATTATAATACCTACACGAAATCTATGAAAAATGAAGCTAAACTAATAAAAAACTTAAATTGGCAACCCTATTATCTCAAAAAGAATAAGTAAAAGGAAAGCCGATGCATTATATAAACATTAACGCTTTATGGTAGCGATTTTATCAAGTTATTATAATTAATCTTATTAAAAAGTGATAATCTAATTCTTGTGGCAGTAAAACATTAATAGTAGGCACTAGTCAGTAAAACATATTTAATTGCAATAAAACATAATACTTGCATACATTTGCCTAATTTAACTCACTGTTAATTTTAGCCCAAACGCTCACTGGCGGCCAGGCTATATACTAATATATCTAATATCTGTATAATCTATGGGCTAGGCCGCGGCGGCCACCGAAATGTTTGCAAGCGGCCGCTTGGCTCCAGGTGCGCGTACTGATGATATTAGGTCATTAAATATGTTATATTTATTTAATCTAATATAAAAAATAAATTTAAATATATATATAATTATATATATAGGTATATACGCGTACTGATGATATTAGGTCATTACATATGAAATTGGCGTTTTGTAAAGGAGGAGCATAAAGTAGATTTTTTAAAATATATATATATATATATATATATATATATATATATATATATATCTATATATATATACATATATAATATATATACCATCTATGCACTTTTGCCTACTACACTAGGTAGTTCATTGATCCCTTTACTAAAAAACCTCTCAGACAGGAATCAATAAAATTTTTGAAGGCGCTTTGAACTGCCCCATCGGAGTTGAATTTTTGCCCTTGCAAGAAGTTATCAAAATTTCGAAAAAAAATTGGTAATCTATTCTAATATATTGGAGCAAGGGCCGGGGAGTACGGTGAATGTCTTAGACATTCCAATTGAAGCTCCTCCAATTTGGTAGCCGTCTGTTGTGCAGTGTGTGGTCTAGCGTTGTCCTCAAGCAGCAGTGGCCTAGAGCGAATGAGCAACCTCGGATGTTTAGCAGCTAGCTTTTCCATCATGATTTGCAGTTGCTGGCAATAGACATCTGCCGAAATCATCTGGCCAGATTTAAGAAAGCTGTAGTGAACGACACCGGCACTACCAAACGCTCACAAGTAACTTTTTTTGAGTCAATTTCCGCCTGGGGCAGGCTTTGGCTGGTTCGCCAGAGTTCAGCCATTGCGATGAGCGTTTCCGATTATCGTACAGTATCCACGTTTTATCACAGGTAATTATTCGATTTAAAATTCCTTTATTATTGTGCCGGTTGAGATTACTGACAAACGCGCGTCGACTGATGCGTTACATAAGTAACGCAGCAGTCGACGAACCGAAACCAAACCTTACCTTTCAAGCTTTTTCACCTTCCCAATTTCCTTCAAGTGTAGTTCATAGTTTTATCACTACCAACCACAGCCTGCAGCTAATTCGGACAAGGTTTGCGATGGATCCGCTTCCACAATAGCCTTCAATTTTTTCATTATCAACTTTGGTCTCCGGCCGTCCACGGGGCTTGCTCTGCAGGTCGAAATTTCCAGAACGAAAACGTTGAAACCAAAAAAAGCACTGTGTTTTCTTTTGCGACACCGCCGCCATACACATCATTAATCCTTCGAGCCGTTTCTGCAACACTGGTGCCACGGTGGAACTCGTACTCGAAAATAATACGATATTTCAAGTTTTCCATTTTGTAAATAGAGTGACGCAAAGAAAAAAACAACGGAGGAAAAAACAAATGAATTACGGTTTTCGTATCGGTATAAATTTTAAATTGGAATTCCTAACCAAAGAAGATATATTTGAGATCAAAGTGGCCAGTACGACAAAACGCCAATTTCATATGTAAGGACCTAACACAATGCATACATTTCGGTGGCCGCCGCGGCTGGTGATTTTTTTTACTTTCCCTTAATTTATATTGGTTAAAATGGACGTATCACAATATGCAATAGCCTGCCTGCTGTCACAGAATACATAATAGTACAAGTACTGCTGTGAATAACGAGTGTCACACGCTACGTACAGGCATTTATTTACGTCATACATTTGTGTCTTGTGTAGTGTAACATGGGAAAGGCGATCGCCAAAAAAGAGAACTATAATGTAAAATACTTATTGAAGTGGAAACAGTGCAAGAAGTTTGTGTATTATTACTTTATGGGATTTACATAAGTCTATTTTCGCCGCGGGTTTTCCGACGCATTAAATGACAATACAGCTAGGTCGTAAGACAATTTTACAGACAAAAATTACAAGATTTGTCTAGCGTCTCGCCGTAATGCGAAAATCGACCCATGTATATCCGGCATACGGCTTAGGAGTCCTATATACGGTCCGGTTTTCCTTCAGTTCGGACTGAACGGATGCAAAATCGTATCGTCTGTGTGCAATTTCGAGATCGCATCAGTAGCGAAGCGACAGCTAATCAGTAATCACTGAAGCGATTCGTTCCAGTGTTGCCAGCTCTGTTTTTGCGAAACTACTAAACTCGCGTCGATTTTTACAAAAAAATACTGAAAACAATAAAAAACTACAAAACTTAGGAATCCGTAAAGCCCCCAAAAAACCACGGCATTTTAGGTTTTGTTATATTAAAAAAATATTATATTGAAATTTATTATAAATTTTACCGTTAACTTAAAATATACTAGGAAATATTACATAAATAGTAATTTCATACAAATACGGTAGTTTCATACAAATTACGCACGAATGTATTATTATATTTTTTGTGTGCCTTACCTAGACCATTTTGCATATAATTACTGTCTGGCTCTTTCCAACTAACAACTAAATTCCTACTATAAGGAGGGAATAAAATACTTAGTTTAGTAGTAAAACTTTGTAAAATAACTAAGTTGGCAACATTAATTCTGGACTGAGTGAATGGACTGAACGGACCATGTGTGGACAAGTCGCTTCAGTTCTCGCCAGAGCCGCGGCCGTGGGGGCGTGTACCGTGTACAAGCATAGTGAGTTTTCGCGGTGTTTAATTATTAAACACGACCGTAGCTCGCGGCAAACCAGAGTGAACTGAAAATCGCATCAGTTCATTCTCGAATCCGTTCAGGCCGAACTGACGTCAGTTGGGTCGGATGTAATTTTTCCGTGAATGTGCTCGAATCCGTTCTGGCCGAACTGACGTCAGTTCTAACTGAAACGATCGGCCTCTCGTCTGTAGACCTTTAAGGTCTAACTCGTCCAAGAGACGGTTAAAGTTAAAGGCCGGGAAGGCACTTTAATGTTAAGGATGTCCATAGGCGATAAACGCTTGCCATGCGGCAATCTCATGCTAGTTTTCCGATTTTATTCCATAAAATAAATATTATTCATTTAGACATAGATAAATGATTGATTGACCAATGATTTGTCTATGCATTTAGAGCAAATATTTCAAATTCAAAAATTCAAAATCTCCGCGTCGCTTACTATAATCTTAACCCATTGTATAAAACACGTAACGAGTCTCGCGAACTTTCCTCGGTTATTATTACTTCGTAAGTAATTAGGATTTGTAAAACGATTTCATCCGTGACTTTCGCTTCTCACAGTTTCGATTTACTTTTACCGAACTTAATGAGGTTTTATTCACGCGTGGGGTCTTATTAACCTTGACCAGTCAGCCATATTATCTTGGTATAGACTGTAAACGTATATTATTATTACTTGACATGTATGTACAATATCGACAAAGTTCCTGCTCGACCAGTTTCTAAATATGTTCCTTTGCGCTAGGACGATTCAAAATTTTTATACACAAAGGAAGTGACCGCAATGACTGCCAGACGTCTTTGAACTACGTATTTACACCGATCGTCATCTTATTCCTGGTCGAGCTGCAACTTGTTTGATAGTACACTGTAAAAGACGACTTTCCAAAAATGCCTATTTGTTATGATTAAACCCACCCCTATATTAAGTACCCCCTTTGAATTAAAAAAAAAACAGTCTGAAGCTGAAGAACCAAACTGATGTGGACTATTGGCCGGTTTCAAAAACCTATCTACCAATAACTATTTATTAAAATTGTCGTCATTCAATCATTTGCCGTTGGTTTTTTGCAATACAAATTTGACGTTTCTAACAAATAGTTATTGGTAGATAGGTTATTGAAACGGGCCGTAAGCCAATTTGAAAAATCTATCTATCCCATGTTTCTTCAAAATTTTAATAATGTAATAATATAGAATGGGTTTTAATAATGTAATCAGGTTCTTTAACCTGATTACATTATTAAAACCCATTCTATATTACCCCCTTACAATTGAAACACAATAATAAAACATTGCTTATCCATTTTGAAACAGATCTGCATTGTGATATTAATCATGATTTTCATTTTAGCTTAATAATAAACAAGCATGTAGGTATATAATGAATAATCAGTTATATATCTGTGGTACCACAAAAGTAAATTTTATAATATAATAATCAATTTGATTATTGTGTAGTAATAAAACTATAATACATACCATTACTGCTAAAATTATTCGGGGCTTGAGGATAAAATGCTTGATGTCTCACAGTTTCCAGTTCCGCTGAAACAGAGAAATGGCATTAAAATAAACATTTTAAATTTTAGTCCTTCTATGCAAACAAGGTCAAAGGCAACATCATTTTTGCAATATGTGATCCATATTTCTTGACCTTAAGACTGCCTACACCTGTTTCGTAACATAAATAGAATTGCATTGAATATGCGTGTGGGAGAACTGTGACTTATAAAAATCTTTTGACCTTCCTTTAGATGTGGGCTGTAAGTTTAAAAGTGATAGAATTTATTTTTAAAACAACTTCAATCATAATAGTTATTATGTATGCGAGAAAGACGGACAATTCTACAATTACATCATGAGCTAGCTTTAATTTTGAAACTAACAATTTACAATGCAAAATACATAATGTGTGAAAATGTATCATAATGGGGATAAACATAAAATATGGAGAGATCTAAAAATACTTTAATAGTAATAAAAATTTAAACAAAAAAAATATTTTATACTTCATAGCTATATGGATTTTTATATACTTTACTCTATGAGTCCTGCTTTAACTTCTTGTAAGTTTTGTGAAAATGGTTAACGAGGTATGGACATTATGAAAGTAAACAGTTTACCCCCTAGGTCCCAATCACCAGGATACAGATTGTACCCATTGATGCAAAACATTATACTTAAGAGTTACCAAGGAAACACAAACAAGATACCTTTGGTTTCAATTAGCTCCTTCTTTATTCTCTCATTGGCAGTTTTCAAAGATGATATTTGATCTAATAAATACGCCAACAGTCTGCCTCCCACTTGACTGCCAGATAAGTCGGAATCAGAATCACTGTCTGATTCCACTTCACCATTGGCCGGTCTTGCTACATCCGGCAGACCTCTGACCACTGGGTCACTGAACCTCCTGCCATTGTTCCCCTCGTATCTCTCGTTAGTGTGCACATCACTGACAGAGTTTGTGTCACCCGTTGACGTTATTATTGGCGGTAAGCTTGTGTAGTCCTGAGTATCAGACATCGTTTTTGGTTGAAAATAGTGAGAATGATTTGTAGAATCGATTGGGGCACTCGATATTTCTTCAGCTTTACTCCTGTTGGTTTTACGCACACGCGGCCTCTGAACTTGGACACTCTTGTTTTCACTTTGAACGTAACGATAGTCCAAAGGAGGTATCACAGGGTTGTAATGGTTGAGAAATGTAGGAAGCGACATGCAACCGTACATGTCTTGTCTACAATTATCGTAGCCAGGACCAAATTGAGAATTACCAGTATGCCAGTTTACATTAGGATTTACATACATATCGGCGTCTAAACTTGGAAAGGAGCCCGAGTCGTGATGTAGTGTTTTATCAAGCCACTTAGACAAGTATACACCTCTGCTACCTTTACTTTTCTTTCGTTTGGCACAGGAATTATTTTGTGGCGATTGATTAGAATTTATTTGTTGTGCCGTAGAAGCCATTGAATCAATTTGAATGCACACAATCTTAACACAATCTCACATTCGATCTCACTCAAAAAGGCTGTAGTAACAGTCTTTCACCAAAAAAAAATTCATAAATTCAACAATTTATTTGTATTATTTTCTGATTTCTACTTCACTCATCACTTTATTCGCTTCTACAGATGCAGCGAATAAATTGACAACTGACAATTGACATAAAATTTGAAATTGTCACTTATCAGCTGTCACTTCAATTTTTTTTTTTCAATAT
Source organism: Phengaris arion (assembly GCA_963565745.1). NCBI lineage: Eukaryota > Metazoa > Arthropoda > Insecta > Lepidoptera > Lycaenidae > Phengaris > Phengaris arion. The sequence continues at coordinate 10,790,032 of OY751435.1, read as the reverse complement.
ATGCCGTCGGCTTAAAACTATTTGCTAGTGTCAAGTTAAAAAGGCGGGAATTAGAATTTTCGTTTCAATTTTCCAAACCAGGGTCTCCAAACTACGGCCCGAGGGCCACATCCGGCCCGCGGACAGATTTTGTCCGGCCCGCGGAGAGCTAGCATACTTAAAAACTCCTTTTAGAGAACATATTTTTTATAGCAAATTAAATTTAGTTTACTGAAGTATTCTAATTTTATGTTGAATAATTATTAATATGACATCTACATTAATATGGTCATGGGCTAACTACTCATAACATTGTTGTAGGCTTATTGTTATTGTTATTGTGATAAGTTGGATAAAGAAACACAGAATTGTAATGAGTAAAGACATGTATAATATGCAGAAAATTTAACTTCAGTATATAATAACTAACAAATTATTGAAATGAATCCAACTAACATTTTATACATTTTAAATAAAAACATAACTTACAACAAGCATAATGACATATGAAATACTAATGAGATTTATGTAATTGATATTTTCCACTGACAATAGTTTGTAGTTGTGGACTAATTTTATTTGTACCAATTATTAAAAGAGATTTAAGGTGCTCATCAGTTAATTTAGATCTGTAAACATTTTTTGCGTAGGTACTTCATTTTGAAGAAGGTCTTCTCACACAAATTTATGCAAATTATCAAATTGTGTCAGTGGAAGACCCTTATAAAATTCCAACAAAGATGAGTTTTGATATTTGTTCTTAATTATATCACTGCACTGTAGATCAATTATTTCCATTTGAAGTTCCGGGGCTAGGGGTTTCAATGTCAGTATCAAAAGGATTCTGAAAATCTTAATTTGATTCCTAATGGCATCAAAGTCCAAGAAACGAGTATCAAAATTTATTTTCAAAGCACTCTAAGTGTCGATTGCAAAATCGATAGGAAACTCAGTCTCAGTGGTGTGGCTGAATATTTCACATGTTTTAAAATGTGAAAAATATTTACTTCGTAGTTGTGATTGAAACAGTATCAATTTCTTCCGGAATGATTTGATATTAGTGTATAAATCAGGAAGATGCTGGTTTTTTCCTTGCAATCTCAAATTCAGTTCGTTCACATGTTTTGTCAAATCAACATAGAATAACTTCCACAGCCATGCGTTTTTTTGTAATTCAGTAAGAGGGCAATGCTTTTCATTCAAAAAAATTTCGATCACTGCTCGAAGTTCGTAATGTAAGTAATTTTCTCCAATCTCTTCAATAAATTGTCGGAATTGTCGGTGATTCAGCCCAAAAGATCTGATAAAATTAACAGTTGATATGACTGGTTTCAGAACTTCAGACATATCCAAACATTTTCCGCACAAAGACTGTTGATGAATGATACAATGTAAGACTAATGGTTTTGAACCACCGTCATTTTCTACAGCCTTTGACACAAGAGCGACCACTCCTATATCTTTCCCACTCATGTTTTTGCCTCCATCAGTTGTAATACATTTCAAGTTTTTCCATCGAAGGTTCTTTTGATTAATGGCCATTTCAACTTCTTTAAAAATATCTGTACCAGTAGTTGTGCCATGAATTCTATACATATCAAGAAGTTCTTCATGCACTTCATAGCTTTTATCTACTCCTCGAATATAAATCAACACCTGAGCAGTATCTGACACATCCGTTGACTCATCCAAGGCCAAAGAAAACCACTCAACATGTCCATTTTTGTCGAAAAGTTTAGAGGATATATTTTCAGCGATGTTTTCTACCCTTCGAGCCCCAGTGTTTGCTAACATACTGTCAGTTTTAATAAATTTACCTTTTCAGGGCACATTTCTTCGGCTACTGCAATTATGCATTCTTTGATCGTTTCTCCATCGCTGAATGGTTTTCCACGTTTTGCAATTTCAAGAGCCACACGAAAGCTGGCACGAGTTGCAGCCTCTTGTTCAGTTTTGATTTTTGTAAATGAAGATTGCTGCGATTTCAATCCGCGCTTCATAGCTTCGAATTTTTCTGTCCGCAAACTTCCTGTACATTTTGAGTAATTTTGAAAATGTTTTGTTTCATAATGACGTTTAATGTTATATTCCTTGAGAACGGCTATGCTTTCATTGCAAATCAAACATAGCGCCTTGTTACTGGACTCCATTACGAAATACTAAATGTTCCACGTTGATCTTTGAATTTTCTGCATTCACTATCAATTTTTCGCTTCTTTTCCATACTACTAAATCATACACAAAAGCAACAATTCAAATCAAAATACTGTTACAAACATGTCTTAAACTTAAACACGCACAAACACGTTTTAAGGAGGTAGGTACGCACTATTTTATTTCACAACAGTGTCATAGGAACTGACTTGTGGTTGCGCCACTAGCCTTCTTATATATTCCAATTACTGCCATCTAGAAGTGAGTGGAAGACACCAGAACTTTCTCGAACCAACGAGATTATTCTGTACGTGCTATTAGCGTCATCTGTTAGCGATAGAAGGTTCTACCTATTTCCGCTTGTGTCTACCAGATGTCGTGTCACGTTACTCCTCATGGCTCGTACTCTACGACTAATCTAGAAATTACAGATAATGACAGGAAAATTAATAATATGCAGCGTTGCCGTTTTGCGGACTTTAGTCCGATTTGCAGCCTTTTTTAAACGTTGCGTACTTTTTCGCACTTATTTTTTCATCAGTGGACTATTTCACTTTTTACCACCGGCAACAATGATAATATGGTTTTGGCCCTCGGAACTTACTGGAGTAATCAGTATGGCCCTAAGGCTGGAAAGTTTGGAGACCCCTGTTCTAAACCGTATTCCTAAATCGTCAAATATAAAGTCTAGTAAAAGTCCAAATAGATAGTCAGTGCAGTCAATGAGTCAAGTCATTCGATTCAGTAAAGTGGTAGAAGCTTTACTGAAAGTTTCTAGGAAGTTTTGGAGGAAACACAAAATAGTACGTTTTTTGTAGTTGTACCACTTGCCCACACTAGTTCACGTTAAGGAATATTTAATGGTTAATATTCTACCAATATTACACATTAAGAACCGAAATAACACAAATTTATGACAGTTTCTAGGAAGTTTTGGAGGAAACACAAAATAGTACGTTTTTTATAGTTGTACCACTTGCCCACACTAGTTCACGTTAACGAATATTTAATGGTTAATATTCTACCAATATTACACATTAAGAACCGAAATAACACAAATTTATGAATATTTTTATTAGAATTTATACAAAATCCACAACGTCACCCATTGATTCCGCCAAAACTCCGCCTTTTTAACTTGACACTGGCAAATGGTTATAAGCCGATGCCACATATAAATGTAAATAAATAAAAAAATCTATTGCCAGTGTCAAGGAAAAAGGCGAAAAATATAATTTTTGTTGCAGTTTTCAACACCGTTTTTAGAGTTCCGTACCTCAAAAGGAAAAAAAACTTGAGATCACTTTGTTGTCCTTCTGTCAGTCTATCTACTTCAGTAACTCGAGGAGGTTGCCGACCCCCGAACCCCAATGCTCCTAATTAACTTACTTTTATTGAATTATAAATGAATCGTCTTCACGTTTTCACGTTTATAGAAAACCATTTTGCAGTTTTAACATATCGTGACTGGGTTGTAACTGGATTATTACAGGATTTAATAGCAGAATCGACCGTCTGGTCTGGTCATTGTAGGAGATAATTCGGTCGTTTAAGTATTATTATTAGTATATTATCGACATAATATCCCGCCTCGTCTAAGCAATTAGCAAATTCACAGTGGAGGATCTTAGTAGGTAGGTAATATCCGATTGTAAGCCCTACTTTTTTAGACTGTTTACGTAACCTTACCAATTACGTCTTATTTAGCACAATAATGATAATAATTAATTGTTACTTTTTAGGGTTCCGTAGCCAACGGGTAATAACGGTACCTAATTTAGTATTACTGAGTTTTCGCTGTCTGTCTGCCCGTCCGTCTGTCTTTCATAAGGCTGTATCTCCTTGACCGTTAAAATTTTTACAGATGATGTCTTTCAGTTGCCGCTATGATAACAAATAGGTACAAATAATATAAAAAAATATATATCTAAGGTGGTTGCCATACAACAAACGTGATTTTTTTGCAACGTTTTGTACGGAACCCTACATGCGCGAGCCGGACTGGCATTAGGCCGGTTTTTTAACTTATTGATATAAACCCTTCCCCCAATATAAATCACATACTAAAAAACTGTCCTATTAGCTCAGTTTCGATTCTTCACTTTTTGGGCACTTATACCATTTCTATTATCTACCTTTTTATAATTTAATACATCTATATATAAACTTAAATGTAAAATATTCCAAATTAAATATTATTAGGTAATTCTATGTCTGCACCATGATTTCGACCGTAATCAACAAAATAGAACCCCGTTGTTTTCCGAGTAAGTAGGTACTTATATTACGTAATATAAGTTACATCACAGAGTGATCACGACCTCGTCACTTATCTGTCACTGTTGCCCACTGTATTATTACACTGTATTATTTTATGACATTACGAAAATTATAATGGAAACCGTAGATTACCTACCAGACCCTCACATATTTATGAACCAAGTCAGGTTGGTCAAATGATAACATTATCATTATATTTTTATTAACTAATCAATTAATAAAGCGTTTACTTATGCCTTAGAAATGTTTTTCTAATGGCTACTTTCCATGCTCAATTCTTCATCCTCGTGGCGCATAAGTATTTCGACAGTTTCTGGTTGTGTGTGATAATATAAACTGATAATTGTTATTTTTAAACATAAAATGAAAACCGACTTCCAAAGTAAAAATGCACAAAAAGTATGTCTCTACTCAATCTTCATAATTTTGAAGTCGGTACCAGCCCAAACAAAATTGCCAAAAATTTTTATCCTAATAAAAACAATGTTTCATAGAACTCACATCGAGTAATCGGCCTCCAAAGTAGTTTATAAGTTGATCCCCCCCTGTCCTGATCCTGTTCGCTTAGATCTTTTAACTAGATAAGATAACTGGATAGAGTAATTCAAGAGAAAGCTTTATATGTATAATACATTGCACCCGTGAGTAGCTGGAGTGGGTCGTTATAAAACAATTTAAAAAAGCCGTGTTGTGTCGTGGGACACCGGATAGGAACGAAGTGCCTCATTATAAAATTATTAATTTTAAGTTCTATTCGAGGTATAAAGAAAATAATAAAAATTATACATAAAAATCTTACGTTACGGACGTTTTTCCCGGCTAGGGTACCCCTCCTCATCGCCCCATAAGGAACTTCGTTCCAAAAATAAACTTCAATTTCTGTTAAACCCCAATTCTGAGGTGAATGTCGCCATACAAAATAATTAACAGCGTGGCAAGAGATAATAATGACATAGGTTTGAAATCTGTTGGTGGGTACACTGCCCATGCAGCTTTTTGCATTCCTTTAACTTTATTTGGATGTCGGTTAAAAATAAAACGATTCGTTAATTAATGACAGACATTTAATCTCAAAATGTATAAAAATTTGATTCGTATACTATTTACACATTAAATTATTTTACTTATTTTTAAAATGTTAAATTGTTAGATCGGATGGATAAGACATCTTGTTCACTATGGCACAGAATAATATTTTCGGTTGGTAAGAAGTTGGTAAGATATGTTATGAGTTATGACTTTATTGTCATGGTAGTCACTCTACTTAGGAGTAAGTACTACTCCTAAGACTACCAATAATTATACCTTATAGTATAAGGCTTATACGATTTTATATTTATATAAGAATTAAGAAAATAATTGGCAGTAAATTAGAAATACGTAAAATCAGCACGTGCATGCTTTGGCTTTCTAGTGTAGTCTTTTGGTTAATATGATGGTGGGTGACAGAGTTAATTGGTCAGGTTCATTGATCTACATATTGTGATGAAGTTTCGATGAACCTGACAACTAGAGGCATACTGCTTTTATTATTAAAATGTATACTAACATAATCTATAATAATGAGTAAATAATTGCTACTAACACTCTATGGTTGTATGGTTTGAGAATATTTTTCTTTATTTTTATTTTTATTTTATTATTTTATAATATATATTAATAACCTAATTATATTCTTTACTGCGATTCAAAATTAGAAATGTTTGCTAAGTTTAAAAGAAATTGCTAGAAAACCAGAGCCATAATATACATTATAACCCATAATCTAATGCATTCAAGCAGTATCAAATAGTTTCCATTAAAACAGCTCTCATGTCAAAAACAACAGTACAACAGCGAATAACTAAAAAATAACTAAATATAAAATAAGGCTATCGAGATTTATCAATAAACTGCATCCAATACTATCCTTTTGATATAAAATTTATTCTACTTAGTATACGGCGTTTGACATCAATTACTTTGATGTTTGTTACTAGCAACTGTAAAAATACATAATAGTTGTATAAAATAGGTCTTATATCGAAATAAGTATTTATTCGAGTGTGTAGTATAATCGTATGCCGTACACACACATGTACACGATTCAATACGTGTGCATTTCAAGGGACCAATCAAACTATGATTATTTTGTGTAGGTACTTTTTAAATCAAATTAGAGTAAACGATTTGAAATGGTTTAGCTGCTACATTTTTTATTTCATATGACAAAGAAAAACCGTTTAGAGTTAAATTTAACAAAAGTGAAACATATATTTATTAAATATAATTCTCCATGCCCCAAAAATTTATGGCCTAAGTGAGTATGTAAAATTACTACCACATAGCCCGTTTTTTTACATATTATTACGAAAAAAGCAATTTGTTTACAAATTATTTTCCTCAATAGATGGCGTTACATATTTCATTTTTCAAAACTTAATTTATTTATTTGGATTAATACAATCATAATACTTTTAAAAGCTTTTTTATTTTCGTAAGTGAGTTCGTGACAAAAGAAAACTACTAGTTTTAATGATCTAACATTTTAATATGAAAACAGATTGAACTCAAAATTATATTAGTATATTAATCTTAATCTACTATTAAACGACACTTACATCTAATAATATAATGACTATCATAATTTTATTGTATATATTTTTCCATACATCATCAGAAACCATTTTGGATAATCTTTCTCGCCAAGAATTTCACCATGCAACGTCATCTGCTATTATCAAAGTATATGACTGATTTCAATTTTAATAGATTTTGATACTGATAATAATTTCCTAATGCTTATATTAACATTGTGCATTTTAAAAAAAATATCATTTATGTCGTTGCTAGTGTATGTGAGGCAACAAATCTTCATATATAAATTGTTTACATTTTTCTTTACTTAAATTTGTTAGATATGCCAAACAAAGGTCCGGCGAGCCACATGCGGCCCGCGGGCCACAGGTTGAGCATAGCTGGTTTAGGTGATATCAAACTTTAAATCAATTTTACATTGTTAAAGCGCAGACTACCCGATGAGAACAATAAAAGTTCCGAGTCAAGTAGTCTTTGTAATAAAAATCTTTTTCTTCATCTTCAAAAGTAGGCATTTTACGACGTTCAGGATTTAGCCGAATAATATAAAATCTTGGCCTCTTTCAATTTATTACTCGACCGGTCTAAAGGTCAACACAGGATGGATAAGCAAATTCGCTCGTCTGTTTGAAGTCCGAAAATTTATTAAGGCCATGAACATTATAGAATCAATAGCGTTCGATTTGGAAAAAACCCCAACACAAAATGACTGTAAAAAGTAAACAAATAATATTTATTGGCTCTTTAAGTTTAAATAATTCCTAGAAGTATGAAGTTTACGTTTTAGAGTTTTTTGTGTCGGAGGATTAAAAAAAATATATTTCATACTTTTTAAGCACTTTATGATAACTATCTACGTTCTATTAATTATGGCCATTAAAATGAGCCCAAACGCGAAACATCTGCTGTAAGTAGCTGGAAGTTGGATATCCTACTGCCTACATATTCCAGGTGATGCTGCAGCATCTGCTTAACGTTACTAAGTGTAGGCCTGGCACTTTAACAATATAATTGTTAGTACTTTGCAAATTGTTAGTACGAGATGTACCGATCAGATTCAGACCAGTTGAAGTGCTAACAAACCTTCATCAACTAGAAAGCGCTGATTCTTTAAACGGCTTAACATATTTTCTTGGACCATGGGCCATGGCTGAGAACCATATCGAGCACATCGACTTTCAAACAAAAAAACTGCATCAAAATCACGGACCTTTCCGAAAACAGACACACACACACGCTGACAGAACCGTCAAACAATTAACCCCCTCCATTGTGTCGGGGGCTAATAAAGGCCGGTCACATACTTGTTATTGAATATAATATGATAGCTTTAATAATAAGATCGTAACAAGATTTCGCAACAGGAATTGTTGTCGATCTTTCTGTACTAGAAAGATTTGCATTGATGTGAGAGTTTTCTGCCGGTAAAGCTGTGCGTTTCTATTTGTTCTTAAAAGTCACTCGCCAAGTTATTATGTACCTACACAGTACACATATATTACTAATTCTCGGTGGTAACGGGAACAACACATTCTGAACATCAACTCAACCATTGGATTTTGAACGATTGGGCAGAGTAGTTAATAGTATTTTTTACAGTTAACATTACAGGAGGGAGGCAGAACGTATGATCAATCAGTACGTACAATTTTGCAAATTCGTTGCTTATTTAGTAAGTGGATAAATTGTATAAAAGTTGAAAAAGCCGAATGACCAAACGAGAATATTTTTATAGACGCAATTTATACTCCTTCGAAGATGGAATCTGACTTTTTAGGTTTGTACAAAGCACATCTAACGAACCACCATGTATGATCACGGGTTCATCCTTGACAGAAAAATGATCACCCTTCACAGAAAAATGCTTTGAATCTTATAATCTTATCCACTCAAAATTGAAATCACTCGTACGTATCCAGTTATCCCAACTTGACATCGTCGAAGGCGGCCATCAAGTCACTCGTGCCCTGCAGCATTTCCGTGTCAGTCCAGAAATCCGACGCTATCGACATGTTGCTCTCCATCAAATCCGCAGTTTGCTGGGAGAAGCCTGGACTCGTTTGGAACTTGTTTAGATAGGGATCGTAGCCTTGCATGACTCCGGACGGTGACACGAGTCTGTTGGGGCTGTACATGTAGCTGTTCGGTGAAAGGGATTGGGGGGTTGAGTAGGGGCTTAACAGCTCCTTCCGACCCGGACTCACCACAGGACTGTAGTTCGGGCTGGCCGGGAGGGAGTACACGGGGCCTATGTTGACGCTCAGTGGCGATATAGCGTTGGTTAAATTAGCCCGGATGTTGGGCACAGTGGCTATGGAATTATTGGCACGCATCATCTGTTTGTTCGGCTCCGAATGTATTATATTTATGACCGGAAGCGGAATATTTCTGTTCTGGAGAGTCGGCGAGGTTTTCTGTGGATCCGGCACCAGTTGATAGTTGAGTTTCTGCACAGCCTGGCGCCGCTGGTGCTCAAGATCCTGTAATTACATAAGAGATTATGTTAGAAGGCGTAACATTAAACGTTAATTATCTTGTCAAAAACACTTCTCAAAATGTTTTAAAATAAAACTACGTAAGGCTACGATAGTACAAAAACTACAAAACCGCTGTAGTCGAAAGGAGGGAAGCAAATTATTCACTTTTAATATGTAATAATTATAACTTAGGTAGGAAATAACTTAGGTACATCCTAAGTTAGACAATAAACTACAAATGTGGTGCACACGATATTTTATAAGCCCAGTCAAATAAGGATGTGTGAATTTGTTCTAATTATGATTTTTGATACAAAATATAACTTTTTATGATTATGATATTACGTAGACGTTTAGGCAGACTATTGAATTGTCTACTTATAACAAATTCTTCTTGTAATAATTTGCAAACAGTAATAATTATAATTTTTAGGATTGATTTGCATAAATACACTACTTTTTAAGTTGACTAATTAACCAAATATAATGATAACAATTTAAAATTCTATATTTAAAGTATTTTTTGAATTCTCAAGAACTTATAAAATATATTATATGGTAGTAATTACAAGTGTTGGTAAGTAGCTACCGAATCAGCCCTCAATTTTAGAGAACATAATTTTAAAATATAACGAACTATTTCAAAACTTAGAGGAACCTTTCTCTAAGGAAAAATAAGATCAAACATCTTACTAAATTACGTAATAAAACTGTGTTTATTAGTATTTTTCTTTTTTTTTTTTGACAGTTGCAGAGTTTGCAGTTTTTATTTGACTGGTCTATTTAAAAGGAACGATGGATACTGGATAGCAAGTTTTATAATTTCTATAATAATGGCAACAAAATTAAAGGCTTAGGTTTGGGTTTTTTTATGTGTTAATACTAATGTTTTATATATAAGTAAGTATGTTGGTGCCCGATGTTCGCATCCAACAACTATATTATTTTTTTCACGTGGGAACGAGCCCTTCTTTGCCTGCCCTTGTCCGTTTTCGATGGAATTAATTTATCATACCTACTTGATACTTGTCATACCGTTATACACACGATACAAACCGATACATAGCTACTTATTAATTAGTAGGTATCTAGTATGTAGGTACCTACTGACGATATTTTATATTTATGTTTTTGGCTCACGAGCATTGTGTAATTGGCTTCATACGCCAAAGATATAATCAAATGGACAATAATTAATTGTCTTACTGTATCCAGTATCTACACTGTGTACATACACTAACTAGTTTTAATTAAAAGTCGTTACAATAGCTGAATATCGTCAGATGGTCGTAGGATTAGTGCGTCGCCAATTCGCTATAACAAAACCCTTTACCTTTAGCTTCATCAAATTGTCAGTACCATTATGCAGGATTTACACGGAAGACTAAAGTAGCATGGCTTTTGTCGCACGGAGAAACTGGGCCGTCTAAATGGCAATTCCACAGTCAAAAATGACATTTAGATTTTACACGGTCGATTTTCGTCGCGCGACTTTAGTCACCCCTGTAAATCCCGCATTACGACCCACTGGCTAATGGGTACTGATAGTAATCGCTAAATAGCTATTAAAACCCGACCATGACTAAACCTTCAAGTTTAAACCCTTCAAATACCTATTACAACGATTGCCCGAGACGGAGAACTCCGAATCCGATTTTCCAGGTTATGGATAAAATATTGATTTGGTTTGAGATTGAAATTAAAAGTTGTTTTGTCATAGGTACTACCAGGGAATCTAATTCATAAGCAGTTGACTGTTGTCATAATTTGTTCGTATTACGTTATTAATAGATATTATTATATCAAACTGAGACATGTCATTGACAATTGTACATTATGTATGTGTGTGTGTTGCTACTGCATGCCGTCATTAATAAACAAATTAATTATCAGAACACTCTACCTGTTTATGAATTAAATTCTCTGATAGTTCTTGCAGACCGTACATTCAGCTGCAGTCATTCAGAAAGAATGCACACAACCCTACCCAACATATAGGCAATAAATGCTGTTTATCTAGGCATAGATATAATTACCCACTCCGTCGTATATATGGATATTTATGTGCGACTTATCAGTTTAATTAAACGAGAAAGTTTTGTTTAATCGACATCCTTATCATATACAGTACATTGTGCAATTTTGTTGTTAACATCAATAATATTTGCATTAAAATTTATAAGTGCAAGATTTTTGATCTTCTAGAATACTTCTGAGATTAGCTACGATACAGTCGCCGACATATCCAGTGCTCCACTTTTGAACCTTATTGCCAAGTAATAAGGGCGAACAGTGGTATATTGGATCCGTCGGCGAGATTTAAGGTAGGTAGAGCATTGCCGGTGGTCTATGTAATTTACGATCCAAGTTAGCGTGTAACCACAGGCTACCTTGTACTATTATCTATTCTGTGCCACAGGTAACTTATATTAAGTTCGGTATAATTCAGTCTACTTTGATTCCATTGTCCTACTACTAGGTAGTAAGTACAATCCGGCTTCCCTTATGTATATTATATATATATATATATATATACCGGCCGGCACCACCATATTTTAAATACGGTACTGTACCAAAACTGTATTATTTTAATTATTTTTAATTTGTGAAAGTTTGTGAGGATGGATGGATGTACTTGACGTGTTACTCTTTCACGCAAAAACTACTGAACGGATGTTGATGAAATTTGGTATGGACTACCATACCAAATTATTGAGTTTGCGCTTTGGTTTAAAACATAGGCTACCTTTTATCCCCAAACAGTACAGTGTTCCCGTGGAATACGCGGGCGAAGCCGCGGGAAAAGCTAGTTAGGTATAAAATATAGGTACAGTAAAACCACGTTGCAAATGTCTTTCGAGAATCTTCGTTTTTGTCTGTCACTTCAATTGAAGGTGATCAATTTTTACCCGACTATTGTTTCAATAATAATTATAAATATCTGTTAAAATATAATACAACATCGACAAAGCTCCTTCTCCACCAGTTTCTAAACATTTTCCTTTGCACTTGGACGCTTCAATATATTTAAACACAAAGAAAGTGACCGCAACGACTGCATACGTGGTTGAATTACGTATTAACACGTGGGTATGTGTGCGTGTGCAGGATTCAAACGGCGTTGTTAGCGATTTTCATCGTAAGCCAGGTCGAGCGGCAACTTGTTCGATAGTACATCAGGTTGCAGTTTATATTCTTCTTTCTATATGAATACTTGCGGTATCTTTGACTTACATACCCAAACTATAATATCTGTACTCAGAAATGAATACACATAATTTGCTGACCGTCATAACACACAATGTACTGTATGAGGACGGATATAAATATTATGAGTATGTCGGTAGTAGGTACGTACCTATACTATGTAAGGAATGTATTTTATATGATAATACCTAATTAGCAGGCACGATAGTATCACGTTACAAAATAAATAATAAGTTACAAGCTGCATTGTAAATAAGTTTTTTTTTTTTTTTGATAACGTTTTTGTAAACAACACAAACCATTGTAATAAGTACGAGAAAAGTGTTATCCTACATGTTTTATATTCTCTCAGCCGTAGGGCCTTTAAGGTATGCCCTTGAAATTGTAGGTCGAGTCTAGACCTGAGATCGTGCGTGCACAAAATGATTTTTTTCTTATGACCAGTATAAAACATGGAGTATACTAAAAGAATAACGACTAAAGATTCTTATTTATTAACATCATCCCTCATATTAATAAAAAATATTTTACACCACGGATACACAAATCCATGTTGTCTTTGTCTGTCATGTGGCTTTTCCAACGTATCTGACAAATACAGCAACATGCACTGCGTGTGTCGCGGTGTAAACATTTTTATTAATATGGGGGTTTAAGTACGTTCTATTTCTTATAGTATACAGACTTATTATCACATACTTTTTGGAATCGTCTGCAAGTAAATTCTGAATACTCGTTGATATTAACCGCAACAGTTCTAATAAATGAGTTAGTTTTCATTGCCATTATTATATATTTGATGACTAATCAAAATTCAAAACTCGCAAGGGAAGGGGAGAAAGGAAAATCAATGTGCACCACACAGTTCATTCTCTTCCTTCGTTTAATATCAAACATTTCAATTAAACTATAATCTATATATTATTTTTTTTGAGAAAAACAACGTTCCAATACAATTTACCACTTACTGTAAACACTTAGATAAATAACAACGTCGATAGGTTATCTCTCTACATACAAACAAATACGCTTTTCAAATATACATCGGTACTCGCTAAAACCAAGCACAGTCTACAATTGGAGTATTCGAGCTGCTACTCAGACATTAGCATTTATCTATTATATACAAAAATAATAAAAATACTATTCCATTCGCTACAACAGCTACAAATAAAAATCTAGCATAAATATACTGCTTCGTTTAATTATTGTACTTGATATTAGTTTTGGCAGTGAATAAAACAGTTTGGATACTGCCTCAAACCTGAACATTCGAATCGGCGTCACAAATACTCTAATAAATAAACCTACTTTAAACCTCCTAGTGACCATAAATAAATTATGTTCGTTAGTGAATATATTATTTTCGTTGCTAATTTTAAAATAGCTTGAATTTAAATTGAATTGATTTAAAACATAAGACTCATGCGCGGCAGAACATTTACGTGGGCCAGCGACTACTAACCCTACACGATGTTACAAAAGTTCATAACCCTATAGATATGCACTGTAAAACTTAACACTAAGCTTAACGATTGCTTCCTTCTAAACGTCCACAAATCATGAGATCCCGACATCCGATCTGTTGAGAGAATTGCTAATGAATTCAACATAAAAACCAACAATAATATCACAAATATTGACGGCACTGATCCGTTCTTATCTACGAACGGTAGTGTACTGGGTAGAGAAAACCACTTAAACATTAAGTGCAAAAAAAAAAGATCACTGGACGTGCAATATCACAATTTTCGCTTTTTCGGTCTATACGAGTTAGGCTTTCGCTTTTTGGCGTGGCCTGCACTGCACCATACAAACATAGCCCGCGTCCACATCACAACCGCTCACCAGGAGGTTCATTAGGACGCTCGAAGACGAATTTTGGGGTTTGCGCTGAGGCGATGGACTTCGCTTCGCCCGTTTTGCATTATTGTCTTCGTCTTCATTCATGACTCTCTTCACACCTTGATCCCAAGACGATACACTTCTACTCGGAATTAGTCCTAGAAAAAATATTTATTTAGTAGATATAAGTCAGTTAAAATCATTCAAAGTTTAATAATTCTCGTTAGAATTTATACCTTGTTCTGAATAAATGTTTGTTATAATATCTTGTGGAGGTGGTCCCGTTGGCGGGGCAGCCAGTAAGCGTTCTAACGCTGGTGCCGAAGATTGAGGTTCTGAAGGCTGTGGTCTAGCCTGCCTCACACTATCTGGTAATGCTCCCCACATAACAGCCGTCTCCAGTAACGGTAGCTCATCTGTAGTGGGTATAAATGGTGAAGTCCCATCATCAATGTCATTATCGGAGCGTGCTCCATCAAAAGTATCCAAAGACAATTCTGTTAATAACGATGACTGTTCGCAAGACGATTCTGTTTCCTGAAATATAATTATATTTTGAATAGAAATGCTCAAATGTACATAAATTACTTTACACAGGGTGTCCCGTAAATCGACGTCAAGCCGTAAACCCGTGATAGGCCAAGTTACAATAGTTATCAGAAAAATAAAAAATAAAAATCCAAGTAATGTGTCTCAAAAAATACAAAGCATTTAAAAAAAAATCGAAAAATCGTCATCTTGTGGTGGTTTTTTAGTTCCCGGCACTACAAATTTCTACTTTTTTTCTAATTTTTTTTGTATGTAATCCTGAATAATGCTTTAGTAAACTGGTGCCTAAGATTTAAATCAAACGACTCCATCTTGAAAGGAAATGAGGCTTTTTGCCCAAAACAATGATTCGAATGAAATAGTTTGCTCGACTTTAACCGACTGTACTGGAAAAAAATGTACTACGCTTGTTTGGTAGGTAATTTTAAAAGTTGGCGCAGTTAATGAGGATTCCAAAATGGTATGACACTTGCTAGATTGTTTCTTAAATTTTGGACAATATTCATTTTTGTAAAGAAAAGCGGGTTTCGACAATTTTTTCTTACTTAAAATGATTCAAGTGTACCAGGACTTTCTTCTAAGTGATATTCTGATTTGGATGAGACGGAGAGAAACATTCAATGAGTGTAAGAGAGACGGATATTGACGCCACAAGTACGCGAGACGGATAGACACAATGCTACTAGTGTGAGCGAGACAGATAGTGACACCACAAGTACGTGAGACGGGTAGATACAATGCTACTAGTGTGAGCGAGACAATGTCGCTATTGTCCATGTTCCCGACGTACAGCACACAAAATACAATAGATCAGTACGTTACTCTACTTCGTTTACTGCGCACACCTTATTCGTTCGTCTTGATTTCGTACATACCACTTTTTGCTTTGTTTATTGGACTCGATTGCTTGTGATTTGGATTTGGACTGTTTAGTTTCTCTTTCAACGACCTTTGCTTTCTCCTGGACTATCGTTGATCGTGTGATTGTGTAGTACCACCATGTCGGTGTACATCGCACAGGAATATGCCAACATGCATCTCATTTATGGTGAACGCCGATGCAATGCTAGTGCTGCAGCTAGGCTTTACCGCCAAAGATACCAAAACGCTGCTCGTCATCCCGATCATCGAGTTTGCCTTACGATGACATCGTACTACAAGCAGTCGCAGAAGATCCAAGTACTTCAGTACGACAAATCAAAGAAAGCACAGGAGTGCCCAAAAGTGTAGCCCATCGAATCATGAAAAGTCATGAGCTCCACCCATACCACGTCACGCGAGTACAAACTTTACTACCCCGGGACTATCTCCCAAGAGTTACGTTTTGTGAAATGATGTTACAAAGACACCGGGAAGATCCACGATTCATAGAAAAAATTTTATGGTCCGATGAGTCCACTTTTAAAAAGATGGGTATATGAATCTACACAACTTACACGAGTGGCATGTAGATAATCCAATGCATTTGATGAGAGAGGATAGATCCCAGTATCGATTCAAAATAAACATGTGGACCGGGTTTCTAAACGGGAGAATCATCGGACCTTTTGAACTGCCAGAGACCTTGAATGGCGACATTTATTTGGACTTTTTAAGAAATCATTTATCAAATTTATTGGAAGACGTACCTCTGCACATTTACAGAGACATGTGGTTCCAGCAAGACGGCTGCCCGGCGCACTATGCCCGTTCAGTGCGAGATTATTTAGATAATGAATATCCAGAAAGGTAATAGGGCGGTTTGGTACCGTTTCGTGGCCAGCCCGTTTACCTGATTTAAATCCGCTAGATTTTTTTTACTGGGGAGCTGTGAAAGAAAAGTGTATACAAAGCCAATTGAAAATGTAGTTAACTACGACGACAATTAACGCAAGCAGCTGAATTAGTTAATAACGGCAGATTTTCCCGTCTGATAAAGCGGTCCTTTTTAAAAAGATGTCGAGCTTGCATTTATGCTGGTGGGAGGCAGTTTGAACATTTGTTATAATGTAATAAAATATTTTAGACTCCAAAAATTTGTTTCAATTAAAAGCTTCATAAAAAACACCTTTCCTAAAGTTAAAAGTAATGAGACACTATGGCCCCCGGGGCCCGTGATATTCTTTTACTTCTTGGATTTTGTCTCTCTTACACTCGTGGAATGTTTCTCTCCGTCTGATCCAAATCAGAATATCACTTAGAAGAAAGTCCTGGGTACACTTGAATCCTTTTAAGTAAGTAAGAAAAAAATGTCGAAAACTGACTTCCTTTACAAAAATTAATATTGTCCAAAATTTAAGAAATAATCTAGCAAGTGTCATACCATTTTGGAATCCTTATTAGCTGTGCCAACTTTTAAAATTACCTGCCAAACAAGCGTAGTACATTTTTTTTCCAGTACAGTCAGTTAAAGTCGAGCAAACTATTTCATTCGAATCATTGTTTTGGGAAAAAAGCCTCATTTCCTTTCAAGTCGGAGTCGTTTGATTAAAATTTTTGGCACCAGTTTACTAAAGCATTATTCAGGATTACATACAAAAAAAAAAAATACAAAAAAAGTAGAAATTTGTAGTGCCGGGAACTAAAAAACCACCACAAGATGTCGATTTTTCGATTTTTTTTAAAAGCCTTTGTATTTTTTGAGACACATAACTTGGATTTTTTTTAAAATTTTTCTGATAACTATTGTAACTTGGCCTATCACGGGTTTACGGCTTGACGTCGATTTACGGGACACCCTGTATACATTATTATAACAATCGTAGTTATTTACCTGTGGTTCAGGAGAAGATAATAAGGAATCTGCTATAAGCGAATCCACAGGAGATCCATTTTCCAAGTCATCACTTAACAGGCTACAATAGTTGTCATTTAGAATGAATTCATCAAACATTTCAAAAGGGCAATTTTCCAATGGTATACAAGCATCACCGGCTGTGGGCGCCAAATGGGTCAGATCATCCGGCTCGTCTTTAAGCACTGAAAAGCAAAATTCAAATGAAACACTGTATCACCTTTCATCACAAACTAAAAACTCTGCTTCGAAGACTAAGTAAGTTTCTCTTATATCACTATCTCTACATTGTGAGTTGAAACTCACTTGTGACTCCCGCGCCTGGAGAGAACATGAGAAATCCTTTGTTCATTTCTTTCTCCTTCGGTGCAAATATAAGCTCTGTTACAGGTATAGGACGTTCTTCTTCCGGGATTATATGGGCCACAATGGCACCGTTAGGTGGCTCGTCACTCTCACAGATCAGAGGCAACGCTGGGACTGTTGGAGTCGGTTCAACTGCTGGTTTTAAATCTGCATGCTGCACTTGGTGTGCAGCAAACACCTCATCTTTGCACTCGATACCGCTGTTGACAAAAACATTAATACATAGGAATCATTAAAATAAAAAGAACATACGATCTACCGCTTAAAGTGATAAATATCTAGTATAAGATGAACGATTGTGCTAATAGAACTTGCGAAGAGGTAGCTGCTAATAGAAAGACACTAGTAGAAAAGTAACAATGTATCGTTAGAGCAGAGATGTGTGCGGGCGGATAATGAGCCAACAATACTTCAAGGTTATGTTTTAACTAGTCACATCTCCGATCGTAGAATAGGAACGACAATTATTGATATTATGCTAAGTGCGAATTTTAAGTGTAGAACATAAATTCCTTGAAACTCAAAACACAATAATTCATAATAAAGTTATCTTTTTAAAACTCAAGAAAATTATAGAGATAACTTAAAAGTTAAAAAAAAAACATTAGCTTCAATCTTTCTATTTCAGTCCAATTGCAAACCCTAAATTAATTCTTTCAAATACAAAAACAAGTTTTCTCAAATAATGTGCTTTCTGATAAATTATATTTGAATAAATCGTTGCTTATCGGCAAGTTCGTGTTAAATAATAATTGGCTATCTGTATTCTGTGTTGGTTAACTCTGTAGTGTAGGATTAATTAACTCATGTCAAACGACGATAACCTGACAACTAGTCCTTCGGATTAATATTTACGTCAATGACTTGGAACGACAAAATATCGTATGTTGCGCATGACTATGATAAGAATGTGATACGCTCAGAAAAAGTTCATGTTTCTATTGACCTATGTAATTAAAATAGCCCGCCGATAAAAAATCATTACCTAGAATTTGTAACAACAAAGTGTGAAACTGAAACAAAGCTAGTATAAGAATACGTTTTCTTTGGATAAAGTTTGGTTACCTCGTCTGACGTCACAAAAAATGAAAACAAGCTGAAAAACATTTACGGCTAGACGAAAAAGGAGAGCGTTGCATCTACGGTGGATAATCGAAAGTGAATTCGAGAGGGAAGACATAATGGTCGCGTTAAAAGGCACGGGGGAGACACTAGGCGAGTAGTATATATGCGGCCTCGCTGAAAGGCCTCACCTCACACCCTTCCAAAAACCCCCAGATTTTCTTTGTGTTTGTTGGCCATTCACTGAGATATGAGTGAAATTGACTGCGCGCGCACTAGACCACGCGGTGTGGTAGATATCGATTGCCGGCTGGACTACGATCCAAGACCTGTTTACAAAGCTCAAGAGAAAGCTCTCCTAACTGTCACTTACTCGTACACGATTTAACGTTAACTGATTTCTATTGACTACTTTACTAGCCGTTTATCACATTATGGTATTTTGATTGGCAGATTTCCATCGCTCCATGTAAACTAGTGCTGACTTATCTCTACTCTCTACTCTAATATTTCTTTGTTAAATTTCAATTCTTGTTACCTTATCAAATTGTGGTTCACAGGCATGTCTTTACTCAAATTAAATCTTACAAAGATCCTAATGTTTATTTTGTATTTATAAGAAAAAAGCAGGTAGGTACAAGTAAACTTTCGATGCCGATCGCATTAGTTATCAATCTGTTGATAAATAGTAAAACACACGCGGTAAAAATAGACATAAGTATCAAATATTCGTTTTCTCTGAAGGTCGAGTATTAGAACAGCTGCTCGTTCGCGACCTTGGCCGTGAATCGTGATACCATTCAGCGGACGGCGCAATTTCAACAATTACACAGAAATGTTCGAGAGGGCACCGACGTGACATATTTTGTTATGACACAAACCTCAAAAGTTTTTTAATAAAACACATTGTAAAGTAAAGGGATAATTCAGAGAAATTTATAATTACTTTCTTGTTTTGTGACATTTATCTTAATAATATTGTCACCGTTACAAGCGACGATAAAGATACTAACTAAATTGAAATAAATTCTAAACAACAAACATAAATGCTTAGAAGTTCAGCGAGACTGTAATGTCTTTCACATTGACGAGTCACGAGGATCTTTAAAATACCACGCCAAATACACGTACGGTTTGCCTGTATAGTTGCGTTTTTTTGTTGCACAAATGTGCAGATTTTCACACTATTTATCTCAAGCTTACCTGACAGGCGTAAGATTTTCTATAGAACCAGCCATTTGATATAGTATCTGCCTGTATGAAAAAATCTTTTGCTGGTAAATAAATCGTATGTAATAGTATAATATTTTCGATACCTTAATTATTTAGCTATAAAATTGATAGATCGATAGATCTGCATTCAATTCTGTTTTTTATAAATCCCTTGTTATAAAGCTTTAGTTAAAAAATAAACGTAACTATTTTAATAGTGATTATTATTATTTATCATTATTGTATTAGCTGCTTAATAAGGAAAAGATGTTTCGTTACGACCAAGAAACATAAATGAAAGCATAACTCTAGTTTATATTATTAGTACCTGGGTAACCGAGTTTTGCTCGATGCTCTAGTAGATTTAAGAAACCTAACCAAGAGCATGTCAGGACATGTCTAAGGAGAGTTCCGTAACTATAAAAGCGTTAAAGGTTTTTTTTAAATTACTTCAAAAGTTACTGTCTAATTTCGTTCAAAATAATTTTCCTTAAGAGTTTTTAGCATGCTATCAGCATGGAAAATTACAAGTTTCTAAGTCTCATAGTTTAGAAATGCCAGGGGGGGGGACGAACTTACAAATAACTTTGGAGGCTAATTACTCGTAAATGGTTGACATTGTAAGAAAAACATGTATGAAAAAATATTTTTCATCCCCACTTCATATGTATGAGCCACCCCTAATATCCGAGATCTATAAACTACACAATTTATAACTATACCAAATTTTATCAATTTATACTCATAATTACAGAAGCTAGAAGCGCGGACAGACATACAGACGGGGTAAATACCCCGGTTTTACCGGTACCGGGGTTGAAACCCACCACAATCCGAATTTCCGAACAACGCAAAAATTAACCAAACTGCCAATTGGACTGACATATAGAGTCGAAATTTTTGACATTATATTGTTGCACGACGAAAGAAAAAACATATATAATTTAAAAATGCGCAGTTTCCAGGGATAAAACCTAGCTAGACCGATTTTTCTTCCTCAACACTCCCTGCATACTAAGTTTCATGGAAATACTTGCAGCCGTTGCCGAGATTACGATATATATACAAGATTGTCTAGTTTAAAGTATAAGATGTAGTTTTAATGCTAAAGTTTAATAAATTAAGTACAGTAAAATATATAACGATAAAGATTTTGCCATCATCATTAACAAATCAATTAGCAAAGTTATCAAAGACGAAATTAGTGTAAATTCTTGTCTATGATTGTTCGATAATAGTACAGGTTAAAGCCAGACCTGTAATCTCTTATCACATCATGATAAATATTTACGCATAAATCAAGGGCATTAGTGATAACAGAACACTTATAAAATATAGAGTGACTGATAATACGAAAATTTCGAAACCATTCCTGAAGATCATTGGTTAATTATTCAAGTATAATTAATACACATTTAGTATGTAATTTAAAAATGCTAGGAGTTTAATATGACAAAAATGAATTCAAGTAAGTACAAATTAGAAATAGTGTTACGAGTCCCAAAAGAATACGTAAATTCAAATGACAAAAACTGAAATATAAATAAATTAATATAATACTATAATATAAATTTATAATTAAGACTCACTAATACATAATTTAGATTTTTTTATTATTTCGACACAGAGACTGCTATAGACAGCCGACAAAGAAGCGGATCATGAAATAGACAATGATTTAGACAAAGCTGCTAAAGAAACCGTAGGTAAAATCATTTTGAACGCAACTGTTACATCGGATGATTTAATGGATGAGGCCGCGTTCGCGCGAGTTCGCGATCGGCGCGGGAGTCAAGGCCGCGGTGGCGCGGTTATATAACCGGCGGACGGCGGGGGAGACGCGCTCGCTATTTTAGCATACGTCAAAAACAAGACGCAACTCTCCACTCGGCTACACGGCTTGCAGTACATAACCTCATTCGGAATGATACGATTCTTCCACAACCTATTGTACAAATGCAATTGCATGAAGGCAAAGTATCCGATGAATATTAATTTAATGGAAATAAACTTTTAAACGAGTTGATTATGCACGAGAAGCATGTAACGATTTGTAAATAAAATATTATGAAGTGAAGTTTGTTTTTACATTTTAAAAATGAGGTAGAAAATTATTAAAATTAAAAGATAAGATTTTATTCACTCTAAAGAAATATTAAATTTGGGATTATGGAATGATTTTATCGACAGCTAATTATTCCTAATTTCTGAACCGATATCAACAAACACTGCACCACACATCACTTCACTGTCACTAGCACTGATGCTTACCATTTTGTTGATTCAAATCAAATCCGATCGTGGATGAGGCTGTAATCGTGTACGCCGGTACGGTTGGTGGTCGAAAAACAAACCGCTGATCGTAAATATTAGTTCCGTTCCGGGTGTCGTTCATAAGTCGTACGTCTGTGCCGAAGTCTGTGGCGCGAATGATACGAGCGATTCAGCGGCGGCGGCGCACTCGTGAGTCTTGTGACGTGACTCGCTGCACAGACGAGCGTCGTCCGATGATAAATTTTCGAGGGTTGCCGCCTCATTCGTCGACCACGCGTATAGATAACGAAGCCGATCCATCGGTGGTCGGTTCCGATCACGACCAATTTAGGGCGGTATCACTTCCAAACGAGTGATCCTTTTGCTTTTACGATATGCTGATAAAAACAAATATTTTTGATAAAAAATCATAACTGCCTACAATAACATCAATTAATACTTTTGAGATACTAATGTTTTAGATGGTAGGTGTATTAGAATTACATTACATAATATTTACAATTTGTTACGTGTATTGCATCTATTACAATATGATGGAAACTCATTATGAAACAAAACACAGTGTGAGTTCAGTTATTTTTGCAACTGCTAATTCTGAAAAGGCCACCGAACCTATAAAGTATTCGAAATGCGAGCGCATTATATAAATAGAAACATTCCTTAAGGTAATATACATATGGGTTTTGTTTCAATGGTATTGCCATTTTAATATTAGATTCATAAATCTGAAATAAGGCTTGGTTGTGATTATTTTTCTACATCCACTTAAGTCATGAATGGCGTGAAAAACGAACAATTTCGCGAACATCTCATAACATGTCTCTTGAGGGGTATAGTATAAGAGAACTTCAAACAAATTACTACTAAGCTGGAATGTTTAACAACATGGTTATGTAAGTACTTCAAAGGTAAAGCGTCCCTTTTAAACAATATCCAACCAATTATTCTTAATTGGATATAAGAAAAAAAGATTTTTTTATCACGGAAGTCCAAATTTCCCACACCAGGAAACTTTTAAACGACTTGACTTGCTAAAACCTGTTTCACGAATTTTTGAGGATTCAAAAAGCGGTTTTTGTCAGAAATCACATTATACGATATGTGAAATGAATTTAAACTTTTCAATGATAATGCTACGCTTTGATCAGTCATAATAGTCGAGCAGATTGGATATACGATACCTTTGGCTCAAGCCACGTTGTTCCACAATTTAGCCGCGTAATTCGAAACCGGACAATAATGGAGACTGCTGTGTACCGCAAATGAACGCCACCGTTTTATAATAACAGTAAATAAATGATAATTAAGGCTGTAGATATTTAAAGTCGAGATTTGCAAAGCCAAAATCTTACGAGGTTACTTGAAAAAATTCAAGCTCTGACAAACGTTAAGGATTGTTGCTAGTAATGCGCGTTTGACGATTTCAGAAATTACTAAAAATGTTCATCATTCATTACGCTTTTCTTTTGGAATTTGGATAATATGTATTTTTCTAATATCTTATCAACATACATATTATAAATGTGCACTCTATATTTAGCTTTCCCTGATTAAAGAACTACTATCAGCATTAGACACCCTGCAAAGATTGAAAAACATTGAAACTTTTGTATTTTATAAACTTAATATGCATAATGCACATAATAAAATGCCAATATCAGTGTGTTACTAACCAAACATTACGTCCTTATTACGTAAGAGTTTGCCAAACCACTCATCGCCGACCATATTAAACACAAGGAAAAATTTAATTTTGAAAAAAAAAAGCCTATTACTAACTTGCAGAAGACACGTGAAAAATAGTTTATTAGAAGCAGGACGAAGACTTATCACGTCAAGAAAAATATTTGAGCTACAGAGTAATTTTAAGATTACAGAAGAAATAGACCTGCGTTTTAGCTGGAGCTGGAATTAGCTACGCTGAAGATAAAATGTATATAATAGAAGCAGTTTCCAGTAACAAATTATAAGGTATCATTAATTAATAGCAGCTATGTCTACTATATAATATTGTTACATATACTATAGAGCATTAAATATTTATGAAACAAATATTATTACCTCACAGTTACACAAGCTAGAGTCTTATGGGTCGTTATTATTGTAATAAACAGGCCACCGGGGATATAGCAAGATAGATGGACTCTTGGGAATTGTATATATGTGTATATAATTGACCTATGATTCAGAAAGAAATAAAGAATCATTAATTTATAGATCCATATTTCTTAGTAGGTACGTAATACGTATATTTTATTGATGAAAACAAATCGATCCCAAAAG
The DNA here is from genome assembly GCA_963565745.1 of Phengaris arion. Taxonomy (NCBI): domain Eukaryota; kingdom Metazoa; phylum Arthropoda; class Insecta; order Lepidoptera; family Lycaenidae; genus Phengaris; species Phengaris arion. The sequence continues at coordinate 10,764,994 of OY751435.1, read as the reverse complement.
AAAATGAAGTATTTGAGAATAATTTTGTGGCAAAAATAAAGTGTTTATAATGTTGAATAATAAACGATTTGCCTCGTGAATTGCAATTGTACCATTAGGGCCGGCAATGGGTCGATGACCACCACACCCCCATTTCGCAGCGCCTGATGTAGTACGTGATTTAAACCACGTTCTATCAAAATTGCATCATTTCTAGACATAATCCATCGATGAATCATGATTTATGGGGTACTAAAATTAATCTCGCGAGCTGTAGCATATCCTGTACAAAGTTTAATAACGGATGAGTATTTCCATAGTTTTTCAAGTTACGTTTATATTACATCATATTTTGGTCAATCCAAGTTGATGAAACACATAGTCTAAAGTACACATTATGTTCATATTTTAAGTATATTCGACTTTTTAGTGATCTTTGCATATTGAATTTTTATTTTTCTCATTCTTCGTGCTCATATTTTTCAACAAACTAATAATAATTCTGTATAATCTCTACATGTTATTTAAAGTAAACCAATCATCGCGAATAAATATTGAATTATGTAGGTTGTGAAATTTCTGCGAATTTACTCGGCGCATATCGCAATACATTGCACGGTGCACATGCTATACATGCATCGCCATGCCGGATGAATTGTTTCGTCACATTAAGGACAGTATTTAATAAAGACTGGAATTACGTAATAACAGAGAGTTATTGATCCCATTTCAGTATTTAACCCATACTAAGGTGTAAATAATGTAATCCTTATTTTTTCCGTTTACCCATAAATTATAAGAACTAAGGATCTGAACCGAAGTACTAAGGATCTTGATGATAATTTAATTAATGATAAAGTGGCAACAATAAGTACTAAAACATCTCAAGAACAAATATTGTCCCAAATATTGTCTAAAACACATTACTTAGAGATACGGGCAATCATAATATGAGACGAGTGACAATAACAAGGGGGCTAGAATTTAATTCGGACGAGCATCAATCAGGAAGCTTTACAATAACGGCCTGTCAAACTAAATTACTTTGGAGTGAATATAGCAATTCAGAGATGTTTACGAGGAGTTTAAATTCCAACAATTACTTGTTCACACATCTCGATTCTGTTTACAACGGCCAAATACAGAGTTGATGTTGACGACAGTAAATGAATAATATTAGCTTCAATTAAACATGTGTTATCGGACTGTAGAAGTGAAGACTATAGTTGAATCGCGAAATAAACGAGGAAAATTCGAGAACATAAGCAGTGGAGAGCTTACGTGACCAACCGTACGAATTGATCCAGTATCGAATACGGGAACTCGCATTCCACGTAAGAACGAATAGAGACCGAAACGGTCCAGACCGGAAACGTTTATTCACTTATTCCGAATTCCGCTCGTGTAGCGACGATTCCTGGAAGATTTCTATAGTTTATTGATAAGTAAGACGCCACGATATAAATAATTGTAGTTTCTGATTCTTAAACCACTTGCGCAGATCTGGGTTAAAGTTAATCCTGGGTAAAATATAATGTTCATCAAGAACGAGAGAGGCTCTCGTTATTGAAAAGTACGGCCTTTAAGGTATATTTGTTCGATCTGTACAATAACTACTTCCTACAAATTTCTTTATGGTAGGTAATATTAATTTACACTTTGGATACTTTAGGAAACAACGACTCTAATAAATAACTATAGTTTTCGACCAAATAAATCTAACGATTCATTAAAATAATTATTGAGAAAAACAAATCTAATATTCATCAACATTAGATTTTTCATATTTCAATTCTGAACTTCTCGCACGGTTAAGCATATGCGATAATAATATACCTTGTGCAGTTTTACTACAATCGTCTACGTCATTTGGGTCTTTATTAGTTTTATCTACATTATCTATCTATACTAATATAATAAAAAGGAAAGATTTGTTTGTTTGTATATTTGTTTATTTTCATTTTAATTTTTGTCGTGGGAGAACCATGCTTCGGCATGAATGGGCCGGCTCCACCGGATAAATACCACAGCCTCACAAAAAACCGGCGTGAAATAACGCTTACGTTGTGTTTCGCAGAGTGAGTGAGATTACCAGAGGCCCAAAGGGTAAGGGTATTTTGAGACATCATCTATTTTAATAGTTTTTATAATATTTTAATACTATTTTAATAGTTGATGTTTCATAATACGATTCACTTAATGTGGCCATTTTAGACCTGCAGGAACCCAAGTGTGCAACACCAGAGGAGTTACAAGCGTAACTCCTCTGGTATTTCGAGTGTATATGGGTGTCGGTAATCGCTTATCATCATCGATCCGTCTGCTCGTTTCCTGTTTCAATTCTTAAAAAAAAAAGAATAGGCACAAAAGGTAATTACCTTCTGGACCAATTTTGATGAAATCTGACACAATTATTTCGGTGTCAACTCTAGGCTTGCGTCAACATGGCTGACATTCGCCGGTGCTCGAGCAGTCATTGGTAGAGTGTCACCCCCGTGCTTCTTGCGCCTTCGTTTGACTCGCCTATGCTTTATAGAAGCCAGTTGAAATGACCTACGTATTATTATTATTTTTTTATTTTTCTATTTATCAGTTACTATTACATCTACCCCATAAAGTAGACATACACAGCGCAGAGAATTTGTCTAGAATTTAGGAAACATTATTTTTTTAAATTTATTTATTCATAATTCATTGGATTCTGCTATTGACAAGTCTTTAACATGTATATTGTATGTACATTATACTCGTAACATGTGCCATCATAGTTGTAATAACGTTATTATCATGAAAATCAAACATTAAAATGAAAATGAACATTCTAAATGTAAATGTGAAAATAAAATAAAGAGTTCAGGTGAATTTAAACGACGCGACGTAATATACGTTCTAGCGAAAGTTCTCGCCGCAAACGGGACAATAACTGGAGTCCACCCACGCTCCCCAACATGGAACGAAAACTGCAATGTTCTAGATACTGTGCAGTCGGAACTCGAGTTGAACGACCTGCAAAGGGAGGTTGCATTCGTCCGAAGTCACAACCAACTTTAAAAGTACGTGTCTTTATTACGTTTTCATGCAAGTTCTTGGTAATATAATGTCTTTATAATCAATTACGGATACTTCAGGCATATGATCCACTGCTTATGTAAAGACATTTAGGTAGAAAAATAATTGTCACACTCAAACTAAAAAATAATCTCATGTATGGGTGACTCTCCGCAAAATAAAAAACTAGCCCATATAAAGAAAAATTTTTCTTTCGAGTTTGATGACTATTTCTCTACTTAAACGTCTTTACAAAAGCAGTAGATCATATGCCTGAAGTATCCATATATATCCATTATATAAGTTCAGATCTCGCAAATTACATTATTTAAAACTTTTACACAGCTCCTGCGATGGAATAGTAAATATACGATGTGCCAAGTCTTCATTTTACGACAAATATTGACAAGGAATCGTATCCGCCAATACAAACGACAATTGTGTAGCAAAGCTACATACATTCTGTTATGTTAAAATTACATGTCGGCGCTACTAGCGTCATCTATTACCTTTATGGTTAGTCATTTTAGAAGCTTAAGCGCCATCTATCGGCGCACGTCTTTACTATAACGGCATAGCCTTACTCTAATGATTAGATTATTGTATCGATTTTCTTTTGTTTTAAATCTTAGAAATAAAACATTGCAACTTAATAAACTAATTATAATACAGTAGAATTGCAGTATTATATAACGTATAACATTGGTTATTAATATGATATATTTTTAATTTGCTTGAAAGATGTTAAAAAAAGAAGAGGCAGTATATAAGGCACTTCGCCGAATGAAGTTTCCTTGAGTTTTGCCGGGGAGTTCAATGGGTGACGTTATGGAATTTGTTCTGAATTCTGATGAATCTCGGTTCTTAATATTGTGTAATATTGGTAGAATATTAACCATTAAATATGACTCATGGACTGTACTGACTATATATTTGGACTTTTACTAGATTTTAGACTTGACGATATAGGAATACGGTGATGAAAATTGAACGCCTTTTTAACTTGACACTGGCAAATGGTTATAGGCCGATGCCATATACAGAGTATTGGAAGCTAGGTGGAAAGCTTTAAGGAGATGATAGTACAGACCAGTCTGAACATTTTAAGCCATATTTATCTTAAGCGAAGTTGGATTGTTTTTTTTTTACGATTTTTTTAAACTTTTTTTCAAAATTACCCAAATTTTAACATTTCATTGCAAATTTTTGGTAAATGTTATGTTAAATGATTTTTTATTTATTTTATTTCGTTAAAGAAATGTGCAACAGATATTAAACGACAAGTTTTAAGTATCTGTGACTTTAGCTTAAGTTTTTAGAGCCATTTGAAGTTGATAAAAAATAATAAAAATTTGCAAATCTGTTTTTTGACCTTATTTTTAAAAAAATCGAGTTTCTTTTTTCGTTTAGACCTTTTTAAAAACATGCTTAGTCATCAAAAACCAAATTGAGGGAGAAAATTCTAATTTTGGAGCAGACTAATCAAAACATTATTTATGCTAAATTTGGATGTTTTAAATAATTTTAATCATCATTGTGCACATGCAAGATATGAAAATCGAACTGAGGTTACATTAAATTTGATAGAGAGGGTATCACGAATTTCCATAACCTTCATGAATGGGCCGACAAGGACCGCAATCCACACTGGAAGAAACAAGTGTCCTTCCAGAGAAAATTCTCTGTGAATATCTGGGTAGCAGTAATAGGCAGAACCTTGATTGGGCCCAACATCTTCCCAGATAATTTAAACGGCGAAAATTATTTGCAATTTCTGCAAAACGAATTACCGACACTGATCGAAATAAATACCAGGCAAGAACTTATCGATAGGATAAATGCCGCATTTGCAAAAATGAAGGACGAGATGAAGTTAAAAATAACCACAACTGAAGTCAGAAAACGTGCTCGAATTTGTATCCGAAATCGCGGCGGACATTTTGAACATGAATAATAAATGATTAATTTAAATAAAAAAATGGTTTTTATTTCTTAAATGTGCACAATAATGACTAAAACTTTATATTTATTATTTAACTATTAACTTAAAATTATGCAAAACATCCAAATTTAGCATAAATAATGTTTTGATTAGTCTGCCCCAAAATTAGAATTTTCTCCCTCAATTTGGTTTTTGGGTCCTTATTTCAATAATTTGTAAGATATCTCCTTGAATGATACCTCAAAATAAAGAGCGATGACTAAGCATGTTTTTAAAAAGGTCTGAACGAAAAAATAAACTCGAGTTTTTTTAAATAAGGCCAAAAAAACAGATTTGCAAATTTTTATTATTTATTTATCAACTTCAAATGGCTCTAAAAACTTAAGCTACACTCACAGATGCTTAAAAACTTGTCTTTTGATATCTGTTGTACATTTCTTTAACGAAATAAAATAAATAAAAAATCATTTAACTTAACATTTACCAAAAATTTGCAATTAAATGTTAAAATTTGAGTAATTTAGAAAAAAAGTTTTAAAAAATCGTAAAAAAAAAACAATCCAACTTTGCCTAAGACAAATATGGCTTAAAATGTTCAGACTGGTCTGTACTATCATCTCCTTAAAGCTTTGCACCTAGCTTCCAATCACCCTATATAAATAAAAAAAAATGATGTTTCCCTTTTTCCATAAATATTCTTATTGGATAAAAATCAACATGTAATGGTGTAACTTTATTTCTTCACCCCTTTTTACGGTGAGTTCTAATATGTGTTGTGAAGTTTTACTGAATAAATCACGCTTGTAACATATCACTTATTAGTTTACATGTAAATAATCAGATTGTAAAATCAGTTGTCAAAGTTGATTAGCCGAACACGTGCACCTTTTAAATTTCATAATGTTTGATTTTGCAATGTTATTTTAGGCTGATTGTATGCATAATTCAACTGTTCTTCATATCCTTTTTTATTTGCTTACCCTCTTTATTATGTCCGTGCCGTGATTTTGATCGTTTGGTGTTAAGATCACGGCCGCTGTGGGATCACACCTTTACACGCTGGTATGGATTTTTTCCAGGGAGCTACAGTACGAGTACAACGTACCGCTAACTATTAGATCCTTACATATGAAATTGGCGTTTTGTCGTACTGGCCACTTTGAATCTCAAATATATCTTCTTGGGTTAGGATTTCCAATTTCAAATTTATACCGCTATTTACTCATGCATTTTTGTTTCGAAACCCGTAATTCATTTGTTTTTTTCTCTTTTGGTTTTTTCTTTGCGTCACTCTATTTACAAAATGGAAAACTTGAAATATCGTATTATTTTCGAGTACGAGTTCCACCGTGGCACCAGTGCTGCAGAAACGGCTCGAAGGATTAATTATGTGTATGGCGGCGGTGTCGCTAAAGAAAACACAATGCGTTTTTGGTTCCAACGTTTTCGTTCTGGAAATTTCGACCTGCAGAACAAGCGCCGTGGACGGCCGGTGACCAAAGTTGATAATGAAGAATTGAAGGCTATTGTGGAAGCGGATCCATCGCAAACCACGTCCGACTTAGCTGCTGCGGTGTTAGTGATAAAACTGTTTTAATCCACTTGAACCAAATTGGGAAGGTGATAAAGCTTGAGGTACCCACCTTGGGTACCTCGTGAATTGAGTGCAGCAAACCGACAAACGCGCGTCGACTGCTGCGTTACATTACTCAACCGGCCCAATAATGCAGGGATTTTAAATTGAATCAATACCTGTGATGAAAAGTGGATTCTGTACGATAATCGGAAACGCTCATCGCAAAGGCTGAACCCTGGCGAACCAGCCAAAGCCTGTCCCAAGCGAAAATTGACTCAAAAAAAGTTACTTGTGAGCGTTCGGTGGACTAGTGCCGGTGTCGTTCACTATAGCTTTGTTAAATCTGGCCAGACGATTATGGCAGATGTCTATTGCCAGCAACTGCAAATCATGATGGAAAAGCTAGCTGCTAAACAACCGAGGTTGGTCATTCGTTCTAGGCCACTGCTGCTTCAACAACAACGCTAGACCACACACTGCACAACAGACGGCTACCAAATTAGATAAGCTTCAATTGGAATGTCTTAAGACATCCACCGTACTCTCCGGACCTTGTTTCAACAGATTACCATTTTTTTCGAAATTTGGATAACTTCTTGCACAGGAAAAAATTCAACTCCGATGGGGCAGTCCAAAGCGCCTTCAAAGATTTTATTGATTCCTGTCCGAATGGTTTTCATAGTAAAGGAATCAATGAATTGAATGAACCTATGAGATGGCAAAAGTGCATAGATAGCAATGGTATATTTATAACTGCTGTGTAAATGTATTTTTCGGAAATAAAGCATTTTGTATTTTTTTGGTATATACTTTGATTACATAAATATTATATTATGTTTAAAAAATAACGACTATATGTTCCTCCTTTACAAAACGCCAATTTCATATGTCATGACCCAATATATTCTGGGATACATCGCTCCGCTGACTACGTTCCGAATTCATCGCACCACTTGACCTGGACTTGCACTTGCCTTGGGAACGCAACTCTAGTGTCCTGTGCTCCGGACTGAAGACTATCTGGCCTCCGTCCCAGTCGCCCACCGCCTCTGGGCGATGTACGTCGTGGCGGGTTTCCTGGCCAGAACACCGAACCTGGAAGCGCCACCGGAAGTTGGACTCCTCGCGCCACGTGCTATCTACACCTCCCGAACCAGCTCAGTGCTTGTGTGGCCCCCTCCGATCCCCAAAGACACTAGAGGCTAAACCAGATCTTACGTCCTTCTGCCCACGACCCTCTTCTAGACATTTTTAATTTAATATATAATAAATCTTGTTGCGTTGGTAAATTTGCGTTTTATTAAATACTAGCTTTTGCCCGCAGCTTCGCTCGCGTGGAAGAGTGTTTGTGGCAAAAAACTTCTATAACAAAATATACCTGCAATATAGTAATAGCACAGAGTAAAATATATATCCCCTAGATAAGGATTAATATTGTATGCGTCAAAATAGCTTTTGAAAATACCTTCAACAATAATTATCGTCATAAATCAAACAATTTCCACATACCTTAACTAATTATTATCGACCTAAATTTTCCTAAGGAACAACTCTGTCAGTAAACGTAAACAGCATGAAAATACTTTCAGTAGTTTTTGAGATAATCGCGAACATGCAGACAGACAGACTCAGCGGGGGAGTTAAATTCATAATAAATTTTAGAGAAAAGTGGAAAGTGTGCGTATTAACCCACCCACGCTAGTCGACACGACCTTAGGCTGGGACTATATTGTCCGGAATCCGGTAGGCCGGGAAAAATTCAGAGCATTGAAAACCGAACTCTGCGCTAATAAGCTAAAAATCTAAGTGTTGAGTGTCAAACTGTCATCATATATGACATTGACATTTGACTCGACACTCGTGTGTTCGATTTCCAGCTCTATTGTATTAATGCAGAGTTTTTTTGCGTTCTGAATTTTCTCCGGCCTTCCGGATTCCAGACAATATTGTCCCAGCCTAAGGTCGTGTTGACTAGCGTGGGTGGGTCAATACGCACACTTTTCTCTAAAATTTATTATGAATTTAACTCCCCCGCTGAGTCTGTCTGTTTGCATGTTCGCGATAATGTCTAAAACTACTTATCTCTTTAACCTTTCAAAAAGTGTGCCTTATTTCTCATTTAACGAAAGCATCAACCAAGGAAGTATTTTTCAAAATTCAACCCCCCAAGGTGGTGAAATAGGTGATAAAAGTTTGTTAATTTTTTTTTATTCCATGGACATATTCGCACGAAATTTCGTATCAATTGAGTATTATATCAATCAAAGGGAATAATCAATCAGTTACGTATTTTAGCGATTTTCAATATTCAACCCGTAAGAAAGTAAAATAGGGGATGAAAGTTTTAAATTATTATATGCAGGCGAAGCCGCGGGCAAATGCTATTTATATTTTCTACAGGCACTATCAAACTTTAGAACTTTTCTCTAGAACTCTATTGAGTTCATCTCTCATCGTTTCTCAAAAACGATTTCGTTCGTTCGTTTTTTTTTGGATTTAATTTGCAAAGCTACCACTAATAATACTACCACAGAATAAAATGTAATATAGCCTACACACATTAGCCCTTTACAATCTCGGTAAGTCACAAAGAAACAAACTTTCCCTCATTATAATATTAGTATAGTTCAGATGTTAGCCGCGACTTCGTACGCGACAAAGAAATCTTTGGAGAACCGTACTTTCTCCTACGATAAAAAGTAGATTATGTGTTAATCCAGAGGCTAAACTACTACAATATCAAATTTCATTAAAATCCGTTTAGCTGTTATTACGTGAAAGAGTAACGAACATTTACAGAACAAAGTTTTATGTATGAACATAAAACTTTCGCGTTTATAATAAGTAAGGAAATGTTCATCGTCGTGTTTTAATGATTTTTAAAATCTCTGGAATAGGAAAACGTTAGTAGGTATTAGGCGTATAGACTTTGATTTTAAAAATATTTGGGATTGTGGTCACCCATCCTAGTTGTATCCATAACCGGGGTTGCTAAACATGAGTTAGCACTACGGCCATTATAGAACTTCTCACTTATTACTCCTGGTATTAATATACATCAACGATTAATACCTACGTAAAGTTTCAGCCTGTTCAACTAATCAGTATTCTATAGCATTTTATATGTTATATTCTTTAGGCTAACATAACTTTTATATTTATGAACAGATTGAAACAAATATTAGATTTTTACTGGAGCAAACCAATACGCATTAGTGAAAACTTCATTAAAAAAAAAAAAAGCCGTTGACTTCGCGCTGATGAGCAAAATCAAATATCGGGGGAACCGTACATTTTTCCGCAACAAAAAGTAGCCTACGTGTTAGTCCAGAGTCTAAACTACTACCATACTAAATTTCATCAATATTCGTTCAGTATATTCTGAGATTTGCGCGTACAAACGTACGCGCTTGATAAACATACAAAAATTCTAAAAATCATTATTTTGGGTTCCATACGGTTCATAAAGCCCTGTTGGGTTGACCCTGAAGTTGGCCAGTTACAAATTTATTATATGTATAGATATAGTATATATAGACCCGTAACAATTGAGTCTGAATATGATATTGATAAACAGAAACAGAACCGGTCTCTTAACACTTGGCCAGTTGTCAGTTAGAATACTCTGCGAGGTATACAATTTAAACGAAAGAGGAAAACAGTAATGTTCATTGACTAATATTACTGAGTAATTGGAGAAGACAATGGATAATGATAATGTTGCTGTCATTGTAACAAAACTTTTCAAGCTAGAAACATATTTTCTGTTACTGTTTCACCGGTACACATTTCACATTTGTATAAAGAATTTTGCTGTCTGAATGGTGGTAAAGTTGAGTTTTTTGTGCGTGTGAAAACGTGGGATAGTTAAAAGCTAAATTGAACCTTTAAATTCTCAAGTGTTCTAATTATATACTAATCTAGAGGCGTAAAACATAGTATAGTTTATCGTCGCATAATTGCATTGACCTACATTACAGCATATGTAACGCACGATTTGGACCAGGTGTGTGTACTAGTCATGGCCTAGGGTCATGGATAGAGAGCGGATCAGATATATGTAAGCTGTATTAATATAAAAACTATTACAATAATATTAAACAAAATTTAAAAAAAAAAGTAACCCCCGAATCGTCAAGCAACAAACGAGTTGATAATGATGGATTATAGCTAAGAACACTCTCGCTCATGTCAGCTCGTTCACGGGAGCTACGATGCCACGGACAGACAGACATACAGACAGACACGACAAACTTATAACACTACTCTTTTTGCGTCGGGGGTTAAAAATACCAATAGAAATGAAAAATACGGGACTTTCATAAGAGCAAATGTAGAGTAGGTACAAACAAGTTTATAAATTATAAACTTGATTTTATTGTACCATCACCTACCTATTTCGATTTTCGTAGACCTTTTACTGCCTTAAGCAGCACTTTCTTCATACACGCCCTGTTTATAAGTTCTTACATTATTTCTCATTGTCCTTTCCTTATAATATAAAACGAATGTATGTTACATTTTCTAGTAATTACATTCTCTTATCGTCGCTCACAGATCGATTTTTACAGATTTTTATCGTAACCGATAAAATATTATGGATTTTTATAAATAGCTTTTTTGGCCTAGGATACTTTTAGGAAATACAACTGTCGCTTATATTTTTGTTGGTTAAATTATTTTTTAAACGAACTATTCATATCGATTATGGTATTGTTGACACGGTGCGATAAAGACGATAAGGATGGATAGCGGAAACCAAGATAAGGCTGCTGCATGGGCAATATCGGTATACGATTTGTCTCGCACATGAGAGACAAACTTGTTGGAAAACGTGACGGCACTTTTATAAAAGATATACTCCGCGTTATAAATAAATTGTTACGACTTACGTCTAAGGTTAAATCGGCTAGAGGGTGCTATATATTTTTTTAACTTGCTTAACATGACGAGCAGTTGTTCATTCTGTCTATATTTTATGCAGCCATTATATAACTTTTCAATTATTGTCCATACATCAGTTACCACCTAGGTAGCTAGCTAGGTTACCTACTGCTGACTACTTCTTACATTTTATGATTTATAACCAACCTTATAAATCATTAAATGTAAATGTAAGTGAAAATTGTTAGTGAAGCTAACGACAAGCTTAGCAGCCACATCACCGATAACCCACAGCTGTTAAGTTCCAGTGCAACAGATGACATACAACATGTCGCCAGTCAACAGCGATAAGGTAATCTATAGTACACGAACTTTAAGTAACAATAATTGTGGATTGGAATCAAATTGTATTCCTTTATAGGCTTCCTATATGTGTCTAATGTCTATACCGTGGAGGAAGTAAAAAGAGGACCCGTTGTAATGAGATTTCAGTATGACAAAAAGCGGGGTGAGGGTCAGACTCCGCCTACTTCAGTTGCTATCGACCTTACTACGTAGTTTTGCTATTTCACACTAGATAGGACTAAACGCAAGATTAAATATTGGTCGACAGGGGCGTAGCTATTATAAGGGCGGGTATCACAATGGGGATTCTGTTCTTTTTCCGAATAAAAAGTAGCCTATATTTTAATGCGGAGCCTAAACTACTACCATACCAAATTTCATCGAAATACGTTCAGTAGTATTTGCGTGAAAGAGTAACAAACATACATCCATCCACACATTCATCCATCCATCCATCCTCACTAACTTTCACATTTGGTAGGATGTAGTGTTCATATACAATTGGGAATGCAATACCTAGTTAAAATTAAGTATATTTATTATGTGTATGTAAGTAACAATGTTATTTTTCTTGATAAATTAAATAAATAATAGTTAAATAAATTACTTTCCATTCACGAAACAATATGGGTTTTCGTAAAAAGCGTAGGCAAAATTAATCAAAATACGTTCCTACTTTTGTGGATTTTATACTCGACGATAGATGGCGTTTAATAAATGAAAAACTAAATATTACTTTACAACTGAAAAGTCTAGGAAATACTGTAAAGAAAACTTGAGTACCTATGTATGATGATTAAAATAATATATTAATATTGAAATCTAACTATCTATATTTTTAATCCCCGTGTTCAAATGTTAAATCCATCTATTGACAAGTAAAATAATTTCTAATATAACCGACGCTAAGAGGTTTTCTAGAACAATTATAATAAATTTAGTTTTTAATTACTTGCTCATGAGATTTCATGCTTTCCATAGCACCAGAACGACTATCCGAGTAATTTTTACAATATATTATTAGTATATATAGAAACTAGGAAAAGTACAAAAAGTTATCGTTATCACAGTGCACACTACGAACACAGACAGTACACTGATTTAGGCCACGCCCATTGTGATGACGTTGGGCCCGACTTAAAATCACAGTGCACAGTTGCTTATGCCGTCTCCTCTTTTCATCAGCTCCATGGTCTATACCTACAGTATACTTTAAATTTCAATATTCTTTTGATTGGGTATGCGACTGTGGCAACGCTTGTAAAATAAGGAAAACAATGTTAATAATAACCAAGTCATAGGAGGATGTTGACTTTGCTGAACTTGTATTTCAGGATTACCTAGGCAACAACTCCACAACACAAACATAAACAAATGTATAATAAACGAAAGTGTGTGCGTTTCCATAGCGACTACCCACTGTAAAGTGTAATATGACTATAGTAACGTTATAGGATGTATTAAAACGACTCTTTCTGTTTAAAAACATTCACAAAATAAGTTTTATCAGTTGTTTATGTGAGCAGGATTGCTAGAGTTAAAGAATTACATCAAGGTTATCAAATCACAGGTTGAAGTCGGAGGAAATATACCTACAACTGAGTACTGGCATTATATTGATAACATAATTACAAATTGTATTTATTCTTCAGTTTTATCGAGACAGTGGAAATGCAATCCATTTTTAAGAATAATATATTATTATTATATATACATATATATATATATATATATATATATATATATATATATATATATATATATACATATATATATATATATATATATATATATATATATATATATATATATATTTTCCGGCTAAATAAAATAAAACTAATTTAAAATAAAATCTATTTGTATGATGTTCAAAGACGAGCAAATAAGACAAGGAAATCTTACGATGAGAATAATATGATAATCTTCAACGTATTTGATTCCTACAGCTTAGTTAGCTAAGTAATAGCCAAATTATTTTTATTATCCTTGTGGTTGTAACAACTACAAATATCGGGAAAATACAGTTACGACTTACGAGTCATTACAACTTTCCCGTAATAATGGATAGTTCATGACTCATATTTTAGTTTGTTACTCGTCAAAATAGCGTGCATCCATATATTACGTCACAGCGCAAGGTGGAGGGTGGGTCATACTAAATGTGTCAGTACATGCTAAGTACGGGTTCATTGATACTAAAAAAGCGTGACATGGAGGGGGTTCAAAAAGTCGAAGTGTTGCGTGACGTAATATGAGGACGCCTCATTGTGGTTATGACATTATTTGGTGGTTTTGACCACAACATCGGGCTAATGTCTTTCTTATTCACATAATTTCTAGTTGAAATAATATTTGTCAATGTGGGTATGAATACGGAATATTTCCTTGTTATATCCAAAGCGAGTGCACTAGTTGTCTGTACAGTGCGTTACGCGCGGGGTAAAAGATAATAACTTTCCTTAGGATGGGTAAAACAATAGTAAATTAAATATACTTGTAGCGGATTTCACTTGGCAACATCGCTTCTCCTTTCGTTTCAGAATTATGCTGGACTCATAGAACGTGTGCGGGACAAAAATTTGACCACAACAATGATTAGCACATCGGCATCGTATGTTGAATTCCCACAGTAATCGCTGCTATGTTATAGACTAAGATTTCAATGACTTGTTCTATTTAGAATTAATTGCCTTTTTTAATCACAATTTTTAATTAAAATTATAACGAGTAGCAAAACATCTTAAACCCTTTCAGTTTCATACAATTTAAAACATACTGCTGCAGACACTAGACAGTACGTTGCTAATCACCGGGAGTTTAGTATTAGAACTTTTTAGTCACCTGAGTCCAGTACCGTTGCCAATGTGCGTATGCAATCCCAACTTGCGGCCAAATAGCTGACCTTGACACATAACAAATATTGTTTACATCGAGCTAGTATCGTAGCTGAACAAACTATAATTCCATAACAATTACCTATAGAGCATGCACAATTCAATATGTTATCGAATTATGGAAACCACACCAGCTATAGCAATATGTTTTAAATATTATGAAGTTACAATCTAATTTATAATGGAAGGTGAAAAAATCCGTGCTTGGAGCAAGATTGATGAAGCTATTTGAAAACATTAATGTCTTTGAAAGTAGCCTTCAAATTAGAGACCGACGCGCGAGACGGAGATTAATTTTAAATTATTCATAATTCAATAAAGTAATAAATAATACAATAAAGTAATAAAAGTCCACGATCAAATAAAGTTTTTTTTTTATGGAATATAACTATTGACTGCGGTAGTAAATAAGTAGATGGGCAGCGTAATGCAGTTACTTTTATGATCATGCATTGTAACTGAACCTTATAAATAATTTTATGTCGTGAATCCTAAAACAACAGAGACCCATCTCAGTCACTGTGGTGAAAATGAAAGCAATAAAACTGAGGCGAAATGGTCCATGGCGGGTCTGAAATGGATAGCCAACGGACAAATTGTAACAAACGAAACGCGCATTCAAGAAATTAGGATTTCTCTCTTTTCTGCCCAATCTCCACGAGGACCCGAGACATTGCATTTTACGAGGCAAATCGTTGGCGTAGATGCCACTTGATTGAGTCAAGTATTTTATTTTTCGAAGATAAGTACCTCTTGAATGACCTTGTGATGATAGGTATATAAGTGTTATTTCATTCATATTTATTACAGGAATTCCTTCTACGGCGAAGCCAAAAGGAAGGTAAATGATTTTTGCAGTATAAGTATGTATGTATGTTCCACCGTAGCGCTTAAACAACTGACCTGATTTTAATAAATTATGGTGTCAATAGATTCGTTATAATAGCCCGAGTAACATAGGCCATATAGTTTATCTACTTAGTCGGGTAGGTAATAGTTTTTTATAAAAATGGTTCATATCTCCTTGTAAGTTTATTATCATTTTCATTTACGTTAAGTTAAAAAATCGTATCACAATTAATATAGTCACGAATAGCCAATTCTCGCTTTATAAGGATCTTATAATATATTATATTAAATGTGGATTTATGCCGAGAATGGACCAAACAAGCCGAGACATTAAGAATGACAAAATTCTTCCTTACTACTTGAATAGAAGTTGAATTTGAAACTAATTTTTTTCTTTAGTATTCATAATTATGTAAGAAATCAGAATATTGGCAGTAGTACAACTAGAATCAGTAGATACTTATTCTATTTTTAAGAGTAGGTACGTGTTTTGTTGACAATTGAATTGCTTGTATGGCTACAGAATTATTTTATTATTCTGTCAAGAAGGGAGAATTTCTATGTTTTAAATTCATTGATAATTTCCTTCACAGGAGCATTTATAGATAATATAATTTCATGAAGACAACGGCTTGTGCAAATTGATATTAAAAGATATTGCCATGACCTAAATATGACGTGAGGAGTGAGAAACGTTAAAACGTAATAAGCTTACTATCTTTTCATTCCATTGAATAACTTTCCAAGCTATTGCAAGTTATGCAATAGTGTAAGCGCGTCACTTGTTTCATTCCATTGAATAACTTTCCAAGCTATTGCCAGTTATGCAATAGTGTAAGCGCGTCACTTGTTTCATTCCATTGAATAACTTTCCAAGCTATTGCAAGTTATGCAATAGTGTAAGCGCGTCACTTGTTTCATTCCATTGAATAACTTTCCAAGCTATTGCCAGTTATGCAATAGTGCAAGCGCGTCACATGTTTTCTTTCATGTAACCGTTATCAATTTTATTGTTACTGTTTATGTCTTTATTATTTTAATTGCTTGTATTTTAGCCTCGTCAATTCGCTCTATCTTTATAGCTTCTAGAACGTTATTGTGTCACAAAAGCGGTAAACCATATAATACAAACTCAAATAATAATCTGAAACTTTACTTACCTCGCATTGTCCTCTTAATAAAATGTACAATTTACGAATTCCAATAATTTCATTAGCTAAAATGTCAGAAACGTCATGATAGAAATATGTATAGCCATTACTATCCCGTCCCTTAATCTAGCCCTACCTTATGACGTAGTTGACGCAGACCACGCTGACCGGCTTCTGTTGTTTGTCGGTGATGACGGTGGCCTGGGTTTGGACCCAGGCGTAGCCACCTGTCTTGGCCAGGAAGCGGTACTGCCCAGTCTCGCATTGCCCCTTGGAGAACACTGTAACAGAATTGAAGATCAATATTTGCTCGAGCAGACTGCAAAATCAATAGTAGACAGACCAAATGACTGGGGCATTAGACAGTAAATATATTATTGATTTCATTTTGAACAACGATATTCACAATTATGAATGCAATAACAATTATTTAATCATAACACGAGTAAATGATAATAATTAATAACCCAATGAAAACTTGAAAAATACTGAAGTCAGTAAATTTAGGTCGAGTAAAATAGAAAGCGTGTTACAAGTTTTCAAAGCTCCCTCACTAAAGCCCCTCTAAAAGATAAAGGCTTATAACAAAGAAGTACTATAATTTTAAATTAAAACAGAATATTGTTTTAAATTTCCCTCTCGAACTTTTAGTCCTAACTCCACAAACATTATTTACAATTTATCGTTTTATATAGACGCGACTTCTCATAATAAAATCGTGGAAAGTAAAAGCTTTTTGCTCTGTTACTTTTAACAGAAAAATGTTATGATATAGATTTTGTTACAAAAGGGTTCAATATCGGATTACTGGATTGACTGGCGTAAGGTAAATTCAAGACTAATAACAGAAGCGAATGAATAAGTGACTAGTCGCGTGACTAGTTCCTGTGATAATATGCACTACTGTAGGAACAATCGAATTAAGTAAGCACCGGTTTTCTCCCATACGCAGTGCAATGGCAAATTTATTGCACGAACTTCCAACCGAGAATAAGGTGTATGGAGTATGGACTTCGATCTTTCACCGGCAAATACTTCGTGAAATAAGAATAGGCGATTACGTAGGTCAGTATGTGCAGCTGAAAGCTGTTTAACTGCTAGGTCATTTAGCGCTGCACCCAGCCTACAATAATTGAGTTCACTGACGACTTATAAAAGTAACATTTTATTGGTTGTACTAAAACCTTAAGACTTTATAAACAAAGGCTAGGCTAGGTAGGTACGCTCTTAAGTTTTCGACTTGACGATTTTTGTTAGCGTTGAATAATTTACTCGTATTGTAACTAATAGATTGCATTGACAACACACGTTTTTTATCAGAGAAAGGCTGAAGGTATGAGACCTTCGGTCTATTTCTTTGCATCAGACATGAAGTTGCGGTTAACCAAGCCAGTGGTTACCCGCAGTGGAATACTCTATGATAGCATAAGTTAAATCTAGAGACGTGATGACTTGTAAGTTGTAACTTGTATAGCTAACATGGAGCTTGTAGATATTGTAGGTACTAAGTTTCTTAAAGTACTAAAACATTTCGTATTCGAAATTCAATCTATTTTGTCTGAAACAAATGATTACAGTCGAAATTACAAGATTTTCCGCTAGTATTTTTCCCAACGACGCGACGGTTGGAAGATCGGGACACAATTACATTTCTACCCTACATGCAAAGTTTGCCTAAAGATATCCTCCTGAAATAGACAGTGCCTAACCATGGGTATGCCGTATCCCTTACAAATTACATATGGACATTGGACATGAGGAATAAAGATAACACTTTGCGATGTCGGTTTTCGGGCAGTTAAGAGCTCACTTGGCAGAATATCAAACGTTTTCCAGGTAACACTTGTTACAGTAAAGTAATTCTGTAACATCTTTACATATGCACAATGAAGATATACACTCTGAAATACGCAGGTAACTCATTATTTTTTCCATGCTCATTTCATACGAAATATCATGCAAATAAGTCCAAGGAATAAAAAGTTTCATACAAACTTTTATCGTCTATTTTACCTCTTTGGAGGTTGATTTTTGAAAAATCCTTCATTAGTCGTCATATCATATGAGAAAAACGTGTGCAACATTTCAAATTTCTAGCCTTAAGGGTTTGGCCTGTGCGTTGATATATCAGTCAATCAGCTTTGCCTTTTATATATACTAATATATAATAAATGAAGTGGCCTGGTTATTGTAGTAAGTTGTAATATTGAATGCACCTTCAAAGGTATATCGTTATCAATATCTAAGCTGCCGGTGTCACTTTAAACAACTAGTTCTGATAACGAGAGAGGTGAGAAATATCTATAGCTATGGTTACATCTATCAGGTCCGCTGAGAAATATCAAAAGTATATGCCGACTCGCAAAAAACGCACAGTCATCAGAAAGGGATTTCAGCAATTTTGCAAACAAAGCTGTTTAAAAAAACAGAAATAATACCTATACTTTAATGAAATAGGTGAGATCCCTTCATAATAGATAAAACCTATGATAGGGAACACGCTTGGATGCACATTTCACTATGCACATAGACCTAATTCGAATAAATATTTATAAACATAGTTAAATTAGACAAATCTCATTGTCTCATCAACCGTCAGGCAGAGGTTTTCGGACGAAAAGACAGAAATCCGTGAATTGTATTGTACTTCTGCCGCTAATTTGTCAACAGTGTCGTTAATTATATTCAAGCTTTGCCAAATATCTTTATTCATAAATATCCCAATACCAATATAAACACACACAAGTCACTACAATGTCGTAAATTACGAATTTCATCTTTAGTAACATGGTAGACTCATCAAAAATGTCAATAAACATTTTTCGCTTGGTAGGCTACCCTAATTGGCAGTTGAGGGTGGAAAAATGTATGCAACTTACAAAAACAATTTTTTTAAGTTCCCGGTACCATCAGCATTTTTATTATATATTATAGAATGATCCAATCTCCCTTAACTGGGGAGAATTGACCTTTTTGAAGTGGCCTTCGCCACTGAGAACTTTGCAAATAAAAATTTGATAATCTGAGATACGAGAAATTCACGGCATAAAAGATTAGGATGTTAAAATCTCTAACGTGACTAGTTTTTACCGGTAAAGCGTGGTGTTTAAGCCCAACCGACATCTTTTCAAATTGTCAGCCTTGGCCCTTGACATTCTCGTTGGGCTGGACCCTAAAAAGGGATAAGGTTGATTTGAATAAGCCTATTTAAACACGAGAATGCGTCGCCGGCGACCATTGAGCACGTATTTTATTGAGATTAGGTAGACTCTAAAATCTAAATAATGAATGTTCTCGGGGACGACGCTAAAAAACCGATTTCGGTCATTCGGTCTTAATATTAATGGAACGATTTGGTTGCATTTAAAATTTAAACGTACACACGTAAAGGAAAGGTTAAGCTGTGTGTGACAAAATAGCGTTGTATTTTTTTAAAGAAGTTTCAGTTTGTTGTTGTGCCAACGTGGAAGATTTTAGCCCCCGACGAAAACGGATGTTAAAAGTTTGACGTGTCTGTCTGTCTGTGTGTGTGTCTCTCCATGGCATCGTAGCTCCCAAATGGATGAACCCACTTTGAACTAGTTTTTGTTTGTTTAAAAGCTGTCATGATCGAGATTGTTCTTAGCCATGATTCATCATCATCAGAAGGTCGATTCTACTATTTAATACAACAATAATGCAGCTTCGATACATGTTCGATACAGTCCAGATCCTATCAAACAGCAAAATCGTATTCTATTTAACTTCAAACATACGTCAAACGACGAATTTCACCGCGATGCAATTATTATTGGAACGAAGTTCCTTATGGCGCGTTGCGAATTGTATTGGGGCTAGATGGATAATAGGCACGACACTTTTTGCCACTCGAAATCACAATGTAATAACGACTATTAAGAATGATACAAAAAACGACCTTATCACCTTGACAATAATGTAGACTTTGGAATTACACATTGTGACTGTTATAACTGTTACATATTGTGACTAGCTAGCCGGACCTTAGGTATGCGAGCGGTAGGAAGGAAGGGGCAAGCAACCCGCCCCCTCACCCCTGTCCCTACCTAAGGCGCGGCCAACTAGTTCCGCGCGCACTATATATACGTCTTAGTTCAACTATTTTTTAGACAAAAGCATTGTGTATGCGTACACGAATATACATACCCACGCCCCAAGTTTGATGATTTTGTATAATGTTTCAAAAAAACACGATCAGGAGACGCGCCATAACTGACAATAATTGGCAACACTAGATCGTACAAACGTCAAGCTACAGCTGTCTATGTACTCGCTATAAATAAGAATTGTAGTCAATGTAATTTCAAAATGACTATGTTGGGATTTTAAATGCACTAAAATAGTGTAGTAGAATACCGACTTTCGGTCAATTTATGATAACCGGATGATTAATTTATAATGAATTGATGGTAAGTTTAAAGTCTAAGTTAAATACGAGAACAGGCCTCAGCTCGCTCACTGCTTGAAAAATCCCAAAGGGTTACTTAAAAAATATAATTTTGTTTTCATTTGAATAAATATAAAAAAAAAATATAAACCGACTTCCAAAATAAAAGCAATAACATTCTTAAAATCACTAAAAGTACGAAATAATTCTTAATTGTCGAAAGAGTTCCCCTTTTAAATTCTGCTAAAATGTAACTATTTCTCTACTCAATCTTTTTATTTTTGCTGTCGGTACCAGCCAATTTAAACGTAATTTCTTTAAAATATTGTTTGTAACCTACATACAATCAATATTTGAATTAATATAAATTAATTTAATTTTAAGGACGTAGTTGTGTTAAAATTAATGTTTTTTTGATTAAAGGATTTATACAATTGTTTGGGCTGGTACCGACTTCAAAAATAAAAGAGTAGAGAAATAGTTAACTTTTAGCAGAATTTAAAAGGGAAACTCTTTCGACAATAAGAATGAATTATTTCATACTTTTTAGTGATATTTAAGATTGTTGTTGCTTTTACTTTGGAAGTCGGTTTATATAAATGCTTTTTAATATTTATTTATTTTATTCTTTTAAGTGATATTATAATATTATTAACTAGTACCTGGGAGTCCGAGCTTAGCTCGGAGTTTTAGTAAGACGATAAAATATTTAAAAATAAATAAAAATATAATAGAAAGGAAACAGAAAGAGACCAATTCGTAAGCAACGCACAAATTACTTACTTTTTATCGCGGCGAAATATACGGTTTCCGCAAGATTGCGCGCACGAAACCGCAGGCAACGTCTAGTATAGTATAAACAGGTGTTTTCAACCTCAATTTTAAGCACATAATATTATGCACAAAATACCTCCATTAGTTAGTTGGAGCAAGAGGTCCCACATCACGATTTCAAAAATGAAATCTTTGGTCAAAAGTGCCCAATGTTAATCGGCCGGCCCGTGTCTCAGATTGGCTCATAGGTAGTGATTATCTTCTATATTTAAATAAAAATTAATACCCTTTTCCTTTTAGTCATTCATTGCATGAGCTGCTGGACCAATTTTCATAAATCTTTATTGTGGTGTTGTGTTGACAGGTAAAGTTGCGCGGAAATTAAAAATGTGTAAGAAAACTTAACGAGCATTATTAACTTTTCTAATAAGAGTTTCCTCCATTTCTTATGGATCCTATCATCATCGTTGTTTTTTTTTTGTATTTTTGGAGACTCAGGTGTGTAATTTTCAAGTGACACCACATAAATTTTTTCTACTGTGGAATATTGTAATTCCACCTCAACAAATCTAGCATTTAGCAATATGTCAACTGTAAGTGCATGACACCGTTCGATATGTTCCACGAGTCATTTCAAGACGAAGGACTTTCCACTTCCTGCACCACGGTGATGAATAACAAAGATTGGCTTTCTTGTTCCTGCAATCGCTTACCACACCACAAACTTTTTGAAAAAAAAAAGGTATCTCCGTTGGGTGTTTAGACTTTAAATATTATCCAAGAAGACTTTGGAAGAAGACGTCTGATATTGCAGACCTTTCGCATACATTTTCACAACAGTTCTTTAAATAATTCCAAAATTTCCAAACGTGTATCTATAAAGACTGACAAGTACCATTCAGTGCTTTTGGAACCAGGGTATACCTTGACATAATGTCACTTTCTGGTAACATATTATGCTCAGGTTACCTAAAAATGAAGTTGTCGGCGGAAATTATGTAACAGTTGACACAGAATATGAAATGATGATGATATGACATGATATGACTAGCGACTGTTCAAAGGTATCGATATTGGTGTAAAAGACTAAGACAAGTACCTATTTCATCATATGATTATGTATGGTGTGATGATGGTGGCGGTGATGATGATTATTCAAGTAACATATGCTTGCAGTTCTTTAAACAATGCTAAAATATCCAAACGTGTATCTTTTAAGACTGCGGAGTTCTGTTCAATCCTTTTGGATCCAGAGTATATCTTGGCACAACATTTTACTTTTTGGTAGCTGTGAAAGTTCAAAGAAATTGATATCGGTGTAAAAGACTATGAGAAATACCTATATCCACATAATGTCATGGTGTATGGTGTGATGATGATTATTTAATAGTGACTTAATATGCTTGCAGTTTTATAAACAATGCTGAAATTTCTAAACGTGTATATTTAAAGACTGAGGAGCACTTTCAGTGCTTTAGAATCCAGGGTATACCTTGGCACAACAACTCACTTTTTGGTAACATATGCTCGAGTTACTTCAAAAAAAGCCATAATCGCTATAGCGATCCCTATGATAACTCTCGATTCCTCAGTGATCCCATCACCAGGTCTATCATTTGGTGACAATGGGACCAACTTCGGAGTCAACTCTTTAAAATAAAAAAATAATTTCGAAAATCGGTCTACAAACGGCGGAGTTATCGCGTAATATACATACAAAAAAACACACACGCACGAATTGATAACCTCCTCCTGTGTTTTGTAAGTCGGTTGAAAATTCTTAATAACACATTTCCAACGAATACGATTCTATTTATACTGGATCTATTTGTATGAGAATTGCTGTGATTTGTAAATAGTTCAAGATCAAGGTTATGCGGTCTTTACATAGTACATAATATGAGGTATATTATGAATTATCTTCACCTTTGATATTTATTATTTTCTGTTGGTTCTTGTTCTTGGTGTTCAATCTTTTTATAATATTTGCACATGCATATTTATTTTTATCATGCTCGTTAAGTTTGCGTTTCATTTGCCATGTCTTGGTAATACTATGTACGTATAAGATTTTGTTAACTAATTAATTGGTTGGTTGCTACGCAAATTATGTCTTAGTTTATTTTGAGGGATGAAAAGATGATCATTGCATTTTATAATCTCTAATAGGTATAGGGTGGTTATAATAGGTATAGGGTAATTCAATAAAACAGTTTCACTTGAGACAACTGCCGCCGCTCGCGGGAAGTTTCCATTAGCCATAATATCTTTATATAATTATATAATTCTACTGTACGTGTATATGTCACTGAACTCCTCCTAAACGGCTGGACCGATTTGAATGAATTTTATTGTATGCGTTTGGGTGGCGCCCTGGATGGTTTAGATTCACAAATCAGCCCGGCAGGACAACGTCTGTCGGGTCCGCTCGTGTTATATAGTAATGAAGATAAACTTTAAAATTATATGACAGTTATGCTGCTGGCCGCTCCGATGCCATTTCGATGTTATTTGAGCCTTAGGCAGCATCATGCATTTAACATAAATAGCTATATTCTGCAACTAGGTACGTCTGTACAAATATTGCGATTTAATTCAGCGGTATGCACATTGCACAAGCATAACACAACATGTCATTCCCCGTGGTCTACTCTATATATAAGCCAAATTTCATCAAAATAGATCTGGACCTAACGTATAACGACTGGTCATTTCGGAGCCTATTAATTTACAAACAAACAGACTTTTCCTCTTTATGATATTAGTAGGTATAGATATATATTTATATTCTTGTGTAGACAAAAGTCAAAACGCATTTCTTTGGTGGTCATGCTGCGTGTGTCGACATTACTAATCAGTAACCAGTTTGAATTTAGCAGTATCAGTAATGAATATCACGTGCGCGTCACACGCACCGCACGTGGACCATGTCAAACACGTTAACGATCCTCCAGTATCACCTCAGTCATAGCATTTTCGCGCGCATGATGTGCGCATGGTCCGGGTGTGATTTACTGAATTAAAAAAAATGAGCTATCATAAGACTAATAGTTGCTACTTCTTGTATTCTAGGTTTTTGATATGTAAGTATATAAGAAAAAAGTGTAAACAATACTTTTGAATTAGGTAACAATTTAACATAGCATCGACTAATGTAAACCAAAACAGAATTGTCAGTACCTATTAAAACAAACAACGGGTAAACTAATGATGGGAAAAAAAATTGGCAAGCCCCGCTTCCTAGATGATCAACCGCCATTTTAATTTCAGGCGTAAGTCACTGTCAAGTGTCAATGTCATGCGCGCTCGCAAGTAACACGGCCGCGCAGAGTTGCTCTCACGTGATATTATAAAATAATAAAAAACTAGCTTTTGCCCGCGGCTTCGCCTGCGTAAATACAGTATCCCACGGGAACACCGTTTTTCCGTGAGAGATTTACAAACATCCATAATCCATACATACAAACTTTCAGGTTTATAATTTAGTAAGGAAGTAAGGATAATAATATGTACTGTAAGATGAAGTTATACATTCGGCTGTATATATAATATATATACAGCCGAATGCATAACCGCCTTCTTTTTTTGGAAGTCGGTTAAAAATACACAAATAGGTATGAATTAAATCTTATTTTCTAATTCCCCTTTTAAATTCGGCTAAAATTTTAACTATTTGTCTACACAATCTTCATAATTTTGAACCTAAATTCAAACGATAAACGATTTTATTGCGCGATTGCCCTGCTGAAATTCGAACATACATGTGCTAAGTCAAATGTCAAATCACACTTCATTTCGACACTTCGATTTTCAACTTTAAAGGTGCGTTTCCATGCTTGCCAAGGCTCGACAAGCATCCACAAGCCCCAAGCGTCCATAAATCTCGCTCGGCATTTGGAAGTTGTTTACATGCTCGTGAATGCGTCAGTGTACTACGTACATCCAAGCATGGCGGACACCAAACTTGTATCGGCTATTACGTTTGGATTAACCTACTATTTCAAATACATACAATATTTCTTTTTAGGCTTTTAATTCCTTTACTGGCTTTCCTACTAACTCGGGAGGACGACTCAAAGTATCTGCAACTTTCTTTTTATCTGTATGATTAACGTCTCTGAAGTCCCAGACAGTTTCGGTCTGGTAATATTCCAAAAACGAGAAACTCTCTTCGTTCGACCAGCCACTTATTTTGGAGACAGAACTAGACGTGCATTCGAAGTGAGATCGTGTGAACGCGTCGCAAGCGCTTGCCGCAAGTGCCCTTTGATCTGTGTCCAAAAACCGACACTAAACCGGATCGGATACAAGCGACCACAAGCTCATGCAAGCCAAGCCAAACGCCCTCTTTACACGATTGTGCTTGTGAACTCTTGCCGAGCCTTGGCAAGCATGGAAACGCGACTTATCGTATTAGTGCAGAGTTCTATTTTCAGTGCTCTGAATTTTCCCGGGCCTCTCGGATTCCGGATCATTATATAGTCGCAGCCTAAATGTTAACATGGCTTTTGCGTCATTACTAATTGGTAATTTTTTTTTGTCATTTTACTGTATTCTTAACGCGAATAGACAGCGTAAACGAATAGACATAATAAACAGCTCAGCAGCTAAATAACAGCAAACTATAAAAATAAGCAGCTAAATATCAACGGGCCTACCGCGAAACGAAATGGGTCATGATTCACGAACAAGGTCGCAATAAATATGGAGACGCAAAATATCTGTAGATATTAGATACCTACTGATTACAGAGAGAATTACATAAATCATATTGTAACACAATAAACACTGTGATACAATGTGTCGTAAATTCATTGAGAGCAATTTTGGTGCTCGCCTGGCACCAGGTCCAGCGCAAAATATTGTCTCACGGATGGTGAGGTCAGATTTCTCCTTTTTCCACAACATTCACTACCCTCGTGGGCAATATTGGTTTGGATTATTAGGTTTCCTTACGACATCTTGCTCCAACTGACTACTGGTATTTTTCTATGTTAAAAAAACCGACTTGCAAAGAAAAAATACATTAAAAAGTATGAAATAAATCTTATTTTCTAAATAATTCCCCTTTTGAATTCATCAAAGAAATATAACTATTTCTCTACACCAGCTATACTCAAAGTGTGTTCCGCGGAACCCTAGTGTTTCGCGATAACCATGTAGGGGGTTCCGCAAGAATTGAGAAAAAAAAAAATCAAAACACCTCTCTCTGGTCGAACGTTTTGACTCCGCCCGCCGCGCCGCCGCCGCACGTATACTTGTGAGCGCGCAGTCCCATTGATAAAAGCCGCCTCTGAATTAGACACTATAGTTGTGAACAAGCGACTTTCGGCTCTAACTTCAAAACATAAAGTCGAGATTGTTTACAACACATTTTTTGTATTTTTATTTCCGCTTTTTGTTTATCAAATGCGCCGACTCGAGTATTTTTGAGAATGTTCGAGATCGAGTCTAGGACTAAGTATAAAGGCGGCGATCGCGCGTCGCGCCTCGTCAGTCAGTTGATGATTAGCGTTCGGAGCGATAAGTTCCTACCTTCCTACTTACAAGCTGGCTAGCGAATTGCGGAGTTTAAACGTGATATGTAACTAGTGTTTATTGTTCTACTGCCTGCTGTATTCTGAATGTATCAGATTTGTACATTTCTTCTTTGGACTAAACTTAGTCTCTTATAAGCAGTAACGATTGTGCATTATTTTGACCCCACCATCCTGACGTGTAACATTATTAATAAAGAAGAATGGAACGTTGGCTTAAAGGCGTTAAACGTGTTGCAACAACATCTTCTAATGACGCTGAATGTTCAAAAGCAGTACGCGCGGAGAATGCAGCAATTACCGATCCAGACGATGATGCCACGACGTCAAGCTCCACGGTTTCAAAGACGAAAAAAAGTATGATGAATCATATATGAGTTTCGGATTTGTTGATTCCAACGGCTCACCTCTCTGCATGCTATGTAGTAAACTGCTTCCTAATAGTTCCATGGCACCTGCCAAATTGCGCCGACATTTAGAAACTGTACACTGTGTACTGTCGAGTCTAAAGACAAGAATAAATAATTTTTTGTTCGCAGAAAAGAACAGTTATTGGAAAGTCAAAAAAACATGATGCATGTAACACAAACTATCAATGAAAAGGCCACGGAGGCCCTTTTATATTATAAAAGGCATATTTAGTTAACTATCGCATTCCACAAGCAGGTGAAGCGCACACTATCGCTGAAAATGTCAAAAAGCCATGTGTGTTAGACATAACAAAATGTATGCTCGATGCAAAATCTGCAAAGCATCTTTCCACTGTGCCGCTATCAAACGATACTGTTTCACGGCGAATCCATGATCTGGCAAGCTACGTCAAACAAGAACTAGTTACACGTCTACAAAAAACACGATTCGCCTTGCAAATGGATGAGTCAACTGATGTCGCTGGTCTGGCTATCTTTCTGGTTATCGTGAGATTTCCATATGAAAGTTCTTTTGAAGAAGACATGCTTATGTGTTCACCGCTGCCCATAAACACTACCGGGGAAGAAATGTTTAATAAAATAAACATATTTTTTGAAGAAAATAATCTCAGTTGGAACGATTGCATTGACATTTGTACAGATGGGGCCAAGGCGATGACAGGTAAAACAGCAGGAGCAGTGTCACGCATAAAAAATAAAGCGCCTAATTGTAGTTCCAGTCATTGTATTCTGCATAGACAAGCACTTGCGATGAAGCAAATGCCGTCAAATCTAAAATTTGTTATGTATGAAGCGGTAAAAATAATTAATTTTATCAAATCACGACCGCTACAATCCCGATTGTTCTTATTATTGTGTGAAGATTATGGCAGCAAACATGCTGGCAACTTAACAAGGCTATTTGAAGCGGAGTTACAAATGTTTCTTTCAGCTGATACTTCTTTTAATTTGAAAGACCGTTTGTATGATAAAACTTGGTTGTTCCGATTGTCTTTTATGGCGGATATCTTTCAAAAACTAAACGAATTGAATTTATCATTGCAAGGTAAACAGACAACAGTGTTCCAGGCCTATAACAAAATAACTGCCTTCAAAAGAAAATTAGATTTTTGTATTGTTTGCGTTGATAAGAGAGAAATAGAAAGCTTTACGTCACTCAGTGAGTTTGTTAGCGATAACGACTCAGAAATGTTTCAAGATGATATGTTTGAAGAATTGGTCCAATATCTCACTTCGATGCGCGAATCTTTTCAAAAGTATTTTGCCGAAGAACAGAATACAAAAATAAAACTGAATTCATGGATTCATAATCCTTTTTTACCCAACTTGCAAAAGCCCGAAAGTATGTCAAACGAGATATATGAATCTCTTTTAGAAATGTCATCAGACACGAGTATGGAGTGGAGTCACTGTTCAAAACGATGCCTCTCAACGATTTTTGGTGCAGAATTCATAATGAATATCCAATGCTTGGCAAAATGGCTCTGAATATTCTTCTCCCGTTCCCAACAACATATTTGTGCGAAACAGGATTCTCAACGTATGCAGCCACGAAAACAAAATATCGCAATAGACTGGACGTCGAACCTGGTATGAGACTGCTACTGTCTTTTATCAAACCTGACATCAACCAATTAATGAAAAATAAAAAACAGTTTCATACCTCCCATTTGTAAGATTATTTTTTTAATATCTTGTAATAATGTACTTGCCATGTAGCATGTTAAAGTAAGTAATAATCAGTAACTGTTACATTGTACTTATATTATGTTTATTAATAAAGAATACACTTTTAAAAACTATTGTTTTACTGTAGGGTTCCGTCAAGTATTTTGCTTTCCAAAAGGGTTCCGTTACCAAAAAGTTTGAGAACCGCTGCTCTACACAATCCTCATTATTTTGAAGTCGGTACCATCCCAAACAATATCCTGATAAATCATTATTTTATAGAACTCACATTTAAGTCGGCTGGTACCGACTTCAAAATTATGAAGATTGTGTAGAGAAATAGTTAAAATTTTAGCCGAATTTAAAATGGGAATTAGAAAATAAGATTTATTTCACACCTTTTTGTGTATTTTTAACCGACTTCCAAAAAAAGATTCGGTAATGCATTCACATGCAATAAAATCTTATGTATAAAATAAATCTTATTTTCTAATTCCCCTTTTAAATTCGACAAAATTTTTAACTTTAACCTTTCGTTTGCGGTTCAACTAAAAAAACTTAGCGCGATTTCCCTGCATGTCTATTGTATTGGCGCAGAGTTCTAATTTTACTGCTCTGAATTTTCCCCGGCCCGCCGGATTCCGTATCATATAGTCCCAGCCTAACCAATTACAGTAAGCCACTGACATTTACAGAAGCCAGTAAATGTAGGCTTGGGACAAGAAGGGCATAAATTATTTTTCGTTCCAACTTCTGAGTCAAGAGGAACATACTTGTTGTATGTCATCATCAAATAATATGGTCTCTATAAATATAGTAAAGAAGGATCTATTTCACACCCCAAGTAACATTTTTTTTTATTCATAAAACTAGTACTAAACTGCTGAACTATAGAAAGAGAAATTAATTTCATACTCTAATTAAAAATAAATCTATCTAATGGGCCACTAGATGGAGCTTTTACGCCTCAAATTGACAATTTACAGCATGATAACCATAGACTCTACAGAATGATGACACCGATTACCACAGATACGTACGTATTTCGCACATGAATTCTCTGATATTCGGAGACTCATAACTTTTATTCCCAAGTCCAATTTTTTTTTTGTTCAATAACTTTTTAATTACTATAAAATCACATTATATGTTCGAAACTTGCCCGCTCTTGATGGAAAATCAGGCAGGATTTGTCAGTGTCCCTTTGTTGAACTTATTATAACTGTGCAATAGGGATGATGACTACATCTAAACCATTTAGTTTCATTATTATACTCAGATATATTGAGGCATTACTTACTACTTGGTGAATATAAAATTTTAATTATGTGTAGTTTAATAATTAGATACATCTAAAAAGTACAAAAAAGTTACATTTTTTTTGCTAAATTAGTAAACCAAACCAATATCATAAGTTTACTTACATCATATACAAAACATTTATTATGGTTAAGTATGAACTTTTACGCACAAATATCGGAGATATTTACAAATATGTTGCTGCGGCCTTAAGTATAAGCTAAAGTATGAAGTATCATACACTTTATTTAATTATGCAATAAAAAAAAAACATTGTCATCTAGCATATTGACATGAGATTCTAATAATGAAGTATTGGAAAACCAAAAACTGACTGTTTCTAATTTATATGTTATTATTTTCTTTAACAATAATGAAATTCCAGTTAATAGCTGCGCGAGCGTGCATTAAATATAAAACACTTCAAACACAAAACAATAATTAAATTATTATTTTTATGCTATGCACTGGCATGCATCTATGCAATCATCAAGATTGCATAGATGCTTAATAACACCTGGCTCGCATGCACTACTCTGTCCTAGTTACTTCTGATCACACATTTGTGATTTACAAGTTACATAATATAATATTATACTGGCTGGTGCACGCAACTTCGTTTGCGTCAATGTTGAAACCAATGGAAGCGGAGCCCTATTTTTTTAAACGGAACCCTAAAGTAAAAGTAGCCTATGTTAGACCTTGTAACATCAGCTATCTGATGATAGTTTCACTGGCTGATCCAGTGAAAGTCCCGTGACAATCGGTCCAACTGTTTCTGAGATTAGCCGGAGCCGGGAACAAACAGACATTCAGTCAAAAAATTTTAAAAATAGATTTAGTAGGTACCGTGCATTCGGTGAAAAGCGTTTAATTTTAAATTACAAACAGACACTTAAATTTTATTTATTTGTATAGATAGAGATACCTCTATAGATAGTGGAAATTTGTAAAATGATTTCCCTAGGCGTAACGATTTAAAGACACACATTTTCTCAAGGCCATTTTCTCAAGGCTGTACATAAGCTGATGTAACTTAAGTTTTTGACAGGACGAACTATTAAAGCCTCGACGGTATCGTTATGGAATTAATTAAATCGTAGATTTTAATATTAGGTAGTTACATTTACTGAACTGCATACATTCGTTGTATAGTTGTTTTAACGTTAATTAACATAGTGTTTCAGTAAACAAGACTGGTATTCTGCAGTGTTATTAAAATAATAGACTCAATTACGTTTGCTATTTATTCAAATAGCTCTTTAAAAGAAAATAGTAATTTGCTTATTTAAATAAGTGTTTACGTTCTGTATTATATTCAAAGTCGAGCGGTATTATTTAATACTAATAAGCACATAGATTTAATGTTAAATTACTTCATAGTAACAATCTCTTTTTGTGTTTCTGGTGTTCCGTAGCTAAAAGGTAAAAAGGGAACCTATCACTAAGAATCCGCTGTCCGTGTGAATTCTCTCATGAACCGTGATAGCTAGGCAGTTAAAAAGTTTACAGATGATTGCAAGATGCAACATATACTAAAAAACAGTATAAAATAGATAGTTAAGTGCCCTATACAAAAAAAGTCCCATTACTGATTACAGTATCCTGCTAGTAGTTAACTTCTGTACCTACAACCATGATTGCCGTCACCAGTCACCACCTACAAGGATGGTTCTCCTTCACAGGGAAGCCCTAGCCTATACAGGCTCCGTACCTTTTATACATAGGTATGGATTTGAATGAGGGTCTTGAAAAGGTAAGTGGTAAGTGAAGCCGATAGGAATGGGGTTACAAAACCCCACGCCACAGGTAGGTGGTGAGTAGTGACCGGCGGTCTCTCGGGTCTCAAAATGTCAAAGGACTAGAATTGTTGTAATCATCAAGGATATTATTTTTCTAGTGTTCATTATACTGGACTCTAGAGAATGAGCCTCAACATCAACATGATTTTTCTGAAGACATTTCTTCAGATGATAGTATGAAGAGCTTAGAAGATGTCGATGAAAGTTATATTCTTCCAAAACAAATACATTTTAATCATAAGGAACAAAGAAACATCACGTCATTACGTCCTTCAAAACATTATTAATTAGAACTTAATTTCACAGAATTGGAAATACCTAACACTTATGAAGAAGCGGTGAATAGTTCAAAGCTTTACAACACAATGTCATTTACCCGCAAGTATTTCATTTAAATTTTAAAACACAGCTATTACGTTATTTCACCTATTACCATTATTATAATCAGGGTGAGCAGGGCTCCTTATCAACACTTTCAGGCGACTAGCACGTGACGCGGAATTTTTTACACTTGCATAAATTATGCACATGTACGTTCTCTTGTCGACCATATTCTTATGGTGATTAGGTACAAAAGTGGTACACCGGCTCGTCGACGACGGACGACCGTACCTATTCTCTGTATCTGAAAGAGTCTGTCAAAGACTTTTAATAACAACGAACAAGTATAACTTACAAGTTATGCAATATCCCTGTTATGTCCGTGCCGACTAAAATCGGTTCAAAAAAATATATTGTAAAAGTATTTAATTTAAAGGTTATAATAATATAACATGAATAAATACTGTTGATGTTTGATAGTCTACTTTGAAGAAGAATATAAATTTCAAAGTCAAAAGAATACATACAGTGAGAAAGTTGAATATCGAAAACGAAAAAGTTAGAATAACTGCCTATAATATTATCTATAATACTACTATTATAAATGTGAAAGATTTTTGAGGATGGATAGATGAATGGATGGTTGTTTGTTACTCTTTCACGCCAAAACTACTGGAGGGATTTCGATGAAATTTGGTATGGTTAATAGTACCGTTTAGGTAGAACCGTAGAGATCAGATTCCTTTTTTGACCCAACTACGGCGAAGCCAAAAGGAAGGGTACCTAATGATTTTGGTAGTCTATCCTACTACTATTATAATATAAAAGTTTTTGAAGATGGAGGGATGTTTGTTACTTTCACGCAAAAACTACTGGACGGATTTCGATTAAATTTAGAATGCTAGTAGTTTGGGCTCTGGATTAAAAAATAAGCTCCTTTTTAACCCGAAAAAGTTGTCTTCCCACGGGATACTATATTTACGCGGGCGGAGCGGCGCGGCAGGCAAAAGCTAGTAACAGGTATAAAACTAACTTAGGCGGCACTTAGGCCCGTATTAATAAAACGTTCTTATCTCTAAGATAATTCTCAAGAAAGTACTTAAGATGTTGTTTTAATTAATAGACCGTACTTAAGTACTGCTGTAGGTACGGCGTATCAAGTGAGTGCGAACGTATTAATAAACGAGACTCGTTACTCAAGTACGCTGTCATTGCTGTCAAACCGTTACTTGAGACGCAATTTCGTGGGTACAGTCAAACCTTGACTTGAGAACGGCTTGCTTGGGAATTGGGATACAGTACATTATTATTTGTGTTTTTGGGTGTGTTACAATTATGTAAATTAAAATCTAAATACTTATGATTAAACAAACTCAGAATTTACACTACAAACTCAACACAAAATATTGATACTTATTCTTCTTTTTTTTTTTTGGTAATAGCAGTTGCAAAGGTTTTGCACCATTCTGCCAGTGTCTAATATTTGTAGAAATATTTTCGATTTTATTTATTTATTTATAATTAAAAATAAAATAAAATATAATAGGTCTTTATCTATGAAATTGCCGTTCTGCAGTACAGGCCATTTCAAATCAAAATAATTTTTGTTTGGCTAAGAATTCTAATTTCAAATTAATTTTATTTTAAAAACATGGAATTCTTTTTCCAAATGTAGTGATTTGTTGATTGATTAGTGTTACATTTTCATCGCATTTCAATCTTTTTCGTCATCATGGATAGGTTAAAAATTCGAGTACCTAATTATGAAATATGAGTACCGTCGTGGCAGCAACGCGGCACAAGCGGCACGCAACATCAACGACGTTTACGGAGCTAACACTACAAACCAACGCACCACCTGTTATTGGTTTGCTCGCTTCCGTTCTGGAAATTTCGACCTGAAAAATGAACCTCGTGGTCGTCCGAAGACTTTGGTCGACAATGACGAATTAAAGGCGATTGTGAAAGCTGATGATACACAATCTACGCCTGAATTAGCAGCAGCTTTCGACGTTAGCGTCAAAACAATATTGGTCCATTTGCGTCAAATTGGCAAG
This sequence comes from Phengaris arion, assembly GCA_963565745.1. Lineage (NCBI taxonomy): Eukaryota > Metazoa > Arthropoda > Insecta > Lepidoptera > Lycaenidae > Phengaris > Phengaris arion. Next base: position 10,730,032 of record OY751435.1, on the reverse strand, counting down.
GTAAAAAAGCTTGACAAATGGGTGCCCCACGAACTCAATGATCGCCAGTGCGAAGTACGCGTCGAAACGTGTCTTGCACTGCTCAACATACACACAAATCAAGGAATTTTGAACCGCATTGTTACCTGCGATGAAAAATGGATTCTGTTTGATAACCGCAAGCGCTCACCAAGTTGGTCGGATCCTGGTTCAGCACCTAAACAATGCCCTAAACGAAAACTTACCCCTAGAAAAGTGATGGTCACTGTTTGGTGGTCTAGCGCCGGTGTGATTCATCACAGCTTCTTACCAAACGGGGTGAGCATTACTGCAGATGTGTACTGTGAAGAACTGAACACAATAATGGAGAAGCTGGCACATCTCCAACCAGCATTGGTCAATCGCTCGTCTCCGCTGCTCCAGCACGACAACGCGCGACCTCATACTGCACAGCAGACGATCTCAAAGTTGCAAGAACTGGGGTTGGAAGCTATCCGTCATCCGCCCTACTCACCAGACCTTGCGCCTACAGACTACTACTTTTTCCAGAATTTGGATAACTTCTTGGCGGGAAAAAAATTCAATACCCGAGAGGCAGTACAAAATGCCTTTGAAGAATTTGTTGCCTCCCGTCCAGCTGATTTCTTTAAGAATGCATTGATTGCATGGGTGATTACTTCGATTAATACAAATAAAGAATACATTAAAAAAATTCGTTTAAATTTTTTCATACCAAACGGCAATTTCATAGGTAAAGACCTAATATTTATTTATTTATTTATATTAAACGAATTACCTATTTGATAATTAATTGACTTGATTTGACACTTGACAGCAGAACTTTTTTTCGCTGCCCAAAAAAACAATCCTCGTTATATGATCCCTCCCTCCTACAATTCCTCGCCCTATCAACCTTAAATCTGTTATGTGTTTTGTAAATACTCCTTTTACTGAAACTTTATGTACATACTGTGGTACTGGCCCTAAATTTGTCTGTTCTAGGTTTTAGATTATTCAACAGACTTCCTCCTGTACACCGTGCACTTGTTTATTCATAAAACCCACTCATAAGGCAGTTTTCGTCAATACAACACATTGGCGAATCACTAAGGAGCCACTTTAAAGAATACGAAGAAGAAATTTTTTCGAATGGCAATGATCCGCATTCCGGTTTACGTAGTTGTTAAAAAAATATGGATATTAATATGCTAGATAATAATAAATATTAATATCTACGTAAAAATTAATGAAAATCAGTTTTTTCAATATAAAAAATACAGACTAAACTTTTTTTGGTATTTATATTATTTAATATTACATTTTTAAAAATAAATATTGAAGGAATGTATAATCAATAAATCCGTTCTTTGCAGAAGTGTAAACGAAACGTTACTTTATTCGTTCTTTGTCGTGTAGGTGACGCTTAAAAGTTGAGTAAGTGATGTCAATAACGTTATCAACTGAGACGGTCTTGAGATCATAGTATGAATTAACGACCATCTTGAGAAGTTAATCGTTACTTGAGACTGTCTAAGCCAAGAAAGGTCTTGAGAACGAGTTTGAGAACGGTTTATTAATACGGGCCTTACTTAAAGTGCCACGCACCGAGTAATACTCGTAGTAGGAGTCTAGACATAATTGACGATACATACCGATGTCGTCCTGTATCGACGGTACCTGTGGTCGTCGTGATTACAAAACGTAATACGTTGTTTACGTATTTTATTACGAAATAAATCACCGACGGAAATAAGGAATATACATGTATTTTTTAAACGTTTCTACTAGTTATAACATTATATATATATTTGGTAATGTTAACAGGTGACACACAAATATTAGGTCCTTGCATATGAAATTGGTTTGGAAAAGACATATTTGAAAACAGTTTGATCTCAAATATGTCTTCTTTGGTTAGGAAATTTGGTTTTTTCTTGGCGTCACTCAGTTTACAAAATGGAAAACTTGAATATGAAATAAAACTTGATAATGAAGGCTATAGTGAAAGCGGATCCATCGCAAATCACGTCCGAGCTAGCTGCAGGCTGCGGTGTTAGTGCTAAAACAGTATACAATTTTTAGTGTTTTAATCCACTTGAAGCATATTGGGAAGGTGAAAAAGCTTGAGCCTACCTCATGCATTGAGTGCAGCAAAACTACAAACGCGCGTCGACTGCTGCGTTACAGTACTCAACCGGCACAATAATGAAGGGATTTTAAATCGAATCATTACCTGTGATAAAAAGTGGATCTTATACGATCAGAACCGCTTATCGCAATGGCTGAACCCTGGCGAACCAGCCAAAGCCTGCCCCAAGCGAAAATTTACTCAAAAAAGTTACTTGTGATCGTGCACTAGTGCCGGTGTCGTTCACTACATCTTTCTTTAATCTGGCCAGACGATTACGGCAGATGTCTATTGCCAGCAACTGCAAATCATGATGGAAAAGCTAGCTGCTAAACAACCGAGGTTGGTCATTCGCTCTAGGCCACTGCTGCTTCAGGACAACGCTAGACCACACACTGCACAACAGACGGCTACCAAATTAGAGGAGCTTCAATTAAAATGTCTAAGACATCCGCCGTACTCCCCGGACCTTGCTTACCATTTTATTCGACAACAGATTACCATTTTTGCGAATGGTTTTTCTAGTAAAGGAAACAATGAACTACCTATGAGATGGCAAAAGTGCATAGATAGCAATGGTATATACTTTGATTAAATAAATATATTATGTTTAAAAAAATCGACTTTATGTTCTTCCTTTACAAAACGCCAATTTCATATTATGTAATGACCTAATATTATCCATTAGGCTGGAAAAAATGTTTTAAAATTTGGGCGATTTAAACACCCCATTTGCGCGCGCTTGAGTTGTGAAGTCATCGCACATATATCTTTTTGACTTTGACATACAGTCATACACAAGTTAGATGTAAACAAACATCGAATGGATTAGTTCACAAAGTTATAAAAATAAGTGATAAAATCAACTTATTACCATGGAAAATCACAGCAACCCATGTTATAAATATTGTGTCGTCTCTATGTGCGAAAACATAACAGAACCAGAACAAAAACTGCACCTGACAAAGTTTATTTTCATATGCCGAAAGGTGCAAGTATTAGGAAACAGTGGTGCTTAGTGATGAGAAGAGACAGTGTAGCTTGTTTGAGCACTATATACTGTTGTGAAGATCAGTCAGTACATTGAAATAGATTTTTCATTTCTCATACTCGGAAAGTAGTGTTGTTTTGATCTGATTATTGGGTGGAAGATGCTGCTTTCCTTTCATAGGGAGGGAAAAACTCATACAAATTTATTCCGGCCCGAGGGCCGGAAAAACTTCAAAAATAGAACTGCTGTCAGCTATGAAGTGTTTTATGTAAAAAAAAAACTATTAAAAAATGACATGACTTTCTAAACAGCCAGTGTGAATTTAGCGCAAACTCTTTGAGCGGAATATGCCGCGAATGCCGCGACAATTACGCGGCGAGCGGCAAGTTCCATATTTAAAATTTAAAAAGTCAACACAAATTGGCGGGATACTAAAATCTGTTATGTATGTATCTGTGACGGACTTTTGTGCTAAGATTTGAATTGAATATAAAAAATGAGTTCAAGCGAAATATTGAAACTATAAATATTCTATACTATAAATATTCCAAACAAAAATATAACTTTTAATTTCACGAATTGTCCTAATTTGACTATTAGTTTTAAATAGGCACTACTAATATATTATTATCAATAAATAATTTAGATAAACAACTAGTTTTATTTTCCTCATATTCTAAATGAAAAGTAGTGTTTGCCACGGGTAAAAGATTAAATTCCTACTCGGACTATAGCCGTCTAACTACCTCGGGAATTGATTCTTTTCAACCCTAGGCTAACAATCTACTATTCTACGCATACTTGTTTTATTTACAAACCTCGACGAAAACAACCTAGTTAACGAAAAGTTCGTTAATATATTTAATTCATTACTTATTATGTAATATCCTAGTGTTAAGTACTAAATAAATCTATTAGATAAATATTCTGTCAGATTAAGAAAACACAAACCATAGAAAACATGACTTCATTGCCATAAATGAAAGAGAATTTCATTTATGGCAATCGCGGTTGTAAAGGTTTTGCACCATTCTGCCATTGCAGTGTCACCGCCGCCAGCGCCGCGCGCTTAGTAGCCACTTTAGGGGCCCCTACAAAACCACTACTAACAACTAAATTCCTACTAAAGGGGAATAAAATACTAAATTTAGTAGTTAAACTTTGTAAAACAACGAAGTTGGCAACACTAATTCTGACCTGTACGGATGGTCTGAACGGTAATAAAATTGGAGTGAAAATAAAACCGGTCAAGTCAAGTCAAAACGGAAAAAATCACGTTTGTTGTATGGGAACCTAAAATTTTTATTTTATTGTTTTTAGTATTTGTTGTTATAACGGCCATAGAAATACCTACATTATTTGTGAAAATTTTAACTGTCGAGCTATCACGGTATAAGAAGGTTAAGATACAGCCTGGTGACAGACGGACGGACAGCAAAGTCTCAGTAGTAGGGTCCCGTTTTTACCCTTTGGGTACGGAACCCTAAAAATGGCAACGTGTTCTAAAGAATATTTATTAGAGTTCATTGAAGTATTTGAAACTTCAATCAACTTTCACTTTAGAGCCACTATGGTTGATAAAATCTAAAGACTATTTACTATAAAACAAAGAAAAATGATTTCTATAACAATTATTACTGGAAAAATGTATGGCACAATAATTGGGTTTCGTCGATAGAGTTACTACAGTTACAGCCAAATACAATTAATAAATAAAGTAATAACCTAACCAAGAGAATGCCACGACAGTTCTAAGATGGGTTCTGTAACTATCAACGCGCAATAGGTTTTCTTTGAATTACTTCAAAAGTTATTGTTATAAAGTTATTACAGAAGCTAGGAGAGCGGACAGACAGACAGACGGACGGACAGAGCGTAAGTGTGTGTTGTGTGGCACCACAACATACAACACATAACACCACACGCACACAAATTATGATAACTCAGCTAAAAACTTTTAGATATTAATGTGGATTTTAGTCGGATATATTTTTGTATGCGAGTTGGCAACACGCAGGTATTACTATCAGTGAGTTGCCATGTTATATATTAATAATTGATGCATATGCACACTAAGGTTGCATCTCATTTATATAATGTGTAAACACTATCCCAACTATTTCAGTAGTGGCAATAAGCCAAGCTATAAAAATTATTTACCCAAATAATTTTGGAATCAGATGGAGAATTAAAAACTGCTTCGCGCACATTTACTTTTTAAAATTATATGAAGTGTTGCAAATTACTGGTAAATTAAAAATGTGCAATTAGGGCACACTTGCGCAGATCGGAGTTAAAGTTAGCCCTGGGTTAAAATATCATGCTTTCTTTTTCATAAATACGAAGAACAAGAGCGATAACATATTTAACCCAGGGTTAACATTCAGATCTGCGCAAGCGGGCCTTAGGAAACGTAAAAAAACGAGCGAGCCTTACAGTAGTCGCATATGATGTGTAACATTTTATGAAAATATTTCAAAATAACACAATACTTAGTACGATTTTCGAATATGATAAAAAAATACGATAACTTTTACATTAAGCAGTGACAGAAGTCAACGTCAAAATTTTAAAAGCTAAATACTCAAACATTATTCGAATCTGACGGCCAACTCTACCACCGCGCGCTCATTCGTTAATTAAAATACCGCGACTTCCTGTTACACACTTCCGAAATCACTCCCACAAATTGCAAGAAAGCGAGAGGAAATATGTTAAACATCAAAAACCCGTACATGAGTATTAGGTAGGTACAAATAATACACGAATGATATTAATAACTGGAATAATTAATATTCAAAAATAAAAAATTGGCCAAGTGCGAGACGGACATACTTAAATACTTTTTAAACAGCATCATCTGGGATATTTTTAACCGTCTAGCTATAACGGCTCATGAGATATACAGCCTGGTGACGGACAGACATCCGTCTGTCCAGCCGACAGCGGAGTCTTACGACGCCCTATACGACGACGATAGGGTCCCGTTTTTTACCCTATGGGCACGGAACTATATAACAACGGAACACGGAATATAATAATTTGTTTTGCGCCTAGTTACAATTTTATAATTTTAATTGAGTCATACAATAATTATAATCCTACACAACACGATAGTTAAAATATCCAAATGTGAAATACGTGTGCTGCCATCTGTTTTAGGAATAAAATAAAATAAAATAATAGTACGTGTATACTGTATAACCTTGACTGTAACATCTCAACCAGCTTTGATAACTTGTCAATAGATGTCAGTGTTCGTTTCTCTATGAATGATATACGAAAACTAAACAATTGGGTACTTGACAGTATTTTTTTCATAGTTAATAGAATCAGGCGTTACTTTGAGGAAATCCATAGCATACAATTTAATTTATATTATATCTAGAAATATCCCGCGATAAAATACCCACAACCTGCAAGTTACTAAAAGTAAGTGCATAAATTCAGGGCTACTGCACCGTTCATTAAACTGTTTGGTGGGGGTACTAGTAGCCAGTAAGATAAGAGCTAATAGCCATATAATATGGTGGTTTGGCTGGCGGCATTACTAACGAACTTGGTTCGCAGGTCCACTTCCTGAGGATGCTCCGGGTTCCGGGCGAAACCCTTGTCTAGTATTGCAATCTGCATGGTGGTGTGGGGCCTTGCACGATCTTGCCGACATTGTTGCTTGTGTGGTGGTGGTGTTTGCACGATCTTGTTTCTGAGTGTACGCATAAGCAGTGTGGGAGGAGGGAGGTGCTTTACGCATGCTTATGCATGCACTCACACATGTGCTTTCAGGTTGTGAGCGGGATATTGTTAGATATAATATAAATTAAATTGTATTTTTTCTACATAAATGTCCTAATATTTATGTAATTTGTTGCCTATCAGGGAATCTAATTCTTAAGCAGGTTGAACGTTGTCATAATTTGTTCATATTAAAATAATTATTATGATATCAAACTGACAGTTTGACAGATTGTGTCATTGACAATTATTGTATTGTGACTGTTATCGTCATTTTAAATTAAATCAATTATGAGAACCCTCTACTTGCTTACGAATTAGATTCCCCGATAGTACACAGAGCTTTGCAAAGAAGAAAGTTTACAAAAGACTAAAAATCAACAGCAACAACAAGATACTGCGAATTGTTTTAAAAATTTTTGTGAGTCTTGTAAAAACGAGCGCCGAAATGTGAGATCACAATCTGCGATTGTGACCTCACATTGCTCGCTAAAGATGCTATGAAATGTGCAAAAACAATCACAACATTTTTAATATCTCCGAAGCTTGTGCGTTTATGATCATGATTAGCATAGTAAAACTTTTTGTATTTGATGTAAGTAAACATACAGTTTAAAATATTCATATTAGGTAAAAGAAATATTATTATCTTGAATACTAATTAATATTTTACACTAATATGTACTAATTTCGTTTTCTATATTAACCGAAATAACGGCTTATCAATCTTCTGAACATGAGTGCCGTACCTGTCTCAAGAAGTAAGTATACTTAAAAAGTTATATATATATATAACACTTTGCTCAAAATTATTTTTCTAAAGAGAACTTTCAAGAATTAAAGTTGTCTCACGTCATATAATCAGAGTATCGGTATCTGCTTATTTCATTACATTTCTTTAAGTTTTGTGTACAATTTAAATAACAACAAAGATTTTGTGGAATCAATGATTAGTTTTATACTGATAACAATAAAGGTACATTTTTTACATACAAAATGTAGTCAGAGGCTAAATCACAGCTACTTCAAGGCAGTTGAGGAGGGTTCAAGGACAGTATAAATTACAGCTACAATCTACATGATATGTGTCTCTTACATAGATAAATCTATGGATATATAGGATTTTTTTCTATCAAGTAACAAGCATCATAGAGGGAATCTACACAGTTAAGCACCTACTATAAAATGTTCATAATCGAAAAAAGTGCTACTCACGCGACTTGAACTGATGTATGAGCGCGGCGCTGTCTGACGCGTGATGGTACTCGTACACCGAGTGACCCACCAGCTCGTCCGGCTCGAAGCCCAGGGTGTTCATCAGCCTGCAACAATCGTACACCTGTATTAGGCAACAATATTTCTAGTTAGATACGAGGTCATCACTTAAGTATATCAGGATTCAGGTCCACATTTAACAGAGGTATCTTTTAATACCGATATAAATGAGAAACCTGTGTTTTTTATGATATAGCAGTAGGGTTGCCAAATTTTTTTTCAGCCTATAAAGGACAAGTGTTGATAAGCCAAAAAATACGGGATTTCTGTTTTTTAACCGAGACAAAAAGAAACAAAATTAATTAAGTAGTGACAATTTTTTTTTTTTTATATTTTTCTGAGGATCGATCAAGTTTCAGTGTATTTTGATTAGTTTTAGCACGCCCAGGGTCATATTTATGTGCATATGGGATATTGCGATCGTTGTGTGCATGAGTACTGAGTACTTTTTAACCCTAGATAGCTCGATTCAAGGGACAGCGCTTGTCCCGGGACGTGTCACTTTATACCCTAAAGTACGGGACGTCTGGCATTCATTTATAGCTAGCAAACGAGTAAACGGTTCATCAGTAATTTCGTAATTCGTAAACGGACATCCGCATCACTGGAGTCGTTGCACGTACGTGGCCGGCGTTGTGTAAATCATTGCGATTAAATTGTACGTAGGTAACCTAAAGTACAATTTTTCTGATGTCAGGCATAGACGTATGTAATATTATAGACGAGGCATGTCGAGGCAAATATTGTGCCCACTTAAATGGCCCCACTTTTGGAGATTTTGGGGCCATTTTGACATTTGAAGTATTGTGAAATCAAGATGGCTGACATTTCAGGTATGATGAAAACAAGATGGCGTATCTTTTTCTTGTATTCAGAATATTGGTTCAGTCAAATGTACGTAATAGCACGCCCTTAGTTGTTAAATCTTTGATGTGAGGGCCTAAAGGACAAACGGATTGCCCGATGGTAAGCAATTACAGCGGCCCATGAGAACACCTGAGGCCAAATAATGAGTACCTGTGTCTCAGTGGTTCAGCGCGTTGGTGCTCAATCCGGGGGTCGCGGGTTCAAATCCCGCCGAAGGAACAAAAAGTTTTTCCGTGTTCCTGGGTCATGGATGTGTGTGTATATATTATATGTATAGTATAAAAGTATTAAATATACTTCCCGTTTTCTGGTACCTGTTCCTACAAGTTCTTCAGATACTTAGCACGGGGCCAGATTGACGTGGTGTGAAGCGTCCATAGATATTATTATTATTATTACCTAATATAGTAATACAAGTTTCCATTAAATATTAAAAATCTCACCTAAGTATCTAGGATATCTCACAGACATTCTGCATCATTACATAAAATTCAAAGTATTCTGCACAATTGTGCAAAACCTTATACACAAATGTCTACTATGGACTGTAGATATAAATGAAAACATTAGGTACCTATATTTTATATTATAACTTTTTTATTTATAATTTAAAATGTATAATTTTTTTATAAAATTATTGTCTGGCTTTTTACTTTAACAACACACACAAAAGTAATAAAAATGTTTGGTAATAAGGTAATCTAACATTTTAAAAATATGTAGTCTCTAAAATCCTCCTCTGATTGAGAGTAGGATTTTAGAAACTACATATCTATATACTACATAAACATAAAAAATATTTTTAACATTTCAAATAGTATCGTTCTTTAAAAGTTTAAAGTAAAGTAAAGTGAAAACTTTTAAACGATTGCAAGTAATATTATAATTGCATATAATTTATTAAAAAAAAAATTAGTAAAAATTAAACTTAATAAGTATGTTCCGAAACTTATAAAAAATCCATGAAAAACTCAAAGGTCATGCCTCAATGTCACCTAGAGTCCTTATTCAGGTTATGTTTACCGGTATTTACACCGATAACCTTGAATGACCTATTCATCTTTCTCTCGATTTTTCTAATGACAAAGAAATAAAGTAATAACGTACCACAATTCTACGATTATTGCTACTAATTTATTAATAATACAGACCAATAACTCGACAATTATTTAAACTTACAGTATATTTCGAATAAACCGCCATCGCACTGGCACTAGGAACTTTTATACTGATCACAACAAAAAACACAGCACCGACCACTATAGAAACACTGCAATCCTTATTTGCAACATTATAACAACTGAGCTACAGCACGAACTAAATACAAAACCGCGAAATTTCATCATGTTTAACCTACAAAATACATTTGAAGGTGATATTTTGTTGATATAATACCACCACATTGAATGCACGCGTTCAACAAAGGAAACCGAGTGACAAAGGCGATAACTAAATTTAGCCAGGTAGCAATTTATTTTTCGTTGTACGTGTAAGCGCCATCTATCAGAGCTACTAAGAACTAAGTGAAAACGTCGACAAGAACCCACCCTGTTTTTAAAATTTATTTAGTCTTTGTTAAAACTAACCCAAAATTGAGCGCTACATATAGTTTAAACTTTTTGAGAAAGATATTCTAATTTTTTATAGTTGCTAGTAGTATAAACTAGATGTCAATTGTAATAAATACTATAAAGCTTACCCTTCATCGGTGTATGTAAACTTCATGTCCAGGCTATGTTTGGACAAGAAAGTCTTGCTGTCGAGGAGTATCTCGATGTTGGAAGGATGCGGTATCGGCCTTCCCACAGCCACTAGAGAACCCATTTTGAGGTCTTTTTTATCCTCCTTTTTCTCTTCGTCACCATCATTACTATTGTTCCTCTTGTTTTTAGGTGTCAACATGTGCCCAACGACGTGGATGACCTGAAATTAAAATATTTTAATTAATATGAGTATGTATATAATAACAATATTATAAATTTGTTATGGGTTTAGATTTTGGAATAATGCTTCGGAGTGAGAGATAATTGATACTTTTAAATATTTGAATGATTTTCAAAATTTTCTGTTGATTCTTATGTTTGGTTTCTTCTGACACATTTTGCAGCTAAAAGTAGTTTTTTTTTTTCATTTTACATCGTATGTACATTTTAATTAAACTATAAGTGGTAGAAACTTTTAAGTTTTCATGCTGATAGGTCCTGCTCTTTCGTTCAAAATAATTTTCCTAAAATACTTTTTAGGAAAATTATTTTGAACGAAATCGGACTTGACGACGGATAATGACTTTTGAATTTTTGAGTAATTTGAATAAAAAAAACATATTGATCGTTAATTGTTACGGAACCCTCCTTATTTAGGTCCAGGCGTGCTCTTGGTTAGATTTTCATTTTGTAAAAACCAGAACTTTTACATGGAGAGTGCAAAGAATTTAAGACTACTCTACCAGTCAATAGTTATACCATAGTCCATAACACAAATTGTTTTAAGTTTATAAACTTGTACCACTTAAAAATAATCTTCTGCATAATTGAAACGAATTCTGTCAACCATTTTTTTTGGGAGAAATCTAAATAACAATCAAATAAAGAGAACACGCCTTAAACTAATGTGATAAAAATAAATATAATCAATCAGATTGCGACATGTTTCCAAGTTTGATAAATTCTGTTTCGTAAATCTGAGCATAGATAAAGTCTTATATCTTACTTATTTTTTGCCCGCGGCTTCGCCCGCGTGGAATAGCTAACTCTACTTACTACAATATACTTCTGTATACAATATTAAAAATGTTTTTTAGGGTTTCTTACCCAGTGGGTAAAAACGGGACCTATCACCTCGACGCGACGTGCGAGACCGCTTGATATATTATCTTTCGCGCTTGAATATAAATTTTACAATATCTTCTAAATACAAGATATTAATTTAAATTATATGGTTTAAAAAAAAAGTTAATAAATTTTGGAATAGTGTAAATGAAAAATAAATGTTTATTATTGTAAAAAAGCGTGGGGTGCAGTGTCTTCACCTGTTCGTTTGTTTGTATGTAACCGACTCCGGTGGATTTGATTTTGATCCACTTCAAACGGTCAGATTTCGTTTAAAGTGATTTTAAAGATATTATTAAAGTGAAGATCCTTCTCATATCTGCCAATAAAATGTTTATAACTATTGACACTATGCACCCCACGCTTTTTTACAATAATAAACATTTATTTTTCATTTACACTATTCTTAATCCAAATTTATTAAATTTTATTTTTTATTTTTTAGTTAGATTTTCGATAAAAGCGTGATTTTTTAGTTTTTTTAAACTATAATTTATTTTTTGCTTTTTAGTACAATTTGCCAAAGAGTAAGCATGGAACTGCTCGCATGATTATTTATTATAATAATTTGAATTGAAAAAAAAAATTAAATTAAATCGAATTATTGCATTGTCATCGGTCTTTGACAGGTGTGCAAAGTTTGAATTAAATCTGATCGTTCAAAGTAGGACAAAATCGAGCCCAAAGGAGTCGGTTACAAACAAACAAACAAACAAACAAACAAGCAAGCAAACATACAGGTGAAACTAATAAAAGCGTTATAAAAAGTAAAGGTATAAAATGCTTAAAGGGAGTAACGTATTTAATTTGATAAGGATCATACTGTGTACGCCACGGACCCCCAGGCCGGTCCAACCGCAATGTCCATGCATTTTAAATCTGTAATATCTTCGAAAATATTCATTTTAATTACATGCTGTAAAGGGCCTTATTGATCTATATTAAATGCACAATTTATTTAAGGTACATTATGAGGTACTTAATGAGGGTGTTTGATATTTTTTCTGCCGCCAAGTGGCAGACCCAACGCACACAAAGCGTCATTTGGTGGCGTAAGTTGTATCAAAAACGGTCAATAAGAATTTTCGATTCTTTTTCTGTCACCAGACAGCGCTTAGCAGCCCGACGGTCCTTGTCGTGTCAAAAAGCTGACAGATGTCACGAATATAAAAAATATATTATTCATTGCCATAAATAAGCCATTATTTGTAAAAAGGATATGAAAAATGGTTAATGTGGGTTATCTCTAAGAGATAGACATATACTATCGCGGGCTTTTTAAGGTGTACAATGTAATGTAATGTAAATGTAAGCTTAGAAAAATGTGTTTATTTACGTCATTAGAAACCTCTAAAATTATAAGTGTTTCTCTACTATATTATGTATGTTATATACATATAAACCTTCCTCTTGAATCACACTATCTATTAAAAAAAACCCGCATCAAAATCCGTTGCGTAGTTTTAAAGATCTAAGCGTACATAGGGACAGACAGAAAAAGCTACTTTGTTTTATACTATGTAGTGATGATACCAAATATTAATATTGTGAGCTGTAGGGCTGTACTTGGAATAGTTATAATGAAATACATAGATAATATTATATAGTTTGTAAGAGCAAAGTATACCAGGAAAATTATGGGAATTTTATACAGAAGCATGACGCAATGTTATAATCATTGCAAACCAGCTGACTCGACACGAGTTCATCTGTCTTATTACTAGGAATATTGAACTGGAACTACCCACCAGCCCACCTATCTACCCACATACATCTACAATTTAACACCAAAACCTACATCTACCTACACCTACCTACTCTCATACCTACTGCCGATTTTTCTGAAATAGAACTGTTTTGCTGTCCTACCAAAAAGATAAACAAAACAGAGACCCAAAGGAGACCGGCAAGTCGGCATACATTTACTGCCTGGTAATTAAAATACGTGGCTACAAAAAGTATTTATTGTAAGTTGTACTTTATCAACATAGGAAGAAAAAAAGGAATAATATTATACATCAAACTCGAGGGGAAAGCGACATCTATTAGTGGTGATGTCAATTACGTAATGAAATTAATAACTAGTTTGTTTATAAACGCAATATGCTAACAGATAAATGATAGATGTCGCGTTCACGTTACGAAAACCAAAAACATAATAATTATTTTTCATAGTATAAATATAAATATAGTATAGAGGGATCGATTTCACACCCCAAGTAACATTTTTTTTTTCATAAAACTAGTACTAAACTGCTGAGCTATAGAAACAGAAAATAACCTTATACTCCAATTAAAAATATATCTATCTAATGGGCCACTAGACCGAGCTTTTACGACTCAAATTGACAATTTACAGCATACCATAGATTAAACAGATATGATGACAACGATTACCACAGATAAGTACACATTTTGCACATGAATTCTCCGATATTCGGAGACTCATAACTTTTTATTCCGAAGTCCTAAAAATATTTTTTTTTTTTGTTTAATAACTTTTTAAGTAATTACTATAAAACCACATATGTTAGAAACCTGGCCATTTTTGATGAAAACGAGACACAGGAACTCCAATCCATTTTTATATATAAGAGAAGAAGCTAAGAAGATTACACCATTTATCAATATAATATTGAGAAGGCCCATCCAGACAGAAGCCCCGAGAAACTTGAGGTAGAATATTACCATTTTCGCTCTATCGCAGACTACTCACCCATGAGTTTATCTGTGATTATTTAGTTTATCTGTGAAAAAGCAAAAATGTGAAATACAAAAAACATTTGTCAATAACAATGCTAATTATCATAAGCACTAAGACACGTACTTGTTATCTGTTATTATTGCATTGGTTTTGTTGCATTTTTAGCATTGTCTGATAAAACGTTACTGTTAATGTTACTCACAAATTACATCATATTGAAGTCGTACAGTAGACGTAGTCAAAAAAATGCGTTGGTAAGAAAAGCTGTTAAAAAATTATTAATTTCTTTGCCTTCTTTGATTGTTTGTGTATATGGTAATGATGAATATTTTAATGAAGTTGATTTTCAAAATTCCTTTTTTGATGTTAAGAGTATTCTCCGAACCGCCTCCTTTTTTGGAAGTCGGATACAAATACACACTGCACAGTTCGCCTTAAGGTAAGGTAAGGCGTAATTTCAATACATGTGTGTGCGTGAAACTGTAGCGGCGGCGAGGCGTAGGAGGCGTAGTTTAGACCGGCCTCACTGTTTCACAGAACTCTATCATCACTTTTTTTATTGTTCTGAGCTAGTTTAGTACTCAACTAGAATTAGATCAGATTCGCCATTCTCGAAGATAATCATTACTGAGTATTTTTTGGAAACCTAAATATTTCTACAATCAATAAAGTAATCTTATTATCAATGTAATAACAGATAAAATTTCGTTAAGATAAGCAAAACCATATCCTTTCTAATTCGCGACTGCTTAGTGCTTACTACTACCTCACTCTGCAAATACTTATTACAAGTTTACAGGTCAGGGTCGAAGCGATTTAGATAGTAAATTCATATAATCCCGGGCTTTTAATTTGTGCCTCGCAAACCGCAAAATAATTTAATTGAACTACTGGACCGATTTTGATGAACTTTGACATAGATATAGAGTAGGCATCGGGGAAGGACATTTATCGTGGTAAAATACACGGTTCCCGCGCAATTTCCTTTTGCGTGTACGAAGTCGCGGGCTACATCTCGTACTATAATATAATTTAAGTAATTTTCCTTGCCCTGCAACTTGCGAGACTACAAGAAGACATTTCCAAGATTCACAATATTGGGAAATTTAAAATAAAATTAGAAATTGAACACGGACCTTTTTATGTATCCCTGACCTTAGTTGAATTTTCTACAAGTATAGCTAATATTCATCCCATTTCTATAATATTCTACTCATGTTTGTGCCGCTTGTCCATTAAGCATTAAGGCAACTATTAAGCACGGCTACCTAGGAGCAGTAGAGGGAATGAGTGCTGACTGGTGGGCCGATAAACTATATTTTTATGGTGCAATAAAACTTTATTTATTGCACTGTACCTTTGCAAACCTTTGCAACCGCAAAGGTACAGTGATTTGTAATACAGAGTTTCGAATGTCTCGTGAAAACGCTCCATACAAAAGTCGGACGCATATTTGTTAATATCTCTGTTTTTTTTGCGTTTAAGTTTATAATTATTTTCATTAATGTTTTTTATACATCATGTAAGCAAACTACTATATGAATATGTATGACGTATGTTTTTTACACGCAATTATGTAAAAAATATTCCACTACATAACTTTTTTGTAACTTTGAAATGCACCTAATTACATTTATCAAGTAATAATACTTCAATGTTTCAGAATATAGTATAAAAAAAGAATAAACTCAATTTAACATGTAGTCATCGACCCTATAGAGCGAGAGAGGCTGGTAGTAAGCGCGTGATATGAGGCTGGCACCTTATAAGAAGCGGACTTGAGATGCACGTTCCTGCCCTTGCCGGTGAGCGTGCACTTCATGCGCAGTAGCAGCTCCCTGCGGCCGTCAGCGGAGCGCAGAGCCTCTCGCACCTCGTCGTGGTCGCACGGGTGGCTGAACTCGTACACGCTTTGCCCCATTATCTCCATCTGAAATATAATGTGTTAGGTTATAAGTATTAATTAATAGGTATGCTGCCTAGGGTCTAGGTATGCTAGGGTCGTATATCACATTTTTACAAATTAATTTTTAAAATTGTTCAATAGAGATACATAACTCTAAAATAAATAGTATGCTGCCCATCTTGTTCTCGCAAAACTATTTGTGACGTCACAATCTGCAACCGCCATACATTGTTTAGTGACAAATGTATAGAGCTGTAGCAAACCGGATGTATTCGGTACTGAGTAACAGGTCCGCCATCTAGTACCGAGTAACGAAACGTTACACACCAATACATTTCGTTATTTGCATTTTTCGTAGTATGAGTACCTACACTTTTTCAGTTCACACATCAACGCATCGCAGTGCTCGCATCAACGCAAGTAGCGTTGATGCGAGCACTGAAACAATTTCTGAACGTATTCTATAGTATCTAAATTATTCTACACTTTACCTATTGAATCAAACCAATTTTAGAATAACTTAAACACAAGTCTGGTCCAAAATACGGAAAAGTGACAAAATGCACCTAACGCAGCTTGGTATGCAATGTATGTTGACGCAACATTCGTAATATATTTTCTACAAATTATGAATGTTGCGACACCGCGAAAACATACTATACGACATGATTCGTTGCTCTAACATAACAAGTTATGAGATATCAGAAGTAACGAGTAATGTAACAATACTATAGTAACGAGTATTACTGTACGAGTAATGTACTTCAACAATATCTACCACTAACGAGAAGGCTGTTGTCCACTACGCTGGCTAGCATGTTGACATACTTCGTGTGACTTAAAATCATAATATTATCTAGTTTTTAACTCGTTCCACTTACTAATGAAAAAGAAAGTTTATTTCTGAATACATAAGATATTAGATGATGTCATGGGGATTTCTTTACATTTTTCTCGTGAAATAAAAAAAACATACTCCATGCATTTTGTATTCTTAAGGCTCCCACGGACAAGAGGCCGATCGTTTCAGTTAGAACTGACGCCAGTTCGGTCTGAAAGGATTCGAGCACATACACGGAAAAAAATCGCATCAGTTCGTTCTGGTTTGCCGCGAGCTACGGTCGTGTTTATTTATTGTAAACTCACTACGCTTGTACATGAAACATAACGATGCACGGCCGCGGTCTGGTGATAACTGAAGGGACGAATGAAACACATGTTCCATTCACTCCATGCGTTCAGTCCAGAATAATTAATGTTGCCAACTTAGTTATTTTACAAAGTTTTACTACTAAATTCAGTATTTTATTCTCTCCTTAGTCGGAATTAAGTTGTTAGTAGTATTTTAGTGGGAAAGAGCCAGACAGTAATCATATGCAAAAAAGTTAGGCACAAGAAAAAAACAAAAAAAAATTGACACCTTATCATAATTCATACATCGTAGCATTCGTCCGTAATTTTCTTAAAACTACCCGTTTAATAAGTATATACGTAATATTTCCTAGTATATTTTAATTAAAAGATAAAATTTATAATATAATTCAATAAATAATACAATTTTTTTATAACAAAACCTAAAATGCAGTGGTTTTTTGGGGACTTCAGGGATTCCTAAGTCGAGTAGCTTTTTTGATAGTTTTCAGTATTCTTTTAGTAGTTTTTTATTAGAAATAGACGCGAGTTTAGTAGTTTCGCAAAAACAGTGCTGGGTCTTTAGTCAAGATGCATTAGATAATTTCGACGGCGAAGTTCGGAAACAAAATATATAGGATTTGACATAAGGCATCGCAAGCGGCATGTCACCTAGCGATGACTTATAACAAATCCCATACATTTTCATTTGCGAACTTCGCCGTCTAAATTATCGAATGCATCTTGGCTAAAGGCCCTGGCAACACTGGAACGAATCGCTTCAGTCTATCCGGCCGACTGATGCGATCTCGAAATTGCACACAGACAATACAATTTTGCATCCGTTCAGGCCGAACTGAAGGAAAACCAGAACGTATCCGGGGCCCCATAGACTAGTAAAGTAGTAATCGTGGAGGCCAAGGTCTTATGCAATCAAGTAATAATGAAACGATTACGCCTATGCTATTATAGGGCAAAGGCTAATAAGAATAATTTGTTATTAATAATAGGAACTAACACTTACTTCGATGCGCATACAGTGACTAAGTCACGTCTTAACAGTTGTAGGATACATAGCACCTAGGATATCTAGACATATTTTAAAGTGGATAATGGATATCTATCTATGTCCTATTATCATAAAGGCTAAAAGGCTTTAAGACCCACAAACATTAATTATAGCTCTCACACCGAGACGGTGGCCGATTTCGTTGAAACCAGTTCAGCTACGCAAGAGTTATTTTTATAGTGCCCAAGTGTGTGTGCAATATACAAGAGCACTCTTTCTCTTCCTTTGCACTCATAACCCAGTGGTACGGCTCAATATGACATTATTATCAACGCCTAATTATGGTCTATTCATAATGTGAATAATCAATACTAAAAGCTTTTTAAGATTTGAAAGTAGATAAGGATTTTTCTATTGGTGGTCGCTAGTTGCTACTCGCTACGCGGAACATTTTTGGTGTCATAAAAGCAAAAAAGCTATCAATATCAGAATCTACCATAAAACCGAAACAAAATATCAGAAAACCAAAAAATTTAAAAACAAAGAAATCAGCAATATGTATGGTAGTGCTGATTTCTGGCTTTTAAATTTTTTGGTATTAGGTATAGGGAGGAAACGGGCCGACAGATAGTAATCTCTCTCGCCCATGCCCCATGAACATCCACAATACTACAGTGCTTTTGCCTATATTTTCTGCAAGCATAAAAAAGGAGGTTCTCAATTCGTAAATTTCTTTTATCGTATTTTTTTTTACCTGAGAGACACCGAGATGCTCAGCGATGTTCTCGCTGCAGTACACAATGTCGCCCTGCTGCGACAGCACCAGCACGAAACCGTCCAGCGCGTTCATGTACGACAGCTCGGACTGGATCTCTTCCAAGTCCTTTGGGCTCTCCAGAGTGGGTGATTCCGAGTCTTCAGGCACTGAAAATAAGTTAAAATTATAGCACTATTTTTCACCCCTACATATCTAATCTCTGGTTAGGGTTCATAAATCGTGGTAAGGCTGGGACTATATGAACCGGAATCCGTGGATTGGAAATTGGTAGAATGGAATTCAGAGCATTGAGCATAGAACTCTGTGCTAATACAATAGAGCTGAAAGTCGCTCGACAGCTCGACACTCGACACTTCGATTTTCAACTCTATTGTATTAGCGCAGTTCGCGTCGCGTCGCGTATGACTGTTTGTACGGCGATAGTCGTTTGTTTGATATTTTTGAGAATACCATTTTGCTGTTAGATGAGATCGAGACTATAACGAAATTGTAATATTGAAATAGCAGAATCGACCTTCTTGTGTCAGAGGCCAATATTCGCTTTTGCTAATTGAGTTAAAGTAAGAATTTAATAGTGGTAGGCTCAACGGCATACTGGGCTGTCAAATGGGAACCATTGGTGTTTGGTATCGTTTAGCTCGTATAACGGAGATATAATTATTATATTGTATTAAGAAACAAACAAAAGTACTTGTTTTTATATAAAGGTAAATAATGTGATTTGACATAAAGCGAAATATTTTGGCGGTTTGTAATCTGTATGAACCGACTTATCTTATACTTCAACCCCCTTGCTAATAAAATATTTACACAATGGAAAAGCTATACAATGTTTCGTCCTTGTCTGTCAAGCGACTTTTTCAACGTATATTTCATGGACTAATCTATGGTTTCAGACAAGTACAAACCATTGTATAGCTTATCCACTGTTTAAATATTTTATTAGTAAGGCAGTACCTAAACGAGCAAAACTTGTTTATCTATATATAATATATATATAAAAGGCAAAGCTGATTGACTGATGTATCAACGCACAGGCCAAACCCTTAAGGCTAGAAATTTGAAATTTTGCACTTTGTATGAAACTTTTTATTCCTTGGACATATTTGCATGATATTTGCTATGAATTGATTACGTAAAAAAATGAATTACGTAATTCAGCGTTTTCTAAAATTCAGCCCCTAGGCTGGTAAAATAGGGGATAAAAGTTTAAAACCTAATTTCACGCGGGCGAAGCCGCTGCCAATTAATGCTAGTAATATATTATAATAGGAATCTCGGGAACGGCTGCAAGTATTGCCATGAAATTTAGTATTCAGAGAGGTTCGGGGGAGAAAAATCGATGTAACTAGATCTTATCCCTGAGTACCTGCGCACTATTAAAATGTATATTTTTTTCTTTCGTCGCGTAATAAGCCATGAGTGATTTCGATTTCTAAATTTCAAATCCGGTTGGCGGTTTGGTTGGAATTGGACTTTTTGCGTAGTTGACAAATTGATGTGCTCGGGTTCGAATCCCCGTTAGAGAATATTTTTGCGATTTTTTTCTTTTATATATCTTTAATTATTTTATCGTTCTACTAAAACTCCGAGCAAAGCTCAGTCTCCCAGTTAGATAGGTACTAGGTACCTGAATATTCAATTGCAATGTCGACGCAAGTTGTGGTTAAATTAAATATTAAAAATCAGCACTGGTAGCTATTTACATAAAATAGAGAACCTACTTACGTAGTAGGTACCTATCACGCGTGCCAGAGTTGCAAATTAATCGGAAATTATTGTGGTTAGCTTAACGCTGCGCGCTGACGTTCAGGAAATAAGGAAAATAGGCTTCCCTAATGAGACTTATTGGCAAACGGTAACACCAAGATCCAGACTTTAAAGTTTAAAGTATGTTACGATCAACGTGGCATCATTTTTCCATTTTGTATTACAGTTCAAATGGTTCCCAATGTACTTTCATACATCGTCTCACGTCTGAACTGCTATTATTCTTTTTAATAACTTCTATACCCGGCCGTATTTCAGAGTGGCCGCATTCGGTGTCATCAAAACTGTTTTAGAGTTGTCAAACATTTCATTGCTGTCGACGCTGGGTTTTTTTAGTATGAATTTTGGACCAGGCCGCAGCCATCAAGCAGTCAGAGCTGGAATTGGCGGATTCGTGAATACGATATTTTGTTTTGTGCTACTACTACTGTTTTGGAAATGTATTTGAAACAGAAAGAACACAATATAATCAATATTCTGTTGACAATGAACGTACATATATCACATACGGGTAGGTACGCGCATTGAATGAAAATGTCATAAACTTGCGTCAATCAATAAAAATACAACTAGACGTAACTAAGTAGTTATATAGGTGTTATTACTTAGTGCTCGTAAGTCTTCATCTTCTGCACTATGACATAAAGAGGAAAGATTTGTTTGTTTGCTTTGAATAGGCACCAAAATTACTTGACCGATTTTTTGGACACGGTATTTCTTTTTGAGCGTGCGAAGTCGCAGGCAACAATATGTAGTAAACATAGTTATTAGGTGCAGGACAATTGCTAAACTAATAGATATGATGGGGATTGGGGGCACGAAAAAGCCGCAAAACGCTTAGGAGAAAAGATGGTAGGTACGGACTACAGCCGCTCAAAGACGCGCAACAACAACGAGTGCGCAACCGCGCCCTAAGATATCCATAGAACTTGCAGGAAAGGCAGGACTTATTAAAGACTTTCATAGCGCCTTTAGAACTTGCCAAGAAAGGCAGGAATTAATAAATACTTTCATAGCGCCTATTGTGACGTTACTTTTTATAATAAGGGAGAATCTGTGTGCATCAATCAAGAGGAGAAACGGCTTCTTCCCATCTTCACATCGCCTCATGAAATTCTTAAAATATCCCAAACATATCTACCAACGTATAACGCACATACATCGCTTATTCAAATTCTAAAAATATCACACACCTTCGATAAGAACCTACTTTAGGTAGCTTCATTATTATGTCATTAGACTACTGCGGTCTACTCACACATGGACACGACGTCGCGCACACGCAGGTACGATATCGCGAGTCTCATGACGGAGGCCTTGTCCAGCTGTTCCACCTCCTCCTTCTTGGCGGGCAGCGCTGCGGTCAGCTCGGCGAAGATCTGCACCTCCTTGGTGCGTCTACATCGCGCCGCCACACGCGACTTTTCCTTGCGCTTCTCATTGTTCCTTGAAAAAAGAATTTTTTTGAGAAAAATTGTAACAGGACTTATAATTGAGACTGAGGTTCGATAAAATTACGTTAATTATTGGGTTATTGAATTGTCATGATCGAACTTGTGGAACTAAGCGTCAGTTCACATCGCAACGAGACGATGCGCGAAGCGGCGCTCCATTTTTTTAAGATAGCGATTTGCAATTTAACTTTATTCACCACACAAGAAGATACACGTTGATTTACAAGAGTTCGAATGTACAACTAGACCGCTCCTGCAGCGCCGTTGGTTCGTTTCGGTGTGAACTGATCCCAACAAAAAATATTTGTATAACTTTCTAGCCTAGAGCAACTCGTCAACTCAAGTTTTTTGAACTCAACTCAAGAACATTTTTACAGACAATTTAAGGCTACTTCACCTGTGATCTAAAATAATTTCATTGTGTTGACGGACAGAATAAAAATACTTTCAATTCGCAAACAAAATACCTCTCGTAAACGTAAACGTTCCGCCCACGAATATCGAAGTCTGTTATGCCCGGTATACACATTATCACAGTTTTTCACTTTTGCAATTAATTCAATAATAACTATTATTATGAAATATAATAATTATTACAAAACACAAGTGACACAAGGCGCCAACAATCTCTGTGGTTTGCAATTAACAATGCATGGCTATTAATTTGTCATTAGGTCCCCACCCAATCTGCTGCTCTAAATAGCATACTTAACAAATGCGTCAGCTGATGAGATTAGTGTTATTTTTTTTTAACTAGGAGAACTTCGACCGCGACCATTCTATAAAGGGGAAAGCCAATCATGTTTGCAGTTCGCGACATACACAGCCTAAAAACGTTTTCAAACGAATAGGTATTATCTATTCGTATGAAACTATACTAACCACAGTACCTACTACGTAGTAATTTTATGACAGTTGTAGGTATTTAAAATTGTAAAAAGGAAAACAAAGATAAGTTATTGGTCTCGCTGGGCGCTCGACAAGATAGAGCTTTACCTAACAAGAGCTTCATCAATGCGGCAAAAAATTATTGTAGTGTGTAAAGTGGCAATTGACTTACATGTGACAAATTGTTGTGTGCGTGAAAAATTGTGATGCCAGCTACTCAACTTTTGCTCGATTTAATGGGAAAAATATCTTGTATGTAGTAAAACTAACAACTTTGTTAATGGTTATTATGATTATCATAATATAATAATAGGTACATAAATGGTCAAGGTAGAGCCATGGTCGCACCTACTTTATAAGATTCGGAACAGTCGATGTCAAATCGCAGCCGTCTGTATCTATCTTGGAGTATAATCGTAGTTACCTTTACATTTTTTTTCATTATTGTCTATTGATATATATATATATATATATATATATATATATATATATATATATATATATATATACGACGAAAGTCTTTTCATTTTTCGGGTTAATCTATGCCTGAGAATGTCACTCACAAATAATGTAGCCTTCTATTGGTAAAAGAATTTCAAAATCGGTTCAGTAGATCCAGAGATAACCCCCTGCAACCTCACAAACTTTACGATAAAGATCGGTATATCGACTCAGTAGATAGATTTATAAAATAGCGCAGAGCACTATTTTCAGCGCTCTGAATTTTCACCGACGTTCCGGATTCAGGAACATATAGTGCCAGCCTTAATGTACAGACTGTTATAAATTATAACATCACGCTACACGTACACAGTGTTATAAATTATAACATCACGCTAAATAAGAATTATAAATACATTTACAATATCAGGAATTTTTAACGTAAGGTATCCGGAACAGGTAGTTATGTATTACAGTAACAGGCATAACAGGTATCGTCTATAACCGGTTATAACCCACCTCTAGCAGGGGGGTGTCACTACGCCGTTCCGCCGCCGAGCTACAAGTACATACCGAGACTCCCCAACGTTGGGGCGATACAGTGGTTGCCACTTGCCACGCACTGACCGGCCGTGGCGCACGCGCGCGCCTCTTACGCAGTACGACTCACTTTACGTCGCAAACACGTGTCATATTTCAATTGGGAAAAATATGTATCCAAAAAAATACTGTATTGCAGCCGATTGTCGGAACAATGAAAAAAAAAAGCAATTGTCAGTTTTTCCCGGTTCAGGCAAGTGAGATAGATAGCGAATGGTACGATAATCATTACTGATTTATATCTACTGTCATGGTACCTAAATCTATAACAATAATTATTAAATATACACACAAAAGTTTTATATTATATGCTTATTTAAAATAGGTGGTAGGTAGCTGCATATACATACATATAATCCATACCTACATCAAAAGAAAATCACGTGTCGTGTCTGTGTAAACTGATTTATATGTTCGGTATTAATTTACCTAATAGGTACATAGGTATAACAGTTTCCGCTTGTATACCTTGCGTGGTATTTATGTTCGGTCGGTATGTTGTATGGTATCTATATAATATGTATTATATCATTATTATTATTATATATTATATCGTCGTGGAGTATAAATCTGATAGTATAATCTAAGATATTTAATTAAAGTATTGACAAGTGACAACCCTATTTTCGGAATATCTGACAAGGTGTGGAATAATGTCGACCTTCACGCGGCGCCAGAGAGCTTAATTTCGGCTGCTCGCGTGCAGTCCGTTTGTTAATAATAATTATATAGGCACATAAAAAGGCGGCATTTGTGAAGATCAAAACAGAGAGACTTCTGTACCTTGTACTATTATCTATTCTGTGCCTCTAGTTCATTTCAATAATTCAAAGCGATGATCATAACAGATTATGCTCCTGAGCTTCATAAGGAATTATTTGTAACCAAAACATTATTACAACCGGTTACATAAAAGTGGAAGCAGACATAGGCATGTTTCGGGAGCGAAGACATTAGACAAGGACAGTGATATCCGAGTGCAACGCATTGAGGAAAATCTATAAGTAATTATATACGTTAAAAACGCAATATATTTGAGAGCTGCAATTAACGGGAGCGGCCAGTCGCGACGGCTGCCAATCAACCGAAGACATGCGGAATAATCTATTCATACAAATAAATAAAATTAAAGTGTATGTCTGTAATTTTAAATTAACGCATTTTAAACTAAATGCAAATGAAAGTATATACCTCCTCACAATAATTTTTTTTTTTAATTTTTGTGTGTCCGTCTGTCTGTTTGTTCCGGCTAATCACTAAAAAGGCTATACCGATTTTCACGGGAATTTCACTGGCAGATAGCTGATGTTATAAGGTCTAACATAGGCTACTTTTATTTTAGGGTTCCGTTTAAAAAATAGGGTTCCGTTTCCGTTAGTTCTATGCAAACGAAGTTGCGGGCATCAGCTAGTGATAAACAAATTATAGATGGCAGAGATAATAGAGATAATAGCTGACGGTAAGGAGGATATTATGTAGTGAGAAAAGAAGCACGCAATTTATGTACTACTAACTAGCTTATGCCCGCGGTTCCGCCCGCGTAAATACAGTATCCCACGGGACACTGTACTTTTTCGGGATTAGAAGTAGCCTATGTTTTAATGCAGAGATTAAACTACTATATATACCAAATTTCATCCAAATCCGTTTAGTAGTTTTCGCGTGAAAGAGTAACAAACATCCATCTATCCTCACAAACTTTCACATTTATGATAGTAATAATTTAAGGTAGTATTAAATAAAATATATAGGTATTATGTAACAAAAAGAGATGTTCTAGTAAGCTTCCTTACTAGAATATCTTTTTGCACCGATCATTTTATGAAAGCAGTGTTACAACTTACATTAAACTGACAGACATCTTTAGAAGTTCACTCTTTACAATATTTACATGTCTTTCCTTAAGGCTCTCCCACAGACGAGAGTCCGATCGTTTCAGTTAGAACTCGGCCTGAACGGATTTGAGCACATACATGGAAAAAATCGCATCCGACCCACCTGACGACATTTCGGCCTGAACGGATTCGAGCACACATACGGAAAAATAGCATCAGTTCGTTCTGGTTTTCCGCGAGCTACGGTCTTGTTTATTAATTGTAAACTCACTATGATTGTGCACACGATACACGCCCGCACGACCGCGGCTCTGGCGAGACTTGAAGCTATTTGTCACACATGGTCTGTTCAGTCCATCCGTTCAGTCCAGAATTAATGTTGCCAACTTAGTTATTTTACAAAGTTTTGCTTACTAAATTAAGTATTTTATTCCCTCTTTAGTAGGAATTTGTTTGTAAGTAGTGTTTTAGTGGGAAAGAGCCAGACAGTTATCATATGCAAAATTTCCTAGGTTAGGCAAAAAAAAGATACCTTATCATAATAATACATCGTAGCATTCGTCCGTAATTTGCTTAAAACTACCCATTTAATTAATATATATGTAATATTTTCTAGTATATTTTAATTTAAGGATAAAATTTTAATATAACTAAACCTAAAATGCAGTGTTTTTTTGGAGCTCTAGGGATTCCTAAGTTGAGTAGCTTTTTTATTACTTTTCAGTATTCTTTTAGTAGTTTATAGTAGTTTCGCAAAAATAGAGCTGGAACACTGGAACGATTCGCTTCAGTCCATCCGGCCGACTGATGCGATCTCGAAATTGAACACAGACGATACGATTTTGCAACCGTTCAGGCCGAACTAAAGGAAAATCGGACCGTATAATATAACCGTATGTTATCAATTTATTTCTACGGAAAATCAGAAATGGTTACCAATTACGAAAAAAACAACATGTTAAATTTAAAAGATAAATCCATGTTCTGTCTTCCAACTAAGAAAACTGAAATGAATTGAAAATCCTCCGAATTTTACGGCGCCACAGTTTAAACATTTTAAAAACAATAAAGTTTTCAAATAACATTGAGGACTGTCTATTGACTTGGACGTCCAATTGACGATGATTGCAAATATAATCGCGCTCCCGTTCGCGTTCCTCAATTGAAGAAGCGGTGCCGGTGTGACGCGCTGCGCGAAATTGTCCGTCCGTCACAGTGATATATTATCGCGTTTATTTGCCATTGACATACCAACAATAAAATATCTAATCATTAGAGGTCGCCCTGTAATTGCAATTCGGCCATAATATACATTTCGCAATTCATTGTATTTAAGTTCATACTTCATAGGGTTATTTTGACACTTAGATAAAAAGAAAATTTAAATGTTGTGACTTGTTGCTGACAAACGTCAACATCTAACAAAATTGTATCTAAAAAACGCACGGTAGTGTGTGTGCATGTGCATCTGACGTGTTGTTGTTATTTTTATTAGTTTTATATTGTATTTCTAAGCATTATTTAAAAAATAAGAGCATTCTGCAACATATTCCTCGACATAAACTTTAACTGTGCCAAATATCATACTCCTCCGTTCGCACCATTCTCGTAAAACGGTACTGAAAGGTTTTGCTTGCGACAAGAACACTCGATCATGTCAAATTAAAAAAAAAAAAACGACCAAAATCATTTTGGGAGCTACGATGCCACGCCCCACGGACAGACACGTCAAATATACATACAACATCCCCTCTGTTTGCGTTGGGTGTTAATGAACAGAACGTAATTATTATAAAGAAAAGTGGAATATGCGATGAGAACATACCTATTAGGCCTTAGAATAAACGAGTTGCCGACAACAAGTATATTGTGTCTAGTATCTACATACCCCCTTACTAATAAAACTATTTGCACAACGGAAAACTTAAACAACGTTGCTGTCTTTGTCTGATACGTTGGAAATGTCACGTGATAGAAAAAGATAGCAACGTTGTTTAAGTTATCCGTTGTGTAAATTTATTTATTAGTAAAGGGGGTTAGTATTTAAATGTATCAATAGCATAATAATTTATTACTACATGATACTTTATTCAAATGCGGAAGGACAATGTCGTTAATCTTTGAATTCTACATAGTTACTACACGATATATTATGAGTGATAACTTATCACCTAAAGGCCTCGACAACGAAAAGGAGAATCCACTTCATTATGAACACGCTGAAGATATTACAAAAAGTTTGTTTTATTTTAATTAAAACAATACGCTTAACGCCCGAATACTGAAACGCTAAATTAAAATTAAGAGCCCTGTTATTAACAAGCTGTCGCTGTCTCTGCTAGCTGAAATGACAAGGACAGCATGTGTCTTGAGTCATCAATCGTTCCAGTATTCGGCCATCAGTATTGGCAACTGCAGAACATTTTACCCGACTACGGCGAATCCAAAAGGAAGAGAATGATTTTGGCAGTCTATCTAATATGTATGTATGCATATATATATATATATATATATATATATATATATATATATATATATATATATATATATATATATGACACTTCATTTTTGTTTATCTGTATAGATATAATATATTATATTATACAAAACGAATAGTTGAACTAAGTATATCATTCTTAATAGTCGTTATTACATTGTGATTTCGAGTGGCAAAAAGTGTCGTGCCTATAATCTGTCCAGCCTCCATACAATTCGCAACGCGCCATAAGGAACTTCGTTCCAAAAATAAGTCTTATTGATATTAAAAATAAAAATGGTCGTCTGTTAAGTTGGTTTACGGACGATAATCATTTTACATGATAACGAGTGCTGTCAATACACGCCGAACGCTTAGGCCGATCGTGCCTCAGGCGGAACGTGACAAGTGTGCGTGCGTGAAGCCAGCCAGCGTGTTCATCGATTTATATGACGTTATCACGTAAAAGCTTTCTCCTTAAGCTTTCAGAGCCGAGTTTGTATTTCCCTGTACCTATTTCAATTGATACAATAATAACCCCTCTCTGATACCTCACCTCACGAGATAAACGCACAAAGTGTTGTTTCTAAACGACTTCGATTAATTAAATAAACGGGTTTTTTGTGACGGCCAACTAATAATAATAATAAATTATGACGTACCATTATGTGAACTTTGTACAGAGACATAATAATATTATGTTAGTATGTTATCGCGTTAATCATTCGTTCGCCATCGACAAAAAAAGAGTTTTGTCTAGTTTTTTTTATTGTTACGATGTGTAAGTGCATCTGGGTTCTGCTTACATGCCTACTTAGACCTTTCGACAGTATGTTGTCATTTTAATAACCAAAATATTGAAATCGAACGATGTCTGGCTATAAACAAGTGTATTACATACCTCATATTAAGGCAGTTATGTACTGGCTGCTGCGGCAGGGCCCTAGCAGGAACATTTCACAGTGGCGTAAAAGTAACGTTATCGAATGAAATTTGTAGGGGCACTGTCATGATTTTTTAATACAATTCTCATTCGATAAGGTTACGTATACGCCGCTGTTATATGTTCCTGCTAGGCCCACTGTTATCTTAGATTTAATTTAATTCACAAAACATTTTCTTGATTATGCGACATCGCTTTATTGAAAGCTTTCAAACTGCAGTTACAAAATGGGGCCTGTAGGAAAGTCATGAGTCACGACTGGATCACAAGGGTACGTAGTAAATACTAAATTCACGTGGTTCGATCACCTGATAGTTGATACTCATGGGATCTGTAAAATCTGGCTAGCATCCAATCTCTATTACTCGCGTCCATAAAATTGAAAAACGGAAAGTTTAAATGCTATGAAAATGCTTTATTAAATCCTCTTGGATTTATTTTTGTTGGTGTAGGTACTTATGGACTACGGAAAGAAAGAGAGTGACTACTTTATTTTAAGTTAAATGTTCCTCAAATAGAAGCATGTATGATGTAGCCTGTGTCTTTCGTAAGATCAATACTAAACAAATCTCAATACTGAACAGAATTAGATTACTTTTTTAACCGCTTTTAAAAGAAAACGTTTGCAAAGTTATATTTAGACTCCACATTTACAGCAAAAAGCTTAAATACTCGTAATAAATCCTCCAATGGGATCTCTCAACGTTTGGACAGTTTCGCAAAACGAATGTTCCTTGTTTTTTTTTTTAATTATTATTAAAAGTTGGTATTATTATACACTTTCTGAATGACGTTATACGTGATGCCTACCACGGGTTCGGGAACTAG
Organism: Phengaris arion; assembly: GCA_963565745.1. Lineage (NCBI taxonomy): Eukaryota > Metazoa > Arthropoda > Insecta > Lepidoptera > Lycaenidae > Phengaris > Phengaris arion. The sequence continues at coordinate 10,699,466 of OY751435.1, read as the reverse complement.
CCCGGCGAGAAGAACCGGCGTAAGAAACTCAAGGCTCTTCCATCTTTTCCCAAAAAGATGGAAAATTGTTCTTTGAACATAAAAAAGGTATATAACAATGTTATGACTAAAACTACATAACAATAGTACAATGGTACATAGAAGTAGCCTTGCAGGTGGCCATCCTATTCCCGTGGTGTGCGATCGTCAATAAAATCATTGACCCCATAATAAGCTTTAGCACATCGTTCTATAACTACTTTTTTAAATGTATTAATAGACAGATTTTTAACGTTTTCTGGGATTCTATTGTATATGCGTATACATTGGACCTTTAAAAGATTTATTAACTTTAGGACTTAGTCTGATCACCGGTATATCTAGTTTGTGTTTATTTCTAGTGTTCATAAAGTGATTATTGATTTTCATATTGAACATACTTAAATTTTTACTAACATAAAACACATTATCCAAAATGTATTGAGAAGCGACGGTCAGAATTCCTATTTCTTTAAACTTTTCTCATTTTGTAAATCGAACGTATTGCTCGCTTCTGCAGCACAAATATTGTATGAATGCCGTAAGACATTCTACTGTGAAAATAACTAAAATAAACTAGCCGCGCCGTATCTTCGTCAGAAATTTCCCTAAGTTTTCTAACTGCATATGCTGCAGAACTGAGTCTATCTGCAAGATATCTGTCGATCGTCCTCATAACTTGTGTAATTCGTATTATACTGACAAGGTGCTTACCGTCGGGAAATAGTGCCATGACCAATTTCAGAAGTATGTCAACCACCTTATATACCATTTACTCGACCGTAATGTAAATCCTCGACCATTAAAAATTGTAAGTAACCCCCGAATTGTCAAGCAGTGAGCGAGCTGGTGATAATAGCTAAGGACACTCGATCGATCATGTCAGTTTCCAAATAAAAAAAAAACTAGATCAAAATTGGTTCATCCGTTTGGGAGCTACGATGCCACGGGCGGACAGATAGGTAGTTTTCTTGTCTGAAACAAAATGGCTCCTAAATAACACGCTATCAAGTGACTGTATCTGCTTTGCAGAACGACAAGGCCAGAAAATGATTTGAGAGTGTCTTAACTTTCAGAAGGACGTTAGTCGCTAATCTTGTTTTGTAAATAAATATTGTACATATCTCGGCATATTCTGGATGACTTTTACAAGATTAGATAATACGAGCTATAGTTATGACCTATGATTATCGAGGCTTGCATTTCCTTATCGTCTGTTATAACAAGTGGCCAATCAAGTAATGGACGTCAAATATATTTCATGGCATACGGCATAAAATATTTTATTTTACAGCCAATGTTAAATGATATTGATACGGGAATGAAAGACTCTGTACTCCGTTTTACAAAAATTATGCAAACGAAGGAGTGTGAAATTTTGCAAAGTTAAAGTTTATATGAAGGAAGGGTGAAATGTTCTAATATTTTTTATTATTTGCTTAAAAATACATTAAAATAATAAAAATAACGTAACACACACTACCTCAGATTAAATACTCACACTACCATGAGCATGATACAATTTTGTCACACGTTGACGTTTGTCAATACCTCTTCCACATTCAATAGACAATATTTACATTTTTATCTAGTAAGCAACTTGTAGACCCGTATAAAGTTCAAACTTAAAAGTTTAATGAATAATGGTCGAATTTTGACTACTGGGCGACCACAAGTTACAGTAAATACAGGTATCAGGTAATACAGCTTTTTTTGGTAATTGTAATATTATAGAGGTTTTTGACAAAGTAAGCCAATTTTCCAACGTAATTTATGATTTATAATTTTTAGGGGCCCGTAGTTTACGACTGGGAACTCTTATGGTTTCAACCGTCAAAACGGTTAGTGCTAGAAAGATGAAACACTGCATGGATAGGTGTATTTACCACATCGACAAAAATATTTTTTAGGGTAGGTTCACGTAATTGGGGATATTTTTTTTCGCGTCTATCCCATATGGTGGGGGGTATCATTAGATAGGTTTTTTAGAAACATCAAGAGGTTGTTTTTTTAATTTAGGTATCCGTTTGCGACATATTCCACATTAAATCGCATTTTTTGTTAAAATTTCCCATCGTCCCCCCGCCGTCCTTGAAGCTAGCTTAAAAAAAAACATGATGGTAGGTAGTCCATGTGTTGAACTTTGAAGGAAAACCAAACGGCTTATATAAATTTGTTGGTGTAGGAGTTAGAGAACTTGTAAAATGCGCTTACTTGGAAAACTTCGTACAAAAATAACGAAATAATAAGAAAACGCGTGCGCGAGTCCAACTCGCACTTGGCCGGTTTTTTAAATGTGTTGCCTCTCATTGTATTGAATATTGATATCAACAAGACCTTTATTATTATGAAGTGGAAAAATTTAGTTAGATATTTGGTAGGTCAAATATGACATTTCTTTGTACCTTATTGGGGCTCTGATCTATTATTATCAAAGTATCCATTTGAGATAATTTGTTGCTAGTATCGAAAGTGTATCGATTGCATAAGAGCATAGAGAATAGGACACGTCATGTCTTCGTTACATCCTAATAACTTTCCACTGCACGTGTAAGAATTTGTCTATGCTTTAAAACAAATTCCCATTAGTAATCAATAATCGCTTCAATGTTATATACACGCGGCCGATACTGTAACCTTTGCTTTGATATGTTACTCGATAACCTCAATTTTGTTTACAATGAACAATAAAATAATAATTTAAAAATTACCGTCAGTTTTCCATTGACCTGATAAAAATCCATTATTAGCTAATCTCTCGATTGGTTCAGAACAGAATTGTACACGGAAAATCTATACTAATATTATAAATGCGAAAGTGTGTCTGTCCGTTAACCTCTTCACGCTTTAACCGCTAAACATATTTTTTTATAAGATATTTTTTAACCCGAAAAAGTACAATGCTCCCGTGGGATAATGTATAAATGTTTGTGCTTTTGACTATGTCCTGTCCTGAAAACTTTGACTGTGAAAGTCCTGAACGCTTTCAGGTTAAAACTACTTACCTGATCATCATGAAATTTGGCACAGATATAAAGTAGACCACGGCGAGGGACAAAGGCAAATTTTTATCGCGGGAAAATGTACGGTTCCCGTGGGTTACTTTATTTACGCTTTCACGTAAAAACTACAAAACCGATCATCATGAAACTTGGCACAGATATAAAGTAGACCATGGGGAAGGACATGGCTACTTTTTATCGCGGGACATATACGGTTTCTCTGGGTTACAGTATTTACGCGAGCGGAGCCGGGGGCAACATCTAGAACAGGGGTCTTCAAACTTTCCAGCCTTAGGGCCATACTGATTACTCCAGTAAGTTCCGAGGGCCAAAACCATATTATCATTGTTGCCGGTGGTGTGTAAAAGTGAAATAGTCCACTGATGAAAAAACGTTTAAAAAAGGCTGCAAATCGGACTAAAGTCCGCAAAACGGCAACACTGCATATTATTAATTTTCCTGTCATCATCTGTAATTTCTAGATTATTCGTAGAGTACGAGCCATGAGGAGTAACGTGACACGACATCTGGTGGACACAAGCGGAAATAGGTAGTACCTTCTATCGCTAACAGATGGCGCTAATAGCACGTACATAATAATCTCGTTGGTTCGAGAAAGTTCTGGTGTCTTCCACTCACTTCTAGATGGCAGTAATTGGAATATATAAGAAGGCTAGTGGCGCAACCTCAAGTCAGTTCCTATGACACTGTTGTGAAATAAAATAGTGCGTATCTCCTTAAAACGTATTTGTGCGTGTTTAAGTTTAAGACATCTTTGTAACAGTATTTTGATTTGAATTGTTGCTTTTGTGTGTGATTTAGTAGTATGGAAAAGAAGCTAAAAATTGATAGTGAATGCAGAAAATTCAAAGATCAGTGAACCATTCAGTATTTCGTAATGGAGTCCAGTAACAAGGCGCTATGTTTGATTTGCAATGAAAGCATAGCCGGTCTCAAGGAATATAACATTAAACGTCATTATGAAACAAAACATTTTCAAAATTACTCAAAATATACAGGAAGTTTGCGGACAGAAAAATTCGAAGCAATGAAGCGCGGATTGAAATCGCAGCAATCTTCATTTACAAAACTCAAAACTGAACAAGAGGCTGCAACTCGTGCCAGCTTTCGTGTGGCTCTTGAAATTGCAAAACGTGGAAAACCATTCACCGATGGAGAAATGATCAAAGAATGCATAATTGCAGTAGCCGAAATGTGCCCTGAAAAGGTAAATTTATTAAAAACTCGAATTTATTAAAAGCTCGAAGGGTAGAAAACATCGCTGAAAATATATCCTCTCAACTGTTCGACAAAAATGGACATGTTGAGTGATTTTCTTTGGCCTTGGATGAGTCAACGGATGTGTCAGATACTGCTCAGGTGTTGATTTATATTCGAGGAGTAGATAAAAGCTATGAAGTGCATGAAGAACTTCTTGATATGTATAGTATTTATGGCACAACTACTGGTACAGATATTTTTAAAGGAGTTGAAATGGCCATTAATCAAAAGAACCTTCGATGGAAAAACTTGAAATGTATTACAACTGATGGAGGCAAAAACATGAGTGGGAAAGATAAAGGAGTGGTCGCTCTTGTGTCAAAGGCTGTAGAAAATGACGGTGGTTCAAAACCATTAGTCTTACATAGTATCATTCATCAACAGTCATTGTGCGGAAAATGTTTGGATATGTCTGAAGTTCTGAAACCAGTCATATCAACTGTTAATTTTATCAGATCTTTTGGGCTGAATCACCGACAATTCCGACAATTTATTGAAGAGATTGGAGAAAATGACTTACCTTATCATACTGCCGTACGTTGGCTTAATTGTGGGAAAGTCCTTCAGCGCTTTTTTGAACTTCGAGCAGTGATCGAAATTTTTTTGAATGAAAAGCATCGCCCTCTTACTGAATTACAAAAAAACGCATGGCTGTGGAAGTTATTCTATGTTGATTTGACAAAACATGTGAACGAACTGAATTTGAGATTGCAACGAGAAAACCAGCATCTTCCTGATTTATACACTAATATCAAATCATTCCGGAAGAAATTGATACTGTTTAATCACAACTACGAAGTAAATGTTTTTCACATTTTAAAACATGTGAAATATTCAGCCACACCACTGAGACTGTTTTTCCTATCGATTTTGCAATCGAAACTTTGAGTGCTTTGAAAATAAATTTTGATACTCGTTTCTCGGACTTTGATGCCATTGCGAATCAAATTAAGATTTTTCAGAATCCTTTTGATACTGACATTGAAACCACGGATAAGATAAATGAGGTTGGATTGGCAATGTGCGCGGGGCAGATGCGCCACAAGTATGATTGGACAATCATACTTCAACCGAACCACGCGTTCATACTTTTTAGTCGCTTGTTGATTGCCTCGCAGTACGAAGCAGCGCTAATATCCTTTGAAAATGCCGTGTTGTGCGATTGTTATGTGCAAATTAAAGAGTCAGACATCAAATATGAAACAAGGAGGAATTTTTTTCATCGGTAAGCATAAAAACCTTAGTTTTTTAGTATTTTTCCCAAAAAACTAGTTCGAATTATGAAATTCTAAGTAGAAACGACAATTAAGCCAAGAATCACAGAAAATATACATTGCTGGTGAAGTACGCAAATATTTCGCGAGAAGACACATCTGACGCGCAATGGGTTGCGAAGCGAGCCAAATTACCGCGCCTTTCGACTCGTTCGCGTCACGTCCGCTTCGGTCGCCTGGATAGAGCAGTCAGTGATCGATGATTTATCGACAAATTATTTTTCTTCAGAATGAGTTACTACTGTTCTCGGTAGTATAATTTTTATAGTCTTTTTTTTACTACATAATATTTATTGACCATCGACTTCTTTTTTTGCTTTGATTTTCTAATTATTTTTGATTACAAATAAAGGTAATACATGTTGATATTTTTTTTTCATTTTCTATCCCAATACCAATTAAATTCGCCTTTGACACAATGTTTTAGTTAGTATAAAATTACTAGTGCTCCCGTTATTAAAATTTTTCATTCAATTACCAATAGCTACAGGACGGTTTACGATTTACGATGAGCCCTCGGCAAAAATAGTAGGGATGCACATATTGTACACGCGCAACCATACTTGCCCCACTACTCCCCCCGCCGCATTCAAAAGTTAGGGCTCATAAATCGTAAATATAACTGAAACTGAGATGATTTCAAGATTCAAGTTTCACCATTTTCATTATAAAAAGTTCCTATCGACCATCGAGCATGTGGTTGTGTCGTAACGTTACCGACTCGGCGTAGTGTGAGTACCAAATCGCAGCCCTCTGTTCTAGGTGTGATTCGTTAAATAGTGTGCGTAATTCGTGTATGTATTATTATTTCTTATGTAGTGGAGTGCATTGGTGGAGACAGGCGGCGACGCTGGTTTTCAAGTAAAAGTATCACGGTTGCCAATCCAACCTCATTTATCTTATCCGTGATTGAAACCCTAGCCCCGGAACTTCAAATGGAAATGATTGATCTACAGTGCAGTGATATAATTAAGAACAAATATCAAAACTCATCTTTGTTGGAATTTTATAAGGGTCTTCCACTGACACAATTTGATAATTTGCATAAATTTGCTCGTGGGCTGTTTTCTGTTTTTGGTACTACTTATTTGTGTGAGAAGACCTTCTCCAAAATGAAGTACCAAAAAATGTTTACAGATCTAAATTAACTGATGAGCATCTTAAATCTCTTTTAATTATTGGTACAAGTAAAATTAGTCCACAACTACAAACTACTGTCAGTGGAAAATCTCAATTACATAAATCTCATTAGTATTTCATATGTCATTATGCTTGTTATAAGTTATGTTTTTATTTAAAATGTATAAAATGTTAGTTGGATTCATTTCAATTTGTTAGTTATTATATACTGAAGTTAAATTTTCTGCATATTATACATGTCTTTACTCATTACAATTCTGTGTTTCTTTATCCAACTTATCACAAAAACAATAACGATAAGCCTACAACAATGCTATGAGTAGTTAGCCCATGACATGACCATATCAATGTAGATGTCATATTAATAATAATTCAACATAAAATTAGAATACTTCAATAAACTAAATTTAATTTGCTATAAAAAATACGTTCTCTAAAAGGAGTTTTCAAGTATGCTAGCTCTCCGCGGGCCGGACAAAATCTGTCCGCGGGCCGGATGTGGCCCTCGGGCCGTAGTTTTGAGACCCCTGATCTAGAACTGCATAAAACGTTTGTATGTTGGTGTCCTAACATTATACCCTTTGTATTCTGTAATCATTTACATAAACACATAAACGTGACATCGACGTATTCGACTTACATGAAGTCCTCAAGATCGACCACATTCGTGAACTGGCAAGGCTGCCCGTCCACATTGAAGCACATGCTGTTGTAATCCCAATTTGGATTCTGGTTGCACGGCAAACGCGATTGGAATTGTGCGGGACGAACGTAGGGATAAGGTTGGACGTATTTTTCCGACGGCACATCACTAGGATAGTAGTTCTTATAGCACTGCACGGACAGACCACTGTTCATAGTGTTGTAAACACCGTCTCGCAAGTCCTGCGCTGTGTGCCTAGACCAATCGCCGTACATGGGGCACTGGGAGTTCCATCTCGTCTCCTCGAATGGCCCTGCCACGGGACAATGCTTCTCCAGTTGATCGCCGTAAATAAACATGCCTTTCACCTCTTGTTGAATTGGAGAACACGAAAAATGAGTCCATCGAGGAACATAATCGACGAGCGACTGATAAAGCCCAAAGATGCTCTTATCACTATTTTATAGCTCGCATGGTAGCAAAAATTGATATGCGCTCATGTGTACCTACTAGATAACACGTGGCTTTATAATATTACTAGCTTTTTCCCGCGACTCCGCCCGCGTAAATATAGTATCGGGTATCCCACGGGAAAACTGTACTTTTTCGGGATCAAAAGTAGCCTATGTTTAAATCCAGAGCCTAAACAACTACCATACCAAATTATCCGAATCATCGAATTCGTACATCGTCAGTAGTTATTGCGTGAAAGAGGAACAAACATCCATCCATCCATACATGCATCCATCCTCATAAACTTTCACATTTATAATATTAGTAGGATAATGACCTAAGAAAACTATTTACTTAATAAAATATTTATACTTTCATAGATTTAAATTTTAATGCGAAAATATGCACTTGTTAAGTGACTGTTTAAGGTCGACGCACAAGATTAGTAGTTTGGACTCTGAACTAAGCGCTTGTTGGTTATTAGATAGTAAATGACGCGAACGTCCGAATACCTAAAACTTCATTATTCCGACATAGTTCCGACTTCCGACAGTTATTTTATGAACTGTTAGATCTTTGTCCTGCAAAACATATTTTAACCCAAATCATCAAATGTCCCCATGTCCCAACCCACCCAAAGAAAATGTCTATTACATTAGACATAGTTCTAAGTTCTGACGCGTTATTGTCGAAGATATTCTATGATCACATTATCTGTACCTAAACCACATTGTACAATCCAGGCTCTTATGACTTGAATATTATAATGTGTCTACTGTTGTCTGTTACTGTGCTAACTATGGTTACGTTAGTAATTTATATATTTTTTGACATGGTGACCTTTTGTTTTGATCTCGCAGGGGAAAGGCTTTATTCCTCCCTTGGTCGGGTGGTCCGGGGTTATGTGGCCACATACCCCCTGTATTTATCCACTAAAACCACCTGCGGATTGCCATCAGCCGCTGTGAAGGGGAGTGTCCCGGGTCTGTCTAACACAGGACCGTCTAACCCTCCGCGACCGGCCGGTCTCCCTCTTAAAGGGACCGGACTTCCACCACAATTAGGAGCCACTCCGGCAAACTGGAGCGTCCCCCTCGGCGCCAGGACTAGCTAAGCCGGGGAGGTTCCTATCCTCTCCCGGAGCCCCGTTAGAGAGGAGGTTGGAGGTTCGCAAAGCGACGCGTCCGCACTCCTGTCCTACGCCGGCGGAGCGGAACAAAGGATGGATGGATCTCTCTGTCCCGCTCTGCCTCCTTCTGCGAAATAACGTTTTCGCAGAAAGCGGCCGCCGCCTGCCAGGCCTCATCGCTCTCGAGAATGCAGCGAACCACACTCGAGAGCGAGAAGTCCCGCCCAACCGCTTGGTAAAATATTTGGGCTCACATGAGGTTCGCCTCCAAAAATTGTATGCGTCAGCAAGTCAATTAATTTAGAGTTACATCTTATACTTTAAACGAGACGATCTGCCTATTCCTACTTGAAAAAAAAATCAGCTGTTTCCTACGAATAGATAGCATTTTGTAGAAAACAGCTGTTTTTTTTTAAAGTAGGAAAGTTGATCCCACAGTAAAAGTTGCTTATGTTCAAGAATATATTCACTCTTGAAAATTTGGACACTGACTGAAAAAAACATATAATACATAATCAGTATCTCGACAACGGCTACAAGTATTACCATGAAATTTAGTATGTAGGGAGTTTGTGGTGTTATCCCTTGAAACTGCTCATTTTTAAGCAATATAAATATGTTTATTTATTTCGTCGTGCAACAATATTATATCAACAATTTCGACTCTCTTACGTCAGTCTGATTGCACATTGGTATGCGTACCTACGTATAATTTTTGCATTGTTTGTAAATTCGGAATGTGGTGGGTTCGAATCCCGCTCAGATAAATATTTTTTTATTTATTTTTATTATTTTATGGTTCTACTAAAACACCGAGCAAATCTCGATTTACCAGGTACTAGGTAATTAAATCAAATACCTTCAAAACGCAAATAGAAACAAATAATATTAACATACCTAGCCTTCAAATTGGAATGTTTGATCAAGGTTAAGGGAAAACTTTACGTATATCTATAATATAAAAATGAATCGTTAAATGTGTTGGTAAGCGCACAACTCAATAACGCCTGGACAAAATTTGGCCAATTCTTTTTTTTAAATGTTCGTTGAAGTTCAAGGACGGTTTTTACGGCGAGAAAAATTATAATAATTGCCGGAAAAACCCTAAAAACAGCCCTTTTTGTTTTTCCCATACAAACGTTTTCTAACCAAAACGTACAGTCAATTTGAGCTTTATCGTTATTGCATAAAGTTCATATATTACAAACACTCACTGTTGTCTAAGCAATGTCACCTACATTCCTAACGTCAATGAGTCAATTTGCACTTTATTGCCGCTGTACAAAGTTCAAATTCAATCATATCTATCAAAACAGTGTGCGTGTGTGCGTTGGAGCACAGAATACATCGTTGGAGGATTTAATGTCGCGTTCCGAAACTTTTTGGTCGGCTCCGCGATATTATTTATTTTGTTTTAAAATGCATCAGTTTTCACGTCATTACATCAGTTAAACACAAACCACGTTACCAAAAGTGTTTTATTATTTTAATATCCCTATTTTACATACATAAAACATTGGTACGGCTTAAAGGATTTGACTCCAAGTCATATCAAATTTAAAACAAATACAAAAATTTAGGGTTAGTACCACAGTTTTATTTTGTTCGTAAAAATATATATTATGTACATAAAGTTTCAATATAAGGAGTATTTACAGAACAGATTTAAGTCGCTAGGGCGAGTAGGTAATTGTAGAAGGGAGGGAGTCATATAATGAAATCCTCATTTTTAGTTTTTTTTCATTCATTTCTTTTCATTTTTTTCATTTTTTCATTCAGTTTTTTGGACAGTGAAAAAAAAGTTCCGCTGTCAAGTGTCAAATCAAGTCACTTTTGTTTTGATCTTTATCTTTGGTATTGAGTGCTATTACATAATAAATTATATATACAAAATAATAAAATATTCTCATGGTACTTTAAGGATTAAGATATAAATGCGTACTGATAAATTTTGTGCTGTAGGCCAAGCAAGAACAATTGACAACCACGTAGTCGTATTATCTATATACGAGGGCTGCACTAAAAGTATCGGGAATGGAATATTTCCACTGTTCCTGTCATTTTAAAATCTTTTTAATTTAAAACTCCTTGGTTTTAAAAATCGAATACCGTTTATTTATTTAAAAAAAGATTCTCGGTCTTGTCAAACTTGTTTAGTCGTTGAGAAAATGGAATTGACTCGAGAAAATTCTAGAGCGATGATTTATTATGACTTTCGAAGTGGTTTAACACAAAAACAGTGTGTTGACCGGATGATTTCTGCATTTGGCGATGAAGCCCCATCCAAAACCACAATTTATCGCTGGGTTGCTGAAATTCAACGTGGACGTGTCAAGCTCAGTGATGATCCCCGTCAAGGTCGTCCAAAAACTGCAGTCACCCAAGAAAACGTTGATGCTGTGCGTAAGCTGATTGAGGAAGATCGACATGTGACATGTACCACGAAATTCAGGCAACTTTAGACATTGGCATGAGTCAAATACAAATAATCTTGCATGAACAATTAGGTGTAAAAAAGTTGTTTACCCGATGGATGCCGCATTTGCTCTGTGAAGAGCAAAAAGCGGCTCGCGTTACTTGGTGCGTCAGAACTCTCGAAAGATTCCACGCAGGATCCTCAAATGTTGTATACTACATCGTATCAGGTGACGAATCCTGGATATACGCGTACGAATCCGAAACAAAAAACCAGTCACGAGTTTGGGTGTTCGAAAATGAGTTAAAGCCAACAAAAATTGTTCGTTCACGGAGTGTTGCAAAAAAAATGGTGGCCACGTTTGTCTCCAAAACCGGCCATGTTGCGACTATTCCTCTTGAGGGACAAAGAACGGTTAATGCAGAATGGTATGATAACATTTGTTTGCCACAGGTCGTTTCTGAACTCCGTAAAGAGAACTGCAACCGCCGCATCATCCTCCATCACGACAATGCGAGTTCTCACACTAAAATTTTTGTCTGTCCGGACCTATTTTGGACCGACCGACCTATTTTCACGGTACCGTGAAAATAGGTCCAACCGGTCGTACCGTTTCAGAGATTAGCCGGAACATACAGACAAATAAACAGACAGACGGACAGACAAAAATTTTAAAAATTGATATTTTATTGTAAGTACCGAATATACTTTCATAATATGCATTAAGTGAAAATATGTTTATTTTAAATTAGAAACAGACACTTAAATTTTATTTATCTGTATATATATGTACGAGGGCGGCACTGAAAATTTCGGGAATCAAGGAAGTGACACAATATTACTATTCAAAAATGTATTTATTGCTTTTCGAAGTATTCTCCGCGAAATTTGACACATTTTTCCATACGATGGAACCAATCATTGAAGCAATCATTCCATTCGGAAGTTGGGGTCTCCAAAATGGCCGTTTTGTAGGCGTCCACAGCTTCTTCAGGTGATGAAAATCTCTGAGCACGCAATTTATTCTTTATTTTAGGGAAAGTATAGAAATCATTAGGGCTTAGGTCGGGGCTGTACGGCGGATGGTCTAATAATTCTATGATTTCTTGCTCTAAAAACTCTTTTGTTCTGTGCGCGGTGTGAGAACTCGCATTGTCGTGATGGAGGATGATGCGGCGGTTGCAGTTCTCTTTACGGAGTTCAGAAACGACCTGTGGCAAACAAATGTTATCATACCATTCTGCATTAACCGTTCTTTGTCCCTCAAGAGGAATAGTCGCAACATGGCCGGTTTTGGAGACAAACGTGGCCACCATTTTTTTTGCAACACTCCGTGAACGAACAATTTTTGTTGGCTTTAACTCATTTTCGAACACCCAAACTCGTGACTGGTTTTTTGTTTCGGATTCGTACGCGTATATCCAGGATTCGTCACCTGATACGATGTAGTATACAACATTTGAGGATCCTGCGTGGAATCTTTCGAGAGTTCTGACGCACCAAGTAACGCGAGCCGCTTTTTGCTCTTCACAGAGCAAATGCGGCATCCATCGGGTAAACAACTTTTTTACACCTAATTGTTCATGCAAGATTATTTGTATTTGACTCATGCCAATGTCTAAAGTTGCCTGAATTTCGCGGTACATGTCACATGTCGATCTTCCTCAATCAGCTTACGCACAGCATCAACGTTTTCTTGGGTGACTGCAGTTTTTGGACGACCTTGACGGGGATCATCACTGAGCTTGACACGTCCACGTTGAATTTCAGCAAACCAGCGATAAATTGTGGTTTTGGATGGGGCTTCATCGCCAAATGCAGAAATCATCCGGTCAACACACTGTTTTTGTGTTAAACCACTTCGAAAGTCATAATAAATCATCGCTCTAGAATTTTCTCGAGTCAATTCCATTTTCTCAATGACTAAACAAGTTTGACAAGACCTTGTGACAAGACCGAGACTCTTTTTTTAAATAAATAAACGGTATTCGATTTTTAAAACCAAGGAGTTTTAAATTAAAAAGATTTTAAAATGACAGGAACAGTGGAAATATTCCATTCCCGATACTTTTAGTGCAGCCCTCGTATATAGATAATACGACTTACGGTTGTCAATTGTTCTTGCTTGGCCTACAGCACAAAATTTATCAGTACGCATTTATATCTTAATCCTTAAAGTACCATGAGAATATTTTATTATTTTGTATATATAATTTATTATGTAATAGCACTCAATACCAAAGATAAAGATCAAAACAAAAGTGACTTGATTTGACACTTGACAGCGGAACTTTCTTTTCACTGTCCAAAAAACTGAATGAAAAAATGAAAAAAATTAAAAGAAATGAATGAAAAAAAACTAAAAATGTGGATTTCATTATATGACTCCCTCCCTTCTACAATTACCTACTCGCCCTAGCGACTTAAATCTGTTCTGTAAATACTCCTTATATTGAAACTTTATGTACATAATATATATATTTACGAACAAAATAAAACTGTGGTACTAACCCTAAATTTTTGTATTTGTTTTAAATTTGATATGACTTGGAGTCAAATCCTTTAAGCCGTACCAATGTTTTATGTATGTAAAATAGGGATATTAAAATAATAAAACACTTTTGGTAACGCGGTTTGTGTTTAACTGATGTAATGACGTGAAAACTGATGCATTTTAAAACAAAATAAATAATATCGCGGAGCCGACCAAAAAGTTTCGGAACGCGACATTAAATCCTCCAACGATGTATTCTGTGCTCCAACGCACACACGCACACTGTTTTGATAGATATGATTGAATTTGAACTTTGTACAGCGGCAATAAAGTGCAAATTGACTCATTGACGTTAGGAATGTAGGTGACATTGCTTAGACAACAGTGAGTGTTTGTAATATATGAACTTTATGCAATAACGATAAAGCTCAAATTGACTGTACGTTTTGGTTAGAAAACGTTTGTATGGGAAAAACAAAAAGGGCTGTTTTTAGGGTTTTTCCGGCAATTATTAGAATTTTTCTCGCCGTAAAAACCGTCCTTGAACTTCAACGAACATTTAAAAAAAAGAATTGGCCAAATTTTGTCCAGGCGTTATTGAGTTGTGCGCTTACCAACACATTTAGCGATTCATTTTTATATTATAGATATACGTAAAGTTTTCCCTTAACCTTGATCAAACATTCCAATTTGAAGGCTAGGTATGTTAATATTATTTGTTTCTGTTTGCGTTTTGAAGGTATTTGATTTAATTACCTAGTACCTGGTAAATCGAGTTTTGCTCGGTGTTTTAGTAGAACCATAAAATAATAAAAATAAATAAAAAAATATTTATCTGAGCGGGATTCGAACCCACCACATTCCGAATTTACAAACAATGCAAAAATTATACGTAGGTACGCATACCAATGTGCAATCAGACTGACGTAAGAGAGTCGAAATTGTTGATATAATATTGTTGCACGACGAAATAAATAAACATATTTATATTGCTTAAAAATGAGCAGTTTCAAGGGATAACACCACAAACTCCCTACATACTAAATTTCATGGTAATACTTGTAGCCGTTGTCGAGATACTGATTATGTATTATATGTTTTTTTCAGTCAGTGTCCAAATTTTCAAGAGTGAATATATTCTTGAACATAAGCAACTTTTACTGTGGGATCAACTTTCCTACTTTAAAAAAAAACAGCTGTTTTCTACAAAATGCTATCTATTCGTAGGAAACAGCTGAATTTTTTTTCAAGTAGGATTAGGCAGATCGTCTCGTTTAAAGTATAAGATGTAACTCTAAATTAATTGACTTGCTGACGCATACAATTTTTGGAGGCGAACCTCATGTGAGCCCAACTTATAAAGATACATAATATTAAGGCGCTATATTATTATTTACTATCAATAGTCAGAAGTACCTATCTACTGCTTGGGTAATATCGAAGAGTACCTATATTAAATAATTAATTTAACAAAAGTTGACTTTCAGCTCTGAATTTAAGACTAATAAAAACTGATCTTAGCTTTCAGTAGTCAGAAGGGTCTATAATATTCTGATTACGAACAGATTTATCCAAAACAAGATCTTTTATCAGGGATTATTGTCATAGATGATAGATAAGATGGAGAGGTAAACTATGCAGAGTGAGATTAAAAATTGGCGGAGATCCCTGCAGTTTATCCGATAACTTAACTTTTATCGTAGCTAGTCATATCTTACTTAAAAAGTTATGTCCAAATTTTGTCGTGATTTCATAAATTATAAAAACTCGTTAGGCCTGTTTATAACTTTGTACGCATTACACACACACACATGCGCACGTTTAAATTATGTACATTTTAATAGTTTACCGTTATCTGCGCGAGCGAGAGTTAAAACGTAATTTGTTATGAACAAACAGTTTGTACGCAAATATATATATATATATATATATATATATATATATATATATATATATATATATATATATATATATATATATATATATATATATATATATATATATATATATATATATATACACACACATATATATATATTGTTAATTCCAGGAATACAATGACAAAAATATAAAGAATATTGATATTTTTGTCTTTTAAATTCAATTTGGGGTTCAAAGTTGTATGAGAAATTTTTAAATCTACACCGATTTCGATGAAAATTGAGATTCACGCTCGTGTACCTAAATACATTGTATTAAAGACGTGTTTCAAGGTTTATTGGAATTCACATTCACAAGTGTATAATAATGATGCAATGAAGATTTGTACATACACCTAGAATGGGTAAATACCCAATACCCACTGGTATGTACCAAATGGTACATACCAGTGGCGAAGGCTGGTTCTCCTCCATAGAGAAGCTCTAGGTATAATGAAGCCCTCTGTACAATTGGTAGGGATTTGAATGAGGGTCTTCAAAAGGTAAGTGAAGCCGATAGGAATGCAACTCCACGCTACTGGTACTTACCCAGGAAGCGTATATTCCCGACGCCCCCCACAATATTTGTCCACCAGTGGACGTTCCTATTTTATTTCCGTAGGTATGTATACATTTGCATTTTTTTTTTTCACCGAATTTAGGTTAAGTGTGTTTACACTGCACTTGTGTGTTCCGTGGCAATCTGTGTTGTGTGCCGGATACTAAAAAGATCCGAAAAAATACCTCGCAGATCTTTCTAGGAAGTTTTCTAAACACCCTGGCTCATTGTTCGTACTTTATCTTTAGGATAAACGTCTAATATCTGACATCTGTAGATGTAACTTGTAAGAGCTCCATTAAATGCTTGAACAATACTGATCCACCCCAAAATTAAACTAAAGGTGTACTAAAGTTATGTTTACGTCACTGCTAGGAGTTTAATTGTTTTGTTGATTCTTTGCTTTGATTGTACAAAATATGGTCAATAATTCATAGGTCAAGGCAGCATCTTGTCACGACATATAAGTTACGGTGAAAAAAAAGATAAATAATATTAAGACATTGGTGTAGGTATTATTAATAACAATTTAGACTAGAAGCCGCACAGCGCACTGTGGTTAAAATTCGCCCATAATAATACATATCATTTTTATTAAGTTTTTGATATTTATAAGGGTTCTGCACACCTTCCTCTACATAAACTGTAACTGTGCCAAATATCCTCCGTTTGCACAACTCTCGTAAAACTGTAGTAACATTTTGCTATATAATTATGTATTAGTAGGTAATATGGAGGACTTTTACTATCAGAAGTCTATCTCTTACTTCAGTGGTAGTTCTGCTAACCAAAGTGCATTTATGGCCCGTTTCAATAACCTATCTACCAATAACTATTTGTTAAAAACGTCAAATTTGTGTCGCAAAAAACCGTCAAATGATTGAATGACGTTTTTAACAAATAGTTATAGATAGATAGATTATTGAAACGGGCCGTATGATGTCACTTGTCTACCCTCAATCTCTCATTGCTGATTGCACGTTCAAGACTTCTGCATCCATTATATTTCACGGCCACGCAATCATTTATCATCAGTATCTTGGCTGCAAGTATTAATATTAAATTTAGTATGCATGGAGTTTTGGGGGAGAAAAATCGATCTAGCTTATCCCTTAGAAACTGCGCATTTTTAAACCATATATATAAGTATGTTTTTTTCTTTCGTCGTGCATAATATCAATAATTTCAACTCTCTTAGTCAGTCTGATTGGCAGTTTGGTATGCGTTCCTATGCATAATTTTTACGTTGTTCGGAAATTTGGAATGCGGTGGGTTCAATTTCCAGCTAGATATTTTTCTGTTTTTTTTTTAAATTTTTTTATTAGAACTCCGAGCAAAGCTCTGGCACTTGTTCTATAAGAGCTATTAATATTACTGCAGTAAATAATAACGAGGAAAATTCTGGTGAAGTATGCAGAGCTCTAAATTTTCATATGAATAGTTATCTGAAACTGTCAACAGTCAACAAGTCTGAAAATTAATTTACAGGAAAACGTTATAAGGGTAATTCTCATTTTTCCAAAAAAAGCGTGTGATCATCATTTTTCCCAGTGATGGTACATAAGTATCAACTTTTATTTTTATTTTCCTTAAATATTAATAAAATACTATATATTCCATAAAGAAGCATTTTCAATTTACAGTAGCCTTATAAATTTTTTGATCATGAAATAGTCAAAAATGTCCCTTCCATGTGTGTGATCACTCCATTATTATATACGGTTTTAAATTGATAACTAAATATATCACTAGAATAACAAAATTTTCCCAATGCCATCATAAACCAGGTTAAATAAACTATATAAATAAAAAAAAACTACGGTCAAAACCTTAATATACTCATATGTAATACTTTTAAAAACATTGTGATCGATTTTTTTTGTCACCTCCATGGATGATGTCACGATAGTTTTTTAAATGGCAAATAATTCGCGTAGAAAGAATCTTCGCACGGCTAAAAAAAAAACACCCGCGCCATTTTACTTCAGTTGTCAGATTTTACCGGCGACGTAAGCGTTATCAGAAAATTGTATCTTTAGTTGTTATTCTCACAACTCGTCGAGCATAAGTAGTCACTACTGTGGTTACTGTCAAAGGTATGTACAGTTAAATTATAAACTTTAGTCTTGTGTTTCGAATGTGTTTTTGTATCGAAAAACGCTTGGCAAAATTTGTATAACCATGCTTGATTTGGAGGTTATGTTTGAACATTTAAGTAACGAAAAGTCACTTCCATGGGCGTCACATCCATGGATCCGTGGATAAAAAATCACCCATGGAAGTGACCATGGATCCATGGAAGTGAGTTTTACTTACGAATGGCTGTGGTTTGCGGGTATTTTGCATTGTTATTATTATTTTGTTTTAGATGGTCAAACCAAAGAAAGTCCGAAAGACTGCGGAAGAGATACGTCTGCAAAAACGTGAATGCGAAAGAAAACGGAGAGCACGTATTAAAGCTGACGCTGCTTTATATGAGGCCTCTAAAGCTAAAGATAGAGCTCGATACTCTGAAAAAAAAACAAAAGCAGCAAATAAAACTTGTCAGTGATATGACACCCAGAGAGCACCGGAACCAGCGCAAAGCGTGGAAAGAGCGTAAAGCTAGAAGTAGATTGAAACAGAAACGTAACAAAACTTTATTGGCACACCTCAGGGAAAACACACCTGACACAACAGATGACGAAGCACATAGTCTTAGCAGATCTCCCTCGATATTAATGAATTTATCTAAAGAAAATGAAGCTGGTTTGCGAGAAATTACAACCCCAACACGGTCACCTAGATCTGCACCTGTATCTGTTGCTGGAGAGGATGGATCAAGCTCTTCACGTGCTGTTTGTCAAAGTCGACAAAAGATGACAGGTCTTAAACTCGCAAGGCAAACTCGTGAGCAAGCAAGTTTGATCATTAGTAAACAAAAGAAACAGCTACAGGTGTTGAAACAGAAAGTATATACTTTACAAGTTAAACTACTGAGAGAAGGCGCCAAAAAACGTAAAAATATCACTAAAAAGAAGAGCCCGCTTTATATAAATAAAACATCAAAGGTGAAAATGATTCGCACAGCTGTAACGGACTTCCTAGAAAGAGATGACAACAGTAAAATGTGTCCAGGAAAAAGGATTGCGTAGTCAAAAACAAACTCAAGAAGCAGAAGAGATATTTGGCTGATACCATGGTAAACCTTTATAAGAAATACCAATCTGAACAGGAGTCAATAAAAATTAGTCTTGCTACTTTTTGTAGATTAAGACCCTTTTGGGTTGTACCAAGAAAAATTTCTGAAAGGGATACATGTTTATGCGTCGTTCATGAAAATATACAGCTAATGTTCGACAAACTAAAATGCCTAGATATTATTTCTGGTCAGAACTTAAGGGAACTCTGCAAAACAATAGTTTGCGACATGAATAAAGAAGCTTGTATGCTACGAAAATGCGAGATATGTAAGAATAGAGTACCAATGATAAGAGAATTTGATGAATCAACTGAAACTACATACAAGTTATGGACAGTGATAAAAGAAAAGAGACTTATACAGGGCAAAGAAAAGGAAATACGCAGAACTGTGAAGGCTGAATTTAATATTCAGAAAAAGAAATTGATATTAAAGTTTCTTGATGCTTTAGAAAAGTTTTTGGTTCACGAATATAATATAACCCATCAATATAAGGCTACTACCGCATTGAAGTCCAATCTTAATATAGGAGACATTTTTATGCAAGTGGACTTTTCGGAAAATTACTGCTGTAAATATGCATACGAAATACAAGCTGTTCATTTTGGAGCGTCAAGGCAGCAGATAAATCTACATACCGGTGTCTATTACTACAAATGTCCAGATACTCAAATGATAAAATGTGTATCTTTTTGTACATTTTCAGAATGTTTGCGTCACGATGCCAGTGCAGTTTTTGCTCACATGCAAAAAATTCTTGACCACATACGCACCTTACATTCTATGGACTCATTACACGTCTTAAGTGACGGACCAACAGCTCAGTACAGAAATAAGAAGGCGTTTTATTTGTTTACACAACACATAACGCAGCTGTATCGACTCAAAACTGCAACATGGAGTTTTAGTGAGGCTGGACATGGCAAGGGGCCTATGGATGGCGTAGGAGCAGTTATAAAACGTGCAGCAGATCGCATAGTTGCTCAAGGCGAAGACATCCCAGATTTTGTTAGCTTCGTTAAATACCTGGAAAAAAATGTAAACAACGTTACAATGTTTGTCGTGAATGAAACACAGATAGATGCAATGGATAAATTATTGCCGGAACCAGGAAAGAGCATCTCTGGAACTATGAAAATTCATCAGATTACATGGGACTTATCGCATAGTAACAGAGTCTTCTTGCGAACGTTGACATGCCTTACTTGCAGACCTGGAGAAGTTTGCATTCATCATAAGTTGGGGACTGGATTCTACGATTTCACCAATGATCCCCCTATTACTATCCAGGAAAATGGTATGGCATCTGAAGCCACCAATAATAGTGGTTCCAGTTACGAGACCGATTTGTCCACAGTTCCGGAGTTTATAACTGAAGAACAACAATCTGGCAATGCACATTCCGCAGCTCTTCTAAAGGAAGGAATGTGGGTAGTTACAAGATTTTTGTCAAAGAAGACGGAGCAGCATTTTGTTGGTCAAATAATTGGATTCGAAGGCATAGACCCTAAAGTCAAGTTCACGAAAAAAATAAGGGTTACAAGCAAACACACTATTTTTTGTTGGATAGAACCTGAGGATATATTTCCTGTTCCGTGTAATGACGTTGTTGCAATTTTGATCGAACCTACACCTGGTAGGCGAGGTGAATTGCTTTTTAATAATGTCGACATTGAAAAATATAGTAATGTACTCTAGAAACCGTTTTTAGCTCAAGCTAAAGTCAATATTGTTGATTTTATATCTAAGTACAAATGTTTTCTTCTAATTACGATAAGAAATTACTAAGACTGCAATAATTATTAAGAATAGGTTCAGACCTAAGAACGCTTGGTAGACAAAGTGATTTGTTATTTAAGCTCGGGCTGAAGCCAAAAAATTTTTATTTTGTTATTTTGTTTTTTTAGTGTAAGAATATTTTGTTATTGAAACCAGTAAGACTTTTTTGAGACTGTGATAATTAAGATATCAAGCTACCTGTGTAAAAGTAAATGTTATAAAAATAAATAAGTTCCTTTTTTAAGTAATTACACAAATTCATTTAAATAGAAGTAAATTTGTGATATTAGTTTACATATTTTAGTCAGTAATGACAATAAAGTTGATTTTTTAAATAAAAATTGCATTTTACTTTTATGAAAAGTCACCTCCTTGTTTTATGTCACAGCCATGAATTCACTTATTATATGGAATGTCATTTCCATGGAACTTAAGTCACTACCATGGAGGGCACTTTTTTTAAACCCCTTATTTCTCTATATATAGGAGGCTGCAAGCTCGGAGAATATTTTTCTGATCTAGAACAAGACTAAAACTAATAGAATCAACCATCAAATTGCTCAAAAAGACGTTTAGGATTTTTTACAACTTTTTTGTGTCAAAAATGAGAATTACCCATAAAGGATATTTTATTTTCAAAACTGCTTACGTTTTATACTGAAAGTGGTCTAACCAAGTGCGTAAATATGCTTAAATTAATAGTTAAAACATAATTAATGTTAAAACTCTGGTGTTTTTGTATCTATTAAGGATAAATTTTGTGGTTCAGTGTATACATACATGTACATGTACACATTTGATATAGTACTTATATAATTATGTGTTCAGATAAATTTATAATCATTATTATTTACGTTTTCTCAAACTTTGTAAACAATTGATAAGCTCTATATTTACAAACCATTATATTTTGATAGTTACAAGTGGGCAAAACTTTAATGTTATTAACTTATTACCGACTGCATTAGTAGAAACAGACAATTTCTTTTTTTCTTACTGTACAGTGTACCAGTGTACAGCTATTAATATTACTGCAGTAATCAATAATGAGGAAAATTCTGGAGAAGTATGCAGAGCTCTAAATTTTCTGTTAAACACTTAATTTTTTTTATTATTGCAAATGTATAAGCTTTTTTTATCTTTATTAGAGAAAGGATTTTAATCTATAAAGACTATGCCATCCCCATAGTTTTATACAGATAAAATACAAACAAATAATAACTACATAGCATAATATTATTTAAATATTAAAACAGAACCCTATTAACATGTCTTAGCTTTATCGCTGATTCTACTAGTTTGTATAGCATCTTGGCCTCGTCCGATGTGGGACAAGCCAAAATGCTATTACATACACCGATTTCATGTAAATCTATGACGTGAACAGTGCAAAAGGTACTCCTCTCCCCTTCGTTCCGGACACATTCCACCATCACGCGTATAGACATCCTCAACTTTGTCACAATCAATACAATTTCTGGTAGGTATTTACTCTGTTCATTATAAACGCGAAGCTATTTAGTGGGATGTATCCGGAACGAAGTCTCATAGCAGTTACTGAGCAGACGAAAATGTATAAGCTTATAAATTATTTTATTTTATAGGCTTATACATTTTCGTCATAGGGCTAGTCCTATGACGAAAATGTATAAGCTTAATATAAAATTTATAAGTCTAGACTAGATTATAATAAATTCGGAATGTGGCGGGATCGAAATCCCGGTAAGATAAATATTTTTGTGAATCTTTTAATATCTTTTTTTAAATTATTTTATCGTTCTACTAAAACTCCGAGCAAAGCTTGGTCTGTCTCCCAGGTACAGGTAGTAGGTCTCCAAGTATAATAAATTCAATTAACAATTATTATAATGTTAATATTGTTACGGGATTATAGTCCGATATTCGGAATAAAACGCTAGTTTCTTCTGAGGGAGTTTATTCGCTACGGATTTTCACACCAACACAAGTCTGGTCTTCCAACACGTCAAAATGTACAAATCGTAAGCTATCGTAATTCGTAGCCGGAATCTCAGAGAGTAAACGCCCTAATCACTTCAGGTATCGCTCGAAATTAACTCGAAGAAAACTCGTAGTTAACTGAACTGACGGCGGTCGGCGGCGGCCCTTTTATATACCGACACACGTCACTAGAAAGTTCACGTTGTAGAACTTTCTAGATATTTCTACATATAACAATCTAGAACTTTCGAGTCAGGTCGAGAATGGTGCAGACTGCAGTGCGTTCTACGTTCGTAACGTTCTAGTACTTTCCATACTAAATGCTTCTAGAACACTACACATTTGAGCGAAGCGGCCGTAACATACTAGAACACTCTACAAATTGAAGCGCCGTAACAATATCTAAGTAGGTATAGCCAACTACTTAAAATATTTCCAACTATAAAAGTACTAAAAAGTATCTGTATGGTATGGCGTATAATCTAAAATACTGAATTCTAAAAAATACTGATGTCACATTTTATATTTAGTATATGTGTGTTAAAAGCACTTGTGTTTAATATTATCCTTATCAAATGAATGACGCTAATAGTAGCTCATGCTCTTTGTGTTGCATAACTGAAGTGAAAATGTGTTCAGTCAGATTATGCACAAAAAAAACTGGCCAAGTGCGAGTCGGACTTGCGCATCTATCTGCTTTTTATGATTGTTTATTATACTAGGTACAAATGTATGTTTTTTGTTTTCTCCCTTTGCTGTTGCTTCATTCCAAATTTAATAATTCTATTTAAATGGGATGCTTGTTCTAGATTTTGTGAGGTATTGTTAATACAGATTTTTTTAAGAGATGGACTGACTATTATTATCTCGAAGCAAAGAATTGAAAACCTTAACAAGACAACTTTGTACTTGCCTTTTCTTACTTTGTGGTACCTGTTTGAACTTTTAAGGTTTCTTTTGCGTCTTAGATACTAAATATAAATGTTGTCTATTGAATGTGAAAGACAGATTGACAAACTTCAATATGTGACAAAATTGTATCAAACACATGGTACTTAGTGTGAGTTATTAATCTGAGGTAGTGCATTTAATTTTAATTAATTTAATGTATTTTTTCTAAAAAGGCCCAAACAGCTCAATTTTTTACATCCAACCCCTTACTTAAGTTATCCAGAGCGTTATAATTAAAATTCAGACTGCCGGACAGTAAAATTCTTCATACTGCACAAAAACCCAAAGTGTAATGCACTTTCTTGTTCTAAAACAATTTCTAGATAAGTACTTAGTACAGCTCCGGATATTTCTTATGCCTGCCATATATGTATAGTTCAATCATAGCACAGTTGTCAAATGAACACTACACAACACAGGACTACTTATTACAGTACAACAAAATGTACATTCTTTGTGTCTTCTAGAGAGCTTAGTTTTTTATACATCATATATCACTGCCATAGAAATACAGTAGAATGTGGATTTTCCGAACTAATTGGAGGACATAGGTGTTCGGATAAAGGATTTGTTAGGATAATCAATCTGCATATTGTTGCTGCACCTACCAAATTCCATATGTGCATTTTTTTATTTTTGGTTTTTGCGCTAAAAATGTTCCTTGTTTGATTCTCTATGTGCCCATAAAACTCTTTTTGTGATAATCGCACTGGAAACGAACTTCAGAAATTTAACAAGTGTTTTGACCGTTAAGAAAAATCAGTAGGTATGTGCAGAAAATGCACATAAAGGATTTAATTTCAGCCCTCAGTCGCACCAAATGTGTTAGAAATGTGAGCTATTATGACAACCAGCCTACAGGTACAAAAAGGGTAGACCATCGAGAAGATGGGAAGACGAAATAGTCCAAGTGGCTGGAAAAAAGTGGACCAGAGAGGCATGCCAAAGGGGAGAGTAGAAGCAGTTGGGGCAGGCCTTTGCCAAGAGGCACACAGATACAGACACTGCACAATGGTTGTTTTCTTATTTTAAAAAATTATGTTAAAACTTAATGTTAAAACATAATAAATTAAAAGATACTATTTACCTAAATACCCACAAGAGGAGGTAGGCACATCCTAGTCAGGCCACTGTGAGTATAGATAAGATAATAATGGTTGGTTGGATGACTGTCCATTGATTACCGAGGGACATAAAATGGAGTTATTGTTTTTTTTAATATACAAATTATTAATATCTAAGAATAATTCTTTCCTTCACAACTAGTAAAATTCACACCTTAGGAAAACTTAGCTCTCTACTAATTAATTATTCATGCCCAGTTTCTTAGGTGAATTTTAGAGTAGTTTATCTATTCAATAGTGCTTTTGATTGGTTAGGGCTAACACATTAGCAAATCAATAGCGCTATTGAATCCATAAACTACCTATAAATTCACATCAGAAATTAGGCATCCGAATGTGATATTTTACACTAATATTTGTAACTTTTTGAAGTACATACATACCTGTTTACTTTGTGTTTTCCCACTACATGGATATTCACCTTTCTAGTTTGTTACAATAGTTTTCACATATTTTTAATATTAATTTTGGTCATAAAAAAGCCAAATATTAGAAAAACTAGAACATTTTAATAATCTGAGTTAATATTAATTGATTTATAATCCACAAAGTAATTTAACTGAGTATCTATTAATCTTTGTTTTGTCAAAATTTTTGTATCGCACAATCTATACAACCTACAAATTTTGACTTATTATTGGTCAACACTGAAAATGCTATGCATTAGAAATTAGAATCTACTGAATGTATTATTACTAAGTGGCCACAGCTAATTTAAAATTATTATTGTAATCTTGTGTCGAAATCAAGGATTTAAATAATATGTACCATGTGACTTCGTAGAAAGTGCCTCAAACATCTAAAAGAAATCCACAAGAAAACAAAACAAGTTTTTCCTTATTGGTGAGTAATAAGTATAGAACCCTAGTGTACATTTTAATAAAATTTAATATAGGTATTATGAATTTTACCTTCGTTTTTGGTTGGCAGGTTTCGAAGCCATGTCGATATTTTAATTTGACACTGATGAAACTTCACGAATAAAGACACAATCTTAGGACACTGCTAAGGAGAGTATCACATCGCTTTTAAATGCTTTTTCTTTAATTTTTCTGTTCACTATTCACTGTCTCGGGTGTCGCAATTTGGGTCATTTTATCTTGCACTACACAAACAAAATATACACTTTGTTGTCGTGAACTTGCACAATAGATTTGGTAAAACACAACTTCAAACAAAATGAGTACCTAGGTAATGACCATAGATGATAATTAGTAATGACTGCTTGTCAAAATCACAAAGACAATAGAGGTAGGTATAGACTATAGAGTAATGCACACAGTTTATATAATATTTATCTTAGTGGTAGTAGGTAATATATTGTATTTTATCTTTGCTAGATAGACGCACTCGTCAGTAAAAAATATTAATACCTAAGCTCATTTTCAGCACATCACATAATAATCTATTTTTAACCGACTTAAAAAAAAGGATTATGTGGTTTTATGAAACCACGGTAAAAGTGAAACTTAATAGCAATAAAATGCGCTTCTTGTGTCTTCGCGTGAACTACATAACGAGTTAAATGCGGTCTTTATCAATATACAGACTGTTTATGCGTTAGATTTTAAGTTAATTTTCTTAAGGAACTTTGGTTCTCATATGGCATACTAGATGGCGCTGATTTGCCACTAGATCACGCTATAGGTAAAGCGAACCTATTTGCATAAGATGTTTATGAGGGCCTTACTAATGTGAAGTATTTTTGGGTTGTAAACCAATCAAGTAAAGGATTATGTGGTTTTATGAAACCACGGTAAAAGTGAAGTAACTTAATAACAAAAAATAGCGTGGAGCACTGGCACAAATGAGTACTAGTCTATACACTACACGGTCAGCTGATGCGAACTATAGGCGCCGCCATATTGGCCTCGGCTGCTCTGACAAGCGCCTTTCACTTTATCCCTACTCCGCGGCCGACCGTCACGCGACATGCAACACACAGACGAAAAAGTTTGAGGAAAAGGAGGTGGTTATTGGCAATGAGCAGAAAGCCGTAGAACTAACGTATGACAGTTAAAAGCATGGTTAGATGTAAAGCATGACCGGAAAAATAAAAAATCTCGCCATGTTGCGGGAAATCACGGCACTAAAACGAAATGTGAAATGTTTGAGATTTAACCAATCACATCCCAGCCATTCTTAGTGTTGCTGCAATTAAAAAATGAAGCGCCTCCAGTGCAGGATTTTTATTTTTCTGGTCAGGCTTTAAGATTTTATATGATTTTAAAAATAATTTATATATAATTTTTAAAGAATATAAAAAAACTGCGCTATAAATTTAATTTTATAATGACTACAAAAGGTAATAAAAAAAAGAAAGATGAATTATGGTAATATTGAAAAGTATGGTTAGACGTACAATTATTTTACTGTTGTGTTCTTAATTAATGTTATAAAATCAATGTTATAATTAATAAAAAACATTGAGAGAGAGAGTTTTGCCGGGGAGTTCAATGGGTGACGTTGTGGAATTTTTAATATTTCATAAATTTGTGTTAACGGTTCTTATTGTGTAATATTGGTAGAATATTAACCATTAAATATTTGTTAACGTGCAAAGGTGTGGGCAAGTCGTACAACTTCTAAAAACGTGCTACTTTGTGGTTTCCCGCCAAAACTCCCTAGGAACTTTCGGTAAAGCTTCCACCACTTTACTGAATCGACTGAAATGATTACTATATATTTGGACTTTGACTAGACTTTAGACTTGACAATATAGGAATACGGTGTTGAAAATTGGAACGAAAGTTCTATTTCCCGCCTTTTTAACTTGACACTGGCAAATGGTTATAAGCCCATGCTATATATAAATATAAAAAAAAAACATTGAGAAACACAACAGTAAGATAAAAGTCTTCATATTTTTCCTACTGAAGAAAAGTTATAAAAATGTTGGGAAAACGCCCTAAAATTAGGAAAACTTACTTCAAAATACATGCGAGTTTGATCACATTACACAGAATTTGTCATTAGATTACTTTCCAGAAGTTTGTACAGCTAAACCCGGCTTGTAATTAGCGATATGTTTACCATATTTGTATTATTTGTTTAATACAGCCTAATAACATTAGGCTGTATGTCTTCTTAAAATTTATTAAATAAAATTAAATAAAGCCTAAACAACTTCTTCAGATTTTCGTTCATTTACACCAACACACAATAACATTCCACTTTTAAAAAATAAAATACTGTCCACCCTCACGAGTGGTTTTTTAGTACCTAGATAATAGATCCTTACATATGAAATTGGCGTTTTGTCGTACTGGCCACTGATCTCAAATATATCTTCTTTGTTTAGTTAGGAATTTATAATATTTAAATTTAAATAAAATAATAAAAAAAAAGAAATAATAATTTCAAATTTATACCGCATTTTACTCATACATTAATTGTGTTTCGAAAACCGGAATTCATTTGTTTTTTCGTCTTTTGGTTTTTTCTTTGCGTCACTCTGTTTACAAAATGGAAAACTTGTAATATCGTATTATTTTCGAGTATGAGTTCCACCGTGGCACCAGTGCTGCAGCAATGGCTCGAAGGATTAATGATGTGTATGGCGGCGGTATCGCAAAAGAAAACACAGTGCGTTTTTGGTTCCAACGTTTTCGTTCTGGTAATTTCGACCTGCAGAACAAGCCCCGTGGACGGCCGGAGACCAAAGATAATGAAGAATTGAAGGCATTGCGGAAGCGGTTCCATCTCAAACCACGTCCGAGTTAGCTGCAGGCTGCGATGTTAGTGATAAAACTGTTTTAATCCACTTGAAGCTAATTGGGAAGGTGAAAAAGCTTGAAAGGTGAGTACCTCATGAATTGAGTGCAGCAAACCGACAAACGCGCGTCGACTGCTGCGTTACATTACTCAAGCGGCACAATAATGAAGTGATTTTAAATCGAACCATGATGAAAAGTGAAACGCTCATCGCAATGGCTTAACAATGGCGAACCAGCCAATGCCTGCCCCAACCGAAAATTGTCTCAAAAAAAGTTACTTGTGAGAGTTTGGTGGACTAGTGCCGATGTCGTTCACTACAGCTTTAAACAATGCCGACATTTCCAAACGCGTATCTTTAAAAACTGAGGAGTTATGTTCAGTGCTTTTGGATCCAGGGTACCTATACCTTGTTGAAAAATCTTATTTTTGGTAGCATAATATGCTTGTGTTACTTCAGAAAAAGTTAAAATCATTATATAATAAATTTCGAGGAGTTCCCTCGATTCCTCACTACTCGCTCTAGGCCACTGCTGCTTCAGGACAACGCTAGACCACACACTGCACAACAGACGGCTATCAAATTATAGGAGCTTGGAGGATTGGAATGTCTATGACATCCACCGTACTTTTTTTTTTTCCTTGTCCATAACATAATATATTTTAACATAATCAGGGCTTGTTATTTTCTTTTTAGTCTTTTTTCTCTTTTTAGTTCTTTTTCTATTTTCTTTCCCCTAAATCGACATTCACCGTACTCCCTGGACCTTGCTCCAACAGTTTACCATTTTTTTCGAAATTTGGAAACTTCTTGCAAGGGAAAAAATTCAACTTCGATGGGGCAGTCCAAAGCGCCTTCAAAGATTTTATTGATTCCTGTCCGAATGGTTTTTTTAGTAAAGGAATTAATGAATTACCTATGAGATGGCAAAAGTGCATAGATAGCAATGGTATATACTTTGATTAAATAAATATATGATGTTTAAAAAAAATCTACTTTATGTTCCTCCTTAGTAATAACCTAATATTTTTTACCCCTTCGTAGATGTCCTACAATGAAATCATGACGCACTTTTAAAGAATTATTTCAAAGTAAAAATAAAATCGGTTCTTTTTATTACTATTTTATTGCTATTTTACTATACAGCCGTACGGAAATATCAGTCATAGGATAGTTCCGAAATCCGCCACTAGGAATATTTGCTCGCCACGATGTTTTCTTTTTTTGTATTTTCAACGATAACTCCGCGCTCTGTTGACCGATTTTCATTTATTTTTTTGGTGTAAAGGGTCCGAAATTGGTTCCGTTTTCACTAAAGTGGTGACCTGATGATGAGATCTATGACGAATCGAGGGAACTCCTCGAAATTTAAATGGACACATAATAAGGGGATTTCGACTTTTTCTGAAGTAGTCCTACCATGTGCTACAAAAAAGTAAAATTTTGATCCAAGGTATACCCTGGATCCAAAAGTACTGAACAGAACACCTGACTCCTTATAGATACATGTTTGGGGATTTCGGCGTTGTTTAATGAACTGCAAGAATATGCCACTATGTCCATTACACTAATCATCATCATAATCACCACCATCATCACACCATACATCACACATCACATATCTTTGCCTTTATCTGCCGTTTATGGACTTATTTGCAAAATTATTTTGTTGTTGTAAAGGGTATAATTCGAAATTGGTCCTTTAGTCACTAAAGTGGAAACCTCATGATGGGATCCATGAGGAATCAAGGGAAATTAAATGCACACGTAAAATAGTGCTTTTGACTTTTTCTGAAGTAACACAAGCATATTATGCTACCAAAAATAAGATTTTGCACCAAAGTTATACCCTGGATCCAAAAGCACGGATAGAACTCCTTAGTCTTTACAGATTCGCGTTTGGAAATATCGGCATTGTTTAAAAAACTGCAAGCATATGCCACTATAGGTAAAAATAACTTACAGTAATCATCATCATGATCATATTATTAACAATACCTACTGGAAGCTTGGCGCGTAGGTAATCAAGTATACATTCGATCGTTTATTTTTAACGTTCTTAAAATGTATTAATAATTTAACAAATATCACTGAAAAGGGAAAAATTATTTGTATACAAAAATTAAAACGACTTCCAAAGTAAAAATGCACAAAAAAAGCATGAAATAAAACTTATTTTCTAAATAATTCTCCTTTTAAATTTGGCTAAAATTTTAACTATTTCTCTACTCAATATTCATAATTTTGAAGTCGGTATCAGCCAACTTGAACGTGAGTTCTATTTTATAAATACTGTTTTATCGGTACCAAGCCGAACAACGCTTTAATATCATGCTTTTTTGTGCATTTCTACTTTGGTAGTCGGTTTAATTAGTTGGTGAGTATCCTCCATATTATCCATTGGGCCATTTAGGCTGGGACTAGAGGTACTTAAAATGTGTCACTAAAAAGGTGAACTACATCAGGGTGAACTATATCACTTTTTAGTTCACTAGATCAATAATCCTGTAGACTGTAGAGCGTCGATAGGCGGGTAACGCCTTTGACAGCTGCCCTCGCAAGCGTGCGCGGCGGCACCCGGCACGCGAAAAGGTCGACTAATACGTGTCGTTTATTTTATAATTGTATGGTCTATAGACTTTTTTTTAATCTCTATATACTTAAGGCAACTCTTAAGGCTCTAACATTTTTGCTTTTGGGTAGTACACTCGAAAAAATTTAAAAAATACTTTGATTCTATGACTAATAAAACTATTTGTCATCAATTTTCATTTGCAATATTTGATGTTTATTAATCTTATGGCCTCAGTACACAATGGCTTATGATGGGCCATGCCATTTGCCATGACATAATATAACTCACTTTCCCCTCTTCAGAATAGTTGTTTTCTGTTGGATTTTCTCGCGTAGGTATTTAAATGTTAACATATTGTATAATTCTTGCTAGGAATGAGTATATTATGTGGCTTTGTGCATTTAATTTTTTTCAAAGTACAGTAAGGTGCAAAAGTGGTGTAAAACTTATTATTGTAATATGTAATACACAACATAACGGTACAATGCTATAACAACTTTAAAACTTTAAGTTGACCATTCTCGTAATTGGTTCGCATTATACAATATTTATTTCATTTTTCAAAGGCTCTTTTATTGTGTTCCAAAATTATTATACTTAAAGGAGAAAGTGCGAGTGATAAAAACATTAATCTTGTTCGCTTTAGTCAGTACTCCTAGTACACACCTAGTAATACACCAAGTTAAAATTTATTATTAAATATATCTGTTGAATCTATGCTCGTAACTACGTGCGATGCACGGGCGCGCAGGGACGGGCTGTAGCTCTATTTGAATAAGATATAAATAAATCAGTATTGAAAGTTGAAACCGAATGAAGGACATAACGCAAATGCATTTTTGGCGGTGATGTGGAAGAGCGGATTTTTTTAGTATATCTTCCAAAAAATTGTGTTATTTCAGTTCTTAATGTGTAATATTGGTAGAATATTTACCATTAAATATTCGTTAGCATACACAAGTGTGGGTAATTATTAGTGGTACAACTTCAAAAAGCGTGCTAATTTGTGTTCTCTCTAATACTCTCTAGCAAGTTTTAAGTAAAGCGTACACCGCTGACGATTTATACTACTAGACTTTGGACGTGACTATTTAGAAAAACGGTGTTTAAAAACTCTAGTGATTTTAGAAAAACGAAAATTCTATTTTACTCCCTTTTAAATTTGACACTGGCAATAGTATTAAGCCGTACCGCCAATTTATAAAAAACTAAAGGTTATTAATAAAAAATTTAAGTAACACACAAACGGTCCCCCGAATCGGCGACGCATATGTTAAAATATTGAAAGGCTAAAAGAAATTTATTTATTTAGTTTTTATAGTTTTTTGTGTCGGGACTCGGGGGTTACTTAAAATTTTTAATTTTGTTTTTATTTCATACTTTTTAAATTAATTTAACTACAACGATACGACGACTATAGATACGTATATTTTTATCAGCACTTATAATTTTTGGATAGGTACATTTTTTAATGTAATAAATCGAGATTCTATGAGTATCATGCTGCAGCATCAGGTGCAGACTATCACCATCTTTATAAATCTTATTCATTGGAGCCTTTTCAATGAGCCCAAATACGACACGTCTGTTGTAACTTGTACCTAATTACGTTAGTTAGGAGTTGGGAGTTCTTCAGATTCCAAGTAATTCTGCACCATCAGGTGCAAATGATCACTATTTATCTATGTCATATTCATTGAGATCACTAAAATGAGCCCAAACACGATACCTCTGCTATAAGTTTGTGAGGAGTTGTGTATCCTACAGATTCCAAGATTCCAGGTAATGCTGCAGCATCAGCTTTACGTTGCCAAGTGTAGGCAATATTGTTAAAGTACCGGCATATTGAACCGACCAGATGAGTGGAAGTTACTTACAACCTTTCATCAACTAGATAACCCCCTATTGTCAGGCAGTGAGCGAGCTGATGATGATGAATTATAGCTAAGAACACTCTCGATCATGTCAACTTTCATACAAAAAAATCGGACCTTTCGTTTAGGGGCTACGATGCCACGGACAGACACACAGACAGACTGTTGCGTCAAACTTATAATACCCTTCTTTTTGTCGGGAGTTAAAAAGCAAGATAAAAGGTGCGAACCATGGAGATTGGAGTAAAGCAGTAGGTAGGTAGGTAGGTAGCAGAGTAAACCTCTCTCTCAACTCTCTAAGGCTGAAAAGCTAAAAAGTGTCAGACAAAATTAATTATATTATTATAGTTTCAAAACGTAGGTCCATTTAACTTTCTCCAACTTCCAAGGCGCAAGAGTAGGAAGGGTGTGTGATATGAAGTTAGCATTAAGTACGAGATGGAGTGAAGTTAGGGGTGATGTATGTTGAGTTTAGATAAAAATAAAAAAAACTTTAGTGGTTAATTCAGAAAATTGTAATTACCTACTCGCGTAGTCGAAAACAGTTTATTTTAATAATAATTTGTTAGAAAAAGATGCTAAGATTAAATTCTCCGTTCAAATTTTGCCTCTTTACACCCCATATATAGCGCCACACCACCCCTAAGATTGTACTTAATGCTTTTTAAGGACACTTTTTTATGTATGGAGAATTGAATGAATGTACTCGTTTCAATAACCTATCTACCAATAACTATTTGTTAGAAACGTCAAATTTGTATCGCAAAAAACCGGCAAATGATTGAATGACGACGTATTTAACAAATAGTTATTGGTAGATAGGTTATTGAAGCCGGTCATTAGTCTGTGTGAAGTAGTGTGAAGACTGAAGGCGTTACTGAGCGGTGGGCGTTATTATTCTGTGGCGGTGGGCCTCCTGCTAGGCGCAGAGGTGGTCAGTGACGTCTGGTAGATAGATAGCTACCCCTACTATCAACATGTTAACATGGTTCATAGCCTTTTCGAAAAATGTTTCATACTTCTTTTTTGTGCGAGCCAAAAAAACTAACTCGAGCTAAATAGAGATGTAGATTTTTGATAACCTGAAGTGGTTTAAATGTTAATGTAAATTAGAAAACTGTAACCTACCCATTTAGTTAAACAATCAAACACAGACTTCACTGGCGTCAATCAGGTGTTTTAGCAACAAAGCGTAATAAGCAGGAATTCATATTATATACGAAATAAAAGATAAGAACGCACACGATCTCGTAGGTACATAATTCTATAATTTATTTATACAATATTTTTTAAATTTATTACACATCGATGACTTATTTGTTATTTTTTTCTATTAAGTTAAGTATTATACCTATACTTATATATATTCAAATAATTTGACACTTGTTAGATAATTTAAATTATTCAGAATTTGTATGTACAGTTTCGTATATTAAAAAATAGTTCCATCCTAAATAAATTAACAATTTTATAACTTTACACAGCACTTTCCCTGGACAGAGTCAACGTCACGTCTGGCGGTGGAGGCTCGAAGGTCCACAGATTGTGACGAGATTTCCTCCTCCTGTCTATAGTAGGGACGGACTCCATAGATCCATCTGAGTATCCGCTACTGCATGACCGAAGACTGTTCGATGCTCGTACCTTTTGTTCTGAAAACAATGCTGAAGAAATGAAGTTAGGAATTCTAACAGTTTAAGTAGTAAGTATTTTTTGCCTTATAATTTCTAGTGCCAATCATTGGTATTTGAAATAACAACAAAACAAAAGATTCCAAGGAACTGACATAATATTTATCTAAAATGGAAAAATAACAAGCTGACAAAAATACTAGTGAATTGTATTACAAATTACAATTCAAGTTTGTACCTAGTCGTACCTCCTAATGTGTCGAGGTATTCTCTGGAGGCATCATCCAGGTGCACCAGCTGTATGACGGGGGCTGGAGGCTTGGCGCGTGACCTTCTGGCCAGTCTGACTGCCAGCCAGGAGGAAAGAATGAATACAGCGACCAGTATCACCGCGCCTATTGATATACCGAAGTCTTTTTCGGTTAGGACTGCAAGAAAGATAAAATGGCTTTTTAAAAATAAGCGGCACCAAGCAGCGATAATCAAAGCCACGATTACTTTAATTTAGTCTTACGTTGGGACTATATGCTCCGGAATCTGGAATGCCGGTGAAAATTCAGAGCACTTGCCACTTGCCGTGTAGATACCATAAGTTCAGCTTACCGTACCCTTGTTTTGTCATAAGACCTCCTCAATTAGCAGTTTCCGTCATTCACTCTGACATTGGCGAATCACTGCGGAGCCAAATATAAAAAGAAGAAGAAGAAGATACCATAAGTGTTTGACGTAAGGCTGGGACTATATGATCCGGAATCCGGAAGGCCGTAGAGAAATCTGAGCATTGAAAATAGAACTCTACGACAGTACAATAGAATTGAAAATAGAAGTTTCAAATGTCAAGGTGTCTTATAATATGACATTGACATTTGACACTCGACACTCATGTTTGATTTCAAACTCTTTTGTGCTAGCGCAAAGTTCTATTTTCAATGCTCAGAATTCTCTACGGCCTTCCGGATTTCGGATCATATAGACCCAGCCTTACGTCAAACACTTATGGTATCTTCTTCTTCTTCTTTTTATATTTGGCTCCGTAGTGATTCGCCAATGTCAGAGTGAGTGACGGAAACTCTGCTAATTGAGGAGTCTTATAACAAAACAACGGTACGGTAAGCTGAACTTATAGTATCTACACGTGAAGTGGCAATAAAATAAAACCAAAGAAGGTAGATTAATAAAATGATGGACAGGCAAACAAATATTATAACAATAAATACTTTAGCATAACATTATCTATTCTTTAAGACGTGCTTAAGTGTTCTTATTTACATTACGAACTTAAATATTTATTTTTATAAAATCTTACATTTCCACCAAGGCACGGAGGCGGCGTCCAGCAAATTCTCCGTCGGTCGCAGTAGCAAGGCGGTGGAACAGCCGTATCTGTTGCAGGCGGCAGCACCTGCCTCGTCTCCGGCCCCTAGAGATCCTAGCGCCCCCCGGACAAGCCAGGGGGTGCCTCCACGGGCCAGTGCTCGACCAGTCCCGTACCCCATGGAACCGCGCCGCTCCAACATCAGAGATGAGTTGGACGTCGACAGTCTCCACACTGATACTTCATAGTATGTTGCATTTTCAACTGCAATGGTAAATTATTCTATCATCCATGTAAATATACAAGCTTAGCAGAAGGCCACAGTTATTTCAATGCATAATTTATTTATTCACAAGCTTTTCCCGCGGCTCCCCCGCGTTAAAACAGTATCCTAAGGGAACACTGTACTTTTTAGGGATAAAAGTAGCCTTTGTGTTAATCCAGAGCTCAAACTACTACCATACTATAGTTTATCAAAATCGGTTCAGTAGTTTTTGCGTGAAAGAGTAACAAACAAACATTCATCCATTCTCCCAAACTTTCACATTTATCATAGTAGTAGGATATGCATATCTGCATATCCTACATCATCATGCATCAGTACCTGGTATGCATCTCATTTGAAATTCTCCAAATTCGTACGCCAAATCACATTGCTGAGGTTGGGGTGGTCTCAGACTTTCGAAGTGGAAAATTTTCTGGCAAGCTTTCTCCTGAGAAGCTATTCCATTACTGGCTTCACAGCTGGCCGATAGTGTTGTAGCCAAAGATCCGGTTATTTGCGAAAGTGGCAAATAGGCAGAGCCGGAGGTCAAATGTTGCACCTCTTCCTCGGCTGGTTGAATGTGCCAGAAATAAGTATCGGGAGGCGGAAGACTCCTCACGATACATTGTAACGTCTCTCCAGCTAACTTTATTCCTTGCTCTGAGCATTCAGGTGGGTCTGTAAAGATAATAAACTAATTTACTCCCTAGTGATATCTGGGACTTGACTGAACAACGTATTTTTTTGTTTTCAGACTTATTAAGTAATATTAAGAGCTGTAGTGCAGATACAACATTGCTAGTTTAAGAGAACTGAATCTGTAGCAGATGGCAGCAGACAAACTTACACAGTACAGTGATATTGAGGGTTTCGCTTGTGGTCTCGCCCACGCTGTTGAGCGCGGAGCAACAGTAGCGGCCGGCCAGCTCCCGCGTTGTCTCCTCCACCACCAGCGTCGCAGACGACGTCCTGCTGCCCCACAAACTGTTCGCGCCTATCTCTATATCCTGAAATATTTGAAAATATAAAATTTAAGCAACGACTTCTGACTGAGTCGTTAGCCTAATAAAGGAAAGTTTTTTACTTACATTATAAAACCATTTATATTTAGCTACAGGTGGGTTGGCTTTGACTTCACACTCTAGATGAAGGCTGTCCAATTCGGACACTTGGTTAGGTCTTCCATCTCCTTTCATTGAAATTTCTACTACAGGACTATCTGAAAACAAAATGCGCATTGGTATGAAGCCTGCCCTTGTTGCTGAAGTTATGAGACATGGTAAAAAAAGTCTCAAAATAACTTAGCTCTCTTACAGACGAAAAGACTTCGTTCGTCTGTATGACTAAGAGCACTTAAGTGTAAAGACTCCGACACTTACAGGTAACGTTGAGTATGGTGAGGTCGGCTTTGGAGTCCCGTCCGGGCGGCATGGCGGCGTTGGTGGCGACACAGGCAAGCGTGGCGCCGTGGTCGCCCACGGCCGGAGTCAGCTGCAGGTATGACGAAGCAATTCCAGTCACGTTGTCCCAACTCTACAATGTTACAGACTTAAATGTAGCAGCGCATAGCATCAGATATCGCAAATGTTAAAAACAATATCCGAAATTTTAAAAGAACTTTAGGTTGTTCGTGTGTATAAATTAGCTTGTATATAATAATATAGAGACGGATGCCTTCCTAGTTCCTTCCATGCAGGTAGGAAGCCTAATTAATATACTTATCTGTATTTTTTAGATCCCAAATAAAATATCTATATTATTATTATTTAAGTAAATGTATTATACTGTTCTGTAAGGGTCAATTTACACCCGGCGCTGGATTTTTAAGATAGCTATTCAATATAGAACTGACCCTCATGGAAATAGGTACACAAAATAAAGCGCGCCCTTTCCGCCTTTAATGTCGCCTGAACAAGCCTGTGTAGTTGCGTGCTTAAGAATACATTTTTACAATATAAAATTAAAACCTAACCCGGGTTTCGTAAGGGTCTGTTCACACCGCGACGATAAGTGACGATATGCGACTCAGCATTTTTTGATAGCTATTCAAAATTTAACTTTATTCATGACACAAAAAGATACACGGTTCATATAACATCAGATAAACACTGCACATGCGCTGTGCAGCGCGGTGCAACTTGACATTCAAACTCTTACAATGAAACGTGTTTCTTCTTATGTAATGAAAAAGTTCAATTTTGAATAGTTTCTCTTTAAAAAAATGCAGCGCCATGTCGCATATAGTTTCGCTTCTGTATGAGTTGACAGAATCATTGATTTATCAAAGATCGTTGCATAGAGTCAATATGGGCCGTTTGATAATTGTATCGGTATGTTCGACTGGCTGGCGTTATGGCAGTTCTCTCACCTGGTTACTATGTTGCGTTAGGTGCCTGTGGTCCAGCCACCAGCTCAGCTCCGGGGACGGGTGGGAGCCGTGCGCCACACACTTCACCACGACCGGCTTTCCGGCCTGGAGAGTGCCTTCTGCCGTCCCCCGCACCCAGCTTATTGAAACGTTGTAGGCTGCCACTGAAATTATTTTTTAATTGATCATTATAGATTGATTTAAACGAAGGTAATTATTATATTAAACGTACATGTTTTTCTACATATCTGCAGAGTAGCTACTCTGGGGAAAAAAAATAATATATGGCTGCTGCCATATATTATTCTTTAGGTATGAATCAATGAAAAAAACTACAAAAAATTAGGAAAATTGTTTTCTTATTTTTCAATTTTCTACTACAACTTAGTTTTCATTGTTAGCGACATTAATTATATTAATAGTACTAGAAAAGCTCATTAGCTACATAAAAAAAAACTATCAAAACATATAAATGAAACGACAAATTTTGGAAAAAAAGAGACGAGAAAATATCGTATTCTTTTTTAAACTAGTAAATCCAAAATATCGTTAAATATTAATTTCGGAACAATTGACGTGAAAAAATGGTATATTTTTTTAAACTAGTAAATCCAAAATCTCGTAAAATATTAATTTCGGAACATTGAAGAAAATATCGAAGAAGAAGAATAAATGATGGGACCTACAACCCCGGTATATAAAAGGAGATGTTGTTACTGACTGACTGACATAATTAATATTATGTAATATATATATATTTTTTATATAATATATTATATATATATATATATATATATATATATATATATATATATATATATATATATATATATATATATATATATATATAATTAATATTATGTAATATTTTACGAGATTTTGGATTTACTAGTTTAAAAAAATATACCATTTTTTCACGTCGATTGTTCCGAAATTAATTTTTAACGATATTTTGGATTTACTAGTTTAAAAAAGAATGAGAATACACCCCGCCGCCAGACAGACAGACAGCCGTAACCTCTAATGGTAGAAACGTGAAATTTGCAGTAGTTTTAACTTTCAATTTATAATGTACAGGGGTGGAAGGGGGTTGAAAGTTTGTATGGATTTTAAAAAAATGGATGAGCTAGTAAATACATTTCCGCCTTAAAGGTGTAACATAAGGGTTGAAAGTTATTGTGTTAAAATTTAAAATCTTTCCCGATTTCTATGAAGTTAAATATCTGGGCTAAT
This sequence comes from Phengaris arion, assembly GCA_963565745.1. Lineage (NCBI taxonomy): Eukaryota > Metazoa > Arthropoda > Insecta > Lepidoptera > Lycaenidae > Phengaris > Phengaris arion. The sequence continues at coordinate 10,659,168 of OY751435.1, read as the reverse complement.
AAATACAAATGATTAAACATGGCGTATTTTACCTTTTTTTGAAATTCGTCCCCTAAAGTGGTGAAATGGGGGTTCTAAGTTTGTATAGCAAAATATCAACCAATGGATAAATTGTGCTGAAATTTGGCAAGCAGATAGTTATTATGAGCTAGACATAATATATTGAGAAAGATACGTCGAAGTCGCACGCATAAGCTAGTAAGCTTAAAGAAATATTAAACTATCTTTTAATATTTATGATATTTATTAATTATTCTAGCAGGCAAATGGCCCGCCTCGCAGTTTTACCACAGCAACATCTGTTACATAGCTAGGATCGTCATTGGTACCTTATTAACCTACAAACTCCTTTAATATGATTTCAGGGATGCCCAAGACCGAGGTTCCTTGTTGTTTCCGGACCCACAAATAAATTAATCAGACGAATTAATGTAGGATAGGTCGGAAGTTTTCTAGTTTTCCTACACAAGCGGGGGATAGAATTCTTCATTCGAGGTAGCCTTTAACTGTACCCCGCAATAATATTTCGTATCTTTAATGTTGCATTAAATAGCTCAGCTATTTTTATCAAAAGAAAACATACTTACAATACAAGTCAATCTGAAGAGTAGCTATCACAGATTCAGTCAAATCCGTGTTAGTCGCCCTACAAGAGAGGGCTTGAGCGTTGTTTCGAGTAAGAGGCAAATATAGCTCGTTCTCCTTCACTCCCGGAATGTCACTCTCCCCGTCTGAAGCATCCACTAAATCTTCTCCGGAATACCAGCTAATTTTTGGCGGTGGTCTACCTGCAATGAACATTGGGGCACAGACTACTAAATAGTTCCTATAATGGGTGCTCAAAACCGATGGCTTACACACGTTGACCTCCAGTGCTTTGGCACGAGTAGGCCAACTTGACTTGGATAGACCACAACACACAGTCCACAGACTCTGTGGTCTTTGTCGTCATGATCAGCTCTATCATAGACAACACCTGTGAAACAACGTTTGCGATGTGTTCCGCCGAGTGAGTGAAGGTACCGGCCACCGACGACTGATAACGCGTTTGTAACTCCTCTGGTACTGCAGGTGCCCATACGCGGAGGTAATCACTGACCATCATATTATCTGCCTACTTTGTCCTTTTATTCCAAAAAAAAGTAAACAGAGCGTTTAAGACTGGTACAAATGACGTAGGTACATATAAAATTCGACAATAGCTTCTTGAAATCACGAAAATAATATTTATTTGTATGCCATTTTTCATACTCCACAAAACTCACCAATGAAAACATGTCAAAAGCCAAAAATAATATCCGACATAGGCTAAAACTTTCTCGTCCAAGTTTTCGTTAAAAATACACCCGAAACTCATATGAAATATCAAAGTAGGCCGCGGATCATTCTTGAGGCGTTGTGATGTCACATTGATGCCTTAAAGACATATTTCACGTAGTTTCAGTACATTTACTGTAGCACGTGTGTGGCGGTGTTGTAGACATGTGTAGGTATTGATTTTTCATTTAGAAACAAGCTTAGGTACCTATTTATTTTAGTATAACAGTAAATTGTCTAGATCCGGTATAAAAAATATATACTCTCGTCTGTTACGGCCGCCGATGGCCTCTACAGTCGCTAGCGGCCATCAGCAGCCATCAGCGGCCGTGAGCGGCGGCGGTAGTCTCAAGCGAAACTGTGTTTTATAATAATGAAAATAAAGTTTAAAATTAAATATATGACAGCTATGCTGCTCGCCGCTCCGCTGACATCTCGGTGTGAATCAGCCCTTAGGGCACAATTTAACTACTTTATTTCTTATTACTAATAAATAACAGATGTATTTCTTATACCGGATCTTGCACTAAAACTTTCTACTCTAGCAACTAATTTCAGTTGGCATAATATTATGACACTTTAACGCCGTATATTGAATTGCCTGGAAACAAGCTGGCTTATTAAAAGATTACGGTCCCTGATAATGTAAAAAGCCGACCAATTAGTCCAAAGGGTGGTCAAAAATCTGGCCCCACTTAAACTGTAACTAGTTTTATTCTGTTTTTAGTATTTGTTGTTATAGCGACAACAGAAAAACATAGTCTGTGAATTTTTAGCTATCACGGTTCATTAGATACAGCCTAGTGAGTGGCGACAGACAGACATACAGACGGACGGACGGACAGCGGAGTCTTCGTAATAGAGTCCTGTTTTTATCCTTTGGATACCGAGCCCTAAAAACTAGATTCCAAGTACCAAGGAAACAATATATCTTGTTTAAAAAATATCTTTATGGTTTTAAGAAATCCCAGGTACAAATAAATTTAAGTCTTATTGTGAATGTGATGCCTTTTTACCTCAGAATTATTCGTCTGGTCAACCCTGAAATAGCCGTGTATAAATCACGGACGCACTGTATTACAGTTACACAAACCTCCAATTACGAGGCAGCTGAGGACGAGCGTGTCGCCTTCATGGTACGGCCCGATTTTGCTGTCCACTTTATTCCCCAATTCGTCCAGAAAAAACGGACGACTCGGCAGAACTGTAACAAAAGGACACGTAAAAGTCTGGGAATAAAATATTACATAGTTCATTTGTAACGTCTAAAATCTATTAATCATAAAACTTTTACAAATAAAACTAGCGGACTGTACATACGTCTTAGATACGGACGTTTCAAACTTTTTTAAATAAGCTGTAATAAAACATCAAAAAAAATTCAATTCAAATTAAAAAAAAAAAACATAAAAATTGGCCCAGCCGTTAAGAAGGACTTCGATTACAAAATAGCGCAATCTGGCAGCAAATAAGCTAGATAATATCATCATCATCACATCACTTAAATAGGTCCTATTTTTTCGCATAAAATCATGTCATAATTATTATTTTACTTGGCATAATTTCATTTCACCTAATGTTTCGCATAATATTAATTTGGCATAACTTAATTGCGTAAAAAAATTATGCAAAAAATGCATAATTTTTTTACGCATAATTACTAAAAGCATAATAATTGTTAAGCATACCTACTTATTGTAAAGCATACATTTTTTAACTCATAATGTTAACCCCGCCGCAGCTCAACCTACTGTTACACATGTTACACTAGGTATAACGAGTGTAATACCTGATTTTTATGTTTCATAAATATGCGTTTAGTTACCTTAACCGTGTTTTCATTATGTCCTTCTATTTTATGCCTATTCATGCCATGTGACAGTATGCCATGAATTTATTATGACAAAAATATGTCTGACGAGTTTATGCCACATAACAATTATGCCGAAGTATTATTGTGACAAAAAAATAATATGCCAAATAAAATTATGCGAAAAAGGGGGATCCCACTTAAAAATTCCCACTCCTGGGGCTTGAGTCTCTCTTGGTATGGGCGTGGATTGGCATGACAGTGATACGTGTGTGGTATAACTGCAGATTGTATCAAGCTTGCATAGTTATGCCGATTGACCGAAGGCAGTATGGTGTACATCAACCCTAATATTATGTCGAATACCTACATGAATCGTAATACCTGAAGCTGAATTCTCGTATTTAAAGTATACTTTAATTTTACTCTATTGTATTATAAGTGAAGCGACTTGTTATCATAAACTGACTTTGTGAAGTTTGGACCAATCAGGACGCGTTTGACACTAGTTTTACGTTTACGAGAATAGCGGTTTGGCAGTTTAAGCGTATCAGGAGTTGATTGTTTTTATAGTATTGCAGGTTTTATTTAGCAGAATTAACCCTCTGTATGGCGCCCGTACACAATTAATAAAAAATCATTGATCGCTGTCCAGATTGATAGTGGAAGGTACAAGGTAGATTGACGGATCGATGCTTTGAAATCGGACTGTCTTCGGGCGCCATAGAAGTTAGATGATGGTTTGCCAACCGCTATATTTTTTGTTCAAATCACATCAAACTTGCGGCTGATGATGACTATGACAATGCACAAAAACATTGCACGAACACATCAAGCGAATGCGTCAATCGCTCGATAATAACATCTATAGAATGCAACTTGTGTACTCTAGGCAGTATGCAAATACGCAATGAAGAATCCATTAAGTTTTTTATGAGTAGGTATTTATTTTATAAGCAACATGGAGTTTTTAGGGAAACGTACCTCAAAAGTAAAAACATGGAACACTTATAATACAAAATATTGACGACTGCTCAAGCCGGAGGTCGCGGGTTCGAATCCCGCTAAAGGAATAAAAAAGTTTGTATGTCATGGTCCATAAATGTGTACCTTATTAAATCAGTGTATAATAAAAATCTTGTCTACCACAACAACAACAGCCTCCATGGTCTAGTGGTTAGAGCTTGGGTTCGATTCCCGCATTGGAACAACAAAAAAATGTTGTTTCCAAGTTTGGTTAGGACAACGCAGGCTGATCACCTGATTGTCTGACAAGAAAGATGATCCATGCGTCGGATGGGCATGTAAAAAGTCGGACCTGCGCCTGATCTCTCGCCAGTCGTGTCGGTTATCCGTCCCACTAGATTACGAGAGTAAAGGAGGAGAGAGTGCTCTTGTGTACTGCGCACACACTTGGGCACTATAAAATAACTCTTGCGTAGCTGGCTTGGTTTCAGTGAAACCGGCCACCGTTACCGAAATCGGTGTGGGGAGCTATATATTAATAAAAATCTTAAATATGAGTACATAATGTGTATAGTAGAAAAGTATTAAATTTATTTTCGCTGTCTGTTACCCATATTATGTAATAAACAGTACCTGGGTAACCGAGCTTTGGTTGGAGCTCTTGTAGATTTAAAAAAAAAAGGAATCAAAAATATATTTTACCGGGTTTCGAACCTACGACATTCCGAATTTCCGAACAACGTAAAAATTAATCAAACTGCCAATCGGACTGACATAGAGTCGAAATTATTGATATATTATTGCACGACGAAAGAAAAAACATATTTAACTTAAAATGCGCAGTTTCCCAGCGATAAAACCTAGCTAGGCCAATTTTTCCCCCCTGTATACTAAATTTTATGTAAATACTTGCAGCCGTTGCCGAGATTACGATTTTATATATACAAGATTGTCTCGTTTAAAGTCATTCAAATCATTGGTCAATTTTGAAATTTACACTGATGAGTGTACACACAAAAGCGAATAAATTATAGTCAAACTATGCCATCTCGTCAAAACATTACAATTTACAAAGTTATCACAGGATAGTGTCGCTAACGCATACGCATGAACATCTAAGATTATTATTATAATTATTAAGTAATGGAGTGTTATTGATGTAATATGTTTATAACTTTATATCTAATAATAATGTAACACTATGTTGTAACTTGGCTTATCGTTTGTATTTCAATCAACAGTTATATTGTTATTTTAAGTTAACTATTAGGTTTAAATTACACTTAATTTTGCGCACCTATTACAAAGTAGGCGAGTACTAAAGAGAAGAAAGAAGAAGAAAAGTATGGACGTGTTATGTAATTTAATACGTAGTGGCGAGAAATGGAAAGCTTGATGGAAAATATTCACAACATTAGATTTTCAGCTTATTCAGCTGAAAATGGAATACGAGGCGAGTACGTGACGCGACAACGTAAGCAGCCGGTTGTAAAGCTTACTAACAATATTCAATTAAATTAGGGCATATTGTCCACTTTACCGAAGTAAACAAGAAGCCATAATAAATAGTAATATTTGTGAGTGTTACGTTTTTGACAAAAGATAGAGTGTAGACGACTACATGTAAATATTTCGTTTAATTTATATACTCAGAAATATTGAGTTATTACTACGTCTTGATAAACGTAAAAATATAATATTTTATGTGTAGTTTGGTGATAAGATACAATATCTAAAAATACAATAAAGTTTAATTTTTTTTTGTTAAATAAGTAAACAAAACCTACATAATTAGTTTACTTACATCATATAAAAACATATAGGTACGCACGTGTGAATTTAAACGCACACATTTCGGAGATATTTACATACATAATAGGTCTTTACCTGCCTTAATGAAATTGCCGTTCTGCAGTACTGGCCATTTCAAATCAAAATAATTTTTGTTTGGCTAAGAATTCTAATTTCAAATTAATTTTATTTTAAAGACATGGAATTCTTTTTCCAAAAGTAGTCATTTGTTTATTGATTAGTGTTACATTTTCATCGTATTTTCATTTTAATCTTTTTCGTCATCATGGATACGTTAAAAATTCGAGTAATTATGGAATATGAGTACCGTCGTGGCAGCAACGCGGCACAAGCGGCACGCAACTTCAACAACGTTTACGGAGCTAACACTACAAACCAACGCACCACCTGTTATTGGTTTGCTCGCTTCCGTTCTGGAAATTTCGACCTGAAAAATGAACCTCGCGGTCGTCCAAAGACTTTGGTCGACAATGACGAATTAAAGGCGATTGTGAAAGCTGATGATACACAATCTACGCCTGAATTAGCAGCAGCTTTCGACGTTAGCGTCAAAACAATATTGGTCCATTTGCGTCAAATTGGCAAGGTAAAAAAGCTTGACAAATGGGTGCCCCACGAACTCAATGATCGCCAGCGCGAAGTACGCGTCGAGACGTGCCTTGTACTGCTCAACAGACACACAAATGAAGGAATTTTGAACCGAATTGTTACCTGCGATGAAAAATGGATTCTGTTTATAACCGCAAGCGCTCAGCAAGTTGGTTAGATCCTGGTTCAGCACCTAAACAATGCCCTAAACGAAAACTTACCCCTAGAAAAGTGATGGTCACTGTTTGGTGGTCTAGCGCCGGTGTGATTTATCATAGCTTCTTACCAAACGGGGTGAGCATTACTGCAGATGTGTACTGTGAAGAACTGAACACAATGATGGAGAATCTGGCACATCTCCAACCAGCATTGGTCAATCGCTCGTCTCCGCTGCTCCTGCACGACAACGCGCGACCTCATACTGCACAGCAGACGGTCTCCAAGTTGCAAGAACTGGGGTTGGAAGCTCTCCGTCATCCGCCCTACTCACCAGACCTTGCGCCTATAGACTTCTAATTTTTCCAGAACTTGGATGACTTCTTGGCGGGAAAAAAATTCAATACCCGAGACGCAGTACAAAATGCCTTTGAAGAATTTGTTGCCTCCCGTCCAGCTGATTTTTTTAAAAAGGGCATTAATAAACTGCCACTGCGTTAGCAAAGATGCATTGGTTGCATGGGTGATTACTTCGATTAATACAAATAAAAAATACATGAAAAAAATTCATTTAAATTTTTTCATACAAAACGGCAATTTCATAGGTAAAGACCTAATATTTCAGCGGTCTTTATTTCATACACAATTCACCTAATCGTGACTTCACAGTTAAATACGACTTTTGTATTGAGCGTTTTAACGTGACTTGTGAAATTTTGTAAAAACATTGATTTTTATATAAGTACCTACTATTTCCTCCCAGAACTATTGATTTATTCAATAAAAAAAAAAACATACCGGTTGTCTGTAAAGTCGGTTTACTGACGATAGTTGAACGTGACAACGTCAACAACAACAACAACAACAACAACAACAACAACAATAATGAGGTAAAGGCAATGCGAGCTAACGCTGGTACTTGGTAACGATAACGGGTAACAGGTAACGCATGAGTCATGATTTATAAGACGTTATCAAGTCAAAAATTCAGTCGTCTAGCCTGTCGTTACCCCTTGCCAGAACACATATTATTTTAAGAGACTCATGTCACATGCTGTCCTTGTCGTTCTGCAATGTAGAGACAGTAACAGCCTGTGATTGAGGGACCCTTAACTTTAAGAAGCATTTGAGGATTCGGTCGTAAAATTAATGCTACACCAAGAGCCAGCACAGATGTAAAATAGACATAATTCTGGTGTAGGTAATATTTGCGTAATAATACAGACATTCAGTATTGAAACATGAATATAGTCTATACGTAAGTTCACTGTCTAACATATTCAATCAACTCTAACTAGGCGAAGTGTGGTCCCATGGGGAAAGCTAAATAATTACAGTTTTAAAATTTTTACACAATTTATACTTCCAGTTAATTAGAACAGTTGTACTAAGTTGTATGTTTTCAATTTTATTCAACAAAACATTTAGAAATGAAACATTTTAATTATAAACATTTATTATTATAAGCTTTATACGCTTTCAGTAGGTGAGTTGTCAGATTTTCATCATATCGACTACTGTCAAATTCGTTTTGTTACATGAGATTATATTTCATATATTACCGACTGTAATAAACATAGTAATTGTCAACAAAATCTATACTGTGCCTAAATTGAGGCATTTTCCTGACAGCAAAAGCTATATGTAGGATTTGTAGGCTTTGTTGGCTTAAATAGGTCGCTGCGAAATAATTGGATAGGTATTCCCAAAATTTCATAGGTTAGGACTGAGGTCATTTTCCTGGTACAGTTAGTGTAATCATATGAGTAAAAAGAACTTATTTCTGCAATTGACTTAAGAATTATTATAACTAAAAGAATTTAATTTATAATAATATCATGAGAGAAAATCAAATACGCTTCCGCAACCTTCAATGCTCATTTCACTTACCCATCTATCACTGTAATCTAGTCTCAAAATCAATAGTTAAAAACTACAATCCGACTACGAAAACTATATAGCCTATGTTACCCGGGCCATTATTACGAATCTATTGATACCTCATCCATTAAAATCGGATCAGTAGTAGGACGCTACGATGGAAAAAAATATACACACATACTACGTAACTGCCGAATTCATTACCCTTCCTTTTGGCTTCGCCGTAGTCGGATAAAAATCTACGAAACAAGTCTTTGATTTCGAAAATAGATACTAAATAATAATAGTAGGTATGGGTATGTTTGTATAATTTTTGGGATTCCCAACCTGGCTTTCACGGATTTTTTTTTGAAAAAAAGAGGAATTTTTATGGAAATAAATAAACATTGTAATTACTTATCTAACAGCGACTGACGAGGCATCGATTAATATTTGTGACCAAAAATACCTATGTTTAATTTGTGTTCTCTACACCCCAAGTTGGGAACTACTGGTATAGTACCACATGGCCCATTTTATGATAAAAATTACCAATGATTATAATATGATTCGACTATTAAGGGCGTCACAGACGGCGAAGATACTATAGTATTTCAGTATATGATGCCTGGATATGTTTCATATTACAGTAGGTACGTAAGATGAAAATACATAATATCTTGGCCGTCTGTGATAGTTCATACAAACTGTATAGCAAGCGATATTTTATCTTAACATATTATAGTATCTTCGCCGTCTGTAATGTCCCTAAGTCTTTCAAACTTACCGATAACGGTGAGGTTAACGCCGATGTTTCTGGTCGGAGCGAGGAGGAAGTCAACACGGCAGTGGTACAGGGCCTGGTCGTCGCCTCTGAGGTTGTTGACGGTGAGGGAGGTGGGTTGTCTGTTGACGTCGGCCGTCAAACGGTTGGTGGTGTTGTAGGACGGGTTCGACCATTCGGTTCTTATGCGGGCGTCATAGCTGCATAAAAAGGCAATAATTAAACCATTTAAACTTAACAATGTGGTTTATAGAATATCAGCTGGGCCGTGATCACTTCGTAGGGGCTATAAACGATTTTACTTATAAAAAATATTTAATAAAACATCATCCAGTGGACCAAATTGTGAATCTCGTGAAAACCATTCTCGAATCCACTTGAACACACAAAAATTTTTATCATAATCAGCCATACAGTTTAGAAGCAGTTCAATCAAAAACACACACACAGAAGATTTACATATTTAAAGATATTGTCAGACGGGACATCTATAGGTGAATACGATCAGTGACATACAACCGACAGACTATTGTTTATAATTAACAAGTAGGAATGATTTTTTCCAGTCCATTACGCTAATAACGAAAGATATAAGATATACGAAGAAGCGGTACATTTTTCTTCAACATAGATATCAACATATTTTCTATGTTACTTATATCTTATAAAAACCAAAAACATTAAACAAATATTATATTTAGACTACGATACGAGACTACTATATAGTTTAACGTAGGCACGTACATACCTAGTCAACATTAAATTCAAAACTCGATTTCGAGTTTTGACTCAACTTTTGCACAGAATTTAGTTTGAAACTAAATGTTATTTTTTATCTCTCACCAAATATTTCACTGAAATCGAGATAGATTTCATTTTTTAATGTTTCATGTGAGATTGAAATTTTCTGAGAGTCGTATTCACGTGTATGTACTCTGCGTCGTATCTTTGTGTATCTTTCGTGTCGCGGAAATATTGTGTTCGTAATCCTGTAAAAACCTACAAAATAGGTATCGTATATACAGTTGTGCCTACATAAGAAGATTTAAATGGGTGACTTGTACCTGTAGATGGGTGCGTTGTTCTTGTACCACACGAGCAGCATGAGCTCGTCGTTGGGGTCGGCGGAGGCGTCGCAGTACAGAGAGGTGGCGCCGCCCTCCAGCGCCTCCTGGGCTATCACCGGACCTGAAATAGATCCCCCCAATACAGGTACAGTGGGTGGATTCCAAACATTTATGAGATTGATGCCGTATTCGATGAGCGACACAAAATTTATAAATTTGACATCAATTGGCTTTTTTTCGGTTGGTACATTTTGCGACCAAATAAGCCAAATCCTACAAAACTAACAATAGTCATAAATAGAGGACATTTTTATGTAATATTTATTTAAAATATTATAAAAAAGTATGATATTTAATTTAGTAAAAACTATTTTCCAGAACCTCTTCACCCAAAATTTACAAAAAGCTTATTTTGTTTGTTTAAAATCCCATAGATAGCGGACATGATCACCTTAAATTCAGTAAAAAAAATTTCACGTGTTTTGCTAATATGCATGAATCTTAAGAAGGCAATAAGGTTTATTTAATTTGGTCACTGTCTTTATTTACTGCACAAAACATGTCTAAGGATATGCCAGTCCATACTCGGGTACCTATCCAGCAACTTTTCGTTAACGCGCCCTTAACCGGCTTAAAAATTATCCTAGGTACATACCTAGGATAATTTTTAAGCCGGTATAGATTGACTTGTTCATCGAATAGTCATACTATTGTATTCTAGGTATTACATTTTACTTTATCTCCAAACTTACTCTTTCTTTGGCTAAACGATGTCCATTTCCTCTTAACCTTCACACAATTCGTCATGTAAACTGTAGGTAACTCTAAGTAGTTTCCTTTATTATTGAATTGCATTAAACAAATTATGCTCATAATATTTTTACAATAATCCGGGAACATAAAATCGCAAAAACACGTTCAGAACCGACGTTAATCCACGTACAAAAATTTCACAGCACTTAAGTCGGTAATGAGTCGGATAAAGGTGAAATGCCCAAATAAATAATTTCTGTATGGCGAACACAGAATGTGTTTGTAAAAATATCTAACAAATATTTTCTACCCTTATCGGTCCGCAAAATGTTAATTCTGGTACTTATAGCTAAGGAGCTGGTTGTAATTTAGGTATATGATTTTATCGTCGTTGATACTATGACGTAATGTAGTTTCAAGTTTGCAACTATGTGAACTAGAAAAAGATGGAGGCGAGCTCAGGTAGCTCATGAGTAGCTCTGATTTTTAAAATAAATAATTTCCAAATTTTTATTAAAATAAAACTATTAAATATATTTCCGTTGTCTGATACCCGCGACACAAGTTAGCACGGGAACTGAGCACGGGATCAGATTGTCGTGGTGCGGAAGCGTCCAATGGATATATTATTATAATTATCGTCCCCACTGCTTGAGCTCGCGTCTCTCCTCAATGTAAGGTAGATTAGGCTGTAGCAAAGTATATATTATATTACTAGCTTTTCGCGACTTAGTCCGCATAGACTCGTGTACATTGTGCATTGTGCTCCCGTGTGGTATGTATTAGGTCCTTACATATGAAATTGGCGTTTTGTCGTACTGGCCACTTTGATCTCAAATATATCTATCTACTTTGGTTATGAATTCCAATTTCAAATTTATGCCGCTATTTACTCATTTTTACATTTGTGTTTCGAAACCCGTAATTCATTTGTTTTTTTTCTCTTTTGGTTTATCCTTTGCATCACTCTGTTTACAAAATGGAAAACTTGAAATATCGTATTATTTTTGAGTACGAGTTCCATCGTGGCACCGGTGCTGCAGAAATGGCTCGAAGGATTAATGATGTGTATAGCGGCGGTGTCGCAAAAGAAAACACAGTGCGTTTTTGGTTCCAACGTATTCGTTCTGGAAATTTCGACCGGCAGAACAAGCCCCGTGGACGGCCGGAGACCAAAGTTGATAATGAAGAATTAAAGGCTATTGTGGAAGTGGATCCATCGCAAACCATGTCCGAGTTATCTGCAGGCTGCGGTGTTAGTGATAAAACTGTTTAAATCCACTTGAAGCAAATTATGAATTGAGTGCAGCAAACCGACAAACGCGCGTCAACTGTTTCGTTACATTACTCAACCGGCACAATAATAAAGGGATTTTAAATCGAATAATTACCTATTATGATAAGTGGATCCTGTACGATAATCGGAAACGCTCATCGCAATGGCTGAACCCTGGCGAACCAGCCAATGCCTGCCCCAAGCGAAAATTGACTCAAAAAAATTTACTTGTGAGCGTTTGGTGGACTAGTGCTGGTGTCGTTCACTACAGCTTTCTTAAATCTGGCCAGACGATTACGGCAGATATCTATTGCCAGCAACTGCAAATCATGATGGAGAAGCTAGCTGCTAAACAACCGAGGTTGGTAATTCGCTCTACGCCACTGCTGCTTCAGGACAACGCTAGACCACACACTGCACAACAGACGGCTACCAAATTAGAGGAGCTTCAATTGGAATGTCTAAGACATCCACCGTACTCCTCGGACTTTGCTCCAACAGATTACTATTTTTTTCGAAATTTGGATAACTTCTTGCAAGGAAAAAAATTCAACTCCAATGGGCAGTCCAAATCGCCTTCAAAGATTTTATTGATTCCTGTCCGAATGGTTTTTTAGTAAAGGAATCAATGAACTACCTATGAGATGGCAAAAGTGTATATACTTTGATTAAATAAATATATTATGTTTAAAAAAAATCGACTTTATGTTCCTCCTTTACTAAACGCCAATTTCATATGTAATGACCTAATATTTTGAATCGAATCTTGAACGAACGTATTTTGAATCGAACCCGACTTGGTTATGTTTTAACGGATTTCTACGGTTTCATAATAATTAACTGCGTGCCAATATTTAACGCAATCAGTCCAGTTGTTGATATTTCACTATACAAACTTTAGGGGTCTTCTTTCAAATTTCGCATATTAAATGTCTTTATTATATAAATATTTGATTGCTATATCTCGTTAGATAGCTGTTTAAACGTAGATGTTTTCCTAAATATCTGCAGAGTAGATGTCATTTAAATTATTTTTAGGTATACCTAAAATAATTATTTTTAAACAAAAAATTAAAACCGACTTCCGAAGTAAAAATGCTTAAAAATGCATGAAATAAAACTTATTGTCTAAATAATTCCCCTTTTAAATTCGGATAATATTTTAACTATTTCTCCACTCAATCTTCTTAATTTTGAAGTCGGTAGCAGCCCAAACAATATCCTACAATATTTTTTAAAACTCACGTTCAAATTTGCTGGTACCGAATTCAAAATTAGGAATATTGATTAGAGAAATAGTTAAAATTTTAGCCGAATTTAAAAGGGGAATTATTTAGAAAATAAGTTTTATTTCATACGTTTCTGTGCATTTTTACTTTGGAAGTCGGTTTTAATTATTTTTTTTTAAATAAGATTTTTTCTCTTTTTAGTTAAATTTATTATCTATATTATTATGAACACATTGATATCGGTGCACAAAACTGATGAGTAGTGAGTACCTATGTCATCATAATAATATTATGCTGGTGTTTCTTATGAAGATGGTGGTGATGATGATGATGATGATTACTGTAAGTGGTATGATGGCGTGTGCTAGCAGTTCTTCAAACAACGCCGGAATATCCAAACATGTATCTATAAGGTCTCAGGAGTTCTGTTCAGTACTATTGGATCCAGGGTATACCTAGATACAAAAGCTTACCTTTTTGTAGCATATGCTTGGAATACTTCAGGAAAAATATATAAATATAGGGATTTCCCTAAGGTTCCCTAAGGCGATAAGGTTCGCGAATAGGTAAAGAAAAGGCAAAGTAATGACTAATGTTCAAAGATATCCGTGTCGGTGTTAAATACTATGAGAAGTACCTATAATATCATCATGTGATGATGGTGATAATGATAATGAAAACCGTAATTGACATAGTGGCATATCCTTGCAGTTCTTTAAATAACGCCGAAATCCCCAAACATGTATCTATATGGAGTCAGGAGTTCTGTTCAGTACTTTTGGTACTGAACAGGAGTTCTGTTCAGTACTTTTGGTTGGGTATACCTTGGTGCAAAATGTTACTTTTTGGTAGCATATGCTTGAACTACTTCTGAAAAATTCGAAATCACCATATGTCCATATAAATTTCTAGGAGTTCCCTCGATTCCTCTTGGATCCAATCATCAGGTCACCTTTGGTGGAAACGTGACCAATTTGGGATTCGGCCCAAATATGGCGGAATTATCGTTGAACATACAAAATATACACACATACAACCGAATGCATAACGCCTCCTTTTTTGAAAGTCGGTTAAAAAACTACAATAAATTAAGAAAATTGTTTTTTTTTAATCTTCTAATACGACTTCGTTTTAAAACAGCTCATTAGATACATAAAAACTATAAAAAGAAATACTTTATAATCACAATAATTAATTTAAAAATAATTTAAGAAGAAATATTTTTTTTTAACTTAAAAGTCCAAAATCTCGTAATATATTAAATTTGGAGAATGAATTTCATCGAAGAAAGTATTGAAAATGACGGGAACTACAACTTCTATTCTTCTTAAAGGATTCTATTATTCTTAAGGGATCAACATCGACTTAACCTGTAGGCTGTATAGATATTACTTACGTAGCTGTAGAACTCCACGCTAGCTTGCTGCAGATTGGCGCATTTGCCTGTTAGTAGAAGTCTTATGCCAAAAGTTCTTACCATCAGCTCCAGGAATGAAGGTGTGTGTGGGGGTTACGGAGACCATGAAGTATATGAGCGCCCAGACGACGCGCATCCTATGGTCCATCCATGCTCCCGCGCTGATCTCTTAGCCAGGACTGTTATCTGTTACATATGAGCTTGTGACACCGCTCATTGAAGATAATTTTGATCAAATCTGAAACAAGGAAATAAATACGTTAAAAATACAAATCAATATTTAAAAATAGCTTCCATATTTTGAAAGACGGTTAAAATTATAACTAAAATGTTAGATGGGTAAGTATTTCAATAATAACCTAATAAAACCAAACTATTGTTTAGCGTGGTAAAATATTTCAAGGATTTAATAATTAAAAGTTGACTAAAGCTGAAATAGCTTAAAAGTATATTGCTAGTTACGTATTTACCATACCTTTATATTAATATATATTGTATATATATACCTTGTATAGGTAATAATATTATTATTAATCAATCTTGTTTTCAACTTCATGTTAAGGGAAAAAAAGCTTTATCGTGGTTCATAAAAATATTTTTTTACCGTTACAAAAACATAGTTAATTATTTGAATAATTTGTGATGAGTAATTTATATGAAGTTGTTTAAATGCCTACTTAAATGAATCTAGGTTTAATTCCAGTGATAATGAACTGTGAACTGATAATAATGCAAATTAATGCTCCCTCGGCCTTAATTAAAACTTAATTTAATAGGCTTTATTAAATAATAATTAATTAATTAATATTTACGGATAATTGTTTGTCATAATTTAAATGTGAATGAGTTTCAGGTTTCAGTGACCAGCGGTAATATGATGCTGGATTTTTTAATGGACTCAATTTCGTTGCAAAGGACCATGCAAAAAACACTGCCCATACAGTTTTTTGCATGGTCCTTTAAAATTAAGTTGAACTGGTACGTTTCAGCTACTGAAGTAATGTAAGCAATTTTTAATATTACATATACTAATGCGCGGTTGCGGAGCACGTAGAATTTCGTACATACATAACAGACAAATAGATATATGACTTATCTCTACTTGTCTGTTTCACTCGCACACGAATATATTATTTCTATCGTTAATACAGGAGCGCGATAGCAATATATTCGTGCGCGAGTGAAAAAGACAAGTAGCGATGAGTCAATGTACGAAATTTTATGTGCTCCGCGACTAACACTTTACATATAATCATCATCATGATCACCGACCATGAAAGTCCTCGTCCTCCAGACTCTTGATGTGAGGACTAAGTACCTACACGCTAGCCAACTAGCTGGGTTGATTTATCATAAGTACCCAAACAAACAAAGAGTTTATCCAAACAAGCGAAGAAGCGGCTAGAGCTAGTACTGTTTGACCTATTCCAGGAGCTAAGTCCAGTGTGCATGTTGATACATGCACACTGGACTTAGCTCCTGGAGGCTTAATTAAGGATAAGTCTTATACCATATCTGGGTATGGATATGCAGTGGATTAGATGTTGACAATGTACGACAGTGTCAGACCGAGATTATAATCATTAAATTAATACGTGACATTTCAAGTACAGTTTTACGAGAATTGAGCGTACGGATGAGTGTGAAATTTGGCACAATTAATTTTAATGCAGAGGAAGGCGTGCCAAAAGTTATTGTTTTTTTATATAATGCTTAGAAATACATGAAATTAATGGAAATATCACCAACACAGTGTGTGTGGTACACATATACTTTATAAGCTAAAGACAGTTTGGACACATCGTGTTTGAAATTTGTAGTGTTGTGAACCATATGAAGTTTAATCGATATTGTTGTCACATTGAGAAAGTTATTAGTTGAAACCAAATCGATTTTTGAATCGCCGTCAAACATAAACGTCAAAACATACCGATTTATGGCCGATTCATTATTGTCAATCCCTATGAGTTTTGACGTTCGGTTTCAAAGTGAAATTTTATTTTTCATAATTTAATGGAACTGGACTAATATTCCTATATTATTCCTATATTTTTTTTTATGTGTAACATCTTTCCTCTCGCTTTCTTGCAATTTGTGTGAGTGATTTCGTGAAATGGGACGGAAGTATGTAACAGGAAGTCGCGGAAGCGTACGCGCGAAGATTTGATTTGACGAATGAGCCCGCGGTGGTAGAGTTGGCCGATTCGAACAAAATATTTCAGTATTTAGCTTTTTTACATTTTGAGGTTGATTTCTGTCACTGCTTAGTGGAAAGTTTCCGTATTTTTTTGTATTATATCAGAAAATCGTACCTACTATTCCTATTACTAGGGGGCTATGCCAAAAGAAGAAGAAAATCGTACTAAGCATTGTGTTTTTTTTAAATATTTTTATAAAATGTTACACATCATATGCGACTGCTGTAAGGCTTACTCGTTTTTTTAATCACATTTTAAACTATTTTATGGGCCATCCTCTCGGTCTAGGCTGCAAATCCAGCAGTTAGTTAAGAATTTGTTTATAGATTTTCTAATATCTATATATATTATTTGTTATTATCTGATAACTGTGAATAGCTGTAAATAGTAGTAAAAATGTGTGGATTTACCAGATTTTAGCGGTATTTGACCGGTATTTAAACAAAAAAAGCGCTTTAAAGTTGAATATCTTGTAAACGGATACCTAAATATATGTTTTGTAATTTTATTTTAGCACTTTGACGACGTAGTAAATACACATCCATGCAGTTTCATCTCTCATTCTAGCTCTAACCGTTTGGACGGTAAGCCGAAGACGGACGGACGGACGGACATGACGAAACCATAAGGGTTCCGAGACGTGAACTACGGAACCCTAAAAATACGCTTGATTTGAGAAGAGTAATTTCAATCTGTCTTCCGCATGCCATAGACAAAATTAACAAACACATTTTTATTGCGTTTCTAAGAGGCAAAAGAACCCCTTAAAAAATTGTAACTTAATTTTTTTTATATAATTTATGGTCGAGTTTGGACCACACGGCTACGTCTAGTTTGTATAATTATAATATATAGGTGTAGATTATTGTCTGTTGTGGTGTAGGTATAAGTAACGGTGGCCAGTACCTACTACACAAATGTATGTTCCTGTTTATCCAGAACAAAGTATCTCTATACCCAATATCTAACCTAGGGTCGTATCACACCGATACGAGACGATACGCAACGTTGCGCTGCGTTTAATTGAAGAGTTAAAATGTCAAACTGCACCGCTTTGCATATCCCGGCGCCGCTTTTGCAATGAAACGTGTATCATCTTGTGTAATGAATAAAGTTCGATTTTGTATCCATATTTAAAAATGCAGCGCCACGCCGCGTATCCTTTATTGTTTCGGTGTGAGCTCACCCTATTGCGTGGTAAATAAAATTCAATTTTGAATCGCTATCTTAAAAATGTAGTCGAGTCGCGTCTCGTTTCGGTGTGAACTGGCCCTTATAGGTACGAGTAGCTACTAGTTACAACTACTAGTTACTACATACTTCAGTCGATTATGTTCACTTTGAGCTAATGACGATATTTTTTATAAATTTCATTACTAAAGTGCGTTACGTAAAATACCTCAGAGACATTCTTCATTTGCTTATTAAAAATTTTAAAACCGTCAAAAATATTGTTCTCAGAATTCGCGGTAAAGAGAAATGAGATAAACAAGTTCAATTAAGTTAAAATGATCAGTTAATTACAAACTAGTGTCACTTTTAATCTTGAGGTCGAGTCGGGCGTGCCTAATGATATTAACGATGCCAGGACACCGTTGAAAACGCGGGGAGATACGAAAAATTCTATCATTTTAACCTGAAAAATGCTTAACCTACAACCTTAAAACGTGAAACGGGTATTGTTTTGCTAGGCAAAAGCAACAGAAAATCGGCTTATACACATTTGTATACTTGTTAGTGTTATGTAGTTTACGTCTCGCAACCCTTATGGTTTCGTCGTGTCTGTCCGTCTTTCATTGCGCTCACTAAGAAAACTTCGTACAAAATAACGAAGTAATAAGTCAAAAACAAATCAAAATAGCCATGTAAAATATTGGTATAGTGGTAAGGAACCCTACGTGCGCGTGTCCGACTCGCACTTGGCCGGTTTTTTTAGAGTTGGGGGGATACTGTAGTCTGTATTCCTCCTTGTTGTTGTTACAGGTGTCACTTGTTTGACGGTCTTCATACATTTCACTGGTAGTCTCCAGTTTAATATACCTTGGACCACGAATTTTCACCGATAAAATGAAGTTTGAAGTTTTTAACTGCGACAATGCCGACAGCGGGCGCGGCTAGTTAAATAATTCCTCGCAATATGACGACGGACGCGACAGTTCAAGTTTGCCCCAGTTAGCTCTGTAAAAGTTTAACGTCCCATTTTCGAATACGAGGCTTCAATGGATTCCCTGGGGCCTAGGCTCTCGTTGCATTAGACCTGGAGTAGAGTCCATGGTGTGGAAACACGCTGCTAAATCTGCGTAAGTACGTTGAAGAGGCCAATCCGTCTATCGAGATACAGAATGTGCACTTGTTCGAATAGATTTCATACATGTGAAGTTGGGTATTGGTAAAAACGTGTGTTTGTTTTTTTATATTTGTAATTGAATTTCACGCATCTTTTTTTTTTTGTTTATTCATAAAAAGAAACATATTATACAATTCAAGTTGTATCTCGCCAAACGAGTGTTTGACGGCGAGTCGGCGATCTCTTACATTAAACTCAATAAACTAGTCAAAAATAATACAAGGTCAAGTCTTAATTGTTTTAACAAGTACTAAAGGAAGTTATCCTTCGATGTATGAAATTAAATATGAGTCAAGTAGCCTATTATGTTTCTTCTTTCCGAAAAGCTAATAATAAATTATGCCTATTTCCTATTCAATTATTCATCTTCGTATGCAAAAAATCGAGTCAGATGTATAATATATTTTGATTTCTGCTCAATAAAGGCATGTCATTCATAAATCACAATATAACTTTATTTACCTACATTATTAATATTAATATTCTACATGCAAAATCATAAAACCGGATATTAAAGTACCTAATTTAATAATTTCAAACCGGATATTGTTATGAATCATAAAACGATTCTACAGAAATAGCCTTTAACCTTAACAAAGTAATTTTCCGAAAAAAATAATAGAGTTACTTTGTTAGTAGACACTTGACACACTAACGGAAAAATAAAAAAAATAGTCTCGATTAAAAAATATATTTACTTCGAAATTTTAAAGATCTTTTTGCGTGTTCCGATGCAACGTGTGTTGTCTTAAGTTTCTGATCATATTTTAATTATAATATCATATACCTGTCTGCCATCGTAGCTTTTTTAATTTACTATTTAATTTATTACACAATCAACTAAAGAATTCGTTACGAATAGTCACAGCGAACTAAAGTTAATACAAACTTTATACATTAGTGGAGCATTAGTAGATGCTAGATTAGATATTATAGTGGCCACCGGCGACTGGCGCTCCGCTGGTTTGCATACAAACACAGGCTTGGATCTAGGAGGAATTACATTAAGTAATATCGGATTACAATTATTTACAATTTTAGCACTTCACCTATATGAATCATCAATCAAAATTATATTGAAAAATGGCGATGGGCAGATCAACAATAATTAAGACTTCGCCTTAGTCTAAAAGAAAAGTACGAAACGTAGGCTGGCAGATTGTTTAATTATAACGTAGGTACTAAAATCATAGTTTTCAGAGGCATTCGGAATTGGCTACAGAAATCGGCCTTTTAATAGATTGGATACGGCTATTTTAGGTGTTACTTAACACCACCTTGCAAATTGCAACACAAACGCTGAGGTCAAAAGGTGAAAATTAAGATTTTATTACGCTAGTGAATTAACTTCACCTTTTAAGGAAAACTACTTATCCACCAAATACCCTGTTACATAATTTAGCTCCGGAGTCACTGGCATAATATCTAAAATCAAATGACAGGTGAAGGTCTTTAAGTGGCTTTCACAAAGCACCGGAGAATGTTATTCGTGTTACGGTTTTGATAAAGACAGCTGAATCACGAATTTTTACAACTTTAGCATCTTCGTCAGTGGAATGTCGTCGTAGCACATCTGCCGAAAAATCCGCGGTGTAGGATTTTTTAAAATATAATCAAACAGAAGTTATAAAAGTAAACGCGTAACTTTCATTCCTTAAAATCTCCTGATAGCGCGATTTTAGATCCTTTGGGTGCTTCCGCCTTCCACACAGCGTGTAGGTTTGTTTGATAATGTTACATAACATTTGTTGTCAGATAAATACGTTGAAAAAAGGGAAATGTTTTAGTGCTAAACAATGTTAAATAACTGCTTTGGGAGCACCTAACTGCGTTTTTTTATTAATCGCATAATGATTGATGTGCGTAAAACAATCGCCACCTGACACACCTACACCGATTGACTCCTACGTCCACTTCATTACGAACAACTGAGAAAGTGAAAATCTATTAACGGTTTAGGGCGCATTTACAAATTTAGCATATTATGTTGGATGTTTTCGGTCGATTTTTTGACCAAATGAAATCAAATTCTACAAAACTAACAATTATCGCAAATATAGTACTTCTTTATCTAAAATAGCATTACTGCCCGCGGCTTCGCCCGCGTGAAATAGGTTTTCGCGGGGGCGAAGCCGCGGGCCTAGTGGCAAAATTTTAGAAAACGCTGAAATACGTAACTCATTATTTTTTCCGTACTCAATTCATACAATATATCATGCAAATATGTCCAAGGAATAAAAAGTTTCATACAAACTTTTATCACCTATTTTACCCCCTTGGCGGTTGAATTTAGCAAAATCATTCCGTAGTGGTTGCCTACGTCATATGAGTAATACTTATGCAAAATTTCAAATTTCTAGCGTTAAGGGTTTGGCCTTTGATACATCAGTCAATCAGCTTTGCCTTTTATATATATAGATAGGGAAATATCCCTATCATAAATTAATTTATGAAAATGTGATATTTCCACACTAGGCAGTGTGGAACCTAGTGTGGAATATCACATTTTCATAAATTATTTTTCAAAATTGTTGATTAAAGATACATAAATTAAAAAGAAATAGGTATTTAGATTGATGCGATTAAAAGTTATAAGGAATTAAAAAATATTGCCCATATTTTTCTCGCATAGCGATTTGTTACGTGATACGTCACAAGTTGCTACCGCCATACATTTTGATGACAAATGTATGGCGGGTGCAACTCGTGACGTAACAGGCCGATATACTTTCATATTATAAATTTAAATTGTACATTGTTATGACTGACTTAAGTTTGTTAATGACCCACAATGCCCACAATACCCACACATAGTACTGATGGTCAGATGATTATTAACGAATGTGAGTAATCACGTCTCGAATCACTGCTCATTGCTCAAGGAACTTACAAATATAACCACATATGACTCATAATATGAGAATAATGTAATTTTTTATTCTGACCTATTATATTTTACATATTATTATTTACATGCGCGTTTATGACGCCATGGCAGGCCACATAAATACTAATATGTACAAAATAACTAAACCAAAAGCAAGTCAGGAGATGTCTTAAGACGGTTCGTTAACAATACTAAGGATAAAATAAAATAAAATAAAACGCGCAATATATTTTTTCCCATAGACGTATTATGCCTTAGCATCTTTAGATGTCAAACATTATCCAAAAGAAATTCTTCATACCAGAAAAAAACTACTGCCATGTGTAGAAAACCGAACGGACTACGATGTCTAAAATCGAACTACGCGTCGTACGCGTATCATCGTAGGCCGCGATGGCCCATAACGGGGTTGAATTTTTAAAATAATTTTAAAATACCTTATTTATTTTAAACAGATAATATTTTGCTTATTTTACCGTATTATATTTGTCTCGTCCATCTTTTTTACTCGTTTGTCATAATTTTGCAGCCTGTTACAGCGCAAAACTGACATATTATAATCTAATGTAAAACTCGAGTTCCCCAATGGGGCACTCGAAGTGAGGACGTTTTTAGCCTCGACATGTCTCTATGTCTTCTCTTTATTTTTTCCTTTCCATGTTTTTGTTTTCAAATTACTTTAAAAGTTATTGTCCGATTTAATAATTTTCCTAAAAAATAATAATTAATAATGGCTATAATTCTAGACAATGCCAAAGTAGCGAACGGTAATATTGTTAGTTTGTAAGTTTATAAAATATTAAATAAAAAAAATTATAATTTTCAACCTTTTTATCCCATTACAGCACTAAAATTCAACATAATAATTGACATGACTTATATGGGTATTGAACGTGGTCAAACAAGGATATCAATTATTTTACACACAATATTTAAATTTATTATATTCAAAACGTACAGTTCTAGTTATTTTTAGGTCTGCAGAAGGTGTAGCTCAAACACTTGAATAAGTTATAGAATAGAGAGGAAACTTCATATAATAGCAGCTAGTTTTCAACTTCTAACTAATATACTTGAATGGTATGTTCATACTTCATAGTAAACTGTACAAATGTGACTCCACAGTCGACAGTTTTACGTATGCATGCGGATATGCGACATTTTTAAGACCATTTTATTTAATTTTTTATTTATTAAATAAAAAACACTAATGTTTTGTATGTGGGACTAATATGTAGGTAACTAGTATAATATTATGGACAGTGCTTTAGTGGCCCAAAGCCTCTGCTTTGCTTTAAGTTTCAGCTAACAGCAGTTTGTGCTCTTTTTTTAGTTATTTACTCCAAGGCTCAAGGCCAAAAAATAATTAAGAATAATATCTGAGCCAAAGATTTCAAAACTCAAGATAGGCTATGACGTACTTTTGACAGTAAAAAGTTACGCCATCTTGGTTTTCACCATACTTCAAATGTCAAAAAATCTTAAAATTGGGCCATTTAACTGGAGACACTTTTTGCCTCAACATGCCTCGTCTATAATATATACGACTGTGCATGTTTTTAATATATAAATTTGTGTATTTAATGTTTTTTACTGAAGGCTTCATCGACATGAAATTAAAGCAGTTCGTTAAGGATTCTCACACTGACACGCTATACTCAGATTCCGATGCCCGCTACGCCGGGCGAAGGCGCAGATTTTTAGGGTTCCGTATTCAAACGGTAAAACGGGACCTTCCGTCTGTCTGTCTGTCTGTCACGGATATTATCTCATTAACCGTGATAGTTAGACAGTTGAAATTTTCACAGATGATGTATTTCTGTTGCCGCTATATAATACTAGAAAACAGAATAAAAGAAACATTTAGGGGGGCTCCCATACAACAAACGTGATTATTTTTTTGCCGTTATTATAGATAATGGTACGGAACACTTCGTGTGCGAGTCCGACTGGCACTTGGCCGGATTATTTAAATGTTATGCAAGTAGTTTATCGAAGTAGGTACAAATTCTAGTTTCTATATATAGAGTGCTAAATACCACATTGATTAGAAAATAGGAGTAAACATGAGTGTTTCAGTGCATTAGTGTTTTGCGCCTCAGAATCTGTATCCCTTTAGAGCATTGGTTCCGAACCTGGGGGTAATTACCCCCGCGGGGGTAAAACAGCCAGTCTATAGGGGTAACACATATGGTACCTAAAAAAGATGAATAGACAGAAAAAAAAATATTTCAAATAAAATAACAGTAGGTACGCAGCATGACGCCCTCTCGCGTTCATACAATCGCGGTGAGAATTATGAACTCTGTACATTTAGGCGAAAAGCAGATTCAGAATACCCTGTCATTGCTGAAAGAGTTCTGAAAATGTTGGTACCGTTTTGTGCCACTTATAGATATGAGAGAACGTTAGTAACAAACTGGTATTGTAAATGTGCATTTTTTTATAAATAAAGATATATGTAGGTAAGTACTTGCTTTAAATCATTTTTGGGGTTGGGGGTTAACTGGGGGCAAAATCTAACAGGTCATAGGGGTAACAGTTCTGAAAAGGTTAGGAACCACTGCTTTAGAGTCTAGCGACTCTTTTGAGGGCAAAGTTTTATAAGAGACTTAAATATTTAGCAGACTTAAACGTAAACAGAATTACGTAAAAGTCCTGCTGGAGTACTTCAAAATCTTAATGTTTATTTAATAAATATGAACGAGGAGAAAACTTTAGATTTCAGACAAGTAATATTTTAAAACTACATTTCAATCTATATTTTCTTTACATAATTTAGGTACTATTAATTAATAAAACGAAATATTGAATTTATTCGGAAAGGATGACTGTTTTTTAATAAAATTGTACAGTTAATACGTGTGTCATATATAAAAAGCGAAGAAAAGATGTAAAAAAACCTATCCAAGAGCATGCAACGACATGTCTAAGGAGGGTTCTGTAACTATCAACGCGCAATAGGTTTTCTTTGAATAACTTCAAAAGTTATAGTCCGATTTCGCTCAAAATAACTTTCCTAAAGAGTTTTTAGCATGATCTATCTGCATGGAAACTTACAAGTATCTATCTCTTATAGTTTAAAAATGCCAGGGGAGGGGGGGGGGGCAACTTATAAACCACTTTGGAGGCCGATTACTCGAACATGGTTGACTTTGTAAAAAAGTCATATATCAAACTCTGCCTTAATTTTAAAATACCTATGCTTCAAACAATGGGGTAAAATGATAAAATATTTTTCATCCCCACTTCACATGTATGGAGAGCCACCCCTAAAATATAAAATTATTATTATTATTAGATGCCAAATCTGAGATCTGTACACAACCTACAACTGAACAAAATTTCATCCATTTATATTCATAACTACAGAAGCTAGAAGCGCGAACAGACAGACAGAGAGACAGACAATATCAATAATATACGCGACATTTAAAAACATTAAATGTCGCGTATATTAATGAACTAGCTTTTACCCGCTTCTCCAGTCTCCACCAGCGTAAATACAGTATCCCACGGGAACACTGTACTTTTGTACAAATAAAAAGTAGCCTATGTGTTAATTCAGAGCGTAAACTACTACCATACCAAATTTCCTCAAAACAGGTTCAGTAATTTTGCGTGAAAAAGTACTAAACATGTATCCATTCATCCATACATTCTCACAAACTTTAACAATTATTATAGGTAGTAGTAGGATGTGGGTAGATACAATATAATGTTCGCACTGTTTACGGCTTTAAAATGTGTAGTTCAACCTAATAATCAGTAGGTAAATATTTGGCGAATAATATATTTTAATGATGTATTTACGTAGCCGCTATGGCGTGCTATGTCAATATTTATAACACTACGCCCGCCAGTTTTGTTCCGGGTTTCCGTAATCCGGCCACTTTTAAGGTCAAAATTCAACCATAATTTATTTACATCTATATCTCCTTAAAATTTATAAAACGAACAGATGTAGTAGTGAATGGGAACTTCGTCGTCAAGGATTTAATAATAGTTAAATAAGTAGAGTAGTATTAACATGCAATGAGAAATAAGAAAAAAATAGAGAAACAATTCCACTAAATTGCCTCTTGATTCCTAGTGCTATATTACCTCTGACAGACGTCAGTACTATTGAACTTTCAAAACCTAAACAAGAGTAAGGAATATAATATTATATTAATAAGGTAAAGAACCGACATTCGATAGACTTACACGATCGACAGCTCGCAGCTATATGTGCGTGGCTAGACGTATGCGGGATTTGCGCGCGGTGAGAGGGCCGTGAGTTTTTTCCAGCCGCTCACGGGGCTGGCCACCGGTCGTTTCGTGCTTTGACATAATTGACAGTATAGTTTCATAATATTTATGATAGATTTGTCGGACACGACGTTTAAAATTATTTCGGTGTCAATCTTAGACTTACGTCAACATTGCTGACATTCGCCGGTGCTCTTAGCTGTCATTTGGAGAGAGTGTTGCCGATGTGCCAAGATCATGTTAGGACATGTCTAAGGAGGGTTTCGTAACTATCAACGCGCTGTAGGTTTTCTATAAATTACTTAAAAGTTAAAATGTTATTGTCAGAACTGTGTATCGGCATGGATTGGCATGACAGTTATTTGTTTGTGGTGTATATGGACGAACTGTAATCTATACTACTACTACTGTAATCTATATATATATATATATATATATATATATATATATATATATATATATATATATATATATATATATATATATATATATAAAACCTATCTAGTAGCGCCATCTAGTAGTTGTTATGCGCCATTATGATTGGCCTTTCCATTACCACTATATCCGTCTCTATCCTACTTATACGCGCTTAGCCGAAAGGCAGCAGAGAGACGACAGATACATTCCAACATTCAGGAAGTGTGAGTGCGTGCGCGGCTCGCGCTCATTGATTGCAACACCGCCGCGATCAGTGCATCTTTATTATTCCTATACCGCAAACAATAATCTGCAAACAATGAGCTGAAAATCATGATAACTGAAATGATTTTTCGCTGAGGCTTTTTTTTAAATCGTAGGCTGGCATTTCTCCTACACATTAAAATAATTATTGTTATGGATACTAGTAATCTGATTCTGAATGTTATTATTATAATGTTCTTTTGTCATAGAAAACAAATGGGTTCTTTTATCTTCAGTGCATTAGAAAGAAATGCTATATTTTAGTAATCATTTCATACTTTTCAAAGATTCTTTGTACAGTCTTTCATTGTCTGATTCAACATTATAGTTCTTCTCTATATTTATATTTCTTCTATATTCTTCTTATAGGGGGCTTCTATATTTATAGCCCACTTTACAGAAAATATTAAAAATAAAAATTACAAATTTTATCTACGAGGGCGGGTCAATAAGTCCGTGACTTTTGGAATAAAACACAGATTTTTTGATAAATAAATCATTTTATTTTTCAACGTAGTCCCCCTTGAGCTCTATACACTTTGTCCAACGCTTCTCCAATTTTTTTATCCCTTCCAAAAAATATGATTTGTCGAGGTCCTCAAAATAGGCCTTTTTTTGCGAGATGACTTCATCATTGGAGTCAAATCTTTTTCCACCGAGCCATTTTTTCAGGTTTGGGAACAAGAAGTAGTCACTCGGAGCCAAATCTTGAGAATAGGGTGGATGTGGGAGCAATTCATAGCCCAATTCATGGATTTTTGCCATGGCAACTGCACATGTGTGCACCCTTGCATTGTCTTGGTGAAAAAGAACTTTTTTCTTGGCCAAATGAGGTCGGTTTTTTTTCAAATCCTCATTGAAGCGGTCCAATAAGTTGGTATAATATTCCCCATTAATTGTTCTTCCCTTTTGAAGATAGTCAATGTGGATTATCCCACGTGCATCCCAAAAAACAGTCGCCATAACTTTATTGGTTGACAAACCCACCTTGGCCTTCTTTGGCGCCGATTCACCCTTATAAACACACTGTT
The DNA here is from genome assembly GCA_963565745.1 of Phengaris arion. Taxonomy (NCBI): domain Eukaryota; kingdom Metazoa; phylum Arthropoda; class Insecta; order Lepidoptera; family Lycaenidae; genus Phengaris; species Phengaris arion. Next base: position 10,630,738 of record OY751435.1, on the reverse strand, counting down.
TTGACTGTTGTTTGGTCTCTGGTGTATTGTGATGGATCCATGTTTCGTCCACGGTTAAAAAACTCCTCCATATTGTGATTAAACAACGCCAAACCTTCCTGTGAAGTTGTTACACGATTGCGTTTGTGGTCGACTGTGAGCAAACGCGGCACCCATCTTGCGGAAAGCTTTCTCATGCCCAAGTGATCATTCAAAATTGAAACCACTGAGCCATGCGAGATGCCTATGGCTTCCACAATCTCTTGCACTTTCAATCTTCGGTCGGCCAACACCATATCGTGAATTTTTTCGATTGTTTCGGGTGTAGAGACCTCAACTGGGCGTCCAGGACGTTCGGCATCTTCAGTGCTTGTAAGGCCGCAACGAAATTCATTAAACCACTTAGTTACCATTGAAATCGATGGTGCAGAGTCCCCATAGTATTTATCAAGCTTAGCCTTGGTCTCGGTAATGGTTTTTTTTCGCAAAAAATAATGCTTAATAAGCACACGAAATTCACTTTTTTCCATTGTTTCCTTAAGTTACTGGATAGTCTGATAAAGATAGCTGTAAAACACAAACTAACTGACGCAGCAAGTTCAAATTTTGATAGGAGTCAACTGACAGATGCCTGTTGACAGGACTAGTGTTGCTTTTTCAGTAAGGAGGTTAGAAATTCAAAAAGTCACGGACTTATTGACCCGCCTTAGTACCTACATTCAGACAAATATAGACAAGTACCTATACATTTCTTAATTTGTAATTTAATAGATATGTAGATGCCAAATATAAAATTAGGAAATTATTAGAATTACCACTGTAACTATCTACATAATATTATTATGACACTCATTTTTAGGGTTCCGTCGTACTCAAGGAACCCTTATAGTTTCGCTCTGTCCGTCCGTTCGTCTGTCTGTCTGTCCGCTATTCTAACTTCTCTAATTATGAATATAAATTGATAATATTTAGTATAGTTATAGGTTGTGCACAGGTCTCAATTTTGACATCATAAAATAATAATAATTTTAAATTTCAGGGGTGGCTCCCCATACATGTGAAGTGAGGATGAAAAATATTTTTTAATTCTGCCGCATCGTCTGGGGTATTGTTGAATAGGACTTTTAAAATGAAGGCAGGGTTTTATACGTGACTTTTTTACAAAGTCAATCATATTCGAGTTATCGGCCTCCAAAGTGCTAACGCGTTAGACATGTCTGACATGCACTTGGTTAGGTTAATTTTGGTTTCTCGGACTATGTTTTGTCATTATAATTTTCATAACATTCCCTACGTAGTACGTAATTCCATTTTTACGTAAGACTATATAATATAAAATATTTTTTTGCTTCAAATACCACCTTTATGGCACGACTTTCTGCTTAAATTAAGCTCGCAGCGAAAGTTCAAAAGCTCCAATTTATACACAATTTGTATTGAATGTTGATTTTATTTTGCCAGAGTTTGCCGTAAACATGTTTTCATTATCCAAATGTTAGATCCTCGTATATGATTTCGTAAATATTTGTATTTCAATACCCTATACATCGGGCTCTGTTTTGAAAATAGGGGCCACTAACTTCCTGAGGAGGACACAAGCTCGACACTAGAGACGTCAAGAGTATCAACTGTGCACAGCAAGCAATAAAATCGACCGCGACACTTGGGTGATCTGACCTTTATATTTATTAATCAAAAGTCAAGTGCCTAACCCCCGGTTTCTGAAAGGCTAATCAACGCCAAAATTAACTAATCAGCGGTCAAATTTCTTGTCAGGTGTAAATTGAGTTGCAATAAGCTTGATCAGTCGTTTGATTTAACAAAACTAATGTCAAACCCGTGGTCAAACGCTGTTTTCGGTTTCTGGAAAGATAATCAAGACGTTAATGTGTCAAGTCAAGATGATGATTAGTAAATTTTTTCACTAATTAGCGTTTCAGAAACGCCAATTGATTTAACAAGCCCCTTAACTCAACAACGTGTTAGTTCATCGACTATTTGATTAGCCTTTCAGAAGCCGCAGTAAGTGTCGCGATCGCGAAGCTAATACTAGGGCGGGTCAATAAGTCCGTGACTTTTTGAATTTCTAACCTCCTTACTGAAAAAGCAACACTACTCCTGTCAACAGGCATCTGTCAGTTGACTCCTATCAAAATTTGAACTTGCTGCGTCAGTTAGTTTGTGTTTTACAGCTATCTTTATCAGACTATCCAGTAACTTAAGGAAACAATGGAAAAAAGTGAATTTCGTGTGCTTATTAAGCATTATTTTTTGCGAAAAAAAACCATTACCGAGACCAAGGCTAAGCTTGATAAATACTATGGGGACTCTGCACCATCGATTTCAATGGTAAAAAAGTGGTTTACTGAATTTCGTTGTGGCCGTACAAGCACTGAAGATGCCGAACGTCCTGGACGCCCAGTTGAGGTCTCTACACCCGAAACAATCGAAAAAATTCACGATATGGTGTTGGCCGACCGAAGATTGAAAGTGCAAGAGATTGTGGAAGCCATAGGCATCTCGCATGGCTCAGTGGTTTCAATTTTGAATGATCACTTGGGCATGAGAAAGCTTTCTGCAAGTCGACCACAAACGCAATCGTGTAACAACTTCACAGGAAGGTTTGGCGTTGTTTAATCACAATATGGAGGAGTTTTTGCGCAGTTTTGTAACCGTGGACGAAACATGGATCCATCACAACATACCAGAGACCAAACAACAGTCAAAACAGTGGGTTTCTAAGGGTGAATCGGCGCCAAAGAAGGCCAAGGTGGGTTTGTCAGCCAATAAAGTTATGGCGACTGTTTTTTGGGATGCACGTGGGATAATCCACATTGACTATCTTCAAAAGGGAAGAACAATTAATAGGGAATATTATGCCAACTTATTGGACCGCTTCAATGAGGATTTGAAAAGAAACCGACCTCATTTGGCCAAGAAAAAAGTTCTTTTACACCAAGACAATGCAAGGGTGCACACATGTGCAGTTGCCATGGCAAAAATCCATGAATTGGGCTATGAATTGCTCTCACATCCACCCTATTCTTCAGATTTGGCTCCGAGTGACTACTTCTTGTTCCCAAACCTGAAAAAATGGGTCGGTGGAAAAAGATTTGACTCCAATGATGAAGTCATCTCGCAAACAAAGGCCTATTTTGAGGACCTCGACAAATCATATTTTTTGGAAGGGATAAAAAAATTGGAGAAGCGTTGGACAAAGTGTATAGAGCTCAAGGGGGACTACGTTAAAAAATATAATGATTTATTTATCAAAAAATTTGTATTTTATTCCAAAAGTCACGGACTTATTGACCCGCCCTCGTAGTAATACTGTTTCTGTCGCAACCAAACTATACATAGTACGTGTTTATTGCCTCGGATGTGGCGAGTGAAGTGTACCCGACGTGTTGCTGGCCATAAAATCACAATGAGAAAAAAGTTAAATCGTGTTAAAATATTTCTTGTTGAGATGCAAAGTTTCTTGACGGAAAAAAAGGTAAAGTTCAATCTTGAATCACTATTTTAAATGCAGCGCGTATCTTCCCGTTTCGGTGTCAACTGACGCTTAGGGTCACTGTAATATCATTATAACATAGCGACGCCCCTGTTCAGAACTCAGAGTGTCTTGTTGAAGTTGTTACAACTGGGTTTTCATAATTAATTGTTGTTTCGTACTACGAAGCAACCATACTTAGTATTAATAATAATAATCACCATGAGTGCTGAGGTTCTAAGCTGTCTAAGCTTTTACAAACAAGCTTTGGAAGCTGGTGGAAGATTATGAGGAGAGCAATGTTAAAGTTTTCGTTTGGATTGTGGCACTTTTAAGAGGGAAAAAGGAAAAATATTTAGCCAGTTGTAGCAAGATGGTCTAAAGAAAAAGAAAGTTTATTACTAACAGTAATATGTGCTATCGAACAAGTTGCCGCTCGACCAGGCATAAGATGAAAATCGCTTAAAGGCACCGTTGAATCATGCGGCACGCACACATACACATGTGTAAATACGTAGTTCAACCATGTATGCAGTCGTTGCGGTCACTTTCTTTGTCTATATCTATACTAATACTGTATGGAGGAAAGATTTTTTCGTTTGCTTACCTATCTAATTGGCTCCGAAACTACTGGACCGATTTGGATGTAACCCACCGACATCGAGTAGACGACGAGGAAGGACATATGCTACTTTTTCTTTTGCGCGCACGAAGTCGCGGGAAACATCTAGTCTTTAGATATTTTGAGGAATCCTAGTGCAAAGGAAAATCTTTAGAAACTGGTCGAGCAGGAACTTTGTCGATATTGTACTTTTTGACTGGAATAGGAAATAAAGTTATCTTTTTGGCCATGTTCAGATGACGAGCAGCAAACTTTTGTTTTAATGTTGTTGCCTATTGCGAAATACTTTGACTGATGGGAATCATTAAGTATGTAGGTACCTACATCTACCTCTGCGTGTATTTAACGTTTGTATGTGTGAAAAAAGCTAAAAACTGTTTTTAATTATATTGAAATAATTATAATTTGTAATGTAAACTTAATTGTCGGCCATAGCGATCGTCTGGGCAAGCGTTGATTTGTAGTGATTTCGTGTAATTGCGCGGTGAGAGAGCACCGTCTGAACAGATCCTTAACTCCGAGTTATTTACTTCAAACTAGGAAACCATTCTAGATTTCCCAGGGGAGAGAATTCGGTGACGAAATACAGGTCACGGCCGGGGCCATTGGGCATTAATGTTGGAGCCTTGTTATGACTCTCGTATGAGTGTGGACACACTACTCTCTCAATAAAACATTTTTATAGTATAATACATTTATAAGTAGAGGTCGCCCTCAGAGGTGATGAAGTATTTGCAGTATTTACAATTAAAAAGAAATTTTTAAAAATGTTGCCCGTCTATCTGTCTGTCTGTTTGTTCCGGCTAATCTCTGAAACGGCTGAATCGATTTTCACGGGACTTTCACTGGCTGATAGCTTATGTTATAAGGGGTAACTTAGAATATATAGATCTTAGGGTTCCAGTTTAAAAAGATAGAGTTCCGTTTCCGTCAGTTCTACGCAGACGAAGTTGCACCAACTTGTAATTCATATCATTTTTAAGTTTGAACTTTATAAGGGTTCTTTTGCCAAGTAGATAAAAAAAATAATAAAAAGTAAAATTTGATACAGATTGACAAACGCAAACGTGTAACGAAATTGTATCTATCAAACGCACTCTAGTGTACGATAATAATCTGAGGTAGTGTGTGTTGTTGTAATTTTTACTAATTTTTATGTATTTTTGCACACCTTCCTTCGCATAAAATTTTATTTATAAGCCAAATTTCACACTCCTCCGGTTGCACAATTCTCGTAAAACTGTACTGAAAGTTTTTGCTTCACGTAATAATACAATAATATTAGTGCAGGGTCGGGGCATTCTCGCTAATAATACATTCTTAGAATTAAGTGCTAAGTGTCAGTTTTTCTTTTCGCATTCGATCGTGAGCGCGTTTGGCGTTTACTAGGAATTTAATACAGCGCCACCTAGTTGTAAACGCGACAACTAGGTCAAATCACATACAAATTCCTAGTAAACGCCAAACGCGCTCACGATCGAATGCAAAAAGAAAAACTCACACGTAGCAGTCTGTACATACGTAAAAAGTAATATTTCGAATCAAATCAAAAACTACAGATGTAGATTGTAGCTGTTGTACATTCGGCTACATAGTAGATAAGATAGTAGACACGACATCAAATAGCCAACCGGGTAGAAATTAGCTGGCAACAATGTGCCAGCACATTGTTCCGGACTTTATAAACATTATTTCCGGCCCGCTGGATGCAATGCATCCGAAAGTATCTGATGGTAAAAAGCGCAGGCCATCAGTTATTCATGCTGCGCTTCCTGTTCTACGGGAAGATGAAATGTGGCGCTAGGTAAGGCAATTAAGGTTATATGGGCACATATATTTACAAAAATTGGATCTTCACAGATAAGAAAAAAATGTACTGATACTAATTATTATTAATCGTTTAAAGCTGCCAATTAAACTTAGAGCCTGTTCCACAATCTACTGATAGCTTGATAAGCGTTAGCTTATTTGAATGTTTTGTCTCTGTCGTTTGATATGAGGTAAGCAGCGAAACATTTTCCGAATAAGCTATTGAAGATTGTGAAACAGGCCAGAGGGGTCAGCTCAGACCGCAACGCGGCGCGGCGCTGCGCGGAGCTGCATTTTTAACATATCCATTCAACATTGAACTTTATTCATTATACGAAAAGATAGATAATATCTCATTGTAACAATTCAGAATACATTGCATCACGTAGCGCTGCACCTCTCGGCGTAGAGCGGTGCATCGCGACGCGTATACCGCGCGCCGTCACCCGCGTGATGTGCGGCGCGACATAGCTCGACTCCACGAGACGCATCCTGAGGTCGCCGCCCGCCGTCAAAGAAACGTCATAACGGAACCAAAGTGGAGGTTTTTTATTGTCACCACATAGATACACGTTCGGCTGCACACGCGGCACCTCGCGGCGTACTGCTGTCAAATGTGCTTTGCGGCTATGCGCCGCGCAAAGAACAGTCACTGGTTTTATTCAAGTATCGTTGCGTCGCGTCCCAGCCTAAGGGTCAGCTCAGACCGCAACGTGATGCGGCGCTGCGCGGGGATGCATTTTTAAAATATCCATTCAAAATTAAACTTTATTCGCTACACGAAAAGAATAAGAAGAGAAAAAGATGACGGATGCGGGACAATACAATCCCAGCCTAAGTTACTTGTTTTTTAATCGAAATAATTTGTCAGATCTAATAGGCCTGAGTATACATGAAATATCATAACAACTAACAGAATTTTTCATCGAGGAATTTTCTCGCAGAGCCGAGAGAAAACACATTCAAATTCTTGTGCTTTCATCGCCTCACCGCATGTTTTGTAAGAATGTTAGCTGGCATTTAATTTAAATTTTAAACATAATATCATATTATACGAACGGTACAAGAAAATAAAATGAGGTAGGCAAAATGTTTTACATTTTCGCGATGTGTGGAAATATAAAGTTATTTTCATCGGAAAACTGTTATTATTAATTTTAGCTGAATGTCTATTTAGTTGGCCAGTACTCGGGGGTATTAAAAATTCTTTGCAGCATACTGCAGTGAAATATCGTTGGCTAGATATAATGCGATTACACAGCCAATCCCCGAAAATCAAAAGCTGGCAGCTATAGGTACAACCATGGAGTAATAAATAGTTTTATTGGTCCATGGTACAACTACTGGTTGTACATGGTAACTGGACATGTTTTCAAAAGAAATTGGTCGATTACATGAATGTGTTGAACAAGATATATCAAATAGTTTTTCATTAAACAAAATGTCAAAGTTAAAAATAAGTCTGTGTTCTTTATTTTATCTTAACCGTGATCGGAGTCTTGGGTTGTGTTTAATATTAGAACGGGCGGTTACATGTATTCTCTAGATCTTATCAGTTCCTTTTGAACTCATCTTCTGATAAAAAATCTTGGATTACATATATTTTTATTCAATTTTTATTTAGCTATATAATTGGTATGTTTCGTTAAATTGGACCGTTTTTTTATGTGTAACATTTTTCCTTTCGCTTTCTTGTAATTTGTGGGAGTGATTTTGTGGAATGGGACGTAAGTGTGTAACAGGTAGTCACGGACGGTCTGTCTGTCTGTCCGCGCCTCTAGCTTCTGTAATTATGAATATAATAAGATGAAATTTGGGATGTTAAGGACTGTATAGATCTCGGTTTTGGCATTTTATAGTTACGGAACCCTCCTTAGACATGGACATGGACATAGCATGCTCTTGGTTAGCTTTTTAAATTTTGAGGTCGATTTCAGTCTCTGCTTAATGGAAAAGTTTGCGTATTCTTTATCATATTAGAAAATCGCACCTACTAAGCATTGTGTAGTTATTTTGAAATATTTTCATTAAATGCTACACATCATATGCGACTACTGTTAGGCTCGCTCGTTTTTCTTCCTACCAATAAGCAACAGATACAAACCAATAAATGTGAATATTTCTTGTACAAGTACGATTTATAAGAGATGACTAATTCGCGTAACTCTACATTAACATTATCCAGAATTTTCTTGTACAAGTATCAAGGGGACGATTCCAAGAGTCATAAGATAAAATGGTAAATTTATTTCATAAGTTTTGGATTTAAGTGTTTAGTCTTTTGTTTCAGCTAATTTAAAACTTCTGTTTACACCTATTTTGTTTTAAGTCTCTCTTGATAAAGCTCGTAAGCTCAATTATTAATTATTGTTACAAAGGTCGCCTAGTGGTTGAAATTCACCCCTAATTGATTATTTAAATTTATACCAACACCTATTGTAATTATAAAAACGCATGGTAGTGCACATATAAAGCACATAAACGTCAATTTACGTACGTACGTGTCAACTTTCATAAACCTCCGTTCGCAAAATTAAAGCTGTACTTTTGCTTCTTTTGCTTTTTTGTGTTTTTGCTTCACGTATATGACATTAGACGGAAATACAGAAACATATTTTTGAAAATGCATTCTTTATTTATAACCGAAGGCAGGTCAAAGTTGAGCCCTGCACCATGATGTCACTGCGACCTGAGTGGATCTATTGTGACTCCTTCGCGTTATAATACCGTCCCCAACACTATTTCCTTATTATTAAAATGATAAAAAAATAATTCTAAAATTTGTATGTAAAATAAAATTATGCTGCTCATAAACTGAACGATATGGCTGGGGTTGGTAACAAAATCTGTAAAATACATTTTATAAAACTTACTTTTAAAAAAATTAATAAACTTCGTGTTTACTACTGACAAAAAAGTTGTCATATTTGAAAGTGTTTAGACAGATTTCAAACCACTTCCATGCTCATGAATCTCTATTTTAAAAAAACTATATACGTGTGCGAGCTTTCGGCGATATTTAAACTTTAAATATTTTGAAACGAATGACACAAATACCAAAAGTCCTAATGTGTTCAAGCCATGAGCCTTGATTGTTGTGTTTATCTATATGTACTATATAATACATGTGACTTGACCGGGTTTTTTTGGATGTCCGCTATCTAATATTTACTCGATAACCGCCGATGTTCCTCGCCATTAGTGTAATTGTATGTTTGAATCTCAAATAATGGACGGTTCCCATACGTGACCCTGCGACGTATGAAGTATGAACAGTCACTTGCGGTATACTTTTGAACCTTACTGCAACAGTAGTAAGGTCGAAAGGTGGTAAGCCGGGTCTGTCGGCAGCAGTACGTACGTATTCCGTACGCGTTACGGACGATTTATGTAGTGTTGGCCAATATTTATGTTCCACCAATTAAGTGTAATTTTCCAGGCTGTGGGACGAATGTGAATCGATGTTTTCTCGTTATTTTATAAATTAACTATTGTCTTTGGCTTAGTTTTGATTGAACACTTATTATACATTACACGCGTTAAATATACCTAGTAGGTTGGATAGAACCAATAGAACCTGGCCAATTTAAAGTTCTATTAATTAATGTGCCTAGTTTTTGTGCCATTAGGTATTTTTCTTTTTACTTGGTATCGCATAGTAGTATTTTATACTGTACAATGTGCATTATATAATCTATAGAGTATGTTAATCATACTCTGTTATTATCATTTCATACGAGAGTATACTAACATTTTTCACAAATTGAATGAGTAAGAACACTTTTTATAGGAGGTAAGTTACACAACTTATATAGTTATAGTGTGAAACAAATCTTACCAAATAAAAATGAACTTTTTAAATAGCCCCTGAATTGTCTGATGATGATGAATTATAGCTAAGAACACTCTCGATCATGTCAGCATTCAAACAAAAAAAACTAGGTCAATATTGATTTATCCCTTTGGGAGCTGCCATGCCACGGACAGACACACACACAGACAGACACGTCAAACTTATAACACCCTCTGTTTGCGTCGGGGGTTAAAAAGATATATAGGTCAGGTAACTATATTCATAGAAATTACTTCTATATCTATCCCGGTTTTACCCTAATAGAGCCAGCCCTGAAATTCTCCGGGTCGGTGTCCTTTCTCATAACCCACACGCATGCTACCGGCTACGTGATTGATCAGTCAAACTTCGGCGGAACGCCTGTACCTCTATGGGTACAAATAGACTATTAAGCTTTCATTATATTTTTATTTTTTATTAAAGGAAAATTTACAGCTAGATTACATGCATATGGTTAGAACGTATCACAATTCACAAGCCATATAAAAGTTTTGCCAAATAGCAAACAAAAATTATTATACACAATTAGTATATATCATATTAGGTCATTACATATGAAATTGGCGTTTTGTAAAGGAGGAACATAAAGTCGATTTTTTTAAAACATAATATATTTATATAATCAAAGTATATACCATTCCTATCTATGCACTTTTGCCATCTCATAGGTAGTTCATTGATTTTTTTGCTAAAAAAACCGTTCAAGCAGGAATAAATTATATCTTTGGTCGGCGCTTTGGACTGCCCCATAGGAGTTGAATTTTTTCCCGTGCAAGAAGTTATCCAAATTATGAAAAAAAAAAAAATGGTAATCTGTTGGAGCAAGGTCCGGGGAGTACGGTGGATGTCTTATATATTCCAATTAAAGCTCCTCTAATTTGGTAGCCGTCTGTTGTGCAGGGTGTGGTAGAGCGAATGACCAACCTCGGTTGTTAAGCAGCTAGCTTTTCCATCATGATTTGGAGTTGATGGCAATAGACATGTGCCGTAATCATCTGGCCAGATTTAAGAAAGCTGTAGTGTACCGGCACTAGCCCACCAAACGCTCACAAGTAACTTTTTTTGAGTTAAATTTCGCTCGGGGCAGGCTTTGGCTGGTTCGCCAGGGTTCAGACATTGCGATGAGTGTTTCCGATTATCGTACAGGATCCACTTTTCATCACAGGTAATGATTCGATTTAAGATCCCTTCATTATTGTGCCGGTTGAGTAATGTAACGCAAAAGTCGACGCGCGTTTGTCCGTTTGCTGCACTCAATTCATGAGGTACCCAACGTTCAAGCTTTTTCATCTTCCCAATTTGTTTTGTGATGAAATGTGTGATGTGAAAAAAATTAAATGTGTGGATTAAAACAGTTTTATTACTAACACCGCAGCCTGCAGCTAACTCGAACGTGGTTTGCGATGGTTCCGCTTCTACAATAGCCTTCAATTCTTCATTATCAACTTTGGTCTCCGGCCGTCCACGGGGCTTGTTCTGCACGTCGAAAGTTCCGTACGGAAACGTTGGAACCAAAAACGCACTGTGTTTTATTTTGCGACACCGCCGCCATACACATCATTAATCCTTCGAGCCGTTTCTGCAGTACTGGTGCCACGGTGAAACTTGGACTCAAAAATAATGCGATATTTCAAGTTTTCCATTTTGTAAACAGAGTGACGCAAAGAAAAAACCAAAAACGGAAAAAACAAATGAATTATGGTTTTCAAAATACAAATTCATGAGTAATAGCGATATAAATTTGAAATTGGTATTCCTAACCAAAGAAGATATAATAGGTCTTTACCTATGAAATTGCTGTTCTGCAGTACTGGCCATTTCAAATCAAAATAATTTTTGTTTGGCTAAGAATTCTAATTTCAAATTAATTTTATTTTAAAAAAATGGAATCCTTTTTCTAAAAGTAGTCATTTGTTTATTGATTTGTGTTACATTTTCATCGCATTTAAATCTTTTTTGTCATCATGGATACGTTAAAAATTCGAGTAATTATGGAATATGAGTACCGTCGTGGCAGAAACGCGGCACAAGCGGCACGCAACATCAACGACGTTTACGGAGCTAACACTACAAACCAACGCACCACCTGTTATTGGTTTGCTCGCTTCCGTTCTGGAAATTTCGACCTGAAAAATGAACCTCGCGGTCCTCCGAAGACTGGTCGACAATGACGAATTAAAGACGATTGTGGAAGCTGATGATACACAATCTACGGCTGAATTAGCAGCAGCTTTCGACGTTAGACGACGACGAATAAAACAATATTGGTCCATTTGCGTCAAATTGGCAAGGTAAAAAAGCTTGACAAATGGGTGCACCACGAACTCTATGATCGCCAGCGTGAAGTACGCGTCGAGACGTGCCTTGCACTGCTCAACAGACACACAAATGAAGGAATTTTGAACCGCATTGTTACCTGCGATGAAAAATGGATTCTGTTTGATAACCGCAAGCGCTCAGCAAGTTGGTTGTGCAACAATGCCCTAAACGAAAACTTACCCCTAGAAAAGTGATGGTTACTGTTTGGTGGTCTAGGCCGGTGTGATTCATCACAGCTTCTTACCAAACGGGGTGAGCATTACTGCAGATGTTTACTGTGAAGAACTGAACACAATGATGGAGAAGCTGGCACATCTCCAACCAGCATTGGTCGATCGCTCGTCTCCGCTCCAGCAGACGGTCTCCACGTTGCTGAAACTGCTGAAAGAACTGTGGTTGGAAGCTCTCCGTCATCCGCCATACTCACAGGACCTTGCGCCTACAGACTACTACTTTTTCCAGAATTTGGATAACTTCTTGGTGGGAAAAAATTTCAATACCCGAGAGGCAGTACAAAATGCCTTTGAAGAAATTGTTGCCTCCCGTCCAGCTAATTTCTTTAAGAAGGGCATCAATAAACTGCCACTGCGTTGGCAAAGATGCATTGATTGCATGGGTGATTACTTCGATTAATACAAATAAAAAATACATGAAAAAAATCGTTTAAATTTTTTCATACAAAACGGCAATTTCATAGGTAAAGACCTAATATTTGAGATCAAAGTGGCCAGTACGACAAAACGCCAATTTCATATGTCAGGACCTTATATAAATTTTCTAACTTATAAAATTTATAAGGAAATATGGTTAAAAAAGTGGTCATTAAGGTTCTTGTTTTAATGTACGATCGGGGTATTTGATCCTTTAGCATTTAAATTAGCAAGTTGATCGTTCATAAAATTTGTTCGTATCGAAAATTTGTATATAAAATTTATACCTTTAATTTTGGCGGGTAATTTTTGCGAATACTTTTAATTTATTATATGAACAAATTTTGAGACTGCTCTGACTGCTAATAGATCAAATTCCCTAATAGTACACTGGAAGCTATGTTAGTCCAGTTACGGTGTACATATTATGTCACCATGTAACATATTTATTACGCCTACGAGAGAGCCTTCGGAGGGATTTCGGAAGATTTAGTGAGTTCCGTAACGTGTTTGTATATTGCAAATAGAGCCGTATAGAACGGTATCATATAAAATATATTAAATTGCCTCGCAAAATATAGCGTATATGATACAGTGTATATACTAAAGTGTTATACTAGTAAGTGACTATAGCGATAACTTCACGTAGCATCTATCCGTAGAGGCTTACTATATTTGAATAATATTGTATACTGGTTGTCTTAGCTATAAAGTTGAAAAAATAAATATCTACACCTCCGCCTCCAATATTTCTCACCGTTTCTCTCAACTTTCCCTGAACTTCCACAAATATTTCAAGACCAAAATTAGCCAAATCGGTCCAGCCGTTCTCGAGTTTTAGCGGGACATTGGAATCACAATCCAAATTTATGTGTACGAGAAGAAGATTGATTTAATTAAAAAGAAAAAAATGTTCATAACCAATACTATGGTTTCATTCAATTATAGTCAGTCAAATGTTATGCCTTAAACACTTAACAGAATAAAAACCTTAAGTAAAATATGTATTACTCCTAAGTAGGTACTGTACAGACTTCACTAAATGTACGACAATGCATGGATCAGCAGTATGTGTGAAAACATACTAAAAAACCTAACCAAGAGCATGTCGGGACATGTCTGAGGAGGGTTCCGTAATTCCGTAAGGGTGAAATAAAAATTTCTTTATTATGTACTTCAAAAGTTATTGTCCGATTTCACTTAAAATACCTTTTCCTAAAGAGTATATAGCAGAATCTATCAGCAATCGGCATGGAAAGTTTCAAGTTTCTACTACTTATAGTTTAGAAAGCTAAGGGGGAAATGCGAATACCAATTTGTCAGCCACTCTGGAGATCAATAACTTGCACCAGCTTAAAATGATTTAAAAAAAAAAACATGTATGAAACCTCGCCTTTATTTAAAAATACCTATTTGATGATATCCCACACGATGAGGTACAATGAAAAAAAAGATCATTCCCACTTCACGTGTGTGGGAGAGTCATCCTTAAAATCTTAAAATAAAAAATTGTGTTATCTATAACTACACCAAATTTCAACTATTTATATTCATAATCACCAAAGCTAGCAAGATACGACGGATGGACATACGGACGGACAGAGCGAACCTATAACCTTGCAGTTACTACGGAACTCTAAAAACTGTATGTGAAGTCGTAAAAGGGGTATATACGAAGTTCACGGCTTCGTAAACATCCACGAGGTAGATTACAATACTGCCGCATTGGACGGGTTATGGTTCGCGGTATAATACTTAATACATTTTCTGAGTACGCCCTTTGAAAGCTTTGCAAAATATTTCAATACTTCGAACAACAAAATTCGAACATTTCCTTTCTTTGGGAACATTATGTTTACAAATTAGCACTCTGCACAACAAAGGTTTGTAATTACCGCAGAACCTTGATGCATATTGAATGTGAAATAGTTTTTGATATTTTTAGAGCTTTATAGTATGTAAGTGTTTTTTTTAATGTCCAAATCATAGCTTTGTTTCAAAGTCGATAAAACGACAGTAAAAAGAGACAAACAATCCCAGCATATACTTACTGTATATAATTTGACAGCAGATAGGTAAAACTTTGCATGTATATGTGTATTTACCACATCAACAAAGACCAAAGTACTAAAATAAAATTACGAATATTTTTTTTTTAGATACCCTACGCGTAAAATGGGGATGATTTTTTTCTCGCGTCTATCCCATATTGTGGACTGAGGGGTATTGTTAGATAGATCTTTTAGGAACATAAAAGATTTAGAGAGGTTGCTAAAACGATTTATGTTTTAGGTATCTGTTTGCGAGATAAACAATTTGAAAGCGCATTTTTTGTTAAAATAGAAATAATTAATTTCTATTAGTAAATTTGTCCCTCTAAAAGCCAAACGGCTGGATCGAAAATGCTGAAAAAATTTACGGTGGTAGTCCATAGAATGAACTTTAAAGGAAAACTATAACAACATAACTTTGTTATTTCAGGACTTAACCCTCCATATACCAGGTGGGGTGTGACAAACCCCGGTCACACGGAAATCCTTGTAATTATTTGAAAACTAAAGCAAGGTTTATAAAAACTTCAGTAGCTGGAGCCAAGACATCACTACACTATTTAAGAATAGTGGTTTAGGTCTCACGTCATTGTGGGACCGTGCAGATGTCTGCACAGTTGCGTTGGGTGTTACAAACCCCACATCGTACAGGACGTTGTCTGAAATACTAGTAGATGTTTCATTGAAAAATGTATTATTTATATATTGTTGTATTTATTTGGTTGTTCCAAAGTAAACATTTTTGAAGGCATTATATATTTACTTTCTTTATGATAAAGAATAATCGACATTAATTTTATTCATAATTTGTTGACATTTTCCGTTATAACCTCAGATTATATAAATTATAGCTATTATTCATATAATCTGCGGTTATAACATTGATAAAGTATATTGTTAAACATATTTTTCTTTTATTATAGCACCGTAACAGACAGTAAATGAATACCTATATTTTTTTTAAATAAACATTCACCAAATATGCATTCTTTGCCCTGATAACTGTTGGGGTGTGACAAACCCCACATCATGGTAGAGCACGTACCGGAGGGTTAACTTGTAAAATGCGCTCAGGTACTTGGAAAACTTCGTACAAAAATAACGATATAATAAATAGGTAAACATGTAAAATATTGGTATAATGTACAGAACCGTACGTGCGCGATTCCGACTCGCACTTGGCCAGTTTTTATTCAAATGTGCTCCAGTGCGTGTGCCATGCACAGTATGGGGCGACAGCGCTTAATTACTCGTTAATTTTAAACTCGGTGGTCATAATATAGCATTCCTTAGTCCTTACAAAACCACTTTTACAAATTACACTATGCTATGCATTTTTTGGACATTTTTGTTAATTTAAACTTTAGTTATGTAGGGTTTGATTAATGCTTCTTAACTAAAGTTTAAATTTGCCAATATCGTATCAAGTAACGATAATTAAAACTAATGTCTATTATTAAACTAGCCGATGCCCGCAACTTCGTTTGCATAGAACTAACGGAAACGGAACCCTATTTTTTAAACGGAACCCTAAAATAAAAGTAGCCTTTGTTAGACTTTATAACATCAGCTATCTGCCCATGAAAGTCCCGTGAAAATAGGTCCTGCCGTTTCAGAGATTAGCCGGAACAAACAGACAGACAAATAAAAAGACAAACGAACAGACAAAAATTTTAAAAATTGATATTTTATTGTAAGTACCGAATATACTTTCATAATATGCATTAAGTAAAAATATGTTTATTTTAAATTAGAAACGGACACTTAAATTTTATTTATCTGTATATATCTGTATATAGATACGACTACGTGGTTGTCAATTATTCTTGCTTGGCCTACAGCACAAAATTTATCAGTACGTATTTATACCGTAATCCTTAAAGTACCATGAGAATATTTTATTATTTTGTATATATATAATTTATTATGTAATAGCACTGTGAAAAAGTGACTTCATTTGACACTTGACAGCGGAACTTTTTTTTCACTGTCCAAAAAAACAATCCTCATTATATGATTCCCTCCCTTCTACAATTACTCGCCCTAGCGACTTAAATCTGTTCTGTAAATACTCCTTATATTGAAACTTTATGTACATAATATATTCTTAGTAACAAAATAAAACTGTGGTACTAACCCTAAATTTATGTGTTTGTTTTAAATTTGATATGACTTGGAGTCAAATCCTTTAAGCCGTACCAATGTTTTATGTATGTAAAATAGGGATATTAAAATAATAAAACACTTTTGGTAACGCGGTTTGTGTTAAACTGATGTAATGACGTGAAAACTGATGCATTTTAAAACAAAAGAAATAATATCGCGAAGCCGACCAAAAAGTTTCGGAACGCGACATTAAATCCTCCAACGATGTATTCTGTGCTCCAACGCACACACGCACACTGTTTTGATAGATATGATTGAATTTGAACTTTGTACAGCGGTAATAAAGTGCAAATTGACTCATTGACATTAGGAATGTAGGTGACATTGCTTAGACAACAGTGAGTGATTGTAATATATGAACTTTATGCAATAACGATAAAGCTCAAATTGACTCTACGTTTTAGTTAGAAAACGTTTGTATGGGAAAAAGAAAAGGGCTGTTTTTAGGGTTTTTCCGGCAATTATTAAATTTTTTCTCGCCGTAAAAACCATCCTTGAACTTCAACGAACATTTAAAAAAAAGAATTAGCCAAATTGGTCCAGCCGTCATTGAGTTATGCGCTTACCAACACATTTAGCGATTCATTTTTATATTATAGATATAAGTGTTATACTAAAAAAAGTTATTGTAAAAAACTATTAAGTAGATTTCAACTTTTTTCTGCAAATCGAATAAATGTAAAGCCCTTTACAGATTGAACGGTACTTTTGCAGTGGAAAAAGAACATTTTAATATCGGACGTTTGTGCTTATAAAGTAAACAGAGAACTTCCGTGTAAAGTCCTGTACGAGTTTGTTTTTTCTGTTGTTATAAAATAAAACGGACGGCGTAGTTTTCCTATTGACCTATTTTCCGTCACATCCAAGATCTCCACTTTCCCACACTTAAACTATCAAAGAGGTTCATTGCATTCCGATCCTATCTGCTTCATTTGATTCGGATAGAAAAGGATTTTGACAGTTATTGCCAACCCTTGAAAATGAAATCAGAACTATTGTTTTTGTAAGAATGACTGTTGGAATTGAAAACTGTTGTAACAATTATGTGATTATGCAAACTAGCAACAATTATGGTATGAAAATTACACATAAATTTCACAAAGCTAAAATCTAATGCTAGGTATATTATATTCTGTTACTTGAAATTGGAAATAGGAAAGTTGTACACACATTAAAACGTTTTCGTCAGTCACAGTAAGAGGGTTGTGTTAGTGAGCTGTCGTACAGAGGCATAATTGAAAAGGTAGAATCACGATACCTGAGTTTTGTCCTGAAATTCATATTGAAACTAGAGTTTCACGCTACGCTTTGGCAAATAATCGGACGGTTCGACCGGAGATACCACAGCTTTATAGAAAACCGTCGTGAAATAACGCTTTCGTTACCAAAATAAGGCGTAAGGGGCCCAAGTTCTTTTTACCCGACTACTGCGAAGCTGAAAGGAAGAGTCGGATTTTGGCAGTCTTTATGATATGTATGTTTGTTTGTTACACAGTAGCGCCTTAACTACTGGTCTGATTTGAATAAATGAGGTGTCAATAAATTCGTAATAATACTATATAATTTATGTAACCGGGTTAGGTATAGTTTTTTACAAAAATTGTAGTTAATGCGTTTGCTCGTTTTCCCGGTATAACTCCACAAAAATCTTAAGCAAATGTGTCTACTTTAATCGATGATGATGACTTTCGACATACTTAGCTAATGCATTAGTGGATTCCATTCAGGTATCATTCGTAAAGTTCAGCATTCGATAGATAATGCCCTTTGTTCTCGAGTGACATGCAAATGATATTAAACCGAAAGTAACAAAGTCGAGCGCATTGCACAACTAGAAACGATGGGCTGACATCGGCTATTATATCACCATGTAAGTATAAGCTATATCCCATAAATCACATACAGATAAATGAAATGTATACGTACCAGTTTCGTAAAGGTTTTGTTATACCTACTTATATTATATAAGTAGGTACCTGGGGGTACCTGCTTTGCTCGGAGTTTTAGTAGAACGATAAAGTAATTAAAAATAAAATATCTATAAAAATAATCACAAAAATATTCGTCTGACCGGGATTCGCACCAATTTGCCAGCAACGCAAAAATTCCAATGCCAACCAAACCGGCGACCGGATTTGACATTTAGAAATCGACGTCACTCATGGCTTATTACGCGACGAAAGAAAAAAAGTTATAACTTAAAAATGCGCAGATAAGACCTAGCTAGATCGATTTTCCTCCCCCAAAACATCCTACATACTAAATTGCATGGAAATACTTACAGGCGTTTTCGAGATTGCGATTATATAATAGGTATTTACATATGAAATTGCTGTTCTGCAGTACTGGACATTTCAAATCAAAATAATTTTTGTTTGGCTACATAAGAATTCTAATTTCAAATTAATTTTATTTTAATAAAATGGAATTCTTTTTCCAAAATTAGTCATTTGTTTATTGATTAGTGTTACATTTTCATCGCATTTAAATCTTTTTTGTCATCATGGATACGTTAAAAATTCGAGTAATTATGGAATATGAGTACCGTCGTGGCAGAAACGCGGCACAAGCGGCACGCAACATCAACGACGTTTACGGAGCTAACACAACAAACCAACGCACCACCTGTTATTGGTTTGCTCGCTTCCGTTCTGGAAATTTCGACCTGAATAATGAACCTCGCGGTCGTCCGAAGACTTTGGTCGACAATGACGAATTAAAGGCGATTGTGGAAGTTGATGATACTCAATCTACGGCTGAATTAGCAGCAGCTTTCGACGTTAGCGTCAAAATAATATTGGTCCATTTGCGTCAAATTGGCAAGGTGAAAAAGCTTGACAAATGGGTGCCCAACGAACTCAATGATCGCCAGCGCGAAGTACGCGTCGAGACGTGCCTTGCACTGCTCAACAGACACACAAATGAAGGAATTTTGAACCGCATTGTTACCTGCGATGAAAAATGGATTCTGTTTGATAACCGCAAGCGCTCAGCAAGTTGGTTAGATCCTGGTTCAGCACTTAAACAATGCCCTAAACGAAAACTTACCCCTAGAAAAGTGATGGTCACTGTTTGGTTGTCTAGCGCCGGTGTGATTCATCACAGCTTCTTACCAAACGGGGTGAGCATTACTGCATATGTGTACTGTGAAGAACTGAACACAATGATGGAGAATCTGGCACATCACCAACCAGCATTGGTCAATCGCTCGTCTCCGCTGCTCCTGCACGACAACGCGCGACTTCATACTGCACAGCAGACGGTCTCCAAGTTGCAAGAACTGGGGTTGGAAGCTCTCCGTCATCCGCCCTACTCACCAGACCTTGCGCCTACAGACTACTACTTTTTCCAGAATTTGGATAACTTCTTGGCGGGAAAAAATTCAATACCCGAGAGGCAGTACAAAATGCCTTTGAATAATTTGTTTCCTCCCGTGTAGCTGATTTCTTGAAGAAGGGCATCAATAAACTGCCACTGCGTTGGCAAAGATGCATTGATTGCATGGGTGATTACTTCGATTAATACAAAGAAAAAATACATGAAAAAAATTAGTTTAAATTTTTTCATATAAAACGGCAATTTCATAGGTAAAGACCTAATACATACAAGATTTAATCGTTTAAATAATAAGATAGAAAAGTATTAAAAATAATATAATAGTTATTTACCTACTTTTCTACATTAACAAACTTAGTATTTCCATTTAATATTCTTGATTTTTAAGGCCTTATTTTATAGGGCTTTTCTTTCAATTAAAAAAAACCTACCAATTTATTTCTCAAAATTATGAGCACAACACTCAATATGTAGATGGAGAGCTAGTTAGGAAATTTAGAGCAGGTGTTTGAGGCAAGCTGAAACCTTGGCCTAGACTTCTCCTATTATACCCCCCGACACGAGACTGCAGGACTGGCTGGTCAGAAGCGGGGCTAAGTCAATATACAAATATTTGAAAAGTGAACTTTTTAATCCCCAAAAAACATGTTTGAGGCAATTTGTATGTAGAGCCGGGGTGGTATCTTTAAATGTACCAAATCTGTCTGTCTGTCTGTCTGTCCGTGCTTTTAGCTTCTGTAATTATGAATATAAATGGATGAAATTTGGTACAGTTAAGGAATGTGTCTTTTTTTGGCATCATACAATTATAATAATTTTACATTTTAGGGGTGGCTCCATACATATGAAGTGGGGATGAAATATTTTTTTTTTCCATTGAGGATGGATGGATGGATGGATGTTTGTTACTCTTTCATGCAAAAACTACTGAACGGATTTTTATGAAATTTTGTATGGTAATAGTCAAGCTCTAGATTAAAACATGGGCTACTTTTTATCCCGGAAAAGTACCTACAGTATTCCCGTGGGATACTTTATTTACGCGGGTGGAGCCGCGGGCAAAAGCTAGTTTTGACATAAACTCTAGATAAACTAATTTTAACTGGCGCCGAGTTTCCGAATCCCAAGAGATCCATCTAAATAGTGGACACTAGACAAACTATAAAAAATAACCATATTCTGTAAAGTTTTTTAAAATTATTCTATACCTGCGCCATCTATCAGTAGTGATGTCAATAACGAGTTATGGAATCGATAAACGGACGACATTGGGGAGTTAAGATAAACTTAGTTTATATTGTTACTTTTTTGTTCAGAAAGGCAATTTACACAAGTTATCGAACCAAAAGCGCTAATGAATAGATAAACGACCAACAAATTCACTTTAGAAACCGGACTAGACTCTGATAATATTATTTGTCATGTAATTTCACACGCCATATTTATCTATATATATATTATCATGATATAAACATTAAACGGACTTCTTTTAACTTCCATTACATAGTACATACTATCTGCATGTAATATATACCTACTACATTCTGTGAATGTAGTAATACTAATGAAGTAAAAAAAATAATCGGTTGTCTGTAAAGTCGGTTTACTGACGATAGTTGAATGTGACAACGTCATAAGAAAATACTGATGGGTCGCTCACTCAAGTAGGAGAGAGACAGATTCCGCGCTCTCGCTTGCACTTTAAGCCTTAAATGGAACGCCTCAGAGCGAGGTAACGCCGCATGAGTCATGTTCTTTCGTGCGTGCAGCCGGCTACATCGAATTATAAGACGTTGTCACGTCAAAAAAAAAACACTTTAAAATTTTAATTGCCTTCTTGTGTCTGAAGCTCTGAAGACTACAAACTACAAAGATGTATTGTAAATATAAAGTAGGTACTGGGTATAATATTTTCACATCATCAACCTGTTTTTGAAGTACAATTATAGACAGATCTATAATAATTATCACCAGTGGCACTCTATCTCCAGTGAATAAAATAATATAATTATGATTTTTCATAAAAGTAGACCTCTCCTAATGAATGTCAAGTGGTCATTAAAATGTATCGCAATGCAGCCTCGGCACAATACTTAAATCAAGAACATGATCGATCGCAGGTATACAATATACGAGTACACAGTGATCAACTCGCAAATAGGTGCATGACTGATGACACACTAGCGAGACGACAGCGCGCAGCGTATATCGCTAATCGCAGGGAAGCTATGCGGCACAAACTATTTTTGATGTGATCTAGATCTATATGATCCGGAATCCGGAAGGCTGGAAAAAATTCAGAGCGCTGCTATATCGCTAATCGCAGGGAAGCTATGCGGCACAAACTATTTTTGATGTGATCTAGGTCTATATGATCCGGAATCCGGAAGACTGGAGAAAATTCAGAGCGCTGAAAATAGAACTCTGCGATAATACAATAGAGTTGAATACGGAACACACGAGCGTTCAGTCAAATGTCAATGTCATATATAATAATAACTCGACACTCAAGTGTTTAATTTTCGCAGCTCTATTTAACGCTCTGATTTTACTCCGACCTTCCGGATTCCGGATCAATAAATCCCAGCCTTAGATAACAGTAAAATTGACTTGAATGCCGTGACAGATTGGCGAATTTTGGACCTTCGGGTGAATTTTGAAACCTTTTCTTTATGGGTATATGACAGATTTGATTAATTTTGTGGCTGCGACTTTAGGCTACGTTACGTGGCGTGAATTAAACATCGCAATAAAACTCGCATTGCTGCTGTGACGCAGTGTCCCAGTGTGCACATACCTTTACTTCTTAAAAACAAATTAGGAGACTTGACAAGAGATACCTTTTAGCACAGAATATTAAACATCGAGCCTCTCAGTAAGAAAAGTATTTTTATATTTAAATAAAAATTTCTTCTAGCTAACCAACCCCATATTTATTAGATATTTTAGTACCGTAATAAGCTTCAACCGTCAGCTAATTTATAGCTGTAGTAAAGGCTGATTCTACTTCATACGGAAGCCCTAGCCTGTAGGTATAATAGGTAGAGAGATTTGGATGAGGGTCTTCAAAAGGTAAGTGGTAAGTGAAACCGAAAGGAATGGTTTTATAGGAACCCCCGCCACTGCTAGTTATAATAATATAAGTTATAATACATTATAGTATGTAGTGAGAACATCTTAAAGTTTTGAGAAGTTACATATAAAATGCTTACAAAATAATTTTGACTAAGACATGAGCCTCAAATCAATCAATGCTTCAAAATATAAAACAAAGGTATTACATATTCAAATGACTCTCAATTTGCCGACTAGATATTATACCTACTAATAAACTTGAATATCATCTAAAGCTATAATATAATAATACCATATATTTTAGTTGTATAAAATTTATTTAAGTCAGAAATACATGTACTAAAATTATATTAGCTTACTAGCTGTTGCCCGCAGCTCCGCCCGCGTAAATATAGTATGCCAAATCAACACTGTATTTTTTCGGGATAAAAAGTAGTCTATGTTTTAATCCAGAGCTTAAATTACTACCATATAAAATTTAATCTAAATCCGTTAAGCAGTTTTTGCGTGAAAGAGTAACGAACATCCATCCATCCATCCATCCTCATGAACTTTCACATTTATAATATTAGTAGGATTTGTATGCTTACACAACTTGCAAGATATGGCAGTGACAGCACCCATAACGAAACTGTAAGTGACTGTCAGTTAAGTTAAAGTTAATTGAATAGATTTAGATTTGCATATTAACCCAGTTTAAAATATAAAATCTTAGAATAAAAAAAAATAGAACCTTATCTTTATTTTTTATCTTTATGTCTAATACAGATATTATTATAGCAATATTATAGCTCGAGCTACTCAGTCGGCATAAAGGGCTAAGGTAATGTTGTTGTTATTGATAGAAGTGACAGATTTATTGGCTCACAAACTTTCACTTTAATTTATAAACTTGATCCACTTGAAGTTAACAATCAAACAAAATAAACGGAGAAAGTAATATCTCGGGTTAAACATTACATAGACAAATGCAAAACAATATTATAAATAAATTTCAAATTAATTATTAAGACTAAGGTTGCTTAAGAGCTTAATCTACCCGATAATAATCTTACTTAAGAACTAAAGTAAGTAACTTTTAATCGTCCACAGTCCACAAACCCAATGTCAAACACGATTTAAGTAATAACTTCTGACAAAAAGTTGGTACCAAAATACATTTTGGGGCTGAACATAATTTTGACGAGGACTGTCGAAATGGGTCCTTGCTGAGTTTATCTAACTGATTAAGAAAATAAGAAATGGACTTGAGCTACGAAAAATGCAAATTGTTTAATGACGAAGATGAAGGAAGTGAATGTGTGCCTAATGATAGAATAAATTTAAAAGGTCAACGAAGATATAACCTGCCATATTACAGACGTCGCGTAATATAATATGTATATTAATATATTTTATAGCTAAGCATACCAGTGCGTGGGGTTCCTATAACTCCACTCCTATCGGCTTCACTTAGGTACCACTTGCCTTTTGAAGATTCTCATCCAAATCCCTACATATTATACAGGTTAGAGCTTCCCTAAGAAGGAGAACTTCGCCACTGAAGCTTACATAATATTACCACACAGCTTTAATATAATATATATTTGAAAATAATATATTCATAGATGCGTGTGCGGTGTTTCGAATATTTATATAGATAATAATATATTATGGTAATAATTTTAGGCTATAAAATATATAATAATATATTATAGCTACGTCTGTGACTGGCTTACTTAAGACTTGGACTTGAGATTAGCTACCCCAACCCTCTTCGTATCAGATCTTCCTCTAAATGAAGTGAATCGAAAGTTGATTCGATTTCCTTAATGAGGTTGTTACATTATTTTCTGTCAATCAACAGAAGTATACTTGAAATTTTCCCTAAAATAACCTATACTGTTCACTTTCATAATTTGTGAAAAAGGATTATTTAACTTAATTTTCGTACACATCACAAATATAAACTTGGCGTTTTATTTACTGATTTGAAAAGTCGCCATAAAGTGAAAATTAATGAAAAATACAAAATAAAACTTGCCAAGTGAGCAGGCGAAAAGCATCTGAATTTTCATGAAAAAAATAGTAAATTATAATCTTACGTAACAAAGCTGGGACGCTCAAAAAGAATAATAAATCACAGGGCGACCTTAAAATTGCGTAACGAAAACGGGAGAATTACGGCCTGTCACATTTCCTCTGTAATAAACACAATAAACATAAAAGCATTAGCGGGTTTACTAACACATCCTTCTATGAAACATATTCATTGTCTATCCGTTTGTTTAATTTGTTTGATCAATATGGGCAGAACGTAAATACACTAGTGTGGTCTTTTCTTCCACATACCTAAGTTATTTTCGGAATCTCATGAGATGTTTAGGAACTTATAAGAAGTTTTAATATGCAGACGCCAGAATCTCTAAGCTTACTTTGATGTCTTTGTATGAACATAACACAAGTGCTATTTTGGTTACATAAACTTACGTAATTCTCAAACTTCTTTTGTATGAGATATTTGCCACTGTCCACCGAACAGGTAACGGGCGAATACTGAAACGCAAATTACATACGGTACCCTAAACAAGATCGCTGATGCTGCATGCGGAGGGCGGCAACGTGCCGCCTCGAGGAATCATTCTGCTCCAGCATTTTACCGCGTTTTGCAATTTTAATTTAATAAATAATAATTATATTGTTCATTCTATTCTGATCTAGCATCGATCACGGATATAATTTTGTAATTTAATTATAAGTTACTTATTAAAGTTTTAAGATAAGTTTTTTTTGGGAGTCCGGGCTGCCGAATTCGTTATTCGCTAATGCTAGTATAATATATAAATTAAAATAATAAAAATAAAATAAAAATCCTTTTATTTCTTACCAACTACAAAAAATATAAAAGTATTTATGTTTATAAATTACAATTACATGTGAAATAATTAACTTTATTTTATTTTATATTACGTAAGAACCCCCCATTCGAAGGTCTCCCAGAAGGCCTCCTCCAGAGATTGCCAGGTGTCTCTATCAGGAGCAGGATGTATCCACTGTTTGCCAGCCACTCGAACAATATCGTCTGCCCATCACGTTAACGGACGACCGATTTTATTCCTGGAGCCTGATGGCCCGCTCTATGATGTGAGTCTGTGTGTCCATCTGTCGTCTGTTTGTCTAGCCACATGACCCGCCCTATTTGAGCCTTTTAGAGTAGGTCAAAGCATCGGTTATTTTTGTTCTCTCTCTTATAATTTATCTCATTTGTTTTTTTTTTACTTTTAGTAAGCTTCGCTCCATACTTCATTGACATGATCATGATCATGATGACAATATTAATGAATAAATGAATGAATGAATGGATGGCCATGGTTTGACAGGCGTAGTTTGACGTTGGAAGGATGCACGATTTCATTATTTTACGTTTAATTTTTATCGGCCTGTCACTCTTTATAATCTTTTTTAAGTTCAAATTTTTCTCCAGGCTTACAACTTCTTTTCTCCGCTTCTTATTCGTTTCTTTCTTTATGGAATGAGATTTTATTTCCCAGGTAGACATATGTATCTTCATTTTGGATGTAAACTGGGGTTTTGTTAGAGTTTGTCATGATACAAAGTTTTATTGCGGTTTATTTCGAGGCCTACGCGTAGACTTGAAGTATATAGAGCATTGACCATTGCTTGTAGTTGGTTTGTACTTTCAGAAAGCAAGACTATGTCGTCGGCAAATCTTAAATGGCTTATATATTTGTTGTTAATATTTAAGCCGACTCTTTCCTAAATGAGACTTCCTATTACCTCTTCCAAAACGGCAATAAAAATGGTAGGAGAGATGCCATCCCCTTGGCGAACTCCTCTTTCAATAGTTATAGAACTTCCAGTAGATTCAATTTAATTTTGCTTCTTCCATTTCTACATAGGTGTTGGAGAAACCGTA
Source organism: Phengaris arion (assembly GCA_963565745.1). NCBI lineage: Eukaryota > Metazoa > Arthropoda > Insecta > Lepidoptera > Lycaenidae > Phengaris > Phengaris arion. The sequence goes on along the minus strand of OY751435.1, from coordinate 10,603,469 downwards.
TTCAGTTTCGACATTTTGCGAATGCAGAGATCTCCATATTCATTCGTGGAATATTGTGTTAAATTCCTTTTGGTAGTCAATAAATATAAGATAGAGCGGTCTATTAAACTCTTGATATTTTTCCATAAGCATTTCTATAGAGTGAGATATATTATAATATGGTCCACTGTTGAGAATCCTCTTCTGAATCCCGCCTGCTCTTTGATTGGTTGGTAAGATTCAATATTATACCTAATTATTTTCTCTATTTAGTAGTATTTACTGTTATAAATGTGAAAGTTTGTGAGGATGGATAGATGTTTGTTACTTTTTCACGCAAAAACTACGGAACGGTTTTCAATGAAATTTGTTATTTTAGTAGTTGAAGCTCTGGATTAACACATAGGCTACGTTTTATCCCGATAAAGTGTTCCCGTGGGATTCCCTGTATTTACGCGGGTGGAGCAGCGGGCAAAAGTTAGTCAAAATTAAGAGCTCTCCTATTCACAGGCTGTCGCTGTCTCTGCTAGCCGAAATGACAAGGACAGCATGTGACTTGAGCGTCAATTAATTTAACTATCGTTTCAGTATTCGGTTCGGCCGTAAAAAGCTTCGCTTATATTTTATGCGTTTTTCACCGTCCATGGAGTGTAGACTGTGGAGTACATATATATTAGTATTTATAGTATACATACGTTTTAAACTCGCGTACGTTTAAAGGATTTTAATATCGCTGTGTTTTAAGCTCTTTATTTTTTTCATAGTCTGGGATATATTTACCTCCAGAGCTACCCCAGGGTCAATGCCATGTCTGTATTGTCATTTCAGTACAAATCTATAGCTAAAAACAACAGCAAAGTTTGATACATATATAAACTTGTAAGTTTTCATGCTGATAGATCAAGCTGAAAACTCTTTAGGAAAATTATTTTGAGCGAAATCGGACAATAACTTTTGAAGTAATTTGAAAAAACCTGTTACGCGTTGTTAGTTACGGAACCCTACATAGACATGTTCGCTCCAATAAACGTGTATATTGGTTGTTAGATTATCGCGAAAAAGAAATCCCACCAAAAACATTTTCATGTAAAGCCATGCCAAGACGATACCTGTCTACTCGCACTGTCAAATAGTTATCAGATCTCGTGTAAACCAAGCTTCTGACTCTACACGCCTTAACTCTACAAGCCTTCTTCACAAACTCTACATCTTATCAAGTTTCGTGGCCTGGCCATTTCGTTATATTCGCTTGGGCGTAAGATTAAAAATTTACTGACTGCAGCTTTTCTATTATACTATTATTGTGGGAACGAAACGACCAACCCACATAACTAGACTAAGATGTATAGTTAGTGAAGTCAGGCTTGTAGAGTTATAACTGTACAAGTTATACATCACATTGATCATTATTCTATTATATCGTTAATTAGCTAGAGAATTATTGAATAATAATATTAAAATGCTCCATATCAGATGAAAACGTAATCTCAAAATTCATAATTATCATTATCAACAAAATATCTGTTGATCAATTAAAATTATTAGAGATATTAAAAAATATATATACCGACTTCTAAAGTAAAAACAATGTCATTCTTAAAAATAACTTTAAAGTATGAAATAATTCTTATTGTCGAAATAGTTCTCCTTTTAAATTCTTGTAAAATTTAACTATTTCTCTACTCAATCTTCTTAGTATTGAAATCGGTACCTGGCACAAATTTCACATTTTGGTAGCTGTAAATGTTCAAACAAATCGATATCGGTGTAAAAAACAATGAGAAATACCTATATAAATATAATATTATGATGTATGGTGTGATCATGGTGTTTATGATGATGATTATTTAATAGTGACATATGTTTGCAGTTCTATAAACAATGCTGAAATTGCCAAACGTGTATTTTCAAAGACTGAAGGGTACCGTTCATGCTTTTGAACCCAAGGTATACCTTGACACAACATTTCACTGTTTGGTAGCATATGTTCAAGTTACTTCAAAAAAAGTCAAAATCACTATTATTCCTAAAAATTTTGAGGACTTCTCTCGATTCCTCATGGATCCCATCACCAGGTCTTCCATTTGGTGACAATGAGACCACCTTGGGAGTAAACCCTTTAAAATAAAAAAAGAATTTCGAATCGGTCCATAATTCGGTCGGCGGAGTAATCTCGTAACATACACACGAATTGAGAACCTCCTCCTGTGTTTTAGAAGTCGGTTGAAAATAGGATTACTTGTTATCCAATGGTAATTCTTTTGAGACTTTAAAGATCACAGTTACATTTTTTTGATACAATTTAAAATTTAAACATGAGATTAATAAATTTCTATCATATACAATGATGATTATTATTTATACCTATTTTATATTTTTAGGGACTAAATTAATTTTATCAGCTTAATGAAAATTTTGCCTCAATAAAATTGAGAAAAATATGCATAATATACATATAAATATAAAAATGAGTTCGTTTTCTTGTACCATAATTTCTAAGAGGATTGAAAATTTTCATCTATATTCAACAACGTAAACAAAATTTACTATTATACTATGTATAAAATCGGAAAATATACGTACAGCTAGAAATTCCAAATAAAAATTGATGCTTCAAAACTTCCATTCCATCACTATATATATGCTGATGGAATTAACACTATTAAAAGTGAAATAAAAATAGATTTTTATAAAATAATCTCAAATAAAATATATTATGTCAAATATAATTCAAGAACAGTTAAAAGTTTTTAAGTTATTAAAAATAATTTAAATTTTACGTAAAAAAATTAAGTTTTAAAAAGTAAAACGGCGGCCATACAACATGTTGTTTTTGACATTATTCACTTCAATTAATTAATAATAATTTTGATGATTAATCATATTTTTTTTTAGTTTGATTAAAAGCGCCATTTACCGCGTATATTATGAACTATGTTAGTCAAGTTGTCGTTCGTCACTTGGATTGGAAACTACGAGGGCGGGTCAATAAGTCCGTGACTTTTGGAATAAAACACAGATTTTTTGATAAATAAATCATTTTATTTTTCAACGTAGTCCCCCTTGAGCTCTATACACTTTGTCCAACGCTTCTCCAATTTTTTTATCCCTTCCAAAAAATATGATTTGTCGAGGTCCTCAAAATAGGCCTTTGTTTGCGAGATGACTTCATCATTGGAGTCAAATCTTTTTCCACCGAGCCATTTTTTCAGGTTTGGGAACAAGAAGTAGTCACTCGGAGCCAAATCTTGAGAATAGGGTGGATGTGGGAGCAATTCATAGCCCAATTCATGGATTTTTGCCATGGCAACTGCACATGTGTGCACCCTTGCATTGTCTTAGTGAAAAATAACTTTTTTCTTGGCCAAATGAGGTCGGTTTTTTTTCAAATCTTCATTGAAGCGGTCCAATAAGTTGGCATAATATTCCCCATTAATTGTTCTTCCCTTTTGAAGATAGTCAATGTGGATTATCCCACGTGCATCCCAAAAAACAGTCGCCATATCTTTATTGGCTGACAAACCCACCTTGGCCTTCTTTGGCGCCGATTCACCCTTAGAAACACACTGTTTTGACTGTTGTTTGGTCTGTGGTGTATTGTGATGGATCCATGTTTCGTCCACGGTTAAAAAACTCCTCCATATTGTGATTAAACAACGCCAAACCTTCCTGTGAAGTTGTTACACGATTGCGTTTGTGGTCGACTGTGAGCAAACGCGGCACCCATCTTGCGGAAAGCTTTCTCATGCCCAAGTGATCATTCAAAATTGAAACCACTGAGCCATGCGAGATGCCTATGGCTTCCACAATCTCTTGCACTTTCAATCTTCGGTCGGCCAACACCATATCGTGAATTTTTTCGATTGTTTCGGGTGTAGAGACCTCAACTGGGCGTCCAGGACGTTCGGCATCTTCAGTGCTTGTACGGCCACAACGAAATTCAATAAACCACTTTTTTACCATTGAAATCGATGGTGCATAATTCCCATAGTATTTATCAAGCTTAGCCTTGGTCTCGGTAATGGTTTTTTTTCGCAAAAAATAATGCTTAATAAGCACACGAAATTCACTTTTTTCCATTGTTTCCTTAAGTTACTGGATAGTCTGATAAAGATAGCTGTAAAACACAAACTAACTGACACAGCAAGTTCAAATTTTGATAGGAGTCAACTGACAGATGCCTGTTGACAGGAGTAGTGTTGCTTTTTCAGTAAGGAGGTTAGAAATTCAAAAAGTCACGGACTTATTGACCCGCCCTAGTAATTGACGTAAATTATTATTTCCCGAGTATTCTATAGTAATTTTTTATATCAAATTATTAAAGATATTATTATCAAATGTTAGAATCAAATCATTAAAGGGACGTACCAACACTACTATTTAAGATGAAGTACATTAAAATATGTCGATAAAGATTAAAAATACTTATTGTGTTTTTTCTTGTTAATGAAGGGTTACATGGTTATATTATTACATATTATTATTATTATTAATAGCACAGGCTACAAACATTTCAGACCTCTAGCGTCAAAATTTGCGAAAGTCTTATACAAATTTTCATTCCCATTCCCTATTTTAATGAGTTGGAGGATAAAAGTTCCAATTTTGACATGTATTATGTTGGTTGTGTACTATTACAAGCTTATGTACTAAATTTCAGCTTTCACCCGGAAGTACCATATAATTTTGTTGATCATCAGGGGTTTTTAGATATCGATAAAATCTAAAGTATTAAACATATGCAATCAAAATTTTACACGTTTAATAAGTCTGCTACTGGGAACTTATTATCCTGTTTCATTTAACTGGTATAATCCTAACCCAAGGTAAAAGGGTTTAATAAATCGACTAAACGCTTCGAGAAAAGGTTGTCTGGTAGCGCCCTAGCGCTTCGCTTGGCTCGTCTTGGCGGAGGCACTGCCGTGCCCCTAGATTCTTATTTTTGATGGACGCGAAAAAATATTGTGAAAACCTCGTGTTATGGGTTTGGATAAATAGTTTCCATTGTTAAGTAAACTGACATCTGTTGTTGGTTCTGATGGAACAAAATTTGTTGACTGAGCTCTATATGTGTGAGTGTTTGTATTTCAACGATAAAATAAATATCGGGAATTCTTCGTTATACATCACCGTAGCGAAGGAGTTATATTAATATGGTTGTGTTCTAATAATATTATCATTTTTATTATCATTGTCAAGTGACATAAATGTCTGCGTTAAAGTAATATGCATATTATGTGTATATTATAATATTGTGTTTTTAGAATGTCAAGGTGACCAAGGTGAGGAATAGGCTCAATGAGTTATTTTTAAATTGTTTTAGAGAAGTGAAACTTTATTGACACGATTTTGGATATAGCGCCATCTGTGGAAGGCTACTTATCCTTCTTACATAACAACTTAACCTTCTAAGGTAGGGCTCAATACACCGCTAGCGATTGCGCTAGGTGTACAAAATTTAATTTCTCTATTCTTTTTCTATGTGATGATTTTTGGGCACGATGAGAGTATTTTTGGATTTTAAATGATAAATTAAGTTTAACTCTGTATACCTCATATCTTTTTTATTTGTATTTGGTAGCTAAAGACCTTTAACCTTTTAACCTTTAATTTATAAGTTGATCATCGCTAGTATCATAGTGTTGTAGATTTTTTTTTTAACGGGAACCTTTATTGGTAAAAGCTAATGAGTATTGAAATTGGATTTTTAAGAATAAGAATCTATAATTATGACTAATTATTTACATTCTAAAGCTATACTTAATTATTACCTGAACTACTATCTCATTACTTATTCACACGCCATCGATGTTTAAGGGTTCTTAAAACTTTTTATACAAAGTAAAGCTGGTAGGGCCCTATAAAACGCCCTGTTTAAGGCTGCTTTACGATGGCTTGTAGAGGAGCGACCTTTTGTTAAAACCATTAGTAAATGGCCTTTCAGCAAAAAGTATATAATAGTTCGTTGTTTTACGTTTATTTTCATTTAGGGCTTTTTAGGGTTTGCCCTAATACTGAGACTTCGCTGTCTGTCTGTCCGTCTGACCAACCGTCTGTCTATCACCAGGCTGTATCTCCTTAACCGTGACACCTGGACAGTTGAAATCACAGATTATGTGTTTCTGTTGCCGCTAAAACAACAAACAGGCACTAAAAAAATACAAATAGAAAAAAATGATTATTTTAGGGGTTAAATAATCATTTTTTCTATTTGTATTATACAACAAAAGTGTTTTTTTGCCATTTTGTATGGAACTCAACGTACGCGAGTCCGACTCGCACTCTGCCGGTATTTTTGTTTGGGTTATTTTTTTTATGTTGCCTCCGATATAGAGATGCATAACACACAGCTTTTCTATGAATTACTTTTCTCTACGATACACAAGTAGAGTCAGCGAGAAAGGGTATAATGGTTAATTCAAACCGAAAAGAAACGATACGCGACATGGCGCCGCATTTTTAAGATAGCTATTTAAAATTTAACTTTATTCATTACACAAGAAGATATACGTTTATTGTAACAGTTGCGTCGCGTATCACGGTGTGAACTGACTCTGGGGGTATGCATTTTACATAAACTAGGTGTTGCACTAGGTACAATATTTTAAAACCCACAGAAAAAAACTTACCTACATAAGCAGCCAAGTGGTAGAGAACTTATACTTAAAGATGTCGCAAATCACAGTAGTGGGCTCTATCGTCGATGCCAATTTAGGTACCTGTAAAAAAGAAAAGGAAATATTACTATACATTAAACCACGGAAAATTATTACTTTTATTAAATTCAACATTAAATTCAAATGTTATGTAAACATTGTTTTAATTGGTTCGTATCATGTTTACAATATATTACCGTTGTGGAAATAGTTTGTCTAAAATCTAAATTATAACATAGAAAAACTGAAGGCCTAAATTTAGTTTATGATAATATAATATAATATAATATAATATAATATAATATAATATAATATAATATAATATAATATAATATAATATAATATAATATAATATAATATAATATAATATAATATAATATAATATAATGTAATATAATATAATATAATATAATATAATATAATATAATATAATATAATATAATATAATATAATATAATATAATATAATATAATATAATATAATATAATATAATATAATATAATATAATATAATATAATATAATATAATATAATATAATATAATATAATATAATATAATATAATATAATATAATATAATATAATATAATATAATATAATATAATATAATATAATATAATATAATATAATATAATATAATATAATATAATATAATACAATACAATACAATACAATACAATACAATACAATACAATACAATACAATACAATACAATACAATACAATATAATATAATGTATGTAATATATTGTTATAATATAATTGTATTTACAAGGCAGGTAAATGCATAGTTGTAAGTAACAGTAGATTGAAATAGGAATATAATTATAATTACTTTCTATACAAATATTTTTTACTACTTTTCGCTACTCTTTCGCTAGACTCTAAAGTCTAGAGCAGGAGTTCCTAACCAATAGGGCGCGCCTCCCTAGAGGGATATAGACTGTAGGGACAGTCAAAACACAAATTAAACATAGGTATATCACAAATATTAACAATTAGACAACTTTCGACAAGTTACATTTTTTATTTACTACCATACAAAAAGAGATTTGAATGAAATAAACAAATACCGATATTTTTTTTACTTAAAATAATCCGTGTTTTAAATCCTTATTTATAATCCGTGAAAAAAAATGGGATACCCCGCTCTTGAGTCTAGTTTAATACTAACGTAGTATGTACGGTAAGTGGCAAAGGAAGCGAGACTGGTACTATATTTAAAGAACACACAACTAAAGTAAAAAATCGGTAGTATGCTAACTGTTGTGGTGTTTCTGTTGTATGTTAACGATATGTTTTTGCTATCATCACATCTAATCGAGCAGAACCGAAGTGCCGTTAGTAATGTTAAGCACCTACACAATTTTGTTTTTATATCCTGAATCGAACCGCAATGTGAAGTCATCGCGGATGTTAAATCAAGACCTAAGGCTTGGCGCAGACTGGTGACTGCGACGCGACAACTTCACGCAAGGCTTTTGACATTGGAAATGTCGTTTCGTTCGCACCAGTGTAGGATCCCATTTCACAAAAAAGTGCGATCCCTTTATATCTCCGAGAATTGTGAAATTGTGAAAATTGTGAAAAATAGCTCAAAAGACGCGTATTCGCTTTGGCGTGATTTTGCAAAATTGCAAGTTTCTGAGTGTCATAGTTTTGAAACGCCCCCACCCCCCCTGGCGTTTCTAACTATGATACTTAGAAACCAACTTACAAACCAATTTAGAGGCCGATCACTCAAAAATAGTTAAATTCATGTATGACAGAGCGAAACTATAAAGGTTCCTTATGTATTACAGAACCCTATAGCCGAAAAAAGGTTATGGTCGAAATAGAGAAAAAAATCATCTTCTTTTCCGATTGATTCATTTCAATTATGCTCGATAGTCGTGTAAGGCACGAATGTAAAAATGAATTTTTTGTACAGTAGAGGAACCAGTTGTACCGTGGTTTGTACCTTGGCCGTTTCTAAGTATTTCTGAGCTTTTGAATTCTAATTTAGATATTCGCTACTGCTCCACCGACCTTCTTATATGAGTCATATTATGTCGTTGACCGATACTTTACATACTTCTTTTTCATACATACTTTACACACATACTTTACATACATACTTTTCATACATACTTTACACACATACTTTACATACGTACTTAACATACATACTTTACACAAATACTTTACATACATATTTAACATACATACTTTACACACATACTTTACATACATACTTTACACACATACTTGATACTTTACATACATACTTAACATACTTACTTTATATACATACTTTTCATAAATACATTACATACATACTTAACATACATACTTTTCATAACTACATACTTTACACACATACTTTACATACTTACTTTTCATATATACTTTACACACATACTTTACATACATACTTTTCATACATACTTTACACACATACTTTACATACATACTTAACATACATACTTTACATACATACTTTTCATACATACTTTATATACATTCTTTACATTCACACTTTACATACTTTACACACAATCTTTACATACATACTTTACATGCATACTAAAAACTTACCAAGGTATAAGACGTTCCCCTATATTCTATATACACGCCGCACACGTTAGCCGTTATTGTATAGAGAGGGCGACCGGACGCAGTCGCTTGTCGCCCGTCTAAACCGATCCTCAAAGATCCACAAAACTCATACCCGGATTTTGACAGAATTAATTTCAACAGCAGCCACTGCCCGCCATTTTGCGGTCAGTTGCTGAATTTCGTGTGAATAAATGAACTTGTTAATTATTTATTTTAGGTAAAAGGAGTCTTTTCTGGATTTAAGTTTTTATATTTAGATAATAAAATGCCTGTTCCGTAAAAATACATTTTGTATTAATTTTCCGTTGGTTTTAGGGTTCCGTATCCAAAGGTTAAAAATGGGACTGTCTGTCTGTCACCCGGCTGTATCTCATATACCGCGATATCTAGAAAATCAGCTGAACTTTTCACGGATTATGTATTTCTGTGGCCGCTGTAACAACAAATACTAATAACAGAATAAAATCCTATATAACAAATACGCTTGAAATATTTACATAATATTTTAAGCGTATTTGTTGAATATTTTAAGCGTTTGTATTCACTTGAAAAATAACTAATTAAAACAAAATTAATATTTAAAGGGGCATAAACGTGATTTTTTATGCCGTTTTTTACTAATATTGTATATACTTGAGAGGTGTCAAGGGTCAAGGTGTATATATATATATATATATATATATATATATATATATATATATATATATATATATATATATATGATATAAATATATAGTTGATAATGAAGAATTTAAGCCTATTTTGGAAGAAATATATATATACAGAGATTAGCCGGAACAAACACACACACTGACAGACTGACAGAATAATGTTAACAATTTCTATTTTATTGTAACATTCATTGATATAATATATTATATTATAGAAAACATATATTATATTATATTATATTATATTATATATTATATTATAGAAAACAAATAGTTCGCCTCAGGCGAACTATTTGTTTTGTGTATATTTTCTACTTTTATAGGGACAGGGTTGCTTGCTGCTCGCAGTGTTGCCGCCGCGAAGTCCGGCTCCGTACTGAGTATTACTCATTGTTGATGCCCCGGATGCTCATATTACTCCTGTTGATGCCCCGGAATGTTATTACATTCCGGGGCATCAACAGGCCCGGCTAGCTAGTCACAATATGTAACAGTCATAACAGTCACAATGTGTAATTGCAAAATTCTACATTATTGTCAAAATGATAAGGTCGTTTTTTGTATCATTTTTAATAGTCGTTATTACATTGTGATTTCGAGTTGCAAAAAGTGTCGTGCCAACTTTAATCCGCCTAGCCTCCAATTCGCAACACGCCATAAGGAACTTCGTTCCAATAATACAGAACACTTCGTACGTGAGTCCGACTCGCACTCGGCCGGTTTTTGTTTTTGTTCTCTCTGACGTACGTACCTACTTTACTGTGTTAACCGTACGATTGCTGCAAGCCGATATGCCACTTTTGTATAGGATGGTATGTATTATTATTATGCTTACAAAATATGTCTAAAGAGTTTTAACTCCTGCCTCGAGACATTTTAATGTCTCGAGGCAGGTTCGACGAAATGTTAAGTATATTTCGCTCCCATTATTATCATTAATAAGTACCTAGGTAATCGAGCTTTCCTCGGAGATCTAGTTGTAGACTTGCACGACGAAAGTAAAAACATATATAACTTAAAAATGCACAGTTTCCAGGGATAAAACCTAGCTAGACCGATTTTCATCCCCCAAAACTACCTGTATACTAAATTTCATGTAAATATATGCAGCCGTTGCCGAGCTTACGATTATATATTATAATATACAAGATTTAAATTAAAAAATAAGATTTAAGACAAAAGACGTTTAAAATATAAGATATTTCAAGGTTATCATAATTTGGCGGTTTTCTTATATTGTTGACTAGCATATTTTGCTCGCGGCTTTGCTCACGTGAAATTAGTTTTTAAACGCTTTTTTATAATAAAAAACTTTCATCCCCTATTTTACCTCTTAGAGGTTGAATTTTAGAAAAAGCTGAAATATGGATTCATTATTTTTACCGTACTCATTTCATACGAAATTATATATTATATGTTGAAAATATGTCTTAGGAATAAAAAGTTTCATACAAACTTTTAAACCCTATTTTACCCCTTTTGGGGTTGAATTTTTAAAAATCCTTCCTTAGTATATGCCTACGTCATATGAGAAATACATGTGCAAAATTTCAAATTTCTAGTCTAATTATGGGTTTGTCCTGTCCTGTTGATACACCAGCCAATCAGCTTTGCCTTATATATCTATAGATAGATACTTAAAGGACACAGTTTATTTATCAATTATATTTCGGAGGGACTCAGGTTTGACCGTGCTATCTTCAGCAACACCAGACTTGCCTTTTACATTTAACTTGTTTATTTTAATTTAAAACTCCAGTAGTTTTAATAACACTTATTTACAGGTTAACTGAAATTATCACAATCCATTTTGCAACATTTAAAATAACGTTTACACATAAAACACGAAACTTTACTAGACTTTGAATCTTCAAGTAATAATAATAATAAAGAAATATAATGATTCTGACCAGCTATTTCAATAACTTTTAATAACAACTAGATGTTGTTTGGACCAACGTCCCCGTAATAATGCTCTTCCTTCCGAGCACGCTGTGTTCCCCTCTTCATAGGGTGGGGCGAATCCTCACTATCCCCGCCTTGCGGATTCATGGGTTGTCAAGAGTGGTTCGAAGAGTAGCATTGCACGTGTAACATGTAAAACACGAAACTTTACTAAACTTTGAATCTTTAAGTAATAATAATAATAAAGAAATATAATGATTCTGACGAGCTATTTTAATTACTTTTAATAACAACTAGATGTTGCTTGGACCAACGTCCCCGTAATAATGATCTTCCTCCCGAGCACGCTGTACTCCCCTCTTCATAGGGTGGGGCGAATCCTCATTATCCCCACCTTGCAAGATGGGTTGTCAAGAGTGGTTTGATGAGTAACATTGCACGTGGGCATGACAAACAACAGCAGGTGCATTAACACCTGCGCCGACATATGTGTAACTAAAAGGTGTATAATATATTACTTTTATTATTTGAACCAATTTATTATAATTATGACTAGCTGGTACCCTCAACTTCGTTTGCATATATCTAACGGAAACGGAACCCTATTAATATTTTTTAAACGGAACCATAGGACAAAGTAACATAAGTTACACCTTATTACATCAGCTATTTGCGAGTGAAAGTCGCGTGAAAATCGGTTCAGCCGTTACAGAGATTAGCCTGAACAAACAGACAGATGACAGATGGACAGACTAAAATTTAAAAAATTGAATATTTATTTTATTTATTTATTATTTATGTACAAAAAAAGAGACACATTTTAAAGTTATATTATAACAATGACGTACTTATCTCTTTGAGAGATCTCTTCCAGCAAACCATAATAATATGTGGATGTTTATTATTTGAACCAATTTATTATAATTATGACTAGCTGGTACCCTCAACTTCGTTTGCATATATCTAACGGAAACGGAACCCTATTACTATTTTTAAAACGGAACCATAGGACAAAGTAACATAAGTTACACCTTATTACATCAGCTATTTGAGAGTGAAAGTCGCGTGAAAATCGGTTCAGCCGTTTCAGAGATTAGCCTGAACAAACAGACAGATGACAGATGGACAGACTAAAATTTCAAGAATTGATTATTTATTTTATTTATTTATTCTTTATGTACAAAAAAAAAGACACATTTAAAAGGAACATTATAAAACATTTAACTTATACTAACAACCTATAACTAAAATTACTTAAATATGTAATATACAATACACATACATAAACAATACTATAAATCACTATAAATAAACATAATATTATTATAACTATGATAAGTAAAGATAATACACTATTATTATAACAACAAACTAAACTAATGCCAAATAGTGCCGTTTCAATCGTAATTTAAACGAGACTGTAGGGGCCTCCCGAATGTGCTCCGGCAGTCCATTACAGAGTTGCGCTGCAACACACGAAAACGAGCCCTCATAGAAGATTGTATTACAGTGTGCGATTTCTAGTGGCCTCTTCACTGTGCAAGTGCGAACAGGTCTCTCGCTAGGCGGTGTGAAGCTGAACCTTTCGTAAAGATAGGAGGGAGAATGGGAGCGAAGAATTTTAAAGAGAAGCGTGAGCATATGCGAGTTCCTGCGCAACCGTATGGGATGCCAGTTTAGACGCTTACGAAAGTCTGAGATGTGGTCATATTTACGCAAACCAAACACATAACGGATACGGTCCAAGTAGACAACATCAACATAGTCAAAAAGTGGAAGAATGAGGGACTGCACCAGTAGCAACTTAGTTAGAATAGGAAGGAAATTCTGTAGTCGTTTAAGCGCATGCATAGCACCATTCACGCGGCTGCTGACGTTATTGTCATGCGCCGTCCACGATAGGTTCGAGTCAAAGATTACGCCCAAGTTTTTTACCTTATCGGATATCTTTATTATATTGCCATTATAAGTGATATTGTCTAAATTGTGAAAATCAATTCTACTGCGTAACTGTTTACTACGTATAATGATAGCCTGCGATTTCTTAGGGTTCACAAGTAGACCAAAGGTATTCTCAAACTCGTTTATGCTCTCAAGATCCTTGTTCAGCTGGTGCACTGCATCGTTAATATCAGAGAGCGTGGTATGCCTATATATTTGTAGATCATCTGCATAATTCAGAGAAATTCAGAGATGAATTCCGGTGTAAAGATTCGCTGCTGTCGATTTCTCAGGTAGGAGTCAAACCACTCTAGAGCTGAAGTCGATACACCAACCGAGCGAAGTATTGCGAGCAAGACGTCATGATCCACAGAATTAAATGCACAGCTGAAATCGAGAAGGACAATAATTGTAAGTTGTCTGTTATCCATGGCTTGACGAACATCTTCAGACACCTTCAGTAGTGCAGTAGTAGTGCTATGCTCTGCGCGGATTGGGAAGGATTTAAAAGCTGATTCTCGACTAAAAAGTTAGTTAGTTGCTTGTTTACTGCCTGCTCGAGAATCTAGGACAGGATAGGCAAAATTGAAATAGGGCGACAGTGTGAAGGAGAGTTAGGATTGGGAACCTTTGGCAAGGGTATAACATGGGCTTTCTTCCAGGAAGAGGGAAAAGTGTTAGTACTGAGAGAGAAGTTAAGTATGTGTGTGATGATAGGAGTGAGTAAGTCAGCTACTGGAATAAACATATCTCTACTGAGTCCGTCATACCCAAACGCTTTCGAAGAAATATTTAAAAGATGATTACGAACTTCTTCCTTATTAATATTTTTAAAAGTGAAAGATGCATTGTTTTGATTGTTACGCTCAGATAGTAAGTTAAGGCATCTACATTTGTTTTGTGGGTTTAATAAGAGAGGCGGATTAGTAAAATGTTTATTTAATATGTTAACGTCTTTGAAATTAGTAGATGTTTTTCCTATTCCAAGGGAACCAAGGAATTTCCAAGTGTGATCAGGAGGTAGATGTTGAATTGAAGAGTGTATGTATCGTCGTTTATTGTACCACATAATATACTTTTACATGCAATAAGTAAAAAGCTGTAAATTTAAAATTACAAACAGACACTACCATTTTATTTATTTGTATAATATGTAAATTATATATAGATTATGAAAGTTTTTTTTAATTACCAAATTGTACAGGATACGCCAGTCAAATCGTTATTGATTCAAAGGAGTATAATCTATACAAATAAATAAAATTGAATTGTCTGTTTGTAATTTCAAATTGTCAGCTTATCACTAAATGCATATTATGAAAGTATATACGGTACCTACTTACAATAAAAAATGTTTTTTTTTCTATTTGTTTGTTCCGGCTAATTAAAACGGCTGGACCGATTTTCACTAGCAGATAGCTGAAGTTGTAAGGAATTACATAGGCTATTTTATCTTAGGGTTAGGTTTAAAAAAAAATAGGGTTCCGTTTTCGTTAGTTCAACGCAAACAAAGTGGCGGGTGCCAGCTAGTATTATAATAATATACATAAAAACAACAATTGAAATGATTAAAATTAATAATTTATCAAGAGGTTATTTATCATGAAATCTGTAGCGTAATAAATTTAATATCGTAACCCGTTTACGTAATCGATAGGTATAATCTTTTTCCAGGAAGCTACTGAATATTGAGTAATTCGTGTTACGATCCTCATGGAAATGAATATTAGGTATATGTATTGGTAATTATGTAATAACAGCCTCCGTGGTCTAGTGGTTAGAGCTTGGCTCTCGACTCGGAGGTCGTAGGTTCGATTCCCGCATTGGAACTAAAAAAAAAATGTTGCTTCCAAGTTTGGTTAGGACAATTCAGGCTGATCACCTGATTGTCTGACAAGAAAGATGATCCATGCGTCGGATGGGCATGTAAAAAGTCGGACCTGCGCCTAATCTCTCGCCAGTCGTGTCGGTTATCCGTCCCACTGGGTTATGAGAGTAAAAGGAGGAGAGAGTGCTCTTGTGTACTGCGCACACACTTGGGCACTATAACATAACTCCTGCGTAGCTGGCCTGGTTTCAATGAAACAGGCCACCGTCACCGAAATCGGTGGGGGAGCTATTATTATTGGTAATTAATGTTAAATATAATATCTATCAACTTTTCTGCTCACTTTATGTCGAACGACAGAGACAAAACATGCAAATATAAGTAGATTATGCAACAGATCCTATTTGATTGTGAAAATCGAACACACATATAGCATTATATTCATCTTTTTTTTTCAAAATTAAGGTACAAAGTATTATGGAAATATGGCGACAAACGTAGACGCGCGTGACAAACCTAGACCCGCCAACGCGACTATAATATTTCCATAATACAAATTTTACCCTAATAATGGGAAAATTTAGATGATTCCAGATTATTATGATATAGGTGAAAAACATGACGCGTCGCGCCGCTGCGACTCTACGCCAATGTAAATACCAATGTAATGTTTGAGGAAAAGATTAAATTTAGACTTTGAACCTTCTGGTATTGTATCTTTGTAACCCGGACAAATTACCCACGGACACCTGCGAGTAATCCATCCGGGATGTAATCACTCACTATCAGAAGATTCAATTGCTCGTTTACCGTATTCAATAAAAAATCACAGGCAGCCAGTGTTTTTATAAAGTTGGGGTGTTACCCTTTTCATTTCCATTTTCCACCTGTACTTGGCCGTCTGCAGTAATCCTCTCATGTATTGTTTCGTCGCGACGCTATTCAGAGTGGAATGTACAGTTGTGAACGGCACTTTCGAACCTTCCTGCCATGGGAATAAGGTCGATATGCAACACCGGATTTGTCGGCGACTGTACGTGGAGATATGAGCGTATAACTTTAATTCCACCCCAATGTTGCTGTTTCTGAGGCTTTACGAGTTTGTCGCATTTGGATTGAATAAACTTTGTGCTGGATTGTTACAATCCACATTAAAACATTGGGAGTACGAGGTAAAATTACAGGTACGTAATATTACGAGTAAGCATTTTAATTTCTGTGTTAGGACTTAGCGTGTATTAGGTACCTATAGTGAGTTTTAGATACCTTATTATATTTTTTGGTATCAGTACTAAATAGTACTCGAAGAAACTGCTGTAAGCTGTAAGACCCACTTTTCGTACAGTTCCTTTAATTAAGTTATTATTGTTGTGTGATAGATAGATACATACTCTTTATTTGTAGACATATCTATCTATAGTAGGTTAAGCACCTATGGCAACAGTCAACAGATCTAACAAGATCTGTTAAACTAAGTTTAATAACGCACGGGCAAACTAAGTTATTCAACATACGCCATGGAAACATGTCGACTGTCAAAACTCACAAGTTAACATGTTTGGAAAACATTGTAGAAATTAATTTAACATCGTTATCCCCATATCAAAATTATAATCCGTGTAATATATTAACCAACGCCGGCAGCCGGCTCTAAGTATTTAGTTACATTAAGTGGATCTACTTCGAGCCAATATCCCTTAGTAGTTTATTTATTTATTTATTTATTCAAAAGATACACCAACAACATATTGTGACAATATTCAAAACTTAACACTAATACATTTTTGTTTTATACTAACACAATAGTTAATTACAGGCGTATGCAACTGTTTTAGAGGTATTTGCTCCTAACATTAAAAATAAGTTTAGTTAAAATGTGTCATAAGAAATGCTTAACTTACTATATTTAAAATAATTAATATAAACGAACTTACAATTAATTAGAAGAACTAATATTTAATTTTATTTCATTATAATTAAGAAAGAAAAAAACAATACAATTAAATTTTTATCAGAATAACTACAAGTTTAGTAACGAGATGTCATAGGTAAAAACAAATTTATATATTAGCAATAATAATAATACCATAAAATTTTTGTTAGAATAATTACAAGCGAGATGATAGGTAAACAATGAGAGTCGAAACAGTGTTTTAAATTTAAAATTGTATAACTATATTTAAAAAAAACTATAACCTGACTACGAAAATTATATAGTCTATGGTACCCGGGCTATTATTATGAATCTATTGACACCTAATTTATTAAAATCAGATCAGTACTCAATTTCAGTAATCTAGACTCAAAGATCAGTAATCTAGATTAGACGTTACGGTGGAAAAAACCTACATACATAGACTGCTAAAATCATTACAATTCGCCGTAGTCGGGTAATTAGTGGTTTTGTAAAGTTAATTTAGGTATAATATTGGATTTGGGGGTAGGTAGGTACTAGCTTTTGCGAGCGGCTCCGCCTGTGTAAATGCAGTTTCTCACGGGAACACTGTACTTTTTCGGGATAAAAAAGCCTACGAGTTAATCCAGAGCATAAACTACTACTTCACAAACTTCAGCAAAATGCGTAAAGTAGTTTTTGCGTGAAAGAGTAACAAACATCCATCGATCCTAACAAACTTTCACATTTATAATAATTATAAGTGGGCTTATCATATGATTGCCTGACAAGAATGATGTCGAACCTGCACCTGATCTCTCGCCAGTCGTGTCGATTATCCGTCCCAGTGGGTTTCGAGAGCAAAGTGCGAGTGCTCTTATGTACTGCGCACACACCTAGGCACTATAAAATAACTCCTGCGTAGCTGGCCTAGTTTCAATGAAACCGGCCACGGTCACCGAAATCGGTGTGGGAGCTATTTTTATTACATATTATGATAGTACTCGATGCCTCGTAAGTTCATTGATCAGCCACAGTCCACAGACGTCCTTCGACAAAATGGTGGATGATGTTATGTTAATGAGTACATGATGAAGGCAAATAGATTATACAAAACAATTAATGTTGACTCAATTGATTAGTATTGTTATTAAGTTCATTCTGCTGAATTCCAGTAATTTAACAAATGCGAGATTCGCTCACTGAGATACCCAAGTTGCCATCGCTAATTACGAAGACGAAATTGACGACCTCCGTGGCTCAGTGGTTAGAGCGTTGGCGCTTAAGCCGGAGGTCGCGGGTTCGAAGTTCGAAGTTCGTTCGGTCCGCCAGGGAAAAAAGTTTTCTGTGTTCCTGGGTCACGGATGTGTATTAAATATTATGTATATTATATAATAAAAATCTTAAATATAATGTATAGTATAAATGTATTAGATTTATTTCCGTTGTCTGGTACCTACCCGTAACACAAGTTAATCGAGAACTTACCACGGGATCAGGATGACGTGGTGTGAAGCGTCCATAAATATTACTATAATTATTTATGCATCGCTATGTCATTATGTCTTTGGCGATGCTTGTGTCAAATACATGCAAAACACTTGGCTAAAGGCTCTGCACTGGTGGTGGCTGCATCAGCATGCGTAGCACAACCAGCAACTATCATATACTTTCTTTATAGGGAAGAATAGACAAAGGACAGATTGATAAAGGAATTCTGTCATTTTGTTTATATTACCTGTCAGTATGTCTAATCTTGTGAAAACAAAGCACATTTCTATAGTGGTCATGTTAACCGTGCAGGTGTATACTATGTTGATTGTCACTCAGATAAGCTACAATAGCGGTGATATACACTTCTCCGCTGCTGTCGCCACCAAATTGAAACACGCAAAAAGTAGCTGGTAGCGCCACCGCGGTTATTACTTGTAAGTGTCCGAAGGCTTCAACACAAAAGCTATTTAAAAGAAATACGAAGCGAGAAAAAACCTCTATTATAATTTGTCGAGATAAATGTATCTTTAATACGATAACGAGTGAATAATTTGACTGCACAAATATACGATTAATCGATTGGACAAGTTCGCTACAAGTTCGATGTTATCATTTGACGAATGATGATTAATGATCGTAGTTGTCGCAATCGTTCGGTCTGCTTGACGAATGTTTTAAAAGCTTCCTCAATTTCATCTGCGAACGTTTGTTTATTTCGTAAGGCTGGGACTATATGCTCCGGAATCCGGAACGCCGGTGAAAATTCAGAACACTGAAAATAGAACTCTGCGCTAATACAATAGAGTTCAAATTGGAAGTTTCAAGTGTCGAGCTGTCATATATGACTGAATGTTCGATTTTTCAACTCTATTGTAGTAACGCAGAGTTTTATTTTAATGCTCAATTTTTTACGGCCTTCCAGATTCTGGATCGTTATTATATAGTCCCTTGGGATAGATCAGGAAGTAGCGTACCTTTTTCTGGGTTAAGTAACTTAAGACACACTTTTTGTAAGACACTGGTCACTTTACCCCTATACCAAATTGCCCCATCTAACAATAATCTATTAATATAAAATTCTGTTGCCATAGTGTTTGTCACAGAACTTCTCCGAAAAAGCTTGACCGATTATTTATGAAATTTGGTAGGTATGAGAATAGGTTGCAACTTGCATGTGTGGCCCACTGCATTTTTTAACTTTTTTTTTTACTATATTATTATGATTTGCAATTAATAATACATATATAAAGCCTGATCTCTCTAGGAGGAATTCTCTAACAAACGCTGTGACACGAAAATTTTATAATATCTTTAAATAATTTTTTGACTTGTTTATTTTTAATATGGCATTAATAAATTAAATGAAACCCTCCATTTTCATCCTTCTAACATCAACACCCATTGTTTAATAGCGATATTAGTACTTGTAGTCTGTAATAATCTTCAAACATCAGTGGTCGATTACTCGTTTAATGTAGGTAGGGGTAGTTGCAGGTGTAGGTGTAGTTAGTAGGTGTATGTGCTTATTAATTATGATTTTACAAAACGGTTCGACATTTTTATCCATATTATCCAATTTGATCGAACGGCTTGAGCGTGTGTATCGGCTGTAACAGGTTTGCGGGAGAGCGTTTCCGGTAATTATATAATAATATAATATATAATATAATAAGTTGTAGGTGTAGGTGTAGTTAGTAGGTGTATGTGCTTATTAATTATGATTTTACAAAACGGTTCGACATTTTTATCCATATTATCCAATTTGATCGAACGGCTTGAGCGTGTGTATCGGCTGTAACAGGTTTGCGGGAGAGCGTTTCCGGTAATTATATAATAATATAATATATAATATAATAAGTTGTAGGTGTAGGTGTAGTTAGTAGGGGTATGTGCTTATTAATTATGATTTTACAAAACGGTTCGACATTTTTATCCATATTATCCAATTTGATCGAACGGCTTGAGCGTGTGTATCGGCTGTAACAGGTTTGCGGGAGAGCGTTTCCGGTAATTATATAATAATATAATATATAATATAATTAGTTGTAGGTGTAGGTGTAGTTAGTAGGTGTATGTGCTTATTAATTATGATTTTACAAAACGGTTCGACATTTTTATCCATATTATCCAATTTGATCGAACGGCTTGAGCGTGTGTATCGGCTGTAACAGGTTTGCGGGAGAGCGTTTCCGGTAATTATATAATAATATAATATATAATATAATTAGTTGTAGGTGTAGGTGTAGTTAGTAGGTGTATGTGCTTATTAATTATGATTTTACAAAACGGTTCGACATTTTTATCCATATTATCCAATTTGATCAAACGGCTTGAGCGTGTGTATCGGCTGTAACAGGTTTGCGGGAGAGCGTTTCGTTTCGCAGCACCGTCCGTTCCCACAGACCGCGTGCTGCGGTTCGGCCTTTTACCATAAATAACTGCTCGCCATTAGGTTAGTATTAAGCACGTTGGTCGTCTATTTTAAATAAAATAAATAACCTCTATTAAAACAGGTAACGTGCTTAAAGGTGTTATTAAAGTAGTCTTGTCTACTAAGTCTTATTTACGGCGTAAAATGTGCTAAGACCGGATGCCTAAGTTGTTTAATATGCCTCGACTACACGTTATATTAAATTATTTTAATATATAAGTTTATGTAAAATATGTAAGTCTATGTAGGTCGGCATTCGCATTTTGGCGCGTATCGCAATCTTAGGAATGTTCATTGATTAATTTGGACAGAGAAAAAAATTTACTTAAATGTTAGTTGGCAATATTTCCGGCTACAATGTAAATAGTAGGTATATACATGTTCTGTACTAAATTTCATAAAAATCGGTCCAGTAGTTTCGGAGTCTATTCAATGCAAACAAACAAACAAAAAAATCTTTCCTCTTTATAATATTATATAGCATAGATATATTGTTTACACTAGACACTTCACACGTACAACCAAACAACCCTTCGCCCCATGGCTCGCCACGTACTTGGCAATTTTAAGTTCATAATATTATAGGTTTAGAATGTACTACTACCACAGGGGCGACACACTCTACAAATGATTGCTCGAGCATCAGCGCATGTCAGCCATGTTGACGTAAGCCTAGGTATGTTGACGCATGCCTAAGGCTGACACCGAAATAATTTCAAATATCGCGTCAGACAAATATTTGTGTATCATATTATTATGAAATAATATTGTCTATAATGTCAAAATACGAAACAATCACTGGTCAGACCTTCACCGTCAAAAAAGAAAATTCACCGTCCGCGCGCTCCGCGCATCCCCCGCATACGTCTAGTTACGCACACGTCATAGCCGCGAGCTGTCATTTGTGTAAGTCCATTGAATGACGATTCTTTACGTTAGTAAATTATAATATAATATTCTTTGCTACTACTATATGGTACTATATATATATATATATATATATATATATATATTTCCAGTAATGTAAGTTTCATGACAAATGACATTGTTGCAAGGAGCTTATCAGAGACCACCCGCGTGGGGCTGTACTGTCTGTCGGTCGGAACGCACGACACAGATATACAAATAAAAATAGATGTTATTAAGTCGTATTATAATTTAAAATATTTACTTTAAACAAGTAATTATGAGGTTTAAATTTTTAATCATTATTATTATTAATACGTGAAGCAAAAACTTTCAGTACAGTTTTACGAGAATTGTGCAGTAAGTAATGTTTTAAAAATAACGCTTAGAAATACATAAAATTAATAAAAGTAACAACACACTACCTCAGACTATTAACACACACTACCGTGCGTTTGATAGATACCATTTTGTTACACGTTGACGTTTGTCAATCTGTCACAACATTTACATTTTATTTTTTATATTTATGAGGCAAAAGAACCCTTATAAAGTTCCAACTTAAAACTTATATTATGAATAATTATGGGTGAGTTTTGACCACAGGGCATCATCTAGTTCTTATAACTGTGTCATAATATTTTAAAGGCTTCTCGTTAATTTTTTATAATTTTCACACTTAACCACATATTTTGTTACTTCTCACTTTTCAGCTACAGGATTAATATAATAAATAACTTCTCTACATAACAGAATAACCATACTGTCTAAAACATGAAATGGTAATAAATAGTGAGTACGCGTAATATGTATGAGATAGGTATCTGTTCGTTTTATAGGTCTGTGGACCCACACGTTTGTGTGCGTGTGTGTGTAGTTACGTACTGCGTCGTTTAAAACAAAGTGTCAATGCACACAAACAATTCATGAATCTGTTAGGAAGTTGACACGCTACAATGTCATAGACCATATAGTATTCATATATTATAGTTATATAAATAATATATTAGTATTTATATAATATATTAACTAGCTATAATTTTTAATTTATTTATTTAGTTTATTTACTATATTTTATTTTATTATAGATTTAAATATTTGAATGACTATTTATACAATAATTGTAGAAATAATATTGTGCACGTCCTAACTGCTACATTCCATCCCATTTCTCTCCGTAGGGCTGCTGGAAGAAAGTTCCAATTAGAAATAAGCAGTCCTTTGTGTCATCATTCTTTGTTAATTGTATTGTCATAATTTCTGTGTGTACAATAAATTGTTAAATAAAAAAAAAAAAAATAGACCAGTGTTTCCCAAACATCGTTCCGCCATGGCCCGGTATTTTTCACACTGTCCCTTCGTGGTCCACTCAATACTTTTAAACATAATTGCAAAGTAAATATTACAAATTTATCAATACTAAAAATGTTTTATTATTACTACATATTTTGGTATCACCCTACCGCTTACGAATATTTAAGATGCGTCTATTAACAGTAGGTATTGTTTTCAAAACAAGGCAGGAATGTTGCGACCCAGTATTTTATTTGATGGCCCGGTACAGGGTCGCGACCCGGCAGTTGGGAAACACTGTCATTTTGGTATTAAAAGTCTATATTGAACGGTTTGATTCTTTCTTTTCGTTTAGTCGACAAATTTAAGGAAGATTTATGAAATTCATTTCCCTTTTATAAACCTATTTTGTAAAGAAGGTTGAAGGGTTTTTTGCAAATTTTCCTTTTACTGCGAAATGGACTGTAAAAATTATGTCTTCTATTTAATTTTATTGAATTTTATAACGTTAAAATATTTTAGCTTCTGATAAAACTTAAACAAATATTTAACAACTTTTAATTTCTTTTTTTGTTTTAATTAATTTATTAAGTCAAAATTACTTTCTGGAAGGGTAAAAAATAGTTTCAATTAAATTTTCTTAATTTCTTGGTAAATGCCTGCTTTCAAATATGACAGGTACCTAGATATAATTAATAGGAATTTATTATTAATATACTTACCTACTCGTAAAGGATACTTTATCACTTTTTTATTTCATTCTCATTCTCATACTATTTACAAATTATCATTTGAATATAGGTAACTGGAAACTGAAGAATACGCGACTGATGTCAAATATTTTTTTAGAATAATCAATCCGATTCAAAGAATAAGAAAGAAGAGATAACAAACTAGAATGATCCGCGAAAGCTAATGAGGTCATTCATGGCTAATTAAATCTCGGTTCTCGTTTGATATTGACCCATAATCTCCCGTCAGATCTGTCAGTGTCAATATCATTAACGGGGCCCTACGGAGTGCACAATCTGGGCCCATTGTGCCCCGACAAGCGCCGAGGCCGGAGCTAGAATACTCGATTAGGTCGTCACTCTAGTGACAGGCCGTGTCCCTATCGGATTAAACCATAGATTAAAAGTCAGAGAGATCATGGCACCTGGGAAAACTATAGATTAAAAATCTTATACAGTGTGCGTCGTCTTGAGGTTAGCATATAAGCCCGAGCTACAAGCAATTGAATATTCTTTGGTTTTTGTTACTACCTTACGTGAGTAGGATTATATTATTATAATTATAGTAAACTATGAATAAATGTAATATAATGCGTTCATATATGAAGTGTTTCACAAGTAACTTACCAAAATTAAACAAGCAAACCAATTGTTACAGAATTAAGTAAAAATAAATCAACGAACTTCAAGCAAAAAGCTTCTTTTAACATATTAACTTATGAAAAAAAAACTTTATTGCATAAATTTTTAAGTACCTACACAAGATAAACTGTCAAAATAAAATGCACTCACAGAAGAGATTAATTTTGTGTAAAAAAACTTAATAGTTGGTAATAACATTCTTTATAAAAATTAAAGAAAAATCTTTAATAACAAAAATAATCTTTTATCGAGTTACAACGTAACCATAACTTTTTTTTGTATCTCATTATGGTTCCCGATTTTTTAGCACATAATTATATTTTATAAATTGCTTCCCCCAAAAAGGGGGGTGTTTTGGCGATAAAATTAAGACTTTAATCTGCTGTTAAAATCTCTTAAGCTCGAGACGACACACACTGTTACGATTTATATACATCATACAGATAAGGACAAAACCAACTATGATAACACAAAAATCACGAATTTGCTCTCTGAAAACATTCATATGAATTTATAACGACTGTTAAAACGATACCACGAAATACACTCGAAGCATTATATTTAATGAAATAAAAAAGTAACTTTATTATGCTACGTGAAGTAACCGAGTGCTAAAATAAATCTTCAACTCTTAGATTTTTCTCGAAGGATTTTCAGTGAAAGAAGCGATTTATTGAACACGTAACGGCGCTTCACGGAGGTTATTTATATCGAAGCCTTGCATAACGTAGTGCTATAATTTAAAACAAATTAATATTATGGGAACGATGTTTGTGTGACAATAAAATTGCTGGGTACAGATTTTTTTAATGGGACAATGTATACAGTAACTAATGTTTGTCTCAGGTACTTAATAATAGGGTTTTTAGGTAGTTCAGTAGTACAAGGAACTCCTATGGCCTATAGTTTGGCTCAGTCCGTCCGTCTGTCCGCCTTTCCGTTCTCTCTTGCTAACTTCGGTAATTATAAATATATGAAAAGACAAAATTTTGTGTAGTTATAGATTGCATTTGTGACATCATATTAAAATAATTTCGTATTTTAAGGGTGGCTCGCTGTGAAGTCGGGATAAATATTTTTTTTTTCATTCAACTCGATCGTGTGGGGTGTCGTTGAATAGGTATTTTAAAATTTAAATAAAGGCGAGGTTTCATATATACATATATTTTTTATAATTTAAACCATTTTCGATTACTCGAAAAATTCGATTTGACCTTCAAAGTGGTTTACAAGTTGCTATGAGAGTTAGAAACCTGCAATTTTCTATGCTGATAGGTCCTGGCTAGATACTTTTTAAGAAAATTATTTTGAGCGAAATCGGACATTAATTTAAGAAGTAATTAGAAAAAAACATTTATAGGTTGCACGTTGATAGTAACGGAACTCCCCTTAGATATGTCCTGACATTCTTTTGGTAAGGTTATTAATGTTTAATTTTTTTTGGAATGATTCATGCCCCATACTATCATCGTCATCAAAGGCACGATTTACGCAAGTCCAAAGCGAATAGATTAATTGATTAAAACCACAATACGAACAATGACAATCAAATAAAGTAAAATATTGAATGTGAAGAGTGGGCTTTCAAACAAATGTTTGTGCCAAAATCAACAGATGTGTAAAGCACGGTTATCCGAAATGTCAGATACTTTGCGGTTTTCAACAATCACGTACCGCTATGCGATAAATTAAATCCTATTCAATCTATAAATAACAATAATCTGATATTTGATGGAAGGATTTGACATTGCAAAAACGTAAAAATATTCCACTGATCGCTATAAGTCTCGCTAAGATACTTATAAGTCTCCTGTTATTTTTGTCGTAGGTAAATTTTGGGCGCAAAAAACTGTCCAAAAGTTTAAACTTTTTCGACCTTATAGATTTTAATGTAGGTATTTAATGTAGGTAGGTAAACCTTACTTATTAAGGCGGGTCAATAAGTCCGTGACTTTTTGAATTTCTAACCTCCTTACTGAAAAAGCAACACTACTCCTGCCAACAGGCATCTGTCAGTTGACTCCTATCAAAATTTGAACTTGCTGCGTCAGTTAGTTTGTGTTTTACAGCTATCTTTATCAGACTATCCAGTAACTTAAGGAAACAATGGAAAAAAGTGAATTTCGTGTGCTTATTTAGCATTATTTTTTGCGAAAAAAAACCATTACCGAGACCAAGGCTAAGCTTGATAAATACTATGGGGACTCTGCGCCATCGATTTCAATGGTAAAAAAGTGGTTTACTAAATTTCGTTGTGGCCGTACAAGCACTGAAGATGCCGAACGTCCTGGACGCCCAGTTGAGGTCTCTACACCCGAAACAATCGAAAAAATTCACGATATGGTGTTGGCCGACCAAAGATTGAAAGTGCAAGAGATTGTGGAAGCCATAGACATCTCGCATGGCTCAGTGGTTTCAATTTTGAATGATCACTTGGGCATTGACCTTATTCTTATTGACCCGCCCTCGTAAGTAAAACCTAAGATTTTATCTAATCTATGTTTTCTTCTCGCTTCTCCAATTTTTTTATCCCTTCCAAAAAATATGATTTGTCGAGGTCCTCAAAATAGGCCTTTGTTTGCGAGATGACTTCATCATTGGAGTCCATCATTGGAGTCAAATCTTTTTCCACCGAGCCATTTTTTCAGGTTTGGGAACAAGAAGTAGTCACTCGGAGCCAAATCTGGAGAATAGGGTGGATGTGGGAGCAATTCATAGCCCAATTCATGGATTTTTGCCATGGCAACTGCACATGTTTGCACCCTTGCATTGTCTTGGTGAAAAAGAACTTTTTTCTTGGCCAAATGAGGTCGGTTTTTTTTCAAATCCTCATTGAAGCGGTCCAATAGGTTGGCATAATATTCCCCATTAATTGTTCTTCCCTTTTGAAGATAGTCAATGTGGATTATCCCACGCGCATCCCAAAAAACAGTCGCCATAACTTTATTGGCTGACAAACCCACCTTGGCCTTCTTTGGCGCCGATTCACCCTTAGAAACCCACTATTTTGACTGTTATTTGGTCTCTGGTGTGTTGTGATGGATTCATGTTCCGTCCACGGTTACAAAACGGCGCATAAACTCCTCCATATTGTGATTAAACAACGAAAATCTTCCTGTGAAGTTGTTACACGATTGCGTTTGTGGTCGACTTGCGGAAAGCTTTCTCATGCCCAAGTGATCATTCAAAATTGAAACTACTGAGCCATGCGAGATGCCTATGGCTTCCACAATCTCTTGAACTTGAAAGTTCAAGAGATTGTGGAAGCCATAGGCATCTTCGGTCGGCCAACACCATATCGTGAATTTTTTCGATTGTTTCGGGTGTAGAGACCTCAACTGGGCGTCCAGGACGTTCGGTATCTTCAGTGCTTGTACGGCCACAACGAAATTCAGTAAACCACTTTTTTACCATTGAAATCGATGGTGCAGAGTCTGGGGACTCTGCACCATCCATCCATCCAAAAAAACCATTACCGAGACCAAGGCTAAGCTTGATAAATACTATGGGTAGTATTTATCAAGCTTAGCCTTGGTCTCGGTAATGGTTTTTTTTCGCAAAAAATAATGCTTAATAAGCACACGAAATTGACTTTTTTCCATTGTTTCCTTAATTTACTGGATAGTCTGATAAAGATAGCTGTAAAACACAAACTAACTGACGCAGCAAGTTCAAATTTTCATAGGAGTCAACTGACATATGCCTGTTGACAGGAGTAGTGTTGCTTTTTCAGTAAGGAGGTTAGAAATTCAAAAAGTCACGGACTTATTGACCCGCCTTAGTACTTTATACAAACTAAAGGTGGTAGTAAAAAAACTAGTTTAAAGCCGGCAAGATGTGGTGTACCGTCAACTTGACACACATGAGCGAGTGTACGTAGCGAGGAGTTATTTCAAGTTGTCTCTCTGTGGATATGTCTAATCTATTCACAAGCAGATGTGCAGCAACATATGATACAAGTCCGCTATTTGAAGCTAATAGATGGGCCAATCCGTAGTAGGCTCACGGGATAACTGCCTTATCTTTCTCACACTGTGGAAAGCGAGAACAGGGAATGAAATATCAGCTTCGCTTCAACGTAAGATCAACGAATATGAGGCCAATATCGAACTTTTGAAATAGCTATTTCAAATCAAAGATGCCTTGCTGAACTAAAGCTTCGAAATTGCCCTGAAAATACAATGTGTGAGATGAAGTGACTGAGTCCCACTGACAACACTGCGAATGGAAGTAGTAGGAACTTAGTGTTAAGTTTGGCAGACGAATTGATATTTGATACACACACGGCCGAATTCAAGCGCTTTTTAGGATTCTGTAGTGACTACAAGGAACACTTATAATTTCGCTCTGTCCGTCCGTCTATCCGTCCGTCCTCCCTTACTGATACGGGTAAAAATGAAGATAAATAAATGAAATTAGGTATACTTAAGGATTGTATATAGCCTTTTTTTGCATCACAAAATAATTATAATTTTGTATTTTCGGGGTGGCTCATGACTTTTATTTTCATTCTATCACATCCAGTGATGTCGTCGAATACGTCTTTTTTAAATAATGGCGAAGTTTCATACTTGATTTTTCCTCCTTCGATTTGACCCCCAAAGTGGTTCACAAGTTAATGAAACGTGTAACTTCTTGTTTAATTAATAAAGTTCAATTTGGATGATGTCGCAAATCGTTTCGTTTCGGTGTGGATCGACCCTAAATTTAAAAGGCTCTAAAGTCACAGTGACAGCCTGTTATTCAATGTGAATCTTTGGCGTTTAAGCGTTATTCGTTTATAAGAAATTTTTGCAAATATTTCAAATGAATTTTTTTTAATTTGCATTTGATGTAATTCTTGCTTCTACTCAAGTAGGCCGAGAATTTAGGTGTTTGTATTAAGCTAACGGATCCAAATTAAATTTATAAGGCGTACCTATATTCCAATTTTACTGTGTAATTATCTTATCCTTAGATTTTTGAGGCAAAAATCGGGAACAATGAGAAATTATTCCAGCTCTCAATCCAAGTGTTGCCTAGTAAAGGTTGCACTACGATGAAGTCATGAATTTGAGTGAGCAAGTGGACCAACAAATTGTTAGCAAATTTATTACTAACACTGTTACTAACAATGCAATTGTAATAAATTAATTATTTCGCTGTATATTAATTGGTAGCATTCTCTCGGTTTCAATGGAATTTGCTCTGATATAAGCTCCTCACGATTGTTACGTGCAATATAAATTGTACTTTATATTGTTGTTGTTCTTGTTGTTATAAAGGTTCAATTAAAAAGGAATTAAAGAGAATTTGTATTATTTTTAGCAAGTCACGATTGGAAAGATCTTCACACGTCACATTGTTTTAGTATGGGAAAGCTAATGCCGGCTCAATCGGATAAAGACTACGGGCTCACAGAAGCCCGGCGTGAAATAGCGCTTGCGTTGTTTCGCAGTGACTGAGTTTTATAACACCGGCGGCAGCGGCAAGTGCGCAACACCAGATGGTCAATTCTGCTAAATAAAACCTGCAATAATACAATTACAATCAAGTCGACACGCTAAAACTGCCAAACCGGTATTCTCGTAAACGTTAAACCAGCGCGAAACGCGTTCTGATTGGTCTAAACTTCACAAAGTCAGTTTATGATAACAAGTCGCTACACTTATAATACAATCAAAGTAAAATGAAAGTCTACTTTAAATACGAGAATTGAGGTTCAGAGGAGTTGCAGTGTCCGGTCGCCTTCAGATCCGGTGTACAAGGCACTAGAACGTATCCTACAATATTACGAAATAATATATAGTTTTCGGAATATTTGATATGCATTGCATTCAAAAATAAAATCATAATGTAGCATTTAGTTTTCGCTCAGTCCACTGTCGCTTAATTCTAATTGAGTGTGCTTATTAGTGAGTGCTTATTGGGCCGCAGACAATTATATTGCGATTCAGTGAGAGAGACAAATTATACATAATAGATGTATTCGGAATACAACTGGATGTTGAACAGAGAAAACTAAATATTTGAGATAGAATTCATGCGAATTTCAAGTTTAATTATCCACTGTGGGTATACCTAAGTAAAGTAGGAGTTAATTTTTTTTTATCACTTGTACTCGGAATATCAGTTTTATTTAAAGGAAAGAAAATGCTACGAATAGTCAGAATAGCGAAGTCTCTCACTTGATTGCAATTTGCAAGTGTTAAAAAATGATGTCGAGTGCAAAGTGTAGTCTACTAAGTACTAAGTATTATATTATAAAATATTGTTTGTATGTATGTTTGTTTGTTTCCATCGAATAGGCTCCAAAACTACTAGACCGATTTTGATGAAGTTTGGCACAGACATAGAGTAGATCACGGGAAAGGACTAAGGCTACTATAGCAAAAAGTGTGGTTACAACTTTTAATCTTAATTTTTTCCGTCTAGCCCTCTTTTGCAACGCGCGATAAGGAACTTCATTCCAAAACCATAGCAAATTACAGACACGGCAAGTGTCTGTAACCTGCCATTTAATAATCGCAGACACCGTCTACTGTTTGAGACCGAAATTGGAGTTAAATCACACTGCAGTTGGACGCCGCAGAATTACCGACACAGGCCGACCTCGGGCACAGTCAGTAAAAAAACTCCATCAGTAGTTTCAGGTAGCATAAAGGTTGCACCATTTTCTAAAGTAGCTTACCGCATAAGAATTTGAAATCATAAATGTTTATAATTCATACGTCCATCTAGCAAATATTTTGTTTTTATAAATTTGACAGAAACAGAGGCTTTAATAAGTCAAGTAATTTTTCCGCCGACATAGGAACATTTTATATTTTGATACCACTTGCACTGCCTCGCGCTTTGCGTCCGACTCCTCGTTTATCGCGGAGACTAGGCAATAGGCATGTAGCCTAAAAAAATATTTTTCGCCTATTCAATGTAAGACAACGTGATATAATGATTAAATAATGAATCAATACATTTTTGTAAATCTTAGAAAATAACGAAAATACAAGCAATTGAAATTAGCAATAAGAAAGCGAGCGATGTATTGGGCCTGTGACATCAAAAACCGCTACTGCCATACATCTTCCATAATTAATGTATGGCGATAATCATTTGTGAGAAAGAGACGGGCAATATTTTGTATTTTTAATCGAGTCAACCTAAATAATTATCGCTTTCAGACTTATGTATCTCTATTCAACATTTTTTTTATTTAATTTGTAAAAATGTGATTGAATTCCACGCTAGGCAACATCCCTCCCTATTAGCACGATAGTTAAAATTGTTGAAAAAAAGTCAATTTCTGTTGCTAACTGTACCTTTATATATGTGATATTACGTGTCTAAGGCTCTCAGGGGATCAGGCTCGCTTGTTATCATATTGTAATCCTCTTTGGCCATACACCCTTCCGTATTCCGAACGGATCAATATTTAATGCTTACATAATTTGATTATGACGAAGCATTTTAAAGTTATATAACACTGCCGCGTACACTGCTTATAATAATTCACTAATGATGACATATAGTTAAGAACAAAACCTACACATTTGAATAATTGTTCATTTAGATATGTTCCTCCAACCTTCTACCGGTCTGTAAATCTAATAATAACACAACATTAATTTCTAAAAGAAATTCAACAAAGGCAGAAGTGCTTCTTTGTGTTTTAGGAAATAAATGTCTTGACTAGTAATGATTCCGCGTTTATTAAAACAAAGTTCAGCAAAAGATTGATTCGATCAGCTTCGAATTAGCTAACATCAAGAAAACTCAGTTTCGATTACAAAATTTCTTGATACACTGCTTATTAGAATTCAATAATACCAACCATAATAAAACCAAGAGCATGTTACGACATGTCTAAGGAGGGTAAGGATGGTTATTTTATTTCTATTATGATTATTAAAGGAGGGTTCTGTAGTTATCAACTAACTCAGTCAGTATCAAAGCAGTTGTTGTCCGATTTCGTTCAAAATAATCTTCTTGAAGAGTTTTTAGTATGTTCTATCAACATGGAAAGTTGAGATATCTGCATATAAAAATAGCATGAGTTTTTATATTTTATAATTTAGAAATGAAAGGTCCAACTTATTAATATACAACGTCACTTTGGAGGCTCATTACGCGAAAATGGACTTTCTACACTTAAAACATTAAATAATTATTATTTTATGATGCCAAACCCGTACAGGTACAGTTGTAGCAAATTTTATCCATTTATATTAATATTTACAAGATAGAAGGGCGGACGCACAGACAGACAGACGGACGGACAGAGCGAAACTACTAGGGTTCCCTGAGTGCTACGAAACCCTTACTAGCAAATTCAAATAAACGGAGTAAAAAAGGAGATAATATGTAATAGCAGTTCTTAAACTTGGAGTCTGAAACTAAAAGAATAACGCTTTTGTTAGCTTCAGAAGTTACGGCTCCATAAATGAAACAGCCAGCAGATAAGTGCAGTTATAGTTTTACTTTGTGAACGCAAAAATAAGTTATAATTATCTAGAAAGAAGGAAAACCAATTAAAAAATTCTTTGCTATCCTGTAAACTTAATCGTAA
Organism: Phengaris arion; assembly: GCA_963565745.1. Taxonomy (NCBI): domain Eukaryota; kingdom Metazoa; phylum Arthropoda; class Insecta; order Lepidoptera; family Lycaenidae; genus Phengaris; species Phengaris arion. The sequence continues at coordinate 10,569,958 of OY751435.1, read as the reverse complement.
TAACCGTTCGTAGTTGCCCCAATATAAATTCGATAATACTATTTTTGGTCTCATCTTTATCTTTACATATTATAAAATGAAGTGGCTTCCTTTCCTGTTCGCTGAGGTCCACTTGCGCAGATATAGGTTAAAGTAAACCCAGGGTTCAAATATTATGCCTTCTGTTCCATAAATACGAAGAACGAGTACTACTACTATTACTACTACTACTACTTTACTTTTTTTTTGACGTGATAACGTCTTATAATTCGATGGAGCCGGCTGCACGCACGAAAAAACACGACTCATGCGGCGTTACCGGCGTTACCTCGCTAAACATGACTCATTTCTTATGACGTTGTCACGTTCAACTATCGTCAGTAAACCGACTTTACGGACAACCGATTTTTTTTAGTAGGATAATGTGATAATTAATCCAGGGTTAACTTTAACCCAGATCTGCGCGTGTTAGCCTTTGAATTTAGAATTTTTACACTATTCAACAGATTTTAATGCAGTTTTCAGTAATATATTGAGTGATTCAAGAGGATAAACAATCCAGAGCCTCAACTAATAAATAAATTATAAAAATAATAAAAAATAAAAATTTCATCAAAAACTGTTCAGTAGTTTTTGCGTGACAAACATCCATCCATCCATACATCCAGTCTCACAAACTTTTACGTTTATAGTAGTAGTAGGTATCCTACGTAGTAGGATTTTTAATATGAATATACAACTAAATATTCAGTTTATATTTCAAACGCCTACTTGTTGCCGTTATTAATATCGAGCAAACTGCAATAAATTCAAGTTTGTTATATGGAATATATTTATTATTTTTTTATTATATTTTCAGTATTTATTGTTATAGCGTCAACAGGAATACGTAAAGTGTCAATATTTCAACTGTCAAGCTATCACGGTTCCCGAGTTACAGACAGTTGGATTGACAGCGAAGTCTCAGTAGACAGTAGGAAGATCCCGTTTTTTACACTTTGGCCACGGAGACCTACAAAACTAAAACAATGAATGATAAAAAACTCAACAATTCTGTGAAGTTATCTCCAAACTCGAACTCGGTAGATTGTAGTAACGGCCGGTACCTACCTGCAGCTACACACTAAATAGTAATCATCTCATCGAGCCACTTAGCAACTTGTCGGCCAACTACACGCAAACGAGTTTACTAAGTTAGTGAATTAATTATTATTAGTATTAGTCAAGACACATTTATATGAAGGTGATGTTTGACATTCTTGGTAAGCCTATTGATATTTGGTACGAGTTGTTTGGTTTTTACTCATACATAATAACTTATTTGAATTCAATCATTATTTTTATGAATACTGCGTGCAAGCGACTGTGTACTATCAGGGAATCTAATTCATAAGCCGGTTGACCGGCGCCATAATTTGTTCGCATTATAATAATATTATGATATCAAACTGACATATTGACAATTGTATTGTGATTGCATGTCGTCATTATAATACAACTAAATTATAAGAACACTCTGTCGACGCGACGATGAGAAAGACTCATTTTCTCATCTATGTCCTAGGCCAGGGGTTCCTAAACTTAAGGGGTTTTTTAAATAACAGAACACCAATTAAATACCTTTCGTGGAACCCCATAATATCAGCTGAGCCTCAATTCTCGTAATTAACTTACAGTTTCAATGCACTTTTATTGAATAATAAAAATAATCGCTTTAATATCATAAACTGATTTTTGGAGTTCGGCCGTAAAGAACCGTCATTCCACCGATTTACACGAAGACAGCTCGCGTCTGTGTGTGCGTGGCTGGGTGAATGCATAGGCGGGCCTTTTGCTATTTATTTATTATTTATCGAGTTTGTTTCAGCAAGGACTTTCATTCACGGGGCTAGACGCTGGCCGTTTCGTGCTTTGACATAATTGACAGTATAATTTTTAAATATCTGTGATAGATTTGTCTGACGCCACGTATAAAATTATTTCGGTGTCAACCTTAGGCTTACGTCAACATTGCTGACATTCGCCGGTGCTCGAGCTGTCGTTTGTAGAGAGTGTTGCCCCTGTGGTTCAGGCCAATCAAATCGGGTTGAATGTTGGTTTTACGTTTATGAGAATACCATTTTTCAATTTTAACTTATCTGGACTGGATTTTAACTGTATTAATTAGCAGAATCGACCTTCTGGGGATTGTTCCCGAGTTGGGCTAGATTCGTGATAACTATGTACCTATTTAATGAAATCTTCTCATCGCAATTTCGCGCTATTTCAAGATTATTATTTGAATATTTGTAGCCGTGGATTATTTTTAAAAGCTTATAATAATACACTTTGGCGGAACCCTGATGACTATTCCACGGTACCGCTAGGTCCACAGAACCCAGTTTAGGAATCCCTGTCCTAGGCCTCTTATAATATTATAAAGCGTTGTGCACTTGTGCTCTTAGATTTATCTATTACCACTTTTAAACAAGCACCTTTTGAGAGTTTCGACATCTTTTAAGAACGAGAATAGGATGTTCGGATTCTATGGACTAATTAGTAATTACCATCGAAAATATTTTTATATTCGCTCCAATAATTTGATTAATGGTGCTCATAAATTGTTATTAAGGGGATTTTTTAATTAATGGTATCAGTCGCTTGTTGTTCCTTGAACGTCTTGTTTTAAAATGTTTTGAACGCTCTGGTCCAAACAATTTGGACAAAAGAGTGGGGAAAATCGAAGGGCAAAGAGAGCATAAAATTAAGATTTAAAAAATAACAACATATCACAGTTTGAACCAATGGTTTGATGTTGCTCCTTTACTAAAATTTTTAGAGCATGTGTGGCGGGCATCACATGAATTAGTTTTTAAAATTTAAGACTAAGAGCTTATCGTTATTAAGAATGTAGACTCCTAATAAGAAAATTAGGTAAATAGTAAAGAATTTAACTCATTATAAATATGAATAATTGGAAACTATGAATAAATTTATTTCGTGTAGGTACAGACAGGGTTAACGAACTCTCTCACGATATTCAAAATTGTAGAAACACCACTCCAAAGCTAAATGTTCTGTGAATGGTTATTAATAATCAAAACAACAAAAAACTTGAGAAATATTATTCATTTTGTACAATTAGAGGTCAAAAGGACAGGTTCTTCTAAAAAGGACATTAATCAAAAACGATGCTCAAAAATAACTAAGTTATTTACCATTAGTTGTATTAGTAACGTTATCGAATGTCAATTGTATAGACACTGTCATAATATTGATATAGTTGGAACGAAGTTCCTTATCGCGCGATGCGAAAGGGGGCTAGACGGAAAAAATTAAGACTAAAAGTTGTAACGACACTTTTTGCTATAGTTGTAAGCCGTGCGGCGTGCGCGTGTTTCTCTGTCTGTCTCTCTCTCTCTCTCTCTCTCTCTCTCTCAATTATAACTAAAATTGAGCCTACTGATTAAGTTTATATTACATTATATTTGTTAATAATAAACAATATATTATTATAACTTAAAAAAATTTAAATTTTATTACAATTCCTTCACTAATTAATCGAAAGGAATTTCGATCCATCCGGGTGTCCCTTGACACCTCTCAAGTTTTGGAGTTTACTCCTTAAGAATCGATTTTCATATAAGGCCCCCGGTATGAAAAAAATATGAGGAGTAAAACTACTGAACGAATGACCTCGTTACGTTTTCGTGCGCAACCTATTCTGCACACCTTTAATTTTTTTTCACATGGTGCGAATTTTTGAACTAAAATCGATCGCTAGTCGCTTTGCATTGCACACAAAATTTTACTTTTTAGAGTAAACTCCAGTCGTGCGTCGGAGCTGACACACACTTCTTTTTTCTTACGATAACGTTACGAATATGTACTTGTCATTGTTCGAAGCTAACTTGTTTAATAAACTGTGTTTTGGTATTGATTATTATTGAGAGATTGGCCTGAAGGAGGATAAGGATTTACTATTTTGTCGAATTTCCCACAGGATCAGAAGCTAGTAAGTACCTAGATGAAATTATATCACCACAAAAGCTTCCTCTGGGGCTCCTTCAACTGAATGTTTCAGTAATTTTTTATTTATTTTAGTATTCCCCAAATAAGAATTTGGGATAACCGCAGTCATCATTTTTACAAAAATACCGCCAATAAATAAAGGCCAATAACAGATATCCACAACATTTTGGGTACATGATAATTTTTTTTATTATATAAATGGGTAAGTTTTAAAAATTGCTATGGCAATAAAAAAAACAATTCGGAGTTTGGTGTCGCAGTTACATACGTAACATCTATGTTACGTACGGCTAGACGACAATTTTTTTTTTATTGCAAGAATGAATAGTACTCTTAAATATTAGTAACTTCTCAGAAGAAACAGTATATCAAAAGTCAATATTTTCAAAGGTACAGCAATTTGTATACAAAATTTCGCAAGTCTCGTGAAAACGCTCCATACTAAAGTCGTACCTAGCTATGACGTCACGCCTAGGTTAAAGTGTATGAAGTATACGGTCGCAGGAACATATTTGTAAATATCTCCGATATTTGTGCGTTTAAGTTCATACTTACCATAATGAATGTTTACCATTTTTGTATATGATGTGAGTAAGCTAATGATATAAGTTTTGTTTACTAATTTAGCAAAAAAGAATTTAAACTTTTGTGTACTTTTTAGATGTATCTAATTAATAAACTACACATAAAATATTATATTTTTTTACATTTACCAAGTAGTAATGCCTCATTATTTCTAAGTATATTAATGAAACTAAATATTTTAGATGTAGTCGTCATCCCTATTACAGCAGTCAATTACCTAAGTCAATAATTAGGTACAGCAATAAATAGCTATAGAGTTAAAATCAGTGCGTTAAGTAAGGACAGTGGCGCCACGCGCGCGGTGACAGGGGAGGCGCCGTCATTTTTAACCCCCGACACAAAAAGCGGAGTGTTATAATTAGGTAACTTTACTGCGTTCAGAGATTGTTATTGATTACAACTTTTGTCGATGACATTAGGTTATATTTCGTCACTTATAATAAACGTCTTCAAGTTGACGAGTTTCTTAATTCTTTCGCCGGTTCTCCTCGCCGGGCTAGTTTCCGAACCGGCGGTTCATGGGGTAGGCATCATGTAGGACAATTCTATAAGTGTTATTTAATAACCTATATGGAAATAAAATACTTTTGAGTTTGAGTTCAAGCATACGAATTAAAAACCGTGTTCATGACACAGCCCACACTATTTTTTAACCGACATAAAAAAAGGAGTCTAATATTTTTTACAATATATATATATATATATATATATATATATATATATATATATATATATATATATATATATATATATATATATATATATATATATATTGTAAAAAATATTAGACTCCTTTTATGTAAATGTAAAGAGTATAATCTTACTTATTATATTATTTTAGTTTTATTCCTAAATTATTTACCTGACTAAATTGGAGGGTTATGATTTTAGCACGTATGTATGTATAATATATACATTCACAAGTGTAGAAAATGTGCTTTATTGAGCTTTATAATAATGATTAGAGCTGAGTCAACAACACAAGCCTAAAATCGACGCTTTAAAAATCGACGCAGGATATGGTCTTACCGCTAACGTCACGTCGAGGTCAATATTATTTTAATTAAGTAACTTCGGCCGTTCTTGAATCTCAGCGTCATCAAGTCAACACGATTAAAAATATTAACATGACATTAACTTGTAGAATAGTGTGAATTAGACGATATTCACAGTACATTTTTAGAGTACATTTTCTATTGTTAAATAGTTTCATTGGCATGATATGAACACTAGGTACCTACTAGAATCTAGATTTAATATATACTGAGATATTTTTAAAATTAACAAGGTTAATTAGGTAAGTTAGAGTACTCTACATCTATACTAATATTAAAAAGAGAAATGATTTGTTTTATAGTTTGTATGTTTGTTTGTTTGTTTGTATTGAATAGGCTCCGTAACTACTGCATTGATTTCGATTAAATTTGGCACAGATATAGAGTAGACCACGGGAAAGGGCATATCCTAATTTTTGTAGCAGTAAAATGTGCAGTTCCCGCAGGATTACCTTCTAGTTTAAAAATAAGTTTAGTATTTTAGTAAAAACACCGTGGGAATTCTAAGAACACATACGAAGAATAAAGAATATATGACAGGTTAATTTACGCAGGGAGTTATTAACAGAACTCTCTATTCATAGTGACCTGAAATTCAGCAAATACAGACACATAACGTAAGGAAATATATTGAAAACATTGGATGAATTCACATGCGGTCAGGTGAGGACATCTATAAAGGACCTAACGCAACTTAAGCGAGTTATAATAGCTCTGCGTTCTCTACACAGATTTTATTTCCATAACAGAAATACTTAGGACTCTTGAGTATTGTAGTATTATGTAATGGAAGGTAAATTGTTAAGGGAAAAATAAAATTTGCATTAGGGATTATTAATGATCTGTTATACTTAGGTAGGTAAAATAATTTAGCATCGAGGCCTTTTGTACAAGTATATCGATATTTCATACCCAATTGTGGTGGTGGATTATATAATAATATGCTTGTGCCTGCTACATCACACATCGCAATTGTAGAACAATACTTACACTTTTCAAACTTTTTAAGATTGTTCACATTAAGTTTTGATATCTCCATGACGACGAGAGTAGATTCAAAATTCAAATTTCAAAAATCCTTTGTTGAACGAAGACAATATGTCAAACCGAGTTTTATTAATAATTTTATATTCAAAGATTTGCCTTCATCTGGGCTTTTGGAACCATACTTTTATATGAATTTCACAAGTTTTTTTTTTCACCCGAATTTTCACCAGAACTTACTTATCATGCGAAAAAGTATTGTGGAATATCTAACTAAAAAATTGAACTCGATACCAGCCAACTTGAACGTGTGTTCTATTTTAAAATATATTGTTTTATCAGGATGTTGTTCGGGCTGGTACCGACTTAAAAATTATGAAGATTGAGTGACGAAATAGTTAAAATTTCAGCCATATTTAAAAGGGAAATTATTTAGAAAATAAGTTTTATTTCATATTTTTATGTGCATTTTTACTTTGGAGGTCGGTTTAATTTTTTTTTTTAAAATAATAATAATTAAGTAACGAAAACTTACCTTCCTGCTATTTTTTATTATATTATGGTATAAAAAACACTTACCAATTTCAATGAAATATGTACCAAACAAGGTCACCACAAGTCACAATTTTTAACTATAAACTCACTGTCAATCACAAATCCATGGAGTTCGAAACGGATGTCGAACGAAAACTCGAAGCGCGTCCGCTCATACACTGTGTTGTTGTCGAACTGTTTCGCTCGCCGCTCGCGCGAGCTTATTGCTCGAGCGAACTTACAAGTTTAAGGGCGGCTACAGACGGACGACAGTGGAACTTTTTTTGTAGATTTGACAACTTTTTCACATAGGAAGATTATTTTATTTTTTTATCCTTTAAATTAGTTTTGATCATTACATTAATTTGTGCCATATGGTTTTATTCGCTTTAAGAAAAATTTGTAAAATTCAGTATGTTACGGGCAAATGTCTTTTCCGACAAGCACAGTAATTAAGTTGGGTATAAATAACTTATAAAACTTAATAATTATAATTTAACAATACCTCGCAAAATACACTTAAAGTGGCATTTACATAATATTATCTTATACTTTAGTGGCATTTACGAGACAATCTTGTATATATATATATATATATATATATATATATATATATATATATATATATATATATATATATATATATATATATATATATAATCGTAATCTCGGAAACGGCTGGAAGTATTTACATGAAAATTAGTATGCAGGGAGTTATGGGAGAAAAATCGATCTAGCTAGGTTTTATCACTGGGATACTGCGCATTTTTAAGTTATACTCGTATATATTTGTTTTCTTACGTTGTGCAAGAATGTGTCAATCATTTCGACTCTAATGATGTCAGTCAGTTTGGTAGTTTGGGTATTTTTTGCATTGTTCGAAAATTCGGAATGTGGTGGGTTCGAACCCCGGTAAAATATTTTTGTGATTCCTTTTTTTTTTAAATCTACTCGAGCTCCGAGCAAAGCTTGGTTACCCAGGTAGGTAGTTAGGTGCTCATTATGTACGTGTGTAACCAAAACCCAGCTGTAAATTCGAAAGCAGCAGGAGCCGATGGATAGGAATTAACCTAGCAGGAAAGAAGGAAGACAGATAGTTTGTATCGAATGTAAATTTAACTATAAATTGTAACTAAGTGATGGGATAACTACTTTAGTGAACTTCCAAGCGATACGAGGAGACTAATTAACTTAACTGCTAGCACAATTAAAGCGTTAGTCGAAAGTCGAAGCGATAACTCCTTTAAGCGAACTATAATTCTGATAAGCGCGAACTATAACTAATATATAATAACTAAGAAGCGAACTATAAAAGCGAACTATAAAAATACCACAAACTGAAACGAATGCTCGATATTACAATGATCATAGGAAAGTAGCGCTCACAACTTTTTGTGAAAATTGTGAATTAATCTTCAGTTTCATTTATTTGTTAAATGTTAAAAATTTGATATTTAAGATTTGAGTAATAACGATTATGAATAACTTATCGTAATTTTCCTATATTTTAACAATTATGATACAGATTTTTCTATAGCGTCTACCACAGAGTAAGTTCCGACCCTATCGATGGAAAAATTTTTGTATTTAGATAAACCACCGGTACCATCCAGTGTACCTTTTTAGCCTTATTACTCAGCAATAATGTTCAAAAGTGGTACACCGGAATAGTCGGCGACTGTACAGTGAATAAATGAATTATGAATTACTTATTATTAAGTATATTTCGAAAAATCCTTTTTTGATGGATTTCTACATCATAATAACTATCTATCTGCGTTGCAAAAATCAACGTAACCAGCCAAACCGTACCAGCTGTTGATATTTCACCATACAAACTTTGGACCCCCATTTCACCATTTTAAAGAACGAATTAAATATTATGTACTTAACTACTTACTCAATAATTATTGTTTATTAGCTCGGATAGTAAATTTCATGGAAATCGGGACAGATTTGTTTTTTTTTTCATACAAACTTTTTCATACAACCTTTATTTTTCACCCTCAGGGGGTGATTCCAACAAACACGTATTTATATAAATGAGCATGAATCTTAATTTTCATCGAAATGGGTGTAGAATTAAATATTTTCCATAAAATCTTTTAACCCCTATTTCACCCCTTTAGTGTGGAATTTTCAAAATTCCTTCTTAGTGCACGTCTACATTGTAAATTAATACTACTGTCCAAATTTCACGTTTCTTAGATATATTATATAATATAACCATTAGCGGTTACGGCTGTGCGAGCGTCTATACGTCAACGTCAGTGAGTCAGTCAGTGGGGCCATCTGCTTTTATATGGGTCATATAATTTTTAAATTTGAACCTAAGCGCCTTTTTGCCTCTGAGATATAAAAAAATGTAAATGTTGTGACAGATTGACAAACGTCGTCAACTTACAACAAAATGGTACCTATCAAACGCACGGTAGTGTGTGTTAATAATCTGAGGTGTGTGTTAATAACCTGAGGTGTGTGTTAATAACCTGAGGTGTGTGTTAATAACCTGAGGTGTGTGTTGATATTTTTATTAATTTTAAGTATTTATAAGCATTATTAAAACAATATTAGCTTCCTGCACGTCTTCCTCCGCATTAAATTTAAGTGTGCCAAATATCATACTCCTCCGTTTGCACAGTTCTCGTAAAACTGTACCAAAAGTTTTTGCTTCACGTATTCTGTTATTTTTATACATAATCCTACTACTATAGAAATATGAAAGTTTGTGAGGATGGATATAGACGGATGAATGTTTGTTACTCTTTCACGCAAAAACTACTGAACCGATTTTAATGAAATTTGGTATGGTAGCTTAAGCTCTAGATAAAAACATAGGCTACTTTTTATCCCAAAAAATGCAGTGTTCCGCGGGCGGAGCCGCGGGCATAATCTAGTGTAATACGATAAAGTAAGCGCGAAGAGTGGCAGCGCGACATATCCGTGTTTGTGTAGGCCAGTCGACAAACATTAGGCAACTATTTATTATCATACTAAATAATAATATGATGTACAATAATAGTGCTCCTGTATTTTTAAAAATATTTTTAATAATTGTTATAAAAATAGTTTAAAAAATTTGTTTATATGAAAGTATGCGAAAATTCTGTAATTCTTTCTACATTTTAACACTTCACTTCACAACACACTTTAAATTAATTTTCAATGTTTGGTCGCTACAGCTACATAATACATCGACGAGGTATACCTACTGTATAAACTAGTATAAGTCGTAATTTTTGTGGCAGTTAAATATAAACCAAGAACGTAGTATATTCAACTTCTGAATTTTTCATACTAAATTGATTTTTGTAACATTTGTAAACTTTAGATTTCGATAAACAAATAAGTAACTACAAATAAAATTTATAATTGTGTTTTTTTTTTCATTAATTCGACACCGAACGACAACAGCATCCTGAGGATTGTGGGAGTAAATCTGAACCTCAATTCTCGTATTTAAAGTAGACTTTAATTTTACTTTGATTGTATTATAAGTGAAGCGACTTGTTATCATAAACTGACTTTGTGAAGTTTGGACCAATCAGATCGCGTTTGATGCTGGTTTAATGTTCACGAGAATACCGGTTTGGTAGTTTTAGCGTATCGGGACTTGAGTGTAATTGTATTATTGCAGGTTTTATTTAACAGAATTGACCCTCTGCATGCACCTATAATGAGGAACTACATGCGGACAATGAACGAATTTTAGAGCTACAAGCTACTCGAAGTGAAGAAGTTAACTACAGTTTGTACGTTATCGAATTAGTTACCATTGTTTCCCACCAGGGGCGTTGTTTCGATGTCAATTCTCATACAAGTTGCGGTAGTAAACTTCTTCACGGCGAGCAGTGACAAAAACTCGCACTTAGTACACGGTACCTCCTCTAGATTTCGTCCGCTTGTAGTTCCAATTTAGGTGCATGATATAAATAATAATATTAAGAATAGATATTTATTTTCATTTTTAGGCTATATGATCCGGAATCCGGAAGGCCGGAGAAAATTCCGAGCGCTAATATAGTAGAGCTGAAAATCGAACACACAAGTGTAGAGTCAAATGTGGATGTCATATATGACAGCTCGACACTCGACACTTCGATTTTCAACTCTATTGTATTAGCGCAGTGTTCTATTTTCAATGCTCTGAATTTACTAAGTTTTAACTATGTAATACTAACACATGGACGACAGTAGTCTGAAATAAAGAAATTTGTATTTGTATATTTTGTTGATTGTTGACTTAGGAGGTAATGAACAGCGATATCTTCGAGCAATTTTGTACAGTCATAAGTAATTTATTTTGTTCCACAACCAAAATGCGACATGTGAGTAATTACTATTTAATTGCTACGAATAATACATCAAAACGGCCAGATTTTAAAGTATTCTTGGAAATAACAAACGATTATAATAATTACTAGCTGGCCTACATCACATCGTAGGTAGTGGTAGCCATTTCAAATTTTGTCTATCAGGGCTCACTGGGGTCGGCTTCCGTGGTCCAGTGGTTTAGAGCTCTCGACTTGGAGGGTTCGATTCCCGATTTGGCACAACAAAAAATGTTGTTAAAGTTTGGACAATGCAGGCTGATCACCTGTTTGTCTGACAAGAAAGATGATTCATACGTCGGCTGGGCATGTAAAAAGTCGAACCTGCGCCTGATCTCGCCAGTCGAGTCGGTCATCCGTCCCACTTAGTTTCGAGAGAAAAGGAAAAGAGACTGCTCTTGTGTACTGCGCACACACTTGGGCACTATAAAATAACTCCTGCATAGCTGACCTGGTTTCAATGAGACCGGCCACCGATACTGAGAATCGGTGTGGGGGGGAGCTCACTAAAACTACTGAGAGAGGGCCCTAAAAGCCCATTCGGAGAACACATTTTGTGACCCTTTTGTTAAAATAATATTAGCACAAATGATTTCAAAACTAAGGATGGGCTATGACGTACATTTGACAGAACAAATCTTCCTAATCACCATACCATAAATTTCAAAATGATGAACAAATCACCATACCATAAATTTCAAAATGGCCCCAAAAACCCTAAAAGTGGGGCCGTTTAAGTCGGGACACTTTTTGCCTCGACATCTCTCGTCTATAATATATACGTCTACTAGCTTTTGCCCGCGGCTTCGCCCGCGTAGTATAGTGTTCTTGGAGAAAAAACAACTTCGGCGAACAACTCTCTATTTACAGCAATATACCTACTTCTGATACAATATTGAAAATGTTTATAGGTTTACCCAATGCAATTGGTTAAAAATGGGACCCTATCACCCACGCGACATGCGCGACCGCTTGATATACATTATATTATTATATCTATCGCGCTTGAGTATAAAAAGACTATTTAAAAAAACCGCATCAAAATCCGTTGCGTAGATTTAAAGAATTAAGCATACAATATAGGTACATAGGGACAGACATATAAAGCGACTTGTTTTATACTACATAGTGAATAATCATTTAATTTGCCATTCACATATAATTTGACATTCCAACAAAACTGACCTAACTACCTCTATGAATATTCCATAAGAACTGCAGTACAGAATATTCGTTGAGCGAGCACCGAGTCGCGACTCGCGAGAGCCGCCGAGACATGTCGCTGCATTTTAAATCTGTAATATCTTCGAAAATATTCATTTAAATTACATGCTATAAAGGGCCATATTGATCTATATTAAATGCACAATATATTTAAGGTACTAAATTGGATAAGGATTAATGCTGTATTGCTTAAAATCGCTTCGTAAATAAGCTATTAAATTTAAATCAAAGTAAAGGATAAAAAAATGGTTATTGTGGGTTATCCCTAAGAGATAAAGTATATATGCTATTATTTATTAAATATGCTATATTTATTTATTATATATGCTATATTCATTATATATGCTATCGCGGACTTTTTTGTAGGCTTTTTTATGATGAACAAAACTGTAATACATTATTTTGATTTAGCTTGGTTTTTGGTTTAGCCACTGTTTGCAATGTAAGCGGAAAAAATGTAATTATTTACGACATGACATTAGAAACCTCAAAAATAACAGTATTTCTTCACTATTTAGTGAATGTTAGTATACATATAAACCTTCCTCTTCAAACACTCTATCTATTAAAAAAAACGGCATCAAAATCCGTTGCGTAGTTTTGAAGATTAAAGCATACATAGGGATATAGGGACAGAGAAAGCGACTTTGTTTTATACTATGTAGTGATGATGATTAGCACAAAATATTAAATATTTTGAATAAAATTACATACTGCATTACTACATTACTCTACCTAGTACGTTATTTCTGTAAAAGTAAAATTTATCTTTGTGATTAAATATTATACGAGTCGGTATTAAAAGGATAAAGGTGACATCTGGAAGCCCCATTATACGCATTCTTATATAAAATCTGTATCACTTTGATCGGGTTTAATAACTTGCGTCACGGTTCTCGTTTCAGATATTATACACTTATCTATACTAATATTATAAAGAGGAAAGATATGTATGTTTGTATGTTTGTTTGTTGGATGGAATAGGCTCCGAAACTGCTGGACCGATTTTGATGAATTTCACACATAGGCTACTTTTTATTGCGAGAAAATGTACGGTTTCCGCAGAATTTTCTTTACTACAGAATTCTAAGCATTGTGAGTGTTTTCTGTTTAAATGACAGCTCTATTCCTCTTTATGCATGATTAAAAATTTTAAATATAGGTTTAGTATCCTTGTAAAACATATTCCTCTATCCTCACTAGAAAGTTCCTCTTTTTTCTCTTTGGTAGATAACTTGTGAAAAGTGGCTCTTAGAAGTATTTCCGCAGTGAGGTGCATGCCAAGAGCTGTAACTATATAGCCATTAGGTTACTTTAAAGTCCTTGCATGTTTGCCAAGTTTGCACTTCGTCTTTTTTGTTTATGCATATTAATAATTGTATGGATATTTATCTCGTCCAAAAGGTCAAACCAGGAGCCTGTGACGAAAGCTATCAATCAAGCTTTTGAGATTAGTTTTTTGTAGCTTAGGTACGCCTCTACAAGTTATGGAACTGTAGATTGGATGTCAACGTTCTGTGTTCCTCATATTATTGTTGCCGTCAAGTTCAAATCCACAGAACTGGCGAGCAGCACCGTGTATTTATATTACACGAACCATTTGAAGACACTTTTGACCCCCTCTTGACTCAAAGACATTTATCATGTTGTTGCTTAATAAATTTCAGGACTGACCATTGTACTTGGCGCCCATTTAGATCCTACTTCCTTTGTCGTTGAAGTCAACAACCAAGACATATATGTAATACCATAATATTCAACGTGGCTGTCAGTTCACATTTTTGATGGGACATAATGAGAAAGGTTGCGAGGATGCAAGTTACTTATACTCTAAGGGTCTAAGGATACGCGACATGGCGCTGCATTTTTAAGATAGCTATTCAAATTTTGGCACGATGGAAGCCATATCCACTCTTGATTAAATTACATTCTGAGCAACTTCTTGGCATATCAGCGACTGATATTTTTTGTGGAATTGTGCTCACAGAAGGTTGCAGCCAATGTTTTGTCGCCTAAAGTCCTAAAATGAGTATTCTAACATTTCAACGATCAAACAAACGTCTGGTTTCCAAAGACAGCCATGTACCGAACTACGGAATGATCGTTCCATTGGGAGTCAATCCCTACCGAAATCGCAGTTTTTCCCAATGAAGTAACATAACTTATTTTGTAATTTTCTGTTATTTTGTGTAAGATTGTACTATGCATATTCTACCGTCAAAATTTATTCATCCAAAAAAGGGATGTTTTCTACTGCGGTTCGAATCGACCCATTCAAAAGCAGTGCTAGTTCACGCCGTGGTTTGAGTCCTTGCGGTGCGAAACGACTAACGACCCCTTTTTGGGTATACGCGTTGACGTTAGACCGAGCAGGATTCAATGTAGAAATGCAGAAAGATCTTTTGGAACGAAGTTCCTTATGGGGCGATGCGGAGGGGTACCCTAGCCGGGAAAAAACGTCCGTAACGTAAGATTTTTATGTATTGTCTTTATTATAATCTATATACCTCGAATAGAACTTAAAATAAATATTTTTATAATAAGGAACTTCGTTCCTATCCGGTGTCCCACGACAACACACGTTTCTTCATGTTCTGTCGATTGGGAATTGGGTTCTGTTCGTAATAATTCTATGTATTCTGTATTTTTTCATTCGAGTATTCCCTAAAGAATCCGTCATTAAAGTGTCCTCACTGCTCGAAAATCAGTCGAAAAGTCTGCCAATTGTAGTTATCTACACGTCTTGTGTTTATTGTTTATACATAATAACTTTTTCTCAAGGTTTTTCATAATGTTAAATCAAGTAAACGAGTGTGTTCTATTTTAAATAATACATTAAGTACGGTGAAAATCTGTTATAACGACATTGAAAGGACCGATAGGAATATGTTTGAAATAGCCAACAGTCATTAAAACCAATAATAAATGTTCACTACGCCATGGCAGAATTTAAATTTCCGTCATATTAACCAGTTCGTAAAGGATGTAATTTAAAAGGTTACGGTATGCACACTTTTATACGAAGCCTTCGTTTCGTCTATATGCTACTGATCATGACGAGTTACTGAAAAATAAGTTCAAATACACCTAAATTTTGGCACAAAGTAATTATTATAATCATTTAAGCAGCTCTTTCTCTTAGTATTAGTTATTGAGGTCAAACTAACAGGTCGTGTACGGACGCAAAAAGACGGACGGCATTAGATGAGATGGAATAATTAATACAAGAGGTATTTGCGTCTGTCGGCGCCTCGGAGGGAATAAGGAAATACTTCAGTGTGTAGAGATATTTGTTTTATGTAATTTTCCCCCGTGTTAATTAATATACCTATATATTATGCCAGTTTGTTAATTTAAAAAAGTTGTTTAATTTTACTTAGATACTCTTACACTAGCTAAAACCTAAGTAGAATCATACCTCGTAAGTTTTTACCAGGCACGAAATAAATATTTTGAAGTAGGTTTCTTAACACGAAAGAGGTAAAACCGGCCAAGTGCGAGTCGGACTCGCACACGAAGGGTTCCATTAAGCCAATATTTTACATGTTCACATAATATTTCGTTATTTTTGTACGAAGTTTTGCATGTAAGTGCATTTTACAAGTTAGGCCTCTATAACTCCTGAACTAAGTTATTCTTATTAGCCGTTATAGGTTTCCTTCAAAGTTCATCATATGGACTACCATCATGAATTGTTTTAGATTTTAAGAGCCAGCCGTTTAGCTTTCAGAGGGGGGAGGGGGACACCCTATTTTAACACTATGGGATAGACCCGAGAAAAAAACATCATCCCCACTTTACCTATAGGTACTCCAAAACAATTTATTGTTCGTTATTTTTTACGTGGTAAATACACTTTTTTTTCCCCATTCAAAGTTTCATCATTTCAGCACTAACCGTTTAAAAGGTAAGCCGAAGACGGATGGACGGACATGACGAAAATAAAATTAAAGGTTCCGAGACGTGAACTACGAAACCCTAAAAATGACTTTAACTGCAATTATTCGTATAGGTGCAAACTGTAAAGCCTAAAAAACTAGATACCCACTTGCTGTTATTTGTGAATGTTGTTTCGGTTTTAGCTGGGTTTCACACCACTTTTTTATAAAAGTTGTTTTATTCTATCCGTTAGCTTCTATATCCTATTTATAGATAAACAATGGAAGGATAGCTGCTGAATAAATAAACTATTTCTATCCCGACAGTATTTTAGGGGAAAATTACGCTATTTTTGCCACAAAGCTCAAAGGTACCACATCTGAGAAAATAGATTATTTTCCTTGAATTACAACCTGATAGAGCTTATAAAGGGACTACCCAGGTCTATATTGCCCCAGGCTCTCACTAGTCACAACTCATCCTTTGTACATTTTACAATTAGATATACCTAGCTGGATGTTGCCCGCGACTTCATACGCACAAAAAGAAACCCACAGGAACCGTACATTTTAATGCAAAAGAAAAGTAGCCTTTGCGTTAATCCGAAGTCTAAACTACTACCATACCAAATTTCGTCATAATCCATTCAGCAGTTACAGCGTGAAAGAGTAACAAACATCCACACATCCTTTTCACACATCGAACAAACTTTCGTGTTTTGGAACGAAGTTCCTTAAGGGGCCATGCGGAGGGGTTCCCTAGCCGGGGAAAAAACGTCCGTAACTTAAGATTTTTATGTATAGTCTTTATTATTTTCTTTATACCTCGAATAGAAATTAAAATTAATATTTTTATAATAAGGAACTTCGTTCCTATCCGGTGTCCCACGACACCACACGTCTTTTTTTAAATAATATTAGTATTAGGTATAGGCTGGTGTAGTTCCGAGTGGCTATAATAATTTTGCTTTATAAATATAACGAACATCGTAATGAAATCAAAAGAATAAGTATGTTTTTATTTTTTATTGCATCCTCAAATTGTGCCCCAAGTCATTCTCATAACTCAAAAGTAGGGTAGTGACGTCTCACTTCAGTGGTCGATTATTACCGAGATGATATTATTATTGTTTATTATATTACCTTTGTAGCAATTTGTCTATACAAATATTATGAAGAGGAAAGATTTGTTTGTTTGTTTGCATTGAATAGGCTTTGAAACTACTGGTCCGATTCTGATTAAATTTGGCACAGATATAGAGTAGACCACAGGGAAGGACATAGGGTACTTTATATCGCTTTTAAATGTACGGTTTCCGCGAAATTTCTTTTTGCGCGCACGAATTCGCGGGCAAAATCTAGTATTGTATATAGTATATCAGGTTCTTCAAAATCAATTTTCGATATTTCGGGCATATAATCTGCTGCGTATGTAAAAATGTTTAGTTACAAGAATAATAAAAATATTATAACTATACTGAATAAAATTACATTGCGCTCTCTCAGGCGTTGAGGTCATTAACGTGTCAGACACAGCTGATTTAAAAGGGAAGCAAAAACTTTGTATAAATAACATCAGATGTGTGAGATCAATGACCTTAACAGCGCCGCGCCGTAAAGAACGTGCTGTAATTTTATTTAGTTTAAAAAAAATCAATTATTTTTCTGCCTAAACGTCTTGACATAAGCGGTAGATTATATGCTCAAAATATCCGTTATAGATTTTGCACCACTATATATAAGTATTAAGTAGGTACACGGCGCGGCGCCACAGTTTCGTTAAGACGGTTCGGGCGTGGCGCGTTTATGACGCTATTAATTAAGGAGTGAGTCTTGTAGTTCCATTCTTGTTAGTTAATACTTACTGCTGTTGATTGATTGATGAATTGGGGAGCTATACGGCAGCGGTATAATAGTTTCATATAATCTATTATTAGGTTCGACGTGTACACCCTGAAGCAACAATACTGATGGTATCTAGAAAATTACAAAGTAGAAATTTTACTTTTGTTATAAAAATATCGTTGCACACAATAAAAAAGAAATTAAGAAAAAATTGAATACGGTATATAAGATCCGTGGGGGTCTTTTAAGGCTCCCACAGTTGAGAGGCCAATCGTTTCAGTTAGAACTGACGTCAGTTCGTCGTCAAGAAATATCGCATCAGTTCGTAGTCAGGAAATATCGCATCAGTTCGTTCTGGTTTGCCGCGAGCTACGGTCGTGTTTATAAATTGTAAACTCACTACGCTTGTACACGATACACGCCCGCACGGCTGCGGCTATGGCGAGAACTGAAGCGATTTGTCCCACATGGTTCGTTCAGTCCAGAATTAATGTTGCCAACTTAGTTATTTTACAAAATTTTCCTACTAAATTAAATATTTTATTTCCTCCTTAGTAGTAATTTAGTTGTTAGTAGTATTTTAGTAGGAGAGAAACAACCACTAATAATATACAAAATGTAACTAACCGTTTAATTACTTATATAAGTACGTAATATTTCCTAGTATATTTTAATTTAACGATAAAATTTACAATATAATTCAATACATAATAAAATTTTAATATAACAATATCTAAATTGCAGTGGATTCCTGGGGGCTTTAGGGATTCCTAAGTTGAGTAGCCTTTATGATAGTTTTCAATATTCTTTTAGTAGTTTTTTAGTCGAAATCGACGCGAGTTTAGTATTTTCGGAAGAACAGAGCTGGCAACACTGGAACGAATCGCTTCAGTCTATCCGGCCGACTGATGCGATCTCGAAATTGCACACAGACAATACGATTTTGCATCCGTTCAGGCCGAACTGAAGGAAAACCGGACCGTCTATGGGGCAGTACCCCGAAAGAGCATTAAACCAACGTGGGGCTAGAACAATTACATACAATTGACAAGTACGTATTCCTAACGTTATCGAAAGAGAATTGTTTAACAGGGCCTATACAAGTGATGTTAGATAACTTTACGAATACATTCGTGCTTACCCCTCAGATGCAGTATCGACGTTGTGACCGAATCTAAAATGTTTTTGTTCGAAGTAATATGTCGAACAAATTGAAAGTGCTTAGATCTAACGATTTTTTGTGCATGATAACGGTGTTTGATGTACCATATTCCATGTCGAAAACAATCGCCCTTGAGTGGCAGCTCGACATGTCTAACCGCAAAAATATAATCGAACCCAAAGCCTTTATCAAATACTAGATATTTCTCGCGACTTCGTACGTGCAAAAGAAAATCCTGCGGGAACTGTACATTTTCACGTTATAAAAAGTAGACTATATCCTTTCCCGTGGTCTACTCTATATATGTACCAAATTTTATCAAAATCGGTCCAGTAGTTTCGGAGTCTATTCGATGCAAACAAACAAAGAAACAAACCTTTCCCCTTTATTATAGAAGTATGGATGTTACAACACAATTGAGACCCGCATCTTAGTATGTTCGACGAATTTAGGGGTTTTCCCGATTCTGCTGACATTTTATTTTTATGTCACCATTTTTTTTGTAAATTGAGTGTTACCGGTAGTAGGCATCACGTAGGGACAATTCCGTAAGTGTTATTATTAACATAATATACATGGAAATAAAACTTGTTGAATGTTTGAACTTATAAAAATAAAAACACTCGTGTGTTTCTTTATAAGAAATGAGAATGCTGTGTTCTTGGAAAGTAAAAATTAAGGTACGAATTACGACGGCTTCAAAGTGAGAGGGTACGAATATAATAATACTCGTAAGATAATAACGAAGATATTAATTTGTTAAGTAAACAAATATTATATCCAGCCATTTACATGATTTTATTTTGTTTGACAAAAAAACTTATATTTTATAATAGGTATTGTGTCTGTAGTCAACACAGTTAAACACAAGTTGTAACTGTGTTGTGATTAGCACCTCTCTGCAACTTGTTAGAGCCTTTTAAAAACCAACCCAAGATTGAGATAATATTTTACAATGGCAAGATATTAAGCTGTACATGTGAAAATCAAACATAATAAAAAAAATGGACAGCGTAATACCTTCAAACGCTTAATTGGACGATATTACGACGCGAAATCCTCAAGTCGTTGTAAATTTATCAATTTATAAAGAATTATACATACGAATGAAAGTCGAACAGGGAATTCTTGATATTTGAATGTCGAGCACCGGAATGATAATGTGTACTTATTTTGCGATATAATTGGATTTGAAAGGGACATTAATAAGATAAGAGCTTGAGATATTTTTAGATGTGTTCATCCAGTTTGAGAATTACCGAGCTTATTACCTATTGCCTGTTTAGAAAACGCCTGTATTTCATTTTCTTTAACCAAGCTCATTTACAAAATACGTTTCGTGATTGGTTGTTAAAGTTTTTGTTTTCTTTTGAATTTACAAATATGAAACATGTGGTTAATGTTATTACTGTTATATTTTTACAGTAACTTGCACAGAGGTGGAAATTAAGTTATTAAAATGTTTACGATATCTTTAGTTTTGTTATAAGGCAACATGATAATCTCGTTCAACGCCCGGAGGCCGACAGCGGTGGGATCGATGTAATTACATTGAAGTCTTTAAAAATATTGTCACTAAGATAAATACTGGTATTTTGTGTGAAGTGCTTTCAAGGTATGGGGCGTAAAGGTAAAATTATTGCTTTTAGCGCTTCCTGTAAATACTAATAATAAGTATAGCAGATGATGATCAATTATTATCAATTCACGACGAAAATATTGATCTTACAAAAACATCGATAAGAAAATTTCTCTAGTTCAATGTTTTGATACATGTTTTTAAGTAAAATGAGTAGAAAAAAATGTGTGTGTGTCAGCTCCGACGCACTACTGGAGTATTTGTGTTTGTGTGTTTTATTACTTATTTTACAGTATTTGGGGTGCAATGCAAAGCCACCGACGCATCTTCGGCTAACATCGTGTGACACCGTACCGTGTGACCGTGTGACATCATGAATTCGATTTTATTCATAGATTTTCACACCCCGGGCTTATATATGAAAATCGTTTCTGGAGTAAACTCCAAAAAAAGTGTTTTAAGATACTTTTTTTCTAGATTGTGGCGCTAGGTGACAAAGTTGAAATTCGAAAAGAGCACATCAAAATCTATAAATTAACAATTTTCAAAACTCCCGCAAACCTTTACAGGTATAACTACCCAATTACTGGGGTAGTCATTAATTTAGGTTTTTATCTTTTTAACAATAAAAGGTGTAGTAATAAATAAGTAACAGAGGATCTCCCCTGTTATACTCGAACAGCATTATTGATTGAGCGCACCAAAAAAATCTGGGTGAAGCCAGTGAAGCAAATACAAAATCAAAAGCAAATACAATTTCATTTTAGTGCATCAGATAGCGTCGTACCGCTTACACGTCACGAACCCGTAACGCACGTCGTAGTAAATACGTTAAAAATGGCGTCTTGTGTTTTTAAACACTGTAAAGTTGACCCTAAAAACGAAAAAAGTTATGAATGTAATTTCACAGGTAATTATTTATTATTTTGTAACTTGAGTTACATTATAACTTTGCGGTTGCTCTCGGAACACAAGAAAAACACCAGGCAGTCAGTCAGTGTTGCAAGTTTTAGGAGAATATATTTCCCTACATTTGGGCAACCTACTTGTTGATGTGTTTCTGTTGCCGCACTTGGCCGGTTTTATTACAGTTTTTTTTAAATAATATTTTGATTTCACTCTAAAAGATAATTTAAGAACATTTTGGTATGGTGAATGAATATGAATGATAATGAAATGAATGAAAAAAGAATGCGATGAATGTTTGATTAGATGAATGTTAGACCATCACTTTGAACCCCGCGCGTATGGAGTGTCCCTTCTTCTAAGTTGTCTATCCGTTTCCCTCGTATTCACTTATCTAAGAGGACGCCTGCGGGGCTCCACTCCGCTGGATATATCAAGACTATAATGGACGCTGTAACAAGAGGAGACAGTTGCCGCTAGTTGCCCTATGTTGACGTAGTAATCATAAAAATGTTGCCACAGACAACAAGAACAAACTTAATATTTATTTTACTATCGTGAATACTGGATAGTAATGAATGTTGTTGTGTAGAAATTGTTTTGTATACTACTTGTTTTCTGAGGCTTCGGCTGCGTGGAATAAAGTCTTTTTATTTCATAATATTTCTGCCGGCAAATCATTGGGATTTATTCTTCGAAACGGAAAAGTCTTTATGAGACCTCAGACTCTCATATTCTTATTCAATTCTTTAGTTAGAAGTAAACTCGAGTACTGTAGTTCAGTGTGGTCTCAGTGTGGCCAACAAGATTCATACTGAGAGAATTAAAAATCTACAAAAACGTTTCTTAAAAAGTATGTGCTTTAAAAATATCCTTGAACCTAACAAATCTTATCTGGACGTGTTACGGTTTCTGCACATGCAAAGCCTTGAATCAAGACGTGCTATGCTGGATGCGTCCATACTCTACACAATTTTGCATGGAGCAATAGACTCGGCAGATTTACTGCCAAAGATATCTTTCAGAATACCCCACCGTATGTCGCGTTATCCAGTCCCCTTGTTTTCAAACTACACATGCCGTACGAATCTTCGTAAACATTCTCCTTTTTCCAGAACTATAGACTTGTATAATAGTATTTCAGGTCAGGTTTACCTTTTTTGTTATTGTATCCTTACCTACAATAATAAAAAAGGTTGTTTTAGGAAATTTCATTCACGTTCCAGATAACTTTATTTAAATTATTATGATTTTATTACCAATTTCAATTCAAATCTAATTTTATCTATGATTATTTTAATAATTAGCTTTTAATGTAATTTTTAATTAATAAGTATCTTTATCTTAAGAAAGAAGTGAACGAATAAAGTAATTGAACCAGTTGATATAATGCGATTCGGTATCATAAATTCCAGACATGCTTTAATACTCGTATGTTCCAATATGCCAATAGACTAAACCAGGGTTAGTTTTACACTCTATTTAACGTCTGTGTAACGATTGGAAAAGTTTAATGTATTAAAGTTGGCGGTCCTGCGGCAGTATTAGGTACCTGCCCGTAGTCCCGCGGGAGATCTGCACAAACAGACTTCAATGGACGCCGGACTATTGTGAGCACTGAACCGAGCCGGGTGCTTTTGTGTGTATGCACGTTGTCTTTCTCCTCGTAGCTAAAATTAATTGATAAAAAAAACGTTACGTCGTTATAATTAAAACCGACGTCAGTTTAATGAAATCTTTTTAATATTTCATGATGTTACTAACAGGGTGCCTAGCAGGAACAATTGACAGCTGCGTTAACGTAACGATACGAAATCGAAATTAAGACAGCGCCCATACAATTGACATTCCATAAAGTTACGTTTACGCAGCAGCCAATTGTTCCTGCTTGGCCCTCAGAAAAATATCGTAGTTTTGTTTTATAATTAAGACTAACTTTTGCCCGCGTCTCCGCCCGCGTTAATACAATATCACACGGGAATGCTGGTCTTTCTCAAGATTAAATGTTGCCTATGCAACATCCGAAAATCATGAAAATCCGGAGCCCAAACTACTATCATACCAAATTTAAATAAAATCCGTTACGTAGTTTTTACGTAAAAGAGTAACAAACATCCATCCATCCATCCATACTCACAAACTTTCACATATAATATAATAGTAGTAGGATTCAAATAATCTATACTATATTATGTTTCCGCTACTTTTTTCATAGTTTCTAGTACTTACGAGTACCTATTTGGCTTATACGAAATTTCCTACGTGGCGTAATATTGACTTGAATAGCCTTGTCAAACTAACATGACTATAATTACACATTTAAATATTTGTTTGTTTATCTAATATTTGTTGTTATAGTTTTTTTGCGTATTAATCGTTAATACCTCATAGACATGTTTTTGACATGGGATATTTTACATTATTATCTTATACTTTATCCGAGACAGTCCTGTATATATATAATCGTTTTCTCGAAAACTGCAGCTAGTATTACCATGAAATTCAGTATGCAGGGAGTTTTAGGGGAGAAAAATCGATCTAGCTAGGTCTTATCCCTTAGAAACTGCGCAAGCTATATATATTTTTCTTTCGTCGTGCAACAATATATGAATTTTTTTACTCTATTATGTCAGTCCGATTGGCAATTTGGTAGGTATGTATAATTTTTGATTTATTAGAAAATTCGTAATGTGGTGGGTTCGAATCCCGGTCAGATAAATATTTTTGGATTCTCTTTATTTAAAAAAAAAATCTAAACTGCCCACCCACGTACCTACTTACATACATGAAGCAAAAACTTCAGCACAGCAACCGTGCAACCGAAGGAGTATGAAATTTGCCGGGTAAATTAAATTTATGTAGAGGAAGGTGTGCAGAAAGCTAATATTATATTATATAATGCTGACAAACACATATTTATTTTCAAATAATAACACACACTACCTCAGATTATCAACACACACACTGCGTGTTGCGTTTGATTGATACAATTATTGTGTTACACGTATGTGTTAACATTTCTCTGTATATACAATTTACTCAGTTACTCAACTTGTTTATATTTGACAAGGTGTTGTGCGCAACTTGGTTAGCGCAGAAAACTTATATCGCGCGGGAATCGTACATTTTGCCACGATAACTGTAGCCTAATATGTACATATTATAAACCTTCCTCTTGAATCGCTCTATCCATTTCTGAATACTGAATTAAAATTCGTTGAGTAGTTTAAAAAAAAAAGTAAGTTAAGCGGAAGCGACTTAATTTTATACTATGTAAAATTATGAGAAACGTCCAGAGTTCAAAGTAAATAGAATCTAAAGAAATTACATTGAGATAATCTACCTCCGGCAGGTGAGGTATACCCCGTTTACCACATTCCTTCACCGGATAAGGAGGCCGAATCTCAATTACTGAACTGTTGCTGTCTGTAAATCACATCCTTTACGATTGATTCGCAATTTACAGAGAATTGAGGAAGTTTTTACGGTGAATTCGCAGATAATCAGCATTTTATAGAACTGATGTAAAGGTTGATACACACTAACAAGTGGTACAGACTGGTTTGGGTAAGGTCTGATATTTGAGCGATAGAAGCAATTAAAAATTTTCAATTATTTTTATTTAAATATAAACGGAGTTTCAAAAGGACTAGTCAAAATTAATTTTATTTTCACACTGGAATCTAAAGAAAAATACATTTTTCTAAACAAAAGTCGTTTGCAAAATCAATTTTAGGATGGAACTTAAATATTAAACTCGATATAAGTAATTGGAAATTATTTAGCTCCGTATTAGTACCAATGGATTGCGTCTCAGACAAGTAATTAATAATGTTGTGATGTCTGAGCTGTGGTACGAACTTATGATCTACGATATAATCTGATGTAAATATATAAGATGATAATCTGTAATCTTATCTTATAATATTTGGTGTATACTGTGTAGTTTAAAAGTAACTTTGGTAACCGAAATTTGCTCGGAGTTCTGATAAGTTTAAAATATAAAAAGAATCACAAAAATATTTATCTGACCGGGATTAGAACCCACCACAATTTGATTAAAAAAAAGGCATAAATTGTACATACGAATACCAAATTGCCAATCGGACTGACTTAATAGAGTAAAAAAAAAATCATATATTGTTGCACGATGAAATAAAATAAATGATGAAATAAAATATACATAGCTTAAAAATGCGCAGTTTGCCAGAGATAAGATTTAGCTAGATCGATTTTTCTCCCCCATTACTCCATGCATACTAAATTTTATGCTAATATTTGCAGCCGTTTTCGAGATACCGATTATATATACAAGATTGTCTCGTTTAAAGTATAAAAAATTAGCTAACATCTATTTAAAATATTTACAAACTATAAAAGTAGGTAAGTACTAAAAAAACATAATAACTACTCCAAAACTTAAAATGCTACAAAACAAAGAAATCTCCCAGGTCGTCCCCACCAGGCAGAGTACCTAGAAGGCTCAAAGAGTTTCCTCGCTGGATTGCGATACTTATTCTCTGGGCCAGGTAGGTGCCGGCTCTGGGGTCTCGGGTGGCCTCAATGAGTTTTTTGGAAATTTCTCTGAAAAGTTTGTGCGCACCCAGACCCCATGTACCCAGGGTTTCAACCCCAAACGGTTCAAATATGAAATCCCCACTAAGGTTCTCATATTTGCGCCGCTTGAGGTTTAACGCCTGATTGGCGGCCGAACCTGCAGAACTCGAGGTGCTCTGGATATGGGACGGAGCAAGTGTATCGACGCAAGTAGCGTCCCATACATGAGCCCGTCCCACTCTCCAAGGGACCAGGGTCATACCGTCTGGTCTCTTGCCATCGTCGCGCGCCAAACCAGAGGGTTCCAGCACAGCTGGCACTCCGGCGGTGACAAGAGCCCGACGGATGAGATCGTTCAGGCAGTGATGTCGGGAGATGCGGCCAGCGCTTCTTTGACAGGACAGCCCGTGGTGTCCGAGGCTGTCCACGTTTGCACCACAAACACAGCGATGGGGGACGACGTGAGGGGTGCCAAGACGCAGGGAAGTTGCTAACCGGAAAGCTGTTCGATCCAGCAATGTGCCCGTATTGGGTGACAGTAATGCTTGTAGCCAAAGGCCCGACTCCCACTTTTCCGTAGCCAAGAGGCGAGCCTGCTCCATAGGACTGGAGGACGTATTAAGAAGATTATTCCGTACCAGTCTGCAGAGTGGCTCGTCCCAGAGCCTTTGGGAAAAAGTATTGTCAGGCATTTCGCTACAAGCACTAGTTGCGCTCCAGGCGTCCTTGGCCTCGTCCAGAAAGGGAACTGTATTGGAGTAGGATGGGTGATGTAGTATTTTGGAGATAAGACTATGGTTCGCGTGGACTGAGGACAAGAAGGCCGGAAGCGATATATCAGAGGGCTTTCGAACACCCAGGCCACCGAACCTAACTGGAAGCGTTGCCTGAGTCCATGCGCGGTCATCAAAATTTGTATTCAAAATAGTGGAGAGCGTTTGTCTTATGGTATCATCCAACTGTTTGAGAAGTTGAGGGAACTTCCACAGTTGACAACACCGTAAGACATAAGTCAAGTTAGGTACAAAAATGCCTAAATGCCAAAATGCCAAGTATAAATAGATGATGTTTATGTTTATCATAGTATAATTGCCTATTAAAGGATTTTCCGGATATTAAAACTTTCTGTTGCTCTGTACACGGCTCCGCATTGCCTATTTGCGCTAAGCCATGTGGGAGAAAACTTATAAACCTAAAACTACTTTGGAGGCTGATTACTCAAAAATGGTTAACTTTATGAAACAATAATGTATCAAATCTCGCCTTTATTTGAAAATACCTATTTAACCATACCTCACTCAATGGCGTAGAGCGAAAAATTTTTCTTCATCCCCACTTCGCGTGTATGGCGAGCCAGCCCTGAAATATTTTATCATACCAAAACCGAGATCTATACACAGTCTATAACTATGCCGAATTTCATTTATAATTACAGAAATTAGAGGGCGGAGAGAAAGACAGACGGACGAACAGAGCGAAACTATAAAGGTTCAATTCCATTAATTTCTTTTGCATATGTGGGTTACATATAGGGTTACATATTCAGTTTTGGGACATGCAAAAGTTACATAATAATATTTATTAGTCTCTTTTACGTTAATGTTAATACTTAATACTACAACTATTTTAATGAGACATATTGTTAGGTTAATATAATATATCAGTCAAAAGGAACATATTCAAAATTAAGTAGGTAGGTGTCTACATTATATCACATTTTGCAAATTGTCCATGGCTTGTCAATTATCAATTATTATAATTATATAAAAGGAACATAAATGTCGGTTAAAAATTAATAATATTAGGTCTTTACCTATGAAATTGCCGTTTTGTATGAAAAAATTTAAACGAATTTTTTTCATGTATTTTTTATTTGTATTAATCGAAGTAATCACCCATGCAATCAATGCATCATTGCCAACGCAGTGGCACTTTATTGATGCCCTTCTTAAAGAAATCAGCTGGACGGGAGGGAGGCAACAAATTCTTCAAAGGCATTTTGTACTGCATTTTTTTCCCGCCAAGAAGTTATCAAAATTCTGGAAAAAGTAGTAGTCTGTAGGCGCAAGGTCCGGTGAGTAGGGCGGATGACGGAGAGCTTCCAACAACAGTTCTTGCAACTTGGAGACCGTCTGCTGTGCAGTATGAGGTCGCGCGTTGTCGTGCAGGAGCAGCGGAGACGAGCGATTGACCAATGCTGGTTGGAGATGTGCCAGCTTCTCCATCATTGTGTTCAGTTCTTCACAGTACACATCTGCAGTAATGCTCACCCCGTTTGGTAAGAAGTGAAGTTACCACCAAACAGTGACCATCACTTTTCTAGGGGTAAGTTTTCGTTTAGGGCATTGTTTAGGTGCTGAACCAGGATCCAACCAACTTGCTGAGCGCTTGCGGTTATCAAACAGAATCCATTTTTCATCGCAGGTAACAATGCGGTTAAAAATTTCCTTCATTTGTGTGTCTGTTGAGCAGTGCAAGGCACGTCTCGACGCGTACTTCGCGCTGGCGATCATTGAGTTCGTGGGGCACGCATTTGTCAAGCTTTTTTACCTTGCCAATTTGACGCAAATGGACCAATATTGTTTTGACGCTAACGTCGAAAGCTGCTCCTAATTCAGCCGTAGATTGTGTATCATCAGCTTCCACAATCGCCTTTAATTCGTCATTGTCGACAAAAGTCTTCGGACGACCGTGAGGTTCATTTTTCAGGACGAAATTTCCAGAACGGAAGCGAGCAAACCAATAACAGGTGGAGCGTTGGTTTGTAGTGTTAGCTCCGTAAACGTCGTTGATGTTGCGTGCCGCTTGTGCCGCGTTGCTGCCACGACGGTACTCATATTCCATAATTACTCGAATTTTTGACGCATCCATGATGACGAAAAAAATGGAAATGCAATAAAAATGTAACACTAATCAATAAACAAATGACTACTTTCGGAAAAAGAATTCCATGTTTTTAAAATAAAAATAATTTGAAATTAGAATTCTTAGCCAAACAAAAATTATTTTGATTTGAAATGGCCAGTACTGCAGAAAGGCAATTTCATAGGTAAAGACCTATTATAAATCACACATGTTCAAGAGAATTATAGAAATAGGCAGTCTTAATTAAACAGTAAACAAAATGTCAACATAAATAAATAATAATAATAATCCGTACATCATTGAATAATAATTGCGTCATCTGATAAATATTATTTAATGTCATAATAAGCTTTTCCGAGCAGAGCTGCCTTAACAGTATTTTTGAATAATTGTAGGGAGTTTATATCTAGAATGCTTTTTGGTAGTTTATTGTAAGGTTCCATGTTACGGAACCCTAAAAACGAAACTAATTCAAAATATTTATTTCAATTCAATTCAATATCGTTTATTTCAGACATAAGTACATAAACATAGTCCATAATTTGCTTCTAAATCTAAAAATTATTTGCTTCTATCTCCCAAATATCATAGTCATTACCCCAACCAGCACCTACCTACTAGGTACTACTAGTTTGTGTACCAGCCTTTACCTCAGTCCTTTAAAATGCTGATTGCCTTCGAATTCACCGTAGTTGCAAGCTATAATTGTACCAAATTTCATTAATATAATATATTCATTATTACAGGACTCTTAAGGGCGGACAGACGGACGAATAGAGCGAAACTATGGGTTCCTTGTAGTACTACGGAACCCTAAAAATGCAGCCTACCCTAGGGATACGTAAAAAAAACGGTTGTCTGTAAACTCGGTTTACTGACGATAGCTGTTGAACGTGACAACGTCATGTTTATAGTGCGCGAGGAACTTTGGCCGCGCCTTAGGTAGGCGTGCTGCCGCCGCGAAGTCCGGCGCAGAACTGAGTAATAATATTAATTATATATAATCATACCAACAACAACAACGACAACGGCAACAACAACAACAACAACAACAACAACAACAACAATAACAAAAACAACAACAACAACAACAACAACAACTATAATAATAATAATAAAATAATAATGAGGTACCGGCAATGCGAGGTAACGCTGGTACTTGGTAACAGTAACAGGTAACGGTACTTGGTAACAGTACTTGGTAACGCATGAGTCATGTTTTTTCGTGCGTGCAGCCGGCTCCATCGAATTATAAGACGTTATCACGTCAAAAACCTCTTAATACCATATTCTTTTCTTAATTTAACAAGTAAAATTAAACATTGTCAAGCGTGTACAATGACACGCAAAACAAAGAGTTTTAAGTAAATAAGTTTCACTTTAAAAGCTTTAAGAGAAGATCAATAACTCGATTATCTGCGTCATCGATGTTAATGACATGAATATCCTGTAGGGTTGCCATCAGCAAGGACTTTTGAAATATGATTTATTGTCAACTTTTTTTTTCAAAGTTTATACCTTCAAAATTGAGTCTTGTCACTTTACTGACTACCTAGATACCTCGACTCGTATTAGATTCCAGTGTTTTTTGAGTGACTATAATATTGTATAGCTTCATTCTGGTAGGATTTATTAAGTGAAAATTATATATCTTCTGATTTTTTATATTTAACCAGTCACATTTTATTTTTTGTAAAGGATCAAAATGATTATACGGAAGACAGAGAATGTAACCCTAATTTAGAGTTCACAAACGTAACACAATATCTATAAAGAGCAGCCCGTGGTATTCGAAGCATGAGTGATGGTCGTTAGAGTCTGATGACTGAGAGCGCACCCAAACACGAGGGCTCGTTAAAACAACATCAAATTTGTTGACATGGACCCACTAATTTGTTGACTGAATCGTTGGCAGAGGTACTACAATTCAGGGAACCACTGTCACCGATATTCGATACGATTTTAAAACGTAAACACTTTTGTCAGCGACTGTAAATAAAAGTGCGGAGGCTTTGACTAAAATGATCAATATCAAAAAAAGTAAAATGAATTATCAATCTGTTTCGTTAAACAGAGCAGGAACATTTCCGAGAATAGATTACTAATGCTCGGTTTCTGAGGGTTTTTGCTCGGTACTTTATCTATTCAATAGCCCTATTGAATAGATAAACTGCCGACAAAAACCCCAGAAACCGGGCATTAGACTACTATAATAGTGAGGTTCTTTGATGTAGAAATGAGGTCTCATCATAATATGGTTATTTATTATAGAATTAGGAACGTGAACCCTTTATGACAAATCTATATTTGGAAATATTTTTTTAAGAAAATGATTCACATCTGACGCGTTTTGATCCGAACATTTTTTGCCGATTAGCGCCCGTCCCACGTACAGTTCTGACCGCGCCGTACGAACCCGCGGTCTGAACTGAACATGTAAATGCGCGGGGCCGACAGTCCGATCTGGCATTTCGAATACAGTCGTCGACACGACAACGCATTTTTTACAATTTCCATCGCGCGCTATCACCTATTTTGACGTTTTATGTAGAACGCCGGCAGTTCAAACCGAGACGCATTTTTAGTCTTAACTCTTAATTAGCGCGACAGTTCGATCCGCAGTCCAAGTCGCACAGATCCTTCCGTGGCTTTGAACGCAGTCCGATCCGCGGTTGGAACTTTACGTGCGCATAGGACGCTATAAGCTTAGAATTTAGATGCTAGAGATTTGGCCAACCAATAACAAGTTAGTTAGGACAATCCACAAGACTATCTACTTTTTTAATGTTCCGTATCAAAAGAATAAAAACGGGACCCTATTACTGAGACTTTCCTGTCTGTCCGTTCGTCCGTCTGTCTGTCACCAGGCTGTATCTCATAAACCGTGAAATTTTTTAACATTGCATAATAATTTGTTTCATACGAGGAATTTAACTCCAATAAGCCGCTGTTCAATCGTTTGTTACTAATTAATTAATTAAATTAACGAGATGCGGCGATTCTCTAATTGCATTGTCGCTGTGAGAGGCAGAAAATATTTTCTTAATTAAACAATATTTTATTAATCTGGGCCAATGCAAGCTGCTCAGGCTTGGATTCCTTTGTTAACTTTAATTTTCAAAAGATGCTTTCATAGGAAAGGAGATAATATACGTAAGTACATTAAAATATATATTTTTTTATTTTTGGTTGTCTGTCCGTCTGTCTGTCTGTCTTCCGGCTAGTCTCTGAAACGGCTATACCGATTTTGACGGGACATTCACTGGCGTATATCTGATGTTGTAAGTGTTACATATATCAACAGTAAGATGTAACTGTCAATGTCATTATTGACATTGACAGATGTCATAAGTAAAGCCTATCGAGTTAGTTTATTTTAGTTGGCCAAAAGGCTGTACATAGTGTAGACGTATATATTGTGCTAAGCATATCTCATTACATATTGTAATACGTATTTGTGGTAAGCACCAATAAAGGAGAGTATAAGAATTGCTGCTGTATTATTATCGTCACCACACGAGCGCACGAAGAACTTACAATCAAGAGGTCATAGACCAACACAGTAAGGAGTAAATAAGGATACTTTTTATCATCATCATCATCACAATTAAAAATGTTTAACGCCTAAGCTTCATGAAAATATATTATTATGTATGTCATAATATGTGTATAAATATCTTCTCAGTTAGGTATATAATTTTATCTAATATCTATTGACTCACATTGGCTCGATATAACTGTTGCAATGCAAGCAGGTAGGTACATTAAAAAGAAGCTAATACCTTCTTCCTTCTCTTGGTGCCTCTGTATTTGTGGAACAGTAATTCGACAAATATGCCTCCCTATTTGTCGACGATACGCGTAGGGACGTGCTCGACGGGACCAAGTTCAGAATTAACTTTTTTTTAAAACTTTCCCAGTGCGAACCAGCAATACAATAGGAAACCAGTAGGAATTGGAACAATTGTAGTGAAACAAAACAAGCTAATTTAGGAGTTGTACGGAACTGTTCAGTAGTATAACCAGTCATTGACGCAGCTGCGCGTGCTCACGATCAATAAATCAAGAAAGCTGATGGAAAATAAATAACTGCCACGTGCCAGGATCGAACCCACACCCTCACGTGTTATCGCCTATCGGAGTAAACACCATAAATAAATGTTTCTGAATATTTCACACGTGTTACGGTCACAAGTTAGATTCGATGTTGTAATTGAAATGTTTCAAAAATAATTTCAAAATTATTATGTTCTTATTGCCTCGTATGCTTCATTGGCAGATATTTCTTGTACCTACACCTATCTCCTGCTAGGATAGGTGAACAAAAAAATTTAAAACCGAACCAATAATTTCATACCTCCTAAGGGTCAGTTCATACCGCGACGATACGCGAGGCTGAATTTTAAAGATAGCTTCTTAAAATTTATCTTTATTCACCACACAAAAAGTACACGTTCCATATTATGATGTCACTCATACACTGCACACGCGCAATGCAGCGCGGTGCAACACGAAATTTCGGACACTAACAATGAAACGTGTATCTTCTTATGTAATTAATAAAGTTCAATTTTGACAAGCTATCTCAAAAAATGCACTGCCTTGTCGCATTTCGTTTAGTTTCAGCGTGAATTAACCCTAAGGTAACAAACCATATAATAGATATTAATAACACGTATGACACCTAAAGCTGGGTCAAGGAAACTGGATATTACTGATATTATTTTTAGTTCCTACCGCTGCGAGTCCTATATATCACAAATGGATGTGAAAATACGGGGCTG
The DNA here is from genome assembly GCA_963565745.1 of Phengaris arion. Taxonomy (NCBI): domain Eukaryota; kingdom Metazoa; phylum Arthropoda; class Insecta; order Lepidoptera; family Lycaenidae; genus Phengaris; species Phengaris arion. Next base: position 10,535,679 of record OY751435.1, on the reverse strand, counting down.
GGAGCATTACAATGGATATGTGAATTCATATGATTTATCAGTCGCTTCAAACTTGGAGAAGCATACAAATGTTGAAATCAATATAAAAAGTACCTAGGTAACAGAGCCTTGCTCGGAGCTCTAGTAGATAAAAAAATCACAAAAATATTTTTTCCGGGTTCGAACTCACCACATTCCGAATTTTCGAACAATGCAAAAACTATATACGCATACCAAACTGCCAATCGGACTGACACAATAGAGTCAAAATTATTGATAAATTATATTGTGGCAAGATCAATGAATAAACTTATAGGTATAACTTAAAATTGCGCAGTTTCCTGGGGATAAGACCTAGCTAAATCGATTTCTCTCCACCAAAACTCCCTGCATACAAAATTTTATGGTAATACTTGCAGCCGTTTCTGAGAATCCGATTATAATATATATACAAGATTGTCTCGTTTAAAGTATAAGATAATAGTAATAATAGCTCCCCACACCGATTTCGGCGACGGTGGCCGGTGTCATTGAAACCAGGCCAGCTACGCAGGAGTTATTTTATAGTGCCCAAGTGTGTGCGCAGTACACAAGAGCACTCTCTTCCTTTTCTCTAGAAACCTAGTGGGAGGGACGCGATTCTAACGCGGGTATCGAACCCACGACCTCCGAGTCGAGAGCAAAGCCTAATCCACTGGAACAAGAAGGCTGTTGTATAGAAATCAATATAATAAAATGGGAGCTCTTAACTTCACAATAATATTGGTTGGTTTGTTTAGCAACAGGTGGTCTGAGAAACTTAAGGTTGGTTATATATGTTACATACGGTGTTAAACAATTATTTACTTCAACAATAATGGATATTTTCAAAGAACCTATGGAAACGTAAGTGGACGATGTAACATCCAAATACTTTTTTATGACCTAAAATAAAAAAAAATATTAAAATGTCAAAAAGATATACAGCTATGGAGCAAAGGTAATTTATAAAAACATATTGCTAAAGAACACCAGCTATTTAATTAGGCAGCTAGAACTTAGAGTTTTACATAAAACATCCCGTACTCGTATTTAATGGGAAATAAATAAGCGTTTATGAATGTTCGAATGTTGGCTGTGACACCGTGATCATTAATTTATTTGCTTCCTTAAATTCCATACATAACTCACCACCTCGAGGCTTTGAGACGATGTTTTTTGTCGTCGCGTCAACTTAATCTTAGTCAAGTATGATTTAGGGGCTTATACATAGAACGTCTTTAGTCACTTCTTCTATTTTGGTTAGTCACCAATAAAAATTAGAGTGAATTCGTGACGTCAGGATGATGACGGATTCTGTGAGGTAAACGTTAAGAATTATATTGGACTTCTAATGCGAGTAATATAATCATAGGCTTTTCTTCTCCGCTGCCTATATAGTTAAAAGTAAGAAATGCGCACGTCTATGAAACAAAAAAATCCAGAACTTATTCTACATCGAAGCAAGTTATAACAGAATGTCCATGTCATTGTTGCCTTAATAACGGGCTGAACACGATGACGACAACAAATAAATGTTATTCGGCTATCGTAATGGATCCATAATCAGTCATTAGAATTAATTCCTATAATGACCGCCCGTGGGTTTGTCATATAAACAGTTTTATCACTAAGCATCGCCCGCGGCCTTCGATACAGTCATAACTTACTGATGTCTTACGTGTCCGAGGGAAATTGGACATGGGGAAATATATCGCAGCCACGAAATATGATTTACTGTGCTTTCTAGTGCTGAAAGGTTATAGCATTTATAACGCTTTACCGCATTCAATACCGCAATCATTCGTTACGCCGCTGAAACGATGACAAGCTAATTTCGACCTTACGCTGACAGTAACGATAACTAAGGGTCAGTTTCCACCGCGACGATACGCGATGTGACGCCACATTCTTAAGATACCTGTTCAAAAGATACACGTTTCATTGCAAGAGTTTAATTGTCAAGCCAATCAAAGTCTAAGTTGCAAATATGTATCTTTTAGTTATTTAAATAAAGTTCAATTTGGAATATCTTTGCTTAAAAATGCAGCGCTGCGTCACGTTGCATATCGTCGCGGTTATATGACCCTTGAGTACTCAATCGACAAAAGCGGCCTGCACACGTAAAGTTCGGACCGCGGATCGAACTGCGTTCTAAACCGCGAAAGGATATGTGCGGTTTGGACTACGGACACAGAATACATAATAGTACAAGTACAGAAGACTCACTCCGAATAGTCATGACTCTTTCTTCGATAGGATTAAGTTCAATTTAGATCGCGCAGCGCTTGATTGCCTACGGTTATATAATATTTACCTAGAAGTTGCGTCTCTTTCTATCGCGTAACTCTTATCTTTTCTGACTAAATCGGGGTTGTTCCCTTTCAGAAAATAATTTAATCTCAATATTTAATTACAACTTTTTTTCTAGTACCTACCTACTGTGCCTTAGTGAACAAATTACTTTCCAAATAAACCTAAGGTAGGTGTTAATAGTACTTTAATTCTAATAAATTCGCGCATACCTTTTTCGATACCTTTACGGGAAGTGAGACAGGCCTGATAGTACTCCAAGATGTTTAATCACGCCGCCTTACTATAGTATACTCTTTTGTCAACAAATGACTTTTCAAATCGATCTATGATTCAATCCAATCCACAAAATAATGCAACGAACAAATCTCGCGAATACGTCACTCACTGCTCGCGTGTGAGTCCCTACTGATTGGCCTGCTCGAGTCGGCCGCCGCACATACCTTTTTCGATACCTTCACGGAAAGTGAGACAGGCCTGATATTACTCCAAGATGTTTAATCACGCCGCCTTACTATAGTATACTCTAGGTACTTTTGTCAACAAATGACTTTTCAAATCGATCTATGATTCAATCCAATCCACAAAATAATGCAACGAACAAATCTCGCGCATACGTCACTCACTGCTCGCGTGTGAGTCCCTACTGATTGGCCTGCTCGAGTCGTCCGCCGCACATACCTTTTTCGATACCTTCACGGGAAGTGAGACAGGTCTGATATTACTCCAAGATGTTTAATCACGCCGCCTTACTATTACTCTAGGTACTTTTGTCAACAAATGACTTTTCAAATCGATCTATGATTCAATCCAATCCACAAAATAATGCAACGAACAAATCTCGCGCATACGTCACTCACTGCTCGCGTGTGAGTCCCTACTGATTGGCCTGCTCGAGTCGGCCGCCGCACACACCTTTTTCGATACGAGGGCGGGTCAATAAGTCCGTGACTTTTGGAATAAAACACAGATTTTTTGATAAATAAATCATTTTATTTTTCAACGTAGTCCCCCTTGAGCTCTATACACTTTGTCCAACGCTTCTCCAATTTTTTTATCCCTTCCAAAAAATATGATTTGTCGAGGTCCTCAAAATAGGCCTTTGTTTGCGAGATGACTTCATCATTGGAGTCAAATCTTTTTCCACCGAGCCATTTTTTCAGGTTTGGGAACAAGAAGTAGTCACTCGGAGCCAAATCTTGAGAATAGGGTGGATGTGGGAGCAATTCATAGCCCAATTCATGGATTTTTGCCATGGAAACTGCACATGTGTGCACCCTTGCATTGTCTTAGTGAAAAAGAACTTTTTTCTTGGCCAAATGAGGTCGGTTTTTTTTCAAATCCTCATTGAAGCGGTCCAATAAGTTGGCATAATATTCCCCATTAATTGTTCTTCCCTTTTGAAGATAGTCAATGTGGATTATCCCACGTGCATCCCAAAAAACAGTCGCCATAACTTTATTGGCTGACAAACCCACCTTGGCCTTCTTTGGCGCCGATTCACCCTTAGAAACACACTGTTTTGACTGTTGTTTGGCCTCTGGTGTATTGTGATGGATCCATGTTTCGTCCACGGTTAAAAAACTCCTCCATATTGTGATTAAACAACGCCAAACCTTCCTGTGAAGTTGTTACACGATTGCGTTTGTGGTCGACTGTGAGCAAACGCGGCACCCATCTTGCGGAAAGCTTTCTCATGCCCAAGTGATCATTCAAAATTGAAACCACTGAGCCATGCGAGATGCCTATGGCTTCCACAATCTCTTGCACTTTCAATCTTCGGTCGGCCAACACCATATCGTGAATTTTTTCGATTGTTTCGGGTGTAGAGACCTCAACTGGGCGTCCAGGACGTTCGGCATCTTCAGCGCTTGTAAGGCCACAACGAAATTCAGTAAACCACTTTTTTACCATTGAAATCGATGGTGCAGAGTCCCCATAGTATTTATCAAGCTTAGCCTTGGTCTCGGTAATGGTTTTTTTTCGCAAAAAATAATGCTTAATAAGCACACGAAATTCACTTTTTTCCATTGTTTCCTTAAGTTACTGGATAGTCTGATAAAGATAGCTGTAAAACACAAACTAACTGACGCAGCAAGTTCAAATTTTGATAGGAGTCAACTGACAGATGCCTGTTGACAGGAGTAGTGTTGCTTTTTCAGTAAGGAGGTTAGAAATTCAAAAAGTCACGGACTTATTGACCCGCCTTAGTACCTTCACGGGAAGTGAGACAGGTCTGATATTTCTCCAAGATGTTTAATCACGCCGCCTTACTATTACTCTAGGTACTTTTGTCAACAAATGACTTTTCAAATCTTTATATGATTCAATCCAATCCACAAAATAATGCAACGAACAAATCTCGCGCATACGTCACTCACTGCTCGCGTGTGAGTCCCTACTGATTGGCCTGCTCGAGTCGGCCGCCGCACACACCTTTTTCGATATCTTCACGGGAAGTGAGACAGGTCTGATATTACTCCAAGATGTTTAATCACGCCGCCTTACTATTACTCTAGGTACTTTTGTCAACAAATGACTTTTCAAATCGATCTATGATTCAATCCAATCCACAAAATAATGCAACGAACAAATCTCGCGCATACGTCACTCACTGCTCGCGTGTGAGTCCCTACTGATTGGCCCGCTCGAGTCGGCCGCCGCACGTACTTACATTTTCGATACCTACACTGGGAGTAGGCCTACTGCGGATGTAACTATCGTGCTAATTACGATAAAATTTCGTCACGATTCGGACTGCCGGCGTCTCACATAATACGTCTAAATACGTCATAGCGCGCGCTACTTGCATAACAGTAAATGTGTTACAGGTTAGTGATATAAAAATCGCGTGGTGAAAAACCGCTGTGCGGGCAGGCTCTTAGTGGGGTCTAATAATAACAGGTTCTGCTTTTCTTTGTCCATTGGACCATAAAATTAGAGCCTTTAGCCAAGTCGCCACAGTTACATATAAAATATTCAGTTTAATTTATATATTACCTACTTCATAAATGTAAAAAAATATAAAATTTTATCCTTTCATCCACATTCGTAACTGAAGTTTTGTAACCAGCTATGAATAAGGAATTTTCTTATCGTTTGATAACCAGCTACGAAAACAGAATTAAATTTCTGTTTTTGTAACTGGGTTTCATAACCAGCTACCAAAAAAGGATTATTTTTCTCTGTTCATAACTAGTTACCAAAACAGAATTCCATTTATTTTTCGTAACTCATAAAACTTAAATTGATCTTTGCATTCCTTCCGAATAAAACAGAAAAAAGATACGAGACATTATTTGAAATGATTAAAAGACGTTTACCTACATGGAACCCCAAAAATTTACGCTTGACTTCGAAAAAGCAGCCATGAAGGCGATTAAGAAAGTTCTTCCAAAATCTACTATAAAATATTGTTTTTATCATTACTGTAACAGTCTCTTTAAGAAGGCTAAGGCGTTGAGACTAAAATCTCGAGTTCAAAGACGGCATGTTGCTAGATGTGCTGGCTTAGCTCGATTACCATTAAATAAGATTTTGTCGGGCTACAAATATATATTGCAAAGATTACCTAAAAGTCAGAATATAGAATATTTTAACATATACTTTAATAAGTTTTGGTTAAGTGATGTTAGTTTTATTAAGAAATGGTGCTGCTATAAAGAAGATATTAGAACTACCAACCATCTTGAAGGATGGCACTCTAGGCTTAATAAGTATATAGGGCGTTAAAATCCTTCTCTGGCTCATGTTCTGGAAGTTTTAGTCAAAGAGACTAAGATGCGTGTATGTAATAAAACTAATAAATGTCAAAATTATTTAGAAATAGACGCTGAAGTCAATTCAGCCATTGAAGATTTAGAAAATAATATTATAACTGTTGGACACTGTCTGGAAATTATTTCTCCATATAAGATTTAGTACTCGTATATTATATGTATAGGTTTTCGCCTTATTAGTTTTCCTCTAAACATAAGTAACAAATATAATAATTAATTTTGTAATAATTAGTTTTATTTGCGTTTAATCATAATAATATATAGGTACGTATTGCAAATTACAAAAAAAAAAAAAAAATTCTTTCGTCATTGTGTGTTTTTAAGTTTTATGAGTTACGAAAAATAAATGCAATTCTGTTATGGTAACTAGTTATGAACAGAGAAAAATAATCCTTTTTTGGTAGCTGGTTATGAAAACCAGTTACAAAAACAGAAATTTAATTCTGTTTTCGTAGCTGGTTATCAAACGATAAGAAAATTCCTTGTTCATAGCTGGTTACAAAACTTCAGTTACGAATGTGGATGAAAGGAATTTTATGTGTAGTGTTTTTATTTTGATGCATTTCAAAGTTACATAAAGGTGAGAATATTTTATTACATATGTCGTGTAAAAAACCTACTTAATTAGTTTACATAAATGAAATACAATAACATTCATTGTTGTAACAATAATTTCAGAGAAATTAGCAAATATGTATCTGCGACCTTATAATATTTCATACGACTGCAAGAACGCGCGACGTCAGACTTTTGTATGAAACGTTTTCACGAGACTCACAAAATTATGTATTACAAATCGCTGTACCTACATTTTTTAAAATATAATGTTTCTTCTGAGAAGTTACTTATATTTTATAGTAATAATTTATGAAAAAAACTATCATCAAGTCTATTTTTATCAAGTTTATACAAAGACGAAGTTCGAAAACAAAAATTTATGTTCGAAAAAAAAGACTTCGTCGTCGTAATCGGACTATAATGTTGGCAATTCATTTTGTTGTTTTAGTATAACATATTTAGCCAAATACCCATGCATTCCTATTTGGACCATTTTGAATATCATATGCAGGTATATCATATAAAGGACGAATTATCCAGAAAATGGTAAGTTACGACAGTAAAAGTGATTGTTATCCAACACCGGTAGGTAAGTCCTAAGTAAACTAAAAACTCTCTTGTTGTGTTGTTTTTGTTGAAATAAAGCCTATGGGCAAAATCAATAGGTGAACCCTCAGACCTAAACCCTTACGTCAAGTACGTCGTGTTAAGCCGGTCTTAGTGCAGGATGGACTGTCGCCTTTGGCCCGCTACAAACTGACAAATATACGTTTTGATGTAGGTACATACTTCTTGCTAGAGAAATAGATCTCCTTGTCTTAAAAGTTTATCGTATCATCATCATTATCATAATCATAATCTAAAAAAACATCTAACGATCACTATTAGTATCGCTGTGATGGATTAAATTATTTGCGTCCGGTTAAAAAACAAAAATGTGGATTTTCGGTACTTAGTCTATACCAGGGATGGCGACCTTTATGTATTAATGTGCCATTTTTGAAAAGAAATGTTTAATGAGGTTATAGACGTGCCATGAAATTTTTCATATAATTTTTCTTTGTAATTTTGAGGCGTATTTCTAGATCAAATATTAATTACGCAGTGACGGATTATTAACTATAAAAAAATGTTGTTTATTTTACGGGTGTATGCTTTGAAAAAATACATAAAAATCAATAGCCTAAAACCGAATGTCGATACTTATTAATTTAATATGATAGCGCGAGCGAGCGAGAATTTTTTTTTCTGTTTTACCTGTTTAAACTTTAAACTCCAAAAGACTGCGTTATTAGAAAAAAACAATTATTTAATATATCAATAGTCTAAAACTAAATATTAATGTTCTTTAAGTCAAAAACGAGTAAGCGGAGCGAAAAATGTTTCCTATTTTTCAGTTAAAATCTGTTGTAACTAAAATACTGAAAAACTGTGAAGTTCGGAAAAACAACCGGCTTAAACTGAACATCGGTAGGTACTAAATAATATAATATGTTGTTTATATTAAATGCGGGCGAGCGAAGCGAGCGAGCATACTTTTTTCCCTTTTTAAAAGATTAAATCTGCTTAAACTTTATACCTTAAAAGACTGTGAAAATAGAATCATTTTGTAATTTCTGATGTTGCAAAATAGATGACAAATAATGTCCATTATGTTAGGTTTTCCATATTATAATACGAGAAGGACATAGTCTAATTTTTTCACGGCAAAATGTAGTTTCCGGTTTCAGCGGGATTTATATTTACAGGCATGAAGTCGCGGGTAACATATTGTATATTAAATACCTATATACACTCGATAAACATACTTAACCCTCTGTTTCTCGGCAATCGGGGGCAATTGTGAGCCCGCCGCGCCGTCTTGACTCTAACATGTACCTACTTCTTATGTTACGCTGTTTGTCTACCGCCACCGTCAACGGGACGTCAACGAGAAAGACATCACGACGCTGAAGTAGCGATACATACATTTACTATACCCGTCTGTCCACCGCACGCCCGTCCTGTCAATCTAATCTCGACCAGAAATAATCTCGTTCTCGTTAACGTCAGGTTGACGGTAATATACATAATACAGCAATATTTACTAACTGCTCTCTATTTAAGTCTTACATTATACATATGAGAAAGATGCTTAACACAGATATACCTACACTGTAAGCCTTTTGGCTAACTAAATTATTCTCGATAGGCTTCGCATGTGACATCTGTCAATAAGACATTGACATTATATACTTTAATATACAACAGGGTCATAGGTAATTCAACGCTTCACAACTTCAAGACCAAAACTTTGTGCTATCAGCTATGTAAAAACTTGATTTTAATATTGATCATGACATCGGTGATAGCCCATGAACATGTTTGTTTGCATTCGAATAATCCGAATAACTCGTGCCAATGTCCCACTCTTGAAGTAGTACTCTTGATAAACATAAGTAGATTGGTCTCATATTTGATAGCCGATTCTGTTAGGGTCCACATATTAATCACGTATGCAATAAATTAAATTCATTAACAATATTAAAAATACAAATACAAATTACCATTCAAAATATTAAGGCTGCTTTACATGACCTTAGCGGACTCGGTTATGACTTATGGTATAAACACCTATAGTAGAACTTACAGAACATACATAGAAGGTATCCATAGACTACTAAAAAAAATGCTAAAAATTATTTGGCTAACTAAATTATTCTCGATAGGCTTCGCATGTGACATTTGTCAATAAGACATTGACATTATATACTTTAATATGCAACAGGGTCATAAGTAATTCAACGCTTCACAACTTCAAGACCAAAACTTTGTGCTATCAGCTATGTAAAAACTTGATTTTAATATTGATCATGACATCGGTGATAGCCCATGAACATGTTTGTTTGCATTCGAATAATCCGATTAACTCGTGCTAATGTCCCACTCTTGAAGTAGTACTCTTGATAAACATAAGCAGATTGGTCTCATATTTGATAGCCGATTCTGTTGGGGTCCACACATTAATCACGTATGTAATAAATTAAATTCATTAACAATATTAAAAATACAAATACAAATTACCATTTAAAATATTACGGCTGCTTTACATGGCCTTAGCGGACTCGGTTATGACTTATGGTATAAACACTTATGGTAGAACATACAGAACATACATAGAAGCTATCCTTAGACTACAAATAAAAATGCTAAAAATGATTACTCCTAATTATACTTTAAAAAAAATAATAATGTAAAAGAATTATTTAGATATTGTAACGTGATAAGTGTATATGACAAAATTGAATTTAAAATTCCCACCGAATCTTATATTCCTGATTGTTTAATAGAAAAACAGAGGCCTAGGATTCTTGAGAGCAATTCTCATAACGTTAATAAGTATACACTACCTGAACATAACAAACAAAACAAACAAAACGGGAAAATAATTAACAATTATTTAATACCTTACTATTTAAACAAGCTACCAAGTGAACTACAAAAACTGTATATAGATAATGTAAAAGATTTCGGTTGAGTTTAAAAATGCAATATATATCTAAATATGTTTTTAGCGACTCGCCGGAACCCAGATTCCCAGATTTACAGACCCTGTGAGGTTTTCGCGGTACGGCACTCCTGTATTTTAATTATTTTATTTTTAAGTTTATTGAATAAATGATTAAAAAAAATTAAACATCGATATCACTTTTTAATAAGAAGTTCAAGTATTTTCATTGTAGTCAGTGGTCTATTAAAATTAATAATGTCTTCAGCGTAGACATAATAATAAGATAGAGTTCTGGATCAGTAAACGCAAGTCATGCCCTTTGATGATGTAATAATCTTACAACATTAGTCATAACACAGACCGAGTGATTGTGGTGTAATTGTAAGATAGAACCATCAATTTCCATATAATAATAGAGAAAAAAACCCTAATATTAGATATTTAAATTTCTTATGTATGTGACGGGCAAGTTTTAATTTCAATAGAACGACGAAAAATAATGGTATTGATTTGTTCTTTACAAGCGCACTTTCACTGAAACCTAAGCTGTAATGAATTCCTTCACTCTGATAAATAATGTTCAATCAGTGACTTAATTTAATATATTATTATACCTACCATTTTTTCTTTTCTTTTTTACTTATGGGGAAATTACGACTCGCTGTTTAAAAAAGTTGTGTGTTGTGGTCGACAAGAAGTCTGAATACTATTGGATTGCACAATTTTCAATCACATTTAATTTCATGTAATTATTTTAACTCAGATCCATGGAAAAGTGGAGATAATCAATAAATTGTTAATCATATTTTATATGGATATTCGTTAAGATTAATTAAAATATAAGATAATTTACCCCACTACCTGCAGATATGAGACCTATGCCGTTGTAATCCAATGCAATTATTACACTTACATTCAACCTAATTTTATCTTTGGCCGCCGTGGGTCATTGTTCCATAGTAAAATTGCCAATGTCGTTTAACCTAATAATGTATATTGATATAATAGTTTTAATGTAAACTTTGTGTACTACCTACTAGTGAGAACCTGTCTGTCACCTAGCTTTATTTTAATTGTAACTTAGTGGGTATTTCTGCGAAAATCTATTCTGCGTCTCATTAGCCTGGTTAAATTTTACTTAGGTCTGTTACACATGCTTAAATGAAAATAGATACACCAAAAAACATATGTTTGCATGAAGGACGCATTTTTATAGAGTAGATTTCAAAATATCGACGTCCAAATATTTTGTGCCCATTCTAATGATAATTTCATACAGGCTATTGATAAGATGAACAAAAAGTAATAACTTTATGTAAATAAAATTAGTTTTAATCAAAACTTAATCATATTCTCACAACAACAATAATCTTATTTCTAGGATTCTATTGTAAAAGCGTATACATTGACCTTTAAAAGATTTAAGTCTGATTACCGGTATTTGTAACTTTTTTTTATTTCTAGTATTCTTACAATGTTTGTTGCTGTTCTTTTTGAAATCATTCAGATTCTTTCTGACATACAACACATTGTCCAAAATATATTTAGAAGCGTCGGTCTGAATACCTATGTCTTTAAACTTTTCTCTCAGAGATTCAAAACATAACATCTTATAAATGTATAGCTTACTTCTGTATCAAAAATATTGTATTAATGTCTGCAACGTTTCCCCACTAGTTGCGCTGTGTCCTTATCGGAAATTTCTCTAATTTTTCTGACTGCATATGCTGCAGAACTGAGCCTATCTGCCAGATTTGCAATATGGGAACCCCACTGTAATTTACAATCTAGTGTTATTCCTAGAAATACAGTGGTGTCCACTAAGCTCATTTTCTTATCATTTAATAGTACATTGGTTTGTGCTTGCCTAACATTTGGCACGCTAAACTTTAAAATTTTTGTTTTTTTTTCTTTAAAAAAAATTATATAATTAAACCAATGCATCATTTTTGAGAGAGCACTATTTATTTCGTCGTAATTTGACTGTCGTCGTTTCACATTAAAAATTAGTGAAGTATCATCAGCAAAAAGTACGAAGTAAGTAAGAAACGGGCCTAAATGGAATTTTGTGGCATACCTAGTTCTATTTTGGTCCTAGGGGAGACCTTGTAAAATTAACTTTTACTCTCTGCTTTCTATTTTTAAGATAAGATCTTAAAAGCTTAAGTACCGTGTCCCTTATACCATAATGGTATAATTTTCTGACCAACGTAGTATGCTCGACACAGTCGCAAGCCTTGGATAGATCACACCAAGACACCCAGTTCATCATGCAATCCCTCCCAGGTCCCAAATATGCTGCATAGAAGACTGATGCCTGCATCTGTTGTGGACCGACCTTTAGGAGAACCGAATTGATTACTATGTGATAGATTATTTATGTTAAAGTGAACCAGCAATTGATTTAAGATTATTTTCTCGAAAATTTTACAGAAGCTTGGTAGTATAGATATAGGTCTATAATTGGCTAGGTCGGACTTATTCCCAGCCTTGAAAAGAGGCATCACCTTGCTGTGCTACATTAGGTCACCTACCATTCTGATAACAATTATTAAAAACTAAGGCTAGGTCCCTACCTAGCAATGGCAATGATGTCAATTATTGATTTATACTTTTTATAGACGTACCCCAGAGATCGGTAGTACTTTTAATATTGAGTAATTTGAGTATAAATTTGAGTAAAAATAAAATTGAGTAATTTTAAGTATAAAAATATATCTGGAGTCAATTTCTTTAAAATTAAAATTGAAATCACATTCCTTGATATTTTCTGAGTATTTTTTCAGAAAATGCACGCGGTAAACAACACTCGCATTGTTATTACCAAACCAGTTATGGTCAAGCCCGACTTGTACCAGGCTAATTATTATTTTACGCCGGACACTTCTTTATTGATTTATAAATACGCTAATTTTTCTACGCCCAATGCGTTTATTTTTATAAGTGGGAAACCAATGTGCTTTCCTTATAATTATAATTTACATAGATTTATTAAAGAGAAAATGCGATATAAACGATTTTGTTGCAGAAAATGGCAGACGGACACCCGTGGCTAATGAGAAGAATGGACTTTTTGTCTCCGGAGAAATGTTGTTGGTTTTTCATTACGATAAAATAAATAAAAGACTTTTGAAAGTCTTGGAGTCCAGCGGGCTTAGTCAAGGTGACTTCTTTAATTACAATTACAATTAAAAAAATGTATAGGATTGATACATTTGGTCGCTAAACCACGTGAATACTCCCATACTGTTATTCTTGTAGAACTTCGTAATCGTTCTCACATTGCACTTTATCTAAGGCCTCTGGGACCCCTCTGGGTACAAGGTACGGACTACAGTACAGGGGGTACTGTAGTCCGTACCTTGTAGTTTTAGTATTTTCATCCAAGTGTCTGTCTTTTCTATGTACATTGGCTCTGTTTGATTGGAGAATGAAGATATATTTTATTGTTACATAAAAAGTAAAAAAAAAAGACTTCAGTTAATCAATGTCTATTTCAAATCTACTGATAAGCGTCAGGTATCTTATTTGCATGTTTTGTTTCCGTCGATGAGTATTAAGTAAACATCCGAATAAGCTATTCTAAACTTATTAGGCGATTGTGAAACAAGGCCCTATTCGTAACAAGTTATTCATAGAGTTTGTTTGATATTACGTGAAATAAAACCAGAAGCCAGAGATATGCAGACATAAACGAGACACAGTGAAAAGTTTCATACCTTTCCACTCTTAAGAGTCTTATTTTGTCAACTTTGAACCTTGGGAACAACAGTTCGAATGTACTTTCATAAACACAAGTGTGACATAATTAATGCACGTCAAATTATTATTATATATATTGGTATGATTATTTTTAATCGGATAGGTAATCATTCTTTATATTTTAATATTTGGATAAGTTAGGATCATAACATAATATTAGCAAATCCGTTTTTTGATTCAGAATCAGGGGGCTTAGTCAAGGTGGATTCTTTAATTACAATTACGAAATTCGAAATAAAAAATGTATCCAGGTCACTTAACGAACGTTATGTCAATACCATAGATTTTTGTTTTCAAACTTCATCATCGTAATTAGCGAAAGCATCTTGGCTAAGCCCCCAGCTTCTCTACATGTAGACTTATAGACAAGTGAATTTGAGTTTTAATCACTGTTCTGACAACAATACGTGACAAGTAGCTGGAGATGAAATAACTACAATTTTTATAAAAAACTATAACCCGACTACGTAAATTTTATAGCCTATGTTACCCGGGCTATAATGACGACCTCTGTGGCTCAGTGGTTCAGCGCCTTGGTGCTCAAGCCGGGTGTCGCGGGTTCGGAACCCGCCGAAGGAACAAAAAGTTTTTCTGTGTTCCTGGGTCATGGATGTGTATTAAATATATTGTGTATAATATAGTAAAAATCTTAAATATTTGCATAGTATAAAAGTATTAAAAATATTTCCCGTTTTCTGGTACCTGTAACACAAGTTCTTCGGATACTTAGCACGGGGCCCCAGATTGACGTGGTGTGAAGCGTCCATAGATAGATAATATTATTGACACCTAATTTATTAAAATCGGATCAGCACTTTAGGCGATACGGTGGAACAAACACACAGACTGCCAAAATCATTACCCTCACTTTTGGCTCCGCCGTAGTCGGGTAAAAATAGACACGACTCTTACTACGTCATTATGTAATCATATTTATAAAGCCTATATTAAAAAAACAAGTGAGTAAAGAATATTTTATTACACTTGACAACTTGACTGTACTTCGAGTATAATTTGTTGTATCTATGAAGATTTATGCAAACACTTAAGTTATAAGATAAGAAAATTAAAATTCCAAACTGTTAAAGTATTCTCAACAGCGCTAAGTAGTTGTCGTATGATAACTTTGTGTTATTTATTATACAAAATAATCGTTAACATAAAGAATGACGTGTTTTCCGACTTTTTACAAATCAAGAGAAATTAATAATCGATGACGCTATTAATAATGCATATCTGAAATTAATTATGTCAATTAATTAGACAGTTTTTAACTTATCAAGGAAAGAATTTTTGTACAGCACTCATAGAGGATTTTTAATGATAGGATCATAAGTAATCCATGTAGGTACATATTAATTATGTACATAATACTTTTGATAACCGAAGTGCTGTTCAAGTTGTAACCCAAAATACGATTAACTTCAAGTGCTTTTGGCTCCCTAAAAATGAAATCGTGGAAACTAGGTATTTAAAAAAAGTTAGAAATTATAGATTATATAAAGTTAGATGTAGTCCGCAATCGCGGTAACCCTGCATTTAGCTGCAATAAATAGTAGCCTGTTAATCCAGAGTCTAAACTACTACCATACTACTTATTGTGTGAAAGAGTACTTCTTACTTACTCTTCTTACATACTTCCATACATACAAACTTTCACGGTTATAATATTAGTAAGGAGAAAGGAAGTGCTCATACTCACGTGTCTCCACTCTATAGTCGTTGCGGTCACTTCCTTTGTGGCGTCCTAGTGCAAGGAAAATGTCGAGAAACTGGTCGAGCAGGAACTTTGCCGATTTTGTCCATAGTAAATATTTAAAAAATCGAAAAGTTGTCAATGATTAGATCCGTCAATCAATGAAATATATTAACGATAAGACATTAAAATAATACCATAGTTATTGTTCGCTTGTTACTTCTCCCAAAACGATAATGGGCCCGAAATAGATATAACCTTTTGTTACTTTGTTATCTCCTTTGTGTAAGTAAAACCATTTGGGAAAGTTAAAAGGTTTATTAAAAGCAAATGTTTTCCGCGTATTAATAATTATTCTTTTATAGGAAAATGCGTTTAAAAGGTCCGCTAATTTTGTATTAAAGCCATGAATGGTAATAATGACGGTTATTCAGGACAAAATCAGGAAGTACGGTTACCGGGAAGAATTATGTTGAATACTCAATAAGGTGAGTATCACTGTCACTGCATAGTGTAAAAAACAAAGTCGCTTTTTCTGTCTGTCCCTATGTATGCTTAGATCTTTAAAACTACGCAACGGATTTTGATGCGGGTTTTTTTAATAGATAGAGTAATTCAATAGCAAGGTTTATATGTATATAAGATGCATTATATAGTAGAGAAACACTGATGATTTTAGAGGTTTCTAATGTCGTAAATAAACACATTTTTTTGCGCTTACATTGCAAACGCTGGCTGAACCCTACGAGATAGAACAAAATCATGTCCTACAGTATTGTACACCTTTGTAGACCACAAAAAAGTTCGCGATGGTATACAGGGTGTGGCGTAATTAATGGATAATCCTTCACCTGCAGCTGGAGAATATCATGACGGATCAGAAAAATACAATTCATGTTTAGTAAAAGTATCATGGTTTTTTAGTTATCGGCCATTTTTTTTAAATTATAAAAATGACACCTTTGCTCACTAATTTTGTTGTCACAGTCGCAAAAACATTCAGATTTTTATTTATTATACTTGAATAGTATATGACAACGCATTCAGATTTTTATTTATTATACTTGAATAGTTGTATTATCAAATGTATCATGTCACTTTTGTGCTGTTGCCTAATTTTTTTTTACAAATGCAACCGAAAATATTTTTTTTCTTTCAAATCATTTTTTCTTCTTGTTTAATCGCTCATATCGTAAGAAAAATGTATGGGGACTTGACTGACCAACTTACAAATAATTAGCTTAATCAATTGAGATTGTAAAAAGCTATTTTAATATGCATAATTTGCACAGTTGGCAGCTGACTAACCCACATTTAGTTACAGAAGATAGATCCCAGTACAAATTTAAAATAAATCTGTGGTCAGGTATCCTTAATGGTGAAGTCATCGGCCCTTTCGAGCTGGCAGACACGTTAACCGCCGAGAGATATCTAATTTTTTTACAAAACGATATCCCTGGACTTTTGACTTTTGACTTCTGGACAGTTGAACCTACATAACAATTAGCACGCGACGATTGAATTAGAAAAATTGGTGTCGGATTATAATTTAGACTTAGTTCTCATACAAGAGCAATATCAATCCGCGTCGCTAAGGTCGAAAGTCGTACAAGTTAACAACCTAGCGCGCGCCGGCATTTACACACCTCAGTCTAAATTTTCAATTACGGCCCTTACAAATCTGTCAACGTCTCACTGTGCGGTAGCGGAGGTTTCGTGTCTTCACTTTAGATTGTACGTAGTTAGTTGTTATTTTCAATACTCCGATCCTGTAGGTCCTCACTTACACCAACTACGTCATGTCCTACAATGTCTTGCGGGGAATAAAATTGTTATTGGTGCCGACGTAAATGCTTCTTCACCCTTATGGCATGGGGAACTTAGATACACTGACCGCGACCGTCGTAGCTCAGTGGAAGACTTCATAGCAGAGTTCAACCTGCAAATTCATAACACTCCCAATGCACCACCTACATTTAGCAGCCCCTCTGGTGAATCTTCCATCGACGTCACGCTTTCCAGCGCGTACGTCCATAATAACAATATAATAAATTGGCGCGTCATTCCTGATGCGTCATGCAGCGACCATCGTTTAATTGTCTTTGAGTTTATTTGAGTTTATTCGCGCACCCTCGAGTTGTCCTGTGATTGAGTCGAAAGATTATAAATATAATGTTAAAAATGGTAATTGGAATTTATTCCGGTCTCTTATGTTCGCTCATTCCAGAGATTTCACTCGTCCAGATTTCAACTCAAATGATAGTGCGGAAATAATGATCAACACCTTTGTCTACTGTGCCGACACCGCCCTGGGCCGTAGGCCGCTTAAAACAGAAAATAAGTGTAATTGGTGGCACGATAATTTATATAACTTGCGTCGGGAGTTTAGGAGAGCCAGACGGAAAATTAATTATGCACGTAGACAGGGACTCAGTCTATTGGACGATAATTACGTATCGTACCTAACTGACCTTAGGGCTTCAAGGTCGCGTTATCGCGCCGCCGTCACCTTAGCAAAAAAATAATATGTTGAGAAATGCAGCCGTTAGACTGGATAAGAAGGGACCATGGTCTTCTTTATACCATGAACTCAAACCAAATAATACCACTGCTCCACAGTATTTTTCAAATATCAAGATTAATAATTCGTATACTCATAGTTTAAGAGACACGGCGAAGGCGTACCTCGACGTACTAATTCCAGACGACAAGCCGGACTTGGACAATGATTTTCACCGCGAGATAAGGTTGAGAATGTTAGACCCCATCAATACGCCGGTATCTGACTTACCTACACTTGATGAGTTCACTTCAACAGTTAATTTGTTACCTACGAAAAAGTCAGCAGGCGAGGATAAAATATCTAATATTATGATTAAGCAGGCGTGTCTAGCGGTAGGCTCATCTATATTACAGGTTTTTAATAAATGTATTGCAGAAGGCACTTTTCCAAAAATCTGGCGAATCGGCACAATAAAATTAATTCCAAAAGCCGATGATAAACCACCAGACGATCCGAAATCCTACCGTCCTATAACGCTATTATCATGCTTAGGTAAATTATTAGAACGTCTTATTGTTCCCCGCTTGCTACCCGGTGGCCCGAAATTTAATAATCAGCAATTTGGATTTACCGCCGGGAAGTCAACAGTGGATGCAGCAATCGAGGTCAGAAAAACAGTAAATCTATCGGAGTGTAAATATGTAGTAGGTATATCTCTGGATATCGCGGGTGCCTTCGATAATGCCTGGTGGCCAATGCTACTACTGAAGTTAAGAAACAGAGGCTGCTATCGTAATATTTATTATTTAATTTACTCGTATTTTTGCAACGGCGTAACAAAACTCCAACTCGGCCATTACACACATTCCAAAAACTTAACGCGCGGCTGCCCTCAAGGATCAGTACTATCGCCGCACTTGTGGAATATAAGTTTTGATGATTTATTATGTGTTCCCTTGCCTCCTCTGTGCTCTCTGATAGGTTATGCTGACGATGGTTTTCTTATTATTCAAGCCAATTCGCAATCTGAAATTGAAAACAAGGCCAACAAGTGCCTCAACGTAATATCGAGTTGGGGCCACAGAAATCGATTAGAATTTGCAGCACATAAAACCTTTCAAGTACTTTTAAAAGGTTCATTAATATCAACTCCTAGCATTAAACTGAACAACATCAATGTGAAACGTAAACAGTCACTTTGTTACCTAGGACTTATTTTAGAAAATAAATTTACATTCCTCGAACATATAATACAGACCGGTGAGAAAGCTAAAAGGAATTTCTATTGTTTCACAAAAATATCAACGTCGATATGGGGCCTTTCATTTAAAACATTAAAAATAATTTATAATGCGACGTACCTCGGCAGCATTTGCTTTGGCGCACCGGCTTGGGCAGATAGGGCTACAATAGGAGCGGCCCGTCGTAAACTTTTGCAAAGCCAACGTCTCGCCTTAATATTTTTATGTAAGGCATACCGTACCGTAAGTACTGAAGCACTCCCAGTCTTAGCCGGATCTCTAAATCTACTGGTAGGACACCAGTAGATTTAGAGATACAGCGTCGTGCAGCGCTATATTATAAAAATAAAAAAATGACTAACCCTGAGTTTTTAAGCGCGAAAGAGAGTAATAAGATAACTAGATTATTCGAGCCATTAGATATTTCTATACAGAACCTAATTTCTGAGTGGCAGGAACGGTGGGACAACACTATCAAAGGGCGTCACCTATATAATTTCTTCCCTTCGGTACGCGATCGACTCTCGAAGCAATGGATAGAAATAGACCACTACGTCGCACAATTTTTGACAGGACACGGAAACTTTAAAGCGAAACTATTTGGATTTACATTAGTCTCGTCTCCGCTATGCGAGTGTTCGACCGAAGGTAGCCCTTATGAACAAACTGCTCATCACATATTCTGGGAGTGTGATCTCTGGTATGACGAAAGAATCGAAATGTTGAACAGCGTCCATTGTGTTTCTAGGGTTGTGTACTATGAAGATCTCGTGGGCTGCGCGAAGAACTTCCGAGCTTTCAAACGTTTTTGTCATAAGTACTATTGGAAACAATGCAACACTTTTTTGTCATTATAAATGCATTGTAATCAATTGTCATAGTATAAATTAAAACATTAAATTACATTCTGTCTTGTAGTCATAAAAAAAAAAAAAAAACATGTTATTCTCGTGGTGCTTCCCCTTTAATTCTGAATTTTTGTCATCACAATTCTTGCTGTCTCCCGCTTTGCTTGGGGAGGGAAACTGGAATACTTCCTACTCCTCCTACAATCTTCTGATTAATTTCGTTGCGGGTTCCAAGACAGATTTAGCATGTCCCCCGGGCACCCCTGAGATCATATCAAAGGGTTTTTGCGGTTGGTTACCACTGTCGATCCTGGCTACACAGGAGTTGCAGTGGTGGGTAAGTGTGGTGGGCCAATTGCCCGTTTAATAAAAAAAAAAATCCCTGGACTTTTGGAGGACGTCACCTTGGAGAATAGAAGGGACATGTGGCTGCAGCACGATGGCTGTCCTGCACATTATGCCCGTAACGTTCGCGAATATTTAGACGCGACATTCCCCCAAAGATGGATTGGCCGTTTGGGATATTTTCTTTGGCCTCCAAGATCACCAGACCTTAACCCTCTGGATTTTTTTATTGGGGTTATATAAAGGAGAAGGTGTACAAAAAACCAGTCACATCAGTGGAAGATTTACGCGAAAGAGTATTTGCCGCTGCTCGAGAAATTAAGGAGGCAGGCCACGCGCAACGAATAAAACAATCGTTTATTAGAAGGTGCAGGGCCAGCATTAGAGCTCGGGGTGGTCATTTTGAACACTTGTTATAAAAGTGAATAATAAACTGTGCAAAGATAACCTTCTTTTCTTTCAACTCCTCTAAATTTAATGCATAAATGAATAAAATAATTTTAAAATAAAATTTTAAAGAAACCTGTCATTAAGACAATAAATGGGCTCTTTTTTTATAAATTATGAAATTTTTTTGAAACCGAAGCATCAAATACCATCTGTTATACCTTTTTACAATTTCAATTGAATAGACTAATTATTTCTAAGTTAGTCAGTCAAGTCCCCATACATTTTTCTTACGATATGAGCGATCAAACAAGAAGAAAAAATTATTTGAAAGAAAAAAATAGCGTGGAGCACTAGCACAAATGAGTACTAGTCTATACACTACACGTTCAGCTGATGCGAACTATAGGCGCCGCCATATTGGCCTCGGCTGCTCTGACGAGCGCCTTTCACTTTATCCCTACTCCGACCGACCGACCGACCTTAGGCCGACCGTCACGCGACATGCAACACACAGACGAAAAAGTTTGAGACGATGTAAAATATATATAGTATTTTTATGTGTAGTGTTTTTATTTTGATGCATATCAAAGTTACATAAAAGTTAGAATATTTTATTACATAATTCGTGTAAAAAACCTACTTAATTAGTTTACAATGAAATACAAAAACATTCATTGTTGTAACAATAATTTCAGAGAAATTAGCAAATATGTTCCTGCGACCTTATAATATAGTTATATTGTAGGATAGACCTTATAATATTGTTTTATATATATACAACAAAATTAGTGAGCAAGGGTGTCATTTTTATTATTTAAAAAAAAATGGCCGATAACTAAAAAACCATAATACTTTTACTAAACATGAATTGTATTTTTCTGATCCGTTATGATATTCTCCAGCTGCAGGTGAAGGATTATCCATTAATTACGCCACACCCTGTATGTCTATCTCTTATGGTTAACACACATAACCGTTTTTATCCTTTACTTTTTACGAGAACTAGTGGCTTATTTACGAAGTGATTTTAAGCAATACAGCATTAATCCTTATCCAATTAAGTACCTTAAATACATTGTGCATTTAATATATATATCACTATGAGGGCCATAGTGATCTATATTAAAGCATGCAATTTAAATGAATACTTTCGAAGATATTATAAATTTAAAATGCAGGGACATAGCGGTTGGACCAGCCCTTATCAAATTAAATACGTTACTTTAAACTTTTAAAACACATTATATACCTTTAAACAATACAGTTTTAATTAATATGTTATATTTAGAAGATATCGTAAAATTTCTATTCAAGCGCGAAAAATATATCAATCGGTCTCGCACGTCGAGTCGAGGTGATGTGGTCCAGTTTTTACCCATTGGGTACGAAACCCTAAATAACATTTTCAATTTGTATTGAATTTGTATTGTGTACAGAATATAGTATATTGCAGTGAGTAGAGCTATTTGCTGAAGAAGTTTTTTCTCCAAGAACACATTCCACGCGGGCGAAGCCGCGGGCAAAAGCTAGTATTTTATAAACTTCAAAATTATTACGTCAACGCCGGCCTCAGTTTAGTAGCCGTTTAGTAGGTGTAGATATAGTTGTAGGTGTATGTGTAAGTGTAGGTACAGATGTAGGTGTTAATGTAGTTGTAGGTTCTAGTTGTAGTCGTCTAGATTTAGGTGTAGGTTGTAGTTGTAGTCGTGTACAGATTTAGGTGTAGGTTGTAGGTATAAGTGCAGTTATTTAATTTTTCAATTTTATAATTAAAGGCTCCCACGACGAAAGAAGACGAAATGAAAGACGAAGACGAGAGGACTATCGTTTCAGTTAGAACCTACGTCAGTTCGACCATTAGATTAATAACGCCTAGATAATCTTCAAACAAACGCATCGTACAAAGTGAAGCAAGCAGCAGATAGATGTAGGCGTAAGCATTACATACCGACACGCACACAAACAAAACTTTAAAGTTGTGAAGTGTGTACAGTTTTAAGGGACAATAATTGTTGCTCTTAAAATTGGAATTATTGTATTTTTTTTTCGTAATATCGTGAGACGTAAAAATATAACTTATATTTCATTTTAAACCATCTAATCACGATTTGTGAACATTATTTATATTAAACTGGTATTAAGGAATATATTAAGGAATATATTAAGGAATATGTTAATACTGGCAATAATTTAAATTGATAATTAAAAAATAAGAAAATATTAAAAAAACTTTGTCATACTTGCAACTAATAGCCATGAAAATTTTGAAATAAATGTATTATTACTAGTAACACTTTCACAATTCAATATAAGGCAGCAAGATGGCGACATAATATAATTTTATTTTAATATGTTTTAAATATTTGGCTTAATACAAGTCAAATTGTTCGGACATAACATTTCATACTTACATTATATGAAATGTTATGTCCGAAGCTTTTTTAATTATTTTCCGATGCATTATGACACCTAATAACAACAAAAACCGTCATATTGTTTTTAATAGTCGGAGATGTATGCATTAGCGTATGACCTTGACAACTGACGGGTCGTTCGAACAAACTGAGCCGATATGGCTCAGTATGATTTGCTTCACTTTTCATGCGCGTACCCGGATTCTAGGCGTTTTAATTCAAGGTTCGGCCTGAACGGATTCGAGCACATACACGGAAAATTGCCGCGAGCTTCGGTCGTGTTTTTAGGGTTCCGTAATACTTAAAACACCCTTATAATTTCGCTCTGCTCATCTCTGTATGTCTGTATGTCTGTCTGCCTATCTGTCCGCAGCTCTCCTAGCTTCTGTTAATAACTTCATGACTATAAATTTTGAAGTAATTCAATGAAAACCTATTGCGCGTTGATAGTTACGAAACCCTCCTTAGACTTTGCTGTTCGTCCGTCTGTCGACAGGCTGTATCTTAACCTTGTAATACCGTGATAGCTCAACAGTTTAAATTTTCCCAAATTATGTAGGTATTTCTATTGCCGTTATAACAACAAATTCTTAAAACAGAATAAAATAAAAATTTGAGGCTCACATACAACAAACGTGATTTTTCCGTTTTGTACGGAACTCCTCTTACTGCCTCGCACTTGAACGGTTTTATTTTACACTCGAATTTTATTAACGTTCAGTCTAATTTTATTACTATTCAATCCAGCCGTTCAGGTCAGAATTAATGTTGCCAACTTAGATGTTTTACAAAGTTTTACTACTAAATTTAGTATTTTAGTCCCTTTTTAGAGTTTAGTTGTTAGTAGTGGTTTTGTAGAAAATAGCTAGACAGTAATAATAATATGCAAAATGGCCTGCTACTATGTGCTATTATGACACCTTATCATAATAGCACATAGTAGCACGCGTCCGTAAGTCGCTTAAAACTACCGATTTAATTTCTATATACGAGGGCGGGTCAATAATTCCGTGACTTTTGGAATAAAACACAGATTTTTTGATAAATAAATCATTTTATTTTTCAACGTAGTCCCCCTTAAGATCTATACACTTTGTCCAACGCTTCTCCAATTTTTTTATCCCTTCCAAAAATATGATTTGTCGAGGTCCTCAAAATAGGCCTTTGTTTGCGGGATGACTTCATCATTGGAGTCAAATCTTTTTCCACCGAGCCATTTTTTCAGGTTTGGGAACAAAAAGTAGTCACTCGGAGCCAAATCTTGAGAATAGGGTGGATGTGGGAGCAATTCATAGCCCAATTCATGGATTTTTGCCATGGCAACTGCACATGTGTGCACCCTTGCATTGTCTTGGTGAAAAAGAACTTTTTTCTTGGCCAAATGAGGTCGGTTTTGTTTTCAAATCCTAATTGAAGCGGTCCAATAAGTTGGCATAATATTCCCCATTAATTGTTCTTCCCTTTTGAAGATAGTCAATGTGGATTATCCCACGTGTATCCCAAAAAACAGTCGCCATAACTTTATTGGCTGACAAACCCACCTTGGCCTTCTTTGGCGCCGATTCACCCTTAGAAACCCACTGTTTTGACTGTTGTTTGGTCTCTGGTGTGTTGTGATGGATCCATGTTTCGTTCACGGTTAAAAAACTCCTCCATATTGTGATTAAACAACGCCAAACCTTCCTGTGAAGTTGTTACACGATTGCGTTTGTGGTCGACTGTGAGCAAACGCGGCACCCATCTTGCGGAAAGCTTTCTCATGCCCAAGTGATCATTCAAAATTGAAACCGCTGAGCCATGCAAGATGCCTATGGCTTCCACAATCTCTTGCACTTTTAATCTTCGGTCGGCCAACACCATATCGTGAATTTTTTCGATTGTTTCGGGTGTAGAGACCTCAACTGGGCGTCCAGGACGTTCGGCATCTTCAGTGCTTGTACGGCCACAACGAAATTCAGTAAACCACGTTTTTACCATTGAAATCGATGGTGCAGAGTCCCCATAGTATTTATCAAGCTTAGCCTTGGTCTCGGTAATGGTTTTTTTTCGCAAAAAATAATGCTTAATAAGCACACGAAATTCACTTTTTTCCATTGTTTCCTTAAGTTACTGGATAGTCTGATAAAGATAGCTGTAAAACACAAACTAACTGACGCAGCAAGTTCAAATTTTGATAGGAGTCAACTGACAGATGCCTGTTGACAGGAGTAGTGTTGCTTTTTCAGTAAGGAGGTTAGAAATTCAAAAAGTCACGGACTTATTGACCCGCCTTAGTATGTAATATTTCCTACTATATATTTTTTTTAATTTAACGGTAAAATTATCATATTTTCAATTTAATATTTAACACCGTAAACACAAAAAACCACTGCATTTTGTAAACACAAAAGTTTAATAGCTTTTTATAGTTATCGGTACTCTTTTAGTAGTTTTTAGTAGAAAACGACGCGAGTTTAGTAGTTTCGCAAAAACATACGGCCGACTGATGCGATCTTGAAATTGCACACAGACGATACAATTTTGCATCCGTTCAGGCCGAACTGAAGGAAAACCGGACCGTGTATGTACCTATACCCTGGGCCCCTTAAGAAAGAACAACGTGTTTCGGGACAGATAGTAATAATATAAAGAGTCACATAAAAATAAAGATCTGTTCAAATTCCTTAGCTCCAATTTTCAAACGTATACGTACTTTTCAAAAAAAACAAAAAAGAACGATACGAAAAATTTGGCTCTCGGCTAGACAATCGCGTCACGTCATTATTTCTGTTCAACTTCACTTCACTTCCTTCACCCTTAGAGCGTCGGTATAATGTACTTGAGATCTGAAAAAGTCTCACTGGTACACGCCACAACCTGGGAATCGAACCGGCACTCTCTGCAGTGCGAATCAAACGGTCTACCCACTAAGCCACGGAGCTCTTGTTGAGTATTAGGGAGGTACTATATTCTGATTTGAGTTTCCTATAATATACCGGAAAGGTGACTGTAAGATTTGACACTAAATTTTCCTCAAAATTAAATAGCAAATTTTGAGGAAAATTTAGTATTTACTATTTTTGAATTTTTTTTTAATTGAATCAGATCACCATCTATGTGACTGTAAAGTTACAGAAAATTTTCCTCGGGGTGAGTTAATACAGGTATGACCTATAATGGACACCATGTCCTCACATTTCATTTGACTGCAAGATACTTTTGTAATTATGTATAAGTGTTATATGTATTGTGAGGGGAAATAAACAATTATTATTATTAAATTGATTCCATAAGTCTATTGGACATTTTAAATATGATTTTATTAATTTTACAATCTCATCTCCTCCATCAGTCGTGCTCCGCAATCCTCATGTCTGAGGGTCATGACCACCACCTTCCATAGTCTTTGTCTTCACGATGTTTCTCCATTTTTCCTGGATTTGATGTTGAGTCTTGTAATTATGGATGCATTACATGCAGACGTCGGGAATGCCGTTTACGGAACGCTGAGCATTCTTCTCCAACACCACATTTCGATGGCATCGATTCTTTTGCGATCCGCGGTCTGCAAGGTCCATTTTGTCTCCGCTCCTTAGAGAAATAGGGAAAAGACAATCTACTTACCTCAGATTATAAAACAATATGTAGTCTCAGATTAAATATTGTTTCATAACCAGATGGTTGCGACACAAGATGTTACAGTTTCAAATCCTTAGATTTACTTTATAAATGTAATGAAAGTTATAACATTCTTATGAATATTAATTATAAACATACTCGATAGATAATATATTTTGTTAATGAACGTGTAATGAGAGGAATTCCCTTGTATAGTGCGACAAAGGGATAGAACTTTGTTTATCGGAAACCAGTTTTTAATTAGACCCTTATGTCCATACTCATCACATCAAATCAGTTGTAAACATTCTGGATTCTTCTCAGGGAGGTCGTAATGAGAAAGATTTTTAATTAATAAAAGGCTGTATAATTTACTGATATGGTGTATATATATTTTTTTGTATGTTGAACGATTACTACGCCGTCTGTGGACCGATTTTATATGATGGTATCTATGAGGAATCGAGGGAACTCCTAGAATTTATCCAGGTGAGCCCTGTATAGTGATTTTGACTTTTTCTGAAGTAGCACAAAAATATACCAAGCTATACCCTGGATCCAAAAGCACTGAATATAACTCCTCAGTCATTAAAGATACGCGTTTGGAGAATTCGGCATTGTTTAAAGAACTGTAAGCATATGTCACTAAGTAACTTACAGTAATCATCATCATCATCTTATTTACAATACCTAATGGAAGCTTGGTGCGTATTCAATTATACATTCGATCGTTTATTTTAAACGTTCTTAAAATGTATTAATAATAATTTAACAAATATCACTAAAAAGGGAAAAATAATTATTTTTAAACAAGAAATTAAATCGACTACCAAAGTAAAAATACACAAGAAAGTATGAAATAAATCTTATTTTCTAATTAAATCCCCTTTCAAATTCGGGTATCTAACTGTTTCTCTACCCAATCTTCTTAATTTTGAAGTCGGCAGGGGAATTATTTAGAAAATAATATTTATTTCATACTTTTTTGTGTATTGGAACGAAGTTCCTTAACGCGCGTTGTGAAAGGGGGCTAGGCAGAAAAAATTAAGACTAAAAGTTGTAACGACACTTTTTGCTCTTTTTGCGGCGTGCGCTCTCTCTCTCTATTCTTACTAAAATTGAGCCTATTAAAGTTTATATTACATTATATTTGTTAATAATAAAAAAAAAATTATTATAACTTGAAAAAAAAATTAAATTCCTTCACTAACTAATCGAAAGGAACCTCGTTCCATCCGGGTGTCCCTTGACACCTCTCAAGTGTTTTTAGTTGATTATGTTGTTTTTATAATAGTTGTGTTAGTTACAATAAATGATTTTATTTACATAACAGTCGCCAATTATATCTCAGCCTGGCCACAATACAAACGTGTCTTGAAATTCCGATTGTGACGTTTAATGAAATATGATGAATACTTATCGCACTACTTTGTCCCAATATTCAGGGTGCCATATACAGTACGTGTGTGTCAGCTCCATGGGAGTGTACGGAAAGACGTGTGTTCTGTCTGATTAATCTTAATATTCAGCTTCCGGAATCAGGAACGCACGTCAGCATCATCCATATAAATTGATAGGACATATTCAGGCTCTGAAAAATTCAGCACGTGTGTGGAATTTGCTTGTTTTGTATGGAAATCTGGCCACTGAATATAACATCCTCAAATGATTCTTAAAGGATGTCAAATTAAGTAAGGCTGGCTGGTGTACCCAGGCTGGTTTTATACTTATTATGGATCAACTACATATTTTATTACTCATTTTAGTGAAGAGATAGACAAATGACGACTGCATAATTATAATATCTTATACTTTAAACGAGATGATCTTTTAAATACTTATATATAATCAGTATCTCGACAACGGCTACAAGTATTACCATGAAATTTAGTATGCAGTGAGTTTTGGGGGAGAAAAATCGATCTAGCTAGGTCTTATCCCTTATAAACTGTGCATTTTTAAGCAAAAAGAATTATGTTTTTTTATTTCGTCCTGCAACAATATTTCTACTCTTACGTCAGTCTGATTGGCTGCTCTGTATGCGCACCTACGTATAATTTTTGCATTTTTTGGAAATTTTGAATGTGGTGGGTTCGAATCATTTTCTTTAATTTTTTTTTTAAATTATTCTATCGTTCTACTAAAACACCGAGCAAAGTTCGATCTCCCAAGAACTTATTTTTATGATCGTATATAGCAGTTATTTGTCGCAGTCACACTCCTTATTTATATAAGCTATAACGATTTTATCAAAGTGATAAATACGAGAAGATATCATTTTCGTATCGTATTTTTACATTAATATGTAGAATTTAATATAATATCTCAAGCCAGTACAATAATGGCTTTAAGCAGAGGTTGCATCTCCTTTGTAAGCTTACGTCAAGAGTTTTGAGGTAGACCTGCTTTTGACACTTAACCCAAGCTCAAATAAGATGCTTTATTAAAATTCCGGAGTAGCCATGCACTAAGTTATTTGGATATTAGTTTTATAATATTATATAGAGAAATTAAAACGGTGCAAAACATTCAATCCTAAGAGATTTTATCGTAATAATAAAAAATATTGAAGTAACGTGAACACATTTAGTTAAAGTAGAAAGATTGAATTTTGAACAAAAATAGTGTACACTACAGTTTCAACACTTTTACTTATACCTATATTTTTACTTTTACAATCAATATTTTTTAATCTTGAAGAGTTTTGGTGTCATTAACCATCTTTATCAATAGGTCTTTACCTATGAAATTGCCGTTTTGTATGAAAAAATTTAAACGATTTTTTTTCATGTATTTTTTATTTGTATTAATCGAAATAATCACCCATGCAATCAATGCATTAAA
This sequence comes from Phengaris arion, assembly GCA_963565745.1. Classification (NCBI taxonomy): domain Eukaryota; kingdom Metazoa; phylum Arthropoda; class Insecta; order Lepidoptera; family Lycaenidae; genus Phengaris; species Phengaris arion. The sequence continues at coordinate 10,505,902 of OY751435.1, read as the reverse complement.
CACACAGGCAGCAGGCAGGCACAGGCAACAAATTCTTCAAAGGCATTTTGTACTGCCTCTCGGGTATTAAATTTTTTTGCCGCCAAGAAGTTATCCAAATTCTGGAAAAAGTAGTAGTCTGTAGGCGCAAGTTCTGGTGAGTAGGGCGGATGACGGAGAGCTTCCAACCCCAGTTCTTGCAACTTGGAGACCATCTGCTGTGCAGTATGAGGTCGCGCGTTGTCGTGCAGGAGCAGCGAAGACGAGCGATTGACCAATGCTGGTTGGAGATGTGCCAGCTTCTCCATCATTGTGTTTAGTTCTTTAAAGTACACATCTGCAGTAATGGTCAGCCCGTTTGGTAAGAAGCTGTGATGAATCACACCGGCGCTAGACCACCAAACAGTGACCATCACTTTTCTAGGGGTAAATTTTCGTTTAGGGCATTGTTTAGGTGATGAACCAAGATTCAACCAACTTGCTGAGCGCTTGCGGTTATCAAACAGAATCCATTTTTTATCGCAGGTAACAATGCGTTTCAAAATTCCTTCATTTGTGTATCTGTTGAGCAGTGCAAGGCACGTCTCGACGCGTACTTCGCGCTGGTGATCATTGAGTTCGTGGGGCACCCATTTGTCAAGCTTTTTTACCTTGCCAATTTGACGCAAATGGACCAATATTGTTTTGACGCTAACGTCGAAAGCTGCTGCTAATTCAGCGGTAGATTGTGTATCATCAGCTTCCACAATCGCCTTTAATTCGTCATTGTCGACCAAACTCTTCGGACGACCGCGAGGTTTATTTTCAAGTCGAAATTTCAAGAACGGAAGCGATCAAACCAATAACAGGTGGTGTTTTGGTTTGTAGTGTTAGCTCCGTAAACGTCGTTGATGTTGCGTGCCGCTTGTGCCGCGTTGCTGCCACGACGGTACTCATATTCCATAATTACTCGAATTTTTTACGTATCCACGATGACGGAAAAGATTGAAATGCGATGAAAATGTAACACTAATCAATAAACAAATTACTACTTTTGGAAAAAGAATTCCATGTTTTTAAAATAAAATTAATTTAAAATTATAATTCTTAGCCAAACAAAAATTATTTTGATTTGAAATGGCCTGTACTGCAGAACGGCAATTTCATAGGTTAAGACCTATTAGTTATTTAAAACAACAAGCATTGTTCGTGCTTCATAACATGACTAAATCTATCTTCTATTTTATATACTTAGTCTGGCCATAAACACTGTTACAATTAAAAATAAACAAAATATTACATTTTAATTTGGAATCTGTCATTTTTATATGATGGTTCATTGAATCTTCTCTTTTTGGCGCCAATACATTGTACAATATTTTGCGATATTAAAATGGAGTGGAGTGATAAAGAGAACCGAATCGCTGTGATTGCATTACACAAAGTAGGTATGAAGCCAAATGCAATTTTTAAAACTTTCCATACGCTTGGTATTAGTAAAATATTTGTATACCGGGCTATTAATAGGTACAATGAGACCTCCTCTGTTTGTGACGGAAAAAGATCTGGCCGTCCACGTAGTGTTCGTACGAAAAAGATTGTCAAAGCAGTAAGGGAAAGAATTTGAAGAAATCCTGTCCGAAAGCAAAAGATTTTATTTCCGGAGATGAACATAGCACGTAGAACCATGTCACGTATTTTAAAAGATGACTTAGGACTTACAGCCTATAAGAGACGTACTGGTAATTTCTAAACTGACAAAATGACCGTATTTATGCTCAAAGCTCTAAGGAAGCTTTCCAATTAGTCGACAGAGTGCAACATGGGCACTATCCGACTTCAGTGATGGTTTGGTGGGGTATTTAGGGTTTAGGGTATTGGGGTAGCTATGAAGGAGTGACTGAACCATACTTTTGTGAAAAAGGTATCAAAACATCCGGTACAAGTGTATCAAGATACCATTCTTGAGAAGGTAGTAAAGCCCCTAACAAAACCATGTTCAATAACCAAGAATGGTCCTTCCAGCAAGACTCGGCGCCGGGGCCTAAAGCTCGGTCTACGCAGTTTTGGTTGGAAACGAACGTTTCGGACTTCATCAGAGCTGAAGACTGGCCGTCGTCTAGTCCCGATCTTAATCAGCTGGATTATGATTTATGGTCAGTTTTAGAGAGTACGGCATGCTCTAAACGCCATGATAATTTGGAGTCCCTAAAACAATCCGTATGATTGGCAGTGACGAATTTTCCCATGGAAAGAGTGCGTGCTTCTATTGATAACTGGCCTCAACGTTTAAAGGACTGTATTGCAGCCAATGGAGACCCTTCGAATAAGTTTTTTATATTTAAATTGTTTTATATTTATGTATTAAACTAACGCACTGTAAAAGTTGTAAATGTTATTTGCAATTTTTTTTTCTTTGTTTCAGTATTTATGGCAAGACTAGGCAAAGCTGATTAACTGATGTATCAACGCACAGGCCCTCAAGGCTAGAAATTTGAAATTTTACACACGTATTTCTCATATGACGTAGCCATCCACTAAGGAAAAATTTTTCAAAATTCAACCCCCAAAGGGGTAAAATAGGGGATCAAAGATAGTGTGAGTTTTTTTATTGCTTGGACATATTTGCATTAAATTTCGTATAAATTGAGTACGGAATAAGCAACGAGTTATGTATTTCAGCGTTTTCTAAAATTTAACCCCTCAAAGGGGAAAAAAGGGGATGAAAGTTTTTATTATAAATATAGCGTTCAAAAACCAATTTCACCCCGGCTAAGCTGCGGGCAAATGCGAGTAATAAAAATATATATTATGTAGATTAATTAATTTTTTTTAGCTCTCCAGTAGAAAAATGCAAAAAATAACCAAAGATTAACGCTCATAATAACTATTTGTACTGGGGGATATGCTATCTATTGTACCTATAGCTGTTAATAATTATTATCAAAAATAAATCGTTTAACTCGATTAGGGCGATTGATTAATAATATTATATATTATAGAAGGGAGAAAAGCTTATAATGAAAGTTCACAAAAAATGCCAACTTTGCTCATGTAGATATCTTTACTTGTCACGGATATTTGCCGTCAACAAGAGCGGAACCTGATTCTAAATTTATACGTTAGGCAAGCAGATTGGCAAGCAAGTAAATCCTATTGTTCTCTACCTCCGAACCCCCCTACCACCGCGAATCTCTGCTTGCCTACCGTGTACTAAGCCTCAATTACAGTTTCTTTTACCTATGACTCTAATAAAAACTTAACAATATCACATGGATATTAGCACCCAACGTGATCTAGTATCTATTTTTTTTTTTAATTTGGAGTAACATTTTGGTATGAAATTTAAATGTTTAATTTTCCACGGCCTTTTAAAGTACCAAAATTTAATTTCCGATGAATACTGAAACGATAATATTCTGTTTTACTAGGGGTAAAGCACTCGAATTCGGACACATCTGGATTTGAATTAGGCGTTAGCAAGCCTACCAGAATGACCTCAATTTGAATTGTGATAATGAAAACGGACTTGAATGTTTCATTTTAAGCAACTTTAATCGTGCTTTCCAGTAGGTAGTACATTGTATATGTATTTGAAACGACGGGAAAGCTTGAAAATAAACGAGATAAAATCCGTAAAATAGTTTTATTGCCTAGTACATATATATCATTACAGGTAACGTAATACAATAGAAAATAAAATATTTACAAACTATAAAAGTAGGTAAGTACTAAAAAAAAAAAATAAGTACTCCAAAACTTAAAATGCTTCAAAACAAAGAAATCACCCAGGTCGTCCCCATCAGGCAGAGTACCTAGAAGGCTCAAAAAGTTTCCTCGCTGGATTGCGATACTTATTTTCTGGGCCAGGTAGGTGCCGGCTCCCCTGGCAGTGCAAACAAGGGAGGCCCTCCGAAAAGCTGCAGCGCAGAGGCGGGAAGTCTCCCTGTTTTGGATTAAGGCGCACGCAGGGTTGAGAGGGAATGAGAGGGTTGACGAACTAGCCAAGGAGGCCGCGCTGCGATTGAAAAGGAAACCTGACTACGATCTGTGTCCTGTTTCATTCGTCAAGCGTATCTTAAGAGAGGATACGGTTGAGGAATGGGACAAGAGATACGAAGTGGGAGGGACGGCCGGAACCACGAAGCTCTTTTTCCCAAGCGCTGCTGCTGCATACAAGATTGTAAACAAGATAGACATCACACATCACACCACACAGATTCTGACCGGACACGGCAGGTTCGCCTTCTATTTGAACAGATTCAAGTTGAAGGAGGACCCGTCGTGTTCATGTCAGCCAGGAGTTGAGGAGACGGTTCCTCACCTGTTACTCGAGTGCCCGATCTTTGCTAGCAGTAGATATGATACTGAGCAAAAATTGGGCATATCGATGACGGGTGAGAATCTGCCTTCTATCGTGGGGGGCAAAAAGAGGGATATCTTCCTCGATTACTGTAAGAAGATTGTGGGTGTAGTCTGTAAGAAAAACTGCGATATTTTAGTGTGATTCTAATTAGGCTCTATTTATAATGTGTTGCTGTGATATTAGGTTAGTCTTTTACCTTGTGCTGTCGTTTTATTGTTGACATTTTAAATGGTCTTAATTGTATTGTTGAATCTTATTGTAATTATTATTATTATTCGAGTTTATTTTATTGGAATTATTATTCTAATTGATTTTATTTTTACTGTATAATGGATGTGTATTGAAAATTTTTAAACAATTGCTATTTTTATATTTCGCCGACTTTTGTAAAAAAGTTAAAAATTTACAAGTACATTGTACTTAAATTGACATTTTACTATTGTAATGAACAACATAATCACTGTAAATATAAATATTAAGTATAAGAAAACTGTAAAACTAGAATTAAGAATATTAAAAAAGAAATAGAAAAAGAATAAAAAAGATATAAAACAAGCCCTGATACTGTTAAGGCGATGAAAAAAAAAAAAAAAAGAAAAGTAGGTGCCGGCTCAGGGGTCTCGGGTGGCCTCAATGAGTTTTTTGGAGATTTCTCGGAAAAGTTTGTGCGCACCCAGACCCCATGTACCTAGGGTTTCAACCCCAAACGGTTCAAATATGAGATCCCCACTAAGGTTCTCATATTTGCGCCGCTTAAGGTTTTCCGCCTGTTTGGCGGCCGCACCTGCAGAACTCGAGGTGCCCTGGACATGGGACGGAGCAAGTGTATCGACGCAAGTAGCGTCCCATACAAGAGCCCGTCCCACTCTGCAAGGGACCAGGGTCATACCGTCTGGTCTCTTGCCATCGTTGCGTGCCAAACCAGAGGGTTCCAGCACAGCTGGCACTCCGGCGGTCACAAGAGCCTGACGGATGAGATCGTTCAGGCAGTGATGTCGGGAGATGCGGCCGGCGCTTCGTTGACAGGACAGCCCGTGGTGTCCGAGGCTGTCCACGTTTGCGCCACAAATACAGCGATGGGGGACGACGTGGGGGATGCCAAGAAGCAGGGAAGTGGCTAACCGGAAAGCTGTTTGATCCAGCAATGTGCCCGTATTGTGTGACGGTAATGCTTGTAGCCAAAGGCCCGACTCCCACTTCTCCGCAGCTAACAGGCGAGCCTGCTCCACAGGACTGGAGGACGTATTAAGAAGATTATTCCGTACCAGTCTGCAGAGTGGCTCGTCCCAGAGCCTTTGTGAAAAAGTATTGTCAGGCAATTCGCTAAAAGCACTAATTGCGCTCCAGGCGTCCTTGGCCTCGTCCAGAAAGGGAACTGTATTGGAGTAGCATGGGTGATATAGTATTTTGGAGATAAGACTATTGTTCGCATGGACTGAGGACAAGAAGGCCGAAAGCGATATGTCACAGGGCTTTCGAACACCCAGGCCACCGAACCTAACTGGAAGCGTTGCCTGAGTCCATGCGCGGTCATCGAAATTTGTGTTCAAAATATTGGAGAGCGTTAGTCTTATGGTATCATCCAACTGTTTGAGAAGTTGAGGGAACTTCCACAGTTGACAACACCGTAACACATACTATGTTAATTTAGGTACAAAAATGCAAAAACGGATTAGGGTAAAGGCCATGTGACAGTTAATTTGGAGGAGGCGGTCTAAAGTTTCATTAAAATTTTGTAATTTGTTATCTATGGGAGAGATTCGTCTAAAATAGGTGAGCCCAAAAGAAAGAACGAATCCTTGTCAATGACAGACAGTTAGGAGCTATTTCTTTAAAGCTATAATTGCGAATAAAGATATAATCGCGATTCTATCCCCACAACTGTCTGGCACAAAAAGTTCGCACTTACCTAGGTTCAGCTGCAGACCTATTTTTTGGAACTCGCGGATCAGAATGCGGAAGTCTGATATTACAGTGGGTGCATCGCTTCCATGGGTCCCATCATCCAAATACCAAACATTAAATTTTGAATTTAAGAGCTCGATGACCGGGTGTATAGCAAGGGTGAAGATTGCTGGACCTAGAGGGTCGCCCTGTTGGCAGCCCACTTCGGATGAGATGAGGTGGTCTTTGTAAATGAGTTTGGTGGGGTCGTTGTAACACTGGAGCAAAAATGGTAAAATGGCAGGTGCTTTAGATTTAATTTGGGCCAACATGGCGCCTCGGTCAACTGAGTTGAAATCGTTTTTGACATCGACCTTCAGAAACACATCATCGCCTTGATTGTTGATAGCTGTCCTGAAAGAGTGAACGGCGGCCTCACAACCCCCTTTGCAGGCAAAACCAAGCTGATTTGGCTGGAAGTATGATGCGAGGGAAGTGACCGATTTGCAAGCTAGTTTGGCTGTAAGGCGCCGGTATGTAGGTAGAATTAACGCATACTTTTTCGCCGCAGCAAAAACTTCCCTGCGGGATTTCTATTTTTGGGAATAGGGTATTTTCCAAGTTTTTGAAAGATACGTCAAATTGTTCATAATAACATAATACATTTGCAATCTGGACCATTCCTTGTGAATTTCTTTCCTTTCCTTGCAAATCAGCATAAAAGTTTAAATAGTTACTAAGGCGGGTCAATAAGTCCGTGACTTTTTGAATTTCTAACCTCCTTACTGGAAAAGCAACACTACTCCTGTCAACAGGCATCTGTCAGTTGACTCCTATCAAAATTTGAACTTGCTGCGTCAGTTAGTTTGTGTTTTACAGCTATCTTTATCAGACTATCCACAGTAACTTAAGGAAACAATGGAAAAAAGTGAATTTCGTGTGCTTATTAAGCATTATTTTTTGCGAAAAAAAACCATTACCGAGACCAAGGCTAAGCTTGATAAATACTATGGGGACTCTGCACCATCGTTCAATGGTAAAAAAGTGGTTTACTGAATTTCTTTGTGGCCTTACAAGCACTGAAGATGCCGAACGTCCTGGACGCCCAGTTGAGGTCTCTACACCCGAAACAATCGAAAAAATTCACGATATGGTGTTGACCGACCGAAGATTGAAAGTGCAAGAGATTGTGGAAGCCATAGGCATCTCGCATGGCTCAGTGGTTTCAATTTTGAATGATCACTTGGGCATGAGAAAGCTTTCCGCAAGATGGGTGCCGCGTTTGCTCACAGTCGACCACAAACGCAATCGTGTAACAACTTCACAGGAAGGTTTGGCGTTGTTTAATCACAATATGGAGGAGTTTTTTAACCGTGGACGAAACATGGATCCATCACAATACACCAGAGACCAAACAACAGTCAAAACAGTGTGTTTCTAAGGGTGAATCGGCGCCAAAGAAGGCCAAGGTGGGTTTGTCAGCCAATAAAGTTATGGCGACTGTTTTTTGGGATGCACGTGGGATAATCCACATTGACTATCTTCAAAAGGGAAGAACAATTAATGGGGAATATTATGCCAACTTATTGGACCGCTTCAATGAGGATTTGAAAAAAAACCGACCTCATTTGGCCAAGAAAAAAGTTCTTTTTCACTAAGACAATGCAAGGGTGCACACATGTGCAGTTGCCATGGCAAAAATCCATGAATTGGGCTATGAATTGCTCCCACATCCACCCTATTCTCAAGATTTGGCTCCGAGTGACTACTTCTTGTGCCCAAACCTGAAAAAAGGGCTCGGTGGAAAAAGATTTGACTCCAATGATGAAGTCATCTCGCAAACAAAGGCCTATTTTGAGGACCTCGACAAATCATATTTTTTGGAAGGGATAAAAAAATTGGAGAAGCGTTGGACAAAGTGTATAGAGCTCAAGGGGGACTACGTTGAAAAATAAAATGATTTATTTATCAAAAAATCTGCGTTTTATTCCAAAAGTCACGGACTTATTGACCCGCCCTCGTAATAAAGCCGACATAACGCGTGTTGTCATGACGATAACATTATGTCACCTTGTAACCACCTGTATCAAATCACATCAAACATGTCAAATCCTAGAATGTTTGGTGTAAGTTTTGGTAATTTTACTATTTAAAAATGTCTTTTAAATGATGCTATACTATTATTTATAAAAGAGAAACGCTGATATTCCGCACAAATCTTGCACTAAACATCGACTGAAGTGACATATTTATTTTTTTTAAACGACGTTTACTGACGGTAATGATGGGATAAAGGAGGCCATTTTAAACGAAGAAGAAGTACAAGAATATTACGTCACGTTTGGCGACTAGTGCGTTTATAATAACGTGTGTCAAACGTAAAAAAAATTGATATTTTATAAAAATCACACATATTTTCTAGTTAAGTGTTGGTTAAATTGTTTTTAATTAGTGTTTAGTGATAAAATGTCAATAGTTTGATGAATATTTTAACCATAGGATAATTGCCTATTGGGATAAGAAGTTGCGGGTAATATCTAGTGAGTTATACACAAATCCCCAATTCTCGTAATTAACTTACACTTTCATTTTACTTTTATTGAATTTTAAATGAATCGTCTTGATATCATAAACAGATTTTTGGAGTTTGGACCAATCAAAACAGGTTTCACGTTGGGTTAACGATTATGAGAATACAATTTTGCAGGATTAAATCTGGGACTATATGCTCCGGAAACCGCAAGGCCGGGGAAAATTCAGAGCACTGAAAATAGAACCCTGCGCAAACACAATAGATTTGAAAGTGAAACACATGAGTGTCGAGTCAAATGTCAATATCATAATATATGACACCTCGACACTAGCTCATCAATTTTCAACTCTATTATATATAGCGCAGAGTTATATTTTCAGTGCTCTGAATTTTCCCCGGCCTTGTGGTTTCCGGAGCATACAGTCCCAGCCTTATTTAGCAGAATCGACCTTCTGGGATAACAGGAGGACAACTGTGCACAACGTTATTGCAACTGAAATGAAAGATATCGCTTAGCCACAAGCTGGACGGGACCAGTAGTTTTGCGCTAATTAATTTTGATCGCGCTGTACTTACAACAAATTGGGTTTAGATTACACTATATTCAATTTTAATGTACATTATTTACCGTTTAATTTCTGTTTTGTGTACTGTATTAATTTTAACGACCTCTATAGGGTTCAGTAACCACTGAGCCCGCGTAAATTAAGTGTCCTACGGGAACACTGTACTTTTTTAGGATAAAAAGTAGCATATGTGTTGATCCAAAGCTTAAACTACCACCATACCAAATTAATATCGAAATCCGTTCAGTGGTTTTTGCATGAAAGAGTACTAAACATCCACTCTTTCTCATGAACTTTCACATTTATAATAGTACTGGGATCTTTAAAAATTTATTAATGCTGACTAATATACAAGTAAAAATGTTTAAGCTTGTAAAACTAAAGCCCGAATGATCGTAAAGGTCAGTTCACACAGAAACGCGACAGTACGCGACGCTGCGCTGCATCATACTTCTAATATCAATTTAATTTTTACCAATAGAAGCCTACGTTATTTGTCAGTGACATAGACTATATAGATGGATGGATGTTTATTACTCTTTAGCGCAAAAACTAATGAACGGATTTTAATGAAATATGGTATGGTAGTAGCTTTACTTAGGCCTTTTCATCCGTTTTGGATAATTTATACAGTATTCTTCGAGCGAAGTAACCACTCTTGAAATACTGTAGTGGACAGTTGGTTTTTAAATGTCGTATGGTTGCCGAAGCGCATACGGCATTTACACAACATAGTCAGCCTAGTCCAGAGGAATGACTGGTCAATACGCCTGGGGCCAACCATGTGCGGGTTTCCTCACGATGTTTTCCTTCACCGTTAGAGCGTCCGTATAATGAACTTGAGATCTGAAAAAGTCTCATTGTTACACGACACAACCCGGGAATCGAACCTGCACTCTCTCGAGTGCGAATCAAACGGTCTACCCACTAGGCCACGGAGCTCTCGTGTTAAACTAGAGACTAAGGTACGTAGTAGCTTAGCCTCTTGTTTAACACATAGGCTACTTTTCCTGTGACATACTGTATTTACGCGGGCACCGACGCAAACAATAGCTTATATGGCAATGGTATATTATATATACCGCATATGGTAATAATATACGGAATAAAAATTGAACTTAATTCACTACACAATATGAAGATATACATTCAATTGCAAGAGTTCGAATGTCAAACTGCACCGCTCTGCATAGCCCGGCGCCGCTGTTGCAATGAAATATGTATTTTCTAATGTACTTACCTACTGAATCGCAATCAGTTTTAAATCACAACTTAAAAATGCAGCGCCCCGTCTCGTTTCGGTGTGAGCTGACCCTAAGAAGCAGCACGAACATAAATGGTAGAAAGACAAGACTGGGTTTTATGAGTAGTAATTGTTTCTCGATAGTTCTCATCAAAGGCGGTGTGATAATACGATTTCAGACTGTTAAACAATTTAGTAGGTACTTCTTAAGCGCCCGAACATAAAGTTTAATTCTAACTACAACAATAAAACGTTTTACATCTGCAGTACATGTCGGGTGTTTTACTGGACGACACTTAAATGGACCGTAAAAAAAGGGCGCAAATCAAAAGATAATCTAATTTTATTATAAGTCTTAAGGTACTTTAAGCCTTTGAGATAGAAAAGTATGATGTAAAGTAATAATATGTAAGGTTTGGTGAAATCAACTACGGATATTTTTGGTACATGATGTACTGCTGATATAAATGACGTTTAGGTAAAAAAAAATGTTTGAATCAAAGTTAAAAAATCATCTCCACTCAACGCTAACTCCCCCTTAAAAAGGTTTTTTTTGTATAACAATTATTTTTCTGCGTAAATTTCTATACATATGCAGTAGACCATATGCCCAAAATATCCGAAATTGATTTTTACCGACCCTTATATAACATGTATAATAATATATCTTAATTATCTATGGATTCATACCACGTCAGTCTGGCTGTGTCTGGTCACGTGGTGAGTATCCGAAGAACTTGTGTTACGGGGACCAGCGGGCTTAGCATGGCGATCCGAAGAAATAATTTTAAAGAATATTCTATTAAAAACTGTTCGTTGCAAAATAGTTCTTAATCCATTGTAACAAGGTCGTCAATAGAAGTCAACATTTTTAAAATGGCTGCCGGGAAATCTGTCAAAAATGATCAAATTTTCAAGTAAATGACTGAACGTAAAGAAACTATTTGTCTTGGACCGCCATGATGTGGAGTAGTTGGACATTATTGAAAGACTATTTGACATTACAATAAGAAAACGTTTCTCCTTTAGCTGCCAAAAGAGGCCATTTTGTGAGCTCACGCTCGGGATGAAAAGAAATGTTGCGTCTCATAACGACGATGCATCGACCTTGCTGCCTTATTATAAGAACTATTTTTCTCCGAAAAAAAAGAAAATTAATACCGTAATGTTTCTTCAATCTGTCATTTTATCGATTCTTCGGTGTTTCTAGAGTGCGCATAACCCTGCAGACAACGGGAAGTATATTTAATACTTTAATACTATACATATTATATTTAGGATTTTTATTATATTATACACATATTTAATACACATCTATGACCCAGGAACACAGAAAACTTTTTGTTCTCTCGGCGGGATACGAAACCAAGACCACCGGCTTGCGCACCGACGCGCTCAACAACTAAGCCACAGGAGTCGTCGAAATACGATGCTTATAATGTTCTCTTTTAAATTGTCCATCTATTGATAACAATAGTCGATATTTTTATGCCATCGTTGTATATTTTGGTCGGTATTACAATACGCGTCGAGTCGTCTGCAAACCTTATGAGAAACAAAGTGGCCGCCTTAGGCTGGTTTTAAAATTAACTAGTTATCTTTTAATCATTTTATAATTAGCGTTGGTAATTGTTTTTTTACTCTCCCGCCTATTATTGTAATGTCTACCGTCTGAAGGGCGTGCCAGATTGAGTAGTACTTTATTAATAACTTGAACGTTTCTGGGCGACCCTAAAGTGGTCAATAAAACCGGCCAAGTGCGAGTCGGACTCGCACATGAAGGGTTACAAAAGGGTACAAAACGGCCAAAATCACGTTTATTATATAAGAGTTAAAATAAATAAATATTGATTTAATTCTGTTTTTATTATTTGTTGGCACTTTGTATAGCTGCAACGGAAATACATAAGCTGTGACAAATTTATACTGTCTAGCTATCACGGTTAAGGAGATACAGTCTGGTGACAGACAGATGGATAGACAGCGAACTCTCGTCACTTTGGGCACGGAACCCTAAAAACAGGTGTACTATAGTACCGTGTCGGTAAAATTTGAATGAACTGGATAACAGAAAGTTAAGCTACGTAAATAGCATTTTTTTCTTTAAATAAATTATTATTTCTAAAAAATCTATCTTAAAAAAAACTTTAGTGGGCCTTTTGTCAAATAATTTAATATACTTATATGTATGTGACATATTATGTAAGTCGTGCAAGTAAATTAAAATAATATCCTTTCTAAGTATCAAATCTTTGGAAAAACTAAAAGGAAACACCAAAATTGTTTTCTGGGCTGCAATTAGTTTAAGGCTGCCTTCAGACGGACCGCGTCACATCAACCGCGCGCAGTCAATATATCAACTGCATGCAGTTATCTGCATTCGGATATGACTTTGCGCAGCTGGTGCCACGCCTAGGAGCAGCTCATTATAAGATTTGAGATCTAAATGGAAGCAACATACGTTACTTCTCTTATTATTACGGCGTCACCAACGGCAGCGGTGTAATCAAACTGTAAACCTTTACGTGCAGCGCGACTGTGGATTGATCCTTTACTTTTTATTAAATAAATATTTATTTTAACCGTCCTATCTTCCTTGACTAACCGCAGGGTAACCATATGCAGTTAGCGATGGACAGCGTGCGTCGACACTACACGACTGTAGCAGACCGCGGTAAGTGGCTCAAGCAGGAACAATTGACAACTGCGTATTCGTAACTATATCGAATGTCAATTGTATGGGCGCTGTCATAACTTTCATACAATTCTGTTTCGATAACGTTACGAATACTTACCCACTTGTAAATTGTTTCTGCTAACCCCGCAGGAATTTGCAGTTAATATTGACCATCAAAGCAGCCTACCACATGCAGTGTCGAACGTACAACTGTGCGCAGTTGAATACATCTAACGCGCGCGGTCTCGCTGCAGTCTGTCTGATGGCAGCCTCAGAAAAAATTTCAACATTTATGTAGGCACATTTTATTTAGGATCAAAGCGAGGTGGAGTGACTCTTAAAGGTCCTCCTTATGTTGCTTGAAGCATCATTTGTGGGAAACATCCTAAAATGTTGTCAAAAATAAATACATCTAAAAAAAGCCTTGAGATTATAAATACGAAGTGAAATTCATCCGTATCAATTCGAAATAGGTTTTTGTTTTCAAATTTCTTCCAAAGTCATAGTTGGTATTCGATAAAAATAAAATTCAAGAGTATTTAATAATACTAGAGGTCGCCCCGCCCTATGGTCGAAATTCGACCATAATTATGTTTTAATTATAAAGTTTCAACTTTTTTAGGTTTATTTTGCCTCTTAGATACGCAAAAAATGATGTCAATGTTGTTTATAGATTTGAAAGAAACATTGACACTCATATTGACAATTGTGTCAAACCTACTGTAATATAAACAAAAATGCTAGTACGAGTGAGATATTGTGTGTGTTGTCGTTATTTTTATAAATTTATGTATTTCTAAGCGTTATTTTAAAAATATTAGCTTTTGGCAGGCCTTCCTCCATTTAAACTTTAAATGTGCCAAATTTCACACTGATTCGTATGCACAATTTTCGTAAGCTTCAAATGTTTGCTTGACGTATTAATATTAGGTCATTCATTACATACGAAATTGGCGTTTTGTAAAGGAGGAACATAAATTCGATTTTTTTTAAACATAATATATTTATTTAATCAAAGTATATGCTATCATATCATATACCTACCATTGCTTATATCATATGCACTTTTACCATCTGATAGGCAGTCATTGATTCCTTTACTAAAAAAACCATTCGGACAGGAATCAATAAAATCTTTGAAGGCGCTTTGGACTGCCCCATCGGAGTTGAATTTTTGAGAACGATTAGAGAGAGATTTTAGAGAAAGATTAACTTGCAAGAAGTTATCCAAATTTCGAAAAAAATGGTAATCTGTTGGAGCAAGGTCCGGGGAGTACGATGGAGGAAGTCTTAGACATTCCAATTGAAGCTCCTCTAATTTAGTAGCCGTATGTTGTGCAGTGTGTGGTCTATCGTTATCCTGAAGCAGCAGTGGCCTAGAGCGAATGACTAACCTCGGTTGTTTAGCAGCTAACTTTTCCATCATGATTTGCAGTAGCTGGCAATATACATCTGCCGTAATCTTCTGGCCAGATTTAAGAAAGCTGTAGTAAACGACACCGGCACTAGTCCACCAAACGCTCACAAGTAACTTTTTTGAGTCAATTTTCGCTTGGGGCAGGCTTTGGCTGGTTCGCCAGTGTTCAACCATTGCGATGAGCGTTTCCGATTATCGTACAGGATCAACTTTTCATCACAGGTAATGATTCGATTTAAAATCCCTTCATTATTGTGCCGGTTGAGTAATGTAACGCAGCAGTCGACGCGCGTTTGTCGGTTTGCTGCACTCAATTCATGAGGTACCCTTTCTTACCTTTCAAGCTTTTTCACCTTCCCAATTTGCTTCAAGTGGATTAAAACAGTTTTATCACTAACACCGCAGCCTGCAGCTAACTCGGCCTTCAATTTTTCATTATCAACTTTGGTCTCCGGCCGTCCACGGGGCTTGTTCTGCAGGTCGAAATTTCCTTAACGAAAACGTTGGAACCAAAAACGCACTGTGTTTTCTTTTGCGACACCGCCGCCATACACATCATTAATCCTTCGAGCCGTTTCTGCAGCACTGGTGCCACGGTGGAACTCGTACTCGAAAATAATACGATATTTCAAGTTTTCCATTTTGTAAACAGAGTGAAGCAAAAAAAAAAAACCAAAAGAGGAAAAAACAAACGAATTACGGTTTTCGAAACACAAATGCATGAGTAAATAGCGGTATAAATTTGAAATCGAAAATCCTAACCAAAGAAGATATATTTGAGATCAAATTGGCCAGTACGACAAAACGCCAATTTCATATGTAAGGACCTAATATAATGATGAGCCATTAGCATGAAAAGTTACAAGTTTTTACCTCTTATTGGAAATACTATATAGTACATGATAGTACATACGGACCAAGTTATAAACATCTTCGGAGGCCGATTACCTACCTGCTGGAAATTTTCGACTTTATAAAAAAAATTACGTATCAAACCTCCGCCATTATTTGAAAGCACCTATTCGAAGATATCTCACACGATGGGGTTGAATAAATAATCAAATTACTTTTTCTTTTAAACAAATTAGAAACTACAAAAACTACGTTACTGTAGTGATCACAGTGCGAGGAACTTTTTGGACTACTGAATTATAATGGTACGGAACGCTACGTTTGCGAGTCCGACTCGCACTAGGCCGGTTTTAATATTTAATTTCTACTAAACACCTTAAAAGTTTATAATTTTACTGCTTTGGTAAAATGTACTGTAGGGGGTTTGAATTTTTAAACTAATATAATATGAATTGGAAGTATTTTGAAATATTCTCATATTATTATCACCATACAATTATTGGAAGTAAATATTTATCATTAATTACCCAGCCCTGCTTCAATTTTTGTTCAATTTATAAATAACCTAGAAAAAATTACTTTCAATTGTATTTTTAATATTTTGTTGTAATATTTTGTTAATTTCCTTTATACAATGATAATGGAGATTACCTTATTTTATGAAGTACCTTGACTATATTCAGATATGTTTTGAAAATCACACAAACCAATGCGTAGATTGTTGAATTTTTTTTTTTGACAAACAACAAAATTCAGAAACTATTCCTGAAAACGACGCAAAGAGCAATGAATAATAAATAAAATTGTTTTGATTTTTAAATTTCCTTCCGAGGCTGCTGTAATATCAAAATATGTCCAATCTTTACAATGTTCATTTGTTATTTTTATTTTAGTCTGAAAGTTCGTTTTCATGTATTCTAAATTTATAAATTGACGGAAATATTCCGCTAACCTAAAAGTAAACTTAAGCCATTCTAAAAATACACTTGCTTCCACCGCGGTAAATGATTGAGAAGAAGGCGTCTTCTCTCGCCGGGCCCCTGAAAAGGGCCTTACAGCGGTAAAACATGACCAGGGGTTATGCCCCTCTACATGTGGTCTTCTTTTTTTATTTTTTTTAAAGAGGACGCGCCCAGTACGAATACTGGGCGCAAGACGTCCGTTTTGAGGGAAGACCCCCCGCGACAGAACGCGGGGTAAACCCGAGGTGGCTAGGAATGAAGAAAAGCGACGGCCGAGGGCGGCCAAGACCGGCAGTCGACTCCGGCGGAGCGTGGGGTCCCGGTCCAGAGACCAAGGAAAACGCGTATGGTGCCGCTCCCACACACTACGCATTTTGTCGGACTGCGGACACAAACCGACCTGGGAAAAGGAAGGGGGTTTTGGTGTTGTGGGGAAAGACAACGCCACGGTGTCTACAAGAGTGGCATTAGGGCTGCCACTCGTCGAGCACCGGGCGAGTACAAGAAATACGCACCGGTATTTTATTTACCGGCGCGGGGATAGGGTGCGGGGGAAAGCGATCCAGCGGTGGTCGGGGTGTAGAGCGCGCTAACGCGCCGTGGCGCCTCCTCTTCGGGGGCGGGGCGGCAAGCGGCGTGGCTCTGCGTAGTCCCCAGCGCTGATGGCGTCACGGGGCAGAAGTCTGCGGTCAGGCGGGCGGGCGTGCCACGGCGCCAGGTCGGCAAGCTCAACCAGGTCCGAGGCATCAGCTCGTTGGAACAGAGTGGTGGCGAGCCTGAAACAAAAAGCTTCCACGCTCGTTATGCGGAGGTCCCTATTTATTGTGGTGGTCCTCACGTACCGCGGTGCTCCAACAATGCGGCGCAGCACTCGATTCTGCGTATGCTGCATCTTTTGCTGGAAGGACGCAGCAAGCAGGTGGTGCCACGCAGGAGCCGCGTACGTGAGGCGTGAGCGGATGTATGTTTTGAACAGGGCCAACCTCATATTCAGCGGGACCTGGGGAGCTGAGTAGACCGGCGACAGTTTGGCTGCTGCGGCTCTGGCGCTAGCAACCGCGGCTTCGCACTGGGGGTGCATAGTCAGCTGCCGATCTATTTTGACGCCGAGGTATTTAGCAGTCTTACCCCATGGAATCTCCTTCTCTCCTATCTTCAGGGCGGGCGGGTATCCCCTCTTGCGGGTAACGGCGAGCGCCTGCGACTCACCGGCGTTTACGGAGAGTCGCCATTTGCTCAGCCATGCCGGGAGGAGGTCGAGGGTCCTCTGGAGCTTCGCGGATGCATGAGCTAGGTTTTGGGAGGTGCAGATGTCGTCAGCATACAACGCCGCGGTAGTGCCAGCGTCAGTGGGCACATCGCTGGCGTAAAAGTTGTAGAGGCTGGGCGACAACACACCACCCTGCGGGACACCTGCGGTGATGGGGCGTTCCTCCGAGAGAACCCCGTCGACCTTGACCCTGAAGGTCCGGCCCGATAGATATGAAGAGAGGAGTCTTACCATGTGGCTGGGGACATTTGCCTGCAGGAATTTGTGGAGTAGGCCTTCGTGCCACACGCTGTCAAAGGCCTTCTCCATGTCCAGAAAGACGGTCACTCCAGAGGCTTTCCTATTTGTAGCATCTGTGAGGAGGTGCACCACGCGGACCAGCTGCAGGGTTGTGCTCAATTGGGAGCGGAACTCAAACTGTTCCCGCCGAGGAGGGAGAAAGGGAGAAAGGTGTTTAAGGAGCAGGATTTCAAAGGATTTAGATAAGGTAGAGAGAAGGGTTATAGGGCGGTAGCACTCCGCCCGACTCAAGTTTTTGTATGGCTTGGGGATGGGATGATGAGCCCCATCTTCCAGGTATTTGGGAAGTGACTTGTGATCACAATGCCGTTGAAGAGGCGGGTAAGGGCAGCCACTGTCCTAAAAGGTAGGTGGCGCAAGGCTGCGTTAGTAATCCCGTCAGCACCGGGGGCCTTCCGGGGCTTGAGACGGGCGAGGATTTCTCCTCCTCCTCTCTGAGGGAGAAGGAAAAGTTTGGACGTTTAAGGGGGGAGAGGGGGGAATCTAAGAACATTCTTACCTCCTCGGATACCCTCGCTACGCGGTCGGTCGCCGTCGTCGGTAGAGGCGAGAACTGCCGCTCCAGGTGGTCGGCGTGGATCTCGGCACGGTCCTCAGCTCTGTACCTGGGATTGCCATCTGGGTGGATCAGGGGTCTAATGGGAACGGTAGCACCGGTGAGACAGTGGCAGGTACGGTGCAGGGAGGTCCAGTCTTCACCTGCATCCGTGATGCGCCGCGTCCACAAGGCCGCGTTGTGGTCCTGCAGTGCCTGCTTCACCTCTGCGGTGAGGCGGTTCAGCTCATTTTTCAGTCTCGGGCATCTATTTAGTTGCCAGCGCCGCCGTAGCTTCTTCTTTTTGGAGATCAGCTCGGCTATGTGGCTTGACAGCGGAGATCTTTTTGGTTGGGAACCGGGCGACTGCTGTGTGGCCGCCTGCATCGCAGAGGTGATAGCGGCGGTGATCTGCTGTGACATGCACTCTACATCGTCCACAGAGACCACCGGAAAGTTGGGCGTAGAGCCGTGCAGTTGCAGGGCAAAAACCTCCCAGTCGTAGACCAGGGGGGGCGGCGGGGGGATGCTGGAGGGGGCAGCTCTTATAGTGGCCAGCACTGGAAGGTGGTCCGAGTCGAGCGCCTCGTCCAGGACCTCTTGCTGGAAGTCACCAGGGAGGCGATGTGTGATCGCTATGTCCAGGACGTCGGGGGTATAGGTGGGACAATCGGGGTAATGCGTGGGGGCATAAGTGCCCACCACGGAATATCCGGCGCGCTCGGAATCCGCGAACAAGCACCGCGGTTAAAGTATGTAATAAATAATTTATATGTTTTGGCATGGAGAATAGAGTAAGCAGTACCATCTCCATAGAAGAAAAGTGTCCGTAAAATAGCGTTTAATAGGGGGCGCTACAGACGCAAGGGTTTAAAGCGGCAAAATTAAAAACTGATAATTAAATCTGAGGATCTTCTTCGGTTTTTTATATAAAAATATTAACTGACTGAATTAACTACTAAAAACTACTCATAGTCATCAAAAAAATAAATGACTAAACTCAACTAACTTTACTCCATCTCTTATTTCTAACTTCATATCACACACCCTTGCCACTCTAGCGCCATTATGGCCAGTTTTGGAACTATTATTTAATTACTTTTGTCGGACACTTTTTAGCTTTTCTGCCTTAGAGAGATGGTCCTCCTTACCTCTATTCTCCATGGTTTTTGGCTTGTGATGACGTCATCACGTAAAATTACCGTCCGTAAACAAATTAAACAGACGACCATTTTTGTACAATGTTAATCATTTTAAACTCCTAATCGACCTCTAAAGTGGTTTACAAGTTGGCCTTGAGATTTCTAAACTATGAGACTTAGAAACTTCTTATTTTCGCATGCTGATAGGCCATGCTCTTTTGGATAATTATTTTGAACGAAATCGGAACGGTAACTTTTGAAGTAATTTGAAAAAAAAAACCTATTAGGCGTTGATAGTTACGGAACCCTTCTTAGGGTCAGTTCACACCGTGACGATACGCGACGCTACGCGGAGCTGCATTTTTAAGATAGCTACTCAAAATTTAACTTTATTCACTAACAAAAAAGATACACGTTTCATATGACATCAGTTATGCGCTATGCAATACGAGATTCGAACTATGGTAATAAATAAAGTTCAATTTTCAATAGCTATCTTAAAAATGCATCGCCATGTCGCGTATCGTTTCGTTTCGGTGTGAATTGACTCTTAGACATGTTATTTAAATTAGCGCAGAGTGCTATTTCCATTTTCCAGTGCTCTGAATTTTCCCGGTCCCGCCGGATTCCGGATTATATGGCCCCAGCCTAAATGTCTTTAACTTTGTTAAGATCGTCCAAGTTAGCAGATTAGATTAAAAATATTTTCTAAGTTACTTTATTCAAATATACAGCGACAAAATAGTAATCATACCATTTAGATCGGACTGTCTTCGACTCTCAGTAACCTGCACATTGCATTTTATTTGCTTAAGAGATTATAGCATGTATATAATAAGACATTACTGAAAATAATACTAATACAAAATGTTTCACGTAAATAATTTTATTTATTTTATTTTTATTTATTATGAAAACCAACAGCTTAATACAAATAAATTTTACAAGATTAGTATTTTACAAAGATATAGCCAATAACAGGTTTCCCATAATTAACAATTATAGTGCTAACGTGAAAAGATGAATGATAATTTAAAAGTAAGAAATGTAAATAGAGATTCTTAAAAAAAAACTGGCTTACAATTTTAATTTAAAAAAAGTAAACAGTAACTCTTGCTATGAATTAAATTAAAATTTTATAGCTACCATGTAGATTAGGAATTTGTAAAAACAATATACCTGTATCATTGTAGCAGTAGATACTACCCCAATAACACAGCAAACAAGCAATTAATATTTTATGAGTCATCATTTTAGGGATTTTATTGTTTTTATTATATTATTTTTAAAATTAACTTTAGAGCTAGTAAAAATATCGACAACGTCATTAAAGTATTTATTATATGATCGAGCGATTCGTGTCAGGACCGAGTTATGTGCATATTTGGTGTGATGCATTGGAACATGTAGTAGAGTGGTGTTACGGGTTCGATATTGGGGGGCTCGAAATGCGATGTTTGAGACAAGGTGAATGCAGTCTACCCTACTATTTATAATATCATACAGAAAACCCATATCGAGGACAATGCGCCTGTGTTCCAGAGTCAACGTCAAAGTCATCAAAGTCATATCGTACTCGACGCAAGCGTCTTCAAATGTGTTAAAGTATTTGCGATTACGATAGTTAAAATGGGATATGAACTTTTTTTGTATTCTTTCTAGTCTGGACTTATAAATAATGTAATGAGGACACCAAATAGGGCAACAATATTCTAAGATACTTCTTACAAAAGCGGAATAGACAGACTTGAGAGCTGTAATGTTTGTGAATGGTTTACAACTGCGGAGAATAAAGCCAAGATTTTTGTGAGCTTTGGTTATTATTTTTTCGATATGATCAGAAAATATCAACTTGGTATCCAAAAAAAACACCTAGATCCCTAACACCTCGTTTCCTTGGAATTACGCTACCATTAAAGTTGTAATATTGGGTAATAGCTTTTTGTTTACGAGTAAAAGTTATACAGTCACATTTGCTCGAGTTAACTGTAATGTTGTTCATAATATAATACGAAAATAAATTATCGAGATCTTTCTGAAGTAATAAACAGTATTGAGCTGTGGTAATTTTACAAAAAATCATTTTATCGTCCGCAAACATTAGATATTTAGTGTTTTATGACTGAACCTATGTCATAAATATACGCGTTGTATAGGAGTGGACCTAAACGTGAGCCTTGAGGTACCCCAGTTGGAACATTATTGAAATCCGAGCGATAACCACCCATCACTACAGCCTGAGATCGGTTTGGGAGATATGACTTTATCCACCGTAACAGGTCACCATGAATGCCGAGTGCATGCAGTTTGTGGAGGAGAATAACATGGTCCACACGATAGAAGGCTTTCTCAAAGTCCACGTAGACCACATAAATCTGCCCACCACGATCCATATTCTCTAATATATAATTGGTAAAACAGGCCAGGTTAGTTGTCGTTGAGCGGCCTTTTAAGAAACCATGTTTCTTGGTAACCTCAACCAACCATTGGGAATAGAACGATATAAAACGGGTGTTACGTGATACCTCTGATGATGATGATGACGAGGTAGCCATACAAGCGTAGGGAGTTTAGAGGACAGCAACCAATCACAGCAGCTTAAATCACGTCATACTTACTAACCAATGATATTGTGCCAACCTTACCCCTTCCAAATGTGTTGCTCTCTCCTAGAAGCATGTACATTTTTACTACTAACCGCAAAACGCATTAAGAAATTAAAATTTACGAAGAGTCACAGTCGGTTTTTTAATCACATATTTGCAAATCCATGTTAGGGAATTTTAGTTAGTTTCCCAACATATTTTGATCCTTCTTCGACGGATACTATACAAGCGGAACCAGTCAAGAGGGGCGTTGGCATTTTTGGAGGGCGCGTATGCAGAGTGTATCTCAAGGTCATACCAATTTGCGTAAGAGAGGACATAAAGAATTCAGTAATCGCTAAGGATTTCATGTCTGTCATAAATTATCAGCTGTGTGCCGACGCAAGCATAAGCTGTGGTGGTAGACTCATATTTTGCATTCACGTAAGTACTCCTTCTTTCTTTGACTACTAGAATGAGCGTAGAAGGTTTCAATAAACGCGATAAATCTCCATATAGGGGAATAGACGATGAGAAAACGGAGCTTTTACTTCGCGAGCTCATAAAAAAACGTGGCATTATCAAGGCTAGGCTTACAAAGTTCGCCAATTATCTATCTATATGTACTTCTGACCAGCCTACTAATTTAAACATAGACATTAAATTGCGAACTCAGGGCGCGGTCAGTTTATTTAACGAATTTAATGCTGTCCAAAGTAGAATCGAAGAAATTGTTCCCGATTGTAACCTCGAAGAACAGTTAATGCAACGCGAGCAATTCGAGGATAGTTATTATAGTGCACAGGCTCGCGCTGAGTCCCTGACAAATGTAAAGGTAACCCCTACAAGCTCTCAAGGTCATGGCTATAATCATAACGCATTTCAATCTGTTAGATTACCTACCATCACCTTGCCTGAATTTGATGGTTTGTATGAAAATTGGCTGGAATTTAGAGATACTTACCTTTCATTAGTTCATAATACGTCAGAACTTAACGACATTCAAAAATTTTATTATCTAAGATCTTCGTTAAAAGGCAGTGCATTATTAGTTATAAATTCATTAGAACTAACTTCTGATAATTATTTAGTTGCATGGGAGCTTTTACAAAATAGATATAGTAACAATAGATTATTAATTCAAAATCACATAAAGGCAATATTTTATAT
Organism: Phengaris arion; assembly: GCA_963565745.1. NCBI lineage: Eukaryota > Metazoa > Arthropoda > Insecta > Lepidoptera > Lycaenidae > Phengaris > Phengaris arion. Next base: position 10,482,442 of record OY751435.1, on the reverse strand, counting down.
ACAATCATTAACAAAGGAATCGCACGTATTAATCAGAAATTTAATTGACAGCACATTAAAAAATTTACGAGCTTTAAAATTGTTAGGCGAGCCTACCGAGGCTTGGGACACTCTAATCATTTATATTATTGTTTCAAAATTAGATAAAACTACAGAACGCGAATGGGAACAGCACAAAGGTAACTTATTTACAAACAACAATAATTTGAAATTAACTCTAAAATGTTTACTAGATTTTTTAAAGGGTCGAGCTGATTTGTTAGAAACATTGCAAGCGTCACTCACTAAATGTACATCGAACGAAATCAAAAAACAAAATAATAATAATTTACATCAAAGGTCACACTGCAATGTTTCTACCAATAAGGCGCACGATCGACCACACGTTAAGATCTATAAGCCGTGTTTAATGTGTAAATTAAATCATCCACTTTATTCGTGCACTAAGTTTTTAGAGGCTAATTTTAACTCTAAATTAAAACTAATACGCGATAATAAGTTATGTTCTAACTGTTTACGTTCAGGGCATACGGTAAATCAATGTAGATTTGGAACTTGTAAAAAATGCGACCAAAAGCATAATACAATAATTCATCCCAATTCTAATTCTATGCACTTGTCATCACAACATACTGATGGATCGAGTACTGCGGACCTGGACGCACCCTCCGCGACCGCCCACACCGCAGGACCCTTATCTGTTAGTCACGCGCACGCGCAAACTTCGTCAATTGAAACAAACCTACGTATGTCTCATTCCTACGCATTACAACCTGTTTTGTTATCGACTGCGCTCATCGAAGTAGCCGATAATAACAATAAATATCATATCGCACGCGCCTTACTCGACAGTGGGAGTCAGCGCTGTTTTATCAAAAAATCGTTTTGTGACTTATTAGGTGCACAAGTAATACAGTCCACTCATGAAATACGAGGCGTAGGTAATTCAGTTACCCAATCTAGTCAACTTTGCGAAGTGATAATTAAATCGCGCATTAATACTTTCACTACGAAAATAAAATGTTTTGTTTTACCGCAAATTACATCAAAAATGTCTGTATACAATCTCACACACAAAAACTTCTGCATTCCAGATAATATTGAGCTGGCGGATCCCCTTTTTCTCGAGTCTCAGGATATAGATATTTTGCTTGGTGCAGAGATGTTCTGGGACCTACTCACGCATGGAAAAATAAGGTTACCTAATGGACCCTACTTACATAACACTTTATTAGGCTGGATAATATCAGGTTCTATATATTATTATACAACGCATAATGATTTTGGACATATCCAGTGTAATTATACACAAACAACAGATGCGTTATTGCGGAAATTCTGGGAACTCGAAGAGCTACCCAGGCGTCAGGACGCGCAGACTGATGAGGATCAGGCATGTGAGAGTCACTTCGTCACTACAACTACGCGCAACAGTGACGGTAGGTTTTGCGTTTCTATTCCTTTTAAACAGTCGCCTGAGGTTTTAGGAGATACGTTTCCTCAAGCAGAACGACGTTTTTTAGCGTTAGAAAAGCGACTTCAACGCTCTGAAACATATAAACAAATGTATACAGATTTTATTCACGAATACGAAAGTTTGGGCCATATGACTAAGATCTCCGCTTATGGCAACCCACACTATTTTATGCCACACCATGGCGTTCTTCGTGAAGCTAGCTTAACTACAAAGCTACGTGTAGTATTCGACGCTAGCACAGCTTCCAGTTCCGGACTATCTCTTAACGATATACAACGGGTAGGACCGCCCATACAAGGTGACTTATTAGCCATTCTTTTACGCTTCAGGCTGCATCGGTATGTGGCGTGTGCTGATGTTGAGAAGATGTACCGCCAGGTCCTGGTTGCGGAACAGCAGCGCCACCTACAGTTGATTCTCTGGCGAGACATTCCATCGGAGCCGCTAAGCATTTTTCGCCTAAACACGATCACTTATGGTACGGCGTCTGCACCGTTTATGAGTGTACGATGTTTAAAGCAGCTGGGCTCTGAAAATACTGATCCCGACGTCCAGAGAATTATCCGGGAAGATATGTTCGTTGACGATCTAATAACAGGTGATGATGATAAGTCTAAATTGTTGTATTTGTGTAATGAAACCGCCAAGACATTACAGTCGGGATGTTTTCCACTTCGAAAGTGGACATTCAATTTTACGCACAGCGATTCATTAACACATTACGATTCTCTAAAACATTTATCTTTAAATAACAACAGTAGTTGTAAAACGTTAGGCATTGGGTGGCTTAATATGTTAGACGAATTTTATTTTAATACACAATACGATTTTAATAATACTAATTTTCAAGTTATAACCAAGCGTGATATTTTATCACATATTTCACAAATATTCGATCCCATTGGATTAATTAGTCCTAGTATCATGCAGGCTAAAATTATCTTACAACGTCTGTGGCTGTTAAAAATGGACTGGAACGATGCAGTTCCTAACGACATCACTCACGTATGGAACCGGTTTGTGTCGTCACTAAGCGTACTTAATAATATACGAGTGCCGCGCTATGTACTAGGCGATAGTTGTAGTTATACGCGTACTGAACTACACATCTTTACAGATGCTTCACAATTAGCGTACGGTGCTTGTATTTATATTCGCACTGTAAGCGATGATTTCAACATTTCTGTGCGTTTATTATGCGCTAAAGGTAAAGTAGCACCTCTAAAACCGGTAAGCATACCGCGCTTAGAATTGTGTGGTGCTATTTTAGGGGCTAGATTATACGACAAGGTAATTTCAACTATTCGTCGTAAATTCGATGCTATTGTTTTCTGGTCGGACTCAACGATAGTATTGGGATGGTTACGAATGTCTCCCAATTTATTACAAACGTTTGTCCAAAACAGAGTAGCAGAAATACACGAACTAACGGGAATATTGCCATGGTGTCATGTTAGCGGGAAACACAACCCAGCCGATCTAGTCTCACGCGGTATAACACTAGATGAGCTCGCTAAATCTAATTTATGGTGGACAGGGCCGGACTTTCTTTACGATAAGGATTTTATCAGCACTAATATATCTCAGCCACTTCATGTCCCACCTGAAGACTTGCCGGAAACGAAACGCAACTGCCAACTGTCATTTGTAGCAACAAATACACAATTAATTAATTTTGAACGGTTTTCAAATTTTATGCGCATGATACGCGCTGTATCTTACGTGATGCGTTTTTTACACAATGTTCGTAATAAGAACAATAAGCGTAGCGGTATTTTAAGCGTCGATGAGATTGGAGACTCTCAAATTTTATTAGCCAAAATATCACAGTTAGAATCATTTCCAGAGGAATATAATTTATTTATTAAACAAATCAAAGTTAAAAATACTCACTATTTAGCCAAACTTAATATTTTTCTAGATAAGGATAAAATATTGCGCGTAGGAGGCCGATTAAGTAATTCGCATTCATTTTCTTATAGTAAAAGGCATCCTATTTTATTAAGTAATAATCATAATTTTACTAAATTGTTGTTCCGTTATGAGCATATTAAGTTATTACACGCAGGTCCGCAATCGCTGTTGTTTAACATACGTGAAGCCTGGTGGCCTGTGGGAGGTAGGAATTTGGCTCGAAAGGTGGTACATCAATGTATTATTTGTACACGCTTGCGAGGGAAAACTCTTACTCCTCAGATGGGAAATTTACCAACTGAGCGGATTAGTCCTACTTATCCATTTTTCAAATGCGGCGTTGATTACGCTGGGCCAATTTTCATGCTTAATCACAAAGGCAGAGGGGCTCGCAAGGTTAAATGCTATGTTTGTCTATTCGTATGTTTTGTCACGAGAGCTATACACTTGGAGCTTGTAACGGATCTGACATCTGATGCTTACTTATTAGCCCTAAAACGCTTTATTTCTCGCCGCGGAAAACCAGACGAGATATTTTCAGACAACGGGCGGAATTTCGTAGGTCTAATGAATGATTTTGCCAAATTTTTGTCTAAATGTAGTTCTGATATTAGTGAGTACGCGTCTAAAGAACAAATTAAATTTCGCTTTATTGTACCTTATGCTGCTCATTTTGGTGGTCTCTGGGAGGCCGGAGTACGTTCATGCAAACACCACCTTCGTCGAGTAGTCGGAAATGCGCATCTTACATATGAAGAGTTGAGTACTGTACTAGCGCAAATTGAGGCTGTTCTCAACTCTCGTCCACTGTCGCCTATGTCAGCTGATCCTAATGATTATCTTCCACTCAGTCCAGCTCATTTTCTCATTGGTCGCACCTTAACTTCACCAGCATGCGAAGATTTGAACGAGGCGAACACGCTGCGGCTTACGCGGTATCAAAGAGTGGAGCAGATGAGACAACATTTTTGGTCGCGGTGGATGAAGGAGTATATCTCGGAGCTTCAACTTCGCACAAAGTGGAAGGCGGCAAACGACAACCTTCTACCAAACACTCTAGTTGTTATTAAAGACGACAATCTTCCTCCACTTAAATGGCATTTGGGCCGCGTTGTTAACTTGATTACAGGAAAGGACAACATTACCAGAGTGGCCGATATTCGTACAGCATCCGGTATCGTCAGGCGATCGTGTACTAAAATTTGCCCTTTATTCACACCAGAAGAATCTCATTGAAAGTCACAACTTCCAAGGCCGGGGCCATGTTACGTGATACCTCTGATGATGATGATGACGAGGTAGCCATACAAGCGTAGGGAGTTTAGAGGACAGCAACCAATCACAGCAGCTTAAATCACGTCATACTTACTAACCAATGATATTGTGCCAACCTTACCCCTTCCAAATGTGTTGCTCTCTCCTAGAAGCATGTACATTTTTACTACTAACCGCAAAACGCATTAAGAAATTAAAATTTACGAAGAGTCACAGTCGGTTTTTTAATCACATATTTGCAAATCCATGTTAGGGAATTTTAGTTAGTTTCCCAACAACGGGATAGATATTGTTGTATACAATTTTTACAGTGCTTTAGCCGGTACATTTAGAATTTCTCTATAGTTCTTTATGTCCACCCACGACCCCTTTTTATGTATGGGTACTATTTGCACGGCCTTCCATTTACGTGGGAAGATACCTTCTCGTAGGGAACGATTAAATAATATTGCTAACGGTAGAGAAAGTAAGTCGGAGAATCGTGACCAGAAAATGGCAGGAAGGCCATCACAGCCGGCGCCCTTGTTGATGTCTAAAGATTTTAAAATTTTTGATACTGTCAAGTTCGTTGTTTGTACGTTCGATACAACGTCTGTGCATGAAGGCAACGATTGATATAAAGCACAGATACCAAAAGGCTTACCAAATACGCTTTAGAAGAAAGAACTAAAGGCATCGCATATTTCTTTACCGTTTGTATAATCCACTCCGTTTAGCTTTAATTTTTTAGGATAAACTGAGCCTCCACGCAGTACTTTTATGTAAGTCCAAAATAGCTTCGGATAGTTTTTTAAATTGCGCTCGCAGTTTGTAGTATACTAAGGCGGGTCAATAAGTCCGTGACTTTTTGAATTTCTAACCTCCTTACTAAAAAAGCAACACTACTCCTGTCAACAGGCATCTGTCAGTTGACTCCTATCAAAATTTGAACTTGCTGCGTCAGTTAGTTTGTGTTTTACAGCTATCTTTATCAGACTATCCAGTAACTTAAGGAAACAATGGAAAAAAGTGAATTTCGTGTGCTTATTAAGCATTATTTTTTGCGAAAAAAACCATTACCGAGACCAAGGCTAAGCTTGATAAATACTATGGGGACTCTGCACCATCGATTTCAATGGTAAAAAAGTGGTTTACTGAATTTCGTTGTGGCCGTACAAGCACTGAAGATGCCGAACGTCCTGGACGCCCAGTTGAGGTCTCTACACCCGAAACAATCGAAAAAATTCACGATATGGTGTTGGCCGACCGAAGATTGAAAGTGCAAGAGATTGTGGAAGCCATAGGCATCTCGCATGGCTCAGTGGTTTCAATTTTGAATGATCACTTGGGCATGAGAAAGCTTTCCGCAAGATGGGTGCCGCGTTTGCTCACAGTCGACCACAAACGCAATCGTGTAACAACTTCACAGGAAGGTTTAGCGTTGTTTAATCACAATATGGAGGAGTTTTTGCGCCGTTTTGTAACCGTGGACGAAACATGGATCCATCACAACACACCAGAGACCAAACAACAGTCAAAACAGTGGGTTTCTAAGGGTGAATCGGCGCCAAAGAAGGCCAAGGTGGGTTTTTCAGCCAATATAGTTATGGCGACTGTTTTTTGGGATGCACGTGGGATAATCCACATTGCCTATCTTCAAAAGGGAAGAACAATTAATGGGGAATATTATGCCAACTTATTGGACCGCTTCAATGAGGATTTGAAAAAAAACCGACCTCATTTGGCCAAGAAAAAAGTTCTTTTTCACCAAGACAATGCAAGGGTGCACACATGTGCAGTTGCCATGGCAAAAATCCATGAATTGGGCTATGAATTGCTCCCACATCCATCCTATTCTCCAGATTTGGCTCCGAGTGACTACTTCTTGTTCCCAAACCTGAAAAAATGGCTCGGTGGAAAAAGATTTGACTCCAATGATGAAGTCATCGCGCAAACAAAGGCCTTTTTTGAGGACCTCGACAAATCATATTTTTTGGAAGGGATAAAAAAATTGGAGAAGCGTTGGACAAAGTGTATTGAGCTCAAGGGGGACTACGTTGAAAAATAAAATGATTTATTTATCAAAAAATCTGTGTTTTATTCCAAAAGTCACGGACTTATTGACCCGCCCTCGTAGTACCTAAGACATTTCCTTTGTATCAGACATTTTCTCGACCTCAACAATAAAAAATTCGTCGTAGTCCAATTTATTCCTATACTTTTTCCACCTTATATGTGCTTTGGATTTTTCTTTTATAATGTTTATAAGGGCAGGAGAGTACCACCTTGGATAAGAGCGCTTGCCCGAGCTACGACTGATAGGGACGTATAACTTAACGCACTCGTTAATAGTATCGTACATAAAGTCAACAGCTTCATCCAAGGTGCCCGTAGATAGTGTAGACGACCAATCTTGTTCCATGAAGTTAATCGATGAGTAAGGCGCCTTTCTAAAATTATACCTTTCAGTAGCGATCTCACGTAATGGTGTTACATTTAAATCCAACAAGGTGAATATACACGAAGGGTGAGCACGGTCTTCATTGAGAAGGGGTTTAGAAACTGGGATTAAATGTACTGGAAGATTTGAGAATACTAAATCTAATGTGTTATTGGAACTATTTTTTAAGAAATTTGTATTGTTGAAGGCCATAGAAAGTTAGTGAGTCTATAAATTTGGTACCGGCAGCTTGGACCTCCACCGACCCTTTCCTAATCGAGGAGCTACCATATTCATCCCAATAAACACAGGGCAGATTAAAATCTCCAATTATTATGAAATTATCATTTGGACTGAGTTCTGCCATGTCGGTAACGGTTTTAATGACTGTATCCAAGTCGGTAGGCAGACTCCTAGGATTTGGTGGAACATAAACAGCGCATAAGTGCAGGTCCGATGTCGAGGAGCACGCACTCGATGGTGTGGTAACCCAGAGCATCTCCGTGGCGGGGTAAGCGCGCGCGCGGCACGGCGACGCCGCCACCCAGGCGCTTGCCGCTGGCAGCCGGGTCGCGGTCGGCGCGGAACACGTACCTGTCGTCGCACAGCTCGCCGTCGAATACACCGTCGTGCAACCACGTCTCAGTCAGAATTATTACGTCGTAGTTGTTACTTAAAATGCTAATTCTTAGGTCCTCGCATTTGGTTCTTAAACCTCGAACGTTTTGGTAGTTTTAAACATTTAAAGAATAAGAAGCCATTAGTAATATCATTAAACCCAGAAGTCATGCGTAAGTATAATACGAGTATTAAAGAAAATAGTACATTATGAATGTGTATATCCGTGAGAAAAATCTTTGTATTTATATCGATTAACGACAAAATATTAATCAATAAAATAGTATAAATATCCAAGCGTAGTTTCAAAATATGTTTAATCCATATTGTATCTCTTCTACACGTAATAGGCACATAAAGTAACAAAATAGAATTATAGAACAACGAGAATCAGATTTTTTTTTAAAATTAACCTGGAACAATTATTTCAATAGCACCTTGTCCAGTATACGTTGACAAGACAAATATATTTACGCGACTTGCGCCCGAATACTGAAACACCAATCAAAATTAAGCGACTATTGACAGCTGCTAGCCGAAATGATAAGGGCAGCATGTGACTTGAGCGTAACTATCGTTTCAATATTCAGCCGGTAAAATCACTTTTGACTCTGCGCGCCTAACTTAAAAATGGCGCGCGGAGAAGGCGGAGACATATTTTCATAGACTTATATTAAAGTTATAAATAATGGAGATAGAGTTTCGAAAGTTGGATGCGCTTTATTACAAAATATATCCTACTCGTTTTGAAACTTTTTTCAAATTCATTAAATATTTTTAGGTTTTTATTCATTAAATATTTATAGAAACGCTTCTAGCACACTCTTCTATACATGATTCCGAATCAAACGAGGTATCACCCATATCTGTAGGACCAGTACCTCTATTTGTCACCATTTTTTACTTAACGAGGTGACTTTCTACATCTCCTATCCACAGACTTGACAACGACGTCAAAACAAACGTTTAAATATCGCCCTTATATAATTTGTCCACTGACCGTATATTATGTATAGTAGCCAACAAACCTTATACATAGCACTAAGGTCGAAATGTCAATCGGTCCTATCCTATGTATATGGCATAAACTAACAATTTGACCATTTTGACCTTTTTATCATAAACGCATCTTATCGATTTAATTAATCATGTACATGAGTTATAAAAAAATATATTTCTGCATAGAAACTTTTTATTAAAATATAGTGTAAAATGAATTTAAGCGCACAAGGTCCAAACTAATGTAAAAGGGCCTATGGGCTATGTGCGGTAAAAATACTAATATAAGTAATATGCATAAAACACTGTCGTACCTATAAATAAGGAGCATAGTTGTCATACGCCCGAAATTTGTAACGTATCTAAAATCTTAGATTGACTTCAATCTTAGATTCTCAAACAAAAATTGACGTAAATTGACGTCAATATGATCCTAGGATCGTTGAAATGTATTGAATTCTTGATCTCAGATAGCTAAAATGAGATTAAGATTGATTATTGAGTTCGGGCGTTAGCAAACAAGTAAAGCTTCTTAAAATTCGGTTTTATCAATGATAGCATATTATTTAAACTTATTCTCCCTTTATAATAAAAATATTTACACTACGCACACGCTAATACATGTTGCTGGCTGTGTCTGTCAAGTGGCTTTTCCAACGTATCAAACAAAGAAAGCAACATCGATTGTGGATCCGTGGTGAAAATATTTTTTAATAAGGGGGTAGAAGCTTCTAGTGTGGTTTTATAAAGTTGTAATTTTGCACTTTGGCCCTTATACATAGGACCCATCAGTGTATTAGATACCTACTACCTACACCGGGTCTGTCGGCGACTGTACTTCTACCCGGGGCGAGATTCAATCAAGGCGGACAAAAGCTTCTCACACGCGTGTAATAGTTATTATGTAGGTACTTTTATACAACAAATTAAAGTTAATGAGGTATAGAATGGTGTTTTGTTCAGTTTTATTAATGTGCCGTGAAGGTAGCATCGAGTGAAATGTCCATTTCGTATTTGGTAACCTTTTGCGGTTATGCCATAGTAATTCTGCGAGTCAAGTTTGCAATTTTAACGCTGTCCTTATGGCGCAATTATGATACTATTTTCGTAGCGATATTAAATACTTATGCCCAAACATTATGTAAGTACGTTTAATAAACTTTTTAAGTTTAATATGTTTTACAGTAGGTACATTATTAATTGACTTTTAAACGTAACTTACAATTTTAAAATTCTGCGTTATGAGCATGGTGCAAACTAAAAAAAGTCTTATCTTCATCCATTCATAATTAAAAAGACTTCAAAAAGGTGGATATAATGGCTGTTTCCAGGAATATGGTAATTGGGCCTGGGCCGCACTACCGGCTGCATTTATCTTTATAATTTATCGTGTGCCTTTTAATAATAAGCGTTTTCCTTTTATACGAACAATCACTCATATCGGGCGAATTTATAATGATGAGTAGACTGGAACTTTTGATCGACATCCAAAAAGGAGGAGGTTATTTGAGGATTAATAAACTTGTCGTGCTATCAGACGATCTGCATGACGAGAAGATAATGTAACGCCTGGCTGTGACGTTGCCGTTTGAAACATTTGATTTGTATAACAATAGATAGATTTATATTTATATATTTTAGGGTTCCGTCCCCAAAGGGTAAAAACGGGACCCTGTTACTTATACTTCGCTGTCTGTCCGTTTGTCACCAGGCTGTATCTCCTTAGCCGTGACAGCCTAGACAGTTGAAATTTTCACAGATGACATCATCTGCGAAAATTTCAAAAATACATATTTCCAACTATTCCAATACTAAAAACATAATTAAATAAACATAATTGAAGGGGACTCCAATTACACAACAAACGTATTTTTTTACAACAGTGAGCCATTTTCGGACCATTCGTGCGCGAGTCCGACTCAGCAGGCAGGCTCTTTATTTACACACCAGGAAATAGAACCTAATAATAAGAGTATTAAATATTATAATAGGGTGGTCCTTCAAGTTACAAGAACAGCAACTACATGCCAAAAATTCGATAGGTAAGGTACCCACTACATAATATTAATATTCAAAGTATCGAATATCCACTGTGTAATAATTTATGAAATTATAACTCAATACTGAGAATTGATGGTGCATGGAATTTAGTAAACTAATAACCCATGCGGGCCTGAACTTGGCTGAAGTGCATCTTCATTAATCATGAACTGGTAAGCCGGATTATGGCGGGGTACGTACCAATCTTCAAGGACTTCAAGCTTACATGCTCTATATACAGTAGACATGTAGGTTCTTAAATAATAATACAGTATAATGAGATTCGGTATTTCATTCCCTTTCATAGAATAAAACGATATCTTGAGAACATTTTTTTTATTCACAACTGTGAAACTAAATTAACTTTAAGATAAATTTCCAACGAGATTGAATCCTCTAAAGTATTCAGAATAAACCATAATTATTTTAGATATTTAAATAAATATTTATTTCTTTATGGACATTATATGATATGCGACGTAAGCACAGATTTACACTTACACCTACTTACGTACAGAGGAATAGCTTTCATAGAACGATCCAAATTCTCGACCAGAAATAATCTCGTTCTCGTTGACGTCCCGTTGACGTTAGCGGTGGACAAACAGCGTAAGGAGTTTTGTGCACACAACTACATTCATCGTATGCTTGTAGTAGTGCATCCCGCGTCATCCCGTTTCGGTCCTACAAGAATAGTATATCAAAAAAACAGTTCGTACATTTTTTACCTTACGCCCAGGCGAATGTTGTGAAATTGGAAGGCCAGGGCACATATTTTGACTATGGTGTAGAGTTTGTGAAGTTGGGCTTGTAGAGTTAAGGCGTGTACACTGAGAAGTTTAGTAGAGTCAGAAGCTTGGTTTTACATGAGATCTGATAGCTTTTTGACAGTGCGAGTCATATGGTATGTCTTGGCATCACTTTACATGAAAATATTTTTGCTGGGATTTGATATTCTAATATTATAAAATTTTAATATTAATTGGACACAAATTTATACACGTAGTTAACGTTCTCTTTGAAATCGTCATGGCATCCAACAACACAATATAACAATCTTCAATCTCACATGACATAAAAACTCAAACACGAAATTAGAAAATTTAGTCGTCCCTTTGACGAAGCACAATATTGACGGATTTTTGACACTTTTGCCGTGTACGCGATAGGAAAATTGTGCACAAAACAATTGAAAAACTCAATATTTTTTAGTTCCATATAGGTTATTAAATAACACTTAGAGAATTGTCCTACATGATGCCTACCACCGGTTCGGAAACTAGTCCGACACGCGTCGTATGCTTGTAGTAGTGGAATCTAATCGACGGTTCATTATGTAGATGTTTATCTGGGCCTATGTCTCTAATCTGTGCTATTACCAAATACCAACCTCCCTCTTTTTGACTTCTTTAATTGTTTATAACTTTTGTAATTGCTTATGTACGGGTTTGAAATTTACGCACATTTTTCTAGACGTATTATCGATTTCAAAAAGTTATCATACGAATTTTTATTCGCTGTATCAAGAATTAACATGTTTTATAATTTATTACCAAGACCGAGTATAAGATGTCCTGGACTATCGCTATTTGTAATCTCTGAGGGCACTATTTTTAACCGACTTCCAAAAAAAGGGGGCGGTTATACGTTCGGCTGTATATATTTTTATTTTTATCCTCTTTTTTAATATGATACAACTTTTATTTTTGTATGGTCAACGATTACTCCGCCGTCTGTGGACCGATTTTCAAATATATTTTTTTTCATGTAATAGGTATAAACCCATATCGGTCCTTTTGACATCAAACTGGTGACGTGATGATGGGATCCATGAGGAATCGAGGGAACTCCTCGAAATTTATATGGACTCATATGGTGATTTGAACTTTTTCTGAAGTAGTCCAAGCATATACTAGCAAAAAATAAGATTTTGCACCAAGGTACAGCCTGAATATAAAAGTACTGAACAGAACTCCTGACTCCTTATAGATATATGTTTGGGTATTTCGGCGTTATTTAAAGAACTGCAAGCATATACCACTATATCAATTACAGTAATCATCGTCATCACCACCATCATCACACCATACATCATCACATTAAGATGATATAAATGGCACTTCTCATAATATTTTACACCGACACGGATATCTTTGAACATTACTCTGCTGTTTATAGACCTATTTGCAAACTTCTTTTGATGTTGTAAAGGGTATAATTCGAAATTGGTCCTTTAGTGACTACTAAAGTGGAAACCTGATAATGGGATCCATGAGGAATCGAGGGAACTCCTCGAAATTCATATGGACACATATGTATGTAATAGTGATTATGACTTTTTCTGAAGTAACACAAGCATATGCTACCAAAAAATAATATTTTGCACCAAGGTATACCCTGGACCCAGATATATCACTGAATAGAATTCCTCAGTCTTTAAATATACGCGTTTGGAAACATTGTTTAAAGAACTGCAAGCATAATATGCCATTATGTAACTTACAGTAATCATCATCATCATCTTATTTACAATACCTAATGGAAGCTAGGCGCGTATTCAATTATACATTCGAACGTTTAATTTAAACGATCTTAAAATGTATTAATAAAAATTTATCAAATATAACTAAAAATGGAAAAAATATTATTTTTAAACAAAAAATTAAACCGAATTCCAAAGTAAAAATACACAGCAAATTTGAACATGAGTTCTATAAAATTAAGTAGGATATTATCTGGGCTGGTACTGACTTCAACATTAAGAAGATTGAGTAGAGAAATAGTTAAAATTATAGCCAAATTTAAAAGGGGAATTAATAAGAAAATAAGATTTATTTCATACTTTTTTGTGTATTTTTACTTTGGAAGTCGGTTTAATTTTGTAATCTGTGCTGAGGGTGAGTAACAATCTTATAAGCAATTACTCATGGTCGTAAATTCACAACACTTCCGGTCAAGCGAGCGATGGTAAAGTTGACAGTATTGAGTTTTATCTCAAATTATAAAACAATAGGTGTTTTATAATAATGTTATTATTTATAAATATACTCGTCTATAATTTATTTCGTGTTGACTATTCTGCTTTATGTCACATATGCGATTACTGTTATTATAATTAACGTTTACATTATGTCTTTAACATGCAGCATATTAACGCAGAATTTGCAGTAATAGAGCTACAAACAACCCTTCTTCACGCTCATTGAATGTAACATTAGTTTATTACCAATTAACATGGCGGCGCGGTGGATTTATGTGGTCGTAATAGCCCATTCAACAATACCACCACGGTAAAATTGTTTTTAGATGCATATCCTACGCCTTATTATTGTCCATTATGATGCGAACCGAGGTGCGTAGAAGATTGATGACTTAATCAACTCACTGATACAGTTTTATCGTGTAGCAGGTGCCGGAATATAGGCTATTGACCTGATACACTACTAAAGTTACTAAAGTAAACAAATATTTAGAGGTTCGCATCCTTTGGATCAAATTGTTAAATCAGTTTCGTCACTTCGTCATTAGCTTGCTTAAGAAATCTGTCACTTCACTTAAAAATGGCGCCGCGCAGTTCCGGCGGTTGACAATTCATGTGTCAGACTATAATAATAATAATAAACATTTTTAATACACATCCATGACCCAGGAACATAGAAAAACTTTTAGTTCCTTCGACGGGATTCGAACGCGCGACCACCGGCTTGAGCACCAACGCGCTGAACCACTGCCACAAAGGTCATCATTATATTATTATAAATTACTAAACTGCGAAAGCACTCAGGCGAAACAAAAAAAAACAAAAATCAGGAGATAAAAGGTATAGAAATTTAATCCAAACTGGCACCGAAATTTATAAGTTGGCGACTTAATTTCCGAGTTGGTGACCATTATACGATGTAAGCAGCTATAAAACCAGATTGGGTTGATAAATTTATAGCTGCTAAAAATTTAATTTACAGGCTACGGAAAATCGCATTTTTGGATACTGTTCGAGTTTGTTTTCCTTTCGTATCGGTGTCGTTTTCAAGGATTTTGGGGGTGCTGATTACAAAATTCTTTCAATGGTGGTGATGCTGATTAGGATTGATGATTATTATCACAGTATGATAAGTGGTTGTTTGCAAAAAAAATATAGCTATGTTAAATCTATATAAATTTTGGGGAGTTCAGGATTTAAAAAAAAACTCTTATCATAAAGAAAATACGTGGTTACGGGGTTACTTGGGGGGTGGAAATTTTCATTCTTTTATCAGTAGGATACGCAGTTTCCGAGATAAAAGTGATTATTTTAAATTTGATTATTTTTTATTATTGAAAAAAAATACATTCGCACTTTGAAATTTACAAATACATGATTTTTTTTGTAATTAACATCCCCTTTAATCTAGAAAAGGACACCTAGACTCATTTACAATACATCTTACATTCAAAATACATCTTTGAAATTCAAAATGGATTTCATTTTTGTATTGAGCACCCCTAAAAACCTCGAAGATGCCCATATACCCATATCAATTTTACAGAAAAATGAATATTCGCCATTTTGATATTTCAAAATGAATGTCATTTTTGTATCCATCACCACCAAATACTTGATAATCTACATCAGGGAAAATATATGTGCCTATTCTTAAATTAAATGTGTACTCTCGAATGGTTGTCTCGCTCTCGAACCAAGATTGTTATTTGTTCGCCAAAATAATATCTGTCTGCCAGTTTGGAATATTCAGTGAACAAAACTGGTATTATTTAGTCGCCAGATTTGGAATGGACACTTTATTTACAGGGGAGGAGCTAGTCTACTATCATTCTTGGTGAGGTGAGAGTTGAGACACGCGTTTTAAAAGTATCCGTATTATTTAATTTTGTTAAATAAGATACTACTTTACCTCTTTAACTTTAAGAGCTTAATAATATCTTCAATAACGAAAAGTCTAGGCGAGTCTAGTAAATACTAAATTGTAATGCTAAATTACAAAGATCACGTAAGTCCCAACACAAGTAATGCTAAATTATAGCAGTTGTCAGCAAGATAAATAGTTATTAAATGCATACAATAACATGCTTCAAACTAGGTTAGTTAGTAATAACTATAAATGTTTACGCAAACTAATAAAATAAGTTTCTTCACTCTATTTTCTATAAATTTGAGTACAAATATTATGGTTAAAAGCGAGATAGAAGTTCGCAAAAACTTAATATTTTTCTATATATGAAAAAATATTTTTGTAATTGCCTAATTTAAAGTACTAACTTACTTTTACAATGCACTTAATAAGATTACACAAATGTTATTTTTAGTATTTATGTACACACGATATAAAGGTTATACTACTTAAAACTTTAAATACATTTTGTACAAAGTTTTTGCACATCCTATTCCAAAATGGAATGTGTGATGAAGTAATCGGTGACTAGCTGAAAGCAAAAATTAGTTTGCACGTGCTATTTTTTTTATTGTGCAAACTACAACTTAAAATCACTATACCTTTTATATAAACTACATAATATACTTATATACTTACTATTATATTATTTAAAAAAATAAGCATTTGAATTTGAAACCCACGCTTTGTAGTATATACGGTGTACCCCATTATGATCTTTTATTATATTTTGTAGGAACTGCATCCGCCCGCCCGGTTCTTGGTAGCCCCGAGCTCATTTCTCGCAGGGCTGCTTATTTTCTTCTTCATTTTCCTCTTCATCGTATTAATTATTTTCAGCCAACTAACTTATAGCTATAGGATATTAGTGTCAACTATCAAGTTTACAGACGCTTTCGCAAATACTTTTAAGGGTTCCGTAGTTTACGCCTCGGAACCCTTATAGTTTCGTCATGGTCGTCCGGTGAGTGCTAGAGAGAATTTTGCATGTGTATTTACTGTAAAGTGCTAAAATAAAATCACGATAAATATTTTTTGGGGTACCTCCCCTACACTTAAAGTAGGAATGATTTTGGGGCACCTCCCCTACACGTAAAGTAGGGATGATTTTAACCTCACCTACCTACCACCTACACGTCTAGCCCATAAAGAGGCCTAACTTGTAAAATACGCTTACTTAGTAAAACTTCGTACAAAAATAACAAAACAATAAGTAAACATGTAAAATAATAAAAATAAATTCATAAATTGGCTACGGAACCCGCGGCCACTTGGTTTTTTGGTATATATATGGTTTTAACAGCCTCCGTGGTCTAGTGGTTAGAGCTTGGCTCTCGACTCGGAGGTCGTGGGTTCGATTCCCGCATTGGAACAAAAAAAAAAAAAATGTTGTTTCCAAGTTTGGTTAGGACAATTCAGGCTGATCACCTGATTGTCTGACAAGAAAGATGATCCATGCGTCGGATGGGCATGTAAAAAGTCGGACCTGCGCCTAATCTCTCGCCAGTCGTGTCGGTTATCCGTCCCACTAGATTACGAGAGTAAAGGAGGAGAGAGTGCTCTTGTGTACTGCGCACACACTTGGGCACTATACTATATATATTAAATAACAGTTCCATAACTGGCCATAATGGTGCTAGAGTCAGAAAAGGGTGTGATATGATGTTAGCAATAAGAGATGGAGAAAAGTTAGTTGAGTTTAGTCATTTAAACTCAACTAACTGACTCTAGCGCCATTATGGCCCGTTTTGTACTGTTATTTGACGCTTATGTACAGACATTTTCATGTATGGACATAGTTCTCCTTTCCTCTCCGCAACGAAAGGACAAATATAATGGAGGGTCCATTATATTTGTCCTTTCGTTGCGCAATTAAACATACTAGTGTGTGTAGTGGTCGTTGCGTGGTCGAAATTCGTCAATAATAATTCATATAATTTTTAAGTTTGAACTTTATAAGGGTTATTTAGCTTCTTAGATAAAAATAAAAATATTTAAGTGTCGTGATGGATTCACAAACGTCAATGTGTAACATATTAATTGTATCTATGAAACGCACGGTAGTGTGTGTTGTTATTTTGATTAATTTTATATATTTCTTAGCATTTTTTTTAATAATATTAGCTTTCTGCACACCCTTCTCTACATAAACTTTAATTTACCGACCAAATTTCACACTCTTCCAGCTACACAATTCTCGTAAAACTTGTACCGTACCGAAAGTTTTTTTTTCACGTATTCGTATAATTATTGTGAGTTATTTCCATGGAGCAGATATACAGCTCTTTTTCTGTCTTTCTCTTTATCTGCTCCATTGCTATTTCCCTCTATAGTTATCAAAGCGCGAGGCTCACGTATGCGTTATACTTTTTGCGTTATTGGCAAATTGGTGTCTCGAGTTCGAGTCCTGTAACATTAAAAGTTTTGTGGTTATTTTTTCAATACCTGTCGTCATCTATTAATTTTTTCCGTACTCTAGAACTCCGAGCAAAGCTCGGTCTCCCAGGCACTGTATGTTTACCTAGTATCGCGATTGGCTATATAAGTAGTGCCTACTAGCTAGGTCAAGCTTGCCAACTTCCAAGACCATGGCGTGGGGTTGCTATAACTCTATTCCTATCGGCTTCACTTACCTCTTACCTTTCGAAGACCCTCATCCAAATCCCTACCTATTGTACAGGCCTTCCTTCGCCACTGTCCAAGACAATTAAAGTTATTGAGCATGTAAATGTTTTCAGAATTTTCCTATAATCATGTGCAAAAAACTTGCCAACTTCCAAGACCATGGCGTGGGGTTCCTATAACTCTATTCCTATCGAGTATCGGCTTCACTTACCACTTACCTTTCGAAGACCCTCATCCAAATCCCTACCTATTGTACAAGCCTTTCTTCGCCACTGTTCAAGACAATTAAAGTTATTGAGCATGTAAATGTTTTCAGAATTTTCCTATAATCATGTGCAATCTGCAACAGGCCTAGTTACACAAATTGCTCGCTACGATTCCAGAAAGCGATTACAGATACGGCCATACTAAATGGCGGAATTAGCGCGGCGCCGCGTCAGTTCTCCTTCAACTCTCATTTATCACCCAATGTGTTGTTCAACGTACTTTAAATCTGCAGTAAAAAAATACTAGGTATATATAAAATACACATTAGTGAAGTACCAAGGATTGAGTAAGTAACTGACAAGTTTCTGTTACCTTATATGAGGTTGCGTAAAATCAATTAAGTACGGATATTCTGGACGTATGATCTACTGTTTATACTAAGCCGTTTAGGCTGAAAAATAATAAAAAATATACTAAAAAAAATTACATCGCGCTCATAAGAGAGCACTGAGGTCAATTAAGAAACAGGTTATTTAAACAGGAAGTACAGACTTTGCATAAAAACATTAATACAATCAGCCGTGTGAGGATCTTAACAGCGCCGTAAAGAGCGTAATGTTGTTTTATTAACTATATTTTTTTATTTTTCAAACCAGCTATTGAAAGCGAAAAAATATTTTTATGATTCATAATTACAAAGGTAACTTAATGATTATACAATTCAAGAAACGCACGCCATTCCACATAATAAAAACAGAAAATAATAATATGCTGCATATATACAAAGTTTTTTTTTAATTTTTTTTAAGGGAACGTAATACTAAAAATAAAAATGTAGTCACTTAGCATCAGTTCACATCGAGACGCAAGTCGCAACGCGGCGCGGCGCCGCTTAAAGCCACAGCGAAACGTGTACCTTTTAGCGTTTCTTATAGTGATTAGTGAACAAATTTCAATTATGAATCACATCTTAAAAATGCCGAGTGTGAGCTGACCCTAATACTGTCATCACTATCAGACATTCACCTCATTATAGGCGGCGAGCCGACGAGCCCACAGCTATTTATCTTTTTCTCTTTATTAAACATTATTCTCTAAAATGTATCCAATATATTTCAAGTTAGAGCCCTCCCAGGTGAATGAAGATCTTCAGATAAGAATAATGTGCCATCATTTATTTAAAGTTATGTTGATGTTTTCGAACAATTCATTCGAAAAGATTGTTTAATCTTTGTTTTAATAATTACATCTGAAGGTCGATTCTGCTATTTTAATCCAACAATAATGCTTCGATACTTGCTCGATACAGTCCGAATCCTATCAAACAGCAAAATCGCATTCTACTAAACTTCAAACAAACGTCAAACGACGAATTTCACCGCGATGCAATTATTATTGTATCGAAGCTTGATTGTAGATTGATCTATTTATTTGATTGATTGAACTATTTATCCGTAGAAAACGGATACTCTTATATTTATAAGCTTGACTCCAATTTGACTCGAACCGAACCGTCAACCGGTTTTTTTTTCACTTTGACATGTGGGGATGTCATAACATAAAAATATTTATTTTACGCACAAATCACTTTTTTTGTTTTCATAATTATTCTTAATTATAATTAAGAATATTGATATTAATATTGACTCTTCCCGCGCGGGGAATGTTTTCCGTGCGTCTCGGAAGACAAAAACTTTATGTATCACAAATGTTTCCATTTTCCTAATTTCGATGATTTTGTGTAATGTTTCAAAAAACACGAGCAGGAGAGTGGAGACGCGCCTTAACTGACAATAATTGGAAAACACTGGATGATACAAAAGTCAAGCAACAGCTGTCTTTGTACTCGCTTTATTTAAGAATTGTAGTCAATGTAATTTCAAAATGACTGTGTTGGTATTTTAAATGTACTAAAATACTACAGTAGAATACCGACTTTCGGTTAATTTATGATAACAGGATGATTAATTTATAATGAATTGATGGTAAGTTGAAAGTCTAAGTTAAATACGAGAATCGGGCCTCTATTCGGTATTAATGCACTCAAATAAAAGAGAACTCCTCCGAAACGACTAGGATATTTACTCTCTCTTACTAATAAAAATATTTACACAATGGATAAGCTACGCAGTATTTTGTCCTAGTCTGTCAAGCGACTTTTCCAACGTATCAGACGAGGACAAAAAATTATAGCTTATCCATTGTGTAAATATTTTTATTAGTAAGGCGGCAAATATTTTAAATTTTGAAAATGACCCTCAAAATGGCTGAATTTCTTTAATGAAAATAATTATGCATCCAGTTTTAAATTTTCAGCTGATCTATCTAAAGTTTTTCCGCGTAAACAGAAAAGAATGCTCACCTTCTGCATAATACTTATTATGATTGGAACCTTTTGTGGGTAAAAGGGTTATGGTGTTTATCAGGATGTATGTTTGTACCTTTGTGACACTATTAGGACCAAAGCCGTGGACCAACCGATAAATTATACGTCGTTTGTTTTGTCATGACGGCGCGAATGTCATAGAAAGCATAAAAAAAAATTTGGAAAAATAGCTGGTTTTGGACGCCATAATGTGAAAAAGAAAAAAGGAAAATCGACGAACCGTGTCAAGTGGTGGGTATCGTTGAATAGGTATTTGAAAATCATTGATAGGTTTCTAATATTGTTTTCATGTAGACAGAACTGATATGGATACGGTGCTGCTGACTACAGATGGACTGGTGATGGAAAGACAAACAAGAAATTAAAAGTGTAAAATAAAATAAATTATTTATAAAATAAAAATAAAATCCGCTGCGTAAAAATGGAATAAAAAACTTGAGAGGATATATACATATATACTCGTATATATACAGAATGTCCCGTAAATCGACGTCAAGCCGTAAACCCGTGATAGGCCAAGTTACAATAGTTATCAGAAAAATTGAAAAAATAATCCAACTAATGTGTCTCAAAAAATACAAAGCTTTAAAAAAAAATCGAAAAATGCCACCACAAGATGTCGATTTTTCGATTTTTTTAGTTCCCGGCACTACAAATTTCTACTTTTTTTGTATTTTTTTTTATGTAATCCTGAATAATGCTTTAGTAAACTGGTGCCTAAAATTTAAATCAAACGACTCCGACTTGAAAGGAAATGAGCTTTTTTGCCCAAACCAATGATTCGAATTTAATAGTTTGCTCGACCTTAACTGTACTGGAAAAAAATGTACTACGCTTGTTTGGCAGGTAATTGTAAAAGTTGGCGCAGGTAATAAGGACTCCAAAATGGTATGACACTTGCTAGATTATTTCTTAAATTTTGGACAATATTGATTTTTGTAAAGGAAGTCAGTTTTCGACAATTTTTTCTTACTTACTTAAAAGGATTCAAGTGTACCCAGGACTTTCTTCTTAGTGATATTCTGATTTGTATGAGACGGAGAGAAACATTCATCGAGTGAATATATATATATATATATATATATATATATTACCTTATAATATCAGCTCTATATGCCAGTGAAAGTCCCGTGAAAATCGGTCTAGCCGTTTCAGAGATTAGCCGGAACAAACACACAGACTGACAGACGGACTGACAGAAAAATGTATCATAAATCATACTTTTAAATGCATTAAGAGAAAATAAAAGCTGTTAATTAGAAATTACAAACAGAAACTTCAATTTTGTTTGTCTGTATAGATATAATATTAATTATCTGCCAAATTCACAGTATGCTCATGTGCAGTCGCAAACTATTTTTGTTCGCTCGATCAATAATTATAACCCTTTTTACAAATAACTAACTATATTATTTATATTGATTGATTTCAGAATCTATCGATTTTCCAACATCATAAACATTCATATGATTACATCCCTATTTGAGTAGCAGAACATTCTAGAAAGAAACAATCACAGGAATTTGAATTGCACGAAGGAATGCCGATAACAGTCACAATGTGTAATTGCTAAATTCCACATTATTGTCAAGGTGATAAGGTCGTTTTTGTATCATTCTTAATAGTCGTTGTTACATTGTGATTTCGATTGGCAAAAAGTGTCGTGCCAGTCTTAATTTTTTCCGTCTAGCCCCCTTTCGCAATGCGCAATAAGGAACTTCGTTCCAAAAAAAAAAGCAAGAATGTCCAGTACTCGAGACTTTTGTTTTCGAATTTCACTCGCGATAGACGTGGAATCGTAAAAAATATATCTACTTACACAACAATAGTATTGCACGATAAACCCTATGCCATAGGGCCTATAGACTTAACAGCTATACTACTTAAATGGTATGTGGACGTTTTTTTGTGGACGCTTCCTTATTTTATTAATATTCAAATCACATGATACATAAGAAGGATTAAGTCAAAAATCCTGTGCTTACTTTACCTATTAGGTATTCTGTCTGTGATAAAACATCAAGTTAGGAAGGGCCTACACAATAGGAAATAAACAGTCAATCATCCTTGACCCTCCCTCGCTTGTGTGAGTCGTGGATACCAGCGATGTATGACTTTTGAACTTTATTACCATAGAAATAAAGATCAAAATATGGTGTACCGAGTTTGTCGGCGACTGTACTTTGACGTCTCAATTTAAACTTATGTAGCTTGAATTGTATCAAACGATCTTACAAGATGCCCTCATACAGCTTCCTTTATGTTGTAAAACTTAATAATTTCAAATTAAAATGTCTTGTAAAGTGATGTTCCAATAAACGTATTTGATTACGACCAGCATTTTTCGGAAATAATTACCTAATAGGCATTTTCCTTTATTGTATTTAATACAAGTGAAGAATGTAAGTATTAGTATCTTCCATGTTTCTATTAACCGATTTACCGACTTTAAAATTATGAAGATTGAGTAGAGAAATAGTTAACATTATTGCCGAATTTGCAAGGAGAATTATGTTGAAAATAAGAATCTAATCATACTTTTTTGTGCATTTTTACTTTGGAAGTCAGTTTTAATTTTTTTTGTTAAGAAATTATAACTATTCGACTACGGCTAAGCCAAAAGGAAGGCTTATGAATTTGGCGGTCTATGTATGTATGTATTTAATACGTTTGTTCCACCGTAGCGTCTTAACTCATGATCCGATATTAACATTCCATCTATTTTGAACTAAAGGATTTGTCTATAGAGAAAAATGTTAAGTATCTATTGAATTGAGATTTCTGATTAGCTGCGGGGGTCTATTTAAGAGGGTATAAAGGGGTCTCAACCTAGTTCGAAGAGAATCAATGAGCGCAACCTTAACTGCCAGGTTTCGAAGTCTTCTCGATTAAAGACTTTTCCTCTAAGGAAAAATAAATGAACGAATGCTTGATGTGATTCAGTTTAATTACACGTTAAATCGTTTACCAGTTCCTTTATTATTTGAGGATTTTTAATTTTACACAAAACAATGTTGTACTTTATTTGTAAAAGTAACTAAAAGTATGCAAATAATGCGTGTATGTAGGTAATAATGCGTGTATGCGTGTATGTAAATGTAGGTGCCAGGTATTAACCTATTTTAAAAGCTATCTGCGAGATTAAACATTTAGGAGGTTGTACCTGTTGTTGTTTGTTTGTAAAAAAAGTACAAAGGGGAATATGTTGTACCTCGGAGCCAGTGCCTACATCACATCGGGTATGTTGTATCTTGGCCACTTGCAGAACTTTTAAACGTCGCAAATAACCGACCTTCCATAATATGTAAGCATGGCTTATGCATAGCAAGTCAAATTAGAATGAATAATGGATAACTGGAAATATGGTCGTGGTACAACAGGTAATCACATATGCACTATGTATTAAAGACATAGTTATAATATGTAACTAATTCGACGTTTCTATACTACCAGACAGACAAGTTACATACCTATAATCAAACGTACCAGATAAAATATCTACGTTTTTATATTCTACTAGGTTTTGCCTGCGGCTTCGCCCGCGTAAATACAGTATCCCATGGGAACCGTATATTTTCCCGCGATAAAAAGAAGCCTATGTCCTTCCCTGTGGTCTACACTATATCTGTGCCACATTGCATAATGACCGATTAAGTAATTTTTATGTGAAAGCGTAACGACCAAACAAGCAAACTCACACACATCTATAATAGAGCTAGAGCTCGGCGTCGAAAAAGGAGGTCATCGTGAACAAGCATTGGACCACTGTAGATCGCTAGAAGAGGCCCATAAGTTATATATAAAAAGGTCATAATGAACAAAAAAACTGTTTTGATATACGGATGCGTCCTACTCTTGACCAGTTTCCAGCCAGACCGGCCTGAAATTGTAAGAATTTTCAGTAAAAATAGGTTATACCACAAGGTCAAGATATACGTCGATCTGTTGGTCTCCTAATCCTCTCTCGTAATCCGTCGGTCTGACATGCTTAAACCTGCCCAAAACTCATCCGGACCGGGAAGCTAATAGGTAAATAATGATTAAGTAATTTGCACTTAATGAAGCGTGATTTTAATACATGAATTTTCTACCTCATAACACTCGATCTTTCAATAATTTCGCCATATCTCTTTTCAGGCATACTTTAAGATAAAAATATGTTCTACAAATGAACTACAATTTATTGTATGAGAATTTCAGTGTCAAATTGATAGTTTTACGCTGCAGAGTCCTAGAAGGAAAATGTATTTGTGTTGGTGATATTTTTGTAATCAACTATGTGTATTCCTTTTTATGGCATTTCAGATGATACCTGCAACATCTAGAAGTTTTTAAACAATAACGAGTGTAAAACATTTTTCTTGTTCCTTAAGATCTTTTGTTACTCAAAAAATCTTCACACATTTTGGTAAATAAAAAAAAATCTGCCAGTCTTGAACCGCCAGACCGGCGGGTTTATATCAAACTTTTAGGCCCCTAGCGATCTATAGTGGTCCAATGTTTGTTCACGATGACGCTCTATAATATTAGTAAAGATTTATTAACTAAATATTGACTATATCCATTAGCTAGACATATTGACATTGAAGTCGTGTATTTAGATTTTCCAAGACAAAAGGTGAGTATTTTACATAATTAAAAAACTTTTAATCTTATTTTGTGGAAAATATTTCTATTAAAAGTTTTTATTGGGTATTACAATCTTGATTTTTTCATTTTAATGTTACAGCTGAAAACTTGAGGGAGGACTTTTAAAGCTTTGGCTTAGTAGAAAAATCATTATGTCGTTTTTAGAAACATTTCATTTTGCAGTCGTCCAAAATCAATATTTTTCATTGCCGATGTTATAAATAATAGGTCTTTACCTATGAAATTGCCGTTCTGCAGTACTGGCCATTTAAAAATCTATATATAAATAAAAATAATTTTTGTTTGGCTAAGAATTCTAATTTTATTTTAAAAACATGGAATTCTTTTTCCAAAAGTAGTCATTTGTTTATTGATTAGTGTTACATTTTCATCGCATTTCAATCTTTTACGTCGTCATGGATGCGTTAAAAATTCGAGTAAATATGGAATATGAGTACCGTCGTGGCAGCAACGCGGCACAAGCGGCACGCAACATCAACGACGTTTACGGAGCTAAGCACTACAAACCAACGCACCACCTGTTATTGGTTTGCTCGCTTCCGTTCTGGAAATTTCGACCTGAAAAATGAACCTCGCGGTCGTCCGAAGACTTTGGTCAACAATGACGAATTAAAGGCGATTGTGGAAGCTGATGATACACAATCTACGGCTGAATTAGCAGCAGCTTTCGACGTTAGCGTCAAAACAATATTGGTCCATTTGCGTCAAATTGGCAAGGTAAAAAAGTTTGACAAATGTGTGCCTCACGAACTCAATGATCGCCAGCGCGAAGTACGCGTCGAGACGTGCCATGCACTGCTCAACAGATACACAAATCAAGGAATTTTGAACCGCATTGTTACCTGCGATGAAAAATGGATTCTGTTTGATAATCGCAAGTGCTCAGCAAGTTGGTTGGATCCTGATTCAGCACCTAAACAATGCCCTAAACGAAAACTTCCCCTAGAAAAGTGATGGTCACTGTTTGGTGGTCTAGCGCCGGTGTGATTCATCACAGCTTCTTACCAAACGGGGTGAGCATTACTGCAGATGTGTACTGTGAAGAACTGAACAAATTGATGGAGAAACTGGCACATCTCCAACCAGCATTGGTCAATCGCTCGTCTCCGCTGCTCCTGCACGACAACGCGCGACCTCATACTGCATAGCAGACGGTCTCCAAGTTGCAAGAACTGGGGTTGGAAGCTCTCCGTCGTCCGCCCTACTCACCAGACCTTGCGCCTACAGACTACTACTTTTTCCAGAATTTGGATGACTTCTGGCGGGAAAAAAATTCAATACCCGAGAGGCAGTACAAAATGCCTTTGAAGAATTTGTTGCCTCCCGTCCAGCTGATTTCCTTAAGAAGGGCATCAATAAACTGCCACTGCGTTGGCAAAGATGCATTGATTGCATGGGTGATTACTTCGATTAATACAAATAAAAAATACATTAAAAAAAATCTTTTAAATTTTTTCATACAAAACGGCAATTTCATAGCTAAAGTCCTAATATTTGCATGTTTAAAAAATATACTTAAGTATAATGAAGATAAGAGTAGGTAGGTATTCCTTCCTATATCGATTAATATAGGACAAGATACTGTGCGATGTGATTATAGAATAGTTAGTGACTTGTTTTATTTGCAATGGAGTTTATTCTTACATGTTTATGTAGAGAATTATTTTACAAATTTCACAAAAGCATATAATTTAACAAAATATTAATTCAATTGTACATAACTTTTCGATAAAGTTTTTAGTAACAATCTGGTGCATACTAATTAGGAAAATTATTATTTTGTACCATGTGTACCAGCTGATTTTAATTAGGTATAACATGTTTTGCAAAATTTAAATAATTATGTTTTGTTTAATGTGATAGATGCTAGCAACATTTTAAAATTTAAGTGTAGTAATACCAAATTATCAAGTAATGCGGGACCTACATACGAGTGCATATAGTCTATAATATTATATTATCATGCCTGAAATGTGCCGGAAATTGGTACACCGGCTTTTCGGCGACCGTACATTGATGGTGATGATACACATGCTGTGATGGCTGTTGAATCAGCCATCCCAGCACAAATCATAATTCACCGCTATAAGCGTGACATAGACTAAGCGTCGCGTTGCGCCTCGGTGTGAACTGACCCTAACGGCCGAATACTGAAACGTTAATCCCACGAAGAGCCCACCAATAACCGCCTCAGTGTGAACTGACCCTAACGGCCGAATACTGAAACGCTAATCCCACGAAGAGCCCACCAATAACCGCCTCGGTGTGAACTGACCCTAACGGCCGAATACTGAAACGCTAATCTCACGAAGAGCCCACCAATAACCAGCCTTTGCTGTCTGTGTAAGCCGAAATGACAAGGACAGCATGTGACTGTAAGCGTCACTTAATTTAAGTAACGTTTCAGTATTCGGCCGCAGTAAAGTGCTTTGTTTGACACCTTCTCAACTCATTCGCGCTTATCGCGTCAAATTGTGCCAGGAGTCAGGACTCAGGAGGCCTGGTGTAAGACAATCTGTTGTGCAACCCAAGTATTTTAAAATAAGGCCACATTGATTCTTCTATGTTATTTACAAATGGTTTGTGTTCCATAAAAGTCGACAACATTTCATAGAACACAAACAAGAGGCTGTTTGAGGAAATACTCCATTCTCGTTGAAAATAGTGCGCCGACATTATTAATGTATCAATTTCTCATGCTGGCTCTAAAACGGTGACCTAAATATGCCGATTCCCGCATACCTAAACTGCGCGAGAAACATACAATAACAAAACAAACAAAACATCACTAACACAAAACAGAAGCTATGTATAGTTACAATATCTGACCAGCAGGTTTAAAAAGGCCACTTCGAGTGTTTCGTATTACGTTCATATTTTGATTCATTTTAGATGGCGTATGGCGGAGGTATTAAACCATTGCCAATGTTGAGTTAAAAAGGCAAGCAATGGAAATATTTGATAAATTAATTAACTTGTTATCTGTCTCAGCAAATAAAACAAACACAACTTTTTGTTGCAGTTTCTTGTGCGAGTAAATTTTTTTTAAACCCATACGAGGAACTGCATTGAAGAATTTAATACAAAATTGTAAAACGACGCCCAAAAACCGCCCACGACACTAAATGATTTGTAGGCTTTTAAACGCCCATACTTTACTGCCTGAACTCCTTCCTCGGCACTCCAAACAATCCCTTCCATGTCCTTTCTCTTTTTATGTTTCTTCAACTTTCTAGACGCGCGTTAAATCCGACCAAAAAAGCTTTAGCACTGCATAACGTCATATTTTGCTACTGAATATAAACTTGTTAGTTTAAACCCGATCACTCCTTTTAAAGGTGGTTTTGATTTAATTAAAATATTGAGTACCAAACCATTCTGATGAACATTCGGTAAACGTATTTTTATCCCTGACGAAAAGAGGGGTGTTATAAGTTTGACATGTCTGTCAATTTTTGTCCGTGGCACCGTAGCTCCTAAACGAAAGGTCCGATTTTGGTGCCTTTTTATTGCTTGAAAGCCGACTTCATATTTAGGAATTATTTCAACTTAAAAAGCCAATACTTATTTTTTGTTTACTTTTTAGAGTTTTTATGTCGGGTTTATTAAATTAAATTTTTGTTCGTTAGCTTAAAATATTTTTACCGACGTACAATCCTTTTCAAAATACATTTATAAATGTTTGACTTTATTGATAAAAATGTTCCAATAAATATAAAGCATTTTTACACCACACCAATATTCAAAAAGATTAGATCACCCACATGTTTGCCTGTCAAAAGTAAACTGTGGTTTTAAAAATAAATATTGTTTGCAGCAAAACGAACGCGATGAAGTGTTGGCTTTGTTGCAATATCGTATTTGTAAAAGCGGATTATGTTTTTGTAAATCTCAACCGTCCATTGTAAAGCTGAAAAATATTCGTGAAATTTGATTAGATTGACCAATAAATTTCATATCTACTACTATAAATCCTGCACCAAAGAGACCAAAAATTTAACTCCGTAAAGTAGTTCTGTATTTATTTTGTAGCAAGCTACGAAGCCAAAAAAGTTATCGAAAAACAATATGATAATTAAATTGTATTCAATATATAATATAATTATATCGTTAAACTAAGATGATAATAAAACTTAACCCTTATAAGCTTCCGTAGTTCGCGTCTCAGTACCCTTACAGTTTCGTCATGTCCGTTCGTCCGTTCTAGGCTTACCTTCCAAACAGTAAGTGCTAGAAACAATAGAAATCATCTTTCTATAACTTCACACGGAAAGAAACCTTCGTGCAAAAATAACAAAATACTGTAGTAAACAGTATGGAAGTATATATCCGACTCGCACTTGGGCAGTTTTTTATAACTTGGGAAATAGGGGGAAATACAATGTATCGCAGCACTTCTTAAAGTAGCAGTTATTTCCTTCGGAACTGTAATAATGTGCTACATCTAATTTTAGACTAAAGATTTAACCACGTAGGTATGTGTTATAAAAAACTCGGATTTTAGCGATTTATTTCTCGAAAGTACCCAGCTTACTTTCAGTCGTGCAAAATGCATAAAAATACCATCACAAAGTTTTTTAGGCTGTAAAATGTCTAAAATATGATGAGGGGGACTACATTTTATGCTATGACTCGATGTTATAGGTTTCTAACTCAATTTTAATTTACAACTCAGTAGTGTAGTAACCTACCAGTTGATGAACAATCAGGGGCGTAGCTACTGCTGTATCAACCGTATCAATTATATGGGGCTACAGGGGGAACGTGTTACAAAAAAAATCGTAAAACATTATCTAGGCATTACAGTCTCGCTCTTAGGCCGTACTTCCCGATTAAAAATCATAATACATTATAAAGCCCAAAAAACAAAAACTTGAGAAACACGTAGAAAACTTATGGATTATCATATTGTGTGTCAATATCTTGCAATAAATGATTTGATTTGATAAGGTTAAAAATTATCAGCCCCGCTATACTCCTATCACCGATGTAAATTTATTACCACTCAGTGTTTTTAACGTGCAAGTAATGATTTCTAAGCAAATAAGTATTTTAGATACGGACAGAATTTTAAATTATATTTGTTTTTTTTTTTTTTTTTTTTAATTCCCTCTCTCTCTCTCGCGCGCGCGTTACTACGACGTTGATTTTATGACCAGTCTTATTTTTTTTAAATTTCGAGGTTTTCAGAACTAATAAATACGCAAAAATTTCGGCTCGCTCGATATTGATTACATGCAGAACCTATATAATTTACTGTAAGTTTTGCAGATGACTTAATAATATTATAATGTTTTAATAAATTGAAACCGGTATTATATTTTTAAAACTATTTGGCCTGCCCCGCTCAGCTAATGATT
This sequence comes from Phengaris arion, assembly GCA_963565745.1. Classification (NCBI taxonomy): domain Eukaryota; kingdom Metazoa; phylum Arthropoda; class Insecta; order Lepidoptera; family Lycaenidae; genus Phengaris; species Phengaris arion. Next base: position 10,451,583 of record OY751435.1, on the reverse strand, counting down.
TTATCACAAATATAAGAATCAGCTAATGATTTTCAATGTGTCAAAAATCTTAGGATTCGGACAGGATCTAAAATTTAGGTAAGACTTCTCTGCTAATTTTATGGCCAGCCATTTCAAAGTTTCGAGCCTTCTAGAAACAAAATATTCAAAAATTTCGGCTCGCTCGCTCGCCATTGTTTACATATAATGTTTTATAAAAAGGAACCGGTAAAGTATTTAAAAAAAAAATGTCCGCCCGCCCGCTCCGATCTGCTCATGATTTTAGTACAAATTTTAACAACGCGCAAAAACTCTTGAATAGGAACATAATCTAAAATTTAGTTGCTAACTCCGCTGCTGATTTTAGACCAGTTTCTTTCAAAAGGACTAGTTCTCAGTCACAAAAATTATACTAAAAATTTTTTGTTCGCTCCCTTTGTCCGCTCGCTATTAATTACTTTAATTTAAATGAAATGAACGAGAAATTTTGTCCCTTTTGTGAATTTTTACCCTTGGGCTCCCAAAAATGTTTTGCTATGGGGCCGCCACTGTAAACAATTTATATTTTACAATTCAAGCTTAATAATTAGGATTAGCTTTATTATTATAGCTACAAAATGTTGTACATTTAATACTAATAATGTTGTACTTATTAGTATTAGTTAATTAATGTAATTCGAGTCATCCGTTTTTGATTAACTGTAAGTAATTTAATCTAAGTGTAAAATATTAAGTACATTATTGCCGTCTAAGGCTCACTCGCGCAGATCTGGGTTAAAGTTAACCCTGGGATAAATAATCATATTATCTATGCCGAACTTTAAAAAAAAACTTCAAAAAAATGAAAAGGATTAGATCATAAATCTCATAAAACGCTTATTTGCTGACATAAATTAATTTTTATGCCAAAATGGGTCTTATTGGACCCATGAAGGACCTCAAGAAGGATACATATCAATTCAGGAGGAGTTCATCCTACTAATCCTACTAATATTGTAAATGTGAAAGTTTGTGAGGATGGATGGATGTTTGTTACTCTTTCACACAAAAACTACTGAATGGATTTCGATGAAATTTGGTATGGTAGTAGTTTATTTATTTATTTATTTATTCTTCATATACACAACAAAAATAACACAAAATATTAACAAAATATACATACGCTACTTTTTATCCCGAAAAAGTACAGCACTCCCGTTGGATACCGGATACTATAGTTACTCGGGCGGAGCCGCGAGAAAAAGCTAGTTAAATATAAACAATAAACACATTGTTCAATGTCATTGTCCGGTGTTTAGATATCAATTACGTAATACGCATGGTGACTACGTTTTTTTATTTAAATATGAGTAACTTCTCAGAAGAAACAGTACCTATATCAAAAGTCAATATTTTCAAAGGTACAACAGCGGTTTGTATACAAAATTGCGCAAGTCTCGTGAAAACGCTCCATACTAAAGTCGTACCTAGCTGTGACGTCACGCCTAGGTTAAACGGCCGCAGGAACATTTGTAAATATATCCGATATTTGTGCGTTTAATTTTAATTCATACTTACCATAATTAATGTTTTTGTATATTATGTAAGTAAACTGATAATGTAGATTTTGTTTACTAATTTAGCCACAAAAAAATGTAAACTTTTTGTACTTTTTAGATGTCTCTAATTACTAAACTACACATAAATTAATATTTTTTTTTACATTTACCAAGTATTAATGCCTCAATATATCTACGAGAGAGATATAACTCGTAAATAGTTAAAATGTAGTCATCATCCCTATTATTCTGTCTGTTTTGCAACTTTTCAGTCCCAGCTATCTTTGAAAAATGATACTTCTTACGAAGGGAAGTCTGTTCCTTATCATAATATTATAATCATTTATTTGCTAAGCTATAAATAACTTTCATCTGAGTGTAGGATAAGTGCATCCACAGATACTCATAGTATCATAATGCAAATAGCTAACGACACTTGTTAGTACACCATATTTTAAAATTTCATTAAGATACCAGACAAAAGACATTGGACATTTTTGATCTGAGCTTCAATTCTCGAATTAGGTCCTTACATATGAAATTGGCGTTTTGTCGTACTGGCCACTTTGATCTGGAATATATCTTCTTTGGTTAGGAATTTCGATTTCAAATTTAAAACAAAGTGCGTTTTTGGTTCCAACGTTTTCGTTCTGGAAATTTCGACCTGCAGAAGAAGCCCCGTGGACGGCCGGAGACCAAAGTTGATAATGAAGAAGCGTTTGGTGGACTAGTGCCGGTGTCGTTCATTACAGCTTTCTTAAATCTGGCCACACGATTACGGCAGGTGTCTATTGCCAGCAACTGCAAATCATGATGGGAAAGCTAGCTTCTAAACAAGCGAGGTTGGTCATTCGCTCTAGGCCACTGCTGCTTCAGGACAACGCTAGACCACACACTGCACAACAGACCTACCAAATTAGAGGAGCTTCAATTGGAATGTCTAAGAACATCCACCGTACTACCCATTTTTTTCGAAATTTGGATAACTTCTTGCAAGGGAAAAAATTCAACTCCGCTGGGGCAGCCCAAAGCGCCTTGAAATATTTTATCGATTCCTGTCCGAATGGTTTTTTTAGTAAAGGAATCAATGGACTACCTATGAGATGGCAAAAGTACATAGATGGCAATGGTATATACTTTGATTAAATAAATATATTATGTTTAAAAAAAATCGACTTTATGTTCCTCCTTTACAAAACGCCAATTTCATATGTAATGACCTAATATTTAAAGTAGACTTTTATTTTACTTTGATTGTATTATAAGTTAAGCGACTTGATATCGTATACTGATTTTGTGAAGTTTGGATCAATCAGAACGCGTTTCGCGCTGGTTAAACGTTTACGAGAATACCGGTTTGACAGTTTTAGCGTGACGAGACTTAGTTGTAATTATTGTATTATTGCAGGTTTTATTTAGCTGAATTGACCCTATGCTGTTTAAAAACTATATGAAACGTGTATCTTCTTATGTAATGAATAATGTTTAATTTTGAATAGATATTTTAAAAATGTAACGCCGTGTCGCGTATCGTTTCGTTTCGGTGTGAATGGGTAAAGGGGTGAAATAGGGGATCAAAGTTTATATTTGAGATTCATGGTCGAAAATACGTTGTCAATCACAAACTTGAGCAAAATGGTCATATATCAATTGCGTGCAGATTTCACCTTTTTATATTAAAAAAAAATTGTATCATAAAATAACTTTTTATTTTTTGTGCGGAAGTGGAGATGAATTTTATTTTCTCATTCCTCCCCATCGTGTGGATACCCCTAATTACTTATAGGTCTTTTTACAAAGTTGAAACATGTAACTTTCCATGCCGATAGATAATGAGAAATACTCTTGAGGAAAATTATTTTGAGCGAATCGGACAATAACGCTTAGAATTCATTTGAATTAAAAACCTACATATGGACACATAAAGTGTTTACAAAAAGAAAGGGATTGAAAATACTATTTGTAATTTTAAAAATGAATACAAACTGCATTTACGAAAAACTCAACTTTGCCATCAATTTAATATAATATTAAATAGATTGCAATTTACAAAAAAAAGTATGCCGTAGGTATACGTGTGTGTTGTCGTTAAAGTTGTAGTTTATTATAATATTATTATTAATTTACATTTTTATGAGACTGATATATATTTTAATTAAATTTTAAGTAGTAAAGTAATAATATTGCTGACTGCTGTTGTCTGCTCGTCTCCCGTTCAAACAAGGGGTCCACGTAAGACCAGGGACGACATCCCCATGTCGTCATTACCTGTGTTGATCTCCGATTCTGCGCGTTTTGGGTGTTGCACCGCCGTATTTCTTTTTTTATTTTTCATGCGTATATGTTTGTTCACGGATAAGATAAATTATCTTAACCGTGTGTTTCTTATTAATATTATTATCATATACATACCTAAGTTGTTTGAAACAAATCAACAGCTTTTTTCTTCTTATAATAAATATATATTAAATATATATTGTTGTTTAATATATTTTATTTATTAATATTAATAAAATAATACTATGGTGGTATTTTGTCAAAAGTGGCAGAATAAAGATTTATTTATATTACATTTAACTTAAATGTACTATTTGAAATAAAAAAAAATACCTGATTTTTAAGAAAAGAACAATTACGAATTAACACTTTTATTCAATATCTTAAATCATCTACCAACACGAAATACCAATAATTCTTATGTAATTCAAATGAGTTATGAGTTTATCAATCATTACCTTAGATCCACCTCACTTGAAAGCCGGAACAAAAGTGATCCACCGACTGTGTCAACCGAGTCAACTCTCCCCCCAGTGCTGCACGATACAAATTCAAAATTTAAAAAATAAACAAAATAATATTTTTAATTATAAAATTGATAACAAGCCAATAAAATATTATTTTTCATTTAAAAACCTAACATTTATTTATTTAAAATTTAAGTCTACATAATATGGATCAGTGGAAATATTGTATGTAGTTAATTTATCTCAAACCCAATAAGTAAACGTGTAAGACCCAAACCTTCAACATTTCCGACGCGACGCGACGCTACGCCGCGCCCGGCCTGCCCGGTACGAGAGTTGCCGACTCACGTACGCTTACATTAAAACTATTGGATTTAGCCGCTTTATAGAAGTGCGGAATTGCATGAATATGCACCGCTAAGACCTAATTGCGTGCAAGCTCTCAGCATGCATTAGGCTTAAAACGTGACACATCTAGTGAGTAGCTGCATGTTCACGTCTGCTTATGCTTTTATGAGCTGAAGATAAGGCTTTCAAAGAACTTTGAGAATAGAGCTTTTCGAATTTTCATAATAGTAAAATTTTATAATATTATAGGTAGCAAATTAGTATCAAGTGTGTAATATTTAAGATTATAACTTTTAAATTTAAATCGAATTTTAAAGACTTTTATAAAACACGTTTTGAACATTTTTGCACAACACAAGTATACGCCCTAGCCCTACTACTAAAATCCTGGTATAAACTAAGTACTAATCTAATTACTAAGTAAAATAAATCGATTATCATATATATTATTAAAGTTTTTAAAGCTATTAATTTAATTGATAAAAGACAATAAAAGATAAAATAGTGCAGTAATTAATCGACTATCAGCTCGGTCTTTATTTCTTTTCTATTCGTATTCGTATTCGGTTCTATTCGTATTTTGTAAGTTATAGAACTCATAAAGTACATTGACTGTCAGAAAAGTTGTTAATTTCCGTTTAATGAAGAAGTTTAATAGTTGTGTTTTTATGTTAGTAGTAATTGTTTATAACGAGCCCATAAATGTGGATCTAAATCTATTTGTCAATTTCATTTAAACATACCATTATTTATAAAGGAATCATATTAATGTGTATGTTTATATTCATCTTTTATTTATTTTTATTATAATTAATAAAAGTCGTTAACAGATCCATGATCCATCTATTTAACATAATATATAACAATTCTTGTCTTCTTTACATAGTTTAAAACAGTTACACTCGATAATCTTGCATATATACGATATATTATATGTTTAAAACAGTTACACTCTATAATCTTGCATATATTGCATATATATGATAACTACTACAAGCATACGATGTGTCGACGATTGTGTGGAAAAATTGTCGGCCGATGAAGAGGACGTCAATTTTTTAAAATTTTGATCGATTTGGATCGTTATCGTTCTATGAAAGCTAAATATATATTTATTCTCTGTACGTATATATATATATATATATATATATATATATATATATATATATATATATATATTCGTACGTACATATAATTACTACAACACGCATACTACCTCAGATTATTAACACACGCACGCGTACGTTTGTTAAAGTGGAGTCACTTTAATAGGTAACATTTGACAATTCATCAAAATTCAACAACGTAACCTTGTAACGGCGAGCATAAAATAATTTATTTTTTCGTTTTGTTAGAACTGCACAATTGCTTAACTGTTTTCAATTAAGATTTATATTATTTATTGTAATAATGACAGATACGAGTAATTATACGATTTGCTTTCACTAATAAACCATTCTAAACATAACAAACAATTTCTGATCTACAGAACTGAATGTCGTTACAATGTTGCGTCAGTTAATCCTTCTTTTTTTTATATATGGCATCGGCTTATAACCATTTGCCAGTGTCAAGTTAAATAGGCGGGAAATAGAACTTTCGTTAAAATTTTCAACACCGTATTCCTAAATCGTCAAGTCTAAAGTCTAGTCAAAGTCCAAATAAATAGTCTGTGCAGTCCATGAGTCATGTCAGTCGATTCAGTAAAGTGGTAGAAGCTTTACCGAAAGCTCCTAGGGAGTTTTGGAGGGAAACTCAAAATAGCACGTTTTTAGAAGTTGTACCACTTGCCCACACTTGTGCACGTTAACGAATATTTAATGGTTAATATTCTACCAATATTACACATTTAGAACTGAAATAACACAAATTTATGAAAGAAATGCAAAATCCACAACGTGGGTGACGTTGAATTAAATTCCTCAGCAAAACTGAATAACCCTTTTCTTTATAAACACTAGGAATGTTACTCTAAAAATCGAAAGCTGATAAGTAGAATCGAATGCAATGATTACTTGTGAAAAAATATCACCATAAATTAATAAACACGTTGTGATTATAATAAAATATAATTATATTTATTATTATTTTAACTAACTATAAAAATACAAAAAATAACTAAATAGAAAAAACATTGATGTTAGGTACAATTTAGGTGGGATGTTGCTGGCAACACCAGTGCCTGTCGATGACGCCATGTCATGTCGCCATTACATGACGCAGTCTTTTGTCGTTCTGCGAAGTGACTATTAATAACTTTACAGTATTTTGTTCCTTAAATTTACAAAAAAAATAATTGGACAGGGATTCGCCTGATGATTTTTTAAATTCACATATGTTTCAAGTCCTTATTGATTCATTCACTTTAATCGATGTTTTTAAGCAGGTCACCTCACTATGAAGATAAAACTGACAGACGTCAAATGTTACCTATTAAAATGGCTTCACTGTACCTACCAGTGGCGAAGGCTCCTTAATAGGGAAGCCCTGGTCTGTATAATATATAATAGGTAGGGATTTGGATGAAGGTTTTCAAATGGTAAGTGGTAAGTGAAGTCAGCCGATAGGAATGGAGTTATAGGAACCCCACGCCACACTACCTACCTTTTGTACCATGTTAATATTTGTCAATTTCTCACAACATTTACATTTTTTATTTTTTCTATCTAAGAGGCAAAAAAACCCGTATAAAGTTCAAACTTAAAAATAAGCACCTGGGAGACCGAGATTTGCTCGGTGTTTTAGTAGAACGATAAAAAAATTAAAAATAAATAAAAAAATATAATAAAAAAAGAAATAATAATAATCACAAAAATATTTACCTTACCGGGATTCGAGCCCACCACATTCCGAATTTTTAAACAATGCAAAAATTCTACCAAGCTACCAATCAGACTGACGTAAGAAACTCGAAATTATTTATATAAGTATAGTAACGCGACGAAATAAAAAAATATATACTACCTAAAAATGCGCAGTTTCTAAGGGATAAGACCTATCTAGATCGATTTTTCCTCCCCCAAAAATTCCCTGCATGCTAAATTTCACGCCGCGCCGTTTCATAATACCGATATAATATTGAATATTGAAGCCGTTGTCGTGATACCGATTTATATATATGCAAGATAGTCTCGTTAAAAGTAAAAATATGAATTGTTATGGGCGAATTTGTGTTGATGTAAAAGAAATAAAGGTGGGTTGAACCTGGGCAGAAACTGTAGTAAAGAAATTATTTCTTATTTAAAATTCGTACGGTTTAATACATACTAGAGCGGCCAGCGCCACACAGCAGGAATATAATATACAATGAGGCTTAATACGAGCAAAATAAAATCAGTAATGCGACGAACAACTGTATATGACAGCGTAATTTATTTCCTTACGAGTTTTCATTTCTTAAGCTTATTTAGGTTCCATAAGATTAAAAGGCATTTTTACGACTACCCACATGACTAATTAATATTATAATTTTATTAATGAATAGTTTCATGACTTCGCAATGAATTCACCTTTTTAGTTTGCTATCTAGGTACATACTACATACTACATAATATTATGTATTTACACTTACAACCCACTTACAAAAATATTTTAAGTCTAATATACCTAATAGTAGGTACGTAAAGTAATAAGCATTTAGGTACACTTTTTTATAATAATACTAGATGACCCAACAGAAGTTGTTTTGTCTTAATACAGACTGGAATAAATAAATAACTACAACCTACATCTACACCTTCCTACCTACCTACAACCTACATCTACACCTGCAACTGCACCTACAATCTACTCCTGCAACCTACACCCACAACCTACAACTGCAATCTCCACCTAGGTACAACCTACAGCCGATTCAACATTACGCACTTTTGAAGAAAAAAAAGATTACCTCTGAAATAAAACTGTTTTATATTCCAACAAAATTTCTGAACGCACCTTATATTTGACAGTCAAGTGACATTGGAATCCCGAATTTACGCTACCGACGGAACATCAAATGTATGGAAGGAAGGAACAGTTAGTATAAAAAATATTGTTTTTTTTTAAATATTTTCTCACTGTATTTTTAAACCTTCCCTGAATTTCCACAATTATTTCAAGATTCAAGTTGGCCAAATCAGTCCAGCCGCTCTCGAGTTTTAGCAAGACAAATAAACTACAATCCATTTTAAAATTTTATGTGCCACTACTTTCTTGATTTCGCTCGGTAATCATCGTTTTCCTACGGAAATGACAGACGACTTATGAACATTGAACAGGCTCTAACCATAGACATATTATATAGTCGAGGCGGAAACTGTCCCCACTTAAATGGCCCCCACTTTTGAGGTTGTTTGGGGCCATTTTGACATTTAAGGTATGGTGAAATCAAGATAACTAACTTACGTACGTACTTTTTCTTGTATGAAGATTTGTTCTATCAAATGTATGTCATAGCTTATCTCTAATTTTGAAATCTTTGGCTCTAACTAATATTTTGATGCATGACATATTATTATGATGTTTTTAATGATATCCTGCCCTACAACTATTATACATGTGAAGCTTTCTGAGGATGGATTAATGTATGGATGTTTGGTTACTCTTTCACGCAAAAACTAATGAACTTTTTTTCGATTGTGATGAAATTTGGCATGGTAGTAAATTAGGCTCTGGATTAACACCTTTTTATCCCCAAAAAGTACTGCGTTTCCGTGGGATATTTACGCGAGCGGAGGAAAGCTAGTTTCATCATAAGCAGACAGTTTCATTAGCAATGAAATAATAATGATGATAATGATAGTGGGCGTCGTATATTGATGCTAAACGTATAATACAATTGTTCCTCTTACTCTATTTAAGTGTGTTAATAATTAATTTAATATTCGATGGCAAAAGCTACCCACATTCAATCAATTATTTGGTTTATGTGACCTAAATTGATACAAAGAGGTCCCGCAGACCACAGGCGGCAGCGCAACATTTTTAAACATTTTATGATCTTTTAAATTACGCATTTTATAAACTTTTTCGACAAAAATAACTTTCTTTTTAAATGCTTAACGAATGTTTTGAAGCAAGCGCTCTAATCGGCTATACCCATCGAACCCACAACTTCGAATGTACCATCAAACAAGTTGCCGCTCGACCATGCATAATATGACAATCGCTTAACAGTGCCGTTGAATCATGCGCACGCACACATACTCACGTGTAAATACATAGTTCAACCACGTCTAGTCTGCAGTTTGCTGCCATTTCTTTTGTGTTTAAACATTTTGAGGCGTCTACTACTAACGGAGTTGCACTAGCAAGGAAAATGCTAAGAATCTGGTCAAGCGGGAACTTTGTCAATATTGTACCTATGCCCGCATGCCGTCCTTTATATCTGCGTGCGTGCTTTCAGCACAGGCAATGGGTAAACTTTCTTCATTCGATGGCCCAATCCTTTGTTTTACTTCGTAAATATTTTTCTGCAAACATACAATGTGATTGATGCTATAAACGGTAAGTTATTTGAACCGTTCGGCCATGAAGACGGTCGACAGAGGGTTGATTAATCGCCCTGTTTCATTACGAGCCTCAAACCTCAACCTCAAACGTTTAAAGCCAAATAATTGTAATTAATGAAACAATTCTTATTTCTCCCAATGACAGTAGAAGAGTTAGGTAGGAAAACGGAAGCGGTAAGAAGTAGTCATTTTCCATACTCGCCGATTTCGGATAGACCTGTCAAAAGTTATCAGTTGTTATTATTATTTTTTTTGACGATGACGACCTCTGTGGCTCAGTGGTTAGCGCGTTGGCGTTCGAGCCGGAGGTCGCGGGTTCGAATCCCGCCAGGGAACAAAAAGTTTTCTGTGTTCCTGGGTCATGGATGTGTATTAAGTATGTGTATAATATAATAAAAAAAAAATAATGTAATATGTAGGTATAGTAAAAAGTATTAAATATATTTCCGTTGTCTGGTACCCGTAACACAAGTTCTTCGGAAATTACCACGGGACCAGATTGACGTGGTGTTAAAGGATATATTGATATTATATCTATTGATCTATTGACACCGTTTATTATTTTTAAGTAAAAAGTATATATTTTCAGATCGTTGATCTCAACTGATTATATTATTAAGAGAAAAGATTTGTTTATTGGTTTCATATATTGTTAGTAATCTATTTTGTTTGCGTATTATATAGGTTTAAAATTATAGTTTCTTTAATCTGAAATTGTATTTTAGACTAATTAAATATATTTTAAAATTTTAGTTTCCTTAATCTGAAATTGTATTTCACTTTAATTAAAAAACTGGAATAATATTTAAATTCGTCTTATTAAATTACGATGGATTGTCTGCGGTTGATTGCTGAATGCTGACTGATTATATTTTTAAAGGTTCTTAAAAATTTAAAATAGCCAGTTAACAGAGTTAACAGAGGTACAGAGTATGGGTCACCGCATTTTTTAGAATAGATACTCAAAATAGAACTTTATTCAGTACACAAGAAGATACACGTTTCATTGTAAGAGTTCGTATGTCAAGTTGCACCGCGCTGCACAGCGCATGTGCAGTGTACGACTGATGCCAAATATGAAACGTGTATCTTTTCGTGTGGTAAATAAAGTTCAATTTTGAATAGCTATCTTTAAAAAACAGCGCCGCGTGACGTCGCTTATCGTCGTGGTGTGAACTGATCCTAATACCGTAGTAGATGGTCAGAACTATAACACAAAGTAGGTGAGCAGTCAGTATATGTACGTCTATACCTACTTACCTACTTAAAAAGTAGCCGCACAAAATGCTTACTCCAACATTAAAAAAAAACACATGGATAGAATCGATACGACCCGGCAAATACAAAACGTACCCAGTTTATAAAAAACAATAGGATATGTTTGCTTTGGCTTCGGTTTGCCGAATATTGTTTTTGGCGGATATGCAAAATTGGACAAATACAAACCGAGTTGAAAACGAAACGCGAAACTTTATTATAATAACATTATCTTCCTCAAAGTCGGTTAAAAGGTGCTTTAGCTTCATTTCATAAAATAGTTTTTAGCGTGTTCCTAACATAGGTTTAAAGTTTAAAACTAATTTCGAAAGCAAGGCGATGTTTCTTGTATTGCTGTTTATTTTTAGGCTTTTTATCTAAAAGCAGCATCCATATTATTATAACATAGTAATAAAGCGATATTTTTTAAACGTGGGCGCTTCTTATAACAGGATTAGAATTTTCTTTCCTTAACCGCTCGGGCCAGGACTTAAATCAGTGTCCCGCTCTTCTTGCTGCGCATATTAATAAACGAATTAAGTGAATTCTTTATAAATTTAAATGTAAATCTATTCAGCCCTATAAAATGTCTGAAAGAATTGAGCGTTTTAAAAAGCTTATAACGTCTTTCAGCTAAAATTCATCATCCAAAAACTATCGTGATACGGTGTTACGAAAAAGGTTCAATGTTTTAGCATTATTTTCCCAGAATTCTCCACAGAATTTAATTTGCCGCGTATGCAGTGCGGTGCAATATTTATGCACTTAAATATTGACGTTAGCTCTCAAATATAGCGGTATAATACAACTATTTAATTTCATCCCCACAATATGAGTGCTTCAACTCCTGTAACAAGTTCTTTGTAAATGGAACTGACGCGAAACTTTTTCATTATTCCCTTTGTTATAAAAACATAAAGAAGGCTATTGAAAAACTACTACAAACGACCAACAAAAAACTTCTGCTTTAAACATTAAATACGACTCGTTCGATGATTTATATTTTAATATCATTCGATATTTTCTATGAAAGTGATCCAGTTTTTCTATGAACGTTTTCATGCACACTGAAAAAAATATATAACCGCAGTATCGGTAGTACTATGTGGTTTTGCATTTAGGTAGGAAGATTGTATCTTATACTTTAAACGAAACAATCTTCTATATATATAATCTTAATTGCGGTAACAGGTAAATGCGGCAAGTATTTACATACAATTTAGTATGCAGGGGCAGTTTTGGGGGAGAAAAATCGGTCTAACTAGGTTTTATCCCGTGAGAAACTGCGCATTTTCAAGTTTTATATGTTTTTTCTCTCGTCGTGCAACAATATATCAATAATTTCGACTCTTTAATGTCAGTCCGATTGGCAGTTTGGTTGATTTTTTCGTTGTTTGGAAATTCGGAATGCGGTGGGTTCGAACCCCGGTAAAATATTTTTGTGATTATACTCATTTTTTGAAATCTGCTAGAGCTCCGAGTACAGGTCGGTTACCCAGGTAGGTACTTGTAGCTAGTAACTAACGCCTTGAAAGTGTGTTATTTTCCTATTGACTTAAAATTGTTCAAGTTGTTTACCCAGAGCTCTATAAAAACAAATCATATATTTTTGAAGTTTATTGGAGTTTACTCCTTAAGAATCGATTTTCATATAAGGCCCCCGGTATGAAAAAAATATGAGGGGTAAAATCCTACTGAACGAATGACCTTGTTACGTTTTCGTGCGCAACCTATTCTGCGCACCTGTCACTTTTTTGCATGGCGCGAATTTTTGAACTCAAATCGATCGCTAAAGTTTCGCAGGAATCGCAGGAATTAAAGCATATTATCTTATATTAAGTTCATATCATATTATATTAAGCATCGGGAAAACCTTCGCTCTTTACGTTTGCGTGTCACGTACACGACGACGTACTCCGCAGGATTCTTGTGTAACGTAAAATTTTGTTTTTTATAAAATTATTCTCTAGCTAATTTTGTTATGAAAGCACCGTCAGTGTATTTTATTTTTAAAAGTTTTGGAATATCTGCTAAATTTCCATTTTTCTCAAAATACAGACAGCAGAATATCACTTTGTAGGTTTGTTTAAACGGTTTTGTAACAAAATGAGATTTTAGGTTATTGACGACACACAAAACCTTTACTGGATAATACGTTCTCCTATTATAAGATTAAATATTTAACGAAGGGTAAAATGTTTATTTATTTAACATTAATTAGTCGTCACTGACTACATAGTAGTTTTATGGTATGAAATCAGTAAATATTTATGAATCAAATATGGGCTTTTAATTACCCACCACCCAGGTAGTTACAGTTAAATAAATAATAAAGTTTTACTTCAAATTAATATTCCAATGTCACTAAACATTTGTTTACAAGTTTCCTGGTAAACTTAAAGTTGTAAACATTTAAGAATTGTACTGTTCAATTCACACGGAAACTCGAACTTTTTACATAACTTTAGTTATTACACCGAAAATTGAACTTTATTCATTACACAAGAAGATACACGTTTCATTGTAAGAGTTCGGATGTCAAGATGCACCGCGCTGCACAGCGCATGTGCAGTGTATGGCTAATGTCATGTGAAACGTGTACTCGTATCTTTTTGTACAGTGAAACAGGTTCAATTTTGAATAGCTATCTTAAAAATGCAGCGTCGCGTCCCGAGACGTCGCGTTGTGAACTGAACTTACTACTTACAAGCTTCGTTTATTTTTATTTTGACTTCCAGAGACCTTTTTCTTGCCATGTCCCAAATTTGACGAAGGGCTGTACAACGTTAATGACGTCTGAAGTTAGTACACAACGACCCTCGTCCTTAGAATAGCGTCCGAAGTATTAAGGCCTCCTCTATGAAAAGTTTGCAATTTATATTGACGGTTCAGAATTTCTATTTCTCAGAACAGAATTGACCTGAACTTTTTAAAAACTTGAAGAGAAAATCACGAGAGTATTTCAATATTAATGAAGTTTAATATTATCTAAAATCCAATCGATATATTTAGCTACATTAGTGTAAAGCCCCGGATGGTCTGAACCGCAGCGCTTGGGGCCTTCGGAGACGATCCCATATTGAACGAACTTCAACTCTCCCATGTGTTCCTTTTCCGCTATTAGAGGGCTGCCCGAGTCTCCTCTGCAAGAGTCCAAGTGTCTTTCTCCAGCGCAAATCTTATTTTCAATCAATTGTCTCCTTCCAGTAAAGTGATTCCTAAAATTAAGACAATCCTTAAAATTTTAGTCATCGAAATATTTGACGACCTCTGTGGCTCAGAGGTTAGCGCTCTAGCCGAAGGTAGCGGATTCGAATCCCACCATTGTATTAAAAACCTTTTCAGTGATCCTGGTATCACGTAGGTATAATTCAAGCTGTTGGTTTCCCGAATGAAATAAATAATAAAAATCTTAAATATATGTATTTAGTCTGCCATAAATACTGTTACAATTAAAAATAAACAAAATGGTATAATTCAAGCTGTTAGTTTCCCGAATGAAATAAATAATAAAAATGTTAAATGTATGTATTTAGTCTGCCATAAATACTGTTACAATTAAAAATAAACAAAATATTACATTTGAATTTGGAATCTGTCATTTTTATATGATTCTTCATTGTGTTTTCTCATTTTGGCGCCAATACATTGTACAATATTTTGCGATATTAAAATGGAGTGGAGTGATAAAGAGAACCGAATCGCTGTGATTGCATTACACAAGGTATGAAGCCAAATGCAATTTTTAAAACTTTCCATACTCTTGGTATTAGTAAAATATTTGTATACCGGGCTATTAATAGGTACAATGAGACCTCCTCTGTTTGTGACAGAAAAAGATCTGGTCGTCCACGTAGTGTTCGTACGAAAAAGATGGTCAAAGCAGTAAGGGAAAGAATTCGAAGAAATCATGTCCGAAAGCAAAAGATTTTGTCTCGGGAGATGAAAATACGAAGGAGGAGAGAAGCACCTAGAACCATGTCGCGTATTTTAAAAGATGACTTAGGACTTGCAGCCTATAAGAGACGTACTGGTCATTTGCTAACTGATAATTTAGAAAAGAATAGGGTGGTAAAATCGAAACAACTACTGAAGCAAAGGGAGGTCACAGAAAAATTTTGTTTACGAATGAGATTTTTTTTACAATTGAGCAACATTTTAACAAAAAAATGACCGTATTTATGCTCAAAGCTTTAAGGAAGCTTCCCAATTAGTCGACAGAATGCAACGTGGGCACTATCCGACTTCAGTGATGGTTTGGTGGGCTATTAGCTATGAAGGAGTGACTGAACCATACTTTTGTGAAAAAGGTATCAAAACATCGGCACAAGTATATCAAGATACCATTCTTGAGAAGGTAGTGAAGCCCCTTGACAACACCATGTTCAATAACCAAGAATGGTCCTTCCAGCAAGACTCGGCGCCGGGTCATAAAGCTCGGTCTACGCAGTCTTGGTTGGAAACGAACGTTTCGGACTTCATCAGAGCTGAAGACTGGCTGTCGTCTATTCCCGACCTTAATCAGCTGGATTATGATTTATGGTCAGTTTTAGAGAGTAGGCTTGCTCTAAACGCTATTAAATTTGGAGTCCCTAAAACACTCCGTACGATTGGCAGTGAAGTATTTTTCCATGGAAAGAGTGCGTGCTTCTATTGATAACTGGCCTCAACGTTTAAATGACTGTATTGCAGCCAATGGAGACCACTTCGAATAAGATTTTAAATTTATATTTTAAATTGTTTTATATTTATGTATTAAACTAACGCACTGTAAAAGTAATAAAAGTTATTTGTAATAGAATTTTTTTTTCTTTGTTTCAGTATTTATGACAAGACTAGGTATAGTAAAAAAGTATTTAAAAAATTCCGTTGTCTGGTACCCGTAACACAAGTTCTTTGAGAACTTACCACCGGATCAGATTGATGTGGTGTGAAGGCGTCCATAGATATTACTATAGATATATTTTTGTCAAATATGTGTTGTAATTTGTAGTAAAATTTCCCTAAAACGAAATATTCTTACATAATGTATTAATTATTACACAACCGCCTCCTTTTCTGGAAGTCGAAAGATATTTTGTAATCTGGCCCATTCTTTAGGCTCGGGGAATATTAATTAAACCAAAGATTACCTGCCATATTTATTTTTACATTGCTGATCAGTGAGAACCGGTAGGCTAACTTTGAGGAGTACGTTCGATGTGTGGCCGGTCTCGGTTTCCCCCCAGCCGGCGACGAGGGCTCGCCCTCCCCATATACCGTCGTCTTGCAGCTCACGTACTATAGGTAAACAAATTGGAGCTACGTTTTCTAAAAAAATAAGAACGACTGAAATACTCCCATCTGTTCCTCTTCATGAACAGCCTCCGTGGTCCAGTAGTTTAGAGCTTGGCTCTCGACTTGGAGGTCGTGGGTTCGACTACCGCAATGGAACAACAAAAAAAATTGTTTCCAAGTTTAGCTAGGACAGTGCAGGCTGATCACCTTATTGACCCATGCGTCGGTCCTGCGCCTGATCTCTCGCCAGTCGTGTCGGTCTGTCCGTTCTAGTGGGTTTCGAGAGTAAAGGAAAAGAGAGCTCTTGTAAGTATTGTAGCGAACAAACTTGGGCACTGTAAAATAACTCCTGCGTAGTTATTTTAACTCTTAGTAAAAACTTATTTTAACTCCTAGCTTCAATAAAATCGGCCACCGTCATCGAAATCGGTACGGGGAAGCTACTATTGTTGCTTTTCCACCATCAGGGGACTGCCAGTCTCAGGACAGGTGGACTAAGAGAGATGAGTGCCACCTGTCCAACAGTAGCGACATGTGCATATAACACGAATCGCGCCGGCTTCACGTTTACGTTTACAATAACGATGACAGTAAAGTTTGAAACTTCGTGACCTCAACATTGCCTTATACATCATGAAGTATTTAGTAGTAAGTAGTAGTAAGAAGTAGGTATACTTGTACTTATTTATAGACCAGACAATTATTTTTGTCCGAGGTACTAAATTTCTTAAGATATGTATTAAAAATAGTTCTGTAGCTGATCTTATATCTACAGGTTAGGGTTTCTCTTTCATGGAGAACCAGCCTTCGCTACTGCTGTCCAATTCGATTTTTGAAAACTATAGGAGATCTACTCATCTCCCATAGTTTTAAAAACTTGCACACACGGTGAATTGCACATGACTGCACTATAGAACCTGACCACGCTGCATTTTGTTGACAGTTTAGGTAATTAATTGAATATTAATACGATTAGGATAACATTGATGTATCAATAATATATTGGAGCCGTTAGGTGTGATAAGTAGTCCCCCCTAAAAAAAGGTCTCTCCATTATAAGTATGGATGGTATGCTTACTGTAGTTATACTGGATTCTCTCTGCGAGTCGCAGCAAAGCAATATCATGTCGCGTCGGTGTCGATATGTAGCTATAATCTTTATGGATAACTCTTTCTGCTACTGGAATGTCCTGAAAATTTCAAAGTTTACTGGTAAGCGGCTCGGAACAAATAAAAAAGTGAAGACAACAGATTAAAAAACGAGGAACAGATGATAATAATATCAATGGACGGACGTCAATCTGGTCCCGTGGTAAGTTCTCGAAGAACTTGTGTTACGGGTACCAGATAACGGAAATATATTTAATACTTTTCATACTAGACATATATTTATTTTTTTACTATATTATTGATTATACACATAATATTTAATACACATCCATGAAACAGGGACGAAGAAAAACTTTTCGTTTCTTCGATGGGTATCGAATCCCGGGAGCACAACACGCTCAACTACTGAGCCACAGAGGTCGTCAAAGATAGATAAATAGCTACGTAGTAAGGTAAATAGCTACGTAGTTAGCTTTCGATTTGATTGCATAACTGTTTGTCCACGATTGTGTGCAAAAATTGTTGGCCGTTGAAGGGGACGTCAAAATTTTCAAATTTGGTACGCATAAGTCCGCGCGCACAGAGTACACGTGGCAGGAGGGAATCTTCATTCATGACACAAAATACAAAAACACTCTCACCGTGCCTAAACACTTTCACTTCAAAAATAGCAAGAGCTAATTTTCACCTGAATATGTGACTCGCAGATGTAATTAGAATATTCCCATATGCAGTCGTACTTGCGTTTAATGTCGTGTTCTCCGACTCGCACGCCGGCGATCGACTTCGTCCAGACGACGCAGTGCGCAGCCGTCAGGACATAGTATATGTTTATTATGGCGCCAGAACAACCAAAATATACTTTTCTCCCTAAAATGTTGTTTGTATAAATGAGTGACATAATGCATTCATAATTTGTATCAAGAGAGTGTTGATACAAATTATACGAGATACTTTTAAACTACAAAGTTTAAAAGTATCTCGTATAATGCCTGCAGCTAAAACTTTAGTATTTATTGTTGAAGCACCAAGCATACTTAGGGTCAGTTCATATCGAAACGAGTATATTTTTAAGATAGCTATTCAAATTTGAACTTTATTCACTACACAAGATACACGTTTCATATGACAATTGACATCAGTCATACTGCGCACAACTTTTACAATGAAACGTATATCTTCTTGTGTACCTAAGAAATAAAGTTGAAAATTTAAGAGCTGTATAAAAAATGCAGCGCCATATCGCGTGTCGTTTTGTTTCGGTGTGAATTGACCAATATGACTATCACAAAAGATTCTGTGTATTCACCACTTTTATACGAGATGAGTGCCATCCATGGAAATTCATATAGCGAGGTCATCCTGCCCTGTCCTATGGCATTCGTGTATCTTCTCCCACACTCTCTCGGCAGCAGTTCCAACCTCGTATCAATGAAATCCGAGCAGCACACCTAAATGAAAACTGCCTTAGTTTTGTAATAGTTTGCCCCCGTCGTTTGTATCCTAACGATTATCGCTTGAACACCATTTTTTATTCGTTACATATTATTGCCAAGGTGCCATGATGCTGAATGTGTAGTCTAAGTAAACTGGACCGTCGTCGTCTTTTCATTTTTTATTTATGTGTTAATTTCATGTGTAATTTCATAGATAATATAATAAAACCTTCATATTTTCTTAGTTTTCCTTAGAGATAGTATTTTACATCGATTTTGTAACGAAATAGGGGTAATATGACTTTAGCTTTGGTCAGTTACATTTATGGTCTTACCTTTTGTATTATTTTCCCTTTGTAGTTCTCATATCCACAAATGCTATTTTGGAATAAGTTCTCAGTCTGAGGCCGTCGCTTCATAGCGAAAATAGCTTCCTCACAGGACAAATACCCCACACAGTCGTAGCAACTTTCTAAAATTAATAAGTTTGAGGGATATATATATATATATATATATATATATATATATATATATATATATATATATATATATATATATATAATTTTTGGTACTTAACTATGACTAACTGACATTGCTCCAAAATGGAAGTTATGATCTTTTAGATGAAATCGCTTTGGAAAGTCTTCGTTACCCGTGGAATGAAGTAATCCTTAGTATTTTAACCGACTTCCAAAAAAAGGAGGCGGTTATACGTTCGGCTGTACATTTTTTTTGTATGTTCAACGATAACTCCGCGGTCTGTTGACCGATTTTCAAAATTCTTTTTTTATTTGTAAAAGGTATAATCCTAAGTTGTTCCCGTTGTCACGAAAGTGGTGACCTGATGATGGGATCCGTGAGCGATCCATGAGGAACCGACGGAACTCTTCGAAATTTATATAGACACATATAGTGATTTTGACTTTTTTAGAAGTAACTCAAGCATATGCTACCAAAAAGTAAGATTATGCACGAAAGTATACCCTGGATCCAAAAGCACTGAACAGAACTCCTCAGTCTTTAAAGATGCGCATTGGAAATTTCGACATTGTTTAAAGAACTGCAAGTATATGCCATTATGTAACTTACAGTCATCATCAACATTAGCTTATATTAGCCAATTTCATATGTAATGACATATGAAATTGGCGTTTCGTAAAAGAGGAACATAAAGTCGATTTTTTTTAAACATAATATATTTATATAATTAAAGTATATACTATTGCTATCTGGGATTTTTTTTTATTTTTGCCAAATTTAAAAGGGAAGTTTTTTTAGATATATATACTGTTTTGAGCATTTTTACTTTGGAAGACGGATTAATTTTTTGTTTAAAAATAATAATATTATAAGTTCAGAAAGTAATTTTGTAATAAAAGATTCTGATAACTTGTTCAATTTCTACAATCTTCAATAGACCTCATCATTTTTGTCAGTATGACTGTATTTTATTTATTTAACATCAGTATAACTAACTGTTTTTCATTCAACCTTTTCTACTGTACTGCACTAAAATATTTTATTTGATACTTAAATATTATTTTTTCGGAGATTTTAACAGCCCTTTTTTTATTGCACTTAAAATTAATAAGATTTACACTTACTCATTGCCAGAGATCCACCGCAAATAAAGAAGAAAAGCAACAAAATTCTGGTGAACATTATGTTAAATTTAAAATATCATGAAAGTATTAAAAATTCTAAAATCAAACTAATGGACGTACCCTATTGTTCGGCACAACACTGTTACACTGTTACACTGTTACACTGGATATAAGTAATTACATCAGTCACAAACAATTAGATAAAGACTTCCTTTCGCATATCCTGAAAAATTTATTACCAAATAATATTATACACTCCTCGGATTCAAATAGAGCGATAACTCCACATGCCGACTGATTAGCCTCACGTACCTAAGTAATTTTACTAAAATATTTTTGAAAAAGCAAATAATAATGACTTCGTTTTTGTTTATCACTTTACTGTATTAGCTAGAGCTGTTCTGTAAATATATTTCATACTTAACTGGGTCAAAGGAAAAAGCATAATATAAGTTTCTGTAGGTATTTCTCTATTAATTGAAAACCTTCTCTTTGTTATTGAGGATTACAAAATTGCTTAACGAATAAGGGATAAAATCTACTAGATAAATTATGATGCATAAGCTAGATATTGTGAGTACGTGCTTCGAACTTACACAGAATAAATGATTCTTTTTATCTACCGGTAAACCTCATCTATCACACAGTGGAATCGTATAAATCAATAAATGTATCGATAAAAATATATTAAAAAGAATCACCAGTACCGAGCAACGTATTGGACATAATTACTCAAAGTTCTGATAAATATCAAAGTTGCTTGACAATATATATATATGACTCGTAAGTGCAAGAATAGTAAAGGTAATTTAATATATTTTTTGGAACAATGGTAAGTACCTAATAGGAAATACGCACGTAGTTTTTATTTTATTGGAACGAAGTTCCTTATGGCGCGTTGCGATATTGAGGCTAGGCGGATTATATTGGCACGACACTTTTTGCCACTCGAAATCACAATGTAATAACGACTATTAAGAATGATACAAAAAACGACCTTATTACCTTGATAATGTGACTGTTATGACTGTTACATATTGTGACTAGGTAGCCGAGCGCTTGATGTTTTTACTCAGTACGGAGTACTACTCGCCGGACTTCGCGGCGGCAACACTGCGAGCAGCAAGCAACCCCTGTCCCTACCTAAGGCGCTAATATATATATATATATATATATATATATATATATATATGTATATTATAACTTCGTTCCATCCCGGTGTTGTGTGTCCCCTTGACACCTTTCAAGTTTTATTATTATTAAATACATCTATTATATTATTACTGTTTGACAAACCGTTTAGTAAACCGTTTTGGTGACTGCTAGCGCCGCAGTGCAAAAATTTAACTAAATTTGAATCAATTGGCTGAGACTTAGTCAGTCATCTTCAAAGAGCTTTCTTCCAATGTACTAATTTCATTAACGTTCAGAGCATAGAGTACATTGTCGTTCTAGTTCAATTAATTATCAGCCATGGCTATCAATTGAATACCGGTGTTTAATGAAAAGACTACTCGTCCAATTTGCTGGCTTATTTAACCAGATGGCTGATTCATTTACACCAACTCGCTGAATAGTGAATACGTAATGAAGTAATGACTTAGAAGTATATACCGCCGACGTTATTTTTAACAATCCCTACTACTGGATTTATATTATATAGTTAGTTGTTATTATAACACTTTTTACTTGTTTAGTTTTATCAGGTTCATCTAGTTTTTAATAAATTTTTATAACTATACATATGTATAACATAGATTTTCCGCATCGTGTATTTATTGGTTTTTGCAAATTAATATATTTTAGTAATGTAAATTACACATTAAACAATAACGTTAAAATCACCTAAATTCGAAATAACACTTGCTGACATTAAAACTATCTCAGGTGTCTGATGGGCGTAACACAATCTGTGATAGGCAATTAATTGACTGTACAGTGGTAAGTTATGTTAGAAGTAATTCTACTCGCTCATTGTGCGATTAAACTAGTATAGTAATTAGTGCCAGCATTGAACAAGAATAAAAATGCTTCATTTAACAGCTACATTATTAGTACCTACAGGGTACAGGCGTGTTAGACAGGAAATCATCTTTATTTTGAATGAGATGGGTTTCATTAACAATGATTATCATTATGATTCATTATCAAGAGAAGATAGATGTGATGATACATTACAGGATTAGTAGAGCTAATACCTACCTGAATAATAATGCACAATGCCTTCTAGTAATCGTCTACGCCCTAGACTCTACAGCAACAGTGTGTGATCTTATAATAATAGGATGCCTAATTCGAAAATTCATAATCTAAATAGTTTTCATAATTTGAGATATCGATATTTCAAATGTAATAAGAACATAAAAAGAGTATCACTATTTTTATTGGATTAAGGCTGGTAGTTGATACTGTATGATCCAGAATCCGGCGGGCCCGGGAAAATTTAGAGAACTAAAAATAGAACTGTGCGATTAACGCACTTTTTTCAACTCTATTGTATTAACAATAGAGTTGAAAAACGAAGTGTCGAGTGTCAAGCTGTCATATATGACATTGACATTTGACTCGACACTCGTGTTCGATTTTCAACTCTATTGTATAAGTCCTGAGTTTTCATTTCACTGCTCTGAATTTTCACCGGATTTCCGGATTCTGGAGCATATAGTCCCAGCCTAACATAGTATCTAGAGAATTGGTACACAAGTTTTTTCTTTATTACTGTTTGACAAACCGTTTAGTAAAATCAGTTTTTAGATATCATTGTAAGTACGTATATTACATATATCATAGGTACATAGGTATATTACAAAGATAAGAACGGTAAAGGTGACAAACAGACTGAGAGATCTGATATTATTCGTATTAAACACATTAATTGAAAACTTCCTAGTTTTTGCTACATATAAATCTTACAAGTGTCGATTTTTTAATTCTCGTATTATTACAAATTATTTGAAGTAAATTATCTATTACATCTATCTATAATATGCATGTTATTATATGTCATAAATGTCATAAGCAAAAACTACAATTTGTACATATTAATAAGGAAAAACATTCTACTTTTGTAAATCAGAATTTTAACGTTGTCTATATTTAGCTTATCAAAAATCATGCCAAAACAAAAAGATTAGCACTTTCTTCATATTCCAACAGAATTCACAGCAACTTTTTCCCTTAACCCTATCCGAGACTAACTAGCACTTAAACTCTGCCTACAGCAGACAATAATCAACACGTATGTGTATGTTAAACAATATAACGAGTGGAACGCCCCAGGCAAGATGTGATTAAACATGCAGACAAAAGAACTCGCATCCCTACATCGTGCGCGTTGACAATGCGCGATGGACTTGCAAGATTCGAAAAAACTTGTGTACCAATTCTCTAGATACTATGTTAGGCTGGGACTATATGCTCCAGAATCCGGAAATCCGGTGAAAATTCAGAGCAGTAAAATGAAAACTCAGGACTAATACAATAGAGTTGAAAATCGAACACGAGTGTCGAGTCAAATGTCAATGTCATATATGACAGCTTGACACTCGACACTTCGTTTTTCAACTCTATTGTTAATACAATAGAGTTGAAAAAAGTGCGTTAATCGCACAGTTCTATTTTTAGTTCTCTAAATTTTCCTGGGCCCGCCGGATTCTGGATCATACAGTATCACCAGCTACCAGCCTAGTACATATACTACCAGCCTTACTCCAATAAAAATAGTGATACTCTTTATATGTTCTTATTACATTTGAAATATCGATATCTCAAATTATGAAAACTATTTAGATTATGAATTTTCGAATTAGGCATCCTATTATTATAAGATCACACACTGTTGCTGTAGAGTCTAGGGCGTAGACGATTACTAGAAGGCATTGTGCATTATTAATCAGGTAGGTATTAGCTCTACTAATCCTGTAATGTATCATCACATCTATCTTCTCTTGACAATGAATCATA
This sequence comes from Phengaris arion, assembly GCA_963565745.1. Taxonomy (NCBI): domain Eukaryota; kingdom Metazoa; phylum Arthropoda; class Insecta; order Lepidoptera; family Lycaenidae; genus Phengaris; species Phengaris arion. Next base: position 10,426,835 of record OY751435.1, on the reverse strand, counting down.
ATGATAATCATTGTTAATGAAACCCATCTCATTCAAAATAAAGATGATTTCCTGTCTAACACGCCTGTACCCTGTAGGTACTAATAATGTAGCTGTTAAATGAAGCATTTTTATTCTTGTTCAATGCTGGTACTAATTACTATACTAGTTTAATCGCACAATGAGCGAGTAGAATTACTTCTAACATAACTTACCACTGTACAGTCAATTAATTGCCTATCACAGATTGTGTTACGCCCATCAGACACCTGAGATAGTTTTAATGTCAGCAAGTGTTATTTCGAATTTAGGTGATTTTAACGTTATTGTTTAATGTGTAATTTACATTACTAAAATATATTAATTTGCAAAAACCAATAAATACACGATGCGGAAAATCTATGTTATACATATGTATAGTTATAAAAATTTATTAAAAACTAGATGAACCTGATAAAACTAAACAAGTAAAAAGTGTTATAATAACAACTAACTATATAATATAAATCCAGTAGTAGGGATTGCTAAAAATAACGTCGGCGGTATATACTTCTAAGTCATTACTTCATTACGTATTCACTATTCAGCGAGTTGGTGTAAATGACGCAGCCATCTGGTTAAATAAGCCAGCAAATTGGACGAGTAGTCTTTTCATTAAACACCGGTATTCAATTGATAGCCATGGCTGATAATTAATTGAACTAGAATCTCTGAACGACAATGTACTCTATGCTCTGAACGTTAATGAAATTAGTACATTGTAAGAAAGCTCTTTGAAGATGACTGACTAAGTCTCAGCCAATTGATTCAAATTTAGTTAAATTTTTGCACTGCGGCGCTAGCAGTCACCAAAACAAATTAATGTTAACACATCCATATCCATTTTTATATTATTATTATACTTCCACGCATCTCTAACTTATTTATTAAAAATATTTCACAATTATTACTTAATTATTGGTAGAAAAGTAGTCGCACATAATTTGTCACCTTAATGAAACATCACTTAATATAAAAAACAAAATGACCACATGACATTCAGCCACCTAATGAAACGTTGCGTGTAACGATTTGGCTAGTCGTTCGTCAGCCAATTAGATGCAGTCGTTAGATGCCTAGTCATCAAATTAGCCAACTAATTTAACCAGATATATACATATAATCAGCTCTCCGGAAATTCAAATTACTTACACCACGTAACAAATTCTAATATAAATTAATTTTGACTCAAACTTCATAATTGTTTGAAGAACTTAAGTTTTTACCTTGTCACGAATGCGTCTCGCAATTTCATTTGTCTAACTTACTTTAATCACAATAATTGCATTTTTTAATTAAGTTTTCAATTTGTAACATGATTTGTTAGAGATGTTTCATCAACGCTCTCTAGCATACAAAATGTACGTCTGACGTTAAAATTGATAATGAGTAGCTGTTTCCGCGTAAATATAGTATCCCACGGGAATACTGTCTTTTTCGGGATAAAAAGTAGCATAATCCAGGGCCTAAACTACTTCCATACCAAATTTCATGGAAATCCGTTCAGTAGTTTTTGCGCGGAAGAGTAACAAACATCCATCCATCCATCCATCCATCCTCACAAACTTCCACATGTATAATAGTAGTAGGTAACCTTATGTTCGAATGCTTACTTTATTGTTAGGTACTTACCTAACAATAAAGTAAGCATCATCATTACATAATGATTGTCGTAGTTTATTTTTACTACACATTTTTATTATAATTCCGGCTGTTAACAAAATATGATAATGTGCCAATGCTGGTCATGCAAGTAACGTGATGGTCAGTTGATTAATGCCGGAACTGTAGCCGTAAACGCATAACAGAGAGATAGAATCCAAGTTGCATAAAGCTCTTTCCAGGAAAATTGACGAAATAGTTTGGACACGGAAGTATTTCTTCAATCTGTTGCTGTTCTTTTTTCTGCATTTCCTTTTCAATGGCGAAATAAAACCTGCACAAAAGGCAAAACGAATCAACAATGTAGAAACAATGTGTCACTGTTACTCATGAAATTTCCACTTTTAGAACTGTTACTCGCAACGAGTATTTATAAAAAGATTTAACACCATGGAATTCGTTACGCTAAAGAATAGGCGATAAGGAATATATTTGAGTGTTTAGTAACATAAGAAGCGTTAAAACTTCCATGTTTAAAGCTATTTAAAGCGATTTTGAAACAGGCCCTTCGTAATTAGTTTTTGGTCGGGCTAGGCTCTTGGATCTCACACGAAGAAATTGCGGGTTCGATGTCCACGGCAAAATAATTGTTATGTCAAGTATTTTTTTTTATCAACTAAGCTGTTCTATAGAATAACTGTTAGCGTAAACTATAGTTACATATCATTGGCATTGTGGTCATTGCACAAGGTATTATGGTATCGTCAGCGATGAATTACGTAATAGATGAATATATAAAATCATATTCTGTTATGATACTTGGAGTCTTCAGAAAGAATAGGTATTCTTTCTGAAGACTCCATATCAAGAATAGGTATTCTTATAATTTATTAACAAATTAATAAGCAAATTATGTACAATACCCAATTGTGAAGCCCATACATAAATAGTATGACTCAATAAAGCAACATTGTAAGCAGATTATAGCATCCTCATAAATGGAGGTCTCTTGTCGCTAATATCGAAAGCAATTTTATTGGAATCAATAAAACAAGGCTTATGTTAATATGAACTAACCCAATGTGGAATATTCATGTGAAGCCCTTTGGGTGATATTAATTTTCGGCATGTATACCATGAATTTCAAGTAGCTTTGATTAGTTGTTGAATCATTGCTCGCTGCGGTCTTTTTCCGTTTATACTTTTCTTTTAAGCAGTGGTAAACGTGTGAATATTTTTGAAAGCAGTTTTTCGAACGCAATGTTGGGTAGCTTTAACGTTGTAGTCATGAACCATGGATAATTAGGGATGCCCCCATTCTCAGAGCCCATGATATGTCTAGTTACTCGATAAGGTTTTGTAGATAAGGTAATAGGAAGAAAAAATATTTTTTTTTATGTAAAAGGTATAATCCCAAATTGGTCCTTTTAACATCAAAGTGGGGTCCATGAGGAATCGAGGGAACTCCTCGAAATTCATATGGACACATATGTTGATTTGGTTGATGCTACCAAAAAGTAAGCATTTTACTTCAATCAAGGTATATTTTTTTTTGCATCAAGATATACCCTGGATCCAAAAGCTTACTTTTTAGTAGCATATGCTTGGGCTACTTCAGAAAAAGTCGACATCACTATATGTCTCCATATAAATTTGTAAATCACCATCACTATAATAGAATAAATGTTATTAATGCTTACTGCAACATTTTTTCCGCCGACTACAACAATACATAATAATGATTATTTAATAATTATATTATTATGATGACAATGATTAGATACTATAAGTATCTAATCATCGTCATCATTGGTGATTATTTATTAGGTCCACAATTCGGTAATATGCTTATTTGGGGAAAAACCACGGCTTCTCAGAAAACTGGCATAAAATAACGCTTGAGTTTGTTTTGCCGAGAAAGTAAGAACAGCAGAGGCTTTTCGTTTTAAACTTTCTTAAAATGTGTTAATAATAATATAATAAATTATACTAAAAAGAGAAAAAATATTATTTTAAACAAAAAATGGAAACCGACTTCCAAAGTAAAAATGCACAAAAAGTATTGAATAAAACTTATTTTCTAAATAATTCCGCTTTAAAATTCGGCTCAAATTTTAACTATTTCTCTACTAAAACTTCATAATTTTGAAGTCGGTACCAGCCAACTTGAACGTGAGTTAATATTAATATTTTAAATATTCTTTTATCAGGATGTTGTGCGGGCTAGTACCGACTTCAATATTAAGAAGATTGAGTAGAGAAATAGTTAAAATTTTAGCCGAATTTAAAAGGGGAATTATTTTGAAAATAAGTTTTATTTCATACTTTTTGTGCATTTTTACTTTGGAAGTCGGTTTTAATTTTTTATTTAAAAATAATAATTTTAACGCCCTGATTTACATACCTTGATACCTTTAAAAACTAATTTACATACCTTGATTACCAGATACATGTAGGACATGTATCTGGTAATCAAGGTGACGCTCTTGAGTTACTTGAAAAATCCTCCCTTAGGCTCCCCATTTCGATGAATAGAACTTTTGAATTAAACTACGGTCTTCTAGATAATAGTTTCATTCAAAAGTTGATGAAATGCTTCAAAAAACACTGATGATATATTAAAGACATGTCAAATTATTTACAGTGACATTACGAGTATACTGTATGAAACACACAAAAAGATAATATTTAAATTCATTGATTTGGTAATATCTATAAGGAATATATCTATATTCGCTAGAACAGCAATCTAAAGAATTCATCACATAACTAAACATACCTTAATTAAATATTAGATAATATAGATGGTTAAAATTCTTACAAACTACATATAAACTCTTGGCTTTGAAAAATGTTTTCTTTACATGCCATGGGAGTATACTTCGTACTTTCAGTTCTTTATCTGAGTCTTTTCAGAATTTATATTACATATGTGGTGCGAGCTCAGACAAAGCTCCTCGACGGTGGTGGTCGTGAGATCAGACGACACGACGTTATAAGTAGTAAGTATTTATAACCACCTGTATATCACACCGGAATTCCTTCTACATTTTCTTTATTTTGTTGCAATGAGGGTGTTTGATATTTTTGGAACGAAGTTCCTTATGGCGCGTTGCGAATTTGAGGCTAGGCGGATTTTTGCCACTCGATATCACAATGTAATAACGACTATTAAGAATGATACAAAAAACGACCTTATCACCTTGACAATAATGTAGAATTTAGCAATTACACATTGTGACTGTTATGACTATATTGTGCCTAGCTAGCCGGGCCTTAGGAGCGCTTGATATTATTACTCAGTACGGAGCCGGACTTCGCGGCGGCAACACTGTGAGCAGCAAGCTACCCGCCCCCTCACCCCTGTCCCTACCTGAGGCGCGGCCAATTAGTTCCGCGCGCACTATATATACTTAGTTCAACAATTTTTTTGTATAATATAATATATTATATCTATACAGATAAACAAAATTGAAGTGTCTGTTTGCAATTTGAAATTAACAGTTTTTATTTTCACTTAATGCATTTTAAAGTATGATCGGTACTTACAATAAAAAATATATATTGTTAACATTTTTCTGTCCGTCTGTCAGTCTGTGTGTTTGTTCCGGCTAATCTCTCTCTCCTCACCTCTCAAGTTTTTTCTGTCGCTAGGGGGCAGACCCAATGCACACAAAGCGTCATCTTGGCGTAAGTGGTATCAAAAACGGTCATTAAGAATTTTCGATTCTTTTTCTGTCACCAAGCGTAGTAGCCCGACGGTCCTTGTCGTGTCAAAAAGCTGTCAGATGTCACGATTTAAAAGACCCTCATTGTGCAAGTACAAGACGAAATAAGTGTGTTGTTATTTTGTTCTTCACCGTATTCGTTCGTTGGTGTAGGTAAGTAACAAACAGTTTAGTTGAGAAACTTGAACTTTTTTGCTGCCATTTGATTCTATGTCTGTTTCCTATCGATTGTTTGTTTTTTAACCCCCGACGAAAAGAGAGTGGTGTTATAAGGTCGACGTGTCTGTCTGTCCGTGAGTGTGTGTGTGTGTGTGTGTGTGTGTGTGTGTGTGTGTGTGTGTGTGTGTTTGTGCATGAACCGATTTTGATATATTTTTTTGATAGCTATCATGATTGAGAGTGTTCTTAGCAATAATTTTATCATCATCATCATCATCATCACCTGACCGCTTGTAATTTTGGGGGTACCTACCTAAAAATAATTTTGTTTTTATTAAAAGATTTTTAATTTTTAAGAAGATATATTACATTATTAAAATATTATTATTAGAAACCATAGATGGGTATTGGTGGGCTATGAAATCTCAAATCACAGACGGCAAAGTCTAGTTAGGACTCTAAATGAAATATTTTTAGTCTATATAATAAAAAGGAATTTGTTAAAGTGAGTATTATTATATTACCCCGTGGATCACATCTGCTGGGCGGGAAGCCGAAGGACGCTTAGTATTCCGCGACATTACAAATAAACGAATATTTTCAACTCTACTGCAACGTGTTTTGACTCTCAAGGTTTAAAACGTGTTCAATAATGTTTTGAAATAATATTTCTAATGCTACCAACCAGCATAAGCACGTAAGTTTTATTGCGTGCTCTGCGAAAAAACAAAAGTAAAGATTTTAAGTAACTCCATTATTGTCAAGCAGTGAGTGAGCTGATGATGATGAATTATAGCTAAGAACACTCATTATCATGTGAGCTTATAAACAAAAAAATCTAGCACAAATATCCGTTCATCCGTTTGGGAGCTACGATGCCACGGACAGACATACACAGACAGACACAGACACGTCACGTCAAACTTATAACACCCCTCTGTTTGGTCGGCGGTTAAAAAGGCTATTTTAACCCGATAGGTAGATGCACAATAAATAATAAAAAATCAAATATTTTCGCACATCTACAAAAATATTACAACAATTTTAATACAATACGGTAGGTACACAATAGATGCACATTTTTATTAATATTACGAATCTATTATTTTACTTTGTTGTTTCATTCAACAATATGGGTGCTGTATTATGAACTAACCTAACACAATCAAACCATCAAACCGAAACATAACCTTTTTATTAATCAGATATTTGTAGGGGCAAAGTTGGTTCTATATTACTCACAGCAGGAGTCTGGTACCCACATAGGTTGTGCGCATAGCTGACGTGTCTATTGTTTGTAAGAGACGAAAACGTACCGGTAATAATATAATAGTTTAAAAAAAGTAAAAAAACACGCTTAGAAAATTTTTATCGGGTTATTGCATTGTCATCGGCCCTTAAGACGTGTGCAAAGTTTCAAGTTGATCAGACGTCTAGAAACCGGTGAAAATTAAGGTCAAAGATTCCGTTACATACATAGATACATACAACCTGAGCTAATAAAAGCGTGTTAAAAAAGAGGTGTCAAAGCCACGCTTTAAAAAATCCGGCGAACTTTTTCAATTACGCAGTCTACCTACACAGAAATTCTTAGAATACTTTTAAAATTACATATCTCATAAATAATGAACTATCATTGAAACGAAATCATCGACACTGTGATGATAAAAAGGATCCACTAGGGAAAATTAAAAAAAAAACATTAATTATTTCAAAAGGCGTCAACATTAATAATTATTACATAATATTGTATTCGAATTATAATAATAATAGACGTCGTATGTCGATTAGTTTAGTCCCTGGTAAATGTTGGTAGTATGTAGGTACGTCTACAACAATAGTATAAATGTAAAAGTTTGTGAGATTGAATGGATGTGGATGGATGGATGGATGTTTGTGACTACTGAATGGATTTAGCTGAAATTTGGTATAGTAGTAGTTTAGGGTCTGTATTAACGTGGGCGTAGCTGCGGAAAAAAACTAGTAAGACTATAAACAGACCAGCATACTCTCTTCTTAATTAATTCTTGTTATTTGACGGCGCACTTAAGTTTTAATACTGACCAGGAGGGTCAGTGGTCGGTGGACACTTTATGCTCTTTTGTCATAAGATCATAAAATAAGGTATAGCTTTCCTATTTTATTGCAAAAGATGTGGCTAAATATACCGTTCATTAAATGTATCGGTTCCATAAACATTGTTATTGCTCATAAATTAAGCTTCTTTTCGTTGATTAATATATTTAATACATTATAATATTACGGACAAGATGCATATAAAATTTACTGATTCTCCTGATTCTGATTCATATCAATAAACTAGATGCATAATATTTAAACTATGGCTTGGACTGCTGTTCATCCATCCGAGATTATCTGGAAGAATCCTTCGTCCTATTCAGGGTATATCTATTGAAACTGTCTAGATTGTTGGTAATGGTGTCACGATTATGATAAACTATGTTAATAATTTAAAATTTGAAATACTGCATCATCAGTTCTATTAAAAATGTTGGTTCGATGGATCTCTCATCACGGGAATTATGTTTATAAGTTTTCTTAAAAAGTTCGTAAAGGTCGCTCCTATGTCGGCAATAAAGTATTTGTTACAGTGAAACAAAATACAAGGTTCGTATACATTTAAAAGCGTTTATTCCCAGCATTTGACAGCCCTACTCATGACTTGCACGTTGAACTGTGAGATCTCATGAGTTACACGCTCTGTAATTGATTCGAATACAATCGAATTGCTTCACGTCGTTTTTAATTAAAAACCAATAGTCCGCTGATGTCTTTATTAGCTTTAGATCTATAACCGCCTTAACAGTTAACTACGATACTGTATGATATTATTTTTATAGGTCCTGTACTAATTTATGTATTGGGACAGAGTACAGACGTCCTCATTAGCGAAATAGTTTAAAAAAGAAGCTTTTAATGTTTTTCATTAAATTCGTAGCTCTATAGTAAAACGAAGAAAATAATTAAATGTCTGCGGATCCATTATTTGTATCATAATATCATTATATGATATAGTACAAAAGTACCTGGGTAACCGAGTTTTGCTCGGAGCTCTAGTGGATAAATAAAAGAAGAATCACTAACATATTTTACTGGGGTTCGAACCCACCACACTCCGAATTTCCAAACAACGTAAAAATTCACCAAATTGCCAATCGGACTGACATTATACATTACACGACGAAAGAAAAAGCACAACTTAAAAATGCGCAGTTTCCCCCAAAACTCCCTGCATACTATCATGTAAATACTTGCAGCCTTTGCAGAGATTACGATTATATTACATATACAAGATTGTCTCCTTTAAAGTATAAGATGTGGGGCTATAGAGCTCCTTATGCCATATGAAATCGAAGCGAATTATCTGATGGTAAGTGATTAGGCGGTATCTACTCATTTCCTTTCATAACCTAATCATTTTCTGAGAAACGTGTGTATGGAACACCTTGATCACTGTATAGTTATAATAATCACACAAACATAAAAATCTGTTAGAAGATGACTATGAAATTAATTTTAATGATGATTAAGATGACAAGGTAGTTAAGGTGCGAACTTTAGTTCGAAGTAAGCATCACAGGAGCTTACTTTACTCTGGTCTAGCTGAGTTTTGGGTTTGAGCATGCCAGACCGACGCTTTTCGAAAAGAGAATTAGGAGACGAACAGATTGACGTATATCTTGACCTTGTCCTATTTTTACTGAAAAATAACTTGTTAAAAAAAATAAAAATAAATCGGTTTCTAGTTGGTACTTTTTTGTGTCCCTTCCCGTGTATCAAAACAGTTTCCTTGTTGCTTATGACCTTTTTTAACTAATATTCACACATTTTGGTCAATTAAAAAACTGCCGAGCTTAAAACCGCCAGACCTGCTTCGGTTTTAGGTATATCAAATTTTGTGTCCCTAGCGATCTACAATAGAGCAAAATTCCAATATAAAGTACAAACATTATTCCTTTATATTGTAATAATTTATGTTGGTTATATAATATAATTAAATTCAATATTGAGTAAACTGTAAGTCATTAAATTCAAATAATATTAAATAACAAATATTTATTATTATTTGAATTTAATGACCGATGATTTGAGCCGGCTAAAATTCAACTCACGAACGAATCCAATACGTAGCGTAGATATGTCAAACTCAAAGTATTATGCACAATATGCAATTATCCCAGATAGTTCTCAGTTTCCACAGTACGACCACTCGTCTACTACTTATGTTATACAATGTAATATGGTTTATGTGGTTGATATGGTTGATATTATAATTAGAATAAAAATGTAGTTTTCGTTACGAATATGTCTATGTTTTATTACTATAACTATTAAAAATAGTTTACCAACCAAGTAATATTATAGTTGATAAAATTGAGACAATAGAATCAGGCGTTACTAGGCGGAAATCCATAGTCTACAATTTAATTAATATTATATCTAGAAATATTGTATATATGTATATAATAATTATATAATATACCAACAACCTCCGTGTTCTAGTGGTTAGAGCTTGGCTCTCGACTCGGAGATCGTGGGTTCGAAGCCCGCATTGGAAAAACAAAAAATTTTGTTTCCAAATTTGGTTAGGATGGACAAAGGACAAGACAGATGATCCATGCGTCGGATGGGCATGTGTCGGTTTTCAGTCCCACTGGGTTATGAGGGTAAAGGAAGAGAGAGTGCTCTTGTGTGCTGCGCGCACACTTGGGCACTATAAAAAATTACTCCAGCGTAACTGGCGTGGTTTCAATGAAACCGGCCACCGTCACCGAAATCGGTGTGGGGGAGTTATAAAATATATTTCACACTTTAAACGAGACAGACAATCTTCATTTCTCGAAAACAGCTTCAAGTACTACCATGAAATTTAGTATGCAGGGAGTTTTCAGGTCTCGATCTCGCTAGGTCTTATCCCTGGGAAACTGCTAATTTTTAACATAAATATTGTTTATTATTTCGTCGTGCAACAATATATCAATAAAATCGTCTCCACAATGTCAGTTCGATTGGCAATTTGGTATGCGTATGTATAATTTTTTCTTTGTTCGAAATATCGGAATGTGGCGGGTTCGAATCGCTGTCAATTAATATTTTTGTGATTCAATTAATTTTTTTACTTCGAGCAAAGCTCGGTTACCCAGGTACTATGTATTTTACATCGCAAAGTGTAGACTAAATAGAATACAAACAGTAAAACCAGCAGGCTTCGGTGCAAACGCCCGTGTACAATGTACACTTGCATCGAGTCGGAAAGCTACGAGACGTCTTTGTACGTACTAGCAGGTATGGCTGCAAGGTTGTCTTAGAACTATAATTGTATGATAGTGATAGTTATGTTTACACCTAAAATGCCTTTATGCGGAAAATAAAATGTTGGAACTGCCGATGAAACAAAAATGTGAATCCTGTAAATCCTGAGATTATTTATTTAATCTATAGATTAGATTATAGATTAGAGATCCTTAATTTACTAGACAGGTAAGTAATGACACATTAATAAATAGTTACTACGTAATGACATAAAATGTTAAAGGTCCAAGTGACGTGTCTTTTCTTTAGGTATCGAGCTATAACAAATAATAAATATACCTACAAACACATTCATTACACACACTCACGTTTTCCGATAGGGGTAGGCCAAGGCCACCGAGCCCAATAGGAGTAGGTAGAGACCGCCGAGCCCAATAGGGGTAGGCAGAAGCCACCGAGTCCCAATAGGGATAGGTAGAGACCACCGAGCCCAATAGGAGCAGGCAGAGGCCACCAAGCCCAATAGGGGAAGTTAGAGGCCACCGATCCCAATAGGGGTAGGCAGAGGCCACCGAGTCCCAATAGGGATAGGTAGAGACCACCAAGCCATGCAATAGCGGCAGGCAGAGGCCACCAAGCCCAATAAGGGAAGTTAGAGGCCACCGATCCCAATAGGGGCCGGCAGGGGCCACCGAGCCCAATAGGGGAAGTTAGAGACCACCGAGCCCAATAGGGGAAGTTGAAAAACAAGGATCCCAATAGGGACAGGCAGAGGCCACCGAGCCTAATAGGGGAAGTTAGAGACCACCGATCCCAATACGGGTAGGCAGAGACCACCGAGCCCAATAGGGGCACGCAGAGGCCACCGAGCCCAATAGGGGTAGGTAGAAATCTCTACGTTGATATAATATTCATAAGTGTGGTCTACATAGTAATTCATAGTCAGTTAGATTAGAGTTGGCGTCTACAACGCGTATACACTATACATGTTACGTTGTGTGCTGTCTATGAAGAAGCATGACGTGCCACGTTAGCCGATCACTTTACCTTGATGTCGATTTTCTTTCTAAATCGCACTGCTATTGAGATTAAGTAATAACAGATCTAATTTAGTCGCCAAAACTAAGCGGGGACTAACTAGGAGGTAATACATTTGGAAATAAGTGAGCTGTATATCTATTTTTGACACTACTTTTCATCAGCACCTCGAAATACAGTGCAAGCAATAGATTTTGATGTGAAACATCATTATTTTATATTAAACATTTGAAACAAACACATTTTTTTAATATCCTGGTAGTAATATACTTTTTTAGTTTTTGTTCTTACAGATAGATAGATAGATAGATAAACACTTTATTGCTCACATTATAAAGTACGTACAATCAAATTACTAAAATTAGTTAAAATTATAACCTAAATGTGGGCAAGGGCGGCCTTATCGCTATAAGCGATCTCTTCCAGGCAACCCTGCAGGACAGGAGAGGTAAATCGAATAGATAAATAGCGGGGTAATAAAAAGTTAATAATAAAATAATAACAATAAATAATTGTTTAAGTACGTTTTTAGAATCTCTAATTAGTTTGAAAATAAAAATAAGTAATACAACAAAATAATAATATAAAGTTGCATGCATAGTTATATTTAATTAAGAAGAGGCTCTCATGTATAAATAAAGTAAAATTGAGTCAAACTAGGCGAGCTACTCTGTTTCGAAGATGACTATGGAGCTTGGATTTGAAAATGGCAAGTGACTTCGACTCTCGGATGTCACGTGGAAGATCATTCCACAAGTGCGTAGCCTTCACAGCAAAAGAATCTGCAAAGTAACCGGACCTGGCAATTGGCACAAGAAGTTTATTGCTGTACTCGGAGCGTAACGCACGGCATTGGTCAGCACTTCGAAATTGAAAACAATCCTTTAGATATGGGGGAGAACGAGGGTCAAATAAGATATTGTATAGGAAGGCTAGTACATGCTCTTCCCGACGAAGCCTGATGGGCAGCCAACCAAGTCGCTGTCGATACTCAGAGACGTGGTCGAACTTGCGCAGCCCATACACGAACCTGATGCAGATGTTTTGTAATCTTTCTAATTTGTTAAGGTATTCCTCATTGAGGTCTATCAAACAAACATCTGCATAGTCCAAGATAGGAAGAAGTAAAGATTGCGCAAGCTCGACTTTTGTCTTAATGGGAAGTAGGTTTTTCCAACGATTAAGTGACCCCACCGCAGCAAAGAGCTTACGACTTACCTCTGAAATGTGGTGAGACCACCTAAGGGTTGAGTCGAAGTAAATACCCAAGTTCTTAACTACCCCACTACAAGGTAAAGTTACTTTGTCAAAAGTTATACTAGTCATAGTTAGGCCGATTTATTTGCTTCGATCCGCCGATAATTATAATTTGCGACTTGTTGGGGTTGACCCTTAAGCCGTGGCACTGGCTCCAATGGAGGATTGTCGCAAGATCCTTATTAATTGCCGCGAAAGCCGAACTAAGGTCATTAGCAGGAGCGTGGGTGTAAATTTGAAGATCATCTGCATAAAGGTGGAAGAAGCATGAAAGGAAATTTGAAATTTGGTGAGGAAATTGATAAAGATGGAAAAAAGGAGAGGGGACTTTATATTTAGTTTATAATGAAATTCAGTCGTAGTTTGAAACTTGCTAGATGGGTTTAAGTATTTTAAACATTAACAGAACCAACGTCCTCATCACTGGTACTTTTTTTAATAAGTGTCCGACGTTGAGAACTTATTTAATAAATATCTAAAAGCTGAAAGGATAATCAATTCTAATGTATATTTATGTTCTAGGGTTGGTTAAAGGGCATCCAAGCCCTTTACATGTTAAACCAGGAATAAGCCAAATAACACATAAGTTTACACTTAAATCTTTGGTCGATATTTCTACGTATCGTAATTTTGTGTCCGTACTTCATAAAGTAAGTATCTATTTTTGACCTACAGAAAATATATTCTAAATATTTTACTTTGTGGGATCGGTCAGGCCCAAGCCCACTTATAAGCATTTCAGATGTGGTCTATATAATGCCGAACTGTGAAAACTTCGATAGCGCGATTCAGGATCGTGGCGTAGGACGCCACAACTTTTAAAACTTTTACCTCACATTTTTTTTTGTCAAATAATCATTAGGTACGCTGATAAATAATTCAATAAGACAACATCGAATATCTGATAACAAGAATAAAGTATGCTCCATTTAACTTGACGTATAACATATTATCCCTCACATAATGCGAGTGCCGAAAAATAACAAGCAGCCGTCAGTCCTCCGCGTGGCCCTCATCCATCAGTCTTCAATAACGCCCTCTAATGAGACGGAGACAATGCCCTTAATTAATACTATAAATACACCCTCAATTTGTCTTTGATACATCTAACTAAAGGGGACATTGTTAGCGATACGGAAATTGGGATGTTTAAAATAAATAATCTTGATCATTATTTTACTCAAAGAGTATCACAAAGTCACTGTTTTTATTATCCTGCCTGACCTGAGATTGTTGTTCGAAAAAGTCAGAACATCTGTTCTTTACGTGTGCAGGGCAGTGTGCACTTATCTGAGTGCCCACTGCCCTGCATACGTAAAATTTTGCATACAAAACAATCCTTATCATTTCCACTTAAATACGAGCAATAATCAAGCTAATTTATCTGCAGCAATTTCTGATGAAGAGATTCAACAACAAAACAAGCACGAGCTAATATTACATGTTAAGGTATACATTTATTCACATCGATAGTGCTGATGCCATATTTCCTTGTACATAAGAATAGCCCACTCAAAAATCAAATCAAGAAAAGGTGGTCAAGATAATTCGATTTGGAAGTGGATAAGGTCTACGGCAAATAACTAAAAAATATATCTAAGTTTGCTTTGTATGTAAGTGCTGAGTGACCCACATTTTTATCCCTTGTTATAAAAACTCTCTTGTAAACCAAAGTACACACCTACACACATTTGCAGTGTCACTTTCGGTGTTGAAATAAATAATAACTTTGGTTTTGGCGTGATTTTTAATAGAGTATTTTCAGCAGGCTCTGCATAGAAATCCAAAATCAACATACTTATTTAATTGAAATAATTTTCTCGAAAGAAGAAGGCAGTGTTTACACAAAATGTTACATGCTTTTAATGAAGAGCATGCAAGAATAATTAATCTGGTGGTAGTTTTTTTTGGTAATTTGCGTATCGTAACTCCGAGGTTCAACTTGCTAGTCCTTGGGTCTTTGCTTGAATAACAAATTACTTTAGCAACAAGAAATTTTCTAGCAAAAATCTTGCAAGAGAAAAGAGTTCTTGGATAAGATAGAACTGTGTGTAGGTATTCCTCAACCCAGCCACAGCCATGGCCGAGAAATAATTCTGTAAAATATTCAAACTTCTACGTTTTCTAGGCTACTAGTACTACTAGTAAACCAAATCAAACCAAGTACTAAAGAACAGGAAAAGAGCGAGTTAGGTTAGGTTAGGTTAGTTAAGAACATCATGAAAGATACGGGTCTCACAGTTTTTGTCGAGCCTGAAAATGGGCGATCAAAGTTTGTAAAGAGAAGCTCGACTTTAGACCCCCTTATTAGGGTTCCGTAATACTCTATGAACGCTTATACTTTCGCTTTGTAGGTCCGTCTGCCTGTCTGTCCGCACCTCTAGCTTCTGTAATTATGAATATAAATGGATCAAATTTGGTATAACATTTTGGTAATGTGTATAGATCTCATTTTGGCAGTATAAAATAATAATAATTTTACATTTTAGGCTTGGCTCTCCATACATGTGGGGATGAAAAATATTTTTTCATTCTACCCCATCGTGTGGGGAATCGTTGAGTGGGTCTTTTTAAATAAAGTCAAGGTTTTATACATGACTTTCTTTCAAAGTAATTTGGTCCCCCCCCCCCCCCCCATTTCGAAACTATGAGACTTAGAAACTTGCAATATTTTATGCTGTTAGATCATGCTAAACACTCTTTAGGAAAATTATTTTGAACGAAATCGGACAACAACTTTGGAAGTAATTTGAAAAAAACCTATTACGCCTTTACAGTTACGGAATCCTCCTTAGACATGTCCAGACATACTCTTAGTTAGGTTATCCAGACATACTCTTGGTTAGGTTATTTATGATTTAATTACAAATGAGCATTTTTTTATTTTACCTGAAGAGGTATTAGGCTTATTTTTTTGAGTCACGGAATCCTAAAAACTAACCGCAATAGAGATTTCATATAAAAAACTGGACATTGGTCAAGCGTCCGTGTGTGGCCGTCCTAAAACCAGATTTATTCAACAGCGAGCTCGAGCCTCGAGGCTGTAGGGAGGTAGTGCCGCCGCCGCCGCACGCCCGCACGCACGCACGCCTGTCCCTCCGTGACACGCTAGCGTGAAAAGCGTGAAATCCGAATTTCCGCTCGTCCCGTTCGGAACCAATTCTTTTTGCTGCGGTTTCGGCCGCAATTAGTGTTGTAATCTGTGCGGGGTTTTTGTGATATCGTGACATGATGTAAGTATTTTTCGTAATGGCTGTTACATCTGTTGCTAATAATTCTGTAGTAAAATGAATAAGAAGAGCTGTTGATAATATTTTAGTATGATAAATTCTTATAATTTATAATGGTATTAGGCACTAGAATTAATAATTTTAAAACTCATTATAGTGTTAGTCATAACTCGTATTTAGTATTTGTTTATTGACGTCGCGCCGAATTCGTGAGAACTTGTTTTTTTGAGAAGTAGGCTGTTGATAATCGTAAAAACCTAAACTTACTCAAAGTTTTATTAATATTAGTATTGAATAAGCTAATGCTTATGCACGATATCTACTTATAGTTTAAGGTAGGTCACACTTAGATATCGTGGCTGCATTTTAAGCTATTTAATGGGGAACATGTATAGTTTTTTTATTTCGACAAGGACATAATAAGCTAGAAAATATTGTCTTTGCAATGGCATATCTATGATATACAGTCATCACAAAAGTGAGATCTTTGGAGAGCATTAAAAACGCTCAATACAAAATAACCTAGCCAAGACCATGTCAGGACATGTCTAAGGAGGGTTCCGTAACTATCAACGCGCAAAAGGTTTTCTTTGAATTACTTCAAAAGTTGTTAACCGATTTCGTTCAAAATAATTTTCTTACAGAGTTTTAAACATGACCTATAACCATGGATACTCACAAGTTTCTCTCTCCTACAGTTTAGAAATGCCAGAAGGGGGGACCAACATATAAACCACCTTGGAGGTTTATTCGAAAACGATTACTCAAAAATAGTTGACTTTGTAATAAAATCATGTATGAAACCCTTATTTTAAAAAACCTATACAACGATACCCCACACGATGGGCTAGAACCAAAAAATATTTGTCAACCCCACTTCACACGTATGGAGAGCCACCCCTAAAATGGAAAATTATTATTATTTTATGATGCCAAAACCGAGATCTATACACAATCTTTAACTATACCAAATTTCATCAATTTATATTCATAATTACAGAAGCTAGAAGCGCGGACAGACAGACAGACAGACAGTCCGTCCGGACAGAGCGAAACAATAAGGGTTTCTTGATTATTACGGAACCCTAAAAATGATGCACGAGCATGACGTTACAGCAGTTGAAAATGTATGAAGGTAAATACAAAATTGATTTTATTTTCCTAAATACCTACTGCGTTTATGTATAATTGTTTTACCAAAACATGTCACAAATAACATAACATTGATCAGTCATTTTCGTTTTTCAATCATAGCAAAAAAACGTCGTTTTTTTTAAGTGTTTAATTTAGCACCTGATTACTTTTTGCATTTTTCGGTCCATATTTATGTTGCCTTTCGGAAAATATAAGAAATTAGCTGATGTCGCTTTGTGTGAGTTGGGTCTGCCCCCTAACGGCAGAAAAAATATCAAAAACCCTCACTGAACCAGCATGTCCTTTCAAATTAATAAGTATAATATTGTGCTGTATCATCAGCATCATTATTTTTTTGTGGTTTTCACGGTAGATAATTATTTTACTATTCTTTACATCTAAGTTCTACTTCGGAGATAAAGATATTATGGTTTCAAAAGATTGGGATTTAACTAAATTTAAAAAATTAATGTAGGACGAAATATTGTAAGATCTAGATACGTTCTTAACAAAAAACATAAGACTGAGATAGACTTAAGACTCACTATTCTCCTTAGTGTATTACTTAGGAGAATGACAATATAAATATTGAAACAAAAGAAATCAATGATTTATATTGCGCCATTTTTAAATGACTTTATGGTAGCTTTTGTTCAATGCCTTTTTGTTCAATGTTCTTAATTTATTTAAGCTCAATAACTAATTATTATGGTTCGAACTGATGCAGCAACTTCAATGTTTTGGTTGACAAACCCAAAAAAAAAAGCAATTACGTAAATATATTTGCTTAACTTGAAACAGTGAACCGACTTCGAAATTAACGTGTACCACAGCAATTGTCGTAAGCGGAGCTTTTTTATAGCTCGTATTTAACAGTATTACCCGCGATTACCATCACAAACACAGTACTTTCCCTAATTATTTGTTTGTACACGTTAACAGGAGTTTCGTCATCACGTGACACAGTTCTCCTGTTAATTGGCCGCTATAAATAATAATTAATGGAAAACTAGGAAGAGCTTAGAAAAAGTATGTGATGTCAGCATATAGTCTGGACGGCTGGACCCCAATTCTCGTATATAATAGACTTTCAATTTACTATTGTCGCATCGTTCAAAACGCGTTTGACGTCGGTTTGACGTTTATGAGAATACCATTTTGCTGCTTTGACATATCGATACTGTATTGAAACTGTATTAATGTAAGATTTAATTATTAGAATCCACCTACTGGTGTTGCAGATGACATTTGGCTCAATTATTGCTTGTTCTTCTTCTCAACAACCTTCACATACAAACTAGCAAAAAATTAATGAGCCGTGTCAAGACGTGGTGACGCGTTACATATTCAAGCCTGACACAGCGTACAAGACATCGATAAAAACGTTCCATTCTTTAAGCTTTAAAGCCGGTAAACGTGGACTTCATTTAGGATTGAATCAGTGATTTTTCTAAATTACAGCCAGTCGTATAGTTGGCAGACCTTGAATGGTACTTTTCAGGCGAAGGTCAGGGTCAGGGCAAGAGGTTTGTAATTAAATTTCAGCTGTATTTTGATGGAAGTGGTAATAAAAGTTTTGTCGCAGTAGCACAGCCGGTAAGCATTTATTACAAAATAAATTAACTTTTTGTGAATTCATTCGTCACAGAAAACTAGGCTGTATTTTATCAAATTAAGGACTTAGAACTACTAAAAGGAAACTGTTGTTAAGAAAATCTTTTAGAAAATCTTTACCACAGTTGATTACCGCTTTTGTTTTTCTTAATGTAGCTTTTGTCAAACCAGTCACTATAGTATGTTTATGTATTATTTTATGTAGTCACGAAAATTGATTTTGTTCCAATCGACGTAAAAAGGAATCCTTCCATGTCCAATTATAAATGGGAAAGTGTGTGATGGATGGATGTTTGTGACTCTTTCACGCAAAAACTACTGAACGGATTTGATGAAATTGGTATAGTAAAAACTACTACAATAGTAGTAGTTTCAGCTCCGGATTAAAACATAAGCTATGTTTTATCCCGAAAAAGTACAGTGTTCCCGTGGGTTAGTGTATTTACGCGGGCGGAGGTACAGACAATAGCTAGTAAGTAGTAGGAACATAATAGGAGATTTTCCTCAAGTCTCTCTCTGCGTCTCGGACATAGGGATAATGAAGTAAAGGTTACTGAGGCGAAACGTCTTTTTATCTGGTCGTCGTATTTAATAAATAAGGAATTGATTGCAACGTAATTAGTAATGCATATTAAATGAAGATTACAATAAGTAACCATGAAAATGCAATCATTTTATTAATAAAAATCCAATCGTCTCCATATTCGTTACTGAAGATGTCGAAACGATAATGTTTATTTAATTGGAATACGGAGAGATTGTGAATTCATTACAAATTCTCGAACTGCTACGCTTCTTTGAACGTCAATTTTGCCGCTTGTTATTAGAATCGATGATAGCTTATTGTTTTTCACGGTCATTGTTGCTCCTGTGGCATTTGTCTAGTAACTTACCCTTTTTATGGGAGAGCCTTTATCGATTTAGTTAGGATATCGGAGGTCCAAGGGAATAGGAGTGTAGAAAGCCCAGAAACCAAAAACAAGCTACTATCATATTTATTCTTTATTGTATTTGGGGTGTCCATGGCCGCAGGCCGTCCGGTGTGCGGTAATCACTTAGGTATCATTCGACGAAGCGTCTACTCATTTTGTTTAAAAAAAACTATGATAGGAATTTCTGCATAATATGTAGCTCCCCACACCGATTTCGATGACGGTGGCGTTTTCATTGAAACCCAGGCCAGGTCTCCAGCTACGCAGGATTTATTTTATAGTGCCCAAGGTTGTGCGCAGTACACAAAAGCACTCTCTCTACCTTTTACTCTCAAAACCTAGTGGGATGGATAACCGACACGACTGGCGAGAGATCAGGCGCAGGACCCACTTTTTACATGCCCATCCGACGCATGGATCATCTTTCTTGTCAGACAATCGGGTGATCAGTCTGCATTGTCCTAAGAAAAACTTGGAAACAACATTTTTTGTTGTTCCAACGCGGGATTAGAAACCTCGACCTCCGAGTCGAGAGCCAAGCTCTAAACCGCTAGACCACGGAGGCTGTGTTCTGCATGATTCTACTTTGTTAAGAAAACAGCATAAGTCACCGAGTTTAGTTTCCAGGAGTTACTCTTACTATACGTTAATGCAACATTTAGTGTTGCATCCTAAGCTTAGAGCTAAGCTATGGCTGGAAGTTGCTCGGCAGATTAATGTTGAGTAAATAACCTAACCAAGAGCATTTCAGCACATGTCTAAGGCTCTCCTTAGACATGTGCTGAAATGCTCTTAGCACTCTTAGCACTCATAGCTACGGGACCCTTTCCGTATCTATAAAAGTGCAATAAGCTTTCTTTAAATTACTTAAAAGTCGTAGTCCGATTGAAGAATTTTTAGCATGACCTATCAGCATGGAAACTTACAAGTATGTATCTTTTTATAATTTAGAAATTCCTTTACTTTACTCGTTTTTTTTTTTGTATCTTTAAAAAAAGTTGTGTATGAAACCAGGAGCTTTATTTAAAAAATACCTTTTGAATTTGAATCGTAGATTATAGATAATACTATAGATAATATTATAGATAAGAGTTACAATGTAGGTGAAATTTGCTCTTGCTTATTTTTAACCAACTTCCAAAAAAGGAGGTTATACGTTCGGTGGTTATACGTTATTGTTTAAAGAACTGCAAGTATATGTTATCATACCACTTATAGTACTCGTCGTCATCATCACCACCACCTTCACACGAAACATCAACAAAATATTATTATGATGACATAGGTACTCATTACTCATCAGAGTTTTGTGCACCGATATCAATGTCGGTCAAAATTATATTCGTGATCATCATCATCACTTTAATACATTTAATGCTTAACATTTTTCCGCCGACTACTATAATAGATAATAATAATTATTTAATAATTTATTTATTTATATATTCGGGGAACCAACAGCTTATAATTTAAAAAGTAGAAAGCAGACAGTTAAGAGTTAAGCCAACAACAATAACATAGAAATCTAATAAATCGTTTTTGAATCTTTTCGATTCGACTAATATATTGGTTATAGCATAGATTCCATATTTGAGTAATATTCAAGATGGCTCCTGACAAAGCTACAGTAAAGAACTTTGAAAGTTTTAGCTAGCTTGAAAGAAGAACTTACTCTCATTATGAAACCAAGAGCCTTTGAGGCCTTCACGATGATTTTATCAATGTGAGCGTCAAATAGCAATTTTTATCGTGATATACACTGAGATTCCGTAATATAGTATCTAGTAATTATCATCACTGGTGATTTTTTAGTAGGATCACAGATCGGTAATGCTTATTTAGGGAAATACCACGGCCTCTTAGAAAACTGGCATAAAATAACGCTTGAGTTTGTTTTGCCGAGAGAGTGAGAATAGCGGAGGTTTTTTTGTATACTATAGTTGTATTTTGTAACTTTCCTAAAATGTGTTATTAATAATATAATAAATATAACTAAAAAATATCGGTTGTCTGTAAAGTCGGTTTACTGATGATAGTTGAACGTGACAACGTCAACAACAACAACAATAATAATAATAAAATGCGAGGTAACGCTGGTACTTGGTAACGGTATCAGGTAACGGTACTTGGTAACAGTACTTGGTAACGCATGAGTCATGTTTTTTCGTGCGTGCCGCCGGCTCCATCGAATTATAAGACGTTATCACGTCAAAAGAGAAAAATTAAGATTGAGTAGAGAAATAGTTAAAATTTAAGTCGAATTTAAAAGGGGAATTATTTAGAAAATAAGAATTATTTCATAAGTTTTTGTGCATTTATACGTCATTGAAAGTTGATTTTAATTTTTTGTTTATTTGCCTCTAATGAGGCGTGCAAATATTTATTTATGATATGAAAAAATACGTAAGTCACGGTATGCAATTGTATTTAAAACTGAAAAAATATTTTTCATCCCCGCTGTGTGTATGTAGTGTATGGAGAGCCACCCCATTTTATTATTTTATGATGCCAAAACCGAAATCTACACACAATCTATATTATATTATATTATGTACCTATTATTAAAAATCCCCACACTATATAACACTATATATTGTAAAGAAAATAAACAATTTTTGAATTTTGAATACCAAATTTCATCCATTTATATTCATAGTTAAATAAAATTTCAAAGGGCGGACAGACAGACGGACAGAGTGAAACTATAAGGGTCCCTGGAGTACTACGAAGCCCTGAAATGAGACAAAAGTAAGATCTTTTTTTAGTTTAACCGATTGCTTTCAGTTGATTATATAATTAGGTACTTACTCCTAATAATTAATATTTCATACGTCGTTAGCGGCCGTACGATGTCAGTGATTTCATCACTTTCATAGTATGGATTAATTTAGGTAGAAATCCCTTTTGCCAGTAATATAATAGTTTTAACCGGAAATGGCTTACTTAAATGTGCTGATTAATAAATCACTTTTGATGAGCGGCTTATTCTGTAGCTTTACACACTATTTTAATGCTCAAGTTGGCTTTGAAAACTCAATCCATTTTCAAAGTGAATTATTGAATAGAACATTTTAGGACGCACGAGGTCCTATTAAATGGTTAACTTTGCGAGTGCTTTATTATTTGTAGTGTTGACTGTACGTATAAATTATTTATTTACTCAATTGGGGGGAACAAAACAAATTAAAATATATATATAAAGCGACCTCCAAAGTAAAAGCAATGACATTCTTACAAATCACTTAAAAGCATGAAATAATTCTTATTGTCTAAATAGTTCCCCTCTTAAATATTGCTAAAATTTAACTTTTTCTCTACTCAATTTTCTTATTTTTGAAGTCGGTACCAGCCAATTTGAACGGGACTTCTTTAAAATACTGTTTGTATGTATATATGGACGTAGTTGTGTTAAAATTAATGATTATTTGATTAAAGGATATATACAAATGTTTGGGCTGGTGTTAATAACGTTTTAATTTCGTATTTATAACGTATCTATAATCTTAGATTGACTTCAATCTTAGATTCTTAAACAAAAATTGACGTAAATTGACGTGAAGTTAATCCTGGGATCGTTGAAATGATTGCGAGGATTGATTATTAATTTCGGGCGTAAGTGAACACGGCTTAGGGGCCGTTTCAATAACCTATCTACCAATAACTATTTGTTAAAAACTTCAAATTTGTATCGCAAATAACCGGCAAATGATTGAATGACGACGTTTTTTACAAATAGTTATTGTTAAGATAGGTTATTGAAACCGGCCGTTACGCGTCATTGGTCAATTTTAACACAATATGTAAGCAAAATTCACTGTCTTCATTACGCAAATATACTGTTTATTATAAGAGGAAAAAATCACGAAGAAAAATTTGGGAAGTATTTACTTTAAAGCAAGTTGTAAAAAAGTACTTTTCTCACAGTACTTTGTTACACGAGCTTAAAAATTCGTTCCTTGTTTATTTTATTGAGACGCAGTCTTGCATAAAAAATAAACAAAACGAATTTTATTGTTAATTTGATTGTGTTGTGTGTGATTTTCTGTGTTTATTTTTTTGTTATCTACTAAACTTCCTAACAGTATGACACGTAATTACTAATAAAATAATTAGAATACAATATAATTATAATAATGTAATCATTTTGAAAAATTAGAACTTAAATTAATGTAATAAATTTTTCCATGCTATTTATATATAGCTAAAAGTGCCAGAGCCTATAAATTATGTTATCAACTATTGTTACCAATTTTTCGAGCAAATAAACGAATTGAATTGAAAAAAAAACTAATTGAATTGAATTGAATTAGCTGAATTTAACTTCATGTAGGACTATCTTTTTCTCGTGGCTCTGCGATTAAAAGTAGCCTATGTTTTAATCCAGAGCATAAACTACTACCATACCAAATTTTATTGAAATTGGTTCAGTAGTTTACGCGTGAAAAAGTTACAAACTGTTGTGAACTACGACGTCCTTGTTTTTACAGATCCTTCTTACGCTAGAGTGGCGATAATAATAATACAGCAACAATTGTTATATTCTCCTTTATTGGTACATACGAGAGATGCTTAACACAGATACGTCTATACATAGCCTTTTGGCTAACTAAAATAGTAAAGCTAACTAACTAGATAGGCTGTGCTTGTGACATCTGTCAATATGACATTGATAGTTCTACTTCATAATACTGTTATATTATGCAACACAAATATCCATCAATCCATACATCCATCCATCTATCAATACATCCATCAATCCTCACAAACTTTCACATTTATAATAATAGTAGGGTTGTGAGGTAATTCTTATCGTAAGGTAAACAAATTATGAAAATACGGTTTTCCACATACGGTCATACATTTTTTATGAGTAACTAATTAAATGGACTATCCTGAATTGGACTTGGTCTCTACGACATCTCATAACTTTTTGCGAAGGAAATACTTGGCTTTTTTTGATTTAGGTAATGTTTTTGTCGGATCTTATTTCTTTCTGTAGGTTACCCGAAGACCAAGGAATTTTGGGTATTAAAGACCGTGAACGCACTTCTAATTTCTTCAGTGTTGCTAATGTCTTAATGCGGGAGTAATTGCTTACCATCAAGCGGTCCATTTGCTTGTTTCTAGATCTATTAATTAAATAAATGATTACTGACCGTGCACACCCGCAACACTAGATACTAGTGCAAACGGATCACCTTATGATAATAAATTATTACAATATCATACCATAAGTCGATCCGTTTGCTCGTTTCCAGATCTATTCCATAATTAAAGCGATTACCCCTGCTCATAGACAACTGCAACACCAGAAGAGTTACAAGTGCTTTCCCGATCTTTATAACCACCAACCTCAGATGATAAAATTATAACAATTTCTAACCACCAGGCGATCGGTTAGATCGTTTCCAAATTAATTAGTAAAAACTTATTACAACTTTGTACAAAACAAAACGAACGACCCTTAGGTACAGTAGTCGCATATGATGTGTAACATTTTATGAAAATATTTCAAAAAATCACAATGCTTAGTACAATTTTCTAATACCTTTTTTTTTTTCTTTTTTTTCCAATAAACAGAGACAAAGTCAAAGTTAAAAAGAACTAAACACTGAAATATTCTATTCCAATCTGACTGACAACTCTACACTACACGGTGTGCGCTCATTTGTCAATTCAAATAGCGCGAGCTATTCCGCGACTTGCTGTTACCGTCCCATTCACGAAATCACTCCTTTCTTCTCATTCGAATACATTTGGTTCGAGCTACATACATATACCTAAGTATTTCTCTCGCCCTACTTATAGTGTTCTCCATCGGGAGTTCCAAAAAAACGATTTTATTTAAAAGATTTATTGAAGTTAAAAATTACAAACTATTGTTACATTTAAACTTAACTAAAATGAATCAGATCTATGTTGGATCTAAACTCAAGAATTATAAATAAATTAAGACTACCCACTTTGACCGATGTAAGATCTGAAGTGTCCAACTTAATTCCAAATTCACGGTCCCACGGAGTTGGGACCACCACGATGATGCGGCGACAGCATTTCCAGTATATGACGATTTCTTTCGCAATTTATGAAGAAACTGCACGACATGTATTTTCTTTATAGTCCAAGAGGCGGCTTCAATTATTATATGTTATATGTTAATTATAGTCCAAGAGCATGTTCGACTGCGACTGACCGATGATGATTCCCATATAACGGTATTCGGCAATTCGGTGCTGAGTCCATATTACATAGAGGGTACATATGTAACACCCTATTAACAAAGAATACCGTGGTGTAAATATTTTTATTAATAAAGGTGTAGTGAGATACAATTTGCTTTAATATTTCAATCTGTCTTCGAGCACAGATGATAAGTTCACGTAACGACGACAATCACAAACCTGCCAGCGCGGCGGCGCGGCGCCTCAGCGCGTATGATCCAATATTTCAAACGGATGTTTCAATAGCGCCCTGCACACGTACAGTTCGAACCGCGGGAAATAGGCGCCGTTCCAACCCGCGCCCGAAACGAACGTCTAAATGCGCGGGACCGACAGTCCAATCTGGCATGTCGATGGTAGCGCACTTTCCTCAGTTTACCCGCGCGCTGGGACGTATTTTGACGTATTATGTAAGACGCAGGCAGCCCAAGCCGCGGATGAATTTGACGTCGTAATTGGCACGACAGCTCGATCCGCAATCCAAACCGCACATATCCCACCGCGGTTAGGAACGCAATGCGTGAACGTTATTAGTTTTGTAACACTGAACAAATAGACGTTTAATGCCTTTTTTTTAATTGCCTTAACCATGTCACAATCGATTGTGAAATATTATTTAAAATAACCTTGAAATACCCAAAAACTGATAAAATGCACAAAATCGGTAATGTCATTACCTAGTTTATTGCTGTGCAATTATTGTAATGTGTTGGATTGCTTAAAGAATTAGGTTATATATTTTTTTCAAATCACAAAAATATTAATTGTATCGATCGTTTTATTAAAACTAATCGAGTTTTCCGCATCTAAAACATTTTCGAGTTAGAATTTTTTTTTAAGTTTTTTTATTATCTGACTATTATAGAGGAAGGGGTGGTAATTTGGAACCCTACTTTGTTTTTTGAATATTTAAAAAAACTTTTGGACTAATCATCTTGAAAAGTGAATTTGTGTACTTCAAAACTTATTAGCTTTTATATTAGGAACGAATAAACAAAATAAAACCACTCATTATAGGAAATAATTAGATTTATTAGCAAAATGAAAAAAAACATATTTTGAGTTTTGGTGCGGGTATTATGGAGTATTATTATATGGTTCCAAATTACAAGTATGAAACAAACTTAATTACAAAAATCACAAAAACAGGTTTTCTTCCTATACCTAGTAGTTTTTACAACTTCTTCGGGAGGCTGGTCACTGTGCACAAACCTTTGCAGAGTAGTTTTTGGAACATTATAAAGCCTAACCGCCTTTTTTAAACCCATTTTCTTTTCTCTTACTGCTTTTACAGCTTCAACCATATTATTCGTGGTCCACTGTTTTCTTTTTGCTTTCGGCTTTGCCGACAATTGAGCTCGAGGCATGACTGGAACCAAAACAAAAAGATGTTAAATACATTGCCAAATACCATGCCATGCCATGCCATGGTTCCAAATTCAAAATCTTACTAAATTAACAAATAAGCAAGAAAATCACAGCTAGTTAAAAGATACATTTAAACTTACATTCGATAAACTGAATTAGTGTGTATGGACTCCCTATAACACGCACTGAATTTGTTTTAAACAAAAAAAAAACTTTGTACAGTTTTTCCAACGGAGAGAAAAAAAACATTTAAGTTTGACGTGAAATGTCAGATGTGTGTGACAGATCAAATTCGATGTAAAATTGGCGCTAGTGGTAGCAAATACGCTCTATGGTACCAGTACAACGTAGTTACATAGTTTTTTGATAGACGTCACTGCCTGTTTCTGAGATACTAAGGGGTTCCAAAATAACAACAGGTTCCAAATTACCACCCCTTCCCTATACTTATTACTATTTAATGTTATATTATCTCATTATTTGATATTTATGCATTAAATATATAGAAATAATAACGATATAATGTTTTTAAATAATAGGCCAGACAACTGATTTTTTATTGAATAAAGTACTCTTAAATATGAGTAACTTCTCAGAAGAAACAGTATGTAAAAATCAATATTTTCAAATGTACAGCAATTTGTTTACAAAATTTCGCAAGTCTCTTAACTGTGACGTCACGGTTAGGTAAAAGTGTATGAAATATAAGGCTGCAGGAACATGCTTATAAATATCTCTGAAATTTGTGCGTTTAAGTTCATACTTACCATAATTAATGATTTTGTATACGATGTAAGTAAACTAATGATATAGGGTTTTTTTACTAATTTAGCAAAAAACATTGAAACCTTTTTATATTTTAGATGTATCTAATTACTACACTACACATAGAATATTATATTTTTTACGTATATCAAGTAGTAATGCCTCAATTTTTTTTAAGTATATAAATTAAACTTAATATTTTACATGTCGTCTTCCCGGTTAAGTTGACAATTGTACAGTAATTGAACTCAATTAAAATATGGGTACCACCCATCACCATGCCACTTTATTAGCTGTAAAATATTTATCCAAACCTAGGTATATTGTATTACGACTATAAACTGGCACAACAATTATTTTAACTACTAGGTAACGATTTTCTGCTATAAAAAATATTTCTTGCGGTGTAAAAAATAGCCTTTTAATAGTTACGACCTATTTAAGGACCTACCAAATACACAAATTTTATAAAAATAGTAAAGACGTTTTCGAATGAGTACGGTGACAAACACTGGAATATACCACTTTTTAAAACACTATGTATTATTTTATGTTAAAAGAAAAAATTATGTATAGGTAGGTAGTACGAGGCATGCCTTTTAAGTTCTGTCGTTTCCATATTTCCCGGCAATTTTGAATTTGGAACTGTTCTATATTCGAATGTGTTTAAATTAAGAAACTCAAAACAGTTGAAAGTATTAGGATTAATGCTATTGTTTAGTCACAGCGTCGATTATAATCTCTCAGGTCACGTACGAAAATGAATCTTTCTAAGGAAAATGTTCGTGCAATAATTTTCTACAACGTTTGAAGAGGCCTGACACGGCTTCAATGTTTTGAAGAGCTAACATCTGTGTTCAGTCATGTATGCGGACTGTCGAACGCTGGTATTTAGAATTTCAGCGTGGACATACTAGTGTTAGTGACAAATCTCGCGAAGGACGCCCAAAAGCCGCCTTCACTGAAAATAACATCATTGCTGTGAGACAACTAATTCTCGAAGATCGTCATGTGACGTATCTCGAGATAGAGGCTCTATTAGGCATCTCAGTGACAACCATTCAGAAGATCTTGCATGAAGCGCTTGGTGTGAGAAAGCTAGTTTGCCGTTGGATACCGCATCTGCTTTCCGACGATCACAAGGCGGCCCACGTCAGATGGTGTAAGAAAACTCTGCAAAGGTTCAACCGAGGAGAATCAAATCACGTCTACGACATCATCAGTGTTGACGAATCTTGGACCTATGCCTACGATCCTGATTCCAAACAACAATCTACAATCTGGGTCTTTCAAGACGAGCCAAAGCCGACTAAAGTTGTTCGTTCTCTAAGTACTTCAAAGAAGATGGTGGCCACGTTTGTTGGAAAAACCGGTCATGTTGCGACTATTGCACTTGAAGATGGTAGAACGGTTAACGCAGATTGGTATACCACAGTTTGTTTACCACAAGTCATCACCGAACTTCAAAAATCTAACTCAAAGCGACGCATCATCCTGCACCACAACATCGCAAGCTCACACAGCGCTCGTCAAACGATTGAGTATTTTAAGCAGGAAAATGTAGAAATTATTGACCATCCTCCATACAGTCCTGACCTAAGCCCTAACGATTTCTTTACATATCCTAAAATTAAGAAAAGTCTTCGTGGTCAAAGGTTCCAAGTCCGGTAAAGAAGCAGTCGACGCTTTCAAGTCAGCCATTTTGCACACCCCCACTTTAGAGTTGAATAAATGTTATAATAACTGGTTTGAGCGAATGGAAAAGTGTATTAAGTTACGTGGAGAATACTTTGAAAAACAATAAAAAATACTATAAGGTTCTAGTTGTGTTTTTTGGAACGCAGTTCCTTATAGCGCGTTGCGAATTGTATGGAGGCTGGACGGATTATAGGCACGACACTTTTTGCCACTCGAAATCACAATGTAATAACGACTATTAAGAATGATACAAAAACGACCTTATCACCTTGACAATAATGTAGAATTTTGCAATTACACATTGTGACTGTTATGACTGTTACATATTGTGACTAGCTAGCCGGGCCTTAGGAGCGCTTGATGTTATTACTCAGTACGGAACCGGACTTTGCGGCGGCAACACTGCGAGCGGCAAGCAACCCGCCCCCTTACCCCTGTCCCTACCTAAGGCGCCGCCAACTAGTTCTGCGCGCACTATATACTTAGTTCAACTATTTGTTTTGTATAATATAATATATTATATCTATACAGATAAACAAAACCAACACCACCTTGACACCTCTCAAGTTTTTTCTTCAAACGACGAGACTTAAAAGTCATGCCTCGTACCTACGAGGCATGCCTTTTAAGTCTATATTTCCGACCGAACTGACGTCAGTTCGGCCCTTAGATTAATAACGCCTAGATAGTCTTCAAACAAACGCATCGTACAAAGTGAAGCAAGCAACAGATAGATGTAGGCGTAAGCGTTACATACCGACACGCACACAAACAAAACTTTAAAAGTGTGTACTCTTAAAATTGGGATTATTGTATTTGCTTTTCATACTATCGTGAGATGTAAAAATATAACTTATATTTCATTTTAAACCATCTAAACAAAATTTGTGAACTTTATTTATATTAAACTGGTATTATGGAATATATTAAGGATTATCTTAAAACGGGCAATACTTTAAATTCATAATTAATAAAATCAGAAAATATTATAAAACTTTGTCTTAGTTGCAACTATTAGTTAGCCATGAAAATATTTAAATAAATTTATTTTTATTAGTAACACACAATTCACAATAGGGCAGCAAGATGGCGACATAATATGATTTTATTTTAAAATATTTTAAATATTTGACTTCATACATGTCACATTGTTCGGACATAACATTTCATACTTACATATGAAATGTTATGTCCGAAGCTTTTTTATTATTTGCCTTTTTTCTACTCTTTTCATTGTGACACCCAATAACGACACAAACCGTCATAATGTTTTTAATAGTCGGAGATGTATGCACTAGCGCTTGACCTTGCCAACTGACGGGTCGTTCGAACAAACTGAGCGGATATGGCTCAGTATGATTTACTTCACTTTTCATGCGCGTACCCGGTTTCTAGGCGTTTTAATCTAAGGTTCGGCCTGAACGGATTCGAGCACATACACGGGAAATTGCCGCGAGCTTCGGTCGTATTTTTAGGGTTCCGTAATACTTAAGGAACCCTTATAATTTAACTCTGCCCGTCCGTCGGTCTGTCTGTCCGCCGCTCTCCTAGATTCTGTAATAACTTTATGACAATAACTTTTGTAGTAATTCAAAGAAAACCTATTGCGCGTTGATAGTTACGGAACCCTCCTTAGAGATGTCGTGACATGCTCTTGGTCAGTTTAGGCTATTATTTTATTTATTTATTGTATTTTGCTGCAATTGTAATCACGCTATCGACGAAACCGAATTATTGTGTCATACATTTTTCCAGTAATATGTTATAGAAATCAATTAATTATCTTTGTTTTATAATCTTTAGATTTTATAAACCCTAGTGGCTTTAAAGTTTTAATTACTTCAATGAACTTTAATAAATTTCTTATGACCACGTGCCATTTTCAGGGTTGCGTACCCAAAGGGTAAAAGTGGGACCCTATTACTAAGACTTTGTTGTTCGTCCGTCTGTCGCCAGGCTATACCTTAACCGTCTTAAACCGTGATAGCTCGACAGTTAAAATTTTCACAAATATATGATGTAGGTATTTCTATTGCCGTTATAACAACAAATACTAAAAACAGAATAAAATAAAAATTAGAGGCTCACATACAATAAATGTGATTTTTTTCGTTTTGTACGGAACCCCTCTCGCCGACTCGCACTTGACCAGTTTTATTTTACACTCGAATTTTATTGCCGTTCAGTCCATCCGTACAGGTCAGAATTAATGTTGCCAACTTAGTTGTTTTACAAAGTTTTACTACTAAATTTAGTATTTTATTACCTCCTTAGTAGGAATTTAGTTGTTAGTAGTGGTTTTGTAGAAAATAGCTAGACAGTAATCATAATATGTAAAATGGCTTGCTTCTATGTGCTATTATGACCTTACGATAATAGCACATAGCAGCACGCATCCGTAAGTCGATTAAAACTACCGATTTAATTTCTATATATTATGTAATATTTCCTACTATATTTTTTAATTTAACGGTTAAATATTAAACCTGAAAATGTATGTATGTTTGTAAACACAAAATCCCTAAAAAAACTTCTAGGGATTCCTAAGTTTAGTAGCTTTATTATAGTTATCGGTACTCTTTTAGTAGTTTTTTGTAGAAAACGATGCGAGTTTAGTAGTTTCGCAAAAACACAGTTGGCAACACTGGAACGAATCGCTTCAGTCCATGCAGACTGATGCATTCTCGAAATTGCACACAGACGATACGATTTTGCATCCGTTCAGGCCGAACTGAAGGAAAACCGGACCGTGTATGGGGCCACTAACAATAGTTACCTAAGTATTTACAATTTCTCTCGGACGCGACACAACTCTACACGCTTGTAACGACCTTGACCATCATACATAATATGGTCCTAAGTTTCCTTTCAAAAAAAACTTGCAGAACTCACGTCTAGCGACTAGGGCTTCCCTCTGAAGTAAAACCACCATTCGCCACTGGTACCCAATACCATCGTCGAACATCGATTACATTTCCATACGACTTACGAGGATTGTCGCAAAAAGCGACATTTTAGGAGTTTGATATAGGTTTTTAACTCTCAACCTTTCGTGGATCTGATGTGAGGCAGCAAATAGCTTTGTTCGGGAATCGAATCATTTGCGGCACGCCCTCTGTATTCGCTCAATACTGATAGGGAGGTATAAGGCATAGGTGTCGTACATATTGAAAAAAAATTCAACAAAAGTATGCGTAAAAAGACATACACTCACAATTACCTACCTCTCTGGCTCAGTTTAGAACAAAAAGTTTTCTGTGTTCCTGGGTCATGATGTTTATTAACCCATGGGGCGCCTAGTTGGGTACTTAGTAGTACCTAGTTTCTTTAAAAATTGTGTGACCTTGACAAACTGATCAGTAGCTGGAGCTAAAAGAGGGGGGGGGGGGGGCTGAGCACCTGATTTCTCGCCAGCCGTGTGACCGACACGACTATATAATATGTATAGTATAAATGTATTAAATATACTTCCCTTTGTCTGGGACCTGTAATACAAGTTCATCGGATACTTACCACGGAGCCAGATTGACGTGGCATGAAACGTCCATAGATATTATTATTATTAAGACCACTGAGTACGCTCATTTTTATCAAAATACCTACATACAAAGTGGCAATAAATATAAGCTAGATTACATAATATTATTATAGTATTGTGTTTGTGTACCTTTACTCGCGACCTTTACCTATATGGGTCGCGAGTTTCTACCTGAAACTCGCGAATCTTTTAGTCAGAATTATTTGTACCTGGAAACAAGGACTCCAATTTTCATTTTAATAATAGTTTTATTATTTTTCATTATCTCAGTATAGAAGGAAAACTAAAAAGTATTGCCCAAAGGCAAAATATAAGTTTTAGTTCTTTTCCTTTTATGCCTAGTCTGTTCTCCCTGAAATTAATTAGAAATAAAATTCTTCACAATTTTTCTGTTTTATTCGTACTTTATATTTATTTTGTGCAAGAACAGAAATGTCACTATTGTTTTTCGGTTGCTTTAAGACAAAGCAAACATTTCAATACACAAAGCAATTTCATAAAAGCAATATTCTTCCTACTAAATCCAACTTCAATTCAATCCAACGGTTAATGTATAGTAAGACAACAATATATTGCATTCAATGTCTGTCCTACTTTTATTGATTAAAC
The DNA here is from genome assembly GCA_963565745.1 of Phengaris arion. Lineage (NCBI taxonomy): Eukaryota > Metazoa > Arthropoda > Insecta > Lepidoptera > Lycaenidae > Phengaris > Phengaris arion. The sequence continues at coordinate 10,392,650 of OY751435.1, read as the reverse complement.
TTGCTACCAAACTCAACTTCATCCACTGCAGCTGTGGAAACTATGACATTGAGTTGATGGACATGTCAAGCTCCTACACGTCTGACGAGTCACAATTATCATAAGTAATAATATTTTATTATTTTATAAAACACATCTTTGAATATTAGTTACTAATGGTTCAAGGCTGATTATAATTTCATGTAGATCTCTCGAGACACATTTTGTTCATGATCATTAAGTAGTCTGCAAAACTTACAGTAAAATATATAGGTAGGTACTTACTTCATGTAATCAATAGCGAGCGACCCGAAATTTTTCCGTATTTTTTAGTTATGGAAACCTCGAAATATTGAAAACAAATAACTGGTCATAAAATATACAGTGGAGTAACGCGATAGAGAGAGAAAGAGAGAAAAAGTAAATTAAAATATAATAGATATATTTTAAAATTTAATATTCTGTCCATATCTAAAAGACTTAGTTGCTTAGATATCATTACATTTACGTTATAAAATTATATACCTGTATTTATAGCGAGCCTGATAATTTTTAACCTTGATAATTATCAACATGATAATCTAAAAGTTTTCGAAGTGTTTCTCAAGTTTCTGTGTTCATGGGCTTTATAATGATATTATGATTTTTTATCGGGAAGTACGGTCTAAGAGTGAGACTGTGTTATAAAACATTAGTTTTATTCCGATTTTTTTCTGACACACGTTCGGGGGGGCTCTGTAGCCAGCGGGCCCCATATAATTGGTACGGCTGATACAGAGGTAGCTACGCCCTTGTACGGAACCCTCCATAGACATGCCGTGCTCTTGGTTAGGTTATTGTGTCATAAACAAAATGTGTCTCGAGAGATCTACTTAATTTTTTAATAATAATTTTAATAATAATAAAATTGGAAGATATATATATAATATCAGCTATATATGCCAGTGAAAGTCCCGTGAAAATCGGTCTAGCCGTTTCAGAGATTAGCCGGAACAAACACACAGACTGACAGACGGACAGAAAAATGATAACAATTTATATTTTACTGTAAGTACCGATACCGATTAAATGCATTAAGTGAAAATAAAAGCTGTTAATTTGAAATTACAAACAGACACTTCAATTTATATATATTTATATACATACAATATCTGAATAGATATAATATATTATATTAATTATTTGCCTAATCCACAGTATGCTCATGTGCAGTCGCAAACTATTTTTGTTCGCACGATCAATAATTATAGCCCTTTTTACATATAACTATATTATTTATATTGATTGATTGCAGAATCTACTGATTTTCCAACATCATAAACATTCATATGATTACATCCCTATTTGAGTAGCAGAACATTCTAGAAAGAAACAATCACACGAATTTGAAATAAGTTCTAATATAAGTAGTCAAAGATGGCCGAAAGCACGTCGAAGGAATGCCGATAACAGTCACAATGTGTAATTGCTAAATTCTACATTATTGTTAAGGTGATAAGGTCGTTTTTGTATCATTTATAATAGTCGTTATTACATTGTGATTTCGAGTGGCAAAAAGTGTCGTGCCAGTCTTAATTTTTTCCGTCTAGCCCCCTTTCGCAACGCGCGATAAGGAACGTCGTTCCAAAAAAGTTTCGGCTCGCTCGCTTTTGTTTACAGTTTTACATAAAGCCTATATTGTAGACTTAGCAGGTTACGTTCCGTTTAAAGATCTTTATTATTATCAAAAAGACACTGTCACATGAGAAATGAGAACATAATATTATAAAGTTAAAACATCATATTGTTTTATGAGATTGGTATTAACTAAATTAATGACTTTAATTTAAAATTAAATGCGAGTAATTTTCACCCTTTTGTGAATTTTTACCCTTAGGGTGGGGGGGCCAGGGTGGGGGGGGGGGCAAAAATTGTTTGATACCGGGCCCACTAAGGCTCAGTACGCAACTTTCCGTTCCGTAACTTCAAAAGTTACTGTCCGATCTCATTCAAAACAATTTTCTTAAAGAGTATTTAGCATCATCTATCGAGTTTCTCATAGCTTAGAAATGCCAGGGAGTGGCTTAACTTTTAAACCACTTCGGAGGTATATATCCATTGCTTGAAAATGGTTTACATTATAAAAAGACATATATGTTATCTAGCCTTTTTTTAGAAAGCCTATTCGACGATGTGATATGATTGGTTGGAAAAAAAATCATCTCCACTTCACATGTATGGGAATTAAGGAGCTAAATACAAAATTATAATTATTATATGACGCTAAAAGTAAAGTCTATATCTTTATATTTATAATTCTACTGTACGTGTATATGTCACTGAACTCCTTCTAAACGGCTGGACGGATTTGAATGAATTTTATTATATGCGTTTGGGTGGCGCCCTAGATGGTTTAGATTCACAAATCAGCCCAGCAGGACAACGTCTGTCGGGTCCGCTCGTGTAATATATAACTATACATAATTGAAATTTTTTTTTAAATAATTACCGAAGTTATCAATGGGGACAGACGGATAGAGCGAAACTATAACGGGGTTCCTTTTAGTTACTACGGAAACCCTAAAAAGTGGACATTTTTTAGCCACTTAGAAAATACAGGCACGGCTAGTGTTAAGTAAACTTGATAAAACGTAAATTTGAGGTTTGCCAGCTAAATAATAAAACATTTTGTTTGACACGGGCGTCTTTTTCCACAATTTGCTGGTCGGACAGCTTGCGAGATATGCGAAAATGTGCAAACGAAAACTACTTTCCAAATGAATTTCTAAAGCCAGCTACAAGCCACACGACACGTTCTTTGTTTACATAATTTGCAAATTCACAGTGGAAAGAAAATTTGAATTCGAATATGTATATAAAAGATACAAAGAATAGAAATCCCACTTTCTAAAGTCGCATAATAAATCAGTAGGTACTTGATTGCTGTGCTGAAAAACGAACTGTAAAAATATTTACTAGGCCAACAAAAAACAACGCCAGTTAAGCCAAAAAGTAATCAAGTTGAAAAAAACAGTTTTTGTTTTAAGGAAGATACGATTTATTGTCGCTGGTCATTTACTAAATCCCTAAAAGGCGCGCTGCTGACACGAACGCAAGAATTACGCTAGGTGTAGAGCTCGGCATACTCTCTCATACTACGACCCAAAAAATAAAAACATTATGCAAAGTTGGTAAAATATTTGATCCGTCAATACTGTCATGTAAATTAATATCTTGACCTTTTCTAGGTAAGTGGGTACACAACCATTACGCAACACAACCTCCGTATCATAATGATATTTATAAAACCGCGAGGCATTAGAAGTATGTGTCATGCGTAGAAAACTAAACCGATTTTTAACACGCTCTTATTAGCTTCACCTGTATGTTTGGAGCCGACTCCTTTGGACTCGATTTTGACCCACTTTAAACGGGCAGATTTAATTCTAACTTTGTACATTTATCCAAGAATCGGTGACAATACAATAATTTTATAAGTTTATCTCATTATCCTGATCAGGATCGCCAGGATTAAATAATTACCACCAAAACTGTTTACATTGCAATATTTGCGATTACTGAATTGTCATATTTTGTCAACTGTCAATATTCGACATCACATAACAATTTTGTTTTTTTAATTAGGTATAGCAGTAAACCAATGCCAGTGTCTAGTTTAATAATTATAATTAGCATTAAATAAATATAGTAAAAAAACTAAAAACGACGCTTTTAAAGCACATTGAACTAAAAAATTAAAAATAATTAAAAACAAAAGTTTAAAACAATAATGAATAAAAATACTAGTATTATTGTGAAAAAAGCATGGGGCGCTTTGTCCCATATTATCAATTAACAATACTAGTACTTTTCATTCATTATTGTTTTGAACTTATTTTGAAAACTATTTTTCACTTTTTAAGCGCCATACTTACGGACCCATCCAGCAAATCTAGCACCGGTACTAATAGCCGTCATCAGCGTCAATAGCGTCAAACATTTATAATTTTTGCCTACAAGTCGGCCTTGGCCTTGTAGGCGTATGGTAAGTATGGCCCTTTATTTCTGTCGTAAAAAGAGTCGGAAAGAAGATTACATCAAAAAAGTGTATTAAAATGCATTTTTTATGAACCAAAACACCAAAATCTATAAAACAGCTAATTTTCAATACCTACTCCCTTAATTTTCAAAATTTTCCGGGTAATCCCGTTTTTGTCGACCAAATGACAAGGCCATAGGCACAGATTGAATAAAGAGGAACAGATAAACAGCTACAGAGCTAGCTTTCGCTAATTTTTAAAATTGTGGGCCGTCGAAAGGGACGCCAACATTTTCAAATTTGAAACGATTTGAATCGTTCTATGAAACCTGTGTATGTAAGTATATGTCTCTTCTCTGTGCTTTATTAATATTAACGCACGATTAAAGCTGTCAAACTCAATTTTATATTCACAAAAAAGCCCATAAGCCTATGATGTGCTATCGACGTAATACAATAGGGGAGATAACTACATCTAAAATATTTAGTTTCATTAATACTTAGAAATATTGAGGCATTACTACTTGGTAAATGTAAAAAAAAATAATATTTTATGTGTAGTTTATTAATTAGATACTTACATCTAAAACTTACAAAAAAGTTTATAATTTTTTTTCCAAATTAGTGAAAAAAACCTACTTACATCATATACAAAAACATTCATTATGGTAAGTATGAACTTAAACGCACAAAATTCGGAAATATTTACAAATATATTCCAGCGGCATTATACATCATACACTTTTACCTAGGCGTGACGTCACAGCTAGGTACGACTTAAGTATGGAGCGTTTTCACAAGACTTGCGAAATTTTGTAGAAGTTATATTTAAGAGTACTTTTCATGTATGCAATAAAAAAAACCCAGTCATCTAGCCTATTAGTTAGACACTTGTAAAAAGTGACAAACAAACTGCTGTGATTTTTGTTTCTTTTAATAGCATTATACTATTATGTATTTAATTTTTAGAAACACGCAACTTATACTTACTTACATTGAGATTAAGGTATATTTTAAGAATATTTCCATTTATTACTGTACTTCACTAATTAATATCTGTGTACTTAGTAACAGTATCCCTTGTTTCTCCCGCTCCCGGGTCAAAGTCAATACACATAAACAGAGAGTTGAGTCAATATCTATATGCAAATGTGAAAAGCGCCTACCCGCAAGATGACTCTACCTAAGACTAGGAAAACATACATTTACTTTAAGAGTAAGACCATTCTAACTACCATATTACTTTACTTCCAAGTATCTCTCAGTTTGGTATCAAATTACAAAGCCGTTAACTTTTATTTGCTACCTTTTGTACTTCTAGCATTTTCTTTTATTAGTTCTTCATAGAAACTGTGTCAGTTGGCGAACAAATGAGTTAGCTATCCATTTGTACTCGTAATTCGATAAGTCCGTGACTTTTGGAATAAAACACAGATTTTTTGATAAATAAATCATTTTATTTTTCAACGTAGTCCCCCTTGAGCTCTATACACTTTGTCCAACGCTTCTCCAATTTTTTTATCCCTTCCAAAAAATATGATTTGTCGAGGTCCTCAAAATAGGCCTTTGTTTGCGAGATGACTTCATCATTGGAGTCAAATCTTTTTCCACCGAGCCATTTTTTCAGGTTTGGGAACAAGAAGTAGTCACTCGGAGCCAAATCTGGAGAATAGGGTGGATGTGGGAGCAATTCATAGCCCAATTCATGGATTTTTGCCATGGCAACTGCACATGTGTGCACCCTTGCATTGTCTTGGTGAAAAAGAACATTTTTCTTGGCCAAATGAGGTCGGTTTTTTTTTCAAATCCTCATTGAAGCGGTCCAATAAGTTGGAATAATATTCCCCATTAATTGTTCTTCCCTTTTGAAGATAGTCAATGTGGATTATCCCATGTGCATCCCAAAAAACAGTCGCCATAACTTTATTGGCTGACAAACCCACCTTGGCCTTCTTTGGCGCCGATTCACCCTTAGAAACCCACTGTTTTGACTGTTGTTTGGTCTCTGATGTGTTGTGATGGATCCATGTTTCGTCCACGGTTACAAAACGGCGCAAAAACTCCTCCATATTGTGATTAAACAACGCCAAACCTTCCTGTGAAGTTGTTACACGATTGCGTTTGTGGTCGACTGTGAGCAAACGCGGCACCCATCTTGCGGAAAGCTTCCTCATGCCCAAGTGATCATTCAAAATTGAAACCACTGAGCCATGCGAGATGCCTATGGCTTCCACAATCTCTTGCACTTTCAATCTTCGGTCGGCCAACACCATATCGTGAATTTTTTCGATTGTTTCGGGTGTAGAGACCTCAACTGGGCGTCCAGGACGTTCGGCATCATCAGTGCTTGTACGGCCACAACGAAATTCAGTAAACCACTTTTTTACCATTGAAATCGATGGTGCAGAGTCCCCTTAGTATTTATCAAGCTTAGCCTTGGTCTCGGTAATGGTTTTTTTTCGCAAAAAATAATGCTTAATAAGCACACGAAATTCACTTTTTTCCATTGTTTCCTTAAGTTACTGGATAGTCTGATAAAGATAGCTGTAAAACACAAACTAACTGACGCAGCAAGTTCAAATTTTGATAGGAGTCAACTGACAGATGCCTGTTGACAGGAGTAGTGTTGCTTTTTCAGTAAGGAGGTTAGAAATTCAAAAAGTCACGGACTTATTGACCCGCCTTAGTAATGCAGCTACTGAATATTTATTACCGATATGTGCAATAAGCAAATAAATCTCATTTCAACTACTACTCTGGTACTACTCCGGCAAATTTAATTAAATTTATGCAACTAATTGCTTTCGGATATAATAATTTGCGTAAAATGTGTAAATCATACATATAATATGTTCCGGCGACCTGCAAACATCCATAACATTGCTTATTAAATACCGAACTTTGCTCATATCGCTGAACCGTGTATAAGCTGAAGTGCTCTATAATTATTATCTTATGAAGTTGCGTCTAGTCGACGAAGGGATAAGTTTTGACTTCAACGATCAATTTTGAAGTATTTGGTTTACTTTGCAGTTCAGCACTAAACCAATACTTAGTGATAAAATGCCTAGTAATAAAGAACAATGAATGAATGTTTGCAGGCTTTAGAATAGCTCACGCAATACTAGTGAAGACATTAAAATTATATATTTCATGATAGAGACCATCCCTATTAAAAGATAGAGTACAATATCTCGTGCGTTCAATCTGACACTGTATACTTTCATGTGAAAGTTTTTTATGTATTTATTTTTTTATTTTTTTATTTAAATTGATACACCAACAACTTATTGCTACAAAATTACATCATTTCTTTACAGGTATACTTATTCTAAAACAAAAGTTAATTACAGGTGTACACAGCATTTACAATTAATATAGTTCTCCGTGCAGTTATCAGAATACCTATTATATGTAATAGCAAAATATTATTTTAATTGAATAATATTAAATACAAAATTACATTAATATCATTTACAACTAATTAAATTATACTTTGTTAAAAGTCTTATTTTTACACGTCAACATAACAAAATTAAGGAAATGTCAATAGAATTCAGTTATTGCTTAAAATCATTAAATATTATATATAATTAAAAGATTATCACGCGCATTTAGGGGAAATGTCAAAAATTAAGAATTAAAATACAATGTGAACTAAAACTAAATTAAACCTAAACAATACATGATAAATTAAATTAATATTAAATATATGTCAATTACTCATTATATTATTATCCTTAATTAACAAATATAATTTTTTCTTGAACTTATCTAGATTGTCATGGAAAATATCTATATCGTTCGAAGCAAGTTTATTGTAGGAGTCTGTTAGTTTTTCGTTTCAATGACAGTAATCTTTTTCTCTTCTTCTTCTCTTATAAATAAAAATGGATTGCAATTCCAATGTCTCGCTAAAACTTGCGAACGGCTGGAGCGATTTGGCTGATTTTGGCCTTGAAATAATTATTGTGGAAGTTCAGGTTAGGTTTGAACGGTGAGAAATATTGGAAAAATCTCGAGCATATAAGTAAAAAAAAATTACCATTGAATTTACGCATACGATACACACCCATACGATGCGTTCAGTTTAGTTTATTTCATAAAAATAGACCGGCTTAGATGTAAGTGCAAGTAGTAGGTAGTAGGTAGTAGTTGTAAGTGTAGTAATTTATTCATTTCAGTTTATAGATAATACAAAATAACGCGACACTGTACAGGAGTCGGGACAGCTAGTTCTTATATGAAATATAAATATATTATTTATATTTCACATATGACCTGGTATTTGAGGTATTTTATAACTGCGAAGAAAGAACAGACACTGGTAATAATAAATCAAACTAAGCTTAGAAACGTACAAATACAAAAGCACAGATTTCGGTTACAGAGACCACTTGGCGGTAATGACGAAACCGCACGGTTGTTTTATGTTTATAGGGGATTTGCGTGAGAGCGCACAGGTGCAATCTTCTCTTTGCAGTGGACGTGTGACGGGCTTGGTGCAGAATCGATTTAAATTGGGCAGATCTGACACAGATCGAAATAATCTGTTCTATTTGGACCATAACATATAGAAAGATTTTGCTATTTCGTCTTGAGGATCAAATTCACAGATGAGGAGGTTCTTTTCAAAACTTGACTATTCCACTTTTTGGATCTTTGTATAATTTAAAGAAATATAATTTTAAGAACAGAGTTACATGTTTAACATAAAATGTTGGTGAATTATAATATACAACAAGAATAGTGATTATTTCGTATGAGTTTCAAAATTTTAGCATTATTATAATATTGAATAAATCCAGAATCTTAAAATGGAATAATCAAGTTTTGACGAGGCTGATTGGAATAATCAAGTTTTGTTATGTGTTCTATAGGAATAATCTAGTTTTGATTCAAACCATTATGGATTAATCTTATTTTGTTCACATTAATTTAAAATCGTTCTTTACTAAGTAATATTTTATTTCACTAACCTCATTTTCATCTTGAAATAAAATAAATAAAACTAATGCAATATTAAAAAAATGTTTTTTATTTTATACTTACTTAAATTCTAACAGCCGTTTCATGTTCAAGGCAATCACATTGTTCATCATTGTCACAAGCATCTTCTTCATCACTATCAGAATAATTATTGCAACCATTTATAATATTGACATACCAGGAGAGCTCCTGGTTTTCTGCCCAATTTTCACCAAATTGTTTCACAAGCAGGTTTCTTACATCATTTTTCTTTTTTAAAGTCAGGTGTTTTTCTATTACCAATTCGGTTAAATCAAGATTAACCCGACTTGTTTGTCGTTTAAAAAGGGTTAATTTTGTATTATTTTCGACATCCGATATAAACATGTAATTTTCAAAAGTTTTAATGTGACATTGACGTTGGTTTCTTTTATTAATAGTTTTAATAAAAGTTATTCTTTTTAAATTCTGTATACCTGTAACTTTTTTGTAAACTTTTTCCAACTCTTTAATATTATATAACTTCCAATCAATTCCTAATTTTTTTACTGTTCCAAACTGAGAGTAATATTGTATGTATTCTTCTGAGGTTGTTGTAATTGGATGACACTTGAGTTCCTTTTCTACACGTCCAAAAACCCTGTCAGCGGGTAAGAAGCTATGTCCTCTGACTGGGAAAAATAATTGTATTTTTTCTACATTTTCTGGTGACAGCTTTTGGAGCCAAAACAATTTGAATTGATCCTCTTGATTTTGATCTTGATTGATCCAAATTGATCCTCGAAATGCAGAAAACACAATTCGCAACACAAAAGGATAATAAACTGCAACCATAGATAATACAATATAATATAGAGAACTGCAACTGACCGCGACAGACAAAATTTTTGACAAAATAATTTACGTCACTCACTGTCAAGCTATGAGATGTCAAATAGGATTTTTTTAAACGTTTTACGGCTCTGGGTTCTTGCCCTTTCAAGCCTGACTCAACCTTTCAAAAACTTGGCAGATTTAGCACCAATGAGAACATAAAAACTTTAAAAGTTTAAACTACCTGAAAAATATGAGGAAAAAACATGTTTTGTTACAATTTCTAGTAATAAAAAAAATATCTTCAGGATTAATCATGTTTTGTTGCAATTTTAAAATCCTTATTTTGAACATGTTAATTCGAAGAGGAATAATCTACTTTTGTCGAAATCATGCGTTTTGAAATGTTTTTTTCTAGTGGATTGATCACGTTTTGTTAGGATTTTGTTTTCGATGTATATAGATTTCAATGTTACCAACTTAAAAAAAATAAAAAATCCACTTTGGTCGCAAGTGGAATAGTCAAGTTTTGAAAAGAACCTCCTCAGATAATATAGATTACTATATTGTTGGCCGCGAATTCGTACGGGCAAAAAGAAATCACGCGAGATCCGTACATAGTGCCGCGATCAAAAGTAGCATATTATGTGATCCCGAATCCCGAGTCTAAACATCCGTTCAGTAGTTATTACGTAAAATAGTAACAAACCTCCACACATCCATACGTTATTACAAACTTTCGCGTTTTGACGTGACAACGTCTTATAATTCGATGGAGCCGGCTGCACGCACGAAAAACGTGACTCATGCGGCGTTACCTCGCTCTGAGGCTTAAGGCTTAAGCTCTATTTAAGGCTTGAAGTTAAAGCGAGAGCGCGGAACGAGCGACAAAGAGGCACAATCGGCCTCCGCGTTCGGCAGCGTTTGACATCTGTCTCTCTCCTTCTTGAGTGAGCGACCCATCAGTATTTTCTTATGACGTTGTCACGTTCAACTATCGTCAGTAAACCGACTTTACAAACAACCGATTATTTTTGACGTGATAACGTCTTATAATTCGATGGAGCCGGCTGCACGCGCGAAAATACATGACATGCGGCGTTACCTCGCTCTGAGGCGTTCCATTTAGTATTATGACGTTGTCACGTTCAACTATTGTCAGTAAACCGACTTTACAGACAACCGATTTTTTAATATTAGTAAGAACTTCTTCCAACAAACTACTGGCCCTCCTAAAATCTTACAACTATTATAAATGTGAAAGTTTGTGAGGATGGATGGATGGATGGTTGGATGGATGGAAATTTGTTACTCTTTTACGCAAAATCTATTAAACGGATTTCGAAGAAATTTGGTACAGTAGTAGTTTAGGCTCTAGATTAAAGTATAGGCTACTTTTTATCCCGGCAAGGTACAGTATTCCCGTGGGATACTATATTTATGCGGGCGGAGCGAAGGGAAAAAGCTAGTACTTTTTAAATCACAGAAACAATGAAATACAGAAAATACTGTAATGAATTTTGTATAATATAACTGAGGTGAATTAAAATTGTCTATCTCACAGCGTCTCATTATAAATGCCCGTTGACAAACCTTCGTGCTGAATAATAGAACAGGTCGCATATGAATTTAAATTTATGAAAATACACTGAAGTAATTAATATTAAACCCTTGAGGGCATCTGACATTCAAAACTACACCGTTTTGTGACTAAGGTACGTTAGATCTATACAGATAAATAAAATTGCAGTGTCTGTTTGTAATTTAAAATTAACAGCTTTTCACTTAATTCATATTAAAATATATTCGGTACTTATCTATACAGATAAATAAAATTGAACTGTCTGTTTGTGATTTAAAATTAACAGCTTTTCACTTAATGCATATGAAAGTATATTCGGTACTTACAATAAAATATAAATTTTTATTTTTTTTCTCTATCTGAATCTCTGTTTGTTCCTTCTAATCTCTAAACGGCTGGACATATTTTCACGGGACTTTCACTGGCTGATAGCTGACGTTATAAGTCGAATATACGCTACTTTTAAAATATCAATTTTTAAAATGTTGGTCTGTCCGTCTGTCTTTCTGTCTGTTTGTTCCGGCTAATCTCTGAAACGGCTGGACCTATTTTCACGGGACTTTCACTGGCAGATAGCCGATATCCGAGGGTCTAACATAGGCTACTTTTATTTTAGGGTTCCGTTACCGTTAGTTCTATGCAAACTATATTATTTGACTATGGCATAATAGGCTAGGTGACTGAATTTTTTATTGCATAAATGAATAGTTTGCTAATATGAGTATCTTACTTCTCAGAAGAAACAGTATAGGTAGTATAAAAAATCTACATTTTTAAAGTTACAGCGATTTTTCTAATACAGAAGACTCGCCCTGTGTATGAAATATATAGGACGTAAGAACAAATTTGCTAACATCTCCGAAATTATTGCGTTTATATATTTTTTTACCTAATTTTAAGGTTTTTTTTACATTACGTAACACAAGTACGAGTAAATACATATAAACAAATTAACGTAGTCGCTAGGGGTAGCCTTGGTTTTATTTGATTCTGATTATTATAACGTAGATTAATTATTTGGGAAAGGATGTCCTGTTTGAATATCAAACAAAAAATCTTCATCAGTCTTTTGCAATACGCGCATAACGGAAAGCTTAATTAATCTTTAAATTCGTTTTAAATATTAAGAGACAGATTTAAAGTACCCAGGTTCTCAAAATTATCACACGAACATATATATTTAACTTGTTGATCTTTTTCACAGGCTTTTAACTAGGTACTGCCTGTTTATTTTATACTTTCATCCGTTGGTCTCAACTGGAATGATAGTAGTTGTATAATATTATAGTGTTCTTAATTGGCACTATACCCGCCGCTACCTGAGGACTAAATCGAGAGCTGGTGATTACACTACCTGTCACTCTCAGAGCTGAGTCGGAGCACTACGGAGCAGCTTATTGCCTCTCCGCAAACGTGCCGAACCCGATAAAGCGAAATTAGTACTATAAGATACTAAAATAGTGTAGGAAGCAATTGAGACTACCTTTATGGCCCGATTCTCTTAACAATTTCCGATATAATCGTTCGGTTAGGTCAACGCGCTGACTCATTCGCATACCTACGCGTCATCGCGAAAATCCAAACGAGATTTAACCGATAATAATTACGAGTAGTTCCTTAACGGAAACATGTCATACGAGCGACGATACGACGAGAGATACTTAAATATTTGAGTAGTCGTGGCATATTTGAGTGACATTTCAGTATTTGGCCTTTTGCCTTGTAATGGAAACAATAAAGCTAGAAGTATACCAACTTGTCGTGTTAACGGTTTCAAAATAGTTCATAGGTGCTCAAGACGCTAAATCCGTAAATTCCATTGACATTTCAACTTGAACGAAGGCACTTGTAAGTTGAAGCGCCTGAAAAAACGTTAGAAACCTAAATCTAGACCTTTAAAATTAAATGCTCTCACATCAACCATAAACGGCTTGTTACCACTTTGTAACTGATGTTACCCAAAAGTTGCTAACGAGAATGAGTTGCCGCTATTACAATTTATTCGATTTATCTTACACAAAAAATATTAATGATTCCATAAGTTTTACGTTACCGGCCCTTTATCAAATTAACTCGTAAAATTAATAGTTGACGTAGTTAAAAACTTAACGTAGTCGTAGTCAGCATACCTGAGTATTCTAGGTCTGCAGATAATTATTGGAACGAAGTTCCTTATGGCGCGTTGCGAATTGTATTGGGGCTGGACGGATTATTAGGCACAACACTTTTTGCCACTCGAAATCACAATGTAATAACGACTATTAAGAATGATACAAAAAACGACCTTATCACCTTGACAATAATGTAGAATTTTGCAATTACACATTGTGACTGTTATGATTGTTATATATTGTGACTAGCTAGCCGGGCCTTAGGTAGGCGAGCGGTGGGACGGAAGAGCGCTTGATGTTATTACTCAGTACGGAACCGGACTTCGCGGCGGCAACACTGCGAGCAGCAAGCAACCCGCCCCCTCACCCCTGTCCCTACCTAAGGCGCGGCCAACTAGTTACGCGCGCACTATATATACTTAGTTCAACTATTTGTTTTGTATAATATAATATATTATATCTCTACAGATAAACAAAATTGAAGTGTCTGTTTGTAATTAATAAATATAATAAGGGCCACTGAAGATCAGGCGTCTCGGCACTGCCGTGGTCCATGCTTGAGCGGCTTCCCTTTGAACAAGCGGTGTGGAGATTTGATTTTGTTTCTTGATTTGGTTCTATTCTATGTTTTTGGCTGTGTTTTTGTCCCATTTATGTTCAATAAAGATATTTTTATTTATTTATTCAAAGAAAAACTAGTTTTAACTTACAACTGGTATCATAAGTCTAAAGTCCGCCGTAGGTATTTTGAGAAGTGAAGTTTTCTCTTTCTAATTAGGTGCTGTTGTCATGTAAATGTGACAAGTTTATGGTGAGAAATATTTACATGTTGGGCCCGTTTCAAATTGCCCAGAACAATTTTATTGATAGGAGGACCACGCAGGTGCACGCTTACGGAAAATGGTCCATCAAAATTTATGAGTGCCACTGATAAGAATAACGATATTCCCTTTTAATTTTATCTGTAGCATCGGATTTTTTGTAGCAGGTAGCAACAGGCCATTATTAATTTGAAATAGTTTTATAGTTGTTGTGCATACTTGCTACTTTTAAAAATATGCGTGAAAAAAATATTAAGAAGGTACATAATAGACATAAAATACGAAATAAAAAAAAAATCACGTCTACTCTGTAATAGAGAAGAATATAATAAATTATTTACGCGGTATTGTAAACAAAAAGGTCGCCAATTGACAAATAAACGAAAAGGTTGCATTTTCTACTCATCATATCAATGAATATTATATAATATAGCTTGTATACTACAAATATCGGAACGCCTCCAACTATGATCTGTTGTTGCCTTGACATTTGAAAATATTGGGTAATAAAAACATAAGTTTGTGCTCTCAGGCCGCGAACACTGACTGTAATACGTTTGAGAGGTTAGCCAATACGCCATCGTTAATTACATTGACGATCCTCAAAACTGCAAACATATGGAATTGTATATCGTTCGCTAATATTTTTGGAACGAAGTTCCTTATCGCGCGTTGCGAAAGGGAGCTAGACGGAAAAAATTAAGACCAAAAGTTGTAACGACACTTTTTGCTATAGTTGTAAGCCGTTTGTTCCATCCGGGTGTCCCTTGACACCTCTCAAGTTTTTTTTAATTCATTTATTTCACAAAGTTTAACAAAGTGTCACACAATAAAACTATTACATCTAGGTAAACAATTTTTATTACTGCAAACAGTCATTACGGTTTGCCAATATATAAAATAAATATTATGTTCAAAGTGTGCATGTGTGTGTGTGTTCGTCTATAGGAACTCCAACCGTAGCTCAATGAGTATAATGAGTATAATGAGTCTACCAGAGCATAATACGAGTACCTACAATACATACAGAATATGCCTACATGTAACATAACTAAGTTGTTTGAATTTACATAATATCGATCTTAATTTACTGCATATTTTTTCTATATAATATTTCCAACTAAAATTATGGTCTATTATCATTCCTAAATATTTATATTGATTAACAAAATCTTTGACAATTAATACATACGTAGTTATATTATGTTATTGTGTAAGCATTCAAATGAGTGAACCTATAATTGTTGTATCTCTGCCGGGCTTCTTAATGTAAGGTGAATGTATGAGCATGCATTTAGTATTAATTAAATTTAATATTAGGTCTTTACCTATGAAATTGCCGTTTTGTATAAAAAATTTAAACGAATTTTTTTCATGTATTTTTTATTTGTATTAATCGAAGTAATCGCACATGTAATCAATGCATCTTTGCCAACGCAGTGGCAGTTTATTGATGCCCTTCATAAAGAAATCAGCTGGACGGGAGGCAACAAATTCTTCAAAGGCATTTTGTACTGCCTCTCGGGTATTGAATTTTTTTCCCGCCAAGAAGTTATCCAAATTCTGGAAAAAGTAGTAGTATGTAGGCGCAAGGTCTGGTGAGTGGAGCGGGTGACGGAGAGCTTCCAAGAAACAAGTTCTTGCAACTTGGAGACCGTCTGCTGTGCAGTATGAGGTCGCGCGTTGTCGTGCAGGAGCAGCGAAGACGAGCGATTGACCAATGCTGGTTGGAGATGTGCCAGCTTCTCCATCATTGTGTTCAGTTCTTCACAGTACACATCTGCAGTAATTCTCACCCCGTTTGGTAAGAAGCTGAAGCATCACTTTTCTAGGGGTAAGTTTTCGTTTAGGGCACTGTTTAGGTGTCCAGGATCCGGATAGAACCAGGTTTCGACCAACTTGCTGAGCACTTGCGGTTATCAAACAGAATGCATTTATCATCGCAGGCAACAATGCGGTTCAAAATTCCTTCATTTGTGTGTCCGTTGAGCAGTGCAAGGCACGTCTCGACACGTACTTCGTGCTGGCGATCATTGAGTTCGTGGGGCACCCATTTTCCAAGCTTTTTTACCTTGCCAATTTGACGCAAATGGACCAATATTGTTTTGACGCTAACGTCGAAAGCTGCTGCTAATTCTGCATAGATTGTGTATCATCAGCTTCCACAATCGCCTTTAATTCGTCATTGTTGACCAAAGTCTTCGGATGACCGCGAGGTTCATTTTTCAGGTCGAAATTTCCAGAACGGAAGCGAGCAAACCAATAACAGGTGGTGCGTTGGTTTGTAGTGCTAGATCCGTAAACGTCGTTGATGTTGCGTGCCCCTTGTGCCACGACGGTACTCATATTCCATAATTACTTGAATTTTTAACGTATCCATGATGACGAAAAAGATTGAAATGCGATGAAAATGTAACACTAAGCAATAAACAAATGACTACTTTTGGATAAAGAATTCCATGTTTTTAAAATAAAATTAATTTGAAATTAGAATTCTAAGCCAAACAAAAATTATTTGATTTGAAATGGCCAGTACTGCAGAACGGCAATTTCATAGGTAAAGACCTAATATAATACCATTATCGTGCGACCATTTAAGTATGTTTTCAAAGTATTTTTGTATGTTCTATTCCACTACATCAATACTGATGTCAGCGTACGTCAGTGACTGAACGAAGTCGAACGTACAGCTTGGCAAAAAAGAGTGTTACGCGATGACAGCAGGAACTAAAACATTTTCGACTGTAACTAAACACACCGGCATATTTAGCGGAACACAAAAAAAAGGTCCATAATTAAAAAAATATGGTTTTATTTTAAAATCTACTTACTACCTTCTTTTGTTAATTAAAGTTTCATTTGTTTTACTTAAAATGAGATCACATTAAGAACAGATTTTGCGAGTAAATTTATAAGGCTATTTGTGAAAAATGGTACATATTTGAACTTTTCATGTAACCGGGAAAAGTGAAAATTAATATTAAAATAACAATTAATTAAATTAGAAAAATGCTGATTTATATCGCGTATTTCCTCCAGGTGCTCTTATTAAAGTTTCTACCCGTCTAGGCATACTGAAAATGATGTTATCGATGGTCTCCTGGGATAGTCTCTGCCATTCCTCAACTACGGCGATTCGCAGTTCACCCACGTTGGCAGGAGCTGGAATTCTGGACTTAACTTTTCTTTTCGACAAGTTCCAAACGTGCTCTATTGGGTTCATATCCGGTGATCTCGCCGGCCACTCCATAACAGTGATATTCATATCATTAAGATAAGCTTGAGTTACCCGAGCGGTATGCGGCCGAGCATTATCCTGCATAAAAACAAAATCGTCACCGATATATGGCGCAAACGGTACGACATTTACTACTACCAAGTATGTGCGAGCTCCCAAACAAATGTCCGCCCAAACCATTATTGATCCACCACCGTATGCAACTGTAGTTTCAAAATTTGTCTGAATGTATCGTTCTCCTTTGCGTCTGTATATTCTTTGCCTGCCGTCAATTTGATTTAAGAGAATTCTGCACTCATCACTAAACAATACCTTACTCCATTGGTCCACGTTCCAAAGTCGATGTTCCTGAGCAAAAGTTAACCTGTTTCTACGATGATTTACCTCGAGCCTTGGAGCCTTAGCGGGCACAAATTAACCCAAACCAGCTTCTTCGAACCTTCTTCGTACTGTACGCTCACTTACGGTTACACCCCGCACTGCTTCTAACTCATGTCGGGCTTGGACGGCCGTCAAACGGGGGTTCCGTACACGAAGCCGAATGAAACGATCATCCCTACGCGAAGTGCGTCTTTTTCTGCCTTATCCTGCTCTTCTCACATATATTCCGGTCTCCCTGAATCGTTGGATACTGCGATGGATCGTTGAAACTGGTCGACGAAGATCTCTGGATATCACTCTGTAGGTTTGACCATTTCTTCGCATTTCGAGTGCCCTGGCAATCTCCGTTGGGGCTAAGTCAGGCATAATTCAGTCCTCAACTCCAAAAAGATACGCGATAAAAAAAATAAAAAACAAAAAACAGTATTTCAATGAAATTTTATATCAAACTCAGAAGGGAGAAATACTCGAAATTCGCTCCAGATAAGGTGTATTTGAATAAAATTAAAACAATTGCATAAAATGTGATGTTCAGTTGTTTTCTTAATTAGAAAATATTTCTTTTTAAATTAAATGACGTTTAAACCAGCCAGCAACCTTATATGATACTGATATCAAACCTTTATTTTATGTTCCGCTAAATATGCCGGTGTGTGTATAAATATTTACGGTGTGCATGTGTCATCAGCATACATATGCAAGTCGCAGTTTTTCACTACTTCCACCATGCTATGTATATGCATTATGTACGCATTGGATCCAATAATAGATCTAATGGGCACACCATACTTTATCTATATCTTGCCCTGTGTGTTCCCCTAATTTAGTTCGAAGCGTTCTGTTAGTTAAGTAGTTTTTTAACCATTTCGTTAACAGTCCACGAATTCCACATTGCTCCATAGCTACATACGAGGGCGGCACTGAAAATTTCGGGAATCAAGGAAGTGACACAACATTACTATTTAAAAATGTATTTATTGCTTTTCAAAGTATTCTCCGCGAAATTTGACACATTTTTCCATACGATGGAACCAATCATTGAAGCAACCATTCCATTCGGAAGTTGGGGTCTCCAAAATGGCCGTTTTGTAGGCGTCCATAGCTTCTTCAGGTGATGAAAATCTCTGACCACGCAATTTATTCTTATTGTAGGGAAAGTATAGAAATCATTAGGGCTTAGGTCGGGGCTGTACGGCGGATGGTCTAATAATTCTATGATTTCTTGCTGTAAAACTCTTTTGTTCTGTGCGCGGTGTGAGAACTCGCATTGTCGTGATGGAGGATGATGCGGCGGTTGCAGTTCTCTTTACGGAGTTCAGAAACGACCTGTGGCAAA
This sequence comes from Phengaris arion, assembly GCA_963565745.1. NCBI lineage: Eukaryota > Metazoa > Arthropoda > Insecta > Lepidoptera > Lycaenidae > Phengaris > Phengaris arion. The sequence continues at coordinate 10,373,403 of OY751435.1, read as the reverse complement.
CAAATGTTAGCATACTATTCTGCATTAACCGTTCTTTTTCCCTCAAGAGGAATAGTCGCAACATGGCCGGTTTTGGAGACAAACATGGCCACCATTTTTTTTGCAACACTCCGTAAACGAACAATTTTTGTTGGATTTAACTCATTTTCAAACACCCAAACTCGGGACTGGTTTTTTGTTTCGGGCTCGTACGCGTATATCCAGGATTCGTCACCTGATACGATGTTGTGTATAGCATTTGAGGATCCTGCGTGGAATCTTTCGAGAGTTCTGACGCACCAAGTAACGCGAGCCGCTTTTTGCTCTTCACAGAGCAAATGCGGTTTCCATCGGGAAAACAACTTTTTTACACCTAATTGTTCATGCAAGATTATTTGTATTTGACTCATGCCAATGTCTAAAGTTGCCTGAATTTCGCGGTATGTCACATGTCGATCTTCCTCAATCAGCTTACGCACAGCATCAACGTTTTCTTGGGTGACTGCAGTTTTTGGACGACCTTGATGGGGATCATCACTGAGCTTGACACGTCCACGTTGAAATTCAGCAAACCAGCGATAAATTGTGGTTTTGGATGGGGCTTCATCACCAAATGCAGAAATCATCCGGTCAACACACTGTTTATGTGTTAAACCACTTCGAAAGTCATAATAAATCATCGCTCTAGATTTTCTCGAGTCAATTCCATTTTCTCAACGACTAAACAAGTTTGACAAGACCTTGTGACAAGACCGAGAATCTTTTTTTAAATAAATAAACGGTATTCGATTTTTAAAACCAAGGAGTTTTAAATTAAAAAGATTTTAATATGACAGGAACAGTGGAAATATTCCATTCCCGATACTTTTAGTGTAGCCTATGTTGCGCGCTATACGTCCATACCATTCATTCCCGATTTCTAAATCCGCAATATCTTTAAAATATTGATTTTTAGTATAGGTACTAGGTATTCCTGTTGTCTTATTTTAACTGTCTTATTTTTATTATTCATTTATTGATAGACAAAGTACTAGTAGTATATTGTTTGTGCTTAGGCTTCTGAACGTTAGTGCCTAGTGGAAACAGGAAACTTAATAATGTACAAAACACAAATAGTAAGGTAAAAAAACACCAACATCTTCAGGTTTTAAAGGTAAGCCGCGGGCAGACACATAATTTTCTGGACTATATAATTCATATAAATAGCTATCGATAAAATATTATTCTTAAAAATAATAGTATGTTGCTTCGTCATACAGGCAGGGTGGGTTAATGGGTAGACCTTTGACCAAAGAAGGTAACAGATATATTTGTCGATAGATCTAGATATTACAAGATTGTCTCGTTTAAAGTATGTTAAACGAGACAATCTTGTATATATATAATCGGTTTCTCGACAACGGCTACAAGTATTACCATGAAGTTTAGTATGCAGGGAGTTTTGGGGGAGAAAAGTCGATAGATACCGATTATATATATATACAAAATCGTCTCGTTTATAGTATAAGAATAACTCTAAAACTGTTCTACCTGTGATACGCTACATAGCTAAACTTCACTATGTACCTGGATTTCTAAGCCCGAGAATGGGATGGCAAATTTCTGATAAGAACTACTCAATGAACTAGGATAAAAATAGAAAAATATACATTACGTTCTGTCAGAGAGAAATAGGACACTAAACTTTTCCAATTCTAAGCGGAACAAACTGAGAATAATGTTTTTACGTCGAACATACTGAGAAAGAATTATTCAAGTGTATGAGCATAAAAACTTTGAAGCAAAGTGAATACTAGAAATATTATTATATTATTCTTCTTGCATTTTGCATAGGCAATTTTACCTTCTTATTTCAATAAAATCTCAGAATACTTCTTACATATAGGCACAATTTGAATAATTAAAATAACATTAAATATAATATTTAACAAAATATAAATATAACAAAGAAACCAGTTTTTAACTTGTATTTATCACTTTATTATTTCACCATCAATCACACATCATGTGCATAATATTGGCGTATAATGTATATTCTGATCTAAAAAAAGTTCTTATTTTAGGTAATGAACAAGAAAATCAATAAACACATATTGGGTAATATTTTTTAACTTATTATTCCACTTATGGCCGATTTCTTAACTCGTAGTTATCCTACGATTAGAGTTATCCGTTAGTTAACGTGAGTTAACTGGAGATTTCGTTTTCTTTACACCAGTATAAGAAATAACCCCCGAATTTTTTTGTCCTAAGGATAAATATTGGGCTGACTTTATACCTGGCAGTTTACTTACTGATGTCAGTGTGTGCGTAAAAACCCTACAGTGTAGAGTTTACATGGCACTCTGTATATGCTTGTACAACGATTCTTCGAATGTCAAATATAAAATGAATAATATTTCCTTCCCACTTGTGAAAATTTTGATTGTTTTAAACAAATAGAGGTGAATATATATATATTAGGGTGGCCCAAAAAAACTGACTATATTTTTTTTTCGATGAAAATTTGTTGGAAAAAAAATATATATTCAAAAAAATTTGAAAAAAACTAGATAATTTAGCGTAAACAAATAATAAGTAACAAACTTTTATTAGAACGGAGAAGTAGGTAGTAAATATTTTTTAAGTACCTACGTACATTAAATTTGGGTCTAGAGGATCCCTAGAGTAGGTATATAGCTCACAGTCACACATACATGACCATAGGATAGCTAACCCGTCTGTTGTCTGTTGTCTGTTGAAGACAACCATCGAAATTTTAACCCTGGAATAAGTATATCTGCCGAATAACAAACTCTTTATCTCTCTCATGAAGAAATCTGCGATTAGTGGAAGATTAAACACTTTGTTGGTAACTAGACGACAGATCTACTTTTAAATATGAGTAAGATCTCAGAGGAAACATAAAGAATCAATTTTTCATGCGTACAGTATTTTTTTCACAAAAGTTCGCAGTCTCGTGAAAATGCTCCATATAAAAGTCGTACGGTCTATCTGTGACGTCACGATGAGGCAAAAGTGTATGAAATATGAGCCGCAGGAACATATTTGTAAATATTTTCGAAATTTGTGCGTTTAAGTTCATACTTACTTTAATATATGCTTTAGTATAATATGATGTAAGTAAACTAACGATGTATGTTTTTTTACTAATTAAGCAAAACATTCTTCAACTTTTTTGTATTTTTAGATGTAGGTCAGTAATTACTAAACTATATAATATAAAATATTATACTTTTTTCATTTATTTATCAAGTATACTATACCTCAATATGTCTGAGTATATAAATTAAACTAAATATTTACATGTAGTCGTCTCCCCAATTTTTACATAATATAAAAGGTGTTTCTGAAGCTAATCCATAGTTTTTTTTTGTTGCAGACAAAGGGCAAGAAGAAGAGATAGATGTTAAAAATGATAGAAATATTTTGACAATCATAAAAAGAAAACGTGGGAGCATGGATGGACCATAGAATGCGCGTCGTCTGGGCGCTCATATACTTCATGACCTCCGTAACCCTCACACACACCTTCATTCCTGGAGCTGATGGTAAGGACAAACGAGAGGAATAAACAGTTACTTCTCACTCAAAATCGTGGACTCAAACCTAAACTCCTGTACGTTAGGACATTTGGTTAGAAAGTGATTGACGTCAGTCATAAATCACAATGTCTCAATTATGACAGGTAGCAGTTAATGTACTGACACACCTATATTAGCGGATATGTTTTGATCAAACGAATATCTTGTACGCAGGTCCGGTGATAGCCCAGGAGGCGCTGGAGGGCGGCGCCACCTCTCTGTACTGCGACGCCTCCGCCGACCCTAACGACGAGCTCATGCTGCTTGTGTGGTACAAAAACAACGCACCCATCTACAGGTACAAGTCTCCCAAAATATTCATAATATTTTTATCGATTATATCAATTTAAAAACTTTACAAAGAGTTTTCAATGCCTTAGAAAGAAAACTAAAACTACAAAAAATTTAAATGGCCATAAATAATGGAAAACCCGTAGGTCGTCCCTATTAGCCTATTAGGATCAAAGAATTTCTTCGCTGAATGGCAATGCTAACTTTTTGAGCAATAGGTGTCGGGCTCTGGGGTCTCGGGTGGCCTATACGAGTTTTTGGAACGAAGTTCCTTATGGCGCGTTGCGAATTGTACGGAGGCTGGACGGATTATAGGCACGACACTTTTTGCCACTCGAAATCACAATGTAATAACGACTATTAAGAATGATACAAAAAACGACCTTATCACCTTGACAATAATGTAGAATTTTGCAATTACACATTGTGACTGTTATGACTGTTACATATTGTGACTAGCTAGCCGGGCCATAGGTATGCGAGCGGGGTGGGACGGAAGAGCGCTTGATGTTATTACTCAGTACGGAGCCGGACTACGCGGCGGCAACACTGCGAGCAGCAAGCAACCCACCCCTAACCTAACCTCACCCCTGTCCCTACCTAAAGCGCGGCCAACTACAACTGACAGACGGACTTTTTCTGTCCGTCTGTCAGTCTGTGTGTTTTTTCCGGCTAATCTCTGTATATATATATATATATATATTTATCAACTATATATTATAATATATATATTATATATTATAATATATACTTTAATATATATATTATAACTTCGTTCCATCCGGGTGTCCCTTGACACCTTTCAAGTTTTTTATTTTTATTTTTTTTTATTCTCACTTTCTTTCAATTCTCATGTTTGTGCCACTTGAGGTTAACTGCCATAGTTCTGTCTCTGATTTTCAATTAATTTAGACTTATATCATGTTTAGCTTCGACGCTCGCAACAATAAGGAATGGATTAATCCTTTCTATAACACTACCAATCGTCTGAAGATGGATCTACAGGTCCTACCGACTGCGCTGACGGTACTCGACATCAAGAGCGACGATCAAGCGTTCTTCCATTGCAGAGTCGACTTTTTTCTGGCACCAACTAGAAATATTGGTGTGAATTTGACTGTCATTGGTAAGAAGTTGTTTTTAAATAATTATTTTTTTATATTATTTACAAAATTATTACCATTTTTGATTCTATTCTGAACCTTTTCACTAGCAGCTGCATTCATTCTGTATTTATTTCGAGTATTTAAATAATCTAAATTAATACTTTACATTCATTCAAAGACAACACAAATGAATCGTAGAACTATTGTATCCCACGGACCACGTACACGCAATCTGATAAAATTGCTATTTGTGTAGTAAAAAAATACTTTTAAATTAAACATAACAAACTTTATCCATCTATCATTTCCTTCTTGGAACTTGGAGAATGAAGCGAAGAATTATTTGTGTTTTACTTGCGAACTGTATTTTGCAAAATTTTCTTAAAATAGAAATTAAGATAATGGATGAAGCGTTTTAACTTGTATTACAAAGTTACTCTCAAGCCTCGTTTAACTCTTCTAGGACTGGGCGTTTTAACCTAGACACCTTTATATAAATAAGCAAAACTTCAATACTTATATCAAATAAATATATAATAATAACATAATAAAATAAAATACCCAGATTCAAGAACGTAACAGGGGTTAACTTAGATATCTTTTTACGGAGTAATTTTTTGCTTCGTTTCAGGATAACGTCTGAAACATGAAATAGAGTACTTCGCTACACTTAGTTTACTTCTACTTTTGTAACTTGGTCAAAAAAAAATCACAACGACTAACAATTAACTATCATTTTTTTACAAATTTAAACACTAGCTTTTAGTGTTTACTATTAAATTAAAAATTATTATCACCCTTACTTTACTTACTACGGTTACTTACTTTTATCTACTTTTTTTTTGAAACGGCAAAAAAAATAAAAATTCTCCCAGTAGATCCTAGTACCTGCTATATGTTAATCCTTGTGAGGATGGATTGATGGATGGATCGATGTTTGTTACTCTTTCACGCAATAACTACTGAACGGATTTCGATGAAATTTGGTATGGTAGCAGCTTAAGTTCTGGATTAACACATAGGCTACTTTTATCCCGAAAACGTAGTATTCCTATGCGATACGGTATTAACGTGGGCGCAGCCGCGGGCAAAAGCTAGTATAACCTAAACTTCAATATCAAACAAATTATAAAGTTCGCTAACGGACAATATTTGTCCAAACCGCAACCCCGGCTCTTGATTCAAATTTACCCTCTTTATACAGTTCCTAACTTATTGAAAAGTTAACAGAATGTCAAGAAGTATGTGGATTGTGGACAGTTTGGAAAGATATATTTTATATTCTACTTCCTACTATACTATAGATAATAGATTAGTTTTAATGGGCATGTAAAATGTCCATTAAAACTAATCTATTACATGTATAATATAATATATATGTATAGTATCTATGTGCAGTGATCATATTTTATAATGCAGATTAACAATCCCATTCCTAAGTATTAATCTAACGCGAAGACTGTATTTTTACTGATTTCCCAAGACTTTAATCGGTCGGAAATATTATCTGATGTCATGTAAAATTTCATACTTTGAGTAAATTAGAACCAGCGATTCTCACCCTCGTGGAATCAGACCGGCGCGGCACCAAGCAAACAGGTCGCCGGATGGTAAGTTGCGTAGGTTATGGGTGTCCGCGACACTGGGCACCCATGACCTACGCAAGTGAAGTTTCTTAGAAATGACTTACCTTCCTAGGACCGGCCGGCCGAGGCATGGTTCTTACTAGGCTTAGCTTGAAGATTAAGATTTCATTTAAGCCACCATTGCGTACCTACTCGTAACTAAATAATCTCCAGTACACATTGAACATCAGGTGGGCCGCGTGTTCACTTCACAGATTTTATTTAAATATTCATAATATATTAATAAAATACGAACCGAAAGCAATTGCTTTTCCAATTTATTTCCGTAAACGTTTTAAATTGGGAGTCGGTAAGTAAAACATATGCAATTATTCGGTCGGGCTCGGTACCATTAAATGTGTGTGGCAAATTCATTCTTAAAATGTTTTTCAAATTGCCAGCAAATCCATATTTTGCTCTTTTTTAATTATTAATTTTTAGACAAAAATTTTAATTATAAGCTGGGTCACTGGTTTGCGTTCGAGATATGCAGTGGTCAAGGTATGTGAACTCATTATACACGGCCAAGGTTGAGATGTGCAACTTTTTATCGTCGACAATAAACAAGTCATCATAAGCTTATTACTATTCTGGCACTGGCCTCTAGGAGATAAAATATCCGATGGGATATTCCACTTTACTGCCTACGTAGAAAAGACTAGAATTGCTTAGGTATGAAAATCGCAATTATCTTTTGAAAATAGTAGACTATTTTGTAGACAAAAAGCCACATCCTTTGAAATAAATTACTCAGGAAGGTACATGACGGGGTCTCGCCAACGACGTGGGCTATCAGATCTATCTTGATTATTTTGCAAATAAAACCTCTATAAAGTTAATGTGATTCGGAATGATAAACTATTTTTAAGCGACTTTAAAAAAAGGCGGTAATACGTACGGCTGTATATATATATATATATATATATATATATATATATATATATATATATATAGTCGGTTTAATTTTTTGTTTATTTACTTTTTAAATTAATTAAAGTATCAACCACGAGTAAGTTATAGAAATAAAGAACAGACCAGAAAATAAAGTCTTACATAATTTTGTCTTGGTACCTACCCAACTGCCTAGGAATTTTAACAATTAAAAAACTTAAAAAATAATAATTGCTGTCCTATAAAGCATTAAAAATTTAAACTAATATGTTGTAGACTTATCATGAAGGAAAAGTTAAAGCTTATTCAAAGTTAATCCAACGTAAATTAAGGGCCGTGAATATTTTGCTCCTACGCAACACCATTCGAATACAAGAAATCGACGAATTCTATTAGTTATTAGTTTATGAAAATACGAAAACAAAGGGAATTTTGTAATGAAATATATTTTAAACATTTCACGCCGAGGAAATAAGTTATGTTCGTTCAATGTGGGATATCCTGGCTGTAACGAACCTTATTTACAACAAGTATTACGAGATATCTTGTTCCGTACGTCTGTAACGTCTGTAACGATCGCAAATGTATATGTTTATTGTGACTCACAAATAAGGTATTTTTATTTCTGTTTTGATGAAAGAATCTTTAATTCACCTGGACATTTACGACGATACGCGGAGCTGCGTTTTTAAGATAGCTATTTAAAATTAAACTTTATTCACTACACAAAAAAATACACGTTTCATATAACATCAACATGACATTCGAACTCTTACAATGAAATGTGTATTTTCTCGTGTATTGAATAAAGTTCAATTTTGAATAGCTATTTATAGCATTATGTCGCGTATCGTTTCGTTTTGGTGTTAATTGACCCGTATACAAGTTCTATTCTACAGTCGTTTTTAAGGTTCGTAGTTCACGTAGTTCACGTCTCGGAAACCTTATGGTTTCGTCGTGTCCATCCGTTCGTCGGTCCATCTTCGGCTTACCGTCCAAACGGTTAGTGCTAGAAAGATGAAACTTTGCATGGATATGTGTATTTACCACGTCAACAAAAAGCTAAAATAAATTCTTAAAAAAACATTTTTTCTTGGGGTACCTACCTCCCTTACACGTAAAGTGGAGACGATTTTATTTCGCGCGTCTATCCTCTAAAGTCTAACCTATAGTGTGGGGTATCATTATCTAATGATACCTATCTAGGTAGATACGAGTAGATCTTTGAAAAAATAGTAAGGTTGCAAAGAAGATTTTTTATATTTAGGTATCCGTTTGCGAGATATTCAACTTTAAAGCGCATTCTTTTGTTAAAATAGGGCATCCCTTCTAAAAGCTAAACGGTTGACTCAAAAAGCTTTAAAAATTCATGATATCTTGAACTTTAAAGGTAAACTATAACGGCTTAGATAGCTTTGCTAATTTAGGAGTTTAAGAGACTTTACTTGTAAAATGCGCTCACTTTGAAAAATTCGTATGAAATAACGAAATAATAAGTAAACATATTGTAAAGTTGGTGATACGGAACCCTAAGTACGCGAGTCCGACTCGCACTTGGCCGGGTTTTTAAAGTATCGAATAATATGAACATGAATTCCGCGACGGATACAATATGATACATAGAGTAGACAGACATATGTCTGTCTACTCTATGTATCATCTATGTATACTAATGTATATTAGTCCATTGACTATTTATTTATAACTGCATTATTTATTAAGATTGAAAACCGTGAGATATCTAGATTGTACTGTATCTCATGTTGCAATGTTATTTTAACTCGCGCTTTAAGATAACAGTACCTGGGAGACCGAGATTCGCTCGGTGTTTTAGTAGATCGATGAAATAATTTAAAATAAATAAAAAATATATAAGAGAAAAAAAAATAATAAGAATCACAAAAATATTTATCTTACCGGTATTCGAACCCACCACATTCCGAATTTCCAAACAATGCAAAAATTACACGTAGGTACGCATACCAAGCTGCCAGTCAGACTGACATAAGAGAATCGAAATTATTGAAATCAACCCACTTTACGTGTTGTGTCCCTACCTACCTACCCCCAAAGTAAACGCTATTTTTCTTGATTTTATTTTAGCACTTTCTCGACGTCATAAATACACATATTCGTGCAAAGTTTGAACGGTAAGCCGAAGACGGACGAACGGACGGACATGACGAAACCACAACCGAGACGTGAACTACGGAAAACCTAAAAAAGGCTTTCTCAAAACTTATACATCTGCAATCGAAAAGAATATTAATGGAAGATCCAACGTAACCTAACATCCGAAAAATAAAAAATATATAAGAGCAAAAGAAATAATAGGAATCACAAAAATATTTATCTTACCGGTATTCGAACCCACCACATTCCAAATTTCCAAACAATGCAAAAATTACACGTAGGTACGCATACCAAGCTGCCAGTCAGACTGACATAAGAGAGTCGAAATTATTGACATGTTGTTGCACCACGAAATAAAAAAACATAATATATTATTGCTTATAATGCGCAGTTTCTAAGGGATTGAGACCTAGCTAAATCGATTTTTCTCCCCCAACACTCCCTGCATACTAAACTTCATGGTAATACTTGGAGCCGTTGCCGAGATACCGATTATATATTTACAAGGTCGTCTCGTTTAAAGCATAAGATTATAATATTTAATAAATTATAACCATCTAGACTCTGGCGTGTACCTTTTTTATGTAACTATGTATACATTCTTGTTTGTCTTGTTTGTATTAATTGCCTGTAACTTATGTGCAACTATGTAGATACTTTTTAGAGCTAGAGTTATACCTAATGATACTTTGGAAAGTAGAAAAGTTTTCAGTATGAGCTTAATATTTTTAAAGAAATATATTTTTAATTATAAAACTATTCGGTTGCGCTAACCACACGTACGCTGCGACTCACTGCACAATACGGAATCCATATTTCTATGAATCTGTTTAAAACTCATTTCATATAAAAACATTCTGCAATTATGTTTTATGAGATTCATTGTCCCGTTTCATTTTTTTATTTCTTTCAAGCGGACCATTGTGTCCTCCTTCGCTATAATCAGAATTATGAATTTTAGTGTCACTGTTGTTAAGACTTTCACAGGAGTTTTGTGGATTTGTGGAGTTGTGGATTTTGCATTTCTTTCTTAAATTTGTGTTATTTCGTTTCTTAATGTGTAATATTGATAGAATATTAACCATTAAATATTCGTTACCGTGCACAAGTGTGGGGAAGTGGTACAGCTTCTAAAACGTGCTACTTTGAGGTTCCCTCCAAAACTCCCTAGGAACTTTCAGTAAAGCTTCTACCACTTTACTGAATCGACTGACATGACTCGTGGACTGCACTGACTATTTATTTGGACTTTGACTAGACTTTAGACTTGACGATTTAGGAAAATTTGTTGAAAATTGAAACGAAAGTTCTATTTCCCGCCTTTTTAACTTGACACTGGCAAATGGTTATAAGCCGATGCCATATATTAAAAAAAAAACATACCGGTTGTCTGTAAACGTCACGTTGTGGTTGACAACGTCAACAACAACAACAACAACAACAATAACAACAACGACGACGACGACGACAACAACAACAACAACAATAATAATAATAATATTGAGGTAAAGGCAATACGAGCTAATGCTGGTACTTGGTAACGGTACTTGGTAACGATAACGGGTAACAGGTAACGCATGAGTCATGTTTTTTCGTGCGTGCAGCCGGCTCCATCGATTTATAAGACGTTATCACGTCAAAAAAAGACTTTCACATTTTATTTAGGAGGTGCTAGTGTGTAGTAGACTTACGTATATTTTGGCCGTCCCTACATCGGTGAAAGTATTTTAAAAATTTGTCAGTGTTCAGGAAGTAGCTTAGGAAATATTTTCTGCAATGGCATGTTTCGGATAGTGTCATGATATGGAAACTATTCGGTAGGCTTTTAGTTTAAAAAATGGCTAATAATTACGAAATAATTTTCGAATTTTGCGAGTGAAATAATATCAAAGCATTTCTTTTATGACCTACATTCCTAAAGCCGCAATGCACAGTAAGGCGGTCACATTTATCCATTTTACAGTAAAACTTCAAAAAATGCTGCGGCTGCCTATATATAATATGAATTTTAGGTAACAAAATATTATTTTTGCAGTTTTGTTTTGTTTTTATGATGGCAAATACTGAATATTTTGCTATTATGTAATGTGCTACTGCATTCATGATTCAGCGTCAAAAAACCGTTCGTGTTTTTCGCAAAACTGCATGCATAATTTTTACTAACGATCTTTTGTACGAATAATGTTATGAAATTTATTTGCAAATTATTATTATCGTTCAACCTAAGATAGGCAATGGCCGCTTCGCTGCATCTCTACCGATGTCTCTGATTTTCCTCTCCCCTACAGTAGTTATTGGGTCTACTCAAAGCTTAAATTGAAGAAGTACTTTATTTCAGTTCTTCCAAGTCAACCGTTCTTCATGGACGAGCTGGGCAATAAGATTGAAGGGAAGATTGGACCCTACCATGAGGGTGATACGCTGGTGCTGAGCTGTTTGGTAATCGGAGGTTAGTTTTTATCAGACTTCGGCAATTAAAGGCACAAGTTTTGCCGCGAATAACTTTGGAGAAATCGTTTGATTTTTGATCAAAATAGTTTTTATCTCGTTTCGTTTTGTAATTCGTTTCGTTTGATTCGAGTCTAATTTGGTTTGATTTTTATTTTTGTCTTAATACAACAATGTACATACACAACACACAACACACAACTGATTAGCATTCAATGTTGCTGTGTTTGTGACTGACTTTTCCAACGTATCGGACAAGGACAGCAACATTGAATAGAAGCTTATCAGTTGTGACTTGTGTAGGTAAATATTTTTAATAGTAGTAAATAACAAATATGAGGTTTTGCCTAAGAACATACATAAGGAAGTGTAGAAAAATGTTAAATTTTAAATTTCAGGTCGTCCACCTCCAAAAATTCACTGGTATTCAGGAGAAGACTTAATAGATGCATCAGATGGTGATAGTGATATACCAGGTGTGAAAGAGAACGAGCTGTATCTGCCTCTCACTCGTAGTAACGCTGAAGCTCTCTCATGCAGGGCGACGAACACGCTACTTGCTAAACCTGTGATAACTGATCTAGAGATTGATTTGTATTGTAAGTAGACGAGGCCTTACAATATAATTTCTATTGTTTTCGTAAGGCCATAAAACCAGACGACATAGTTGTATTTGAATTTTGAGGGTTTCAAAAGTTAAGAGCTTTGAGACATTCCAAAGTTAATTCACTGTTTCTAACGGCTAACAGATTTAATAGTCTCAGATTTGATGTCTCGATTAAAAACATTTTTCAGTGCCGGCGTACAATGTATCAATAAACTGGGTACAGGGACCTGTTGAAGGTTTGCTACAAGCTGGACGACCGGAGGTAGTCAAGTGTGTAGCTCGCGGCTCCTATCCATCCCCTGAACTGTCTTGGTGGTTAGATCACAAACATCTGACTCATCACAGCAATCAGGTAAGTCATAAATTCTAAAATATAAATGTCTTCCATAAAATACAAAAACTGGCCAAGTGCGAGTCGGACTCGCACACGTAGAATTCGCAATAGCGTTATGCAAATTTTTTACATGGTTTTAATACTTCGTTATTTTTGTACGAAGTGTTTAAAGTAAGCGCATTTTACAAGTTAAGTATCTATAACTCCTGAACTTACAAAGTTATATAAACCGTTATAGTTTTCCTTTAAAGTTTATCACATGGACTATCATCGTGATTTTTTTCAGATTTTTTGAGCCAGCCGTTTAGCTTTTAGAAAGGGGGACGCCTATTTTAACAAAAAAAATGCGCTTAAAGTTGAATATAATATGTAGTTGAACAAAGAAATACCTAAATCAAAAAATCATCATAGCAACATCTCAATTATTTTAAAATACCTAACTAATGATATCCCACACTATGAGGAGAGAAAAAAATCAACCCACTTTACGTGTAGTGTCCCTCTACCCTAGTAACCTACCCCCAAAGTAAATGCTATTTTTCTTGATTTTATTTTAGCACTTTCTCGACGTCATAAATAAACATATCCATGCAAAGTTTGGACGGTAAGCCGAAGACGGACGGACGGACGGGCATGACGAAACCACAACCGAGACGTGAATTACGGAAACCTAAAAAAGGCTTTCTCAAAACTTATACATCTGCAATCGAAAAGAATATTAATGGAATATCCAATGTAACCTAACATCTGAAAAATTTTGCAGAGTTGGGACAACGCAACGCGCACCGCTTCGTCGTACCTGCAGCTGACGCCGGCGGTGGGCGACCACGGCGCCACGCTTGCCTGCGTCGCTACCAACGCCGCCATGCCGCCCGGACGGGACTCCAAAGCAGACCTCATCATACTCAACGTTACCTGTGAGTATATCGGAGAAATCTAGATAGGGCATACCCTGCATTATACTGGCTATGGCCATTTAGCATATTAAAGGGAAACTTTAAACTGTAAGTTTCAAGTTTCTGTGGAAAAGAAAGGTAGTTAATAATTTTTCATGGCAATAGAAATAAAGAATTGAGTACCTACAATATCATTTGCTGCAAAGTATTAAAAGACACTCAATGAAATTGAAATATTTATTAAGCACGAAATTTGCAACCGCTTGCATGCAATGTTCGATTGCAAAGCGGATTGTTTGGAATATGTCTGCCGGTTGGCTAGGATTTAGGAGTCTTAATTACGGTGTCTTAATTAGAACGTTTTCAAACGTTCAGTTTTAGCTCACTTACTGACTCGTCTCATTCGTACTTAATTGTTATATAATTCATGCTAATTTTATTTTTGCAGACAGTCCCATAGTAGAAATTACAAAACAAGGAGATGGAAGACTGGAAGAAATAGTTGAATTAGAAAAGCTTCATTTAGACTGCGAAGTAAAAGCTAATCCGCCTGTTGTAAGATATAAATGGTTTTATAATGTTAGTATGATACTTTCCATAAATAGACTGACAGCTCAGTCGGGAATTTTTGCCTAAATTTTATCGTGTCAATATTTCAGGATATAGAGATAGGCGCGAACAGTTTGTGGGGCAGCAGGACGTCGTCCGCGACGCTGGTGGTGGAGGAGACAACGCGGGAGCTCGCCGGCCGCTACTGCTGCTCCGCGCTCAACAGCGTGGGCGAGACCAGGAGCGAAACCCTCAATATCACTGTACTGTGTAAGTATGTCTACTGACCTCTGCTAGAGACAGGCTCGAACAGTTTTTGAGGGGATAGAACATCGTCCATCGTAGAGATAATGCTAACACTTGTTGTTATCTTTTCTGTAGAACTTATTGTTTATGTGGCAATTTACTTTTTTGCTACATTTGTGTATTTTTTTTATTGAAAATAAATGTTCTTTCTTTCTTCTTTCTCCTTTCTACACAAAACCGACTTGGAATTCGGTTCAATTTTTTTTCACCCTACACATACATTATGAATTTTATTAATTATTATTAATATAACAAAAAGATTTTAACACTGATCATCCGTGATTCTTTACAGATCCCCCAGAATGTTTATACGAAGCGATAACGTTGGTCGAAGAGCAATTAGAATGTGTTGTCAGAAGTTTACCAGAAGCTGACACATTCTTCTGGCACGTTCAGCCGGCAGATCAAGAAGTGCAGCATCTAACCACCGAGTCTTCTATTTTACCACTAGCAGAAATAAGTGGTTCGCTAGCAACAACGTTAGCTGCCAGTTGTGAAGCTACTAACGGAATATCATCGCAACATAGACCCTGTCAGAAAACCTTTCATTTTGAAAGTTTGAGGCCACCTCCTCCTCAACAATGTGATTTGTCGTATGATGATCAAGATGGCGAATTCCAGATGAGATGTGCACCCGGTAAATAAAATATTTATAAAAGTTAATTCCATGTCCTATAGCTGTCCGTGCCTGTTTATCTTTATCACTAGATTGCGCATTTTTATGGGTTTTGAAATTAAATAATTATCGTTATGAATGTAGTCGTGATGTTTAATTTTGTCAAAATTAATTTATATACATTTGACTTGACTTTGATTAATATTTGCCACAATTCAGTATTTCATTTCTCGTTAGCGACAAACTTCTGTGACTTATCACTTGGGTAATGTTGCTTAAGTCGTACCCCCTAAGGATATTATACTATATTATTGAGTGCAAATATATATTAAAATATAATACAAAATAAAACAAAATATTTTGCATTAGCCAAATCTTTATTTTGTAGACTTTTAATTAACAACCACATAAATTTTATAATCTTTATCCAAAACAGGTTGTAATAAGCTTACAAATTAGTCAAAAAATTTAATTGAACTCATGTAAATACTTACTTTGTATTATTTTTACTACTTCTCAAAGCCCATCGGCCGTCTACTCGTTTACGTTTACTCGCTCAACTAAGTAGCTCAGATTGACGTCACTCAATAGCGCAATTTGTAAATAGGTGACTTAAGTAACCTTACCCTAATTAAAAGCGAATCAAGCCAGAGCAGCAGGTGTCAAATAAGCATTATTGAATTTAACTTACTACTTGCTAATAAGTTATAAAGATTTCTTGCCACCATAATACTTACTAATCCTTACTCATATTATAACTGTTAATGTCAGTTTGTTTGTTACGCTTTCACGTAAAAACTAATAAACCGATCATTATGAAATTTGGCACAGATCCATAACTAGACCATGAGTAGATCACGGGGAACCACATGGGCGCGCGAAAATATACGCTACGATATTTTATCGCGGGAAAATATACGGTTCTTGTGAGATACTGTAGTATTTACGCGAGCGAAGCCTCGGTTAAAGGTTAGTTTGTAATCATTTTTAACATATTTTATGTTTGTAAGTAAGGATTTTTTACCCCACAGTTGAAAACGCAACTTACTACGAAGTATCCGTGTGGCGGTTGTCCACATCAAACTCATCTTTGATGCTGGAGCGCAGAGGCTCTATGGGATATGGAACGGGGAGAGCTTTGGCCCTTGGAGGAGGTGGACCTTCGATGGTTCGAGGTACTCTGGGAGAACTCAAGCCTGGAGACGAAGCGGGCGCAGCCGCCTGCAACAGATATGGCTGCTCAGCCACACTTTTACTGCGTCCGACAGAAAAATTGCTTAGCGCTGCCGAAGGCCCATGGTGGAAATGTAAGCACTGACATTAATTATTGAATATACAATATAAAACGACTTCAGACTAAGATTATAATTATTTTTTTACATCCGTATTTGAGGATATGTTAAAAATTAAGTTTTTAAAATAGTAATAATTAGGTACAACATGATAAAAGTAAAAAAATATAAGGTTTTATGTATAGTTTTGAAATAACGTGCATTTCTAAGTTACAAAAAAGTTACAATATTTTGCTATACAATTCGTGTAAAAACCTACATCATTAGTTTACTTGTCAATTACAAAAGGACTTAACACATTCCGCGCATATTGTAGCAAATAACGAGCAATGTGAGGTCACAACGCAGTGACGTCTGCGTGGAGAGTTTTCGCAAGACACAAAACTGTTTCTAACAATCCGCAGTTTCTTTAAATCTATTGATTTTTTCTAAACTTCCGAATTCTGTAAACTTTCATATTTTTCAGAACACTATTTGTTCATGTAATAAAAAAATACAGTCAAGCATCCAATATGTAAGTAACTCGCGCTAGTTTTTCATAAAGTATACCCTGGTGTCCAATCTCACGGTATTGTATATTGGAGCAAATTAATGTGCCATTTAATATATTTATTACACTATAAATAAATGACATTTAAGTCGGTAGCATTGTAGTGTTCTTTTGTATTTTTGTTAAATTAGGTTTAAAGTGTATAATTTAGTTTCTCTATAAAATATAATTTATTATTGTTTCAGTTATAACGGAAACGGACGTTGGAATATCAGTAGGTGCAGTAGTTTTAGTGGCTGTTTTCGTCATTTCTTCTACGCTAGTTCTGCGACTTGCTGGAAGAAAACAAAGAAAACCAGCACCAGTAATACAAGTGGTACCACTAGAGGATATAGCGAGGGATTATCTCGACTCCATTGGAGGTTAGTTACAAACGTCAATTTGTGTGATATTCGCACAAATGACATCTGCTGGTATATAGTGTTGTATGGTAAGTAGCTATTCGATTGCGTTAGTAGGTTGCTAACAAAATATTTAAACCAACTGAAGTAGGTACCTAAGTAATATTTCTTTTCGAAAGTGGGTCTTGTGATTGTCCCCGAGCGTATCTGTTAAGACTCCTTCGCTTTATACGAGGGCGGGTCAATAAGTCCGTGACTTTTGGAATAAAACACAGATTTTTTGATAAATAAATCATTTTATTTTTCAACGTAGTCCCCCTTGAGCTCTATACACTTTGTCCAACGCTTCTCCAATTTTTTTATCCCTTCCAAAAAATATGATTTGTCGAGGTCCTCAAAATAGGCCTTTGTTTGCGAGATGACTTCATCATTGGAGTCAAATCTTTTTCCACCGAGCCATTTTTTCAGGTTTGGGAACAAGAAGTAGTCACTCGGAGCCAAATCTGGAGAATAGGGTGGATGTGGGAGCAATTCATAGCCCAATTCATGGATTTTTGCCATGGCAACTGCACATGTGTGCACCCTTGCATTGTCTTGGTGAAAAAGAACTTTTTTCTTGGCCAAATGTGGTCGGTTTTTTTTCAAATCCTCATTGAAGCGGTCCAATAAGTTGGCATAATATTCCCCATTAATTGTTCTTCCCGTTTAAAGATAGTCAATGTGGATTATCCCACGTGCATCCCAAAAAACAGTCGCCATAACTTTATTGGCTGACAAACCCACCTTGGCCTTCTTTGGCGCCGATTCACCCTTAGAAACCCACTGTTTTGACTGTTGTTTGGTCTCTGGTGTGTTGTGATGGATCCATGTTTCGTCCACGGTTACAAAACGGCGCAAAAACTCCTCCATATTGTGATTAAACAACGCCAAACCTTCCTGTGAAGTTGTTACACGATTGCGTTTGTGGTCGACTGTGAGCAAACGCGGCACCCATCTTGTGAATTCAACACCATATCGTGAATTTTTTCGATTGTTTCGGGTGTAGAGACCTCAACTGGGCGTCCAGGACGTTCGGCATCTTCAGTGCTTGTACGGCCACAACGAAATTCAGTAAACCACTTTTTTACCATTGAAATCGATGGTGCAGAGTCCCCATAATATTCATCAAGCTTAGCCTTGGTCTCGGTAATGGTTTTTTTTCGCAAAAAATAATGCTTAATAAGCACACGAAATTCACTTTTTTCCATTGTTTCCTAAGTTAATAAGTTACTGGATAGTCTGATAAAGATAGCTGTAAAACACAAACTACCTGACGCAGCAAGTTCAAATTTTGATAGGAGTCAACTGACAGATGCCTGTTGACAGGAGTAGTGTTGCTGTTTCAGTAAGGAGGTTAGAAATTCAAAAAGTCACGAACTTATTGACCCGCCTTAGTAGTTCCCAATCCTATGCTCATTTCCACTAAATAATTATTTTGAAATTAACTGATTTTCACTGAATTCATAATATGAAAGTAAATACGGTACTTACAATAAAATAATTTTTTTTACTGTCTGTATGTATGTATGTGGCGGCTAAACGCTGAAACGGTAAAAATCGGTCAAGATTTTCACGTGACCCTCACCGCCTACTTTTATCTTAGAGTTCCGTTGAAATAAACAGGTTTCCATTTCCGTTACTTCTACACAAAGATGCGGGCACCAGGTAGTATTCTAATATTATGTCCTTACATATGAAATTGCCGTTTTGTCGTACTGTCTCTTTAATCTCAAATATATCTTCCTTGGTTTGGAATTCCAATTTCAAATTTATACCGCTATTTATGTTTCGAAAACTGTAATTCATTTGTTTTTTCCTCTTTTGGTTTTTTATTTGCGTCACTCAGTTTACAAATTGGAAAACTTGAAATATCGTATTATTTTCGAGTACGAGTTCCACCATGGCACCAGTGCTGCAGATATGGATCGAAGGATTAATGATGTGTATGGCGGCGGTGTCGCAAAAGAAAACGTAGTATGTTTTTGGTTCCAACGTTTTCGTTAAGGAAATTTAGACCTGTAGAACAAGCCCCGTGAACGGACGAAGACCAAAGTTGATAATGAACAATTGAAGGCTATCCATCCAAAAGCGGATCCATCGCAAACCACGTCCGAGTTAACTGCTGGCTGCGGTGTTAGTGATAAAACTGTTTTAATCCACTTGAAGCAAATCGGGAAGGTGAAAAAGCTTGAAAGATGGGTACCTCATGAATTGAGTGCAGCAAACCGACAAACGGGCGCTCACTGTTGAGTTACATTACTCAACCGGCACAATAATGAAGGTATTTTAAATCTAATCATTACCTGAAATAAAAAGTGGATCCTGTACGATAATCGGAAACGCTCATCGCAATGGCTGAATCCTGGCGAACCAGCCAAAGCCTACCCCAAGCGAAAATTGACTAAAAAAAGTTACTTGTGAGCGTTTGGTGGACTAGTGCCGGTGTCGTTCACTACATCTTTCTTAAATCTAGCCAGACGATTACGGTAGATGTCTTTTGCTAGCAACATCAAATCATGATGGAAAAGCTAGCTGCTAAACAACCGAGGTTGGTCATTCGCTCTAGGCCACTGCTGCTTCAGGACAACGCTAGACCACACACTGCACAACAGACCGCTACCAAATTAGAGGACCTTCAATTGGAATGTCTAAGACTGTACTACCCGGACCTTGCTCCAACAGATTACCATTTTTTTCGAAATTTGGATAACTTCTTGCAAGAGAAAAAATTAAACTCCGATGGGGCAGTCCAAAGCGCCTTCAAAGATTTTATTGATTCCTGTCCGAATGGTTTTTTTTAGTAAAGGAATCAATGGACTACCTATGAGATGATAAAAGTACGTAGATAGCAATGGACTTTGATTAAATAAATATTATATTTAATAATATTATGTTTAAAAAAAATCGACTTTATGTTCCTCCGTTACAAATCGCCAATTTCATATGTAATGACCTAATATTATATAAACTTTATATAAAAACGATACTTCCTTGACATATTCTACATTGATGACCTCTGCGCATAAGCCGGAGGTCGCGGGTTCGAATCCAGCCGAAGGAACAAAAAGGTTTCCATGTTCCCGGGTCATAGATGTGTATTAATTAAATATGTGTATAATATAATAAAAGTATTAAATAGTTTAAAAGTTAAAGTATTCTTCCTGGTGGCTGGCCCGTAACACTAGTTCTTCGAGAACTTAGCACGGGACCAGATTCACGTGGTCTCTAGGGACCATGAATATAATATAAATTATTATTTAATTTCCAACATTCCAGCTACAGACTTCGTTTTGTTCGCAGATAAGACACAAGCGCCGTGCAGTCTCCGATCGTGCAGCAGTGGATACTCCGAGGGTTCACAGGATTCAGCGCCACCTGTCGATCGCAGAAAAAAACCTCGAGTTTGGGACTTCGGTCACCTAAGACCTCCCCCAGATGTTACGCTGACTCCTCATAGGGAGAGTGCCGTATAAAGTGGTTATGAGAATGTTATTGTATATGTTGGTTAAGATATTTATAGTTGAAAATAAATAAATTATTTAAAAGATAATAAATAGTGTTACATTATTTTTATTTGACCAGTGGTCTACCTAAAGTAGTGTATTTGAAAACTAAAGTGCATATTTTTTACAAGAATTAACAGTCATACTATCCAGCGTATCCAGACATACGCTAAATGACGCATCAATCTTCAGGATTCGGTGACAGACTTGGTGCATTATAAAAAACTAGAGGTCCCTGTGGTCGAAAGTGACCCGTAATAATAATACACTTTTTAATTTTGAACTTAATAAGGGTTCTTTTGCCTATTAGACAAAAAATAAAAATGTAGTGTCTATTAATAATAGTTAATCTAAGGTAGTGTAGTGTTGCTATTTTTACGAATTCTATGTATTTATAAGCGGTTAAAAAATATTAGGTTTCTGCACACCTTCCTCCACATATCTAAACTTTAACTAAGCCAAACATCATACTCCTCTGTAGCACAATTATCTTAAAACTATACTGAAAGTTTTTGCTTCATGTAATAATTACATATAAAACACTCGCGCCATCTCGGGCTCAACAACATCACTAAAGAGTTGATCTGGTTGTTGCTTAGCAACGCACTTCCTTACCGATCCAGTAGAGGGCGTACGTTCCTTAAACCTAAAATCTGAATACATAACATACAGTAGAAAGAGAGGATACGAAACATAGAAACACTCATAATACCTCTACATAATCTAATTTTACGTAAACGTTAAAAAAATATATATTATTTAGTAAAGTAATAAGATCTAAAAAACCTGCACCGTTGTTTTTAAACATGATACCCAAATCAATATTTCAAGTTTTAATTGCGAACGTCGCCAATATGATTAAAAATAAGCATAACCTGTTGATGTGTTTATTGTTTGTACATAGTCAGTTTCCTTTAAAAGTTCCGCAGGTTCAGGTGTCTGTTGAATGAGGAAAAAATGCGGAAATATTCTCTTGTGTGTGTACTTTTGTGTCTTGTAAAAAATCTACAAGGATTAAGTAAGTAATGAGTGTAATTAAAGGTGATCAATTTTTTCTCGCTTCATAGTTTATAGCTTCGCGTTCGTGGCATTTTCCTTAAACAAATTTGCCTCAAATCGTATGGGCACCATGAAACGTTTTGCCATGTATTGTAAATTATTTAGATAAAATAAACGTTGTGATCAAGAAATTAGTGAGAAAATCTTCTACTAAGGTATCTAACTATTACATTTTGTGTGTTTTTATATTTCATTATATAATTACTCCTTACTAATAAAATGATTAACACAATGGATAACTTGAACAACGTTGCTGCCTCTGTCTGTTAAGTGACTTTTCTAACGCATCAGACAAAGACAGCAACGTTGTTTAAGTTATCCGTTGTGTAAATCTTTTTATTAGTTAGGGGGTTAGTGTTTTATCCTTACTAATAAACGCGAAAGTTTGTAAGTGTTTATGGATGTTTCTTAGATACTATTTCACGCAATAACTACTGAACGGATTTTGATGAAATTTGGTATGGTAGAAAGCTCTGGTTTACCATATAGGCTACTTTTTATCGGAGCAAAATTTACCTGATATCTTTTTGGTTGTACGAAATCGAGGGAAGCATCTAGTAGGTAAACTGCATAAGTAGTAGGTATAATATTAGGTATCCTCAATATAAAGTGTCACAATCGCAATATTTAAAAAAATAAAAAATATTTTTATTCAGAAAAATAAACCCTTGTTAATATCTATCCTCTGATCGTTAAAAAATATTTAACGTTACATGTATTAATATAATCGATCATCAATCATAAGTTTTATCTTATTATTTGCATTCATTTTGCATTAATAACAGCCTCCGTGGTCTATTGGTTTGAGCTTGGCTTTCGACTCGGATATCGTGGGTTCGATTTGGATCCGCATTGGAACAACGAAAAATGTTGTTTCCAAGTTTGGTTAGGACAATGCAGGCTGACCACCTGATTGTCTGACAAAAAACATGATCCATGCGTCGGATGGGCATGTAAAAAGTCGGACCTGCGCCCGATCTCTCGCCAGTCGTGTCGGTTAACCGTCTCACCGGGTTACGAGAGTAAAGGAGGAGAGAATGCTCTTGTGTACTACGCACACACTCGGGCACTATAAAATTACTCCTGCGTAACTGGCCTGGTTTCAATGAAACCGGACACCGTCACCGAAATCGGTGTGGGGGGGAGTTTTTTTTTAGTCAATTTGTTAAAGCAATACAAGAGTCTAAATTAATAATCGTGAAACAAAAACTACCTAGTAAGAATGGACCAATTTTTAACTGGTTTTGAAAAAGAATTGAAATGCAGCATTAGATTTTTGATTAAATAAATATCCCTATCCAGAAATCGAACCTACTGATTTTGATTACATAATGTTGCTCATATGGAAAGAATCTTAAAAGCTATATCACACAGCATACTTAAATATACTATATACTATACAATATATGTACTACACATAATAAAATTAAAAAAGTGAACCAGCCGTAATAATTTTCCTGACAGGAGAGGAAACTGGAGACACCTGATCCCCTCCCTTAGTTTTTAAACATAATTTCCTTCACATTTCCTTCTGTTTTTGGTCCTAATCTTGCTGTTACAAAACTATCTATTTTCGACGAACACGCAGCGGTCCTAATATTTTTGCGATGCTTTTCGGTATTTAAGTGCTTTTCGAGATCATATTTTCCCTTACTGGCTATGGATATTAACTGGTCGGAAAGCTCACACTTCACCTCTGATAGTTCTGCTGTCGGCTTAAACATTTTGTTTTTTTTTTAATCTTCTGAAAAAAATACATTATCTGTTTGGCATTTTGAGATCTGAAAATAAATTAAATTACTGTTTTATTTGTTTGTCATCGCACCACTCACGCTCATAATAATATCTGAATTAAGGTAGCATCAATAAAGTACAGTACAAACAATACTTACCAAAATTATTGTCGCTGAATACAAAAACTGACGACGCAACGTGCGGTCTGCGGCACTGTAGTTTATCTGGCGGCGGCGGCGTGGCAGGACTGCGGACCGCGGAAGCGACCGACAATCGAATCGCCTGCGCTCGGCTACGCTCGGCTACGCTCGGCACTCGCACGTTTGCGAAATAAATAATTAAAATGTAAAAAGCCTAACAAAAGCCGGACAAGCCGGACACCGTTTGTTTTGGCCGGACACGCAATCAAAAAGCCGAAAAGTACCAGATCTGATGGGGTGGGTCTACTTATTTTATAAAGTATGCTGGTATCGTATACTACTGACATAGCCACTGAAAAACTAGATATTGCCCATACAGACTCCGTAAATGAAGTGTACCACGTCTCCCGCAAGAATCGAGTGTCCCTCTCCTCCTGTAATATTATTAAAATATGATTTGCTTAATGCCACTTGTCTAACTAGTGCAACGATTTATGTTATAATTGCCCTTGATGCTGTTAAATAATAAGGAAAATAACCTATGTATTTACATAAAACAGATAAAATATATGAACGCCCACAACCTAATGATGACAATGTCATAAACAGGAATTTAATACTAACAAAAACATCCTTTTTGGAAATAGGGTAAAAAGCGGTTCGCGTATTTTTAAGTTCTCATAAATGTTCAACAGATGGCGTTAGAATCTCAATTTAATATGTGATTTCATTAAAAACTAAAATTTCATAAAAGTATATATTTTTTAAAGTGTTTCTCTAAACCGAAAGTGAAATCAAACGAAATATAAATTATTTAGTAGAAACACCCAATTGTTGCCCCCGAACAGCCAATTGTTGCCCTACCCGAATAATTATTATTGGCTACTCCCTATATTTATCATACAAAATACGAGTTGCGTATTTGTTTTGTTTATCTTTTTATGCTCCTAGATACTTAATTATGTTATTTCTTATGTATTTCTGTACAAATTAAGGTTGGCCAACGTAGAGTGTGTACTTTAAATCTTAAGATAAATCCATATAATATGAGTATCAAAAAACAAAAAATTAAACCGACTTCCAAAGTAAAAATACATAAAAAAGTTTTAAATTCGTTTTAACTATTTCTCTACACAATCTTCATTATTTTGAAGTCGGTACCAGCCAACTTAAACGTAAGGTCTATAAAATAATGATTTATCAGGATATTGTTTTTTTTTTGTTTAAAATTTTTTTTTTCCCTTTTTAGTCTTATTTGTAATATTGGTATTCGCACATTTTAAATACGTTTAAAATAAACGATCGATCGATTTATAATTGAATACGCGCCAAGCTTCCATTAGGTATTGCATATAAGATGATGATGATGAATACTGTAAGTTACATAATTGCATACGCTTGCAGTTCTTCAAACAATGCCGAAGTTTCCAACCGTGTATCTTAATTCTTTAAATACTGAGGAGTTCTGTTCAGTGCTATTGGATCTAGGGGATACCCTTGGCACAAAATTTTACATTTTGGTAGCATATGCTTGATTTACTTACAAAAGTGAAATCTCTGTAGATGTCCCTAGTAATTTTGAGGAGTTCCCTTGATTCCTCATGGATCTCATAATTAGGTCACCACTTTGGTGACAACGGGACCAACTTGGAATTATACCCTTTAAATGAAAAAAGTAATTTTGAAATTCGGTCTACAGACGGCGGAGTTATCGTTGAACATATAAATACAGCCGAACGTATAACCGCCTCCTTTTTTTGGAAGTCGGTTAAAAATAACCAAGTTTAAGAAATTGAATTAATTTATTTCATTAAAAGGGCTCTAGACTTTTGGATGCCTTGGAAATCCCATGCTGCAGATTGTATTATGCAGCAATTTTAAAGATAGAGTACTGAGGTAGAGTCACTCGGCCCTTCGACTAATCAGTTAAAACAAATTAGAGAGATACGAACAGCCGAGTGAAACTTTTTTAACGCGAATTTTCTGAATGTTATGTTGGACGAAATGCTTTTGCAGGATTTACAACTAGTACTAGGTATACGGACAAAAGTGCAGCTCAAATTACAAAAACTTTGAAAGGATTATTTGGTTGTTTTGTATTGCCTAACAAAAATCATTAGTTGCTACTTGCTTCCAAAGTGTAGGAGAATCTCGTAATTAGAGCGAAATAGTGTACCTAATCCTACTATTTAAATTTAAACGATTATGAATGTCAATGTTTGTGTGGATAGATGTTTGTAAAACTCTTTCACGCAAAAACTACAAAATGGATTTTTATGAAATTCGGTAGCAGTTTAGGCTCTGGATTAACAGGTAATACATAGGCTACGTTTTATCCCAGAAAAGTACAGTGTTGATGATGATATGTGTATTTAGGCGGGCAGAGCCGCTGGCAAACGCTAGTCGGTAGAATATTACGAGAGTAGCCGCAACAACGAATACATTCCAATGTTATTTGCAGAAGACTGCAGCGACTGTATCACGTACAGCTCATGTTCAAGAGCAGCAGATCTCGCTCTACATAACAGAAACTCGGACACATCACAAAAATTCATTAATTCTTTTTGTGGTTACGAAGGTTCAGGATACAAGAAAATTCCAAAGGTAAGCCTTACTTACCACAATTTGAATAAACGTCAAAATTCGTTGAATGTTAATTTCAATCGGAAGCATAATATCATAGATAAACACAATTTTCGAAGAACACATTTTATTATAAGTAGGTACTATCAGGGAATCTAAATCATTGGCAGGTAGTTTTCTCATAATAATTTAATACTATTTTAAAGACGGAATGTAGTCACAATACAATTTTCAATGACACGTCAGTTTGATATCATAGTAATAACATTCACACCATGTCAATCTGGCCCTGTGTTAAGTACCTAGGTATCCGATGAACTTGTGTTACAGGTACCAGAAAACTGGAATTATATACACCACTGAACTACAGAGGTCGTCTTTATACGAACAAATTATGACAACAGTCTGCTTATGAATTAGATTCTCTTATAGTACATATTATATTTCTAACTAAACGATCGATCGTTTGTTTGAAAACATATTTTAATTAAAACTACAATATTTTCAGATATGTTGCTCAGATTTCGAAGACGAAGTTAAAGTAAATAATGACATCGAGAATCATCGAAACGCTCATCTTCTACCGGAGTCCTGCGGTGACATAGACGGCAGGCGAATCGTCGGCGGGACTACGGCGAACCTTTATGAGTATCCTTGGATGGTCCTCATCTCCTACAAAACAAGTATGACTTTTTAATTAAAAAAACATACTAATAACGCTAATCTACTGTTAATTACCTTATTAATGTCCCACGGCAAGAATCGTATTTTTTATGGAAGTGACAGATGATTTAGGGAACACAAAGCTGGCACATTACCTATACCGCAGCAATGAATAATTGGCAGTATTAACACATCGAACTCTTAGGGTCAATACACACCGAAACGAAGCGATATACGACATGGCGCTGCATTTTTAAGATAAGACAATATTTATAATCTTTATAAATATTGTCAGAGTTCGAATGTCGAGTTGCATCGCGCTGCACCGGCGCATGTGCACACTGCACACACATTAACTGATGTGATATGAAACGTGTATCTTTTGCTATAGTGAATAAAGTTCAATTTTGAATAGGTATCTGAAAAATGCAGCGTCGCATATCATCGCGGTGAACTGACTAATAAGATTAAAATTAATTTCAAAAACAGATCAAAAATTATTGTGTACTATTCACAGAAATTCTGCATTCCAGGATTAGGTCTGCAGTTTCAGTGCGGAGGGAGCATTATTAACTCAAGATATGTGTTAACGGCGGCACATTGTGTTAAAAACAGGATCATAGCTGGTGTGCGTGTCGGAGAATATGACATACGGTACAAAACAGACTGTCAGGGGGCGGGAGACCAGTATGCTTGTGAATCTCATATTCAGGTACACTATACATCATACTTTGACAGAGTAAAATATTTAAAACTATGAGTATATAATACTATTTATCATCTATTTTAGGATATGATCGTAGAAGACATAATTCCTCATGAAAATTATATCAAAACCAGAGAGACTGTAGTCAACGATATAGCCCTTCTTCGACTCATAAGGCCTATCAACTTCACGTACAGTTAGTTGGTTATAGTTTCTTTTAATATATTTTTAATAACAAGAAAGTACAGGTATGATGCCAATCTGCCCTCTTTAGCCACATATTAGAAATATTATATGCTGAGGACATTTACATATTTCCTACAACTATTTTATAATAATATATAATGATTATAGTTATTTAAAACTTTAAAATGCATGAGCTGACGCTTTGATCGTAATATTATACTATTTTTTTTATTAAATTACTTTATGTTACATATATAAGTCGGTACAAGAAAAACGGACAGTAAACTCGTTTAAAACACAGCCATTATCTATCAAAAGAACTTTGCAGTTTATTTTAAAACAAACTGTTAATTTTTTACTTCTTATAATTTGGTGACTTTGAGAATAATTTTAGGAATAATAACAGAGTGCGTTAAATCTATACAAAACCTGATATTTCCAGGAAACGCAGCCCCTGTGTGCTTGCCGATAACAGCAAGTATGAGACAAACTGTTCTAACCGGAAAAAAAGCGACGGTCGCTGGGTGGGGCCTCACTGAAAATAACGAGGATTCATCAGTGTTGTTGAAAGTCGATGTTCCCATTTGGTCAACTACCCAATGCAGCAGTTTTTACAACAGGTGAAATGTTTTTTTTTCTCGTTCATAAGCCTAACTATGTATAATTTCCTTGTGTAAATTTCCCGATATATACCTACTAGTAAATACCCAGCATACTTTTTTGCATTCTATGCCTGCAGCATTTCCAATATTCAAACTAATTAAAACACCAAAACTTCGAACAACTTTTTGCAATGTTGTAAAAATATATCTGAATTATTTTAACCATCGTAAGAAACTGGCTCTCAATGCAATCTTATTCGATTGCTTTCTGAATGCCTCTTGTTTTTTGCTTATTTATAATGGTGGCTTTAAAGTTCTGGGTTTACAATTCGATTGCAATAAGGATAAATGAATCTGAAATAAATAAATGTTAAATACCAAAAATGACATCATCCGAATCATACTAATCTTGTTTCAAGTATGGTCATTGACTTTTATTTTTATACTTCGACATTTATTTGCACCATATCACAATAATATATCTTTGAACAGAGAGAACGTGGTCAGTGAGTTTTGCGCTGGAACACAGAACAAAGACTCGTGCGATGGCGATTCTGGCGGTCCCCTCATGCTGGAGAATACATACAAGGGAGCGTATAGAATCATACAGTACGGCATAGTTTCCCGTGGCCCAGAACATTGCGGTTCAAAGATCCCAGGAATATACACTGATGTCACGAAATTCATGGGTTGGATATTGGATAACATTCGAGAATGATTGAAAATGTGAAAGCCGCCTAGAACTTTCTGGCTTCTTGCATGGGTAGTCAAGTCAAGATGTCAAATTGGAAGCTTTAACTGAATCTAAGACTATAATTATTTAGGTCTTACTTTATTAACTGAATAGGCTAATTGACTGATTTTTATTACACAAATGAATAGTACTCTTAAATGTGAGTAACTTCTCAAAAGAAACAGTTTATTAAAAATAATATTTTTAACGGTACAGCGATTTGAAGTACAGAATTTCGCAAGTCTCGCAAAAACGCTACATACAAAAGCCTGACTGACGTCAGGCGTGCCTGCAGTTGTTTGAAATATAATATAGGTCGCAAAAACATGTGAACATATATATGTATGTTGCTAATACCTCCGAAATTATTGCGTTTAAGTTTATTATTACTTACTTTAATGAATATTTTTAATGTAAGTAAACTAATTATATATTATACTAAATACTAATACTAAATATATATAATATTTACTTGTAACTTTGAGAAGTTACAAGTAAGTATGAAATATTTTTACCTACACCTACTCACAAAACTACACGTCATATAAATACACTAATTTCGTGATCTATACAAAATAATACAAATACAAAATATTCAATAACTAAAGTCTCGATTACTTGACTTTCTTGTTATTTGTTCTTTTCAGGTTGTACGTAGTCGGCTTTTGTATTTTTTGATTAATTATATTTATCAAGTAATAATTACCTCAATATCACAGAGTATATAAACTAAACTAAATGTGTAATTACGAGTAAATATAGCCAATAAGCCTATATTTTACTATAATAAAAAAAAATCAGTGGTCCTCGTGATTTTTGTTTTATTTTAGCAACAAGGTATTAATAAAAACAATAGAGTAACTAACTCGATTTAATAAAATTATTAAATTAATATTATTGTTTATTTTTCCCTTTACCACTATAATATGGTTTTGTAATCCTTTAAGCGAGGCTTATGAGTATCTAATATATTTTAAAGTTATGATGATACACCAAAAGTGGAAAATTGTATGAACATTATGGACTGAGAGCCCAGCCCCGCCAGACTCCTCTTATATTCTTACTCATAGCTGCTAATATAGCTCATAACTCGTTAATCCGTTAACTTTTAAGTTAATTTTTAAAAATGTTAACGGACACGTTAACTTCTGTTAATATGCAGAAGTCCGTTAATCGTTAATCCAATGCCTAATAGTTACCGCACGGCACCGACAAGTGCAGGGCGGCGCGTGGAAGCGAGTGAAACAAAAACAAAACTAGATGTATTTTGCCGGCGCGTGCGAGTGAGAAAGAAAACTGCGTAGAGATTTGTTTCGTTTGATAATTTCATTACTTAGCGCCGGTGCTTAGAGTGACGAGTGTTTTGTTTCTTTGTTTGTTGTTATTATAAATTACTGTCAGTGATCATTTGCGTGTTGATAATTGATGAATGAATTAGAACCTAAACCAACAGGTTTTATAAGTTCACTAACGCAACGATATGAGGTTGCAATTTTACACATATTAATGGATTAACGATTAACGTTAACTTGCGTTAATTCTTCCGAAAGGTAACGCTTTAACGTTTAACGAATCTAACTTTTTTTTATAGCGGATTAACGATTAACGAAGTTAACTATTTGATTAACGGTGCCCAGCTATGTTCTTACTGATAAAGTGTACTATGTCATATTGTAGTATTCGTTGTGTACAATGAACGTTTGTTTGTATACCCGCCACATTGTGCGGTGGACCAATTCTCAGGTACAGGATGCCAAAGGTACAAAAAACTGTACCTACTCACTTTACTTACTTCGGATAAAGTATCAATCTTATTTTTAAAATTCAGAATAACGTTAGGAACAAAACTTACTTTTCTCTAAACTAAGTATGAATAGAGATATAAATGTTAGAAGTTTAATGATTTTTATTTCTACCTGGATGGTTTTCCATTTTTTTATTTATATGAAAACTACAACATAAAAATAAGCAATCCGTGTAAATTTCACTTTATAATATTCGAATGTCATTATTCTATTATAATATACGTTAGAATAATTTCAAATGCTGTAAGAAAAGTAAGTTTTTTTTTTTTGTACCCTTGGCGCCTTGTACCTGAGAATTGGCCCACCGCACTATCTGGCGAGTATACATGTAAAATTTACTTATTTGTTTATTGATGAGGCCAGTCAATAAGAATTATTATAAGCGTTTAAACTAATTTGGTAAATTGTATAAACCATGACAATAACTGAGATATTGTGAATTTTTGTCTGAACGTAAATCTTTGTAGACAATACCCACTTAACCCTTATAGCCTAGCTTTATAGGTGTTTAAACATTATTTAAACAAAAACAATAATGATTAGATAATTATAATTATATTACTAACTTTTGCGTTCGACTTCGTCCGCGTAGATCCCCAAATCCCAATACGGTGGGATTTAGGGATGTACGCGTGGGGTACGTATTTCGAAAAATCCTTTTTTAATAGTCGAAATCTATTAAACATATCATCGTCGTCATAATGACTCCTTCTGAGTGCCAAAGTTCAATGCAATTCTTCCAGTTGTTTATATTGCATTATACAACTTACAATCCCCATTAACCATTACACCCAATTAAAATGAATTTTAAAATGTATAAAATTTGAATTTAATGGAAATTTATAAGGATTTTTAATTTTTACAATACAAATATTCAACGTTTAAATTATACCCTCAAAGTTTAAATTCTAATTAACCCTGAAATATATATCTAACGAAATGTATTTAAGAGCATTAATCTTAATTTTCATGGAAATCGGTGCAGATTTAAAGATGTTCTATACAAACCCCTATTTCACCCCTTTATGGTGAAATTTTTCAAAATCCCTTCTTAGTGGTCGTTTACATTGTAAATTAAGACTACTGTCTCATGTTTCTACCATTAGCATGCGGTTGCTGCTGCTGCTGCGCGAACGTCTCTATGTCAGTCAGTTAGGTCATCTCCTTTTATATTATATTGTAATATACAATATACGAGGGCGGGTCAATAAGTCCGTGACTTTTGGAATAAAACACAGATTTTTTGATAAATAAATCATTTTATTTTTCAACGTAGTCCCCCTTGAGCTCTATACACTTTGTCCAACGCTTCTCCAATTTTTTTATCCCTTCCAAAAAATAAGATTTGACGAGGTCCTCAAAATAGGCCTTTGTTTGCGAGATGACTTAATCATTGGAGTCTAATCTTTTTCCACCGAGCCATTTTTTCAGGTTTGGGAACAAGAAGTAGTCACTCGGAGCCAAATCTGGAGAATAGGGTGGATGTGGGAGCAATTCATAGCCCAATTCATGGATTTTTGCCATGGCAACTGCACATGTGTGCACCCTTGCATTGTCTTGGTGAAAAAGAACTTTTTTCTTGGCCAAATGAGGTCGGTTTTTTTTCAAATCCACATTGAAGCGGTCCAATAAGTTGGCATAATATTCCCCATTAATTGTTCTTCCCTTTTGAAGATAGTCAATGTGGATTATCCCACGTGCATCCCAAAAAACAGTCGCCATAACTTTATTGGCTGACAAACCCACCTTGGCCTTCTTTGGCGCCGATTCACCCTTAGAAACCCACTGTTTTGACTGTTGTTTGGTCTCTGGTGTATTGTGATGGATCCATGTTTCGTCCACGGTTACAAAACGGCGCAAAAACTCCTCCATATTGTGATTAAACATCGCCAAATCTTCCTGTTAAGTTGTTATACGATTGCGTTTGTGGTCGACTTGCGGAAAGCTTTCTCATGCCCAAGTGATCATTCAAAATTGAAACCACTGAGCCATGCGAGATGCCTATGGCTTCCACAATCTCTTGCACTTTCAATCTTCGGTCGGCCAACACCATATCGTGAATTTTTTCGATTGTTTCGGGTGTAGAGACCTCAACTGGGCGTCCAGGACGTTCGGCATCTTCAGTGCTTGTACGGCCACAACGAAATTCAGTAAACCACTTTTTTACCATTGAAATCGATGGTGCAGAGTCCCCATAGTATTTATCAAGCTTAGCCTTGGTCTCGGTAATTGTTTTTTTTCGCAAAAAATAATGCTTAATAAGCACACGAAATTCACTTTTTTCCATTGTTTCCTTAATTTACTGGATAGTCTGATAAAGATAGCTGTAAAACACAAACTAACTGACGCAGCAAGTTCAAATTTTGATAGGAGTCAACTGACCTATGCCTGTTGAGTAGTGTTGCTTTTTCAGTAAGGAGGTTAGAAATTCAAAAAGTCACGGACTTATTGACCCGCCTTAGTACTTTATACAAACTAAAGGTGGTAGTAAAAAAACTAGTTTAAAGCCGGCAAGATATGGTGTACCGTCAACTTGACACACATGAGCGAGTGTACGTAGCGAGGAGTTATTTCAAGATGTCTCTCTGTGGATATGTCTAATCTATTCACAAGCAGATGTGCAGCAACATATGATACAAGTCCGCTATTTGAAGCTAATAGATGGGCCAATCCGTAGTAGGCTCACGGGATAACTGCCTTATCTTTCTCACACTGTGGAAAGCGAGAACAGGGAATGAAATATCAGCTTCGCTTCCATTTTTTCCATTGTTTCCTTAAGTTACTGGATAGTCTGATAAAGATAGCTGTAAAACACAAACTAACTGACGCAGCAAGTTCAAATTTTGATAGGAGTCAACTGACAGATGCCTGTTGACAGGAGTAGTGTTGCTTTTTCAGTAAGGAGGTTAGAAATTCAAAAAGTCACGGACTTATTGACCCGCCTTAGTAAATCTACATTTACATTTAATTGTAAACGAATGCCAAGTAGCTTTTTTAATAGTATTGTTACGGGTTTATGGTTCGATATTTGAATGTAGATGTGGCCTGTCGGGTAATAACCCCTCACTAACCCCTAACCTGTCTTAGAAACACAACTTAAAATAATTCCCGCTGCCTGAAGTCACAATCATAGATAGCTAACAATCATAGATGGTGCCCCAAACATGTCACATATTGCTCAAGCACTCGCTACCATCAGTTCGACGTCATTCATCCTGGACGGCGGACGCGCAAGCACGAATTATAATATAATAGTCGAATTAAATGTAAATAATAATTTTTGTGATATTACACTTGACTACATTTTTTTGCAGTTTAATCGTCTATTAGTTCATGCTTTAGACTTTAGAGGGTTGTGATGTTGAAATATTATAAATTAGACCGAATGATGTTATTTTTTTTAATTTTCTTCACAAAGTGGTCCGCGGGTATTAAGGCTATAAAATTAGACTATATGCCTTATTAAGGTTTAAGACATTTATTCTCATAAGAATTTACTTAAATTCACTTACATGAGGTATACATAAAAGTAACGAACAGGATTTAACAAGATATAGTTACCAAATTATTTATCGAGCGCGCTAAGTAGGTACACGGTACACGGATAAGTTTATATTAGTTTAAATATTTCACAATGAAAGAAAAATATTAATCTACGTGAGGGTAGTTGTCATTACGACACGATCGGTCACTAGCAACTGGCTGGGTGAATACAAGTAATGTACACCGATCTAAAATTGTTTCTATAACTAGATACGACATGACCACAGTAATTGTAATGAAATACTCATAAAGAAGTTTTTTTTTTTTATTATTTTTTTTATTATTTATAATACGATACCTATGATTTTAGGGATAGCTGATTTTATAATTATAATTTTATATTAATATATTTTACATTTTTTGCTCTAGTAGACTATGTTTCAGTAATTTTTTAAATGTCATAATGCTTTTAGTTTCCTAAATAGCTGTAGGTTATTTATTATATAGTTGTGCACTCTCGTATGTAATATTCTTTTTTCGATAATTTGTTCTTGGTGTTCGCAAGTATTGCTGATATATTATTTTATCATTTATACACTTCACAACACTTTATGACGAGTGTATTTCTTGAAGGTTGATTTCCAACTGCTTTCCCTCCGTTCTGCCGAGCTCTCACTCATACTCTCCCCACTTAACCACACCACTCAACGGATATGAATACTCAGTTAATCAGTTAAATCACTAAAATCAACCTTCAGGAAATCAAAACTATTTAACATTTTATTTTCACACTTTGCAATTAACTTATATTTATAACAGTACGAAATAAACATAAGATTTAACATTATTATTAATAAAATCATTAGAATAAATTATGACATAGTACGATTAATTCTACAATATGCTTACAACTCGGCCATCTGGTGAAGGGAACGTCCCCGTGCCTAGCAATATGAAATTATTTTTAAGGAAAATAAATATCAACTTAAAAACATCATAATATTCAATAATAATTTCATAACACTTAAAAAAATGTTATTATTATGATTTATAGAAACTGCCATCAAATATTTCATAATAAGACATCGATTTAACTCTACTGTTAACTACATTGAATTCAATTAAACTATAAGAATCAATTTGCGAAGAAAAAAAATATTTATTTGCTAATTACTTATTATTAGATTACATTATATAGATCTTAATCACGTTGTCGAACAACTATATGTTTTAGGTACATAAATTTATTTGTCGTTGTCACTGTCATCGTCATTGTCCGTAGAACTATTTAAGTCAGTTGTGAGATTAAGCCAAGGGCGTATTTTATCTAAAGCTACTATAGATTCGTAACGTCGTTTAGTTTTCTGTGTTAAAGGCGTATCTTCTATCAAAAATCTGTCATTAGGTAAAAGTTTTATAATGCGGTAAGGTCCTTGAAACTTTGGCAAAAGTTTTTTTGATTTGCCATCGTTAGAACAAATTTCACGATCAACTCGTATGAGATCACCGATTTTATAAACATTACCCGTTTTCCTTTTTCTATTAAACCTTTCACTATCTTTTTCTTGTTGCTGTTTAATCAGTTCCCCCGCCTTTTCTCTCATTTCACTCAATTGTTCAGAGGGGGTTACTTTAATCGTTTCATTAATAACATCATGTAGCATTCCTTCTGTAGTACTAGTTGTTCTAAAACCAAATAACAGTTCGGAAGAACTTTTTTGTGTCGTTTTATGTATTGATGTATTAAGACCAATTTGTATATCCTGTACAAATTCGTCCCAAGATCTGTCACTTTTCCCATGAGTTTTTGTTGACAAGGCATCTAATATCGTCCTATTGAAACGCTCGACCTGTCCATTTGCACGCGGTGTGGCGACGGCATTAAGAATATGTTTAATCCCGGTTTCTTTTATAAATGTTTTAAAAGAGTTACTGGTAAAACAAGAGCCTCTGTCAGTAATTAACCTAGTTGGAACTCCCAAATAACTTACTATATATACTTTTACTATTTATGATAACTCGAATAGTTGTAGAGGTTTTTACATTTTTAACGGGCTTTATATTAACGTATTTTGTGAAACTGTCTACTATAACCAAAAGATAGCAGTTACCGCGTTTGCTTTTTATAAAGGGGCCCAGATAGTCAGCATGAATCGTGTGAAAGGGTCTGTCGATTTTGGGTATGGGGTGAAGAAATCCTTCACGAGGCCCTCCTGATGTTTTGTGGTGGGCACACTCTAAACAAGCACCTACATATTTTTTTATGAATCGACGCATTTTTGCAAACCAAAAAGAGTCTTTTACTCGAGCTAAAGTTTTGTCGAAACCGAAATGACTTATGTCATCATGGTTTTTTTTTAGAATTTGCCCCCGCATAGGTTTTGGGACTAACCATTTTGGACCAGACTCAGTTTTCCGATAAACCATGCCATTTTTAATTTCATAATTATTTAGTATTTCTATAACATTTTTGCTATCTGGATTACTTAAAATATTTTTAATTGATTGAACTTCTTCATCTACTGATTGGACTGTGCTTAACCAGTTAC
The DNA here is from genome assembly GCA_963565745.1 of Phengaris arion. NCBI lineage: Eukaryota > Metazoa > Arthropoda > Insecta > Lepidoptera > Lycaenidae > Phengaris > Phengaris arion. Next base: position 10,336,070 of record OY751435.1, on the reverse strand, counting down.
TATCGGACTCTATATTTAATACGTCTAAAACATGCGTTTCTATTACTTCCGAGCTAATAGGATGTCTACTAAGCGCGTCAACGTGAGCCATTTTATCACCGGGCCTATATTCTATCTCGCAGTCAAATTCCTGTAACTGAATCCACCAGCGCGTTATTCTTGGGACAAGATCTCTTTTTATGAGAGTAGTTCGTAGAGCGTTACAGTCTGTGTAAATTTTAAATGGTATTCCTAAAAGATATACCTGAAACCTATTAAGCGAAGCTATAACGGCTAGCGTTTCCAACTCGTAGGAGTGCATTTTTTGTTCATCTATGGTAGTTTTCCGACTATAGTATGAATTGGGACGCAAAATACCATCTTTATTTTTTTGTAAAAGTATGCCAGCTACACCTAACTTACTTGCGTCGGTATGCAGCTCAGTTACTGCGTGGGGATCATAAAGAGCTATAATTGGACGCTCTGTTAACTTTTCTTTAATAGAATTAAAAGCGGTAGCTTGTGACGCTGTCCATTTCCAATCACAATTCTTACGCAGAAGATCCGTTAAAGGCCCAGCGATAACAGCAAAATCCTTAACGAATCTTCTAAAAAAACTAGCAAGACCCATGAACTGTCGCACCTCATGTTGGTTCTTGGGGATTGGGAATTTTGTTACTGCGTCAGTTTTTCTACTGCCAGGACGAATGCCCGCAGAGCTGACCTCAAACCCCAGAAAATCGATGGTTTTAAAAAAGAAATTGCATTTGCTTAGTTTAAGCGTCAAACCGCCCTTTTTGAGCAATTCAAGTACCTCCCTCAATCTAAAAAGTCCTTCTTCAAAGTTATGCGCTGGAATAAGAATATCGTCCATGTATACGACCGCGTATTTAATTTTTGCTTCTGATAATATTTTATTGATTGTACGCTGAAAAACTGATGGGGCGTTAACTAAACCAAATGGCATTCGAAGGTACTCAAATTGTCCTTCGGGTGTGACAAAAGCCGTTATGTGGCGTGACTCTTCCGTGATTGGTATTTGGTAATACCCTGACGCGAGATCTAACGATATAAAATACTCGTGACCCGCAAGGAGATCAAGTTGATCTTCTACTCGTGGAATTGGGTAATGTTCTTTGACGGTTTTCCTGTTTAGGGCTCTATAGTCGACACATAATCGTTTGTCTCCAGTCTTCTTTTGTACCAAGACAATAGGACTTGCATAAGGCGATGTAGATTCCTGAATGATTTTAGCATCAAGCATTTCCTGAATCATACCTTGAACCTGATTACGTTCAGCCAAAGACAAACGATAGGGTCTATATACTACTGGGTCTGAGTCCGTCAGTTTAATCTCCATTTCAGTCACCGTCGTAAAACCTAGATCTTTAAGACTTGTAGTAAAACAATATTTAAATTCTTCTAGCAAATTCTCTAACTTTATTTTTTGTATAGGAGTAATGTCATCACAGTGTCTTATTTCGTAAGCATCTACTGGGTTGTTAATCGTAGTAATTCTGTTTACGTCAACAGTCCTGTCGGAGGGCATTGCTCGAGTCAATAACGAATCTTTAGCTAATCTTAATCGATTTGTTGTAAGATTTTGAACAAGAACATTACCAATTCCTTCTGCAATCAAATATTCTCCAGGAAGCAAATAATATTGACTAGCAACAAGCCCCCTAACAGACCCATTCACATAAATACTGCCGGTAAAATTACGATCTGTATTAACAGGTATTGCCTTAATGCTTAAAGGTTCAACGCAAATTTCAGATTGAAGTGTAAGGAATAACTTATCTTCTTTTATACTTTCAAAAATTAAACGGGTTGATGTTTTTGTAATAAAGACACCGGGCTGCTCAGTAAAGGAGTGTCCAAGTAATACGGGATATTTTAGTACATTGTCATCAACTAGATAAATGTCAATAGAAGGAACGGCTACTCCTTGTACCTCAATTAAAGCATTAGTTTTTTCCTATTGGCGCAACCAAATTCCCACCTAACCCTCTCATTAATGGCAAGTTGTTTAAGGCGACCGGCAATTTTAATTCTTTAGCATTAGAACGTCGTATTAGAGAACACTCACTACCAAGATCTACATAACACTTTAATGGATTATTGTTTAATTTAATTGTTACAACATATTTGTCATTGGGTGAATCAGTCATTTCTCTGTAGGTATTATTTTCTTTAGTTTTTGCGGATTTAGTGTAATCTTCCTTATTTTGATTACATAAATCTAATTTCAGTACAGTTTTCTCATCATTAGACTTATTTTGGCTTTTAGACAAACTTGGACACGTTATAACATTGTGACCCAATTTATGACAGTTGTTACACTTAATTAAGGGTTTTGGACATTTAAAACTAACGTGTCCTTCTACGTTACAGTTAAAACATTTTAAAGGGGGCTTGTCAGTATTCATTTGGATAGATTTATTAGGGTAAGTCGGCAATGGTCGTCTGTCATTTCTTGTTCTAGGATTAGTACTAATTGTACCTTTTAACTGGCCCACCTTAACCGATTTGAAGTACCTTAACACTTCTTCTGGTGTCTTGAATTGAACAGCTTGAGCTCCTACTTTTATAGCTCTATCCTCAATACCATGCAAAATACAGTCTACTGCTTTCTTCCCAGTTATCTGACATCGGTTAAGGAGGTTCAGCTTTGAAAAGTAATACTGTTCTAAAGGTTCGCCGTACTTAACTCTTAAGGCTAGCATTTCTGTCAGCAATTCCGCATAATTATCGCTACATGGAAATGATTCAGTAAGCTTAATTTTCCATTCACTCCAAGAGAACTTGACACTAGGAAGACTCTCATACCATGACTTGGCTAAACCCACTAGTTTTGGTATAGCATAATGTATAGTTTCGCGCTCGCTCCATTCATAAATTTCCGAGCATTCGGAAGGTAGATCCTTCCCTATCCAGTCAGTCATGGTCTGAGTTTTATTCATAGGGTCAAATTCCGGGATTACGTTATTGACAGAACTAAGTTTATTTCCACCCCTACTAAGATATTTTAAAGCATTTAAAAACTGACTAAACAATTCATTAGTTTGTCTATTATCATGTACAAAATCACCGCCGTGGTCCGACATATGTCGAGAAATCGAAGCTCGGTGCTTGTTTGGTCGGCACCTCGGTGTTCTCGAATTGGAACTGACAGGTCGGATCACCAACTCACGATCTCTATATTCATTACGTCCCAGTTGCGACCGGTCGCGATAGTCACTCATCGAACGTCGCTCAAGCTCATCGTTCGGGTGATGACATCTCGTGGTAGGTGTAGAGATCGGCCATCGCTCAAACTCACCGTCCGAAACTCTACCTCTACGTCTCGTATCCCTAATCAAATTATCCCTAAGACGTTGCTCAAGCTCATCGTCATTAGGGGTGGGTGTACGTAAAGACCTTCGGTTAGACTCACGATTACGACTGCGTCGAACTTCTTTCGGTGCACGTGAAGTACGTGGTCTGTGTTCCCAAGGGCCAGGCAGCGTAACACTTGGACTTCTCGATCGCTCTCGAGAACGCGCACTCGTCCCTCTCGTCCTCGATGCGGACGCTCGCCGCGAACTGCAGCCAAGCTCATCACGATCCATCTGAAACTTGTAATTATTTGTGTGAGGTCAAATAAATTTTTATCTATCGTCTTTTAATCAAAAATATAATGTTATGATGATACCATTTATTATTTTGATTGTTGAAATCAGAATTAAATAAAAAGTATATTTTGTTTATAATATATTTGATCTGACAAATCTAAACAATCAAAATTAACAAGTAAATATCACGAGTGTCGGTTAGATTTTGTTAAAATTATAGTTAAGTTCATTAAATTACTTAAAACATGTAATGTATAGGTACCAACTACCACATAATACAACTGTGGTAAAATATTTTAGATTTTTTTTTATTACCTAAAGATCAACTGCTCAACATTTGATAGTTCTCAGTATTAAATTGCATTACTTTACTGTATTAAATACCCTACAATGATTATGAATATTTTATATTATTATTCAATAGCAAATAAATTAAACATAAAAATGCATATTGGGTTCAGAAATAAACCCTTCATTATGAGATCATGAATAAATTCTTTTTCATTATCTTGCTGTCTTAATATTTTCCATACAATGCTTTTTATTCTTGTTTTTATGATATTATACTTTATCATCTTGGAAAAATCTATAAATTATAATAATATAATTAGTAGCGCTAAGAATAGTTTTTATGTTTACCAAAAGCTTAATAAAACAATACAGTAAAGCGATTATAACAGGTAATGACTAAGAAATGGCGTAATCTAAAATGAAAAAGCTTTTGGATTGAATATAAGAATTCATGTCGCAAAAAGAATATTTTGAAATACTAATTTCTTTATGCGAGTATTTTGTAATATATTTCATATTATACAGGTGAAAAAAAAAGTAAGGAATAAAACTTGCATTTAAATAATATTTACTTACGTTCTCCTTGCTAAAGGCGTCGTAGTGAATCCCACTTGCTGAAGATATTGCTGATATATTATTTTATCATTTATACACTTCACAACACTTTATGACGAGTGTATTTCTTGAAGGTTGATTTCCAACTGCTTTCCCTCCGTTCTGCCGAGCTCTCACTCCTACTCTCCCCACTTAACCACACCACTCAACGGATATGAATACTCAGTTAATCAGTTAAATCACTAAAATCAACCTTCAGGGAATCAAAACTATTTAACATTTTATTTTCACACTTTGCAATTAACTTATATTTATAACAGTACGAAATAAACATAAGATTTAACATTATTATTAATAAAATCATTAGAATAAATTATGACATAGTACGATTAATTCTACAATATGCTTACACAAGATTAAGTTATTGGCACTTCTTAGCATTTTCGTTTGTATGTTTTTCTTTTTTGTGAATGTAATATTAGTATGTATGTCTTTATTTAAAATTCTACGAACGAGCAATCAAGAGTAGTACCTACTTATATGATTGTTCTATATTTAAATTGTTCGTGTTCTTGTAAATTTTTATCGTAGGTGTCAGGAAGTCATAAAGAAATAGTGTTTTAATTAATTTGTTTTGAGCTGTTTGAAGTGTATTAAGGTTAGTTTTTGCAGATGAACCCCAGATTTCGACCAAATAGTCGAGGTGAGGCTTGGCCAGTGAGTTATAAATGATATAACGTATTTTTTGAGGTAGACACTGAACTATTCCACGCAACGCTCCTTAACATTAACACTCCTTTTTTATTATTTACACGACACTCAATTAAAAATATTATTTGACTACAACGATTAACTTCATATCCGACAAACAGTACGGTTTTTGATCCAAATCTAATACCCTAGGAGCTACAAATAATATTGTAACCGCTATAAAAAATACAATCGACCAAAAGCAGGTAGCACTTGGAACATTTATTGACCTAAAAAAAGCTTTTGATACTGTAAAAGCTAAAAAACATCGGAATTACTGGGACGGTTTACAAGATGATGTCTTCATACTTGAGCAACCGATATCAAATTGTGAAAATTTGATCGACTCACAGTAACCCCAAACTATTGACATATGGTGTGCCTTAGGGATCCATACTGGGTCCTCTGCTTTTCCTGATATACATAAACAATATATACCAAGCAGGTTTGCAAGCTCAGTTATCCCTCTATGCAGATAAAATATACCTGTTCTACTTTAGTAATAATTTAATGCATATTATCAAGCAATCTCCACATGACCTAAATATATTCCATAAATGATTTAACTATAACCTCCTCATCATCAATATTGCAAAGACTTCATACATAATTTTTAGTGCCAAAAACCAAAAAACTCCCTCATCATCTTACATTAACTATAGACGGTGAGACATTACAGAGAAAAAACCAGGAAAAATACCTCGGAATAATCCTTGATAGTCACTGAAATTGAAATGCACTTTCATTAAAAATAAACTTTCTTCTCATGTTGGCCGCCTGCACCAAATAAACCGATGTATACCAAAAAAAAAACCCGGATTTTAATTTATAATGCTCTAGTAAAACCACACCTACTTTACTTGCTAGAAGTATGGAGTAATGCCGCAAAGTCAAATCTAAACATTATTCAAGTTCTACAAAATAGAATTATATTAATTTTATATAACTACGACTACCTAACTCCATTTGCAACCATATATAAGGAAACTAGGCTCTTGAATATCACTCAACTTTACATACCATACATGTATTCTCGTATACAAAATAAAACACAAACTAATACACACACAACTCACATTCCCAACAAAGAAACAAACAAACACATACACAACTCGACGAGCCAGTCGTATCGTATTGCCTTCCATAAAAACCAATTATGCTAAAAATAACATTACGTATAGGGGAGCACAGTTGTACAACAAACTACCGAAATCTGTAAAAGAGGCTAAATCTTTGACTGATTTTAAACGTAAATTACTTGTCTATATATATATGAGAACTAATTTTTAATTTGAATTCGATCAATTAAAAAAAAATCGAAATAAAATTATATAAAATTTTAAATTTACTTAATTAAGCGAAGGCGTTTTCAACTTGGACCACCGCCTAACATTACGCAGCAGAGATACTCGCTTCTATAAATTTTAATGTACCCGCACTCGACGACTGATAACGCACTGTAAATTTTCTTTTGCGTTTATTGTTCTCATGTAAGTGATTATTGTCTTAATGGGAAATAAAGATCTTTAATTAAAATTTGTTAATTCGTATAAAATAGTTTTTGATTTATTTTAATTCCCGTGTAGCTAGCTGTTGTTGCCCGCACCTGCCTTAAAATGCCAGTTTCTTTAGAGCAGCTATACTCTAAGTGTGTTCCGCGATACCCCTGTAGAGGTTCCGCAAGAATTTAGAAAAAAAAATCAAAAGACCTCTCTCTGGTCGAATGTTTTGACAACGCCCGCCGCGCGTATACTTGTGAGCGCGCAGTCCCTTTGATAAAAGCCGCCTCTGAATTAGACACTATAGTTGTGAACAAGCGACTTTCGGCTCTAACTTCAAAACATAAAGTCGAGATTGTTTACAACTCATTTTTTGTATTTCTATTTTTATTTCCGGTTTTTGTTTATCAAAGGCGCCGACTCGAGTATTTTTGAGAATGTTCGAGATCGAGTCTAGGACTAAGTACGAAAGCGGTGATCGCGCGTCACGCCTCGTCAGTCAGTTGACGATTAGTGTTCGGAGCGATAAGTTCCTACCTACCTTACAAGCTGGCTAGCGAATTGCGGAGTTTAAACGGCGATACCCCTGTAGAGGTTCCGCAAGAATTTAGAAAAAAAAATCAAAAGACCTCTCTCTGGTCGAATGTTTTGACAACGCCCGCCGCGCGTATACTTGTGAGCGCGCAGTCCCTTTGATAAAAGCCGCCTCTGAATTAGACACTATAGTTGTGAACAAGCGACTTTCGGCTCTAACTTCAAAACATAAAGTCGAGATTGTTTACAACTCATTTTTTGTATTTCTATTTTTATTTCCGGTTTTTGTTTATCAAAGGCGCCGACTCGAGTATTTTTGAGAATGTTCGAGATCGAGTCTAGGACTAAGTACGAAAGCGGTGATCGCGCGTCACGCCTCGTCAGTCAGTTGACGATTAGTGTTCGGAGCGATAAGTTCCTACCTACCTTACAAGCTGGCTAGCGAATTGCGGAGTTTAAACGTGATATGTAACTAGTGTTTATTGTTTTACTGCCTGCTGTATTCTGATTGTATCAGATTTGTACATTTCTTCTTTGGACTAAACTTAGTCTATTATAAGCAGTAACGATTGTGCATTATTTTGACCCCACCATCCTGACGTGTAACATTATTAATAAAGAAGAATGGAACGTTGGCTTAAAGGCGTTAAACGTGTTGCAACAACATTTTCTAATGACACTGAATGTTCAAAAGAAGTACGCGCAGAGAATGCAGCATTTACCGATCCCGACGATGATGCCACGATGTCAAGCTCCACGGTTTCAAAGAAAGCATGATGAAGCATATATCAGTTTCGGATTTGTTGATTCCAACGGCTCACCTCTCTGCATGCTATGCAGTAAACTGCTTCCTAATAGTTCCATGGCACCTGCCAAATTGCGCCGATATTTAGAAACTGTACACCCCGAGTCTAAAGACAAGAATAAAGAATTTTTTGTTCGCAGAAAAGAACAGTTATTGGAAAGTCAAAAAAATATGATGCATGTAACACAAACTATCAATGAAAAGGCCACGGAGGCATCATATTTAGTTAGCTATTGCATTGCACAAGCAGGTGAAGCGCACACTATCGCTGAAAATTTAATAAAGCCATGTGTGTTAGACATAACAAAATGTATGCTCGATGAAAAATCTGCAAAGCATCTTTCTACTGTGCCGCTATCAAACGATACTGTTTCACGGCGAATCCATGATCTGGCAAGCTACGTCAAACAAAAACTAGTTACACGTCTACAAAAAACACGATTCGCCTTGCAAATGCATGAGTCAACTGATGTCGCTGGTCTGGCTATCTTGCTGGTTATCGTGAGATTTCCATATGAAAGTTCTTTTGAAGAATTGCTTATGTGTTCACCGCTGCCCACAAACATTACCGGGGAAGAAATTTTTAATAAAATAAACATATTTTTTTAAGAAAATAATCTCAGTTGGAACGATTGCATTGACATTTGTACAGGTGGGGCCAAGGCGATGACAGGTAAAATAGCAGGAGCAGTGTCACGCATAAAAAATAAAGCGCCTAATTGTAGTTCCAGCCGTTGTATTCTGCATAGACAATCACTTGCGATGAAGCAAATGCCGTCAAATCAAAAATTAGTTATGGATGAAGCGGTAAAAATAATTAATTTTATAAAATCACGACCACTACATTCCCGATTGTTCTCATTATTGTGTGAAGATTATGGCAGCAAAAATAAAACACTGCTGCTCCATACAGAAGTGCGATGGCTGTCTCGGGGTAAAACTTTAACAAGGCTATTTGAACTTAGAGCGGAGTTACAAATGTTTCTTTCAGGTGATACTTCTTTTAATTTGAAAGACCGTTTGTATGATAAAACTTGGTTGTTCCGATTGTCTTTTATGGCGGATATCTTTCAAAAACTAAACGAATTGAATTTATCATTGCAAGGTAAACAGACAACAGTATTCCAGGCCTATAACAAAATAACTGCCTTCAAAAGAAAATTAGATTTTTGGATTGTTTGCGTTGATAAGAGAGAAATAGAAACTTTACGTCAATCAGTGAGTTTGTTAGCGATAACGACTCAGAAATGTTTGAAGATGATATGTCCAATATCTCACTTCGATGCGCGCATCTTTTGAAAATTATTTTCCTGGAGAACAGAATACAAAAATAAAACTGAATTCATGGATTCATTATTCTTTTTTACCCAACTTGCAAAAGCCCGAAAGTATGACAAACGAGATATATGAATCTCTTTTAGAAATGTCATCAGACACAAGTATGGAGTCACTGTTCAAAACGATGCCTCTCAACGATTTTTGGTGCAGAATTCGTAATGAATATCCAATGCTTGGCAAAATGGCTCTGAATATTCTTCTCCCGTTCCCAACAACATATTTGTGCGAAACAGGATTCTCAACGTATGCAGCCACGAAAACAAAATATCGCAATAGACTGGATGCCGAACCTGGTATGAGACTGCTACTGTCTTTTATCAAACCTGACATCAACCAATTAATGAAAAATAAAAAACAGTTTCATACCTCCTATTAGTTTAATTTTTTCTTTTTTAATATCTTGTAATAATGTACTTGCCATGTGGCATGTTAAAGTAAGTAATAATCAGTAATTGTTACATTGTACATTTATTATGTTTATTAATAAAGAATACACTTTTAAAAACTATTGTTTTATTGTAGGGTTCCGTCAAGTATTTTGCTTTCCAAAAGGGTTCCGTTACCAAAAAAGTTTGAGAACCGCTGCTTTAGAGGGAGTTTATTCGCTAAGTTGATCTGCCAAGTTCCAACACGTCGAAATACCCAAATCGTAAGCCGTCGTAATCTTAATTTGTAGCCGGAGTCGTAAAGAGAAATCGCACTATTCACTGTCGTCGGGTCCGTTCGACTATTAAGAACACGTTTGTGAGATATTCAACTTAAAAGCGAATTTCTTTTGGCACTACCTCTCCTATTTACTTTTAGGCCGTCAATCTTAGAAACTACCAAAAGAGAGAAAAAAGATAAACGAGGAGGTGGCTAAATTTCATTTTTACATGTAATTTGCTTTCATATTTCGTTCAAAATTTTATATACGAGTACCTACCTTGTAATAATATTTACTAGAATTTTAAAAGCAACATTTCCAAACCAGGCATGCACTGCGGTTTTCCCGAAACAGTTGTGGGTATTTCGCAACCAATAAAATATTATAGTTTCGAAAAAATAAATCAATCTTCTTAATTTTACATATATTAATAAAAACAGATTGCAATTTAAATGTCTCACTAACACTCGAGAACGGCTGGAACATTTTACATTACATACACATTACATTTACATTAAACGACGAGAAAAATCGGAAAATTGCGGGGTAAAAAAATTTTAACCTATGACGTGTTTCATCGTGTTCAAATTGTCCCTTGACTATGAAATATTTACAGGTATATTATGTAGGTACGTACAGTTTACATGTTTGGTTTATTTCTAACAGCCGGTCCCAGAATGTTGGCAGATGTAGATGTGGGTGTAGATGTAGGTGTAATGTTCTTGTAGGTGTAGTTATTTATTTACATATTGTGTCAGTTAATAGGTAAGATAGGTAGTCTATTTATAATTTTGCTATCTATCTATTCTATCTATAGTCTATAGTCTATTTATAATCATTAATTAGTACCTGGGTGACAGAGCTTTGCTCAGAGCTCTAGTAGATTTAAAGAAAATAAAAAGAATCACAAAAATATTTTACCGGAGTTCGAACTTCCGAATTTCTGAACAACGCAAAACCAAACTGCCAATCGGACTGTCATTACAGAGTCAAAATTATTGATATATTGTTGCACGATGAAAGAAAAAGCATAATATATTACTTAAAATGCGCTGTTTGTCATAAAACCTAGCTAGACCGATTTTCTCCCCCAAGATTTCATACTAAATTTCATGTAAATACTTGCAGCCGTTGTCAAAATTACTATCATATGTACAAGATTGTCTCGTTTAAAGTATAGGATAATATCCATGATATGTTAAATTCTAAAGTATGCGGACTGGGAAGCCCGTAAACTTAAATTTATGTATTTAATATGTTTGTCGTTATAGCAGAATTTAATGCCACCATTACAGTTATGACAAGTAGGAAAATCCATGAGACAATTTTAAGGATTATTTTTTGAAGTTAAAATGTAGTTGCTTTAACAAATAAATAAAAAGCTATATATTTGTAGTACTCTGGTGAAGCCTAAATTTTCTCAGAAAGAGAATCGCGCAGAGCTCCAGCGGTGGAGACTTTAACCACAAAAAAACATAGGCCTTTTCATCCGTTATTGGATGATTTATACAGTATTCTACGAGCGAAGTAACCACTATTGAAATACTGTAGTGCCTGGGACAATTGGATTTTTAAATGTCGTATGGTTGCCCAAGCTCATACGGCATTCTCACAACACAGTCAGCCGAGTCCACAGGAAAGACTGGTCAATACGTCTGGGGCCAACTATGTGCGGGTTTCCTCACGATGTTTTCCTTCACCGTTAGAGCGTCTGTATAATGTACTTGAAATTTTAAAAAATCTCATTGGTACACGCCACAACCTGGGAATCGAACCTGCACTTTCCCGAGTACGAATCAATTGGTCTACCCACTAGGTCACGGAGCTCATTATAACCACAATATAACTAAATAATGTATAATTTAATAACGACCTTTATTATAGTATTTATATTGTGCTATAAAAATCGATTATAAATGATTAGAGTATTTCTGATAGCGGTGTTGAGTGTTGACTCTTAACACTTGCATCTCATAATTAAACAAATCCATAAAGAGACAGAAAATTATTGTATACCAAGAGATATAATAATTAACTAACATATTTTTCCCGCGGCTTTGACGCGTAAAATTGGATTTTAACGTTATATTTATAATAAAAACCTTTAATTCCCTATTTACCCTCTTAGGTGTTGAATTTTAGAAAACCGAAATATACGAAATTTCATGCTAATATGTCCAAGAAATAAAAAGTTTCATACAATCTTTTATCTCCTATTTTACCCACTTGGTGGTTGAGTTTTGAGAAATCCTTCCTTAGTGGATGCCCTGTGCCATGCCATGTGGATGCCCCATCATATGAGAAACTCGTGTGCAAAATTTCAAATTTTTGGCCTTAAGGGGTTTGGCCTGTGCGTTGATACATCAGTCAATCAGCTTTGCCTTTTATATTATAAAAGATAGAAGATACAAGACACAATGCTCATCAGAATTCGGTTTTTCATTTATGGGATACTGTAGCGACGAGATAGTCTTTTGTAATTTTATATTTAGTCAATTGGGAAATAATTTTTTTCTTCATTGTCTCAGGTAAATCAACTTAACAGGTAAATACCCAGCAAGTTATGTATCCTCGAGCCTGTTATAACTAGCCAGAGAGAGATAGCCAGCTAGATATAAGTATAACCTGTTTGTTTATAATAACTGCAAAGAGCTTCAGTTTGCTCGATAAGTTCAATAGTTCTGGTTGTGTGTTGCGAATTTAAAATGTTGAAATTTATAGTTTTCTCCACGCTCTTGTTTATAAATTCCCTACACGCAAGTAAGTTTCAAGTATATTACATTATTCGTATCTTTATATTATGACTTTTGACTTCACATTATATTTATCTTTTTCACATTAAATTATTATTACATATAAGGAAAAATAAATAGAGCCATTGGTAATATTACAATCAATGTTCCGGTCACATAGTAATAATAAGTTTATTATTATGTTTATAAATTATAATGTATATAATAGCAAAGCTTAAATTAATGTGATTGTAATTGAATTAATTAAAAGGATTGTACGTAATTTTGCTTTTTGACGTGATAACGTCTTATAATTCGATGGAGTCGGCTGCACGCACGAAAAAACATGACTCATGCGTTACCAAGTACCGTTACCAAGTACCAGCGTTACCTCGCATTTTATTATTATTATTGTTGTTGTTGTTGTTGTTGTTGACGTTGTCACGTTCAACTATCGTCAGTAAACCGACTTTACAGACAACCGATATTTTTTTCATATTAATGGGTTTCAGAGCGTAATCGTTGTCTTGGGAAAAGCGAGTGGGGATGCTGTCAGCTACACTGGTTAATATGAAATCAACTGGTTCTTAATTAATAAAATGTGTCCTGCTAAGCCCTCCCATAAAGGATTTCAGGCCATAAATCAGTCGTTCGTTGTAAACGATTTCATCTCAGTCCGAATACAGGGCCTTTAGTCAAGATGCATTCGATAATTTCGACGTCGAAGTTCGAAAACAAAATGTATTGGATTTGACATAAGCCATCGCAAGCGACATGTTACTTATCGATGACTTTAGACTTATGTCAAATTCCATACATTTATGATTACGAACTTCGCCTTCGAAATTATCGATTGCATCTTGACTAAAGGCCAAGTTTATTCTTGTTTGATCGTAACGATTGGTCGCCTGTGAGTAGGGTTCCTAAGACAAAGAATATATATGTGGGAGGCGGGTGGGGGTGTATTTTTTGTAGCCAGGACTTTAGTTCACGGGGCTGGCCACTGGTCGTTTCGTGCTTTGACATAATTGACAGGATAGTTTTATAATATTTATGATAGATTTGTCTGACGCGACGGTAAATATTATTTCAGTGTCAACCTTAGGCTTACGTCAACATGGCTGACATACACCGGTGCTCCAGCTGTCATTTGTAGAGAGTGTCGCCTGTGGCTAAGATCCGTGGGTAATGCGACATCTAGAACGTAATATTTAATATGTTAATTAGTAAACAAATCCGTATTTAATCTGGTTTAAAGTTAGCCCTGGGTTAAAATATCATGACTTCTCTTTCATAAATACGAAGAACGAGAGAGATAACAGATCTGCGCAATTGGGCCTAATTGTACCTATTATTTTATAGATATTGAAGACGAGTCAATGCTTTGACTAATAAAAAAATTTGAAAGTATCAACAGGTTAAATCGTTAAGAGAGTTTTATATTATAATTAAAATATTTTGATAAGAGTAGTTACTAGTTAAATACACTAAGTAAGTAAGTAAGTAGTTTGAACCACATTACGACGTGCGCTGAATGAAACGCCATGAACGCTAAAACACAAGTTATCGGGTCTCACTCAAGTCTATGTTTTTAAAGCTCCATAAATAAAATTCAAGATTTTATATTTAAAGTCAAGAATTTCTTACTTTGTCTTAGAGACAGACGCCCATGATGATTCATTTTCTTTAAGCACTGCGCACAACTCGCGCTGAGCGAGTCCGATAAGAGTAGAAAATATATATTACGCACAGTCGCGGATATCTGCAGGTACCACGATTAACTATCATAGTATAAGGTCGGTGCTCAAAGTTATGTTTAAAAAGCCATTTAGATATCCTACTAATAATCTTTATCAAGACTCTCAAGCGCTGTCGATCAGACGTCTATATATCCTCCATGCTACACTGCATAAACACTCGGATCTCAGTTTTGATTCTACTATACTACTTAAACGAAGATCAGATAAGGTCTGCAACATAACAAAACATCACTCTGTCCTCCTCACAGACACTTGTCCTTCCTCGCACCACATATGTACAATAAAATAAACAAATTATTAAATATATACTTTATACTAAAACGCGTAATAAATGTAAAAAAATTCTAAATAAATGGCTATTAAAACTAATTATAAGCAAACAGAATCTTTGATATCAACAGTACAGTAACTATAAGTATAAGATATAATTTATTCATTTATCTCATTTACTCATCCCTCGCACACACATATTCTTCATCTATCAGACAACTATGCTTAATGAAATATAATATATTATGTTGTTCTCCTCATATCCGCGCATGGAACCATTGATTTTGTAACGTTTGTACCTGTGATTTACCAAGATTGTAAAATCCAGAAGGAAAGGACTGCTAACCCTTACTACAGGTTAATAAACCCAATCAAGGGTACCAGGAATTCACCCACAGTGACTGGATTGTATCTAAAGGTTGTGCCTAGATGTAAGTAAATTTTGTGCGAACTGCAATATGCTTTTTTGCAACAATCTTTTTTTATTATTATTATTACGTTTATACTGTTGTGTGAAAAATAAAGCATTTTTATTATTTATTATATATAGTAAAGGTCGAAGGTCGAAATATCGTACAACGCGTTTGTCGACGACTGTACCTTCGCGCAATTAAACTAAAGTGCGCGTTGGTAATAATTAGTGTGGTCTGTGGCGCTAATACCATGTCAAGTACAACACTCCTTTTGACAGCGACCGACGGAAATTCCCGAAAGACATTATTATAGTAGTGGTTATTTACAGTAATGGATAGAGTTTGTTATTCTACAAAGATCAAATACACGAAGATCATTGTGAGCGGAGTCTTTCTTATTCGTCGATAAACTCGCTGACCCCGAGGCAGGGAATATCCAGCAGTCAGATATTATTAATGTGTTTCCTCGCAGCCACATGTGCAGATACGAACTCCAATAAGCCTATATACAGCTTGTCGACCTTATTCATATGGGCGATAAGGTCTCCAAGTTGCGCACTAACTGACTAAAAATATTATATATATATATAACTTACTTTGAGTATGACAATATTTTTTTTTCCTAAAAAAATTGATTTTACCAAACCTTATATACCTAGATATTTGGATTAGGTATGGGATGTTTTCGAATGTGATATTAAGTAGTAAGTTCTAATTTGAACATGAGCATGATATACCATGTATGTAGGTTCACAGAGATAGTAAAACAGTATCACACAACTCGTATTGGATGATTTATTAATTGTGTTTAAGCCCCGACGAAAACAGAGGTTTGTTACTGTCAGTTTGACGTGTCCGTCGGTGTGTGTGCCTGTCCGTGGCATCGTAGCTCCCAAATGGATGAAAAGCTGACATGATCGAGGGTGTTCTTAGCTATATTTCACCGCCCTCAGCTCGCTTCCTGCTTGACAATTCGGGGGATACTTACAATTTTTGTTTTTTTTTTTTTTTATAGAGCAGTGCGAAGATTGCATAGCGTTCACTAAATGTCAAAGTGCGGCAGAGCAAGCCAAACGATTTGAAAACGCTGAAACATTCAAAAATGCCTTCTGCGGGTACGACACCTCACAAAATACTAAAGTTCCTAAGGTAAAGACAAAAGTATTATAAAGACATTAGCGCCCTGCACACGTAAAGTTCGGACTGCGGATCGGACTGCGTTCCAAAACGTGAAAGTATCTTTGCGGTATGGACTACGCCCTACGGATCAAAATGTCGTGCTAATTACGACTAAAAATGCGCCATGGTTTGGACTGCCGGCGTCTTACATAGTTTTCAAACAGTGGATAATGTGTACTGTCATCGACATGCCAGATCGGACCGTTGGCCCCGCGCATGTATACGTTCGTTTCTGAGCGCAGGTTGGAACGGTACGTGCTATTTCCAGCGGTCCGAACTGTACGTGTGACGAGCGCTAATGAAACTAGTTTCTCGAAAAGCAATAAATTATTTATTTTTAATATAACAAATACTGTCTGGACTTGGTGGATCAATTTAAAATGACCGCAGGTGGCCATAATGTGTCTGATCTGCAAACTGGAACCAAAGCTAGTTTGTTTGTTTGAAATAGAATAGAACCGTAATTGGAACAAACCAGCTAGCAATGACATTCAAAATTGCCAAGTTGAGTTTTTTGTTTCTGTTGAAACTGTCGATAATATTATATTGTTTTACGCCAAAAATTAATAATCTTAATCTCATTTTAGCTATCTGAGATCAAGATTTCAATACATTTCAACGATCCTAGGATTAACTTCACGTCAATTTACGTCAATTTTTGTTTGAGAATCTAAGATTGAAGTCAATCGAAGATTTTAGATACGTTATCAATTTCGGGCGTAAAACATTGAACTAACAATCAATGAATCAGTAATCAGCTGGTAAGATTTTTAAAGATACGTATAATGTTAAGTCTATTTCTACCTATAGGTGTGTTGCTCCGCATTCGATCCAGTCACCACCCTCACGGCCGTGAAGCCCGGTAGACATCCAAATGCTCGTCTTCTTCCAGACAACTGTGGAGACATCAACGGAAAGCGCATCGTTGGCGGAACCAAGGCAAGCCTCTACGAATACCCCTGGATGGCCCTGATCTCTCACAGGACACGTATGTACTGTACATCTATGGGATAATAAGACCGGGGCACGAATCACGGCAATAGAAAAAAGTTCACTTTCTAATAAAAATTGTAAATACGAATTTATTATGAACAAAACACTGTTTGTGTATTCCCAAAACTTAACATTCGAAATAAGTTTGAGGAAAAGTCACTCGAACCAAACGAGTACTACGGACTGGTAGAAGTCGGAATTCATACACAAAATCCTCCAATTGGTGGACGACTAGTTGTCAAAATAAAATAATGGAACGTAATATTGTCGACGTAATATTGTCGACTCGACAGTTAGAGTGGTAATTTTTCTACTGGTGCCCCAGAATACGAGTTTTATGAAGCGATAGAACGGGCAACTTCGGAAACGAATATTAGAGTAGGTTCACACCGTGATGATACGCGAACGCTGCCTATTTAAGATACCTAATCAAAATTTAACCTTATTCACTACACAAAAAGATACGTGTTTCAAATGACACCAGTCATTCACTGCACATGCACTGTGCAGCTCGGTGAAACGACATTCGAACTCTTACAATGAAACGTAAGAGTAACGTTACTTCTTGCGTAACGAATAAAGTTCAAGTTCAAATAGCTATCTTAAAAATGCAGCGCTATGCCGCGTATCATTTCGTTTCTATGTAAATTGACCCTAACAGGGAAAAATACTAATGCAAGAAAATTGGGTCCCAGAAAGTGAGAAAATGTTGAGAACTGAGATGGACGATTACCGCCCGTCGTCGATGTCAGTCTCTGTCAGGTCCCAATCACAGTATTGACAATTGCAATTCCGGTCCTTAAAATGGGACGCTAACGGGTGTTCACGCCAAATTCTCCGGTTG
Source organism: Phengaris arion (assembly GCA_963565745.1). Lineage (NCBI taxonomy): Eukaryota > Metazoa > Arthropoda > Insecta > Lepidoptera > Lycaenidae > Phengaris > Phengaris arion. The sequence continues at coordinate 10,317,868 of OY751435.1, read as the reverse complement.
TAAGGATTTCTCCGGTTTAGCCGGCCCATCGTTCTTTGACGGTATTTCCCAAAATATTTCCCGTAAATTAACATGCACTGGGTTTTCCAGGATACGGCCTTCAGTTCAAATGCGGCGGCAGTATTATCAACTCGAGGTACATTTTAACGGCCGCCCACTGCGTTCACAACAAGCAGATAGCTGGCGTCAGGATCGGTGAGCACGACCTGCGGTACCCCACGGACTGTCAGGGGTCGGGAGAAAATTACATCTGCGAATCGCATCTTCAGGTAAAGTGCTGCTACATGCATAAAAAATCACATTAATGGCCAGTTTGTCAATGATTCACAATCTTCTAATAAATTAGAAGATTGTGAAACATGTAGTAAAACTATTTGACATTTATGTCAGACAGCTTAACTACATGTTTTATCTCTGTCGCTGGATATAAAGTAAGCAGCCACAAAACTGCCGGATAAGCTAGGCCAGGGGTCGCCATATGCGACTCTTTGAATGTGGAGCTGCGGCTCTTTAGTACTTACTATATGCAAAAATTATTTATTTTATCAAAAAAATTAATTAAAAATCGTTCTGAATCGACGAACGACTTAGCCACTTGAAATCGCTTTCCCCGCAGACAGAGGGGGCGTTAGGCGTGAGCGACGTGGACCATAATAGTGCGCTGCCGATGCAAGACAGTTTAGTCTCTTCATCAGTTTTTATTATTAAATAGATTCGTTTTTTATCAAAAATACTTTATTTATGCCATTACTATTTCTTGTTGGAAAGAAAAAAAATCTGGCTCGTCAAAAACTTAGAAATATTGTAAATTGTAATTTTTTACTCTTCGAACTCAAAAAGGAGCTCAGGGGAGCTAGGCTAGGCGATTGAGAAACAGGCCCTAAGTAGCACCGCAGTTTTTCATTATTTCTTTTGTTCTTCATCTTATACCTTAATCGAGACAATCTTGTATATTATATATAATCTGTTTCTCGAAAACGGCTGCAAGTGTTACCATGCAATTTAGTATGCAGGGAGTTATGAGGGAGAAAAATCGATCTAACTAGGTCTTATCCCTGTGAAACTTCGCATTTTAAAGCTATATGTTTTTTCTTTCGTCGCAATATATCAATAATTTCTAGTTTCGACTCTATGTCAGTCGGATTGGCAGTTTGATATGCGTAGGTATAATTTTTGCTTTGAATATTCGAAACGTGGTGGGTTCGAATCCCGGTCAGATTATATTGTAATAATATTATGATTTTTTTAAATTTATCAGAACTCCGAGCAAAGCTCGGTTACCCAGGTACTATTTTATATTCTCTCAACAATTTTTTGTCAATTTTAGGATATTCTGGTTGAGGAGGAAAAGGTGCATGAAGGTTACATGGGATTACCAATAGTCCTCAACGACATAGCGCTTCTACGGCTCAACAAACCAATCGACTTTTCTTATAGTAAGTTTTATATATAGCGAATCGTTAAGTTCTCCGGCCACGCCCACCGGTCACGCTTAACGTTTCGCCGGTTCACTGGTCACACTCGCAAGTCGCGGTCGCGCTTCGTAGTCGCTAAGATCGGAATGCTACCTGATGTCAAAATCATTTTTTGTCGAATGACAATATATGTACAGGCCGTACATATTATCGGGCCACCGGTCGCGGTATGCGGTCGCGGGATTCCTTTAGTGCTCTATATAAATTCTTACTAAGCAGTGGGTCGTGGTCGCTGAGATCAGAATGCTACCTAGTTAGGTTAAAAATGTATGTAGTACAAAGACATCGATATTAGTACCTAGTACCTACCATCTAAGAGTAAATGCTGTGTAAATGAGTAAAAACGAGGTATTCACGCTGTGTCATTGATATATATATATATATATATATATATATATATATATATATTAGCAACACAAAAGAACGTTATTTTTATAAAAATAATATATTTTGTTTTTTTTTTAGAAAATGCTGGGCCTATATGTCTACCCATATCCGACAATATGCGGAATATATCTTTGGGTGGCAGAAAAGCGACAGTTGCCGGTTGGGGCTTAACAGAAGACAACGAAGATTCTTCAGTTCTGTTGAAAGTTGACATTCCAATTCTAGCAGGAAACGAGTGCCGCCAAAAATATAATAAGTAAGATATTATATTAATTTTTTGTAGATAAAAATGTACCCGAAACCATAATTAGCATATATGTAAAATTTGAAAAAGGGAAAAAATATTATTTTTAATCAAAAAATTAAACCGACTTCCAAATAATACACAAAAAAGTATGAAAGAAATCTTATTTTATAAGTAATTCCCCTTTTAAGTGAGGCTTAAATTTTAACTACTTCTTTACACAATCCTCATAATTTTGTAGTCGGTACCAGCCAACCTTAACGTGATCTCTATAATATAATTATATATTAGGATATTGTTTGGGCTGGTAGCGACTTCAAAATTATGAAGATTGTGTAGAGAAATAATTAAAATTTAAGCCGCATTTAAAAGGCGAATTACTTAGAAAATAAGATTTCTTTCATACTCTTTTGTATATTTTTTACCTTGGAAGTCGTTTTAATCTTAATTAATAATTATTTTTTGTTTAAAATAATTATTATTTAAGAGTCCATGGTCATTAACATATTATGGATGTAAAAATAAACTTTTCCTGTTTTAAATGATTTATATGAATTGTTTTGATTTAAAGGGGATCATCAAAAGACAGAACAGAAAACCAGCTTTGTGCTGGTGAGCTTAAAAAGGACTCCTGCAACGGTGACTCGGGAGGTCCCCTGATGCTGGAGAGCGAGTACCAGGGCGCTTACAGAAACGTGCAGTACGGAATAGTCTCTCATGGGCCCAAACAGTGCGGATCCGACTACCCCGGCATCTACACTGACGTCACTAAATTCATGGACTGGATATTAGACAACATAAAAGATTAATAGAATTCACTAGCAAACGAAATATTTTTTAAATGAAAGTTTAAGGATTTATAATAGACAGTTAGTTATTATTGTAAGTGTTACACAAATCAATTAAATGTAGTACAACTTTTTATTTTTTTGTGATTTTATTAAAAATTTAACTTTTCTTATCCTTGTAAGTACCTACCACCGATGCAATGATTTAGTGCGGTACCTTTTACAGACATGAAAACCAGTTACAGTAAATGAAATTTAATGATAACAGGTGTATGTTTAGATTATACAGATATGACGAGATGATGATAAGAGATGTATAGGTACAGAGGAAAATTAACAAAAATGAAAAAAAAGTAAGCTTGATTTTAAAAATTGCAAGGTACCTACTTCCTAAAAATATGTAACCAAGTCGAAGAAGATTTTTATAAGGCTTCCAATCAAACACCATATTCTAAACTGGTCTTATAAATATCTATAAAAATTTCCGATATTTGTCTTTTGTCATTTATTTCGAAATTTCTAATTACCTATAATAACAATTAATGAATTCATACTATGGTTTTGTAAAGCTGACAAGTTTTAACAATCTGTACACTAAAATTCCCGTTTACTAAAAAAAGTAATGGTAGATCGATAATTGCCTTAAGAAACTTATATAACTTAATTAGTAGTTAGGTTAGGTTGCACAACCGCCTGAACTCTCGAATATTTTAATGTAAAGGTTTATAAAAATGAAATGTTTGTATCTTTTCAGTGCACAAACTAGACTCGAATTAAGTTTACCATATTATTAAAAATATGAAGGAACTATACTATACTAACTACTACTATATAATGAACTATATAATGTTACGGGCTTCAATTTCTAGACTGTTCTAATATGTTACGGCGCTCAAATGTGTAAAGTGTTCTAGAAGTTTCTAGTATGGAAAGTACTAGAACGTTCTCGAACGTGCACTGTCTCATTCTCACACCGACTCGAATGTTCTAAATTGTTCTATGTGAAAATATCTAGAAAGATTTACATCGCGAACTTTCTAGTACCCGTGTCGTCGGTATGTAAAGGGCCGCCGCCGACCGCCGTCAGTTCAGTTAACTACGAGTGTTCTTCAAGTTAATTTCGAGCGATACCTAGAGTGAAAAGTGTGATTACTCTCTACGACTCCGGCTATGAATTACGATTACCACTGCTTACGATTTGGACATTTCGGCCTGTTGGACGACCAGACACTGTGTTGGTGTGGAAATTCCTAACGAATAAACTCCCTCAGAGGAAACTGGTATTTAACTCCGAATATCGTATCGACCATAATCCCGTAACAATATGTAAACCAAACTAACACAGACTGTTTTTCTTCCTAAAACAATTATAGATAAATTTTATTTATTTTTCTAACAGATACTTTTTATGTTATTGTAACTCGTATTCGCCTTCAAGATCAATTGTTGGAAAACGTTAAGTTATTTTTATTTCGATTTCAAATGCCAACTATTATACCAGCCGATAGTTTATTATAATAATATTCCAACACAGGGTCAGTGAGTTTATCATCGACTAAAATAGCTTAGTGCATTAACAAAACTAAACTTTGCTCAGAAAAAAGATAAAATAACTAGCTTTTACCCGCGTCTCCGCCCGCGTAAATACAGTATCCTACGGGAACACTGTACTTTTTCGGGATAAAATGTAGCCTATGTTTTAATCCAGAGCCTAAATTACTACCATACCAAATTTCATCAAAATTCGTTCAGTAGTTTTTGCGTGAAAGAGTAACAAACATTCATCCATCCTCACAAACTTTCACATTTATAATATTAGTAGGATAGATACGGGAGGAGAGGGACGATTATTCCTTAAGGGAGACTACATACACTAAGTTTGCAGAACCTGTATCTGCAATACCTACTTTTAAAGGGAACAATTTCCCAAATGAGTAGAATCTTCAGATGTAGGTACTTATTACTTTTTTAAATGGTGGACGAAAAATTATTTTTGTTACAATCAACTCTTATTTTGTAAATTTAGATATTTTAACTAGTTCTTTAATTTGAACTATTTGGAACGAAGAATTTTCTTCATTAATTTATTTCTTCGGATCGCCATGCTAAGCCCGCCGCGCTGGTATAATTTCCTATCTTTCGTTTTAGTAGGTAAATTAGTTTTTTTTTTCACTGATATTCAATTGGGTGTTGGGTTGGGTCACTGATTTTCACTGGTATTCATGGGTGTCGCAGATTCTTCTATCCAAATAAATTCCAGAACGAGGGATCAAGTGTCCCCAGCTTTCTTTATGTTTTCCTGTTATTAAACGACGATATATCCGATTTCCAAAAAAAGAGGTGGTTATACGTTCGGCTGTATGTATATTTTTTATTTTTTTCTTTGAACGATTACTCCCGGTGGAGTCTGTGGACTGATTTTCAAAAAAAAAAATTGATATAAAGGGTATAATGCCAAATCGGTCCTTTTGACATCAAAAAGGTGACCTGATGATGGGATCCATGAGGAATCGAGGGAACTCTTCGAAAATTATATCATACACACATATGGTGATTTCGACTTCTTCTGAACTAGTATATGCTACAAAAAAGTAAGATTTTGCACCAAGGTATACCCTGAATCCAAAAGTACTGAACAGAACCTGACTCCTTATAGATACATGTTTGGGAATTTCGGTGTTGTTTAAAGAACTGCAAACATATGTCAATTACACTCATCACTATGTCAATTACAGTAATCATCATCATAACCACCATCATCACACCATACATCATCACATGCAATATGTTATAAAAATAAAAAAATTAACGATTCCAGATTTTCTAATCATAAAAGACAGTAATAAAATTCGTAGATTATTCGAACCATTCCCGAACGACTTTCTAAGCACTGTATAGGAATTGATCACTGCGTCGCTCAGTTTCTGACCGGTCACGGCAATTTTGAAGCTAAACTTTATGGATTTAAATTAGTTACGTCTCCGCTTCGCGAGTGTTCGACCGAAGGCAGTCTATTCGAACAAACTGCGCATCACATACTCTGGGAATGTGATCTCTGGCATGACGAAATCGAAATGTTTCACAGCATACATTGTGTTTCTAGGGTCGGCCTGGCCATTTCGTTGCATTCGCTTGGGTTATTTCTGTTATACTATTCTTGTGGGAACGAAACGGCCAAGTCACATAACTAAGGTGTAGAGTTTGCGATGTTAGGCTTGTAGAGTTATGACGCGTAGAGTCAGAAGTTTGTTGAAGTTTTACATGAGATCTGATAACTTTTGACAGTGCGATCTTGGCATCACTTTACATGAAAATGTTTTTGGTGAGATTTTAATTCTTTTTTTAAGTTATGACAATATTTTTATTTTATTTCTCTTTTTAGGGTATATTTCTTGCACAACAGAGGCGCCTTTTTACTGCCCACTTTCTTATCTTTGCCTTTTTTTCTTCGTTAGCTTTCTATTTATAATAAGTGACAGGTCAGGGCGATTCTTGGCTCTTCAATTATAGCTGACTGTTGTGCTTTAACACTACTAAAGTCAATATTTATATAGTGAACACCTTGCAAATTAGTCACTGTAGAGAGTGCTACATAATCCTGCCCACAAGAGAACGTAGATGACCCAAGAAATTATTTGATCAGTTAAGATTAAATCAGAAAACGGTAGCGCGATTCAACAGGACATATATCGATAGTTGATATCTATCGGCAACATTAACTAAATTGGAATTCTACATCCATTAAATAATGCTATATCATCAAAGCGCATATCTATCGCGTGATATGTGACGTAGAAAAGAATCATGAGGTACTAGTATACTAAAGGCCGGCAACGCACTTGCAACTCCTATAGTGTCGCGGGTATTCATGGGCAACTGTAGTCGCTTTTCATCAGATGACCCAGCTGCTTTCACGTTTGCTGAACGTTTGCTTGCTCTTATCATTATGAACAAAGCGTAAAATGTATGAAAATACCGCTAAATGATTACCGGTATTTTCATACACTTTACACTATTACATGGAGGAATTATTACTAAAAACTGACAATACACATACTTTGAAACGTACATCATTTTTTAATTCTCTCGCTCACCGTTAGATGACGCTGAGTGTATCAAATCTACAAAATTGGCCATTTATTTTAAAGATAAAAACGCCATCTCTAGCACTATGTTTGAAGCACGTCATAGGTTATCTAATTACTTAAACTAACAACTACTAAGAACTTAAGGTTTTAGAGTTGCTTTTTCGTAAATAAAATGTGTGCTTTCAAGTTGTTGCCAAGTTTGTTATTTCATATTTGTTCGCCAAAATAATAATATGTCGATTCTCGCTGTCGGTTTGAGATAACTATTCAGTTAAGAATACTAGCGTTATGTAGTCGACAGATTTGGAATTTTATGTGCCTTGCATTCTTTCGCCAACTAAGTAATTCAGTATGCCATATTCGGTTTTTGCACGCCCCAAAATTTGGATATTTTTTCGCAACTTTAAATATTATATGCTGTTCTTTTTACTAAAACCCTTAGAGCATTAATCCAACTGGATGCTCTAAGCTAAAACCTTTTTATAGGAATCAAATTTGTTCAAAAAAATTATTGCTCGCTTCCGTTCTGGAAATTTCGACCTGAAAAATGAACCTCGCGGCCGTCCGAAGACTTTGGTCAACAATGACGAATTAAAGGTGATTGTGGAAGCTGATGATACACAATCTACGGCTGAATTAGCAGCAGCTTTCGACGTTAGCGTCAAAACAATATTGGTCCATTTGCGTCAAATTGGCAAGGTAAAAAAGCTTGACAAATGGGTGCCCCACGAACTCAATGATCGCCAGCGCGAAGTACGCGTCGAGACGTGCTGCTGCTCACTGCTCAACAGACACACAAATGAAGGAATTTTGAACCGTATTGTTACCTGCGATGAAAAATGGATTCTGTTTGATAACCGTTGATAACCGCAAGCACTCAGCAAGTTGGTTGGATCCTGGTTCAGCACCTAAACAATGCCCTAAACGAATACTTACCCCTAGAAAAGTGATGGTCACTGTTTGGTGGTCTAGCGCCGGTGTGATTCATCACAGCTTCTTACCAAACGGGGTGAGCATTACTGCAGATGTGTACTGTGAAGAACTGAACACAATAATGGAGAAGCTGGCACATCTCCAACCAGCATTGGTCAATCGCTCGTCTCCGCTGCTCCTGCACGATAACACGCGACCTCATACTGCACAGCAGACGGTCTCCAAGTCGCAAAAACTGGGGTTGGAAGCTCTCCGTCATCCGCCCTACTCACCAGACCTTGCGCCTACAGACTACTACTTTTTCCAGAATTTGGATAACTTCTTGGCGGGAAAAAAATTCAATACCCGAGAGGCAGTACAAAATGCCTTTGAAGAATTTGTTGCCTCCCGTCCAGCTAATTTCTTTAAGAAGGGCATCAATAAACTGCCACTGCGATGGCAAAGATGCATTGATTGCATGGGTGATTACTTCGATTAATACAAATAAAAAATACATGAAAAAAATTCGTTTAAATTTTTTCATACAAAACGGTAATTTCATCGGTATTTCAAAGACCTAATATTTTATTCTCCGGAATCCGGAACACCCGTGAAAATTCAGAGCATTGAAAATAGAATTCTGTGCTAATACAATAGAGTTGAAAATCGAACACCTGAGTATCGATTCAAATGTCAATGTCATATAATATGATAGCTCGACACGTGATACTTCCATTTTCAACTCTATTGTATTAGCGCAGAGTAGTACGATAAAAAACTAGAATATAATAAATAAAACGATAAAGAACTAAACTTATGCCAAAGACATAAGAGCGTTTCTAGTTTTTTATCTGATATCGGTGTCGCGTAATGTGAAAACGCTGTACTCCCTAGTGACTCCCGACCGCAACGTAATGTAGCGTAATGTACGGTCGCGGACACATACGGTGTATCACTTTTCAACCGTATTGCTTGGTAATAAGGTACAAAATAAAGTTCACCTGATCTGTCCGCGACTGCACTTGACTTAGCGAACTGTAATTTTAAACATTTTCAGTGCGATTACCTATCGTTTAATTTAATATTTTTAAATAAGTTACACTTTGATTTCGTAGTAGTTTTCTATTCAATATTCTAAGCAAAACTAGTTTTCTTGATTTTTTTCAAGAGTTGATTATTTTCTAAGATGAAAAAATGAAAAAATATTTTATTCTTTAACAAATATAGGGATTGTTACATTTTAATAGGTATGTCCGCCAAACTGTATAGCAGTCTGTTGGCAGATCTAGCTCACATTTTTCCATACAATTTTACAACTATTTACTTTACCATATTACATAAACTACAATATAATAAAATACAAGTTATTACACAATAGAAAATTAAACAACTAGGTAAAGTATATTCTGGTAACATTACTAACTCAGATCTAAATCAACATACAACAACTCAGAGATAAATGTTTTGTCCGTACATTATCAATATTAAGTGTGTACGCGCTTGTTTGTGTGCGTGTGTTTGTGTATGTGTGTGTTGTTGCACCCTAGCCCTACGACCGCAGTCTTGGGATAAGTGTTATATATCTACTACTAGGTCACCTAAGTGTTCGTGTATGTGTGATTGTGTTGATGGACATCAATATTATATAGTCAATCCTATATTACGCATTAAAAACTTTTTGATTTCTCTAATTAAGGGTCGCTTCGTTACAATATTCTTATTCCTTGTCATGGCTAAAGGGAGTTTATTAAATATTTTTGGTACTAAATGATTTCTATTCCTTTCACCATTATAATTATTACAATGAGGTACAACTAAAAAATTAAAATTTTCGTTTCTAGATGGCCTTGTTCGCGTTTTATATGTCATAAATTTGTCACTATTCCACTGTTCCAGCGCTATCGACAACATTAGCCTGCCATGGTCCTGTAGTATCTTACATTCTGAAAATAACAGCACGTAATCCGAATTTAATAAGCCATGGGATACTCATTCCAACTACCTGTCCGGTAGTTGTGGAATGGTATACGGGTATGCGACCCCGGCTTCCCTAGCTATTACTGTCCTATTCCTTGCCCTCCTGGACGGTAATATCCTACATTACCTATATCATACTCTAACTTACCAATCTTCCTTTTCGCACCACCTATCCTTCCCTTTCCCTATCCCTACCCTCTCCGCCAATCCAACGTCGGCCGCGCGGATGGATGCATGGCTAGGGGCAAGCTCTAGTCGTTAGCGTGCCACACTGCCCTGGGACCGGGCGCACCCAGAATTAGGTCAGCCTTACCCTGGCATGCGGGGCTCTGCTGGGGTGGACAAACCTTTCCCTTGCTACTCGTGGGAATGCAATGGATAATCACAAAAATAATTTGATTGACCAAAATGGCGGCGATGTGGTTCGCCATCCATCACGTCTCGTTTCTCGCGGGGGCGAAAAGCGGCCCATGGAGAGCCGCTTCGCTACGTTGAATGTAAAAGGAGGAATGGATGGTAAGGTAGATGAGGTATGTCAGATGATGGATGAACGATGCATAGATATTCTATGCGTGAACGAAACCAACAGGAAAGGATGTGATACCACGGTTCATGGTCCCTACACGGCACACTGGTCGGGAGTCCCCCAAACCAGCCGAGGCTGTCAGGGAGTTGGTGTGATTCTTTCCTCTCGAATAGTTGAATGTGTGATAGAGCATGAATGTGTAAGCCCAAGACTCCTCTGGATTAGGTTAAAAGTCGGACTCACTCGCTTGTTTATCCTTGGGGTCTATGCACCGACGGATCTGCGCGGAGGTGGGTCATTATAAGCCCAACAAGAGAGAGAGGTATTTTGGGATAGCATGAGAGACGTCTTGAATAAATGCGGAGAAAATGAACGGATCGTGATGTTAACGTGACGTTAACGTATCGGACTTTAATGGGTGGGTTGGAGTAAAGCGTGATGGGTATGAAGGAGTTCTGGGGACGTTTGGGGACGAGAGAGTGAATGACAACGGGAGAAGCCTGCTTGAAGTATGCTTGGAATGGAATCTTTGCGTGGCCAACACAATGTTTGACCACAAAAAGATCCATTTGTATACAAGAGATGAGGGTGAGTCTAGAAGTATGATTGATTTTGCAATTGTGGATGAAAGACTGAGGAAGAAAGTGCTAGACACTCAGGCATACCGCGGTGTAGGCCTCGACACAGACCACTTCCTGGTCATAGCCCGAATGCGTGGCCTGACACCAAGGGGCCGAGCCTACGAGTGTTCTGGACAGAGTAAAAGTGGAAAATCTCCAAGAAAAAGAAAAGAAAGACGAGTATGTAGAGAAACTGAAAGAAAGTTTTAAAAGCATAGAAGAGATAAGTGTGATTGAAGATTTATGGGAGATATTTAAAAAAGGGGTCGTAAATGTTGCTATTGAGGTATGCGGGTTAGCAAAAAGAAGGAAAGGAAGGAAGAACTATAATGTGTGGATGGATAAAAATGTACAAAGGGCTGTAAAAGAAAAGAAGAAAGCGTGGTTGGATTGGTTAGCAACAAAAGCTAACCAAAAAGTTCAAAAGGCACCGGATGATGAGATAAAGGAAGCAAGAACGAAGTATAAAAGATTGAAATCAGCAGCGAAAGAAGTTGTGTCTAGAAAGAAAGAAGAACGAAAGGATGATTTTGATAGGAGACTCACTGAAGATTTCCAGTCAAACATCAAGTTTTTCTGAAAATCCATCAAAACAGCCAGAGGAAAAACTTCTACATCGGAGCTGAGTACAATCAGGAGTCAAGATGGGAGCAATATGAAAGGCGAAGAATGTGTGTTAAAGAGATGAAAAGAGTATTTTGAAAGTTTGTTTGAAAGAGAAGAAGTGCAGGTACAACATCCGGCAACTTCCATGGAAACTAATTTAAATGTTGATGAAAGTGAGATAAGCATGGATGAAATAGTGAAAGCGTTGAAAAGTATGAGATTAGGTAAGGCTGCAGGGTATGATAGAATTACCGCCGAGATGCTGAGGGCTGGACAGGGCATAGTGGCTAGCCAGCTGTACCGCCTTTTCAATTTGTGCTGGCGAAATGGGCAAGTACCGGGAGACTGGTGCAAAGCCGTAATCGTGCCATTATTTAAGGGAAAAGGGTCACGGCAGGACTGCATAAATTACCGCGGTATAAGTCTTCTCAGCGTCGTCGGGAAATTGTATGTATAATAATGTATAGATAGAAAGGGTTGTGAATGAAACAGACGAAAAAGTATAGGATGCACAAGCGGGATTTAGAAAGGGAATGGGATGTACGGATCAGGTCTTTTCATTGCGATGCATAGCCGAAAAGTATTTGGCTAAAAACAAGAAGGTCTATTGCACGTTCGTGGATCTTGAAAAGGCTTATGAAAGAGTGGTGAGGAATTAATTGTGGTCAGCATTGTCCGTGAACGGAGTGAGCAATATCCTCATACGAGCATTGCAATCTCTTTATAGAGATTCTAGTGCTTGTGTAAGGATAAATGGGGCATACACTGAATGGTTTAATATCGACAAAGGTGTTAGACAGGGATGTGTAGCGTCACCGTGGCTGTTTAACCTGTTCATGGACAATTGCTTGGCAGATTTAAAAGAGAATGAATGTGGGTTTAGAATGAATGAATTACTCGTCAAATGTTTTCTCTATGCTGATGACCAAGTATTACTTGCGTCTTCGGCCGAGGAGTTGCAGGAGATGGTAACTACTATGAGTGGAGCTTTTGTTAGAAAGGGAATGAAGATGAATTTAAAGAAGACGAAAGATGGTGTTTGAAAGAGATGAGGCAGTGACAGACTGCAATATCGTGATTGGAGATAAACAAATTGAACAGGTGATTGAGTTTGTGTATCTAGGATCAAAGTTTACAACAGATGGAAAGTGTGAGAGTGATATTGAAAGAAGAGTGAATGCAGGAAACAGGGTGAATGGAGCTTTGTACTCCTTTATGAACAGTAGGAAGGTGTCTAACAAGGCTCGTTTGGCTGTGCATGAGGGGGTGTTGGTTCCGACACTCATGTACGGAAGTGAAAGTTGGATATGGCAGAAGAAACATGAAAGCAGAATAAATGCAGTTGAGATGAGAGCGTTAAGAAGTATGATAGGAGTTAAACTGAGTGACAGGATAAGAAATAGTGAGATAAGAAAACTTTGTGGTCTGAAAGAAGATGTAGTGACAAAAATTGAGAAAGGTATGCTGAGATGGTTTGGCCATGTCGAGAGAATGAAAGAAGAACGATTGACGAAAAAAGTGTATAAGGCGAGTGTGAATGGAAGTGTTGGAAGGGGTAGACCTAGGCGGACGTTTCGAGATCAAATTGGGGATGTCTTGAAAAAAGGCCAGGTCAAGAGTACCCTAAACCGAAGAGCATGTATGAAGGGAATAATGAAAGTGGACGAAGCGAAACAAATATGTAAGGATCGTAGCAAGTGAAAAGAAGTGGTCTCTGCCTACCCCTACGGGAAAGAGGCGTGAGTATATGTATGTATGTATGTATGTACTCCGAATTTTCACAACGTATTTTAGTGTCTTTATTAACTGAAAATTTCATAAATCTAATCTGTAACAATTTTATTTTATCCAAATAAGTTTTGAAGGTACAACCATAACTTGTCAATCCGTAAAAGGTTAATGAGTCAATTAGCGCATAGTACGCAGTATACAGTGTAGTGTTCCCCTGTCTAATACTAAACTAAGGTGGTGAAATTTAACGAGCACCCCTCTTAGTTTATCACATAATTTTTGTATTTGTGTTTTCCATGAGAAGCGTGAATCAATAGTTAAGCCCACATATCTATACTCCCTCACAACTTCAATGCTAGCAGTGCTAGCACAGTTAGAAGTTAAACCATTGTTATGTATACATTCATAGGTATGTCCTACTATTTTTGATATTCGGCTAATGCTTTGAAGATAAGGAGATAGTTTTTTTTTGTAAGTATCGTCTGCATACATATAAATGCGACCGTCATTTTTCACTCGTCATTCACAGCCCTACAGATGCTATTGACGTGCATTACGTTGCCGACTGGACCGAACACGGAGCGGATCGGTACGCCACAGCTGATAGCGCTGGTCTCACCAATGACGCCATCGACGACGGTGCGGAGCATTCTGTTTGTGGGATAGGCACGGAACCACTTATTCAGTGTTCCGGATATCCCACATTCTTCCATCGCTTGAAGCAGCTAGTGGTGTACCAGAGTGTCAAATGCTTTTTTGAAGTCGATGTACACTACCACCACCTGCTTCCTTTCGTCCAGTCCCTCGTTGAAGTCTTCAGTGAACTGCTCTAGGACTGTCGCCGTGCTTCGCCCCTTACGGGTACCCGTAATGATTTTATTTCTTTTATTCTTATTTTATCTTCTCCTGGGGACTTATCACAACTTAAATTCTCTATATTTTTTCTATATCTCGGGGCCAACCTTTTATGAATCTCATACACACCTCGCATTCAAAACATAGTCTGATCTATTGAGAAATTTATGACTACAATTATGTTTAATACTGACTATTTCTTTAGTAAAAGTATCTGAGAATTTATTACATATATTTATTTTACTTTTTTACATATATAAATTTTGTTTTTTGCTCCCTGTCCATGAATTAATTTTGTTCCAAATTTTCTTAACATTTTTATTACACTCCTTATTTCCTCTTTTTTGTACAGAGTTTTAGCAATATTAAAACGTTTATTTACCTTGTTCCTTTAATAATTGTATTGCAATCTGAGATTCATATCTCGTTCTCTTCCACTTTTAAATAATCTATCACTAATGTTAATCATATCTTTTATTTGTTTTGATATCCTCAGATATTCTTTTGGTACTTAAATTTAACTGTGTCTCAGCCTCATTATACACATAGGAAAACACATCACATATCCTATTATACAGTTGTAAAAGGCACTTACAGTCATTGAATTCTGTCCATGCTACATTTTCAAGTAATTCTGCACCTTTTTTGTCATTTATTACCGATATGTTTTATTTATCGCGTAAACAGCACTGAGAGTTATAGTCTATGCATATACTTATGAGATAGGGGTCTGAAATTTTGCAGTTTAAAACATACACCATGGTAGATTTAGATTTTCGTGTCACTAAGCTTCCGTATACATCACGGATAAGATAAATGAGGTTGGATTGGCAATATGCGCGGGGCAGACGCGCCACAGGTATGATTAGACAATCATACTTCAACCGAACCACGCGTTCATACTTTTTAGTAGCTTGTTGATTGCCTCGCAGTACGGAGCAGCGCTAAAATCCTTTAAAAATGCCGTGTTGTGCGATTGTAATGTGCAAATTAAAGAGTCAGACATCAAATATGAAACAAGGAGGAATTTCTTTTCATCGGTAAGCATAAAAACCTTAGTTTTTTAGTATTTTTCCCAAAAAACTAGTTCGAATTATGAAATTCTAAGTAGAAACGACAATTAAGCCAAGAATCACAGAAAATATACATTGCTGGTGAAGTACGCAAATATTTCGCGAGAAGACACATCTGACGCGCAATGGGTTGCGAAGCGAGCCAAATTACCGCGCCTTTCGACTCGTTCGCGTCACGTCCGCTTCGGTCGCCTGGATAGTGCAGTCAGTGATCGATGATTTATCGACAAATTATTTTTCTTCAGAATGAGTTACCTACTACTGTTCTCGGTAGTAAAATTTTGCTAGTAATTTTTTTGCTACATAATAAAGTTGTTGACGAATGTAGTATTTGATGCTGAAGCGAAGAAGATAATGTATTGGTTTATTACTTGTTAGTATTGCATAATAATATGTACGCTTGAGTATCTGAAAATTTAAATTATGAATATTTCGTCTACAATAAAAAAAATAATTAAAAGACTACGACTGTGCAAATGGCAGTGCTACACTGCCATCGACTTCTTTTTTTGCTTTGATTTTCTAATTATTTTTAATTACAAATAAAGATAATACATGTTGATATTTTTTTTTCATTTTCTATCCCAATACCAATTAAATTCGCCTTTGACACAATGTTTTAGTTAGTATAAAATTACTAGTGCTCCCGTTATTAAAAATTTTCATTCAATTACCAATAAGTACAGGACGGTTTACGATTTACGATGAGCCCTCGGCAAAAATAGTGGGGATGCACATATTGTACACGCGCAACCATACTTGCCCCGCTACTCCCCCCGCCGCATTCAAAAGTTAGGGCTCATAAATCGTAAATCTAACTGAAACTAAGATGATTTCAAGATTCAAGTTTGACCATTTTCATTATCGAAAATTCCTATCGACCATAGCAAGCCCTAGTGTGTGTGTGAATTTTGAGCATGTGGTTGTGTCGTAACGTTACCGACTCAACGTAATGTTTGTACCAAATCGCAGCCCTCTTTTCTAGGTGTGATTTGTTAATTAGTGTGCGTAATTCGTGTATGTATTATTATTTCTTATATAGTGGAGTTTATTGGTGGGAGACAGGCGGCGACGCTGGTTTTCAAGTTACTTTTGTCACGGTTGCCAATCCAACCTCATTTATTTTATCCGTGGTATACATCTTTTCTCGTTACGTCACTGATAGCGCAGTCCTACCTACCTATTTCCGACATGTTGTTTACGTATTGACTTCGTACTGTAGAACCGGTTTCACTCAATAAATCTATGTTTATGTCGCCCAATAATAACACTTCACAATTATTAGGTATCCTGGACAGACATTGTTTATATGTCTTGGGTGGTCGATGTATTATAATTATGTTTCAATTTCTTCTCCTGTAGTATTAATTGGCCGTGTATAATTTCAGCATGGTTTGTGTTGAATATCTCAGCGGTAAAGTTGTGGTTACTTTTTACATAAAGTAACACACCGCCATCCCTGGTTTCTCCTCTGTTTATATATTATGTGTCATAGACCTTCAATTGATACATCGACAACTCATGTCTCATAATATTTATTTCAGTAAGCGCCACAATATCCAACTGTTCCAGACTATCATATAAAAGAACTTCTAGTTGATTAAAGTTTTTTCTGAGCGATCTTACGTTTAAGTGCACAATAAGATACTGTAAATACAATACTGCTAGGACCATATTCTCTAAGGTCTCTTTGCCATGTTTTTATGTATAAGTATTATTGTATTTGATATTTAATTTTATAGATAAAAGTTGGTAATTGAACTTTATATAATAACTTAATCTGAGTTAACAGAACATTATTTTTGGTTGTCAACAAAGTGTGACATGGTTATTTTATTGCATTTTATTGTTATTCGGACCGGACATATCGGAACCCTACAACAATTTCCAGACCTCTAGAGTCAAAATTTGTGGAAGTCTCATACAAACTTCCATCCCCTAGTTAGGGATTGGAAGATAAAAGTTCCAATTTATTTCCGTAAAAAATAAATTTGTATTGAAATAAATAAAAATCGATAAAAATTCCACAGCGGGGCAGCGCCATAAAAAAAAGGTTACCCAGGCCTAAAGTAACAATAATTAATTTATAAAATTTTGCTAGCCTAGCTGCTAGCTTCGGCGCCTAATAGATTATTGGAACGAAGTTCCTTATGGCGCGTTGCGAATTGTATGGAGGCTAGACGGATTATAGGCACGACACTTTTTGCCACTAGAAATCACAATGTAATAACGACTATTAAGAATGATACAAAAAACGACCTTATCACCTTGACAATAATGTAGAATTTTGCAATTACACATTGTGACTGTTATGACTGTTACATATTGTGACTAGCTAGCCGGGCCTTAGGTTTGCGAGCGGTGAGACGGATCACGGAAGAGCGCTTGATGTTATTACTCAGGTTTCTCAGGTCTCAGTCAGGTCAGGACACAGGTCATTACGGCAACACTGCGAGCAGCAAGCAACCCGCCCCCTCACCCCTGTTCCTACCTAAGGCGCGGCCAACTAGTTCCGCGCGCACTCAACTAACAAATAGTTGAACTAAGTATATAACTTAGTTCAACTATTTGTTTTGTATAATATACTAATAATGCATTATATCTATACAGATAAACAAAATTGAAGTTCTGTTTGTAATTTCAAATTAACAGCTTTTATTTTCACTTAATGCATTTAAAATTATGATCGGTACTTACAA
Source organism: Phengaris arion (assembly GCA_963565745.1). NCBI lineage: Eukaryota > Metazoa > Arthropoda > Insecta > Lepidoptera > Lycaenidae > Phengaris > Phengaris arion. The sequence continues at coordinate 10,299,887 of OY751435.1, read as the reverse complement.
TAAAATACAAATTGTTTAAATTTTTCTGTCCGTCTGTCAGTCTGTGTGTTTGTTCCGGCTAATCTCTAAGCTATATATGATATACATATTATAACTTCGTTCCATCCGGGTGTCCCTTGACACCTCTAATTTGTTTTTTTTTATACTGACGGAGTGCCGTTCGCCTGATAGAACTCTAAAACTTTCTCTTTTCAGAGTGCTAAGTGTGAGTTTTTCTTTACGCATTCACTCGTGAGCGCGTTTGGCTTTTACTAGGAATTTGTATGTGATTTGTACAGCGCCACCTAGTTGTAAACGTGACAACTAGGTCAAATCACATTCAAAATGCAACTGCTTAGAAATTTGATTGTTCGCTCTTTTAAATAATTCATAAGTTTATCTCCATGATTTCTAAAAAAAATATGTAGTTAACTCGATTTACACTGGAAAAACCTGCTTATTGATGCTGCATCGCCCGCAGTAAATTGGATTTTAAAATTTATAGCCTTATGACATGCACAAATAATGTGGCTTTTATTGGTAAAGGAATTTTAACAACTTCATAAAGATACAGACTTTAACTATATATAGATATAATATCTATTAGTGTATAAGGTAAAATTTAAAACAGATAGAAGAAAATTAAACACACAAGTGTCGAGTCAAATGTCAATATCAAATATTAAGACACTTTGATTTTCAGCTCTATTGTATTAGCGCAGAGTTCTATTTTCAATGCTCTGAAGTTTTCCCTGTCTAACGGATTCTGGACAATTAATCCTAGCCTTAACTAGCGTGGGCAATACGCACACTTTCCACTTTTCTAAAATTTATACAATATTAATCCTTATCTAGGAGATTATAATTAGGGGATATATATTTTACTCTGTGCTATTAGTATATAGCAGATATATTTGCTATAGAAGTATTTTGTTACGAATAATCTCCCACGCTAGTAATATAAATAAATTATGAGAACATATACCTCTACCTGCTTATGAATGAGATTTCCTGAAAGTACAGTGTTTTATGTAAAAGTCAGTTTTACTATTGGCACAATAATATTGTGCAACGAATAATTATTGATTTTCAGAACACAGAATGTTGACTCTATTCCAGAACACAGAAGGCTGCAGATGCCTTATGCTCTTTTTGTTTATATTAAATCAATGACCAAAAACATTACTACCTTTTTCCCACAAATTTAGCCAGGAGGTTCAGTAATAAGATCACATTTACAAAGAGTATTCGCTGCATTACAGCAGACCGCGACCAGCAACACAAATTCCCACATTGCACCGACTGGTAAAGTTTTTTCCTCTAAGACTTATACTATAAGGTGAATACATTTTGTTTTCATAACATGCGCTTTGATAAGACTATCGAGCCATTAGGGGTCAGTTCATAGTTCATACTAACAACGGTTCTTTTTTATCTCAGAAAAAATCTATACATCTATATCTATCTACCTATATCTACACATATACGAGGCATGCCTTTTAAGTTTTGTCGTTTGAAGAAAAAAACACAACTAGAGCCTTACAGTACTTTTTATTGTTTTATTAAAGTATTCACCACGTAGCTTAATACACTTTTCTATTCGCTCAAACCAGATATTATAACATTTATTCCACTCTAAAGTGGGGGTGTTCAAAATGGCTGACTTGAAAGCATCGACTGCTTCTTCACCGGACTGGAACCTTTTACCACGAAGACTTTTCTTAATTTTAGGAAATGTAAAGAAATCGTTAGGGCTTAGGTCAGGACTGAATGGAGGATGGACAAGAATTTCTACTTTTTCCTGCTTCAAATACTCAAATACGTTTGACGAGCGCTGTGTGTGTGCGTTGTCGTGGTGCAGGATGATGCGTCGCTTTGAGTTAGATTTTTCCGCCGAAGTTTGTATAGTCACAAGTCAAGTTGTGGTAAACAAACTGTAGTATACCACTCTGCGTTAACCGTTCTACGATCTGCAAGTGCAATAGTCGCAACATGACCGGTTTTTCCAACGTGGCCACCATCTTCTTTGAAATGCTTCGCGGACGAACAACTTTAGTCGGCTTTGGCTCGTCTTGAAAGACCCAGATTGTACATTGTTGTTTGGAATCAGGATCTTAGGCATAGGTCCAAGATTCGTCACCACTGATGATGTCGTAGTCGTGATTTGACTCTCCTCGGTTGAACCTTTGCAGAGTTTTCTTACACCATCTGATGCGGGCCGCCTTGTGATCGTCGGAAAGCAGATGCGGTATCCAACGGCAAACTAGCTTTCTCACACTAAGCGTTTATGCAAGATCTTCTGAATGGTTGTCCCTGAGATGCCTAATAGAGCCTCTATCTCTCGATACGTCACATGACGATCTTCGAGAATTAGTTGTCTCACAGCAATGATGTTATCTTCAGTGAAGGCGGATTTTGGCGTCCTTCGCGGAATTTGTCACTAACACTAGTATGTCCACGCTGGAATTCTAAATACCAGCGTTCGACAGTCCGCAGACATGGGGCTTCATCACTGAACACAGATGTTAGCTCTTCAAAACACTGAAGACGTGTCAGGCCTCTTCTAAAGTTGTAGAAAATTATTGCATGAACATTTTTCTTAGATTCATTTTCGTACGTAACCTGACAGATTCCAATCGACGCTGTGACTAAACAATAGCATTAATCCTAATACTTTCAACTGTTATGAGATTCAAAATTTAAACACATTTGAATATAGAACAGTTCTAAATTCAACATTTTCGGTAAATATGGAAACGACAGAACTTAAAAAGCATACCTCGTAATAAAATGGTCGCTGTCTGTACATGGAAGATAAATAAGAAAAACTATTACAAAAAAAATAAAAAGAAAAGGCTCTATAAATGATGATGAAAAAATAGAACCCAAAAAAAATATTTTTAGAATTTTTGACTGTTTGTCTGTACGTTTGTTCGCGCTAATCTCAGAATCTACTGAACAGATTTAGATGAAGTTTGGTATGTAGTAGTTTAAACTCTGGATTAACACATTGCACTAATCCGTTTTTCAATATCTCTAACGGTTACAAAGATAGACTTTTGCAATTATTATGCTCATTAGGCTCTGTTCATTACTAATTACGTCATACCACTGTTAATGACAGATGCCGAGCCGGAGCCGCAGGGTCATTAGTGGTTAAGTGAAACAACGACAGTATTTTAATTTACTTATTTTATTGATAAAATAACACTCAAATAAACTACATAATTTCAGTTGCTATCCGCCTGTCTGTCGATATGTCTGTTTGTTCCGACTAATCTCTGAAACGGCTGGATCGATTTTCACGGGACTTTCTCTGACAGATAGCTGACATTATAAGGAGTAACTTAGGCTCCTTTTTCTTAGGGTTCCGTTCAAAAATAGAGTTCCGTTACTTCTACGCAAACGAAGTTGCAGCCACCAGCTACTTTGGTAATGGCATTTCAGTGAGCGTCGTCACAAACAACAACATTCCTTTATCATGTTTTCAACAATTAAGCGGGGGCTTAAAACAATACTTTGGTCAAATTTCGAAGAAATTCTTTATTTCGAAGTAATCTTTTAGTAACATTTTTAATCCTTCGTAAAACAAGTTTTGAACATCATATCCAATTTTAAGTGTATCGCTACCAAATTCATTTTGAAACTCTGTCAATGACGTGTTATTAAATTTATACAGTAAGTACATTAAACAGTACTCTCCACACACTGAAGTCCAATCGTTTTGTAGCCTACTATTAGGATAGCGGAAAGTAGAATAGTAGGAAAGCGGCCATACGTATCAAAATATTCACCGATGCCATGACTGTCTATGTGGATGGCTATCCAGTGGGAACCTGGTTTTGAGTCCGGGTCCAAATTGCTTACAAGGTAAGCGGGAACCGTAACATACGTTGGTAATCGGTTCGTAGCATACACGTTATTTTGTAAGATTGGATGAATCTTTTTTAAATATGATTGTATTTGTAAAGTATTCATCATTCTTTAAAAAATACTTATCAATTCGCTCTATCACATGCAAGTGAAATGAATAAGCTAAGACCTTCTTATTTAACATGTAAATGCTTATTTAAAATGAAAGCACAACTTCAAAATAAGTATATACTATACTTATAATTTATGTGGTTTTATCGTAAATAACTTTTTATATTTTTTTATAACTTTAGTTTAAGTTTTTTTGTATTGTAACTACTTTTTTTTTTACTAATGTACATTTTACTGTCATAAACTTAATATTCTCAGAATATTTTTGTGAATATTATCCTTTGTAAATAAAATTGTTTTAAATTGTTTTAGATGTTACCTATATTGTATTATTGTAATGTTTCGTTTAAGAACCAATAAAATAGTTTTAAAAGAAAAAAAAACTTATTGTTTTCTTGAACCTCGTCTTATCCACAGGTAAGGAAAAATTAAACATTTTATTCATCCATTTACTGCAATAGTTGCAGGACCTAGTCGTTGTAAAAAATCAAATTTTGTTACAAAATGTATTAATAATATGGAAGAAATATGTAACACATCTTTTTCCCAAATAACATGGTGTTTTGATGAGACCTTTATACAATTTGAAAAATGTCAACTACCTTCAAGGATTACCTGACTTAAGCATGTTTGATGGTAAGTAAGCCAATTTAATCACAATAGATGATCTGATGAGAGAATATGATGGTCGGAACTGGAACTGGAACCACAGAAATTTAAGCGTATTTTATAGAACTCAAAATCTGATTCATCAAGAAAAAGGTCAAATAGATATTTCTTTAAATTCAAACTATATATTTATTTTAAGAACCCACTTGATAAAACACAAATTCGATATTAAGCTTGTCAAGTCTCATCTGATAATGTAAAATTTGTTCAAGAAGCTTATAAAGATGCAACGACAGAGGCACATGGTTATTAAATGATAGATCTCAAACAAAATACCAATGACATGTGTCGTTTTAAGACAAATATATTCCCAACTGACAAAAACTGTTCACTTTATGTGCCGAAAAGAGGGTTTAAATACGACAAGAACCAAAAAAGTTCTATCACTTACAAATAATGCTGGGAAGCTTAAAGACGCATAAAAAGCTGCTCGTCGCATTGCACACTTTAAAACCAAAGTATCAAAAAGCTTTATTAAAATCATGTGATGCAGATGAAATAAATTGCATATGTGAATGTATTCATAATGTGCTACAAGGCAATTTCCCACTAAAAGAAAAGGATAAAAACTTTAAAATAATACATAACATTACTTCGAAAGCTTTTCGTAAAACTACAACCAAAGTTAGAAAAAATATAATTGTTCAAAAAGGTGGTGCATTTAAACCTATTATTTTAGGTTCCATATTAAGTGGATTCGTTAGTGGTCTTGTTTAAAATGGAACACACTAAGAAGAAAATGTTACTGGTGGAACCAAGTTTGATTGATAAAATAAATAAAAGGAACGAGAGTCACGAAAATCCTAAATCACGATTAGATTCTGAAATGCAAAATATTATTAAAAGTAACGATGACGACAGAAAAAAATGGATTTTATACTTACAAACATTACAAAGGTATTTGCACTTCACTGGAGAAGATCGTCAGCCTTATCAACTCCCAATAATAACCTCAAATATGTATTAATCTGAAACACTTTTGAAAAAAGAACAATATGATAAAAGCAGTGACCCAAACAACAAAGATCCAATTGTCGATCAGCCATCGAATGAAGAAGAAGATAGACAGAAAGAGAGTGCCCTTGTTCAAAATAAATCTATATACTCAAAACAGCAAATATTAAGTTTAATACCTTAATCTTACATTAATAAAGGTGAGTTATTATTAAACTTCCTACTAACAAATCAAATCAAAGTATACTGGAATGATGATGGTACAGTACTAGTTGATAATTACAAAATAAATGAGAGCAATTTTGTAGATTTATTCAATGATTCATTAAGACTATTGAAAAAAAAGTGATCCAATAGGATGGGAAAAATTTGCTAAAGCTTTGAAGGATCTAAAAGTCCCACTCACTTATACTAAGGCGGGTCAATAAGTCCGTGACTTTTTGAATTTCTAACCTCCATACTGAAAAAGCAACACTACTCCTGTCAACAGGCATCTGTCAGTTGACTCCTATCAAAATTTGAACTTGCTGCGTCAGTTAGTTTGTGTTTTACAGCAATCTTTATCAGACTATCCAGTAACTTAAGGAAACAATGGAAAAAAGTGAATTTCGTGTGCTTATTAAGTATTATTTTTTGCGAAAAAAAAACATTACCGAGACCAAGACTAAGCTTGATAAATACTATGGGGACTCTGCACCATCGATTTCAATGGTAAAAAAGTGGTTTACTGAATTTCGTTGTGGCCTTACAAGCACTGAAGATGCCGAACGTCCTGGACGCCCAGTTGAGGTCTCTACATCCGAAACAATCGAAAAAATTCACGATATGGTGCTGGCCGACCGAAGATTGAAAGTGCAAGAGATTGTGGAAGCCATAGGCATCTCGCATGGCTCAGTGGTTTCAATTTTGAATGATCACTTGGGCATGAGAAAGCTTTCCGCAAGATGGGTGCCGCGTTTGCTCACAGTCGACCACAAACGCAATCGTGTAACAACTTCACAGGAAGGTTTGGCGTTGTTTAATCACAATATGGAGGAGTTTTTTAACCGTGAACGAAACATGGATTCATCACAATACACCAGAGACCAAACAACAGTCAAAACAGTGTGTTTCTAAGGGTGAATTGGCGCCAAAGAAGGCCAAGGTGGGTTTGTCAGCCAATAAAGTTATGGCGACTGTTTTTTGGGATGCACGTGGGATAATCCACATTGACTATCTTCAAAAGGGAAGAACAATTAATGGGGAATATTATGCCAACTTATTGGACCGCTTCAATGAGGATTTGAAAAAAAACCGACCTCATTTGGCCAAGAAAAAAGTTCTTTTTCACTAAGACAATGCAAGGGTGCACACATGTGCAGTTGCCATGGCAAAAATCCATGAATTGGGCTATGAATTGCTCCCACATCCACCCTATTCTCAAGATTTGGCTCCGAGTGACTACTTCTTGTTCCCAAACCTGAAAAAATGGCTCGGTGGAAAAAGATTTGACTCCAATGATGAAGTCATCTCGCAAACAAAGGCCTATTTTGAGGACCTCGACAAATCATATTTTTTGGAAGGCATAAAAAAATTGGAGAAGCGTTGGACAAAGTGTATAGAGCTCAAGGGGGACTACGTTGAAAAATAAAATGATTTATTTATCAAAAAATCTGTGTTTTATTCCAAAAGTCACAGACTTATTGACCCGCCTCGTATTGGTAACCCGAAGAGAAGTGAGTATATTAACTAACTTCAGTTGAAAGATTTTGGAGATATATCTGTTGGTGAGGAATAATCTACACCTACATCTGAAAACAAGTATATTAAAAAAATAAAAAATTAAATTGATTGGCAAATATGGACCCCCCACTAGAAATTCACAATCACACCCTGCTGGTTACAGCAGTATTGACAAACTTGGAAAAGCTATGGGAGGCAAAATGAATAAAAATGAAGTCAAGCAATGGTTGCAATTACAAGAAACATACACACTTCATAAACCGGTTTATAAAAAGTTTCCTCGAAACAAATATATCTTATCTGATCTTAATAAACTGTGGCAAGCAGAGTTAAGTGACATGCGAACATGTTGTAAATATAATGATGGTTATAACTATATATTGTGAGTTATTGATGTATTTAGTAAGTATGCTTATGCTAGACCTATGAAAAATAAAAATTCTTTAACAACCAAGAAATGTTTTGAAAGTATATTTGAGGAAGCTCATACATTTCCAACTCACATACAGTCTGATAAGGGCACCGAGTTTGTTTCCAAAGATGTTAGTCAATATTTTAAGAGTAAAAACATTAATTATTATACGACAAATAATCTTGATATTAAGGCTAGTATTGTAGAAACATTTCAGAGAACACTCAAGTCAAAATGTGGCGCTATTTTACACATAAAAATACATACAGATATTTAGATATTTTACAAGATTTATTATATGCATTTAACCATAGTTTTCATTCAAGTATTAAAATGCTTCCATATTATCATACATACGGCGGACACGCGATGCGCCCTCTGCTGCCGGTAACTTTCACTGCACGAACACAATCAGTTCGGAACTCATGGCGCGGATTCTTGCCAGTCAACGTACCGCGAACTTGGCGATAGTGTACTTTGAGTGTGCAGCTGCTAGTATACGACGAGATGTAAGCGCAAGCGCACCAGTTCGACTCCGCTACGTATTTGGTTTGTTTGTGTAATTTGAACACCATAATATTGTTTATTACGATAATGATCCTTTCGCAGTTAGGTTCCTTTTCTACGGAAACCTTGTTACGACTTTTACTTCCTCTAAATGATCAAGTTTGGTCAACTTCCCAGCAATGCTGACGGCCGTGAAACCACCGCGTGTCGGTCCGAAGACCGGTAGTAGCGACGGGCGGTATGTACAAAGGGCAGGGACGTGATCAACGCGAGCTTATGACTCGCGCTTACTGGGTATTCCTCGTTTATGGGGGATAATTGCAAACCCCAATCCCCAGCACGAAGGAGTTTCAACGGGTTGCTCGGGCTTCCAGGCCAGGGAGAACATGCTGATTTCTTCAGTGTATCGCGCGTGCGGCCAAGGACATCTAAGGGCATCACAGACCTGTTATTGCTCAATCTCGTGCGGCTCCAAGCCGCCGGACACTCTAAAAAGAATTTTAATACGTCGCCAGTGAGTTGCGCGACCGCGCACACCTAAATGGCGACGCCTATTTAGCAGGCTGGAGTCTCGTTCGTTACCGGAATTAGCCAGACAAATCGCTCCACCAACTAAGAACGGCCATGCACCACCACCCACCGAATCAAAAAAGAGCTGTTAATCAGTCAATCCTTCCGGTGTCCGGGCCTGGTGAGATTTCCCGTGTTGAGTCAAATTTAGCCGCAGGCTCACTCCTGGTGGTGCCCTTCCGTCAATTCCTTTAAGTCTCAACTTTGCAACCATACTCTCCCCGGAGTCCAAAATGTTTGGTTTCCCGGAAGCTGCCCGCCGAGCCATTGTATTGACGTCGGCGGATCGCTAGATGACATATTTACGGTTAGAACTAGGGCGGTATCTAATTGCCTTCGATGTTTCGTTCTTGATTGATGAAAACACCTTTAGCAAATGCTTTCGCTGATGTTCGTCTTGCGACGATCCAAGAATTTCACCTTTAACGTCGCAATACGAATGCCCCAAGTTATCCCTATTAATCATTACTTCGGAGTTCTGAAAACCAATAAAATAGAACTGTGATCATATTCTGTTATTCCATGCACGAAATATTCAAGCGGCATTTTGAGCCCGCTTCGAGCACTCTAATATTTTGTTCAAAGTAAAATTGTCGGCCCCCCTCGACACTCACTGAAGAGCACAGCGATAGGATTTGAATATTGAACCGACGTTTTACCGTCGGCTCACCGACGATATGCTCCGCAAGCGTGTCAGTATCACCGCGGATGCGGTGCACCGACAGCGCGGCGCACAAATGCAACTATGAGATTTTTAACGGCAACAATTTTAGTATACGCTATTGAAGCTGGAATTACCGCGGCTGCTGGTACCAGACTTGCCATCCAATTGTTCCTCGTTAAAATATTTAAAGTGTACTCATTCCGATTACGAGGCCTCGAAAGAGTCCCGTATCGTTATTTTGTCACTATGTCATACGTCACACGCCGGGAGTGGGTAATTTGCGCGCCTGCTGCCTTCCTTGGATGTGATAGCCGTTTCTCAGGCTCCCTCTCCGGAATCGAACCCTGATTCCCGGTTACCCGTAATAACCATGGTAGTCGCAGAAAGTACCATCGAAAGTTGATAAGGCAGACATTTGAAAGATGCGTCGCCGGTACTGGACCATGCGATCGGCAAAAGTTATCCAGGTTCATCAAAATTAACGACTTAGAACGCGAGGCCCTCCGTCAATTGGTTTTGATCTAATAAAAGCACTCATCCCATAATTGGTCAGACTTCTGATTGCATGTATTAGCTCTAGAATTACCACAGTTATCCAAGTAACTGAGTAAGATCTAAGGAACTAAAACTGATACTGGCTTGCACTGAGACATGCATGGCTTTGTTTGTGTTTAATGTTAGTGTTAGTTTATTATATATGTACGAGTATGTTAGTCTGTAAGGTATTTATAATATGGGCCTATACAGCCTGAAATAAACGGTATTTAATTTTAATTTAATTTAATCTTTGAGACAAGCATATAACTACTGGCAGGATCAGTTCTATCAAGAGGTTCTATCGCTCTAGCTAACCGCTAGAGCGATAGAACCTCTTCGCGCACTTAAAGTTCGTCGTCAACTCTCGACTGATGACGATGGTGCACGCGCGCACAAACACGGTAAGACCGTGCGCGCGCGGTGACTAGTCATTTTAAAAATAATATTATCCACATAATTTAGCGTTCGCACACAATATAAATAATATTTCTATGTCGCTATTTTACACATAAAAATACATACAGATATATAGATATTTTACAAGCTTTATTATATGCATATTAGTTAGTTTTTTGTAGTATAGTTAGTTTTGATAGTTTTGATTCAAGTATTAAAATGCCTCCATGTGAAGTAAGTTCTAGTAACATTATGACTGTTTTGAACAATTTGTATGCTCGAGAAAATAAAAGGTCATTAGGAGATATCTCATTGCCAAAGTTTCATGTACCCCATCAGGTGATCAAAATCATAAAATACAAACATATCTTCCAAAAGGGATACGAATCTAACTGGAGCGATGAAATTTTTATTGTTTCAACAGATTTACAAAATGAAGATATAGAAGGTACTTTTTATGAAAGAGAATTACGAAAAGTTACTCCACTTAGCCCCACTTCAGACTACAAAATAGATAAAATAATGACTTCTCGATATTCTGGTAGCAGAAAACAAGTGCTCGTCAAGTGGAAAGGTTATCCTGATAAATTGAATAGTTGGGTTTTGGTATCTGATTTTTTTTTCATTTATTTTAAAGAGGCTTAAAACCTTTGGGCTTTAAAATGCATGATTGTATACGATTTAAAGCAGATATAATGCAAGGAAGTTTTTATTTAACATTACTAAGCAACAGTTCAATAGAATATTTTCCAGATAATATGACAACAAGATTTTCAACAAAATTACCAAAATCAATTAAATTTGAGGGGATTCCCCCTCGGACTGTAGGTGTTGTTGAATTTCAATACCCATGTACAATGTTTACTGTTGAAGAACATGAAAATATTGTTTATATTACTAAGAAAATGTTAATGCCAAATGAAAAATATCCTTCCACTGTTCATTATAAAAAACACATTCCCGCTACCAACTATGACAATATTGATCACATTTTTAGCTGAGCTTTAAATAATATAAAAGAAAAAATTTCCATTCGTTACGATGATGAGGAAAGATCTAAGTTTGTATCTATGACAATTGCAGATGATTCAATTATTTCCTTGGCACTATCACCTCAATTAGGTATTCAATTAGGGTTTGAACCTAATAGAAATTTACCAGAAAAGATGTTTGGCAAACGCCCTGCAAACTTATATCTAGAGTTTGAAAAATTTTATTTAGAATTTGAATCGTGGGTCAGAATGCACGAATCCCCAGTACTCCGTATGGATGTATGGATGTTCGTTACTCTTTCTCGTATTTAACAACTGAACGGATTTGAATGAAATTTGATATGGTAGTAGTTTAGTCTCTGGATTAACACATAGGCTACTTTTTATCGTCGGAAAAAGTAAGGTTCTCTTTCGCGTCTTTTCGGATTTCTTTTTCGCGTAGGCACGAAGTCGCGGCTAACATCTAAACTGTACTAATATTATTATATTAGGTCCTTACATATGAAGTTAGCGTATTGTCGTACTGGCCACTTTGATCTCAAATATTCTTTTGATAGGAATTCCAATTTCTTTATACCGCTATTTACTTATGCATTTGTTTTTTCCTTTTTTGGTTTATTCTTTGCGTCACTCTGTTTACAAAATGGATAACTTGAAATATCGTATTATTTTCTAGTACGAGTTCCACCGTGGCACCAGTGCTGCAGAAACGGCTCGAAGGATTAATGATGTGTATGGCGGCGGTGTCGTAAAAGAAAACACAGTGCGTTTTTGGTTCAGTTTCCAACGTTTTCGTCCTGGAAATTTCGACCTGCAGAACAAGCCCCGTGGACGGCCGGAGACCAAAGTTGATAATGAAGAATTGAAGGCTATTGTGGAAGCGGATCCATCGCAAACCACGTCCGAGTTAGCTGCAGACTGCGGTATTAGTGATAAAACTGTTTTAATCCACTTGAAGCAAATTAGGAAGGTGAAAAAGCTTGAATGGTGGGTACCTCATGAATTGAGTGCAGTAAACCGACAAACGCGCATCGACTGCTGCGTCACATTACTTAACCGGCACAATAATGAAGGGATTTTAAATCGAATCATTACCCACAGGTTTCATCACTTTTTTTTTCATCACAAGAATTTTCATGACAATGAAAAGTGGATCCTGTACGATAGTCGGAAACGTTCATCGCAATGGCTGAACCCTGGCGAACCAGCTTATGCCTGCCTCAAACGAAAATTGACTCAAAAAAGTAAAGTGGAAATAGTGCAAGAAGTCCTGTGTGTTATTACTGTGAAACATGAATTTCCACCAAGAACCAACAGTACAATCAATAACATATCTAAAAGCGGCAAACACAGCTGAATTACTGGTACTGTATAAAGTTTTAAAATTGAAAAAAAAAGTAAAGTGAAAATAGTACAAGAAGTCCTGTGTGTTATTACTGTGATACATGAATTTTTACCAAGAACCTACAGTACAATCAATAACATATCTAAAAGCGGCAAACACAGCTGAATTACTGGTACTGTATGAAGTTTTAAAATTGAAAAAAAAGTAAAGTGAAAATAGTGCAAGAAGTCCTGTGTATTATTACTGTGAAACATGAATTTCCACCAAGAACCTACAGTACAATCAATAACATTTCTAAAAGCGACAAACACAGCTGAATTACTGGTACTGTATAAAGTTTTAAAATAGAAAAAAAAGTAAAGTGAAAATAGTGCAAGAAGTCCTGTGTGTTATTACTGTCAAAAGAAGTTACTTGTGAGCGTTTGGTGGACTAGTGCCCGTGTCGTTCACTACAGCTTTCTTAAATCTGGACAGACGATTACGGCAGATGTATATTGCCAGCAACTACAAATCATGATGGAAAAGCTAGCTGCTAAACAACCGAGGTTGGTCATTCGCTCTAGGCCACAGCTGCTTCAGGACAACGCTAGACCACACACGCACAACAGACGGCTACCAAATTAGAGGGGCTTCAATTGGAATGTCTAAGACTGTACTCCCCGGACCTTGCTCCAACAGATTACCATTTTTTTCGAAATTTGGATAACTTCTTGCAAGGGAAAAAATTCAACTCCGATGGGGCAGTCCAAAGCGCCTTCAAAGGTTTTATTGTTTCCTGTGGTTGGTTTCCGAATGGTTTTTTTAATAAAGTAATCAAAAAACTACCTATGAGAATTAAATTTTCAAGATATGTTGCCAGTAGCGGACTTATTAAACATGTAAAGTTTTGATTGCATAGGTCTTAGATTTTATTGATAAGTATCTGAAAACCCCTAATTTCGTCACTGACTCACTGATGATCAATAAAATTATTAGGTAGCGACGGGCGGTATGTACAAAGGGCAGGGACGTGATCAACGCGAGCTTATGACTCGCGCTTACTGGGTATTCCTCGTTTATGGGGGATAATTGCAAACCCCAATCCCCAGCACGAAGGAGTTTCAACGGGTTGCTCGGGCTTCCAGGCCAGTGAGAACATGCTGATTTCTTCAGTGTATCGCGCGTGCGGCCAAGGACATCTAAGGGCATCACAGACCTGTTATTGCTCAATCTCGTGCGGCTCCAAGCCGCCGGACACTCTAAAAAGAATTTTAATACGTCGCCAGTGAGTTGCGCGACCGCGCACACCTAAATGGCGACGCCTATTTAGCAGGCTGGAGTCTCGTTCGTTACCGGAATTAGCCAGACAAATCGCTCCACCAACTAAGAACGGCCATGCACCACCACCCACCGAATCAAAAAAGAGCTGTTAATCAGTCTATCCTTCCGGTGTCCGGGCCTGGTGAGATTTCCCGTGTTGAGTCAAATTAAGCCGCAGGCTCACTCCTGGTGGTGCCCTTCCGTCAATTCCTTTAAGTCTCAACTTTGCAACCATACTCTCCCCGGAGTCCAAAATGTTTGGTTTCCCGGAAGCTGCCCGCCGAGCCATTGTATTGACGTCGGCGGATCGCTAGATGACATATTTACGGTTAGAACTAGGGCGGTATCTAATTGCCTTCGATGTTTCGTTCTTGATTGATGAAAACACCTTTAGCAAATGCTTTCGCTGATGTTCGTCTTGCGACGATCCAAGAATTTCACCTTTAACGTCGCAATACGAATGCCCCAAGTTATCCCTATTAATCATTACTTCGGAGTTCTGAAAACCAATAAAATAGAACTGTGATCATATTCTGTTATTCCATGCACGAAATATTCAAGCGGCATTTTGAGCCCGCTTCGAGCACTCTAATATTTTGTTCAAAGTAAAATTGTCGGCCCCCCTCGACACTCACTGAAGAGCACAGCGATAGGATTTGAATATTGAACCGACGTTTTACCGTCGGCTCACCGACGATATGCTCCGCAAGCGTGTCAGTATCACCGCGGATGCGGTGCACCGACAGCGCGGCGCACAAATGCAACTACGAGATTTTTAACGGCAACAATTTTAGTATACGCTATTGAAGCTGGAATTACCGCGGCTGCTGGTACCAGACTTGCCATCCAATTGTTCCTCGTTAAAATATTTAAAGTGTACTCATTCCGATTACGAGGCCTCGAAAGAGTCCCGTATCGTTATTTTGTCACTATGTCATACGTCACACGCCGGGAGTGGGTAATTTGCGCGCCTGCTGCCTTCCTTGGATGTGATAGCCGTTTCTCAGGCTCCCTCTCCGGAATCGAACCCTGATTCCCGGTTACCCGTAATAACCATGGTAGTCGCAGAAAGTACCATCGAAAGTTGATAAGGCAGACATTTGAAAGATGCGTCGCCGGTACTGGACCATGCGATCGGCAAAAGTTATCCAGGTTCATCAAAATTAACGACTTAGAACGCGAGGCCCTCCGTCAATTGGTTTTGATCTAATAAAAGCACTCATCCCATAATTGGTCAGACTTCTGATTGCATGTATTAGCTCTAGAATTACCACAGTTATCCAAGTAACTGAGTAAGATCTAAGGAACTAAAACTGATACTGGCTTGCACTGAGACATGCATGGCTTTGTTTGTGTTTAATGTTAGTGTTAGTTTATTATATATGTACGAGTATGTTAGTCTGTAAGGTATTTATAATATGGGCCTATACAGCCTGAAATAAACGGTATTTAATTTTAATTTAATTTAATCTTTGAGACAAGCATATAACTACTGGCAGGATCAGTTCTATCAAGAGGTTCTATCGCTCTAGCTAACCGCTAGAGCGATAGAACCTCTTCGCGCACTTAAAGTTCGTCGTCAACTCTCGACTGATGACGATGGTGCACGCGCGCACAAACACGGTAAGACCGTGCGCGCGCGGTGACTAGTCATTTTAAAAATAATATTATCCACATAATTTAGCGTTCGCACACAATATAAATAATATTTCTATGTCGCTATTTTACACATAAAAATACATACAGATATATAGATATTTTACAAGCTTTATTATATGCATATTAGTTAGTTTTTTGTAGTATAGTTAGTTTTGATAGTTTTGATTCAAGTATTAAAATGCCTCCATGTGAAGTAAGTTCTAGTAACATTATGACTGTTTTGAACAATTTGTATGCTCGAGAAAATAAAAGGTCATTAGGAGATATCTCATTGCCAAAGTTTCATGTACCCCATCAGGTGATCAAAATCATAAAATACAAACATATCTTCCAAAAGGGATACGAATCTAACTGGAGCGATGAAATTTTTATTGTTTCAACAGATTTACAAAATGAAGATATAGAAGGTACTTTTTATGAAAGAGAATTACGAAAAGTTACTCCACTTAGCCCCACTTCAGACTACAAAATAGATAAAATAATGACTTCTCGATATTCTGGTAGCAGAAAACAAGTGCTCGTCAAGTGGAAAGGTTATCCTGATAAATTGAATAGTTGGGTTTTGGTATCTGATTTTTTTTTCATTTATTTTAAAGAGGCTTAAAACCTTTGGGCTTTAAAATGCATGATTGTATACGATTTAAAGCAGATATAATGCAAGGAAGTTTTTATTTAACATTACTAAGCAACAGTTCAATAGAATATTTTCCAGATAATATGACAACAAGATTTTCAACAAAATTACCAAAATCAATTAAATTTGAGGGGATTCCCCCTCGGACTGTAGGTGTTGTTGAATTTCAATACCCATGTACAATGTTTACTGTTGAAGAACATGAAAATATTGTTTATATTACTAAGAAAATGTTAATGCCAAATGAAAAATATCCTTCCACTGTTCATTATAAAAAACACATTCCCGCTACCAACTATGACAATATTGATCACATTTTTAGCTGAGCTTTAAATAATATAAAAGAAAAAATTTCCATTCGTTACGATGATGAGGAAAGATCTAAGTTTGTATCTATGACAATTGCAGATGATTCAATTATTTCCTTGGCACTATCACCTCAATTAGGTATTCAATTAGGGTTTGAACCTAATAGAAATTTACCAGAAAAGATGTTTGGCAAACGCCCTGCAAACTTCTATCTAGAGTTTGAAAAATTTTATTTAGAATTTGAATCGTGGGCCAGAATGCACGAATCCCCAGTACTCCGTATGGATGTATGGATGTTCGTTACTCTTTCTCGTATTTAACAACTGAACGGATTTGAATGAAATTTGATATGGTAGTAGTTTAGTCTCTGGATTAACACATAGGCTACTTTTTATCGTCGGAAAAAGTAAGGTTCTCTTTCGCGTCTTTTCGGATTTCTTTTTCGCGTAGGCACGAAGTCGCGGCTAACATCTAAACTGTACTAATATTATTATATTAGGTCCTTACATATGAAGTTAGCGTATTGTCGTACTGGCCACTTTGATCTCAAATATTCTTTTGATAGGAATTCCAATTTCTTTATACCGCTATTTACTTATGCATTTGTTTTTTCCTTTTTTGGTTTATTCTTTGCGTCACTCTGTTTACAAAATGGATAACTTGAAATATCGTATTATTTTCTAGTACGAGTTCCACCGTGGCACCAGTGCTGCAGAAACGGCTCGAAGGATTAATGATGTGTATGGCGGCGGTGTCGTAAAAGAAAACACAGTGCGTTTTTGGTTCAGTTTCCAACGTTTTCGTCCTGGAAATTTCGACCTGCAGAACAAGCCCCGTGGACGGCCGGAGACCAAAGTTGATAATGAAGAATTGAAGGCTATTGTGGAAGCGGATCCATCGCAAACCACGTCCGAGTTAGCTGCAGACTGCGGTATTAGTGATAAAACTGTTTTAATCCACTTGAAGCAAATTAGGAAGGTGAAAAAGCTTGAATGGTGGGTACCTCATGAATTGAGTGCAGTAAACCGACAAACGCGCATCGACTGCTGCGTCACATTACTTAACCGGCACAATAATGAAGGGATTTTAAATCGAATCATTACCCACAGGTTTCATCACTTTTTTTTTCATCACAAGAATTTTCATGACAATGAAAAGTGGATCCTGTACGATAGTCGGAAACGTTCATCGCAATGGCTGAACCCTGGCGAACCAGCTTATGCCTGCCTCAAACGAAAATTGACTCAAAAAAGTAAAGTGGAAATAGTGCAAGAAGTCCTGTGTGTTATTACTGTGAAACATGAATTTCCACCAAGAACCAACAGTACAATCAATAACATATCTAAAAGCGGCAAACACAGCTGAATTACTGGTACTGTATAAAGTTTTAAAATTGAAAAAAAAAGTAAAGTGAAAATAGTACAAGAAGTCCTGTGTGTTATTACTGTGATACATGAATTTTTACCAAGAACCTACAGTACAATCAATAACATATCTAAAAGCGGCAAACACAGCTGAATTACTGGTACTGTATGAAGTTTTAAAATTGAAAAAAAAGTAAAGTGAAAATAGTGCAAGAAGTCCTGTGTATTATTACTGTGAAACATGAATTTCCACCAAGAACCTACAGTACAATCAATAACATTTCTAAAAGCGACAAACACAGCTGAATTACTGGTACTGTATAAAGTTTTAAAATAGAAAAAAAAGTAAAGTGAAAATAGTGCAAGAAGTCCTGTGTGTTATTACTGTCAAAAGAAGTTACTTGTGAGCGTTTGGTGGACTAGTGCCCGTGTCGTTCACTACAGCTTTCTTAAATCTGGACAGACGATTACGGCAGATGTATATTGCCAGCAACTACAAATCATGATGGAAAAGCTAGCTGCTAAACAACCGAGGTTGGTCATTCGCTCTAGGCCACAGCTGCTTCAGGACAACGCTAGACCACACACGCACAACAGACGGCTACCAAATTAGAGGGGCTTCAATTGGAATGTCTAAGACTGTACTCCCCGGACCTTGCTCCAACAGATTACCATTTTTTTCGAAATTTGGATAACTTCTTGCAAGGGAAAAAATTCAACTCCGATGGGGCAGTCCAAAGCGCCTTCAAAGGTTTTATTGTTTCCTGTGGTTGGTTTCCGAATGGTTTTTTTAATAAAGTAATCAAAAAACTACCTATGAGAATTAAATTTTCAAGATATGTTGCCAGTAGCGGACTTATTAAACATGTAAAGTTTTGATTGCATAGGTCTTAGATTTTATTGATAAGTATCTGAAAACCCCTAATTTCGTCACTGACTCACTGATGATCAATAAAATTATAGGATACTTCCGGATGTTCTAGAAAGCTGAAATTTGGTACGTAAGCTAGTATTAGCACATAACATAAAAATTATCAAACTTGAAACTTTTATCATCCAACCCCTTAAACTAAGAGATGAAAAATTGTAAAAGACTACGCAAATTTTTACTCAAGAGGTCTAAAAATTGTTGTAGTTATTATAAATAGTTGTTATAATTAGCAACAATACAATAAAAAAATAAAATAAAAATATAGTCATAACAACTCTCAAAAAGAAGTGAAATCCCACTAAAAACATTTTCGTGTAAAGTGATGCCAAGACAAAAGCTAACAGATATAATGTAAAACCAAGCTTCTGACTCTACACGTCATAAATCAACAAGCCTAACTTCACAAACTCTACACCTTAGTCAAGTTATATGACTTGGTCGTTTCGTTCCTACAAGAACTAGTTCTCAGTTCCTACTAGTATAACAGAAAAACAATGTTTCATCTTATGCCCAAGCGAATGTAGCGAAATGCCCAGGCCAAATATTTTGACTAAGGTGTAGAGTTTGTGAAGTTAGGTTTGTAGAGTTAAGGCGTGTAGACTGAGAAGTTTAGTAGAGTCAGAAGCTTGGTTTTACATGAGATCTGATAGCTTTTTGACAGTGCGAGTCATATGGTATGTCTTGGCATCACTTTACATAAAAATGTTTTTGGTGGGATCTTATATTTAGAAGATATTGTAAAAATTATATTGAAGTAAAAAAAAAATTATATTAAGCGGTCGCGCTCGTCGCGTCGAGATGATAGAGTCCCGTTTTTACCCATTGGGTATGAAATCCTAAAAACATTTTCAATATTGTATTCAGAAGTATATAGCAGTGAGTAGAGTTATTTGCTGAAGAAGTTTTTTCTCCAAGAACACTATTCCACGCGGGCGAAGCCGCGGGCAAAAGCTAGTATGAAATATGTGCATTATGTAGTGGACATAAAAGTGAATACTGAATATGCCAAAGGTACGTTGACAAAAATAATTTTTTGTCCACCATTTAAAAAAGTGCCATATTTGACGATTCTAGTTATTTGGAAAAGTTTGCTGGTATCGTATACCGACACAGCTGCTGTAAAAGTAAGTTTTTTTGTTTTTTTTTTTATTAAATAAGGCGGCAAACGAGCAAGCGGGTCACCTGATGGTAAGCAACTACCGTCGCCCATGGACACTCGCAACATCAGAAGAGCTGCAGGTGCGTTGCCGGCCTTTTAAGAGGGAATACGCTCTCTTCTTGAAGGTTTGCAGTTCGTTCCAGAGTTTTACAGTGCGCGGCAGAAAATTACGCGAAAAGCGCACGGTGGAAGACTGCCACTCATCAAGGTGATGAGGATGGTATGTTTTTCGCGTGGGACGATGGCGAAAAGTTGCAGGTGGTATGATTCCGAACAATTCCTCAGAGCACTCCCCGTGATACAACCGATAGAGGATGCAGAGTGAAGCTACATCTCGGCGTAATTCCAAGGGGTCTAAGCTGTTTGAAACACTATTGCAGTCAACAACTCGAGCGGCCCTTCGTTGGATACGATCCAGAGTATATAGTTGGTATTTTGGCGCCCCTGCCCAGAGATGAGAACAATATTCCATATGAGGCCGAACCTGCGCCTTGTAGAGTTGTAGGCGTTGGTCCGGACTGAAGTACAGTCTCGCTCTGTTAAGAACACCAAGCTTCTTCGAGGCTAACTTGGCCTTACCCTCTAGATGATATCGAAACTGGACTTCGCTCGATATGTTGACGCCAAGTATCTCAATGCTAGGGGAGATGGTTAAAGATGTGCCCTCGAAACGAGGATATACGATCATTGGTGACTTTTTAGTGGTGAACGCGCAGACTTGTGTCTTGGCGGGGTTGAATTGGACTAAGTTACGTCTACCCCATTCAGAGACTTTCTCCAATGAATTCTCTATTTTAGACACAAGTTCGTTTCGACTCTCAATGACATTTAGCCGAGAAATATTGGGGGAGCCGGTATATACAGCATCCCTTCGACTCAATTGCCTGAGCCCAACGATGAGTTAGGTACGCCAAGAGATCACCAGCCGAGCGACCTTTACGGAACCCGTATTGTTTGTCGCTTAGTAATCCCTGGCCGTCCAAGTATCGAAGAAGCTGGCTATTGATAATGAATTCCATTATCTTCGAGAAGAGAGAGGTTATAGCGATTGGTCTGTAGTTGAAAGGATTTGAACGATCACCTTTTTGGGGATCGGGTGCACCAAGGCTGTCTTCCAAGAAGCCGGGACGATGCCAGAAGAGTAGGAGAACCGAAAAAGATGCATCAAGACCGGAGCCAACTCTGGAGCACACTTTTTCAACACAATAGGAGGGATTCCGTCAGGCCCACTTGACTTTTGGATATCAAGGGAACGGAGGGCTTTTCGCACTGAGCGCTGATGAAACCGAATATCCGACATGATGCTCGTGCATTGCGGTATGGCGGCGGCGGCGGTTTCTGCCCCCCGTCATCCAGGGTCGAGTTTGACGCAAAGAGCTTGCCCAGAAGATCAGCTTTGTCCTTTGCATCCTGGGCCAACGATCCATTTCCTACGTGTAGGGATGGTAGGGTTGGCTTGCAGAAATTTCCTTCAATAGCTTTGGCCAGAGACCAGAATGCACGGGTTCACGAGGGGAGGCGCTCAAGTCTCTTAACAATTCTGTTGACGTGCTGTTTCTTTGCCCGAGTGATCTCTTTCTTGAGGGACCTAGAGGCAAGGTTGTACTCCTTTTTATATGTGCTGGTATTTAAATCCCGAGCAGACACTGTATTGGCCCAGGATTGGTAAGCCTCCTGCTTCCGGCGAGAAGCTTTTTTGGGGGATGAACCAAACCAGGGACGAAATTAGCCGCCAGTTGGCACTACAGAGGACGGAATGAAAAGTTCCATCCCTTGCATCACCACATCGGCAACAGAGTTGGCAGTGTTGTCGGGATCATCCGGCGAGAAGCACACGCTCCCCCAAGGATAGGATGCAAAAAATGACCGCATCCCATCCCAGTCTGCTGACTTGTAGTGCCACACACGACGGTATTTAACAGCACGCTGTCGTAACACCGTCGTAAGTGGCACAGAACTCCTAACAAGGCAGTGATCCGATGAACCAAGTGGTGCGATTACGGATATTTGGTAGCAATCAGGATCTGAAGTCAGCAGAAGGTCCAACAAGGAAGGATTCTGACCATCCACACCTGGGATTCGCGTAGGCGTAGTGACCAGTTGTGTCAAGTTGTTCGCAAGGGCAAAGTTGCAGACAGATCTCCCTCTCTCCAAGTAATAAATTGCTTTTCAACTGCGGCATTTCTAGGGGGGTAGGGGATTGGGCCTCCGGTAAACTCACTCAGTCGGCGAAACACAGCGCAAGCGCTGTTTCACGCCGGTTTTCTGTGAGCCCGTGGTATTTCTCCGGTCGAGCCGGCCCATTCGTGCCGAAGCATGGCTCTCCCATGTAGAAAACCACATACAACCACATAGTATTGCCCACACAGGCTCTGTAAATGGAGTGTACCTAGTCTCCCGTACCTAATGCATAGAAAGTTTGACATTCTACGTGTACAAAGTTGAAGGCAAGAGTCATGTAATAATTCTGCAGGGGCCTAACCTTAAGGTTATCACTACGAAGTATTATTTATAGTCTAATCTGTGGGTAAACACGTCACATTTGGTTATCCCAGCCACTCAATTGTACTGTTACTATATGCAATATTATAAGCAAGGATAACAATAGAACACAACATAACATATGAAAGAAAAATATAACCATATTTTTGTTATATGTTATATGTATAGTATGAAAAATAGTAGAATAAATAAATATACAGGGTGTCCCAGAAAGAATGGATAATCCTGGAGTACCTAATAGTACGGCTATCAGGCGCTCAAATAAAAAAAAAAAAAAAATCGAAGTGGTGCCAAAAAAATGAAGTTTTTTTTAAAAAAATCGTTTTTATTGACCTTACTGTACTTTCATGTACACTATTGCTGCAAATTAAGGAAATTCGATGCATTTTTGGTGTTATCTTATTCCTCACAGACCATACTATTAGAAATACAGTAAAATTAATGAGTAGCTATTGTACTTTTTTGGTATTCAATATACGGCTCAAGAATACGCAAACATGCACTTCATTTATGGTGAATGTAGAGGCAACGCAAGTGCTGCTACAGCTCTTTATAGGGAAAGATACCCTACCGCGCGTCATCCAGATTACCGCATATTCATTAGAGTCCACAGGTGTTATTCGGAAGGTAGAATACCTAGCAGCGGCATTGGTGGTACGAGCACTGGTAGACTGGCTAATATCAATACACAAGACATTGTAATTGACGAAATTGAGCTAGACCCGTCCACCTCTACTAGAGTAATAGCACGACGTACTGGAATCTCAAAGACGACCGTGCACCATGTACTGAAAAAAAAAAATTCATCCCTACCACATTAGATGCGTCCAAGCTCTACAACCAAGAGATTACAACGCAAGATTGTTTTTTGTTGATAAATTCTTGCAAAAATAGAACAAGATCCACAATTTTTCGACAAAATTCTGTGGAGCGATGAATCCACTCTTAAAAAAGATGGATACTTCAACATGCATAATCTGCACAGCTGGCAACTCTCGAATCCGCATATAATGCGAGAAGAGAGATCACAATACCAGTTCAAAATAAATTTTTGGACTGGTATATTAAACGGAAAAATCATTGGTCCATTTGAACTGCCCGGAAATTTATCTGGACAAAGTTACTTGAATTTTTTACAAAATGATCTGCCAAATTTAATGGAGGAGGTGCCTGAGGAGTTGAGACAATCCCAGTGGCTATAAATTGATGGTTGTCCTGCACATTATGCTGCAAATGTCCGTGCGTATTTAAATGCCACGTATCCAAATAAATGGATTGGTCGTTTGGGTCCCATTTTGTGGCCTCCGTGATCCCTAGACTTAAGTCCACTAGATTTTTTTTTACTGGGGCTGTCTAAAAGAACAGGTGTATTTTAAGCCTATTTCAAGTTTGGAGGAATTACGCAGTCGTGTGCAGGAGGCCGCTTCAAAAATAACTGAACGGCGCTACGCACGACTTCTTAGAAGATTGATTTATATACAACTTAACGCTTTTATTTTGACAGTTTAAGTCAAGATTATTATTTTCTTTCTTCAGTCGAATTTACCATTTTTGCATCTTAATGTTAAAAAAAAATATGTAATACGTAATTTTATGACCATTTTGTAAACTGTATTAACTGCGCATATTTTTGAAATAGTTGGCCACTTAGGTCTTCATACTATTTTTTTCACAAAAGGCTCCCAAACTTTGTCAATATTATTTATTTATCAAATTTAATGCTAAAAATTTAGGTTGATATTTGTTTTTCCAAAAAAGTACAATAGATATTCATTCTTTTTACTATATTTCTAATAGTATGGTCTGTGAGGAATAAGATAACACCAAAAATGCATCGAATTTCCTTAATTTGCGGCAGTAGTGTACATGAAAGTACAGTAAGGTCAATAAAAACGATTTTTTTTTAACCTCATATTTTTGGCACCACTTCGAATTTTTTTTTGTGTATTTTTATTTGAGCGCCTGATAGCCGTACTTTTAGGCGCTCCAGGATTATCCATTCTTTCTGGGACACCCTGTATATTTTATTTTAACCACCCCAAGAATAATAATAAGTAAGTAGTAAGCTCTCTCTCATCTGACACCGATAATGAAAATATCGATCATGAAAGAAAACATCAATCTTACATTAAAATATATTTTATCAGTTCAAAAAGCTATTAAGTATTATGAGATGAATATGATTAAGATATTTGTTCTTTATGCCTAATGAAACCAAAAAATTACATTATTTTTTTTATTGATTTTTAAATTTTTCGCTTGACAAATAGAATCCATACTATTAATATTATTAATTCAAAAGTAAGTCAGTCTGTAACGCAATCATGCACAAACTACTGAACTGATTTGACAAAATTTGGCGTAAGTCAGAACTTAGAGAAGGATAGGTTACATTAGGTTACATTTTTTCGCAACAGATTGTTAAATTCGAAGATTGAAGAAAACAAAAAAAAAAGGAAATGAAGATTGTTCAATTTGTTTGTTATCCCAGCACCAAATTATACACAAAATACGTATTTCCCGAATCATTTAATTTTTTTCTGTTACTGTGATACAGTGGTTTGTAAATAAAGAGCAACAAACAAGTGCGCCAAGTCAAGTACTGTGAATAACCAGGATAGTAAATATATTTTATGTAAATTTTGTTTTATGTAAATTTTGTCCTTGTTATTCCATTAAGAGGTATATTACATCTCGACTGTGATTTTTGCGTAAAATGGCCAATTCGGAATCGGCAAATCCATTACGTTTATGCAGTTCCTAGAAAATGTCAGTAACGATTAGGAGAGCAAGCTCATTTACGTGGTATACTATCGTAACTCAATCTTCGCGAAAACTATTCAACATTTTGGATTTTTTATACAAATTAGTAAATTTATTATCCTAACAATATTGTTTATGCAAATGTTCATAAGGATCTAAGCATTAAGGACAAAGTTATACGAAAAATAAACTTTAAATCGCTCTCCTGAAAAGTAGCATTTTTCAGATACAATAATGTAGGCGCCGTCGATTTTCTTGAGAAATGTAGGATTGAACGTGAGATCGGGACATTTTTTTAATTACTTTTGACAGTTCCTGGGCTCGCTTTTCGCCAAAAAAACAGCATACGGCTTCCCGGGATTGCCTCGTTCCTTCCTCCTTTGCGGGTCTTGTCAGTTTTATGGGTGAATTGCTACCTACTCACAGTTTGGCCCTCTTGGGGCGCTACAAATTATTATTATAATTGGTTCTATTGTAAATACGAAAAAAGATATATTTATTTACTTAAGGCGTCGCGTAAATTGATTTTATCCATAGATGTATTATATTAAAATGAGGGTTTTATCGATTTATTTTCAATATTTTGTTCAGATATTTTCAAAAGCGTCAAGATTTTTCAAAAAATTACAAAACTAAACATAAATTCTTAATTCTTCACTATATATTATGTAAACTAAACTAACACAGAATATTTTTATTTCTAAAACAATTAAGTATAGACAAATTTTATTTCATTTTCTAACTGATACTTTTATGTTATTGTAACTCTTATTCACCTTTTAAAGATCAATTGTTGGAAAACGTTCAGTTATTTTTATTTAGATTTCAAATGCCAACTTTTATTCCAACTCAGGTTCAGTGAGTTTATCATCGACTAAAATAGCTTAGCGCATAAACAAAATGAGACTTTGCTCAGGAAAACTACACTAGTATGCAGAGCCTGTATGTGCAATACCTACTTTTATAGCGGATATGTCGGTTATACCTATACGATATCTGCAAACTTTCTCAAATGAGAAGAATCGTCAGATGTAGGTACATATACTTCTTACTTTATTAAATGGTGGATGAAAATTGATTATTGTTACAATCAATTTTTGTTTTGTAAGTATTTATCATGATGTAACAGTTATTACCAACAGTTATACCGCCGAGATGCTGAGGGCTGGACAGGGCATAGTGGCTAGCCAGCTGTACCGCCTTTTCAATTTGTGCTGGCGAAATGGACAACCGGGAGACTAGTGCAAAGCTGTAATCGTGCCATTATTTAAGGGAAAAGGGTCACGGCAGGACTGCATAAATTACCGCGGTATAAGTCTTCTCAGCGTCGTCGGGAAATTGTATGCGAAAGTATTGATTGAAAGGGTTGTGATTGAAACAGACGAAAAAGTATGGGATGCACAAGCGGGATTTAGAAAAGGAATGGGATGTACGGATCAGGTCTTTTAATTGCGATGCATAGCCGAAAAGTATTTGGCTAAAAACAAGAAGGTCTATTGCACGTTCGTGGATCTTGAAAAGGCCTATGATAGAGTCGTGAGGAATGAATTGTGGTCAGCATTGTCCGTGAACGGGGTGAGCAGTATCCTCATACGAGCATTGCAATCTCTTTATAGGGATTCTAGGGCTTGTGTAAGGATAAATGGGGCATACACTGAATAGTTTAATATCGAAAAAGGTGTTAGACAGGGATGTGTAGCGTCACCGTGGCTGTTCAGTCTGTTCATGGACAATTGCTTGACAGATTTAAAAGAGAATGAAAGTGGGTTGAGAATGAATGAGCTACTCGTCAAATGTTTTCTCTATGCTGATGACCAAGTATTACTTGCGTTTTCGGCTGAGGAGTTGCAGGAGTTAGTAACTGCTATGAATGGAGCTTTTGTTAGAAAGGGAATGAAGATGAATGTAAAGAAGACGAAAGTGATAGTGTTTGAAAGAGATGAGGCAGTGACAGACTGCAATATCGTGATTGGAGATGAACAAATTGAACAGGTGATTGAGTTTGTGTATCTAGGATCAAAGTTTACAAGAGATGGAAAGTGTGAGAGTGATATTAAATGAAGAGTGAATGCAGGAAACAGGGTGAATGGAGCTTTGCACTCCTTATGAGCCTCCTTATGAGTCGGAAAGTGTCTAACAAGGCTCGTTTGGCTGTGCATTAGGGGGTGTTGGTTCCGACACTCATGTATGAAAGTGAAAGTTGGGTATGGCAGAAGAAACATGAAAGCAGAATAAATGCAGTTAAAATGAGAGCGTTAAGAAGTATGATAGGAGTTAAACTGAGTGACAGGATAAGAAATAGTGAGATTAGGAAACTTTGTGGTCTGAAAGAAGATGTAGTGACAAAAATTGAGAAAGGTATGCTGAGATGGTTTGGCCATGTCGAGAGAATGAATGAAGAACGATTGACGAAAAAAGTGTATAAGGCGAGTGTGAATGGAAGTGTTAGAAGGGGTAGACCTAGGTGGACGTTTCGGGACCAAATCAGGGATGTCTTGAATAAAGGCGAGGTCAAGAGTACCCTAAACCGAAGAGCATGTATGAAGGGAATAATGAAAGTGGACGAAGCGAAACAAGTATGTAAGGATCGTAGCAAGTGGAAAGAAGTGGTCTCTGCCTACCCCTACGGTAAAGAGGCGTGATTATATGTATGTATGTATGTAACAGTTATTTAGAAACTAAATTTAAGATGTGTATGAATATAAAACGAAACCATAACTATATGACTTTCGTTTCATCACAAATAAAAGTGTTAATCTTAGATGTATACCTTAATGTATACCCCCATGGTATCTACAGTTATTCGGAGAGACTTGATTCGCCCTGTATCAAGTGCCCCATAAAATATTTTTAATTATTGAATAATTATTATAATTGAATACTTTCATATTCCTAAGGTATAAAAAACAAAAGATTAAATATGGTATACAATAATACCATAAAAAGTTGAAAAATTCATAAGTTGCTTAGTAGGTAATTGCATCTCGAGGTGTCAAGTGTCCTTTATTTAGGGGACACGTGATACAAGTCCCTATCTTTTGTTTAACTACGTAATTTTTTTTGTTTCACTAATATTCGGTTGAGTGGTCACAGATTCTTCTATCCAGTTAAATTCCACGTATTCAAGTGTATATTTTTTCAAATAGGACCTACCTATATGCAGGAAGTAAGGTTAAAAACAAACGAGGGATCAAGTGTCCCCAGTTTTAATCTACATTTTTTTTTCCATCCCCCTAACATTATCAGGGCTGTTTCATTTCTGTTTTTGTTTTTCATTATTTGTAAGTTTTTATTTCTTTTTTCTTTTCTTTTTATATTACTTATAATTTTATTTACAGATTATTTCTACAATTTTGATCATTTTCAGTTACAATTTTTTACAATACAACTTTATAATTCTTAATTCCTTATTCACATACAGTAAAATAGTGGTAAAAAAAATAGTATCCATTTGATACTTGTCGGTAAAATCAATAAAATCAAATAAAATAATAATTCCACTAATAATACCTAATTCTAATAATAATAATTCCAATAATAATAATAATAATTTCAATTAAAATTCAATAAAATACAATTACAACCATTTAAAATGTCAACAATAAAACGACGGCATAAGGTAAAAGACTAACCTAATATCACAGTAAAACACATTATACATAGAACCTAACTATTATCATACCAATTTATCACAATTTTTCCTATTGACGTATACAACAATGTCCTTACAATAGGAGAGGAATTTTTCCCTCTTTTTTCCCCCAGGATGGAAGACAGGCTCTCACCCGTCATCGATATGCCCAATTCTTGCTCAATATCATATCTATTGCTAGCAAAAATCGGGCACTCGAGTAACAGGTGAGGAACCGTCTCCTCAACTCCTGGCTGACATGAACACGATGGGTCCTCCTTCAACTTGAATCTGTTCAAGTAGAAGGCGAACCCGCCTTGTCCAGTCAGTATCTGTGTAGTGTGGTGTGTTATGTCTATTTTCTTGACTATTTGGTATGCAGCAGCAGCGCTTGGGAAAAAAAGCTCCGTGGTTCCGGCCGTCCCCCTCACTTCGTATCTTCTGTCCCATTCCTCAACCGTATCCACTCTTAAGATACGCTTGACGAATGAAACAGGACACAGATCGTAGTCAGGTTTCCTTTTCAATCGCAGCGCGGCCTCCTTGGCTAGTTCGTCAACCCTCTCATTCCCTCTCAACCCTGCGTGCGACTTAATCCAAAACAGGGAGACCTCCCGCCTCTGCGATGCAGTTTTTCGGAGGGCCGTCTTTGTTTGCACTGCCAGGGGATGAGGGGAACTAAGGGTGACAGCCTGGAGAGCCGATCTGGAATCGCTAAAGATACCGACCTTCGCCATTCAACTTTGCAGGCTATACTTACTGCTCTCTGGAGCGCTAGAAGTTCGGCTTGGTAGACGGTGCAATACGGCGGCAACGCAAGCTTGACGGCCTTCGTCTCGGCCTCGCTCTTCCATACGGAGAGTGCGGCTCCGACTCGACCCTCGATCTTGCTGCCGTCCGTATAGATCCTATGGACGTGGCTGTTAACCACGTCTGCATACGAGTCCTCGTCTACCAACCCGAACCTCAGCTCTTCCTGCTCTGCCGGATGTGGGTCCTCAATCGCTGGAGCCATTTGTTCCACCTCCCTGTCCCTCAACACCGGGTGTGGTACCCCCTTCTTGATCTCATAGAGTCTCGCAGCTTCGAGTATCCTGAGACCAAGAGGGAGCACCCCAGCCAGCAGCATCGCAGAGTTCAGGGAGACGGTCCGATATGCTCTGCAAATCTTCTGGGCAAAACCCCGTTGGACGGAGTTCAGCCTTTTATGGACCCCCATCTTTTCCACGGTGGGTGCCCACGCTGCTGATGCATACAGAATAGTCGGCTCTATTGCGGCCATATATATCGTCTTAACTATATGGGGGTTAAGCCCCCATCCTACTCTTGCAGCTTTTGCTAACTGCTTATATCTAATTATGGTTTTCTTGCATACATTGCTTATGTGGGCGTTAAATGTGAGGCCGGTGTCTATTGTCAGGCCCAATACCCTGATGTCGTCGTAATACTGTAAGTAAACACCCCCCATAGCGAGTCGAGGCACGTCATACTTAAGCTTCCGCGTGATTAATAATGCGCATGTTTTGTGGGGGGCGAATTTCAGCTTGTTCAGTTCCCCCCACTTATTAATTTTTTCCAATACACCGTTAGCCTTTCACTAGATTTCCAGAGCCGTGTCCCCCTCAAACACTAACACAATGTCGTCGGCGAAAGCCTGGCTAAAAACATTCATCTCCTCTAACATCCATAGTAGGGGGTCCAACAAGAGGTCCCACAGGATTGGTCCACCTATGGATACCTGCACGCACCCCTTGTTGGTCGCCCTACTCACTTCCATAGCCGCATACCTTACGTTCACTCCTCTTTCACTCAAGTAGCTGCTGATCACCCACCTCAGGTTCCCCGGACACCCAACCTTAGCTAACCTAACCTTTATGGCCGGCCACCAAGCAATATCGAAGGCCCCCTCTATGTCCAGCGAAACCACAACAGATATTTTCTTCTCCTCCCTCCGTTTTCTGATGTGGTTCACCAACCTATAGAGGGCGTCTTCGGTGCTCCTTTGGGGCATGAAGCCATATTGGTTAGGGCTAATCTTGGGCAGCAGGTAGAACCTTAGTCGGGCGACCAGCATCTTCTCGAAGATTTTGCCGAGAACAGGCAGGAGGCCGATCGGTCGATAGGCTTTTGGTACCCGGTACGATTCCCTGCCCGGCTTCCTTAGCACCACCACGGTCGCTCGCTTCTACTGTTTGGGAAAGCAGGCGACGGTGAGGCACCTGTTCAGCAGAGCAAGGAACCATTCCGGGTCACATTCTACAGCGTGTTGGCAGATGTCCGACGTGAGTCCATCCGCCCCGGGGGCCTTTTTGGGGTTGAAGGACCTTACGACTCTCTTCAACTCCTCCATGATGAAAGGAGGGTCGTCCGGACCCGCCGGCGGTTCGGTGTCCAAGGACTCCGCCCGCCGGCGCGTACGCCGATGTTCCTCACTTTCATCATGTTCCTGGTCCTCGGGGTAGAAGGTATCCGCCAGCCATTCCGCAGAGCTTCGGGCGTCGAGGGTTTCACCGTCCCTTGTAAGGGGCAGATCCTCCTCCCTCCCTCTGACTCTGCTCAATACCCTGTAGATACCCTCCCAAACCCCCTCCCTATCCTGCTTCCGGCAAAACTCCTTCCAACTCTCAACCTGCGCATCCTTAACTGCCTTTTCATACTTCTCTTTCGCTTCCAGGTACAGTCCAACTACGCGGTTTCTGCGATCAGGCGCAGCGTTACGGATCCTGCGTTTCCTCGTGGCGACCTCCTTCTTCATCTGCGCGAGCTCATCATTCCACCACTACAAGGTGAATCTCTGTGTGTGTTTTTTGGTCGGCATGGTGTCTCTGCATGTCTGTGTTATGACTTCCGTGTATCTGTCTATTACATCTTCTATTTGTCGTGTGCTGTGTATTGTGTCCATGTCCTGTACAGTTAATTGTCTGTCCGACATCAGCTGGGTCAGTTTCTCACGAAACTGAGCCCAGTTTGCCTTCTGTGTGTTAAACATGCGTGTGGTACGTATTATGTTTGTGCCAGTGGATTTCTGTTGTCTGATGCCAAATGATATGCCGTTGTGGTCCGAGCTCGTCAGACCCTCTTCAACTCTCCAGTCGCCCACTCGGTCCAGCAGGTCGTCGGAGCACGCTGTCACATCCACGTAACTGGAGTACCTTTTTCCCCCTCTGACGGTATCGAAAGTTGGGGTGTCTCCAGTGTTGAGTATGTGTAGACTCATTGCTTCCAGTACAGCAGACACTTCCCTTCCTCGCGGGTCTTCCGCGTCGCCACCCCACCACGGGCTTTTAGCGTTCGCGACGCCTCCCAAGATCATCCTATCAGATCCCAACTCTCTTCCTATCTGCATAAGATGGTCCAGGTAGGGCCCTACAGGCTTATCGGGCTCGAAGTAGCAGGACACTACAACCGTCTCCCAGGCTTTGGTTCGGAGGGTGGTCACAACTATGTTGTTGTTGCTGAGGCGTGTTTGTAGCTCGACGTCCAATGTGTCGTCGAATACCACAACACATGCCTTGACAACACCGCCCCCTTCCCCATCGCTCTGGTAGACCCTCACTCCGATTTATGTCCTCATACTCCGTGCCCCACCTATATAGGACTCCTGCAGCAACGCTACGCTAACCTTACGCTTGGTGGCCTCGAGTAATAACTCCCTTGTGGCGATTTGGCTCCGCTGAAGGTTGGCCTGCAATATTCGGTACTAGAAGTACTCACCGGGGATAACCTCAGCAATACGACACCGCCGATCTAGCTAGAGCGTCCCACCTCTTTCTCTCTGCACACTCTCTATCAAGGGCACTGTGCTCCGCGCTACCTCTCTTGGCCTTAGTGCAGTTTATGCACTGAGGCACTTCTCTCCGCAGCCACTTTTCGCAAACAGTCGTCATGTGAGGACCTGCGCAGTGACTGCATCGATCCGTCTCCTCCCTACACACCCTCTTCGTGTGCCCATACCCGAGGCAGCGGCAGCACTACACCAGCGGACTATGGTCCTCCACTCTCACTCTGCCCATACCTATATAGACGTGTCCTACGTTCACACACCACTTCCATATCTGTGGGCTAACTCTAACTATGAGGTGGTTTTGTAGGGGGTTCCTCGCTCTCATCCCGAACACTATCCCACCTTTCTCTCCTCCCCCTTCAGGCCCTCAAGGATGTTCGCGTTCTGATGAGAGAACGCGGTGACGAAGTCGGCCGTGTCGCACTTCATCACATAATCAACATTTTTAGTTTCATCAACATTGGTCAAATAAGCTTTGAAATCTTCAAATTTTAACTGTCCTTGGGCAAATCAAATTGGTTCTAACCGATAAATGATATTATATTAGACATATATTATTATATATATTAGATAAAATTCTTTTAAAAGGCCGATGTTATTGATGAACTTTCGATGTCGATGATAGAACGATGAAAACTTTCAAAAGTATTCAATAAATTTCCATTAATATTGTGATACAAGGTAAAAAAAAAAAAACTCATAACATCTAGTTTACGATTATGATAGGCCCCCGAGCTTTAAAATATAGATTGTTTGGCTTTAAGCGATGTAAGATTAGGTGAGAAAGTACATAGTGAAGGTGCTAAAAGAATTTTGAGATAAAAAGTCGTTATCAATGATTATGGCTACCAATATGCAAAGAACGGAATAGATTTTTACCCGACGGTGGCGAAGCCAAAAGAAAAATTTTGGCAGCCTTTTTATATACGTATGTTTACTCCATCGTAGTGCCTAAACTATTGGTCAGATTTTAATGCATGCGGTGTCAATAGATTCGTAATAATAGCTACAGCAGTAGCCATAGCTACCCAGGCCATTATTACGAATCTAGGCTATTTTTAAATTTTTACATTTTGATAATTGGTTATTGTAATTTTCTTATTACATTAATTAAAGAAACTTATAACATTAATTAAAGAAACCGTCTGTGTGTGCATGCTCAAACATCGCAGACGCACTCCAGATTAATGAGATCAAGCCGGTCGAATAGTGCCATTTTGAATCTTAAAATATGTTTATGGTAATAAAGAATTACATTTTTTTTTAAATTTGAATAGCGTAAATTTTACTTGTAAAAACTTAAAGTCTAAAAAAACAAATATATCCTTCTAATGCAGAAAGTAAGTACATGGTCATGGACTTATCAGCCATCGCCGGCCCCTCGTAGTTCGTAAGTAAACTATGTGCTGTGTGCTACTTTTCGTCACCTCTTGCAAACGAATCGAAACAACGCTAGTGGCAAACAATGGTAACTAATTCGATGCCATACAAATTATAAGGTAATTTCTTCCCGGTGAGTAGAGATAAAAACTCGCACACAGCACACTGATCGAGACAGTTTACTCGCTAAGCTCTACAGTTCTGGTTGTGTGTTGTGAATATTTCAAAATGTTTAGGTATCTTTTTGTTTGCATTACTTTATTTGCCAGAGGGCTACAAGGGAGTGAGTATAATATTGTTTTTTTTTTCAAATTCATAAATATATTTCAATCGACATTGTAATAGAAGAAAGTTCTCAAAATGATGTTTTGTTTTGAGTTTGCTTATATAAATAATTTTATTCCATATCCAATTTCGCTTCTTTAACTTTTCAAATTACAATTTATATAAATATTATGAAAATGTTATTTTACAGTGGATATCACTTTTTACATTTTAAAGAGTCAAAAAATAAATATAAAAAAATTATAAACCGACTTTCAAAGTAAAAGTAATAAATAACATTCTTAAAAATCACTAAAAAGTATGAAATAATTCTTATTGTCGAAAGAGTTCCACCAGCCAATTTGAACGTGAGTTATTTAAAATATTGTTCGTATGTATAAGGACGTAGTTGTGTTAAAATTAATGATTTTATGATTAAAGGATTTATACAATTATTGGGGCTGGTACCGACTTCAAAAATAAGAAGATTGAGTTGAAAAATTTAAATTAAAAGGGAATTTAAATTAAAATTTAAAAGGGGAACTCTTTCGACAATAAGAATTATCACATACATTTTAGTGATTTTTAAGAATGTTATTTATTGCTTTTACTTTGTAAGTCGGTTTATATATTTTTTTAAATATTTATTTATTTAATACTTTTTAGTGATATAATAATGTTATTAACTAGTACCTGGGAGACCGAGTTTTGCTCGGAGTCTTAGTAGGACGATAAAGTATTTAAAATAAATAAAAATATAAGAGAAAGGAAATAAAAAGAATCACAAAAATATTAATCTATCCGGACTTGATACCAATCTGTAAACAACACACAAATTACCATTCTACTATCCAGCGGAGGCTACCTTTTATCGCGGCGAAATGTACTGTTCCCGTGAACGAGGCGCGCACGAATTCGGGCAACGTCATGTGTTTTCAATTTGTCAATTTTAAGCACATATGTACAAAATACCTCCATGAAGATAGTTGGGGCAAGAGGTCCCACACTCACGATTTCAAAAATGAAATCGTTTCGTACTTAGTGATTAAAAATAAAAATTAATCCCTTTTTTCTTCAGTCATTCATTGCATGAATTGCTGGACCAATTTTCATAAAACTTTTTTGTGTTGTTGTACAGTTTTTGACAGGAATAATGATGATGATGATGTGACTAGCGACTGTTCAAAGATATTGTTGTAAAAACTAAAAGAAGTACCTATTTCATCATATGATTATGTATGGTGTGATGATGGTGGTGGTGATGATGATTGTTTTATAGTAACATGCTTGCAGTTCTTTAAACAATGCTAAAATTTCCAAACGTGTATTTCAAAGACTGAGGAGTGCCGTTCAGTGCTTTTGGATCCAGGGTACACCTTTGCTCAACAACTCACTTTATAATAAAATAATATGCTCGAGTTACTTAAAAAAAAAGTCAATATCACTATAGGATATATACAAAATTTATATATCCATATAAATTTTGAGGATTTCTCTCGATTCTTCATGGATCCTATCACCAGGTCTACCATTTGGTGACAATGGGACCAACTTCGGAGTCAACTCTTTAAAATAAAAAAATAATTTCGAAAATCGGTCCACAAACGGCGGAGTAGGTAATCGTGAAAAATACATAAAAAAATACACACGAATTGATAACCTCCACCTGTGTTTTGGAAGTCGGTCGAAAATGATATCCACTAAAAAATATTTTTTCATTTTTATTCATATTTGGCCAAGCGTTTACCAACAAACTATATTTTTTATTAATTTATTTTTATAAAAATTATAAAAATTAGTCTCAGCGAATATTACGTTATTTTGAATATTTTAAATTTTAGTTGATTCGTATGTGGATCCTGAGAGTCACCCAAATGCTCATCTTCTGCCAGACACCTGCGGAGACACCAAAGAGAGGCGTATTGCTGATGGTCCTACTGCTGGCCTCTACGAGTACCCCTGGATGGCTCGGATATCTTACAAAACCCGTGAGTCGTGAGACTTACAATATATATATCTCAATAAGTGCTTGCGCTTCTTGACACGCGAGTCGCATCACCGTCTTACGGCCCGTTTCAATAACCTATCTATATATACTTATTATTTGTTAAAAACGTCAAATTCGTATCGCAAAACACCGGCAAATGATTGAATGACGACGTTTTTAACAAATAGTTATTGGTAGATAGGTTTTTGAAACCAGCCGTAAATCAGGTGTTCCCAACCAGTGGTGTGCGCCTACTTAGGGGGACTTAGAGAGATGTCAAGCGGGGTAAACCACATATTCAACATACAAAGATAATAATAGACGCCTCGGCAGTCGCTGATAAACAAGTTTCGACAAGTCACAATTTTATTTATTTCCACACAAAAAGAAATTTGTATTGACATAAATAATAAACGATAATAACCTAACCAAGAGCATGTTAGGACATGTCTAAGGAGGGTTCCGTAACTATAATCGCGTAATATATTGTTTTCAAATTTCGTTCATAATAATTTTCTAAAGAGTTTTTAGCATAATCTATTAGCATAGAAAATTGCAAGTTTCATCCCCACTTCACATGTATTAGACCCACCCCTAAAATATAAAATTATTATTATTTTATGATGCCAAAACCGAGATCTATACGCAGTCTATAACTATACCAAATTTCATTTACTGTATATTCATAATTACAGAAGCCAGAAGCGCGGACAGACAGACAGTCAGACAAACGGACGGACAGAGCGAATCAATAAAGGTTCCTTTTGTATTACGGAACCCTAAAAATGCCGCAGTGGAGCGGAAAGAATTGTTTATAATCCCAGCGGCACCATAAAAAAAAAGGTTGGGAAACCCTGGCCTGGAAAGCCTAAAGTAACAATTATTTGTTTATACAGTTTTGCTAACAGCTTTCTGTTAGCTTCGGCGCCTAATACATTATTTTAGGTAGGTATATTGGCCGAGTGCTGTTCGCCTGTAAGAACTCTAAAACTTTCTGTTTTCAGTTAGCGGGCTAGATTTTCTATGTACCGGAACTATTATCAACTCAAGATATATTTTAACAGCAGCAAACTGCGTTAATGACAAAATAGCTGGCGTGAGAGTCGGAGAATACAATCAATGTACGTCCACAGACTGTCAGGGAGCAGGAGAAACTGACGAATGCGAGTCCCATATTCAGGTACTGGATCAGAGAATTTGACTGCTTAGCAATTTCATTCTTCGCTCTTTAAAATAATTTATGTATAAGCTTATCTCTATGATTTCTAAAAGAAATATGTAGTTAACTCATTAAATTGTATTTTACAATTTATAACCCTATGACATTCACAAATAATGTGGCTTTTATTGGTAAAGGAATTTTTTGTGGATCTCGAGATTACCCATTACAACTTTACAAAAATACAAACTTTACCTCTTTATTTCTACTAGTGTATAAGGTAAAACAGATATTAATTTATATTTATGTCATTGATGTCACAAACGTGTTGTGCGAAATCCAAGTAGCGCCAGAAAAAAGAATCCACTGTAACATGTAACACGTCAAATATATGTCGGCGCGGGTGTTAATGCACCTGCTGTTGTTCGTCATGCCCACGTCCAATGTTACTTATCGAACCACTCTTGACAACCCATGAATCCGCAAGGTGGGGATAGTGGGGATTCGCCCCACCCTACGAAGTGGGGAGTACAGCGGGCTCGGGAGGAAGATCATTTATTACGGGGACGTTGGTCCAAGCAACATCTCGTTATAAAAATTGTTATTAAAATATAACTGGAGTTTCAATCAAAATAAACAAGTTAAATGTCAAAAGGCAAGTCTGGTGTTGCTGTAGGTAAGATAAATAAAAGCAGTTTTTTTTTCCCACGTCCTTCATAATAATTAATACTTATACCTCAAGAATATATTATTTTCTTGGCCCCACTCGCCGAGCACCGTAGAAGCAAGTTTTATTCATTTGTAATTTTGTTTAGTTTTTGTTGTTAATCGACAACAACGTTGATCTTAGTATTGACGTCTCAACTTGTTCTTGTATAGAAGTTATACAATGTTCTGACAGATGTTGCGTTTCAGGATATTCGTGTAGAAGATCAAAAAGTGCACGAGGACTTCACATCAAAACCGCATGTAAACGACAACATTGCTCTCCTGCGCCTTAAAGACCCTATCGACTTTTCATTTAGTAAGTTTTTTTTTTTAAATCGTATATTGCAAGAATTTTAAGAACATTAAATTCATTGTCGTCGATACATAGTATTGTTTCATAAATGTCAGTGTTTTGTCCACAATTATTAGGGACCAGCATCGAGATTTGTATCTTGATTCATTTAAATTTTTTGATTCTTTATAAAATCGTGAGGTTCGAAAATTATTTTTTGCTGACATCAATGACGTCATAACTGATTAGTTAAAAAAAAATATTATAAATAATGAGCCGGTTTAGGCTGGGACTATATTGTCTGGAATCCGGAGGGCCGGAGAAAATTCAGAACATTGAAAAATTAAAATAGAACTCTAGACTAATACATTAGAGTTGAAAAACAAATACCTGAGTGTCGATTTGTCGTAGACATTTGACACTCGCGTGTTGGATTTTTAGCTCAATAGAGCTACAATACAATAGAATTAGCGCAGAGTTCCATTTTCAGTGCTCTGAATTTTCCCTGGTCTTACGAATTCCTTACTGGATCGAAAAAAGTATTAGTAATTAATGTAATATAAAAGTATTATTGAATTTTTTTCATACAGTAATCGCGAATTAGGTAGTTGTCCCAATGGGCGGTAATTTCAGTGGGCGACCTACTTCTCCATAAGCATAATATGAAACGTTCAACACGGGTCACCGACACAAAAAAAATATTTATGAAACCTTTCGGAATATGTCTGCTTAATAGTGAAGAAAATTCTAAGAAGAAAGTTAAAGTATGCTCATACATAAAAATACGTAAATTGAACGGATGGATGGATAGATGGATGTTTGTTACTCTTTCATGCAAATACTACTGAATGGATTTCGATGAAATTAGGTATGGTAGTAGTTTAAGCGCCGAAGGGTCAATGCTGCTAAATAAAACCTGCAATAATATAATATATATTATAATAATATCTATGTACGCTTTCACACCACGTCAACCTAGTCTCGTGGTAAGTTCTCGGAGAACTTGTGTTACGAACTAGACAACGGAATTATATTGTACACTATACATATATTTAAGATTTTCATTATTAATACTGGGTCATGGATGTGTATTAAATATGTACCTAACATATTTAATACACATCCATGACCCAGGAAAACAGAAAACTTTTTTGTTCTCTGGCAGGATTAGAACCCGTGACCTCCGGCTTGAGCGCCAACGCGCTAACCACTGAGCCACAGAGGTCGTCCATACAATTACAATCATGTCCCGATACACTTAAACTGCCAAACCGGTATTCTCATAAACGTTAAACCAGCGTCAAACGCGTTCTGATTGGTCCAAACTTCACAAAGTCAGTTTATGATAACAAATCGCTTCACTTATAATACAATCAAAGTAAAATGATAGTCTACTTTAAATACGAGAATTGAGATTCTGGGTTACATCTAGGAAACACATCTAAACGACTTTTTGTCCCGAAAAGGTACAATGTTCCCGAGGGATACTGTTTTTACGCGGGCGCAGCCGCGGGCGAAAGCTAATCATTACTTAATCACCATTCCCTTTCCAGAAAACGTGGCTCCTGTATGTCTACCAATATCAAACAAATTGAGGAACATTTCCGTAGAGACGGCGACCCTTGCTAGTTGGAGATCGAGGCAACGTCAAGAAGATTCGTGCGTTCTCTACAAAATCAACCTCCCTATAGTCACAAGAAATGATTGCCTCAAAAAATATGAAAGGTTTTCTTATTATTTATTGTGATACAATTTTCAATATTTACTTATATGGAGTCATGTTTAAGTGTTTTGTCTGACGTCTAATTAACTATAAGGGTCAATTCACCCGAAACCAAACGATATGCGACATGGTGCTGCATTTTTGACGTGATAACGTCTTAAGGCAGCCACAGACGAGAGGCCGATAGTTTCAGTTAGAACTGACGTCAGTTCGGCCTGAACGGATTCGAGCCCATACACGGAAAAAATCGCATCCGACCCAACTGACGTCAGTTCGGCCTGAACGGATTCAAGCACACACACGACACGATTTTGCATCCGTTCAGGCCGAACTGAAGGCAGACCGGACCATGTATGGGCCCCTTTATAATTTGATGGAGCCGGCTGCACGCACGGAAAAACATGACTCATGCGTTACCTGTTACCTCGCAAAATATGACGCATTGCTGTTACCTCAGCTAGCCGCGCCTTAGGTATGTGAGCGGTGGGACGGAGAGGCGGGGGCGCTTGATGTTATTACTCAGTTCGGCGCCGGACTTCGCGGCGGCAACACGACTACCTAATGCGCGGCCAATTAGTTCCGCGCGCACTATAAACATGACGTTGTCACGTTCAACTATCGTCAGTAAACTGACTTTACAGACAACCGATTTTTTTTAAGATAACCATTCAAAATTGTACTTAATTCATTACACAGGAAGATACGCATTTCATTGTAAGAGTTCGAATTTACTGTGGTAGCTCGCTGCACAGCACATGTGCAGTGTATGACTGGTGTCATATATATTTTTGTGTAGTGAATAAAGTTTAATTTTGAATAGCTATCTTAAAAATTCAGCGCCGTGTCACGTCGCGTTTCTGTGTGAGCTGACCCTACGCAACAACAATATAGCATATCTTTACCTTTCCTTCAGACTATAATTATAAACTGTTTTTTCATTTTATATTTTTAGGCTCGCTAGTTCAGAAATCCCTAGAATAGGTGTACACCAGCTTTGCGCTGATGAGCAAGCACAAGACGCCTGCGGAATTGTCTCAGGAGATCCTCTGATGGTGGATACCGAGCACCAGGGAGCGCGTAGAATCGTACAGTACGGATTGTCATCGCACGGGCCTGTCCGGTGTGGTTCTGGCTTCCCTGGGGTCTACACCGACATCTCCAAATACGTGAACTGGATACTAAGCAATATAAAAGAGTAATTATAGGTACACGAAGCTTAGGTAGGGTTACCATCAGTAGTCCGCCCCGCGCCAGCAGCCAGCCTTTTTTGCATTAAATGACGGTCTTCTACATCTTCACCTATTACATGATATGAATTCGGTTCCTCGCTTACATGAATAGCATTTTGCGTTTAGTTCGACGTGCTCGGCCAAAAAGTGTGTAAAAGCGATGGCGGCCATTTTTTTCTGAACTTACAGTGCTTGCGAAAAAGTTAATAATTTCGTAGTTGCTTTTAGTTGTAATATCGAAACCTTTACTTTATCTAATACCTAGACAAATTATTTCTGATTTAGTATAAGCTTTATAAAATATTATCGTTTAATAGGTACGGAATTTTAGTGTGATTTGAAGTAATCGATTCCTGGGGTTAAATATTTAATCAGTTTGCCAGTCCCCAGCCAGCCTGGCCGAGTGATTTTACACACTGTATCACTAGATACCGGACCGGATGGAGGTTCAAAAAAATTAATAAATCCATACTTTTATTTTGCATAGTAGTCGGCCGCCTCAAATAATGTAAAATTGCAAGTAGACAGCCAAATGTGTCAATTTTTAATAATGAGAGTTTTTTAAATTATTCATCATCTGACAGCTTTTTGACACGACAAGGGCCGTCGGCCTCGTCTACCAAGCGCCGCCTGGTGACAGAAAAAGAATCGAAAATTCTTATTGACCGTTTTTGACACCACTTACGCCACCAGATGACGCTTGGTGTGCGTTGGGGTCTGACCCCTGACGGCAGAAAAAATATCAAAAACCCTCATTGATCTAGTTTTGATATTTTACAGACCACTTGATTTAGTTTCGAGTAAATGATTATATTTGTTAGAGAATTATTATATTGCAATCAATTTGGAGGCTGAGTATAGTGCCACAACACGGTCGAGGTCTAGAGTTTTGAGGCCGAGCACTGTAGAAAATTGACATTTTTTTTGTAATAACATTTATTTTTTGTGGAAATAATTTAAACAATGTTTATTTTATAAGAAAGTTTGATAAATGATTGATTGAAACACATTATATTATTTGATACCCTTCTTAGCGTAAAACATGACGATTATGTTTTCGAAAACCACCATTTTATGATATATTTAAAGAAACAAATT
This sequence comes from Phengaris arion, assembly GCA_963565745.1. Lineage (NCBI taxonomy): Eukaryota > Metazoa > Arthropoda > Insecta > Lepidoptera > Lycaenidae > Phengaris > Phengaris arion. Next base: position 10,257,281 of record OY751435.1, on the reverse strand, counting down.
ATGAACACGATACAACACTCGCAGTGGCCTTTTTAGGCTTGCTGTTTACTAGAACTACGTCCACCGTAATAGCTTTTATTTTTTAACCGACTTCCAAAATAAGGAGGCGGTTATACCTTCGGCTGTATATGTACTAAGGCGGGTCAATAAGTCCGTGACTTTTTGAATTTCTAACCTCCTTACTGAAAAAGCAACACTACTCCTGTCAACAGGCATCTGTCAGTTGACTCCTATCAAAATTTGAACTTGCTGCGTCAGTTAGTTTGTGTTTTACAGCTATCTTTATCAGACTATCCAGTAACTTAAGGAAACAATGGAAAAAAGTGAATTTCGTGTGCTTATTAAGCATTATTTTTTGCGAAAAAAAAACCATTACCGAGACCAAGGCTAAGCTTGATAAATACTATGGGGACTCTGCACCATCGTTTTAATGGTAAAAAAGTGGTTTACTGAATTTCGTTGTGGCCTTACAAGCACTGAAGATGCCGAACGTCCTGGACGCCCAGTTGAGGTCTCTACACCCGAAACAATCGAAAAAATTCACGATATGGTGTTGGCCGACCGAAGATTGAAAGTGCAAGAGATTGTGGAAGCCATAGGCATCTCGCATGGCTCAGTGGTTTCAATTTTGAATGATCACTTGGGCATGAGAAAGCTTTCCGCAAGATGGGTGCCGCGTTTGCTCACAGTCGACCACAAACGCAATCGTGTAACAACTTCACAGGAAGGTTTGGCGTTGTTTAATCACAATATGGAGGAGTCTTTTAACCGTGGACGAAACATGGATCCATCACAATACACCAGAGACCAAACAACAGTCAAAACAGTATGTTTCTAAGGGTGAATCGGCGCCAAAGAAGGCCAAGGTTGGTTTGTCAGCCAATAAAGTTATGGCGACTGTTTTTTGGGATGCACGTGGGATAATCCACATTGACTATCTTCAAAAGGGAAGAACAATTAATGGGGAATATTATGCCAACTTATTGGACCGCTTCAATGAGGATTTGAAAAAAAACCGACCTCATTTGGCCAAGAAAAAAGTTCTTTTTCACTAAGACAATGCAAGGGTGCACACATGTGCAGTTGCCATGGCAAAAATCCATGAATTGGGCTATGAATTGCTCCCACATCCACCCTATTCTCAAGATTTGGCTCCGAGTAACTACTTCTTGTTCCCAAACCTGAAAAAATGGCTCGGTGGAAAAAGATTTGACTCCAATGATGAAGTCATCTCGCAAACAAAGGCCTATTTTGAGGACCTCGACAAATCATATTTTTTGGAAGGGATAAAAAAATTGGAGAAGCGTTGGACAAAGTGTATAGAGCTCAAGGGCTCACTACGTTGAAAAATAAAATGATTTATTTATCAAAAAATCTGTGTTTTATTCCAAAAGTCACGGACTTATTGACCCGCCCTCGTACCTAGTCTTGCCATAAATACTGAAACAAAGAAAAAAAAATCTATTGCAAATAACATTTATTACTTTTACAGTGTGTTGGTTTAATTACATAAATATAAAACAATTGAAAATATACAAAGCTTATTCGAAGTGGTCTCCATTGACTGCAGTACAGTCCCTTAAACGTTGAGGCCAGTTATCAATAGAAGCACGCACCCTTTCCATGGGAAAATTCTTCACTGTCAATCGTACGGATTGTCTTAGGGACTCCAAATTATTATGGTGTTTAGAGCATGCCGTACTCTCTAAAATTGACCATAAATCATATTCCAGCGGATTAAGATCGGGACTAGACGACGGCCAGTCTTCAGCTCTGGTGAAGTCCGAAACGTTCGTTTCTAACCAAGACTGCGTAGACCGAGCTTTATGACCCGGCGCCGAGTCTTGCTGGAAGGACCATTTCTGGTTATTGAACATGGTGTTGTTAAGGGGCTTCACTACCTTCTCAAGAATGGTATCGTGATACACTTGTGCCGATGTTTTGATACCTTTTTATCCACCTAATACTAACCTAAATATATAACCTAATACCATTCACAAAAGTATGGCTCCTCCCACTCATGTCACTCCTTCATAGATCCACCAAACCATCACTGAAGTCGCACTCTGCACTCGTTGCACTCTACACTTTGCACCTTGCACTCTGTCGACTAATTGGAAAGCTTTCTTAGAGCTTTGAGCTTAAATACGGTCATTTTGTTTGTTGAAATGTTGGTCAATTGTAAAAAATTTCTCATGTGTAAACAAATTTTTTCTGTGAACTCCCTTTGCGTACCGCTTCTGTAGTTGTTTCTATTTTACCACCCTATTCTTATTTAAATTATCAGTTAAGAAATGACCAGTACGTCTCTTATAGGCTGCAAGTCCTAAGTCATCTTTTAAAATACGCGACATGGTTCTAGGTGCTATCTTCATCTCCCGAGATAAAATCTTTTGCTTTCGGACAGGATTTCTTCGAATTCTTTCCCTTACTGCTTTGACCACCTTTTTCGTACGAACACTACGTGGACAGCCAGATCTTTTTCTGTCACAAACTGAGGAGGTGTCATTGTACCTATTAATAGCCCGGTACACAAACATTTTACTATTACCAAGCGTATGGAGAGTTTTAAAAATTGCATTTGGCTCCATACCTACTTTGTGTAATGCAATCACAGCGATTCGGTTCTCTTTATCACCCCACTCCATTTTAACATCGCAAAATATTGTACAATGTATTGGCGCCAAAATGAGAAAATTCAATGAACAATCATATAAAAATGCCAGATTCCAAATTCAAATGTAATATTTTGTTTATTTTTAATTGTAACAGTATTTATGGCCAGACTAAGTATAATTTTTTTTTGTGTTCATCGTTAACTCCGTCGTCTGTTGACCGATTTTCAAAATTATTTTTTGATGTAAAGGGTCCGAAGTTGGTCCCGTTTTCATAAAAGTGGTGAGCTGATAATGGGATCCATGAGGAATCGAGGGAACTCCTCAAAATTTATATGGACATATAAAGTGATTTCGACTTATTCTGAAGTAACCCAAACATATGCTACCAAAAAGTAAGATTTTGCACCAAGGTATACCCTGGATCCAAAAGTACTGAACAGAACCCCTGACTCCATATAGATAGATACATGTTTGGGAATTACGGCGTTGCTTAAAGAACTGCAAGCATATGCCATTATGTAACTTACAGTCTGATGATGAATTATCATCTTGTATACAATACCTAATGGAAGCTTGGCGCGTATTCAATTATACGATCTATTCTCTCGTTCGTTTATTTACCGTTTATGTAACAATTCGATTGTTTATTTTAAACGTTCTTAAAATATATTAATAATAATTTAACAAATATCATCAACCAGGGAAAAAATTATTATTATTTTTAAGCAAAAAATTAAACCGAACTCCAAAGTAAAAATACACAAAAAAGTATGAAATAAAACTCATTTTAGGATAATTATTTAGAAAATAAGTTTTATTTCATACTTTCTTGTATTTTTATCTCTGGAAGTCGGTTTAATTTTTTGTTTAAAAATAATAATTGTGGATATAATTTAAACAATGTTTATTTTAATAGATACTTTAAAAAATGACTGATTCAAACGCATTACAATATTATTTGATACCCTTATTAGCCAAAAATATAAGCGATTATACTTTCGAAAACCACTATCATTTTATGATATATTTAAAGAAATAAATTATGAACGCAATACAACACTCGAGTGGCCTTTTGGACCTGCTGTTCACTAGAACTACGTCCCGTCCACGGTGTCAGATTCCAGATGGTCCAATATCCAGTCCATATACTCGGCGACGTCTGTGTACATCCCGGGCAGCGCCGAGCGCCCGCAGAACTTCGGGCCCTGCGAGATGACCCCGCCCTGTATGACTCTGTAGGCGCCCTTGTATTCTCTCTCATACATCAAGGGCCCGCCCGAGTCGCCGTCGCAGGAATCTTTGCCCATCGCGCTTGCGCAGATGAAATGACCGTTGACGTGATTCTTGTTCGGATATCTCCTAAAAATAACAATATTATGCAGGTACGGCAAACATTTGCGGCGTGCCGCTTTTAAACCTAATTACCATAATAGTAAAGTCGAGATATGGTTCACCGTAAATGTGGGCGATTTAACACAATGTATCGGTAGATTCCGGACCAAGTAGAGGTTCAAAAAAAAACTGACGAAAGATAATATTGAAAGCCAATAGGTACTATCAGGGAATTCAATTGACTGGTGTCATAATTTGTTCGTATTTTGTTATTAGCTTGATATCAAATTGACATAATATCATTGACAATTACTTCGTGACTGCATGCCGTCATTATAACACAAATAAATTATGAGAACACTCTACCTGTTTATGAATTAGATTCCCTGATAGTACATCTAAAAATGTATATTCGCCAATGTTTACTAATCGTTTGAAACGCAAAATTAAGTGTAACCAAGCTATTTCTCGGATTCTTAGCGAAAAACTGTAAAATGGCAATAAAATACCCACGAATTAGTAGTTTTCTAATTATTTTGATACATGCATTAGGTCTAATCGTCAACCAATCAGTTACACACACTCTTAAAGCTTCATTACATCTTTGATCAGAGTAAATGTTGACTATGGTCTTGAGGAGGATGTCCGAGTTCCTCCCCACTTCGGTCGCCCCCCACCCTGCGACCGTCATCCGGTCGGCTCTAGTCGCGTTTCGTACTTTCTGGTCTACCGGGAGACAAATTGGGTCCACATTTTCTAAAACAAAAATATTAATAAATGCACAGAAACTGTCTTAAGTTATATAAAATCAACATACACTCGCTTAGGGAACAAATAATAATAAAAATTAAAGTGAACCTGACCAAAATCTTTAGATAGTATAAAATTAAGTCGCTTACCCTGTCTGTTTGCTTAGATCTTTTAAATTACTCGACGGATTTTACGGCAGTTTTCAGCCATAGATAGAGGAATTCAAGAGGATGGTTTATATGTGAAATACATTGCACCCGTGCAAAGCCATAATTGGTAGGTAATATAATTATATTATAAGAAACAATTTTCATGAAAATGAATTAATAATAGGTGCGACAAAAAGAAGTATTCACTTATAACTTACAAAGATATAAACTTACTGTGCGAAAAATCTATTGTAGTATTGAGTCGCAACAGAGCAATATCGTTGAGGAATTCAGTCGTATAATTTTCGTGGACTATCACGGATTCTATACGCGCATCCTGAAAGAGACTTTTATAATTAGTCATAGGCACTGATATTAAGTAAGCCAATCGGAAGAAGTCTAAAAGCCTTAGGAGCCATTGGCTAAATTAAAGCTTCCATAGTCAAGGGAGGATTGAGATGATACGAGGAGGTGTTCTATTTGTAGAATGTAGATAGAAATTATTCAAACTGCCCGAAGATTAGGTTTTCAATTATCATTTATATCCCAATCCGAAAATGAAAATAGACCGCCATAAAATTCGTAAATATATCGATTTTTTACTGTCATGTATACAAATAAATAAAATGGAAGTGTCTGTTTGTAAAATCAAAATAACAGCTTTGCGCTAAACCCGTATACGGGTACCTACACCAAAAAATCTTTTTTTTTTTCTGTCTGTTTGTTCCGGCTACTCTCTGAAACGGCGGGACCGATTTTCACGGGACTTTCACTAACTTAGACTACTTTTATCTTAAGGTTTCGATTAAAAACGGGGATCAGTTTTCGTTAGTTCCACGCAAACAAAGTTGCGGGTACTAGCTAGTTTTAAATAATAATGAATATTCGGTCCGTACTTAATACGTTCATGTAATTTCTGTATGTTGTAACTTGTACCCACTTGCAAATGTTCCTCGCAAATGGACTCCTGTCCTTTATGCTGGCAGTCCGTTTTCTCGAGTACGTTGAACTCGCCGAGTCTCACCCCCACCATGTGGGCCCTCACGCAGTGCGCCGCCGTCAGTATGTACCGGGAGTTTATAATGGTGCCAGCGCATTGGAACTCCATCCCCAGTCCTGAATTTTTTTGGTGAAAATATATAAAATGCTAATTGAACAACTAGGATGGTAATGTGAATTGGCAATTTATACTCCTATCAAAATATTGGTATTAAAAACGAAACAAAGTTTTGTATTTTTAAAATAATGCCAACACTGACCGTGATTCGAACCACATTCCGAATTTCGAACAAAGCAAAAATTACACGTAGCATGCACATCGCATACCCAACTGACAATCGGACTGACGATAATACAATCGTAATTATTGATAAATTATTGCACGACGAAAATAAAAACATATATAGCTTAGAAATGCGCAGTTTCCCAGAGATAAGACCTAGCTAGATAGATCGATTTTTCTCCCCCAAAACTCTCGGCAAAATAAATTTCATGGAAATACATGCATGATGCAACCATTTCGAGAAACCGATTATATATATACTAGCTTTTGCCCGCGGCTTCGCCCGCGTGGAATTGTGTTCTTGGAGAAAATCCTCTTCAGCAAATAACTTGGGAGGCCGTAGCGTCGCGCATTGTACTATGTCCCTGCATTTTAAATCTGTAATATCTTCGAAAATATTCATTCAAATTACATGCTGTAAATGGCCCTATTGATATATATTAGATGCAAGGTACTTAATTGTATAAGGATTAATACTGTATTGCTTAAAATCGCTTTGTAAATAAGCCATTATTTCTCGTAAAAAGTAAAGGATAAAAATTGGTTATTGTGGGTTATCCCTAAGAGATAGACATATACCATTGCGGATTTTTTGTAGGCCTTTTTAAGGTGTACAATTATACTGTAGTACATTATTTTGATCTATCTCATAGGGTTCAGCCAGCGTTTGCAATGTAAGCGCAAAAAAGTGTTTATTTACGACATTAGAAATCTCTAAAATTGTCAGTGTTTCTCTACTATATTATGCATGTTGTATGCATATGACACCTTCCACTTGAATTACTCTGATTATTACAAAAACCCGCATTAAAATCCGTTGCGTAGTTTTAAAGATTTAAGTATACATAGGGACAGACAGAAAAATTGACTTTGTTTTATTCTATGTAGTGATTATAAGAGATCGTCCCGTTAAAGTATAAGATTTAGGAAATATATGCAGTCGTTTTCGAGAAACCTATTATATATATCCAAGATCGTCTCGTTTAAAGTATAAGATAAAATCTGAACGGACTATAATCCACGTGTAGTGGTCAAAATTATGTTACAGATAGTTCAACTCAATTGTGTGCGTGGCGGTATGTGTGCGTGCGCTAGTAGTTATACAGCTTAAATTTGTGTGTCAAAAATGCTACCCACTACCCGTACGCGCCGCTATGTGTGGATTACGTATTACACGTTACCCACACATAGCGGCGCGAGCATAAATGCGTTGAACCATCTTTACTCGTGTTGTAAGCGATTAACGCCATCCACGGGAACTCGTACATGAGCGCGTTGCGACCTCCGACGACGCGGTCGCTGGTCGTCCCGCCGCACTCCGTGGGCAGCATAGCGACGTTCTTGTGCACATTTTCGGGGTTTGGGTTGATTCGGGCATGAAGGCTTGGAGCGCGCTTTGACCAGTCCGCACAGCAAACCTAAAACATTTTTTAACTGTAGAAATAGGGAATGATAAATATCTACTTGAGATGACATTGTATTTTTAATTTTGATAATTGTATTTTCATCGAGGAGTTGTAGGTATTTAGTTGATGTACTGTTATGTTATTGATTGTACTGTAGATTCTTGGTGGAAATTCATGTTTCACAGTAATAACACACAGGACTTCACCAAAGTGGAAATAGTGCAAGAAGTCCTGTGTGTTATTACTGTTGATGTACTGTGGTATTTTGTACATTTTGCACTAGCTTTTGCCCGCGACTCCCGTAAATAAAGCATCCCACGGAAACACAAGTACAGTGTTTCGGGATAAAAAGTAACCTGTGTTTTAAATCCAGAGCCTTAACTACTACCATATTCAATTTTATCAAAATCTGTAGTTTTTGCGTGAAAAAGTAGCAAACATGTACTATTTTTACAACAAGTAATATTTTGCATATACGAATTGTAGCAGAAGGTCATTGTAGTGATTGTACAGAATAACAACAAACAAAAAACTATCATTCCTTACATAGATTTTGTATTTTAAATAGATGTCGAAGCAAAATTTTCTTATAAGTTGTGCTGACTAGGCTAGGGCAGCCTCACATTATATACACAACAGCCAGTTGTTTCCAAGCTTGGTTAGGACAATGCAGGCTGATCACCTGATTGTCTGACAAGAAAGATGATCCCATGGCGTCGGATGGGCATGTAAAAGTTGGACCTGCGCCTTATCTCTCGCCAGTCATGTCAGTTTTCCGTCCCACCGGTTTACGAGAGTAAATGAGGAGAGAGTGCTCTTGTGTACTGCGCACACACTTGGGCACTATAAAATAACTCCTGCTTGGCTGGCCTGGTTTCAATGAAACTGGTCACCGTCGCCGAAATCGGTGTGGGGAGCCATTATTATTATATACACAACAGTTCAGCAACAGTGAAAATATATCAATTATTAGTAGTTGACGATGATGATGGCGTAGGCCTACGCCGTAGACGTGCTACGACTAGCGATCCCGGTGTTAATCTTTTGAACCTTATTCTCAAGAAATAAGATCGAAAAATAGTACATCTGTCGGCGGCAGAAAATAATTAACATTGACAATATTATGTTAACACTTCTCTATAAATCTATATTCGTAATATCAATAAAAAATAAACTGCAACGTCGTGTAAGTAGACATTATTTTAACTGACTTCCTTGTTTGTACAAAATTTAATAGTAATGATTAAGCAATACATGAAGTACTTCTAGCTTATCTATTCAAGTATTCACCTTTAAAACTTTCACAGAGTTATCAAAATATTCCATGCCACAAAAGGAACTTTCTAAGAGTTGTTTCGTTTCGTTTGATTTGTCATTTATCACTCGGGAGTAGCTCAGTCGACATTCTGTGTACACAACACAGTCGTCGCAGGTCTCTGAAATTAAATATTAAATAGTAAGGCTACGATCCGATACGAAAAAACTGTATTGTTAATACAACTATCTGCTAATAAAATAGAGCTTAAAATCGTGTACAGCTGTCAAATCTTACACTTGACACTTCTATTTTCAGCTCTATTGTATTGGCGCAGAGTTAAATAGAACTGTGCATAGAACAGTGCATTTTTCCTGTCGCGAGTCGCGACCACAAAATATATCTCGTGGGTGCGAGCTCTTAGCCTAAGCGCGCACTGGCGGCCAGCCGCGGCGGCCACCGAAATGTATGCAAGGGGCCGCTGGGCGCTTGCGGCCAAGTGCGCGAACTGATGATACAATGCATACATTTCGGTGGCTGCCGCGGCCTGGCCATCAGTGCGTGCTTGGGCTTAGGCTTAGGGTCTGTTTCACAATCTACGGATGAGTGTCAAATAGCTTTTTGGCATTGCATTTGCAATTGGCATGTTTTGTCTCTGTCGCTCGATATAATAAAAAGAATTTATAACAGCGACAAAACATCCGGCTAAGTTACCCGACACTTATTTGTAGATATCTTGTTCAGGCCTGTAGAATAATATTATTATTAAAAATGCAAAGTTAAGATAGTTTGTTCTTTTACTTGTTACCATTTCGTACATAAATATATGCAAAATGTACTATCTAATCTAATTTATAAGTAATTTGTTGGTATTATCTCTTCTTCAGTGGGTATCATTATAATATTACGATATCAATATGCCATATTGTCATTGACAATTATATTGTGACTGCATGTCGTGACCTGCTTATGAATTAGAATTCCTGACAGTACAGTGTTTTATGTAAAAGTCAGTTTTACTATTGGCACAATACGAGAGCTGATTGATAAGTTTCCGAAACGACAAAGAAAAACTTCAAAAATCTATTTAAAATAAATTTATTTCTCAAGGTAGTTTCCTTCTACCTCGATGCATTTAGTCCAGCGCTTCTCCAATGCCGTTACACCAGTTTGATAAAATGTTTTCTCCAACCCCTCAAAATACTCGTCCACGGCAACAATGACTTCTTCATTTGTTGAAAATCTCTGGCCACCTAACCATTTCTTCAGGTTTGGGAATAATTAGTGGAAGTCGCACGGGGCCAGATCCGGGGAATAGGGTGGATGCGGTAGCAATTCGAACCGCAATTCATGGAGTTTGGCGATTGCAACCATTTTCAAACAAATTCCATCTGTTCGATTAAATTCAAATTTGGCGTTCTATTTTCAAAAAGATGCCAGAATATAAAGTAATAATATTCCTTTTTTGCGTATCATTTTTTTAAGTTCGTCGTTTCGGCCAGTTATCAATCAGCCCAGGTAATATTGCGCAATGAATAGTTATTGATTTTCGGAACACAGGATGTTGAATCAATTCCAGAACACAGAAGGGTGCAGATGCCTTATGCTCTTTTTGTCTATATAAAATCAATGACCAAAAACATTACTACCTTTTTCCCACAAATTTAGCCACGAGGTTCAGTAATAAGATCACACTTACTAAGAGTATTCGCTGCATTACAGCAGATCGCGACCAGCAACACTAACCCCCACATCGCACCGACTGGATCAGTTTTCTCTCATAATACTTGTAATATGAGGTTAAAACATTTTGTTTTCTTATCATGCGCGTTGATAAGACGATCGAGTCATTAGGGGTCAGTTCATACAACAACAATATAACAACAATTTAACAACGGTCCTTTTTTATCTCAGAAGAAATAAGAAATATGTGCCGTATGTTGTGGACATAAGAGTGAATACTAAATATGCCAAAGGTATGTTGACAAAAATAATTTTTTGTCCAACATTTAAAAAAGTGCCATATTTGACGATTCTAGTTATTTGGAAAAGTGTGCTGGTATCGTATACCCGACACAACCGCTGTAAAAGTAAGTATTGCCCACACAGGCTCTGTAAATGGAGTGTCTATAAAGTGAGAGTCTCCCGTATATATATACATAAAAAGTTTGACATTCTACGTGTACAAAGTTGAAGGCAAGAGTCGTGTAATAATTCTGCAGGGGCCTAACCTTAAGGTTATCACTACAAAGTATTATTTATAGTCAAATCTGTGGGTAAACACGTCACATTTGGTTTTACCAGCCGCTCAATTGCACTGTTATTATAAGCAATATTATAAACAAGGATAACAATAGAACACAATATTATAATATATTAAACAAAAATATGGTTATGTAATATGTATTGTATAAATTATTTTTAAACAAAAATTAAACCGACTTCCAAATAAAAAATACACAAAAAAGTATGACATAAATCTGATAGCGTGGCAGCGCTATCGCCAAGTCTTATTAGCCTATAAGCGGCCGTAATTATCTTTTCTCGAAGCATTTCGCGGCTTTATTGTGCCTCCATATTTTCGTTTGTAAAAATGCTAGCGGTCTGAATTTTTGCCGCGGAGAAGTTGTTAGCGGCACAAGCTAATGTTTTCAATTTGAAAAAAATATTCTAGAAATTTTTAATTTTTCGAATTTACAGGGACAAAATGTATGAATACAAGTTCACTGATAACTTTGTAATCCTTATTTATAAAACAAACTCAATAATTGAGAAGTGGTAGGTTATTTTAGGTTCGAGTAGCTGCCGACGAAAGGGCCGACTCGACCGGATAAATAAGACGGCCTCACAGAAAAACGATGGGAAATTGCTTTGCACTTTGCACTTGCTTTGTATATCGCTGCGTCAGGAAGGTACCTAAGATACCGGTGGCCCAAAGTGGGTTTTAAAGAAACGCAATAGTAACTCCTCTGGTGTTGCGGATGTCCATGAGCGGTGGTAATCGCTTCAATTATGGAATAGATCTGAAAACAATAGAAACGAGCAAATGGATCCCCCTTTGGTATGAAATTGTAATAAGTTTTATTACTAATTAATTTGAAAACGAGAAAAACGATCGCCTGATGTTTAGAAATTGTTATAACTTCCTACCACCAGAGGTTGGTGATTTTAAAGATCTTGAACGCACTTGTAAGTCCTCTGGTGTTGCAGATATCCATGAGCGACGGTAATCTCTTTAATCATGGAATAGATCTGGAAACGACCAAACGAATTGCCTTATGGTAAGCATAAGGCGATCCATTTGCACACTTAGACATCTGAAACACCAGTTACAAGTACGTTCCCAACTTACGTTTCCCGTACGTGGAACCACCAACCACTGATGGCAAGAAATTACTACAATTTCTTACCGTCAATCGATCGGTTTGCTCGTTTCCAAATATATTCCATAATAATATTAAATCGATTACCACCGCTCATGGCCAGCCGCGTCACCAGAGGAGTTATAAGTGCGTTCACAGTTTTTTAAACCCCAAACCCTCCATGTGTTATGTTTCACCGCATAAAAGGCCCAGGGGGCAGTTGGTGTTAAACACTGGGAGCGCACTTGTAACTTCTCTAGTGTTGTGGGTGTCTACGAGCGGCCATTAATCGTTTTATTTGAAGAAGGATATAGAAAGAAGAAGGATTGAAGAGAATAAGAACAAGTGCATTATAAACTTACAACTATAATATTATTATCGTGTGAATACTAAAATATGCTGAATACAATAAACAAGCTTTTGCTCACACTTCACCTGCGAGAAAAAAATATACAAAAACTTATTAAATTATACACCTAAACCATCCTAAAGATCTTTTAAACTAAGCAGCGGATTTTAATGCAGTTATCAGTAATAGATAGAGTGATTCAAGAGGAAGCTTTATATATATAATATTTGCACCCGTGCGAAGCTGGAGTGGTTCGCTAATATAAAACAATAAAAATTAAATTACAATTACTGTCAAAACCCCACTCCTGAGGTGAATATCACCATACTAAAAAATAATCAGCACAGCAAGAGCTAACACACTGAGATAGGTTTGAAACCTGTTGGTTGGTGGGACTTTTTTACGTGAAAAAGTTTTGACTCTTTTTCGTTTAGGTAATGGTTTTTGTGGGATCTTGTTTTCTAAATAATTCCCCTTTTAAATTCGTCTAAAATGTTATCTATTTCTCTACACTATCTTCATTATTTTGAAGTCGGTAATGACAGTTTTAAGCCTTAAAAGACTGGTGGCGAGGATAACAAATTTCCGGCCCTTATCCAACACGGCAAGGACATTATCCTCCCTGCGCTACTAAAGATATTTAGAGCGACTTTTGCGTGGGGATACATTCCACTGGCATGTACAAAAGTAAAGGTCTCATATGTGTACCCAAAGGTGGTGTTACAGACAAAGCTTTACCCAAGACCACGTCATATAGAACCATAGGCCTCACTTCTTTTATTCTTATTACGATGGAGAAGGTGGTCAACCTCATTGCCAGCCATAAGGAGTTTGAACTATACGCCTACCTATATAATGAAGGCGCGTTCGACAACACTCAACCTGCTCTATTACAGATAGCCTGGCTTCAAGGAACATAGATCCAACTGCTACAGAATGGATCAAAGCCACGCTCAACAACGGAATAGCATCATTTACTATCATGGGCTCGACGATCAGGAGCAGGCTGACCCAAGGATGCCCTCAGGGAGAGGTACTTTCGCCACTGCAGCGGTGTTGGTAGTGGATGAGCTCTTAGAAGAATTTAATGATAAAAGGTTCTACGCTCAAGGATACGCTGACGACCTAGCGATACTAGTGGTGGGAAAATGCGCGTCAGTGGTCGCTGGGCTAATGCCATCAGTACTGTGAGTCGTCGAAAATTGGCGCATGAGAGTCAAGCTGACGCTTCAATTTGTCAACGCTGATAAGACGGTCTTGATACCCTTCACCAAAAAGAGGAAGTTGGAGGGGCTAAAACCCCCAAAACTCTTCGGGAAAACTATCACGTTTGCAAGCGACGTCAAATACCTAGGAGTTATCCTGGATAAGGGACTCACTTGGAATAAGCTAATCGAACACTTTATGAAAATGGCTGGATGTGCTCTGGGATCCTATTGGAGACTGCTCAGCTCTAAATGGAGCCTTTGACCGAAAGCAATGCTGTAGTTATACACAGCTGTAGCGAGGCCGATGGCCACATATGGCTGCGTGGTGCACAATAAGCTCTACAGGTGCACTGCATTAAAACATTAAATAGTGTACAGAGGCTGGGCTATCTGATAATCACGGGTGCGCTTTCGTCGGCACCCACCACTTCACTTGAGGCCCTGATTGACCTGATTCCTCTTCCTCTGCTTGTTCAGATAGAGGCTTAGAAGGCAGTTCTCAGAGCCAGGACGGCGGGCAGGACGAAATGGGCTACTTGAGTTTCTCGAAGCTATACCAGGCTTACATACCTTCTAGGGAGGATTGGGAAGTAAAGGTCCCAATGACGGTTCACCCCAATGACATAGTTTGGATCACGGACGGATCCAGAAAGGCTGGCTATCTGGGTGCCGAAAGTCTCATTTACGGGCCAGAACCAGTTTTCGGAATATCTCCCAGTACTACGAAGAGAGCACTCAAGGAACGGGGTCTCAGCCTAAGCATTAAGCAAAGGGCTGCAATACCGGAACTTGTGCATTCCAAAGCGTTAATCCCCGGCTTGGAACTGGCGCTTTCAATGAGTAGGAATCAACAAAGAATCCTTACCAGAACCCTAACTGGGCACTGCAAGCTCCACAAACACCTGACAAAATAGGTGTCGGTGACACAACGACTTGCAGGTTCTGAGAGGAAAAGGACGAGACAACCGTCCACCTTTTCCTCGACTGTCCAGCACTTCAACAGAACAGAAACAGGTACCTTGGGCAGCACAAATGAAATTCAACACAGAGGAAATTCGTAGCACCAACCCCAACCATATCGTTCAGTTTAAGAGCAGCATAGGCCTGGGACAGGTACTATAACGCGAAGGAGTCACAATAGATCCACTTGGGTCGCAGTGACGTCAGGGCTCGATTTTGACCTGCCTTCGATTAAAAAAATTAATTTATTAGTCTATTGGGGTATTTAATTGCATGGAAACCGGTGAAGATTTTCAATTTTTACCATATGAACTTTTAAAATGAGGGTTTTATTTTACACCCTTACGGAGTAAATTCTAATAAACCCTGATCTAATAAAAATAATAAACGTATCTAATGAAATGTATTTAGGTAAGAGTTGTGAATCTCAATTTTTATCGTATTCGGTGCAGATTTAAAGATTTTCTATACAAACATTCAACGCCTATTTAACGGGTGGAATTTATAAAAATTCCTTCTTAGTTTGCGTCTACATTATAAATAAAGCTTACTGTCCAAATTTCACATTTCTACCGTTATACGTCTGTCTGTCAATCAGTGAGGACATCTCCTTTTATATATGTATAATCTTACCGACAAGTCTACTTATCCGGACTCGTATTTTGTCTCGGAAGTAATATTATTGTTAATACAAAGTCTCGGCCAGTTTGCTCGCAAAGTTCAACAGTTCTGATTGTGTGTGGCGAATATTTTAAAATGTTTAAATATTTAATTTTCTTTACACTGCTATGTGTAAAATTTCTACATGCAAGTGAGTATATACCTATAGTAATATTTTCTTCCTATGTATAAAAAATTAAGCATCATTACTATTTTCATAATTTTTTGTCACGATTTTTTTAATCTTTTTTTTTCATTCACATTTTAAATTTTAATCATTTACATTTTAATTTTCAGAAGAGTGCAATGACTGCATAGCATACACTTCCTGTCCAAATGCCTTGGAACATGCCAACCGCCAAAAAAACCCCAGCATGTTCAGAAATGCATTTTGTGGATACGATACCTCGCAACCTAAGAGACCAGCACCCAAGGTATTTTAGCTCATAATGTAAATTTCTCTCCTAAAAGGCAAATTTCAAATTCTACTAGGATAGCCGTCGCTCCTTTGTCTTCTCTGCCGTCAGTCTGGAGAACAAATCGTTGATATCAAATGTTAAGATCTGCAATACCTATTTCACAACAGCTGTGTTTAAGCATTTCGTGTCTTCAAAAGTTTCTTTTTCATTATTATTTGCAAGATGATAACTTTTTAATTAATATATGTAAAATATTTATGAGAAAACTAAAAGTAGGTAAGTGAATATTGTTTAATGCCTTTCACAATCTACGGATCAGCGTCAGATAGCTTATTTACGTGTTTTGTCTCTGTCGCTCGACAAATGTAAGCAGCGACAAAACTTTCGAATAAGCAATCCGATACTTATTAGAGGAATGTGAAACAGGCACTTAAAATTACCGGCAATATTTATTCTGTTCATTAGGTGTGTTGCTCGGCATTTGATGAAGTACCAATCGAAAGACATCCAAATGCTCGTCTTCTGCCTACCACAGGCTGTGGAGACATTAACGGAAGACGCATTGTTGGCGGCACAATTGCAGGTCTCTACGAGTTTCCCTGGATGGCTCTGGTCGCTCATAGCACTGGCAAGTGTAAATCTATTCATGAGAAAGTAACCTTAGCGTCAGTTCACATCGAGACGAGACGCGACGCGATACCGATGCGGCTCTGCCTTTTTGAAGATAGCGATTTAAAATTGAACTTTATTCACTACACAAGTTTCAGTTCAACAGTTCGAAGTTTTGAGTTTCGAGCTGCACCGAGCTGCGTAGCACGTCGCCGCTCTTGCAATGAAACGTGTATGTTCTTGAGCACTAAATAAAAATGCAGCGCTGCGTCGTATCGCCTCTCTTAATCAATGCAGGTCAATAATGATCACTAATGACAAGATGACTTAATGTGCACCTGTGACTTGTTTTTAGTAATCGGCGTGGAATTTAAATGCGGCGGAAGTATCATCAACTCCAGGTATATTTTGACGGCGGCACACTGCGTCAGAGACAAGATTGTAGCTGGCGTCAGAGTCGGGGAGCACGACGTGCGGAAAGCCACGGACTGCCAGGGTTCTGGGGGCGATTACATTTGCGAGTCACACATTCAGGTATCTCCATCTATTTCTCCTACAGAAATTATTATTCGGAGTCCGGTTTCCAAAATCCAACCAACACACACTACACAGTCTACACCCTATCTGGTCACACTAGGAGTAATCCAATCCCCAGCACTAGGGATCTCTAAAAACCTGCCAAGTACAAAACGCTAAAAAACACGTTACTTAGATATTATACCTACTTATTCAATAATGTTCGATAACAGAAACCTCGATTACTGGACTATTTTTTTTTCTTTTTAGTTTTTACTCAGTCGGGTATTGTGACTAATTTATTTTATTGTATTTTTTCAATCCATGTAATAAATAATAATATATATAATGTCTATGGTCGCATCCACACCACGTCAATCTGGTCCTGTACTAAGTATCCTATGAAGTTGTATCATGCAGGTACCAGACAACGGAAATATAATTTACACATATTCAAGATTTTACTATACTATACATAATAATATTTAATACACACCCAGGAACACAGAAAAACTTTTTGTCCCTTCGTCGAGATTCGAACCAGCTACTCCCGGCTCAAGCGCCGACGCGCTGAGCAATAGGTAGTCAAATCCCCGAGTTATAAGTTACTTGCTTACTAGGTATGTTTTATATTATGTACTTAATATGTTTTTAGGATCTTCCGGTTGAACAAAGTATTGTGCACGAGAGCTTCTCGACTTTTCCAAACATAGTACACGATATTGCGCTCCTGCGCCTTAAGGACACTATAGATTTTTCATATCGTAAGTTTATTTTATATTACACACTATATAATGCATGTGATAACGGGGACAAAACAACACGCATAGTTTTTTTTGCTTTTCGAAAAGTACATAATAACATAAAGAAATTTCCTGGCTGAAATATTGTCTTTGCAATGTCATATCTACGATCAACCGTTGACGAAATACAGTCATCGCAATTCACAAAAGTGAGATCATTGGAAATCATTGTAAACGCTCTATACAAGAAATGATACATGAGTGACGTCACAGCACTTGATGAAGATAAAAATAAAATTGATTAATACTACGTTTATGTATATCATTGTTGTAACAAAAAATGTCACAAATAACATATGAAAATGATCAGTAATTTTAGTCCTGTAACTTTTTAATTTAGCAAGTGATTATTGATTAATGTACTTTTTGCATTTTTCGGTTCATATTTATTTTGACTTTCGGAAAATATAAGAATGTTGCTGATTTAAAACAATAAATTTATAAAATTATTCATAATAGGGCTTATATTTTTATTTATTAGCCGTTCATAATAGGGTATTTTCCATTTTTTTTAATATGTCAAATTATTCATAACAATATATTTAAATTTGCGATCTGGACCATTCCTTGTGAATTTCATTCCTTTCTTTGCAAATCAGCATAAAAGTTTAAATAATATTAAATATATTATAATGTTTAACTATTTAAAGCCGTTAAAATGTAAAATCATGACGTCACCTTCTTGTAACCTGTCAACTATCAATTCACACTAAACAAGACAAATCTTAATAATAAAGAATACTTCGTGTTAACTTTAGTCCTTTTACGATTTTAAAATGCCTTTCACGAGGTGCTATACTATTATTATCGAAGAGAAACGCTGATATTGCACAAAACTTGCATTAAACTTCGACTGACACACAATTTGTTATTTCACGTATACTTACGGTAATGATACTGATTAGGGAGGTCATTTAAAAAAAAGAAAAGCACAAGAAGATGACGTCGCGTTTGACGACTGTTCGTTTTAAATCACGTGGTCAAACGTGAAAAATTAATTATTTTATTTTAGAATTTAGATACTTTTAAAACTGATACATATTTTACAGTAAAGTGTTGCTTAAATTGGTTTTAAATAATGTTTAGTAATAAAATATCAATAGTTTGATGCATATTTTCATCAGAGGTTAATTGCCTATTTATTAAACGCGGGCACAGAACCTAATGATTTTTTTGTATTTAATCATTTGTTATTTTTTACAGAAAATGTGGCTCCTGTGTGTTTACCAGCAACTGACAAAATGAGGAATATATATTTAGACAGTAGAATCGCAACTGTCGCTGGATGGGGACTAACAGAACGATTTAAGGATTCTTGTTTTCTTAGAAAGGTCGACATCCCTATAATCGGAAGAAACGTATGTCTCATTAAATACAATGAAAGGTGTGTTACAACTGACAGTTACATCAAAAATTCCATTAGACTTGTATTCAAACGTTAAGGCAAAAAATAATTGTCATGCTCCTAAAATCTATAAATCTATACCAGCTAGACTGAGGACTATTGTTCATGGGGAAATAATATACAGAGTGCTTGGTTATCCGAATGAAATATAATGATATATATTTAACCCAACATTAGGCCACAATATTACATAAGTAATGGCAGTACGCATAACTAAAAATGTTCGTGATTTACAAAAAAATAACATGATTATATTTTTCCTGACAACTCGCACTTCGCATGGACACCATCACTTCACTTCAAGGTCACGCGCATGACGAGTAGTACAGGCGCGCGGTGATGAATAGAATTGAAGTATTTTGTAGGATAATCTGGTCAAATTTTAAGGTCACAAGTTATATATAATATTTTTGGAACGAGAATCGAACACTGAATACGCTCCTTGAATATATATTTTGGTTAACCGAGTATCCTGTAATATGTTTTCAATCGGTCCCACAAGTGTCAAACTTTATTTTCCATTATTGCAAAAAGCTCGTAAAAAGCACCGGAAAACACGACTTTAGTGGGCTTTAGTTTAGTTATTAGGAATCTTACAATCTTAGTCCTCTCGCAATGAAAACCGCAGCTCATACGAATAAATCACTCATCATATTCGAGTACCCAACTATAGAAAGTACTGTAATGGTATACAGTCTTCATTGAGTTTTTCGTAGCATTAATGCCTGTACACACGCGCCGCAGCCGGATCTTGTATGGATATCGCTGACGCCGCAACGGTACCCGCCGCCGGTGCTTAGGCAAAAGAATATGACAGACAAATTGTAATGCAGCGGCTCCGCGGCGCGTGTGTACAGGCACTTATGCTACTAAAACCAATGAAGACTGTATACCATTACAGTACTTTCTATAGTTAGGTACTCGTATATGATGAATGGTTTATTCGTATGAGCTGCGGTTTTCTTTGCGAGAGGACTAAGATTGTAAGATTCCTAATAGCTGAGCTGGAACACTTCTTAAAGTTTAGGCCCTTAAGCTTATATAATCAAATATATATTAACCAAAGAACCGACAGCAAAAAATTGCATGTCTCTTTTTTTAGAGCGTCCGTCACTGGAATTCGTAAAAACATAGATATAAACCAAATCTGTGCTGGCCAGCGGTACAAGGACTCCTGCAACGGTGACTCGGGAGGTCCCCTGATGCTGGAGAACGAGTACCAGGGGGCGTATAGAATCGTGCAGTACGGGATAGTCTCCCATGGACCAAAGGAGTGTGGATCCGATATCCCGGGAGTCTACACCGACGTCTCCAAATATATGGACTGGATATTAGACAACATGAGGGAGTAAAGTTTACACACCAATTTACCAAAGTATTTTTGTTTTATTTACTAATTAAGCTTAAGGCTTATTGCATTTTTACTACATATTACGATTAGATTAAGATAACTCGGTATTAACATTTAAAAAAAAATGATCAAAATGTTTGTCTGACAGGATTTTTATGGCGACGACATAAGGATCTCTGATAGAAACTCTGAGGTAAAATAACTCTAAACGAAATATAATTAGTGTATTGTGACGTGGACATGTCTGTGTGGCGTGTCTTGTTAGAGTTTAGCCAAGATGCCATTTCTAATTACGATGACAAAGTTAGAAACGAAAAATGTATGGTAATGAGTCAATACTCGTATTACGTATCGCGCGCGATGCGTATGCGATGTCAATCCCATATATTTTGAATTTCGAAAATCGTCATAGTAATTAAAGATGGCATGATAGCTAAGCCCTCTGGCGATGCCGTCCCATAGCGGCCGTAATACAGCGGTGAATGAACATTTTCTGTGTAAACAAAACGGCGCAGTTTAGTAGAGAACGGTAACGCCACAGCATTACAGCCGCTTTAAGACGGCAAGGCTATCAGGGAACCGGCTTAATAAGCTTTACACAGCATCATGCACATGCCGTACTATTTAATTTAAGTTTTCGTGTAATAAAAAAACAGTACTCGTCTAATATAAAAAAGATTGTTGTTTTTTTACACCCATTAATTCCTGTGTTATTATAATAAACGTATGGGATAAATTCCCTATTTTTATTATATACGATGGAGATTATAATAAGGTATCACTACACGATGCTACGAGCGAATTAATATCTAAACAAGTGCTCAGTACATTGCACACACATTACACACATACACGTCTTCCTCACGTCTATATCACAATGCGTTTACGTAGGCAATGACCACCTAGTCTATTAGGGCTTCGAATTAGACACAGACCTCCAAGCCCTATGACCCATAGGGACAGAAACTATAATATCATGTTTGTTTGTTTTTTTTTAATTTTTAAATTATTTATGGAAAATAATTCACTTAGTTGCAGACTAGGTACAATACGTCTTAGTATTAAGGACAATGAAATCATATACTTAAATTTCCATCGGCTTCAAAGCTATAAAGTTAATTATTATAAGTAAAAAAAATATTTAAAATCTAATTTCTATAACTATGTGTACGAAACGTCATTTCAAGTTGGCATGGAAGACGAAATTCGAAAGCATTATATTTGCATCAATTCTTTCCTTTTTAATACTATCGAATGGTATATAAATATAGCGTGTTTCTAATACTTTGACTACTTATTTATACAAACATTGTCGACAGTGATAGGAAGGGGTTAAGCTACTTAAGTGAACTTGACTCCATATAGCAAGTATGTATAATTTTATATGTAGTTTATTAATAAAATACATCTAAAAAGTACAAATGAGTTCGTTTTGTGCTAAATTAGTAAACAAAACCTACCGATCCTTAGTTTACTTACATCATATACAAAAACATTTATTATGGAAAGCATGAACGCACAAATATCGGAGATATTTACAAATATGATCCTGCGGCCGTGCACTTCATACACTTTAACCTAGGCGTGACGTCACAGCTAGGTACGGCTTTAGTAAGGAGCGTTTTCACGACACTTGTGAAATTTTGTATACAAATCAAGATACCTTTGAGAATGTTGACTTTTAGTAAACTGTTTCTTCTGAAAAGTTACTCATATTTAAGAGTACTGTTCATTTATGCAAAAAAAACCTATTGTTGAAAACTTCTTTTTGTAGACACAACAGTAAATACGACCGTGAAATTCCGCGCTGTAATAAATGTTTCAACTTCCGTTGACGATGATGCTGCGACCTAGTTGTCTATCTGAGATTAAGAACTTTTTTCCTACGGACTATATTTGTCTATTCTTCCATAGAAAATACTCATTTCTACGGTGGACAGGCCTGCAGGAGCACAGTTTTATCCTTTATTAACACTTCTTCTCTTCACTTTAGCGAATTCTCTCTACTTATACTCTTTCAATAATTTTTACATCTTTCTACCCCTTTCTACTAGTAGTATGATTAAAAGGGATTTCTCGGTAAGATTTTAGAAAGTTAAGTATTTAAAGGAAATAAAAATATACTTAGTTTCCAAATTTTATTACGGAATTGCCATAAATAACCTAGAACATTTGCTTAACTCTAATTTATAAATGATATAATATTGCACGGAAGACATAATTAGGACTAGAATAAATATCACTAACATATATCCTTAAATATTCACTTTAAGCCACATAAAATTAGAAAATTTGGTATCTATTTTGAACCAGATACCAAAATGATAAAAGTTCATTATGCAATATCCTTTCTTTATCTCATACTTACATAAAACTAAGATTTGAATAAAAAATCTAGCTCCTATGTACTCTATTGTCTGACCCGATCAATAAGGAAGGACCCTCGCCTTATTATGTGGCTTATAGTACCGAGCATGGTGGCGCCGGGTTCCGGAGCATATGGTCCCAGCCTAACAGCCGACAAGCCATAAGAGTGAGCGACACTCCATATACTGCATGCATACTCGTAACTGGTGTTCTTGTGAGCCCCCAGGATAGGTAATCTAACAATGGTGTGTCACGACCGACCTGTTTAAGTACACCAGGGCACCTCGGCGTCGAAGACATGTCGTGAGGGGTGTAGCGTGTGTGGGGTGTGATGCGGCTGAGGGGAGCCGTGCAGTAGCTCGCACATGAAGCTTATGTACGTGATCGCCAGCCGGAGTGTCTCTATACGTGACAGACGTTTCTCGTACGCAAATGTTGGTACCTAAAAGAGAAATAATGGTAAAGTGATGAAGTCCTGCCAGGTTTTAGTGTGCAAAATAAGTTACTGGACAAGAATAATTTTTCACTATTCTTCGAATTCTTGACGGTCTACGGATCACGGACTGCGTCGTCGCTCGTGGTGTTGGTGACACGGCGCTAGGCAACAGACGCCATACGCTGGCGCTCTGTATAATATGTTAAGCTAACACGTGCTGGGCTCACCTTACGTCGTAGCTTGTCGAAGGCCTCATTGAGGTTGAACATGCGTCGTCGTTCGCGGATGTTGGCGGCGCGGCGCTGAGCGACGGACGCCACGCGCCGGCGCGGCTTCTTGCCGCCGGGTGTGGAGCGCGCCGACCCGCGCCCACACCCCGCCGCCGACCACACTGAATTAATCGCAATATAAGCTTATAGTAGCATCAATAACCGTATATTTTGATATAATATGTATAATTAGATCCAAATATAATATTATATTTATAACTCTCAATTACACTATAAATTGTAATTAATACAATTTTCTTTTATTAATACACAAGTAAAAATATAAAATTATAAGTTTCTCCAAATATTAAAAATCCCTACGTCAGTAGTGGATTATACGGCACTGACGTACAAAGAGCTTTAAATGTTTTGAGGGCAGATTTTACATTATTTTTGTTTTTTGTTACATGTTTTCTGTCTTTATTTCTACGAATAAATAATAATTATAGTAAAGAAAATTTGCAACAAATTATATATATGTAGTTAGGCATATTACAAGTAGGTATGTAAATAATAATATTACGACTATATATCACTATTTAAAGATATCTTGAGTTAGCACCACAGAGTAAAGAAATGTATCGTTACGTACAGAAACACCTTTCATAAAACGATCCTATTGACAAGTTTGTAACAGAAGATGGGGGTAAATTAAAATAAATACTTTTTTATAACATAAGGGCAAATGAGCAAACATTCACAGAGCATTTCAAATTGACATTCCCGAATACGGTGAAAAATTTAACTGCCAACATTAACTGTATTTGTTTTGAGATAAAAATATTCACGAAATTTATTTTCTAACAATTCAATAAATGCGACAAAATTGTGGGGACGAATTATTAAAAAACCATTATGTATATTACCACATCTATAATCTTTATAGTGTGTGAGGAGAATCCATCGTCAAATTTATAGCGTGTTCAGTTCTATCAATGAATAAATCAATTTTTTGGCATCTGTGTTGTTAAAGGCATTTCGTCGTTTTTGTAGGAAAATGACAGGCGATGTACGAAAAACGACGATTCCCGAAGTACATTAGAAAATTGGTTTTACTATACGCAGCCTTAAGCTGAACGGCGTTCACCTTGCAGTCCACCACTATAGCCTCCTGCTAGTTAGCAGACTTCACGCGCTTTTATAGCAACATTTTTAAAAGCACGTGAAGTATTTTCGGACTTGCAAGTTTTCTTTCATGTGTTTATCTGGTCCTAGCTTTCTTTAATCTGTGGTTAGCACTACGTGAACACCTCGTTGTGCTACGGTCGTAGCGGTAGGCTACGATCGTAGCATTCGTAGCAATATTCAGGCTAACTTTGAATTCTAAGGCAACGTAAAGCCTAGTTCGCATTAGACCAGTATTTAGTCGAGTACCTCGCTTTCAACTCGCTACTAGCCGGAAAACTGTTCGCACTTGCGTTCGAGTCAAGTTCACAAGTGAGTAGGGTTTTGCAAAATGAATTGCCTACAGCGCTCCAAAGTGAATAAGCTGATTAATCTAATTAGATCATCCACCTCTTCTGAAATAGCTTTTACAATTGTAATAGCTATTTGAAAAGAGGTGGATGAAGATGTTTGTGTTATAAAAAAAAGCTATGGATAAGAAAATGGATCGATAGAACTGGCTTCTGAAGAAATTAGCGTTGGAAGTTCAAAGAATACTTTGAGACTTGAAGAATGACCGAAAGTTGTGTAAATTTCCTGCTATCAAAAATACTACTAAAAACTACTAAATTATTCGCTACTCGACTAAAATACTGGCCTAATGCGAACTAGGCTTATCTACTAACTTCACCGTGGCAATGAGACTAAACGACTTCGGCATTAATCAACGGGCTTATAAAAACCGGCGCTAGAGAACACTCGCGTTATGTCTCTCCGGTTACTCAGATACCGGAGCGGTGGCCTTACATGTTTGGGGTTTTAAAAGACCGGCAACGCTTTTGTAACTGTTCTAGTGTATAAAATATAAGTTAAGATAGCTACTAGTGTATAAATCATACATGAATCAGTGTAGCGGATGTCACTGGGCGGCGGAACACGCAAACACAAACGGTCTAATTTCATAAAAAATTAACTAGGATAATATGGCCTTCCTTTGCCGCTCTTATTCTTATATGGTACTCACCAAGGTCGGCGGGTGGGAACGCCAGGATGTCGGGATAGGGCACAGGCGCGGGCGGCGCGTCCCACAGCGGCCCGTACGGCGACACCTCACTGCCCTACAACACACACACAATAAAGAACATTCATTTATTTTAAATCAGCAAACTTCTTATGTTTTCCAAAAGGGGACATAAATATGGGCCGACATTAACGGTTGATCGTACATAAATATGCCATTGCAAAGACAATATTTACTGGCTTGTTATGTAATTTTCGAAAAGACAATAAAAAAACTATGCACGTTCCCCGTTAAATAAAACTTCATAAAGGATTTGCGGTTGAATCCTCAAATGCTTCTTAATTTAAGTATCTCAATCGACTATCGAATTCCGTCACTCATTAAATAGCTCCGAAGGACAGTGGCCGGATCACCGAGGTGGCTTTGTATTAAAAACGTACCGAGGAGCTGCTCCAGACGTGCGGCGTCTCGCTCCCGTAGGACATCAGCGGGAAATGAATCTTGAGTCCTGGCTGTTACTCCGTCAGACAAAACCTCGCGCGTGACGTCAACCGCGCTCCGGACATCAGACAACTCTAAATCAACATCATAACAGTAGCCCGAAACGATGAGGTTTTATTAAAAAATATCCACCATTTGGAAATAGACTGTACTGTTATACATTTAAAGTTAATTTTCAATTAGCAGAGTAGAAGCAACCCTTGAGTATAATGTCGACAGATTTCGTCCTTCTGATTGGCTGGCAAGGGGATCGCATTGGGGTAGTCGATCTCGATTGGCTACAGCAGGTGCAAGGGGCGGGCCATGCCTGAATTACAGACGATCGAAATGACACATCGCCACTATAGTTACACTTCAGGCTTCATACATACAGCCTTGGTCCGTTCTAATGAAAATAATAAGTGTGTAGAACATTCTGGATATTCACCAAGCGAACGTAGCGTTTACCACAGCAGCGTTAACCACTTCGTGTCCCGAGTCCGTGACCTAAATTCGATCTATAACTAAATTCGATTACTAACACTTTTTCCTACTACTATTATAAAAATGTGAAAGTTTGTGAGGATGGATGGATGGATGGATGTTTGTTACTCTTTCAGGCAAAAACAAATTTTGATGAAATTTGGCATGGTAAAAAAAGTTAAATGAAATTGGCGGGTTTTTTAATTAGATAGAGTGATTCAAGAGGAAGGTTATATAAGTTATATAAGGAATATA
Organism: Phengaris arion; assembly: GCA_963565745.1. Taxonomy (NCBI): domain Eukaryota; kingdom Metazoa; phylum Arthropoda; class Insecta; order Lepidoptera; family Lycaenidae; genus Phengaris; species Phengaris arion. Next base: position 10,230,432 of record OY751435.1, on the reverse strand, counting down.
TGTATATAACATGCATAATATAGTACCTAGAGAAACACTGATGATTTTAGAGATTTCTTATGTCAAAACGCAAAAAAATAAATACCTTTGTTGCGCTTACATTGCAAACGCTGGCTGAACCCAGCGAGATATATCAAAATAATGTACTACAGTATTATATACCTTAGAAAGGTCTACAAAAAATTCTGTATATGTCTATCTCTTAGGGATAACCTACAATAATCATTTTTTATCCTTTACTTTTTACGAGAAAGGACGGATAATTTACGAAGCGATTTTAAGCAATACAGCATTAATCCTTACCCACCCGTGTGCATTAAATATTGATCAATATGGCCCTGTACAGCATGTAATTAAAATTAATATTTTCGAAGATATTACAGATTTAAAATGCAGGGACATAGTACAATGCGCGACGCTACTGGCATCCCAAGTTATTTGCTGAAGAAGTTTTTTCTCCAAGAACACTATTCCACGCGGCTGAAGCCGCGGGCAAAAGCTAGTAACAAATAAAGTACAGTGTTCCCGTGGTATAAAGAAATCACGCGGGCGGAGCCGCGGGAAAAAACTAGTCTAAAATAAACAAGCCATATTTTATTTAGTGTAGTCAGGTTAAACTACCTGTACCTTTCGATTCTAACTGCACAGAAGATACATATGCCCTGTACACGTAAAGTCCGGACATCGGACCGCGTTCCTAACCGCGGAGGGAAGTTTGGACTGGGGATCGAACTGAGGTCCTTATTACGATTAAAGATTCGTTCAAGGTTTTAATAGTGCCCTGCACACGTAAAGTTTGGACCGCGGCACGGACCGCGTTCTTCGCCACTGGGCGCATTATTATTATATTATTATTATTAATTTTTTCCAAAGCCGCGGTGCTGGATGTGCAGGCTGGTCCGTATGGATGGCCCCTATACAGAGGCGTATTTAGAAACATTGCGTTGAACGCGTTCAAACGGAGCGAGCAAATGTTTTTCACTATTTTGCCTGTTAAAATCTTTTTAAACTTTAAACCGTGAAAGACTATTGTACTTTAGAAAAAAAAACAATAAAATCAAAAGCCTAAAACAGGGATGGCGAACCTATGGCACGCGTGCCATCGAATCCTCGAACCTATGTCATACGACACAATATTTTGGGCACGTTACTGATCACAAAATTTTGTAATTATAATTTTAAATTATAAATTTATAAAAGTATGAAATAAGTATTACATGACGAACCTAACATAATATGTTATTTGTTATCTATTTTGCAACATCAGAAATAGGGTTTTTTTCAATTTTTTGAAAACTGCTTATTGTTAGTTATAAAATATTATAAACATTTCACTTGTTGTTTACACAAAGTTGACGTTGCCAGTAGACCGATTCTTCATCGGTCAACGAAACGACCGTTTTGGCGATAAATTCAAAACCGTTTAAAAAATTCGACTTTAATGTTTACCGAGTTTAAAGGAGAAAAAAAGACATTAATCAATTTTATTTTGTTTTTCTGTTAAATCGTTCGTCCCAATCTTTAAGCAGTTTTCAAAAATTTTGAAAATACCTTATTACACTAATTTTACTTTAATTTAAATTACAAAATGATCCTATTCCCACAGTCATTTAAGGTTTAAAGTCTGAACAAATTTAACCTATTAAATGGAAAAAAATTTGCTCACTCGCTTCGCTCGCTCGCGTTTAACATAAAGAACATAATATTATATTATTTAGCACCGATGTTCTGTTTTAGCCGGTTGATATTATAGTATTTTTATGAAATCGTTTTTCAGTGTTATAGTTTGAAATTTGAACAGATTTTAACCTGTAAAATGGGAAAAAAATTTGCTCACTCGCTCCGCTCACTCGTGTTTGGCATAAAGAACATATTATAATATTTAGTATTGATGTTCAGGTTTGGGCTATTGTTATAATTGTATTTTTCCGAAATACACAGTATTTTAGGGTCTAAACCAGTAATTCCGAAAGTGGTCCAGGTGGACCCCCAAGGGTCCACGGGAGACTCGACTGGGGTCTACGTTGGACGTGACAAAAAATTGGGGTCTACAATCGTAAGCAGGGGTGCATGAAGATTAATTTGGTTTCGATACTGAAGAACAAAAAGTTGGATTGTTATTTTAAATAATATGATACGTAAATTAAACCTTCTCAATAAGACAATTTATAAATAAATTGAAAAAAAAAATGGATAGTTCCGAACTGGGAGTCGAACCCAGACCATGTCGGTATCGCGTCGAGTGCTCTACCAGTTGAGCTATCCGGGCCTATGCCACTTTCCTTTTTCAATTTCATTTATAACTTATCGAGCCACACCGTCCATCATACGATAATACAACAACACAAACAATATGATACCTAAATTTAACCTTCTCAATAAGACAATTATCTCCTATCAATATAGGCAGATAATATTTTAAGAAGCTCAGCGACTGTTACTTGTATTCCATATTCAGTACAACGCGTCGAGACTTGTTGCCGCGCCGGCTGCCGCTGTCCCGTCCGCAATGCGTGTTCAAACGTGCAAATTAATACGACTTGTGGTGTATGTACTTGCAATCTTGTATGAATGTGTTTAATTTTTCACCAATATAAACACGAATGTCAAGGATAAACGTTACTCATTTGTTTCCGAAATTTCATAAAGAAAAGTGAATCGATATTAGTGATAACGAGAGTCGGAAAAGGAGTAGGTACTTAACCTACCTGCCTATTTGTATACCTACCTACCTGCCTATATAATATAATATCGCGTGCCTAATGCTAAAAGGGCGCATTTTTCAACATTTTGTATTAAAACTTGAATTTTTTAATTTATTATTTACAGGTAGGTAATTGACACGAAACATGACCGAATCTAAGAAGAAGTGAATACAGTGTTGAATATTTAAAGTTTGGTTTTCTTCTATCACAGGCAGATAAACGATTGCCCACATGCCTTTTATGCAACAAATTTTGAAGCAATGACTATGAAACCATCAAACCTGGAGACCACCTAAGAAGGTGTCATCCTGATAAAATAGGTAAATATTTAAAATATTTTCAAACATTAAAGGAAAAATATGAAAAGAGACCCACCGTGCACAGTATGTTCGCTTCAACGTCTGAAAGCAACGATGATGGCTTGCGGACATTTCTCATTACTTATTGCAAAATCTGGAAAACCGTACACCATTGGAGAACAGTTAATTTTACCTGCTGTTGAAGAGGTTTTAAAAACTGTTCTGCACAAATCTTCATTTGACATACTCAACAGAATTCCTTTGAGTAACAACACTGTACAAAGACGTATTGATGAAATGAGCTCTGATGTTAAAAGTTTCTTGTGTGATTATCTGCAAACAACTCATTTTTCTATTCAATTGGACGAGTCAACTTTACCTGGCAATGAAGCATTATTATTGGCATATGTACGATTTGTTATAGGCGAAGAAATTCATGAAGAGCTATTTTTCGCGAAAACTTTGAAGACGAACACTAAAGGTGAATCAATATTTAATGTCCCGAGTGATTTTTTTAAAGAAAAATCGATTCCATTGACAAACGTTATTTCGGTGGCAACAGATGGAGCTCCTGCCATGGTCGAGCGATGTCGTGAGTTTATAAGCCATCTTAAAAGAATGATATCAGAGGTAACTGCAGTTCACTGTGTTATCCACCGACAACATCTAGTAGCGAAAAATCTGAGTGATAGATTGCACCAATCACTTCAATTTATGATTAATACAGTTAACAAAATTAGAAGCAATGAATTGAATACGCGCTTATTTGCACAATTGTGCGATGAAAATGATGAAAACTTCCAAAGATTGCTGTTACATACCGAAGTACGCTGGTTATCGAAAGATGCATGTTTATCAAGATTTTATTCACCTTTTGACTCAGTTTTAGAATTTCTGGAAAGTAAAGATCCTGATTTAAAAAAAACCTAATCAATTTTAAAGCAGACATCGCGTATTTGACAGATTTGTTCAAAAACTTTAATGACCTCAATATACAATTACAAGGGGACAGCCTTAATTTAATAAAAACAAAGAGTGTAATTTCAGCTTTTAATGGTAAATTGAAATTTATGAAGGAAAATATTGGTCGGCACGAATTTTCAGTTTTCAAACTTATCGCAGGTAGAATACCTTGATGAAAATATTCAGACATACGTTCAACATTTGATTGCCCTGCATGATGATTTTAAAATCAGATTTGAAGACATTCTGTCGATGGAAATACCACCATGGATCATAAATCCATTTGATGAAACGGAAGTGGAGAATGTAATATTACAAGAGGAGGTACTCAAGCTTAGCACTAATGAGAAGCTGAAAGTGACATTTAAAAGAGGGTATCAAAAATTTTTTCCAGGCCAGGCCTTCCGATAGCGTTTCCCTCGTCATATCTCGTCGAAAAAAGTTTAAGTGCCGTTACAAACTTATTAACAAAAAAACTAATGAGAGGTGTCAAGGGACACCCGGATGGAACGAAGTTCCTTTCAATTAATTAGTGAAGGAATTGTAATAAAATTTAATTTTTTTTAAGTTATAATAATTTTTTTTATTATTAACAAATATAATGTAATATAAACTTAATCAGTAGGCTCAGTTTTAGTAATAATTGAGAGAGAGAGAGTGAAAGACAGACAGAGAAACACGCGCACGCCGCATGGCTTACAACTATAGCAAAAAGTGTCGTTACAGTCTTAATTTTTTCTGTCTAGCCCCCTTTAGCAACGGGCGATAAGTAACTTCGTTCCAAAAAGGAACAGATTTGAATATCACAGGACGGATAGATTTGCGTTTATTCCTTACAAAACTCAAGCCAAATACTGATAATTTGCTGTCAATCCATCAAGTATATCCATCTCATTAAAATTATATTTTTTTTTTGTAATTACCATTATAGAAGTTACATTACGTTATAAATAAGTGTTTAATTTTGATTATATTACGACTGTTAAAACAATAATAATTATTAGTGTAATAATTTATATATTTGAATATATAATATATATACCTGCAACACAAGGAAATATACTATATTTCTTTTTACCGCTCCGAATGGGACATTTTCTAAATAGAATTTGTGAGAATTGATGTTGTGCTGAGTCACTGTAGATTTCAAAAAAGTAAAGTTAAGTTGGAGTCACTTTTTCGATTGGCCAACTTTAGTTTTTTGACATCCACTCACAACACAATGCATTAAAATTTAATTGGAAAATTTGTTTAGTCTACCTACTTTATAATCAAATAATTAACCCTATCAAGCAATCAATTGTAACCTTTTTTTTCGAAAACTGTTAATTCGTCGTTGAAACGAAGCCACAACGCAAGTTTCCATAGATAGATAGATCTAATCTTCACTTTTTGATGTGATAACATATTATAAATCGATGGAGCCGGCTGCACGCATGAAAAAACATGACTCATGCGTTACCTGTTACCCGTTATCGTTACCAAGTACCGTTACCAAGTACCAGCGTTAGCTCGCATTGCCTTTACCTCATTATTATTATTATTATTGTTGTTGGTGTTGTTGTTGTTTTGTTGTTGTTGTTGTTGTTGTTGTTGTTGTTGTTGTTGTTATTGTTGTTGTTATTGACGATCAACTATTGTCAGTAAACTGACTTTACAGACAACCGGTATGTTTTTTTTTTCGAGATTTAGAAATTGGTAGTAATGTAGAATGTAGATGCAGGGGGTCCACCGGATCCAGCAAAATTTTGAAAGTGGTCTATGAAACAAAAGAGTCTGGGAACCACTGGTTTAAATTTTAAACAGGTTAGAGGTGTAGGTAGCACACACTACACACCTACACCTAGTAGGTAGTAGGTGTAGATTGCAGCTGTAGGTTGTAGGTGTAGACAGTAGGTTAAGTTGTTTGTATAGGAACTGTAGGTGTAAGTAGTTATTTATTTATTCCATTTCCTAGTTAAGAGAGATTTAATAACATTTCATATTTCTTATTCCCAAATTAAGTAGGTGATATGAAAGCCAGATGGCACGTATCATTATTAATGCCAATTTGTTGCAAATATTGCAAAAATCAGGGAAATCTGTCACTTTTGACACAAAAATCGCACGAATGAGGTTAATCCGTGGATAGGGGAGATGATAGATTTTTGTCAGTAGCACGCGCCCTTTTGCAACTTATAGATCCCTAATATTATATTAGGTCCTTACATATGAAATTGGCGTTTTGTCGTACAGGCCACTTTGATCTCAAATATATCTTCTTTGGTTAGGAATTCCAATTTCAAATTTATACCGCTATTTACTCACGCATTTGTGTTTCGAAAACCGTAATTCATTTGTTTTTTCCTCTTTTGGTTTTTTCTCTGCGTCACTCTGTTTACAAAATGGAAAACTTGAAATATTGAATTATTTTCGAGTACGAGTTTCACCGTGGAACCAGAGCTGCAGAAACGGCTGAAGGCTGAAGAAACAGAAAAAATAAAACACTGCGTTTTTGGTTCCAACGTTTTCGTTCTGGAAATTTCGACCTGCAGAACAAGCCCCTTAGACGGCCGGAGACCAAAATTGATAATGAAGAATTGAAGGCTATTGTGGAAGCGGATCCATCGCAAACCACGTCCGAGTTAGCTGCAGGATGCGGTGTTAGTGATAAAACTGGGAAGATGAAAAAGCTTGAAAGGTGGATACCTCATGAACTGCGTTACATTACTCAACCGGCACAATAATGAAGGGATTTTAAATTGAACCATTACCTGTGATGAAAAGTGGATCCTGTACGATAATCGGAAACGCTCATCGCAATGGCTGAACCCTGGCGAACCAGCCAATGCCTGCCCCAAGCGAAAATTGACTCAAAAAAAGTTACTTGTGAGCGTTTGGTGGACTAGTGCCAGTGTCATTCACTACAGCTTTCTTAAATCTGGCCAGACGATTACGGCAGATGTCTATTGTCAGCAACTGCAAATCATGATGGAAAAGCTAGCTGCTAAACAACATTCGCTCTTGCTGCTGCTTCAGGACAACGCTAGACCACACTAATGTCTAAGACATCCACCGTACTCCTCGGACTTTGCTCCAACAGATTACCATGTTTTTCGAAATTTGGATAACTTCTTGCAAGGGAAAAAATTCAACTCTGATGAGGCAGCCCAAAGCGCCTTCAAAGATTTTATTGACTCCTGTCCGAATGGTTTTTTTAGTAAAGGAATCAATGAACTACCTATGAGATGGCAAAAGTGCATAGATAGCAATAGTTACACTTTGATTAAATAATTATATTATGTTTAAAAAAATCGACTTTATGTTCCTCGTTTACAAAACGCCAATTTTATATGTAATGACCTAATATTTGATTATAACGTTTTCTTAATGACGGAGATGACGGAGAATGACGGAGATATAACAAATACAAGTTGTCTACGTATGATCGTAACATATCGTATGTAGACTGTGTTGAGTATGTCCAAGATGATGATAATTAGTGAAAGTCCAAGGCCCAATAATTATATTAAAGTTTATTCACTGTCACATAAGCAATACATTGTTACAATGTTGGATACCTACCTACATATTTGATTTATTGCGCTTGCGCGTATGTCAATACCGCGTCTTAAGACATACTGGCTAACTAGATAGCCTAACTGAACCCTTACAACTGCATTTGTCTCTAACCCCGTCACTAAGCAAATACAATTGCCTGCGTTTTCGTTCCCGTAGAAAAAGATAGTTTTCGTACCTCCGACAACAAAAACAAAAGTAGTCAAAGTAAAGGATAAAAGGTAGTCAAATAGGTCCTTATTAATACTCAATTTTAAGTCAGGCCTTATACCTACTAGCAATGATAAATAATTTACCTACTTAACAATAATTTACAACCTAACTACAAGTATTCTGCAGATAACCTATGAAAACCCATAATATGTAAGTCGTAAAACAAGATATATATAATTACCTATTAATTTAGTGTCATCGCACAGGAACATAAAAAAATTAAGTAGGTAATTAGTTTATGGGCTTATTCAAAAATAAAGTTAACAAGTTTTAAAAATCGAGTAACAGATCATCACACCGAACAAATTCTTCAAAATAAAGGCAGATAAATAAATGCTTAGAAAACAATTAGGGGCAGATATAAATTTGTTTTATTATCATATCAGAACATATTTCGCGCCTCCCCTATGCAACACGTGCGGCGTGCGGCACCCTTCGAGCAGATTTTAATATCAAAACCTCTCTCTAATTGAAGCGTGTAACTCAGTTGACATGTTTTGCTAAATCACAACATTTAACATGGATATGAGATTAGCCCTTTCGTATTTGACTAGTCGGAGACAATAGAGAAATTATTTGGTACGCAAAAATGTGGCAATTGAAAGATTTAGGAACCTACTTTTGCATTTAATTATTTACCAAACAGATTTTTAGTAGTAACCGTTAGAGATTTTCGATGATTTCCTAGAATTATTTTTAGGGTTTATATTGAAAGTTAGTAATTTACCAACAATTTGCCTAATGCCTACCTAGGTTAGGTTAGTTACATTATAGGTCCTACATAGACCGGCGCAACTGGCTGCAAAAATGCTGCAATTATAGTGGGTGGGATATAACGAACACCTAGTAATACCTAATAACCACAAGCGTAACTTTATTAGTGTAAAACGTTCACATTCTCAAAAATATTGCTATCCATTTATAAACCTTATTTTATTATTGGGTTAAAGCAAACTACTTATTTATATTATAGGACCTACTTATTACTTTTTACTTACCTAAGTAGGTACTAACATTTTATACCATTAGCTTTGCTAAAGTAAGTTAAGTTATACAGAATGCAATATGCCCCATATTGCATTCTGTATCGAATGCGAAGTCCCCTTATAATATTAGTGTCCGCTGATCCATTTAGCCATTGCGTAAAATACCGATTTTCCGCCGAAGCGAGCGACGCTAAAGCGATAATATGATTTTAATTAATCGGAACCAACGATTGATATGCATGGAGAATCCACCCTAGTCACGTGTTTCATATTTCTTTTAATCTGTATAAGTTTATTATGACATACATAATATTTGATCATTCTTAGTGCTTATAACAACGCGCCTGTGGTCTCAAGTGCGACGGCTCGCATGAAAAACATAATATACTATGTACTTATATACATGTTGCATAACTGCAAAGAACCTATGTAATGATGAGACTTAATAAAATGAGAAAATCCTGAATTTTCCAAATTTTCTATATCGCCGCACTGGAAGCTCGAGCTGGCATCGCCATGTTTTTTTTTTCATCACTTGTACATATATCTAAAACGGTGCATCCTACTTCCTAGGTACTACAAAAAATACCTAGTGAAATTTTTCGCCCACCTATCCATATAAGTGCCGCCGCCGCCGCGAAAAGATATCAGCGTGCCAAGTGAGCAACATAGATAGTCATAGTGAGTAATTTCAGGCAGTAACTATGAGCATACATATTACCCAAGTCATGTAGACATATAAGCCTTACTCCTTTCATGCCATAAACGAGAAACCGGGTTTATTTTCGAGGTTAACCACCTGGTTCCATAAGGGACACCTATCTCATCAAAAGCGTTCTGCATGAAAGACAACATGCCTACCAGGAAGGCAGATCTACTGAAACGGCGTTGATGGAGTTAGTAGATCGCATTGATAGAGCCATTGAGGATAAGGAGTTTGCGCTATGCGCCTCTCTTTATTAGATATTGAAGGCGCGTTCGACAACACCTCAACCTGCTCTATTACGGATAGCCTGGCTTCAAGAAATATAGATCCAACTACTATAGAGTGGATCAAATCCACGCTTAATAACAGAGTAGTGTCATCAACCATCTCTCTATATACTATCTACTAGCTTGACGCTCAGGAGTAAGCTAACCCAAGGATGCCCACAGGGAGGGGTACTGTCGCCGCTGGAGTGGTCCCTGGTAGTGAAACCCAACTCGCAAGCGATGTCAAATATCTAGGAGTGATCGTAGAAAAGGGAATTACTTGGAATAAGCACATCGAGCATATTTTGAAAAAGGTTAGATGTGCTCTGGCATCCTGCTGGAGACTCAGCTCTAAGTGGGGATTTCGGCCGAAGATATGCTATACATTATTTATACACAGCTATAGTGAGGCCAATGTACGAAATGGGCTCCTTACTTGGGCAGCTGCAACAGTTTCATCTTGAGACACCTGTCATGGTCATACCATGACGACGTGATCTGAGCATAGCTTCTAGAAGCTATACCAGGTTTTCATGCCTTCTAGGAGGACTGGGACGGAAAGGTCCCAATTAATGATCACACCAATGACATGATTTGGTTCATGGACGTATCCAGGCTGAGATCTTTGCTATTATTGGTTGTTCACTAGAGAGTCTACGCAGTCAGTTATAAAAATGACTTCAACGTCAGTTCTCAAAAATGTGGACGTTTTTAAAACGAAAATAGAAAAAAATTACAGTAAGTACGCTCTCTAGAATCAAAGCACAGCTACTGCTGGAACTATTTTGGTATTGTTAATTACATTGTTTTTTTTCATCAGTACAAAAAAGTCCCATAAATTGTATTGCATTGTAATTGTGTGTTAACCCAATAAATAAAACATTTTTGTGACTATGAACTACACGTTTTTTTTTATTGCCAAGTACAAACTTCAAAAAAACACTTTGGATGTCACGCCGCTGACGACGCCGCCTCCGACGACTCCAAAAATTCAGCGCGCTGGTGCTCATATCTAATCCACATACAATACAATATTTTTGTCCTATTCTAAAGTGTGTTGGCTAAAAAAATTCTCGCCTGGTTTATAGGTAATTATTAATTAAAATTGAAAAAATGTTCAGTAACATAAATCCTAAACTATAGGCAAGTATAGCTAAATATGCACAAATGATTCTTGAGGCCGATTTTGATAACAAGTAACAACTAATACTGCGTCATTAGATATTTCGTAATTCAATAGCCAGAATTTAAACCCATTGTTAAAAAAACAGCATTCCTATACTATTGCACCACTCAATAGTGTCGCTTGTAAAGAACAATTTCTGGGAAGTATTGATAAACGGCAAACTAAGGGAAAGAGTTATATTTTGATAAACTGCTTTCTTGAAGATACGTAGGTATGGAAAAATAATAAAATGCTAAAAGTACCTAAGCTCTTTCCTTTAGTAGATAGGTTTTTTTTTTATTTAGTGATGTTTTAGTTGTTGTTAGTAATCAAATATTACGGCTGGATTACCCCACATTGAATAAAAGTTATAAGTTATTACTTTATATTTAATGATGAGGAGTGTACTGGGTAATTACTGACCGTACCTGAACCAAAGGATATTATATCTATACCTACAAATAAATAAACGCTTAATCTAATATACAATCTATTATTTAAAGTAACATATCTTGACTTATACATAAAAAGTAATATTTGGACAGTGGCTTCCTTTTGTGACGTATAGTTCCAACTACGAAGGGATTTTGCGAAATTCACCCTCAAGGGCGTAAAATATCCCCATCAACGTTTGTATGTAACTTTTTTGTTGGTGGTCAGATCTGTTTGGAATTTCGTGATATTACTCATAGGCATCATTTACTAAAACTCTAATTCAATATTTTTTTAATTCGATATTTTGTAAAAAGGGGTACTAAACTTTGTATGGTGAAAATATATTAAATGAGCGTTTCGGCTTGGAATTTTGTAAATATAGTCCTTAAAGAAAATAAGTAAACATGTGTTTCATGATTTTTCGATATTTAAAGTATATCCCTAAAAGGATGAACCCGTATGAATGTCTTTTTTTTTTATCAACGCCGAGGCAAAACTACTGAAGCTAGAAACGTAATATTTGGACCGTGGCTTCTTTCTGTGACGTATAGATAGGTTCACTGAACACACAGATGGGATTTTGCGAAATACAACCCCAAAAGGGGTAAAAAGGGGTATCAATATTTGTATGTAATGTATTTTTTATGGGGAAAAAATATTAAATGAGCATTTCGACTTGGAACTTTGTAAATGTAGTCCTAAAAGAAAATAAGTAAGCACATGTTTTATGATTTTTCAAAATTCAAGCCCTAAATGTGCCGATATTACTATAATGTGTTCTATATTTTTAGAATGGTTTCTTCAAGCTCTTTATTTTGATACCAAACACCTTCTGCAGTCAGGTAATACATAGACAACATACATAGACAGCCAAATCATTATCCCTCCTTTTGGCTTCGCCGTAGTTGGGTTAAAAGGGTTCAATTTCCATTTACTTTTTCCACGCAAACGAAGTTGCGGGCACCAGCTAGTATGATATATAGGTACCGTATACGGTACTTACACCAAAAAATATATTTTGTCTGTCTGTTGGTCTGTTTGTTCCGGCTTATCTCTATAACGGCTGGGTCGATTTTGGGGCCGGGCTTTCACTGGCCAATAGCTGATGTCATAAGGAGTACCTTAGGCTACTTTTATTTTAGGGTTCCGTTTAAAAATAGGGTTCCGTTTCCGTTAGTTCTACGCAAGAAGTGGTGGGTGCCAGCTAGTTAATAAATAAATCTTAATTTAACAAAAGTAGGTAAAACTGTTTACAAGTTGCAGAGAAAAGCCCAGACACACACAGGGGGCAAGAGGCAATAGACATAAAAGTCAATAGTTAAAAACTATGATAAAATCGCCGATCGAATATTTTTTATAGGCAAAGATCGTCAAACAAGCAGGCAGAATGCCTGATGGTAAGCGATTACTGCCTCCCATGGATACAGTTGATACCAGAGGACAACTGTGTTGTGGTCTTTAATCTCAGCCCTCTTTGGATCTCCGTACCCCAACTGACTAAGAAAAACATCAGAACAATTTCTTTTTACATTGTGAAAGTGTTGCACATATGATTTTGTTTTCTCTTGCTATAATTAGCTGCTTTTCTTTAATATTCACAAAACTTTTTAAGAGATTAAGCAGTTTGAATTGAAAAACAATAAATTAGTAAATTATTATCAATTTATTTGTATACACGATTCAATCATCAATGCTTATAGTGTCTATAATTTTTTTGTCTCCGTGTTTTGTTTTCTTCCGATGTTTAGAAGCTTTTTCTTTAGCTTCGTGTCATGAGCCTTCGTTGAGATTCCCATTCTCGTTCACTTTAGTGATCCGTTCCATGACCTCGTGGTTGTAGGTGGAATGTAACATCAGGCCGAGAACTCCAGCACTGAAACCAAAAAAAGAAATGGTTACATTTTCAGGTTAAAAGTACGTAGCATGGACCAGCAATCTAACAGGGCGTCTTTAGGTGTATGATTGAGGACTACATGCACCTTTAATACATAATACATACAATTCTTTCATAACACGCCCGCATTACTGGCGTTTATTAACATCTAGAAACATTTGTAATACCCAAAATCTATTTTTACAGTAACCGACATCAACAGTTTATCTTTCACATTATTTATCTTATAAATTTCAAGTACCTGGATGGACGAGCTTTGCTCAAAGTTCTAGTATTTTTAGTTTTAAAAATTAACGGATTGCAATAGGTAACAAAAAAAATATACAAATAATCACAAAAATATTCGTCTGACCGGGATTCGAACCCGAGACACCAAATACATACGCGTTTGGTGTGTATAATTTTCTGCCACTGGCTGACATTAATAGTCAAGATATTTAGAACAATTGTTGTACTAAGAAAGAAAAAACATACATAACTTAAAAACGCGCGGTTTCCAGGGATAAGACCTAGCTAGATCGATTTTCCCCCCCGAAAATCCCTAAATTTCATGGAAATAATTGCAGCCGTTTTGTAAATTCTGTTAGTATAGCTATATTATACAATTTGTTTAAAGTATACAACAACACGCAGAAATTAACTAGGCACCTCGCTGTAATGACGTCATAGTGATGTACTACCTGCATAAAAAATTCAAGTACAATATATTATATCACAGTTCTTTTCGAACAACCAGTAGCCAAACGAACTTGTCGTTTGTCAGCTTGATCGACAGGAATGACGAAACGTTTATTATTTTTTTCATTCTCTACAAACTGCATCACTTTCAAGATAATGTTTTTTTCCCTACTGTGAATAGTTTTCCCCATTATCACACAAAATCTGGCTAACAATAATAACAACGAAAAAACAAGCGCGTAACGTTAGTGTTAAATTTACTGACCGTACTGACGCGTCGATGGCGAGAGGGGTAGGTAGGTGGGGTGTGGTGGGAGGGGAAGCACATTCCACGCAGGTGACAAGTTGATTTCTGCGTGTTGTATATGCAAAGAAACCTACCGTGACGCCATAGCGAGACGTATATTCCGCTCCTGTTCGACCAACTCATCAAGTCGAAGCCACTGGCGGACTCTCTCCATGTCGATCTCGGCTCTCCGCAGCTTTTCCCACTGATAGTGCTTGAGGCAGGACTTCTTGGGTGCCCTACAGAACTCCTCGGTCGGCTCGAAAACGTTCCTCACTAGTGGACAGCCACAAACGTCCGTATCACTGACTTTTGGATCTTTGAAATGTTCTGGACACATCACCTAAAAAGTCAGTGACTATAATATTCATACTAATAAAAATATTAACACAACGGACAAGCTATTCCATGTTTCTGCCTTTGTCTGCTACATTGAAAAATTCACTTGACACTTGACAGACAAAGATAGCAACATTGAATAGCTTGTCTGTTGAGTAAATATTTTATTAGTCGGTAATTATTTTTTTTTATTAAATGTTCATATTGGCAATCATAGTTTGTATATGGATATGACAGACTATGCATGAAAAAACGACGATTCCCGCAAGACATTAAGAACGTAGTTGTACTGACCAATATAATTAATTTTTCCTTTCGATTTTTAGTGACATACTTAAGATAGGACTTTAAAAAAATCATACTCTCAATCTCTTGCAGTATGTTCCATTGATAGGATTGTAATAGTCACAGAACATGCTCTGTCCGTCTATACGTGTTCTGTGCCTGCTGCCGAAGGACGCTTGAGCCTCGTACTTGATGAAACACTTCTCCATGTGTTTAACGGCGGTTCTTGAGTGGATTTCGTGACCACATGTAATACAGTACATTGATGTTTCATCGTCCGCCTCCTAAATTGGAAAGAATAATATATATTTAAGACAAAGTATATAAGGGACACCACTATAAATTTCCATTAATCCATTTACAAGTCCTAGAGCCAGCCAAACCTCTCAATTTCAGAGTCCGAAGATTGGATTATGTGGTAAGATTTCGATGTCCTAATCAATAACTTGTCGCACATTCGAGTTTTTGATACGATCGTAAAATATACATAATATTACGTGACAATTAATTATCATCGACCATAATATTTAAAAGTTGGGATGACCCACATACTTTATCATCAGGCGGTATAGGCCGAGCGCCTTTGGTACGCGCCACAAGTGCATCTAAATCAGCGTGCTGTTGGTCGAGCGAGCGTAGCGCGGCCTGCGCTCGGGCTATATCGCCGCGGACCACCTCCAGCGACTTGCGATTGTGCTGCTCTGCCACACAACTCGATAGAGACCACTCCTGGATACGTTGCGGCAGTACCTGTGAGAAAGTAAAGACTTTGCACTATGGTTGGTACAACTACCGAGGTACAACTAACGCCGGTACAACCACCAAAATCAACCAAACCATAAAAAAAACTACAAAACTTGATTCATCTTGAATATGCAGAAACTACAGACAGTTGCTGATAGTTTTATCTACAATAAAATACAATATACAATAAATAAAATACTACGGCGCAAATTAGTTATTTTAAGTGGTAAGTACATAATATAATATTATATTCGACCTGATATATTCTAGCAGTTGCAAGTCGGATTCCGCATTCTGAGGAGCAATACTTGGATCCATACTGAGCCGCCCTCTGACATTGGGGTCCGTAGCACTGCCTGGGCTCGGCCGTCTGCAAATGCGCTATCGACTCCTCAGGCTCATAAACCTCTCGCTCATGATGCTTCTTCTTTGTTCTGCTACTTGTGTAACTGTAAATATTTTAAACTAGATGTTGCTCGCGACTAGGTGCGCGAAAGAGGTAATCTTGCGGAAACCGGGCACTTTTCCGCGATAAAAAGTAGTCAATGTACGTCCCCGTGGTCTACTCTATATCTCTGCCAATTTTTATCAGAATCAGCCCAGCAGATTTGGAGCCTATTCGATGAAAACAAACAAACAAACAAACAAACAAACATACAAGCATACAAATTTTTCCTGTTTATAATATTAGTATATCTATACTAAGAAAGAAAGAAATTTTAAGAAATTTTCTAATTGTATTTGAAAGCTCATTAAAAGATACAAAGTTATTGCATTTGATACGTACTATAATAGCTGTTCCTTCAAGCGGGCGCGCGGCGTCAAACTGACTGCGCTTAAAACGTTTTTGGTTATAGTTTCTACAATTTTGTCATAAGTAGCCTTCCTAAGTCGTATCGTAAGTAGCCATTCTTAAGTCCAATACAAAACAAACAAGCTATATACCCATTACCCGCTCCCTTCCCCTGTTCCCCGGCCCGTGATGTTATTATTACAAATAGGGTTTGTTCTGGTGGTGACGTAGTGTTGAAAAGTTTACGCGCGACCCGTATTACTTACATTTAAGTACTTTTTGGAACTGCTTTTTTTTCTAAATGGCTCGTAGGAATGAGGCGGTTTTAAAATAACCACGAAATTACAAGCAGATGACTGATACTTTGTATAAACGTAGTTGCATAACCATACACACCATACAGTTGCAATTGCAGTCACTGATGCTATTGAATTCAGTGCATTATTCCGTTTATTTTACAAATTACGGATCTATACAGACAACTCAAAATTATTTTCAAAACTTACATGCTACAGATAGCACATTTTGAATTTTATTAATATTTTTTTAATTACAAAGATTTGTGTTGCCAAAATTGTTTTATGTTAAAACATCTTACGATTCCAAACAAAAGTGTTATTGTTTTAAACTATTTTTCAAATATAAATTAGTATACGTTGTCAAATTGTAAACCATTTGAATGAATTTTAATAGATTTTCTTTTCCTTGTTTTCAAATCAACAATCAGTTGCCAGACTACTATTATTAGATTAGTTAATCGTTTCTCAACTATATTTATGTCGCGACCCACGAAAAAGCCAAAAAGTTGTGTAAAAAGTCTTGCGACCCCGTCACTATAAACTTATAACAATATGTACATAGCACGCTATTTTTATCAGCTATACGTTTTATATTAGCCTTCACTAGTTCGGACGTTCGAACGATTTTTTCGATGTTCGATAAAAAATATTAGTCTGAAAAACGAATCTTTTGTACCTAAGTATATGTCGTATGTATTTATTATTTTTCAACAGACTGCGACTCCCTTTAAAAACAAAGTAGATCCCCCAAGGATCGCGACCCCCGCTTGAGAAACGTGGATTAGTTGATTGTTAAAAATGGCGTTTAATAGAGACGGAAGCCAGTGCTTCGGTCTCTAATCATAATATATGGTTTCTTTTCAATATTTTGACCACATCGCGGGAGTCGAGCACTTCCTGGGCGAGAGGCTTTGTTTGGTGGGTAAGGCGCAAGGTGTGCTAATTTTTCTAACGATCAATCTCGGACGCCACAGTTGGTACATTTAAGTATTCATGTATTTCGCTGTTTCTAGTGAAATGTAGCTTTAGCGATGCCTCTGAGTATATTATTTTGCACCCTTTGAGTGTTGCCGTACTCCCCTTATAAGAATGCCGTATGTCCAAATAGGCTTTAGCGTGGTGTTGTATTTCAAAATTTTATTTTCCAGGGAAAGTGTTGAGTTTCTTCCCAGCAGCCAATTCAGTTTACGAAACTTGATATTTACTTGATCTCGCTTTTTTCGATTTTTGATTTTTCCAGGTAACGCGTCGGTCTAAGTGAAAACCAAGATATTTTACACAATCCATCTGAGGCAGAGCACTATTATCTAGGTGTACCGCAGGACAATCACCTCTTTAAGGTCGAATGCGCCATTTTTGAAACAACGATGTAATGAGGATTTTTAATATTTTTTCTGCCGTTAGGGAGCAGATCCAACTCACACAAAGCGTCATCTGGTGGCGTAAGTGGTATCAAAAACGGTCAATAAGAATTTTCGATTCTTATTCTGTCACCAGGGGGCGATATACGACGCGTAGCACGACGGTCCTTGTCGTGTTAAAAAGCTATCAGATGTCACGAATTTAAAAACCCTCATTAGGTTTTTCGCTGGCCTCTTTAGGGTAAAAAAGTTATCAACAGCTAAATAAGCGATATCATCAGCGTATGTCACAACCTCCACGTCAGCCACGGTGGGAAGATCAGAGGTAGAAATTGTACAACTCAGGGCCGACAACAGAACCTTGTGGAACCCCAGCTCTAATTGAATACAGCAATGATCTTGCTTCTCCGTGGGGACTTGAAATAGTCTACCACTTAAGTAAGATTTAATAATATGCAACAAGGGAATGTGATAAGTCCCTCTTTATTTTCACAATATTCCCCGCCCTATAAATTTCAAATCATCTCTATGTTATGTAAATACTTCTTTTATTGAAATTCTATGTGCATATATTCGTTCTAATAATATTAAATTGTGAAGTTTCACTAACACTTATTTGTTTGTGATTGTTTTAGATTATTCAACAACATAGCATCAGTTATGTAGATCACTGTACCCTTGTTTCCTCTCTAGACCTACAATAGAGCAGGGTTTAAACATATTTAGCACTCGGACATTGGCAACTCACTGAGGCCGCCATAGATAAGAGAAGAAGAAGAAGTAGTAGTTTATTTTAGTTAGCCAAAAGGCTATACTATAGCGTAGACGTATCTGTGTTAGGCATCTCTCATATGTAACACGTGTCTGTGTTAAGCATCTCTCTCAAAAGTACTAATAAAGGAAAATATAAGAATTGTTGCTGTATTATTACTATCGCCACTCAAGCGTAAGAAGGATATGTAAAAACCAAGACGTCATAGTTCTCAACAGTATGGTATACACAATGAACTTGCTCAGTTGTAGAATGTCCTTATCTGAATCAAAACTGATGTTGGAGCACAATTTCCTTGTCATTCATAAGCTCAGTGAGTCTTGTGAGGAAAATTATTTACCACAGCTTAGAAAGAATTGGCGTAAGGCTTATAGGTCGATAAGAAGTACATTCATGGGGTTCATTCTTGCTGTCTTTGTGAATCATGTCTCCTTCAGTACTCACAGTGTTATGAGATTAAAACCAGGCGCTTTATTGCGATCTAAAGCTTTAATTTCTTTGACTATTTCCCTGGGAGATGTAGATTTAAGTGGCAAGCAGAACTGGATATGTTGGGCTAGAATGCTAACAAAATCTGTGTCATTGCTTGAAGACTCATTCGGAGTGAACATTTCAGATAGGTGCAATTCAAATGCTTCCGCTTTTTCCTCATCAGTCCGTATATATTTCCCATAATAGATTTTCTAATTATAATTAATTAAATAAATGTACTTTTGTCATTTTTCAATACTTTTTAACATGTTAAACGCTAAATATAGAAACAATTTTATAATTATTTGATGTTTAAATTTTTGTTAAAACCAATGGGTCTCTTTGGTTATGCATGTCCGCTTTTTTTACAACACACTGCGTGCCTGTTTGAAGGTAAAAATATATTTTTAGGATATTGATTAATGGGACCTGAGTAAAAATAATTCAGATAGTACAAAACTTGGATACTCACGGAGCTTTCTTGGATTTAATACAGGTGCGATCCTTACATTTCAGCTTGGATTTATTACTCAGGCCATATTTGTATATATCTTCACAGGCTTCACAACTGTAAAATTTATATAACTTTAGGTAGTTTAAGAGGTAGCTTTTGAGACAAACAAAATCAAATCATCCGATCTTTTGAAAAATTATAATATTAATGTCACTTACTGTCCACAATCATGGAGTTGTAAACAACCAGAGCAATCGCCGCAACCATCTTTGGTGGATCTCTTGGTTGATTTGCTTTCTGTATGATCTTTTTCTTTTTTCTTTTTTCGGTCATCCCTACCTAAAATACAATGAATTATTATTTAAAGCAGACTAGGAAGTTAG
Organism: Phengaris arion; assembly: GCA_963565745.1. NCBI lineage: Eukaryota > Metazoa > Arthropoda > Insecta > Lepidoptera > Lycaenidae > Phengaris > Phengaris arion. Next base: position 10,210,377 of record OY751435.1, on the reverse strand, counting down.
GAAATAAAAAGAAACAAATGAATTAAAGACAAGATATCACACATAATAATTACAAGCAATTTTGCAGATAACTTCAAGTAGCTAAAAGGTGTTAACATAACTACTTAGTCTGGCCATAAATACTGTTACAATTAAAAATAAATAAAATATTACATTTGAATTTGGAATCTGTCATTTTTATATGATTGTTCATTGTGTTTTCTCATTTTGGCGCCAATACATTGTACAATATTTTGTGACATTAAAATGGAGTGGGGTGATAAAGAGAACCGAATCGCTGTGATTGCATTACACAAAGTAGGTATGGAACCAAATGCAATTTTTTTAACTCTCCATACGCTTGGTATTAGTAAAATGTTTGTGTACCGGGCTATTAATAGGTACAATGAGACCTCCTCTGTTTGTGACAGAAAAAGATCTGGCCATCCACATAGTGTTCGAACGAAAAAGGTGGTCAAAGCAGTAAGGGAAAGAATACAAAGAAATCCTGTCCGAAAGCAAAAGATTTTATCTTGGGAGATGAAGATAGCACCTAGAACTATATCGCGTATTTTAAAAGATGATTTAGGACTTGCAGCCTATAAGAGACACACTGGTCATTTCTTAACTGATAATTTAAAAAAAAATGTGGTAAAATTAAATCAACTACTAAAGCGATACGCAAAGGGAGGTCACAGAAAAATTTTATTAATGGATGAGAAAATTTTTACAATTGAACAACATTTTAACAAACAAAATGACCGTATTTATGCTCAAAGCTATAAGGAAGCTTCCCAAATAGTCGACAGACTGCAACGTGGGCACTATCCGACTTCAGTGATGGTTTGGTGGGGTATTAGCTATGAAGGAGCCATACTTTTGTGAAAAAGGTATCAAAACATTGGCACAAGTGCATAAAGATACCATTCTTGAGAAGGTAGTGAAGCCCCTTAACAACACCATGTTCAATAAACAAGGCGCCGGGTCATAAAGCTTGGTCTACGCAGTCTTGGTTGGAAATGAATGTTTTGTACTTCATCAGAGCTGAAGACTGGCCGTCGTCTAGTCCCGATCTTAAGCCGCTGGATTATGATATATGGTCAGTTTTACAGACTACGGCTTGCTCTAAACGCCATGATAATTTGGAGTCCCTACAACAATCTGTACGATTGGCAGTGAAGAATTTTCCCATGGAATGAGTGCATCCTTCTATTGATAACTGGCCTCAACGTTTAAAGGACTGTTGCAGCCAATGGAGACCACTTCGAATAAGCTTTTTATATTTTAAATTGTTTTATATTTATGTTTTAAACTAACACGCTGTAAAAGTAATAAATGTTATTTGCAATAGAAATATTTTTTTCCTTTGTTTCAGTATTTATGACAAGACTAGGTATAATAGCTCCCCCATACCGATTTTGGTCATGGTGGCCGGTTTCATTGAGAACAGACCAGCTATGCAGGAGTTATTTTTACAGTATCAAGTGTGTGCGCAATGCACAAGTGCACTCTTTCTTCCTTTACTCTCGTAACCGAATGGCCCAGGTCCAACATTTTACATGCCCATCCAACACATGGATCATCTTACTTGTCAGACAATCAGGTGATCAGTCTGCATTGTCCTAACCAGACTTGCAACAAAAATTTTTTGTTCTTCCAATGCAGGGATCGAACCCACATCTTGATGTGGGTTCGATCCCTGCATCTTGTGCCTATCGTCATCGTTGTCATCATGTGGGTTCGATCCCTCATGGCTCAAGAGCCATGCTGTAAACCACTGGACTATGGAGAGCGAACATAACTATAATAACAAGTTAAGAGAAAAGCGTAGCATGTAATTCATACCAGAATCTCCATCATTCTCTCTTTTCTGCGGCCTAAACCTGGTTTTTAGTGTAGGATCTTCTTCACGACATCTCTCACAGAAGTATGTTTTGATGTATTTCGCCTCCTTCTCAGATATGTTGATGCAATCTCCATGATACCACTCCTCACAGGCATCACATGCTCTATAAACAAATTAAGCAAATCTGTTATGACATATTATAACTGATTTATATATTATTTATCTTATTATATATTCTTACATCATAAAACGGGAACTGTCTGACGAACGACATATACAATAAGCTTGGCCTGCTTGATTCAGCAAAGTTGTTATCTTGGACTGTCGTTCTGGTAGATCAAATTGTTTAGCGATATCTGCTTTCTGTTGAGAAAAGAAGAATTATAAATTAAAAGTACAAAGCTAAACTACAATACAAAAGCATGACGCGGAAAAAGATACGCACACTTTGTCTGTATTTTTTGTCTCCCATGTTCTTTGGAATATCGATATATGAAACGTTTGGCAAATTAACACTTTTCTCTTTTATTTTACTTCTAAAGAAGGGTGAAGAGTTGGTAACAAAGATTATTTTTAAAATTTTAATACTAAATTATTGCTAAAATTGAAAAAGCAACTCTGAAATCTGAATTCTATTTTTGTTCTACAATTTGCCAAATGTCACTGTCAGCTGCCAAGTCTTTTATTTTTAATATATGGCGTCGGCTTATCTTAAAACTATTTGCCAGTGTCAAGTAAAAAAGGCGGGAAATAGAACTTTCGTTTCAATTTTCAACACTGTATTCCTATATCGTCAAGTCTAAAGTCTAGTCAAAGTTCAAATAAATAGTCAGTACAGTCAATGAGTCATGTCAGTCGATTCAGCAAAGTGGTAAACGCTTTACTGAAAGTTCCTAGGGAGTTTTGGCGGGCAACACAAAATAGCACGTTTTTAGAAGTTGTACCACTTGCCCACACTTGTACACGTTAAGGAATATTTAATGGTTAATATTCTACCAATATTACACATTAAGAACCGAAATAACACAAATTTATGCAATATTACGAATTCCACGACACCCATTGAACTCCCCGGCAAAACTCCAGCTAAGTCTTTTTGGATCGAAGTTCCATAACGCGCGTTGCGAAAGGGTAGCCCCCTTGGATGCTACCTAGGATTGGATGGAAAAAATTAAGACTGTAACGGTACTTTTTGCTATAGTTGTAAGCCGTGCGGCGTGCGCGTGTTTCTCTGTCTGTCTCTCTCTCTCTCTCTCTCAATTATTACTAAAATTGAGCCTACTGATTAAGTTTATATTACATTATATTTGTTAATAATAAAAAAAATATATTATAACTTAAAAAAACTTGACACCTCTCAAGTTTTTTTTTTACTATATCGCATCGGCTTATAACCATTTGCCAGTGTCAAGTTAAAAAGGCGGGAAATAGAACTTTCGTTTCAATTTTCAACACCGTATTCCTAAATCGTCAAGTCAAAAGTCTAGTCAAAGTCCAAATAAATAGTCAGTGCAGTCAAGGAGTCATGTCAGTCGTTTCAGTAAAGCGGAAGAAGCTTTACTGAAAGTTCCTAGGGAGTTTTGGAGGAAAACACAAAATAGCACATTTTTAGAAGTTGTATCACTTTCCCACACTTGTGCACGTTAAAGAATATTTAATGGTTAATATTCTACCAATATTACACAATAAGAACCGATATAACACAAATTTATGAAATATTAGAAAAAAAGGATTGTGTAGTTTTATGAAACCACGGTAAAAGTGAAACTTAATAACAATAAAATGCGCTTCTTGTGTCTTCGCGTGAACTACATAACGAGTTAAATGCGGTCTTTATCAATGTACAGACTGTTTATGCGTTACATTTTAAGTTAATTTTCTTAAGGAACTTTGGTTCTCATATGGCATACTAGATGGCGCTGATTTGCCGCTAGATCACGGTATAGGTAAAGCGAACCTATTTGCATAAGATGTTTATGAGGGCCTTACTAATGTGAAGTATTTTTGGGTTGTATACTAATCAAGAAAAGGATTGTGTGGTTTTATGAAACCACGGTAACAGTGAAACTTAATAACAAAATAGCGTGGAGCACTGGCACAAATGAGTACTAGTATATACACTACACGGTCAGCTGATGCGAACTATAGGCGCCGCCATATTGTTTTGGGTTGTAAACCAATCAAGAAAAGGATTGTGTCGTTTTATGAAACCACGGTAAAAGTGAAACTTAATAACAAAATAGCGTGGAGCACTGGCACAAATGAGTACTAGTTTATACACTACACGGTCAGCTAATGCGAACTATAGGCGCCGCCATATTGGCCTCGGCTGCTATGACGAGCGCCTTTCACTTCATCCCTACTCCGCGGTCAACCGTCACGCGACATGCAACACACAGACGAAAAAGTTTGAGACGATGTAATAAAAGTTTCACTTCAAAACCACAACGTCACCCATTGCATTACCCGGCAAAACTCCCGCCAAGTAACTTCTACTTTCATCTATGATAACCTAATGAACTATATTGCCGAATAATAAAGCACCGACACTCCTTTAAGTATGTTGCCTACAGTGGAATAATTTTAATAGGTAACATTTGACGTCTGTCAGTTTTATCTTCACCTGCGTGACCTGCTTAAATACATCGATTAAAGTGAATGAATCGATACAGACTTAAAACATAATATGTGAATTTTAAAAATCATCAGGCGAATCCCTGTCCTAATATTATTTAATCTTTCGTAAATTTAAGGAACAAAATAAGACAAGTACATAATTTAACAAAATAAAATGCGAGGTAACGCTGGTACTTGGTAACGGTAACAGGTAACGGTAACATGTAACGGTACTTGGTAACAGTACTTGGTAACGAATGAGTCATGTTTTATAGTGCGTGCAGCCGGCTCCATCGAATTATAAGACGTTATCATATCAATAAGCCTGCGTCTTTTAACGAACTCATTAGCTTTTCCCGTGTAGGATATTCTTTTCTCGAGTAATATCCATAAATGTGGTTGCGAATTGTATAATGTATAATAATTGTAGCAGCAATAGAAGACATCGACAAAAAAAAGAGGTTGCCATGGCAACAATATTTTGTTTATTATTATTATAAATGAGGTTATGTATAAAACTGTGTGAAGTGTGATTATACCGTGGTTCATTTGCAAAAAGTATTGCACCTATGTTAATTAAACTTAAAAATATTCAATATGGATAACGAAGACACGCCTCAAATCATAACCCATATTGAGCATAATCTTAACCACAGTTTATTCGATTGTAAGTGGATTCCATGTTCTGCAAAATTTGTTGTAATTGGATCATTACCAAAAGGATCGGGCACATTAGAAATTTTTGAAATAAACTCAGGTGAATTAAAGAAAATTAAAGACATAGAAAGGCCCAATTCCTTCAAATGTGGTACTTTTGGAGCTTCTAGTGACATAGAAAAATTTCTTGCTACCGGGGATTTTAAAGGAACCCTTGAAATATGGTAAGGAAAATCAATATGTGTATGAAATTTATGCAGTAAATTATCATTATGTAGGATCGGTATGTAACAGTTTTGTACATTTTGCATTATTTGCAATTCAATTATATTTTAATAAACATAAGCATTCATTTTCAATAATAATAATTAAAACAGGAATTTAGAAAAAAGCAGTCAAATATACATAGCAAAAGAGCACACTGATATTATTAATTCAATTGATGGAATGGGAGGCAATGCTTTAAATTGTGGTGCACCAGAGATTGTTACTGGTAGTAGAGACGGTAAGTTCTTATTTCATTTCTTTAAAACATAAATAAAGTTTATATTATAAAATAGTAAATATGCTCTCAATAATATTTTTCAGGGTCTGTCAAAGTTTGGGATTCTCGTCAAAGGGGCAAACCAGTAGCAAATATGCAACCTGCTTCTGGTGAAACAAAGCGTGACTGTTGGACAGTGGCTTTCGGCAACTCCTTCAATGACGCTGAACGCATTGTGGTTGCCGGGTATGATAATGGGGATGTTAAGATGTTTGACTTACGCACCATGTCATTGAGATGGGAGTGCAATTTAAAAAATGGGGTTAGTTTACATTTTTATAGTACTTAATAATACACTATTAAAAATATTTACATTTGGTGTTGCTTTCTTTGTCTGATACATTGGAGAAGTCACTTGAGAGACAAAAACAGTAATATTGTATGTTTCTTATTTCTTATTCGGTCAGTTAGCCTTTCTCCAAAAATGCAGAGCTCCATTGCTCTTCGGCAAACCCTTAGTTGTGATTGTTATAAAGTATAAAATACTATTTACACAAGATACTCCAGTATTACATGTGTTAGGTACAAGGTTTAGAATTAGAATTATTTTATTTTCCTAATACAAGGGTGTTGTTATACAATATAGGTCACAATTTCTGCCTCTAGGGCGTGGAAATATTTACAATATAAATAAAGGTCATGCAAATTAAAAACTTAATCAATAATTGTAATAATAATATCATATCACCAAAACCTTTCATAAGTAAAAGTTAAAATCTGTCTTAATCATCATAAAATCAAAATAATATGTAGATATGGAAAATAAAATAAAAGAATGTCAAACAGAATAAAATAAATATTTGAAACATATTTTTGAATTTTCTGGTAACTATAACATCATCAAAGAACTCTTGTGTTGTATAGTAGCTTTTATCTAATAACCAGGTGAATAGTTCGTTTTTAAATTTATTGCATGTAATATTATTATTTTTAATTCTATTGGGTATATTATTGTATATTTTAATAGTCATGCATGCATTTATATACTTTCACTATGATTGTAGGTCTGTTCTATTGAGTTTGACCGCAAGGATATCCCCATGAATAAATTGGTAGCAACAACTCTAGAAGGCAAATTTCATGTGTTTGATGTGAGAACACAAAATCCATCCAAAGGCTTTGCTCAGGTTTGTCATATATTTTTACGATTCAATTAAGTAGGTAGTATAAAAAATCGTCCAAGCGCGAGTCGGAATTGTGCACGTAATGTTCCGTACAAATATTTTACATGTTTACTCATTACATATTTCGTTATTTTTGTACGAAATTTTCCAAGTAAGCGCATCTTACAAGTTACTATAAGGGTTCCGAGATGTGAACTACGTAACGGTCGGAACCCTAAAAACAGGGGGGTATGGTGTGTAGGTACTTATAAACCACTTTGAAGGCCGATTACTCGTAAATTATTGGACTGTAAAAAAGTCGTGTATAAAACCTTGCCTTTATTTTAAAAGACCTAAACGATAGGGGTAGAATGAAAATAATTTTCATTAAACCCCCTAAAATGTAAAATTATTATTATTTTATGATGCCAAAACTGAGATCTATACACAGCCTTTAAGTACCTATACCAAGTTTCATCCATTTATATTCATAACTACAGAAGCTAGACGCGCGGACAGACAGATAGACAGACAGACGGACAGAGCGAAACTATAAGGGTTCCTTTCGTTTTACGGAAACCAAAAACGAGAGTAAATTATTATTTTCCAGGTTTTAGATAATTCCTCAAAATGCGGCACAATCTGGGTAGCGCGCCATCTACCGCAAAACAGAGACTTGTTTGCTACGTGCGCGGGGAATGGACAGATGTCGTTGTGGAAATAGTAAGTGATAAGTGAACATAGTAGAATACTGCATAGCCGGGCACCGTTAGTCAAATAGTTAACTTCGTTAATCGTTAATCCGCTACAAAAAAAGTTAGCTTCGTTAAACGTTAAAGCGTTACATTTCGGAAGAATTAACGCAAGTTAACGTTAATCGTTAATCCGTTAATAAGTGTAAAATTGCATCTTTATATCGTTGCGTTAGTGAACTTATAAAACCTGTTGGTTTTGGATCTAATTCATTCATCAATTATCAGCACGCAAATTATCACTGACAGTAATTTATAATAACAACAAACAAACAAACAAAACACTCGTCACTCTAAGCACCGACGCTAAGTAATGAAATGATCAAACGAAACAAATCTCTTCGCAGTTTTCTTTCTCACTCGCACGCGCCGGCAAAATATATCTAGTTTTGTTTTCGCTTCACTCGCGCCGCCCGGCACTTGTCGGTGCCGTGCTGTAACTATTAGGTATTGGATTAACGATTAACAGACTTCTGCATATTAACGGAAGTTAACGTGTCCGTTAACATTTTTAAAAGATAGCTTAAAAGTTAATCCGTTAATCAAAATGTTAACTTTGTTAATTAACGATTAACGGGTTAACGAGTTAATGCCTAGCTATGGAATACTGAATATGGTAATAGCATAGATGGGTCGGCAACCTGCGGCTCTTTGGATGTGGAGATGCGGCTCTTTAATACTATACGCAATTATAATTTATTTTATTAAAATAAAAAAACAAAAATCGTTCTGAATCGATGGACGAGGATATGGCACCATTTCTATCTCTCAGATACTCACACATCATACTCTTTTCTCTGCACCCAGAAGCGACGCCGACGTTATGCGTAGGTGACGTGTTCACCTCTCGCCTCAATTCGGATAGAATTACGTATAATCCGGAATTCGCATGAAATAATACAAAATTTTCTTAAATCACTACGTTTGTTCCGCTCGCTAGCGTTTAACACAAATAATTATTATTTTGTACCTACTGACGTTCCGTTTTAGACTGTGGAATTTATTTAATATTGTATTATCCCAAGTGGTAGATCTTGAATCTACGTAGCTGAATGGACTGTATAAGGGAAATTTGATATTTGGAAGGATTCAGTGAACACTAACCTCTTGTTCTGCGGTCCAGATACGCTGAGGAGGCCTCCACACTGTCTTCGTATCTTCCTTGGTTGTAACGGTTAACTTCCCACAAATTTCTTTTTTTCTAGCGCGACGCGGTGGTTATTTTTTGACAAAACTGGATACGACACTATACGGCCGTAGAAGAAGGCGTCTTCTCTCGCCGGGCCCCTGAAAAGGGCCTTGGGTGGTTAAACATGACCAGGGGCTATGCCACTCTACATGTGGAGTTCTTAATTTTTTATAGAGGACACGCCCAGTACGAATACTGGGCGCAAGACGTCCGTTTTGTGGGAAGACCCCCCGCGACAGAACGCGGGGTAAACCCGAGGCTGCGATGGAAAGAAAAGACAAACGGCCGAGGACGGCCAAGAACTGCGGTCAGCTCCGGCGACGGGTGGGGTCCTGGTCCGGGGACCAGGAAGCGTGTATGGGTCCACTCCCGCACACACGCCGCTTTTGCCGACCACGGACACAACCGACCTGGGAAAGGGGGGGGGGGGGGAGGTTGTTCCCGGGCCCCAGACTTTTAATGTCGGGGGGGAAAGGGCGGCCACCACGTCATACTCCGGGCGCACAAGAAGTATTTGCGCCGGTTTGGATCCGGCGCGGGGTAAGGGAGGAGAGGGCATCGACCTTCTGAACGAAGTCCATAGCCAGGGAGAAGAGGGACCGCAGGAGCTCTGCTGTGGATGCAGGTGCCTCACTCTGCTCCAACTCTTGGGGCATTGGAGGGGATACCGGAGGCTCAGTGTGTGGGGCAGCCGCGTGATTTGCGGGCTCCGAGGTGGCAGTTAATTCCACGACTGTAATAGCCGAGGAGGTGGCGCTGGGTGAGCGCGAGGTGCGCGGGAAGTGCGGGGGGCGCTGTGGGCGCGGAGTGGCCCGCGAGTAGTCCGGCGAGCGTGGGTGTCTCCAGCTCCACTAGAGTGCTGATTGTGGAGGAGGCGGCAACACAGGGGGTAGCCTCAGGAGCTGCGACATCCTTCCTCCTGGTTCTCGGCTTCTTTGTCCTCCGCACGGAGGAGTCGGGGGCCGGGGGGACGACGCGTCTAGAGATGTAGTCGTTGGTCTCCGCCATTAAAGATGTTGAAGTTGGCGGAGGAGGTGGGGCCTCCTGCACAGGGGGAGGCGGGTCGGAGCTTACGCAGGGGAGGGAGGGGTGGACCTTGTCTGCTCGCAGTTTGCCTCCCTGCGGAATTTTGGGCAATCCCTGCTGTTTCCTGGGTGGGCCCCTCTGCAGTTTGCGCAGATGGGCATCTCGGTACCTTGACGTCCTCGGTGTCCTCGGTATCTGTGGAGGAAGGTAGACCTCTGATACCTACCTTCACTGCACGTTCTTGCGGCAGCGAGTATGAGAACCAGGAGGCGTTGCCGTGCTTCTCCAGGTCCGTCAGGTATTTCTTAACGGTCCTGTATTCATGTTCGCTTCGGGGCATGAAGCGAATACCAGGACCATTTTGTTTAGCGTTCGGTGCGTGCCCCAGGATGTCACGAAGACGGCGGAAGTGGCGCACCCAGTCGTCGATCTTCTCGACGATCAAGGGTGGGTAGCGAGAGATGGAGGGTGGCGGTGTTTTAGTAGTTGACGTCGCCCAGTGGCGTGTACAGGATTATGACACTGGGTATGCGGCGAAGTACTCGGTCATAAAAACTAGCTACAGCCAAGCGACGGATCTCTAAGTCGAAACCATGCCAACAGAGCAAGTCTTAGATGTACTATTCATGTACATCTTCTACGGTAACGCTGACAAAACAGCGATCGATCGTCGCGGCGGAAGAAATTCTAATAAGTAAAATAATAAGCATATTTTAAAATATTATAACTACTCACCAGTCAGTCAGCTTCAATTTTTACATATTCAAGGTCCCGGTTACTTGAGATTACTATATCCCGATGTAAATTACTAAATAATATGCAAGGAAAACAATATAATTTAATCGTGTGTACACAACCACACAGCCAATTATACGTTTCATAATTTTTAACATGAAATTTTCGAGTTACATTATTTTTTTGCTGGTTTAATTGTAGTAACTCGGGTACACACCTACCTTTAGACAAAATTTGAATCTTTTCACTGAATGACAATTGTGAGAACTAGTTATTTTTAATTTTTAATAAACACACATTATCAACGCAAACCACTTACAATCAAATAACATTTAAAAAAAATCAACAAACGCACTAGTAAAAGCAAATCACTAATTATTATACAAACTCAGTAAGAAACTATTAAATGTACACACTTTCAAATGTTAAAATGAAAAATCTTTTAAGAAAACTATAAATAAACAGGAGCGATAAAATTGTAAACAATGCTTATCACATGAAATATGCAATATGGCCCCCGCGAAACACAAAATGTTTCTTCTATTTAAATAAACAAAACCTTACTAAACAAAAATGCATAATGTGCATACATGATTCATTAGATTCGCGTGGTATTATTTTTACTCGGATTATATGATTATATATTATGGATTTATATATTATGCAACGAATAATTTCCGACAAGCCAGTTCGGCGGTTTTCGGAAGCGATCGGATAGCCGAACCATGTCTGGTCAGTTTCATACATTGGAAAATGAAGTACATGCTCAGTACGTAAAGATGTCGCTACGAGTAAGCATTGTGAACCATGGAAAAGTAAATCACATTAAAAGCACAATTAAACCGCCATGTAACTTGTTTTGTTTTACGTCAGTGATTTATTAAGTTTTATTCTTCAAAATTTTCAATGATTACTGAATAAAATATGAATTTATAACAATATTTTGTTCATACAACGCCCTCTTTTTAAAAAATTGAATTGATAAAGTACATCGGCACTACATACGGGACTCTTCAAATTAAATATCGTCAATTCACGATAGATGGCGGCCTAGTTAAAACGACGACGCAAAGCGCAGGCGGCGCTATGGGCGCTTATTTAACAATTTATCTTTATAGCACAGAGATAATAATATACTACGTTAGTACGTAGATAATAATATACTTAGTTATGTTTGGTTATGTTCGTTCTCTGAAAATAGTGTCATTTATAATTTCCACGTAAAGTTCCATCTAGTTAGTTTTCTTAGTAAATAACGTTATACTGACAATCATAGAACTCGTTGTAGTACCAAGCTCGCGCCACGGGCGCCCGCGCCAGGCGAAGGCCATCGCCTGCCGCATGAGTTACCGCTATATAATCATGTCGATATTTATGGGTGTGTGCGTTTGCGAAGTATGAAAATTACACATACATGCGATGATTTGTCCTGCACAAAGCGACCGCATGAGTTGCTATTTATAAAATATTAGGCGTTTTAAAGTTATTATATTTTTTAAATTAATTTATTTACTATTAATTAAAGTCATCTAAAACGTACGAACGTTTTATTAAAATATCTGTGAATGACAAGTAAAGCACTGCATTTCTGCCTACAAGAAGCGCACGCCCCTGACGTCGCCGGAGAGAGAGGTGTAGAATCTGCTACAGTAGGAGTAATGGCACTCACCTCGGCATAAGACAGCTGGCGGCCGGTGTACTTGGCCGACGGTGGCGCACGGGTTTTATTTGGGCGGCATTGTCGTTTTGGAGAGGGGGTTTCGGGTAGGTCGCTCTCCGGAGAGGGCGAGGAGGCAGGAGGGGGGGGGAGCGGGGGACACTATGACTGGTCATAGTAGGAAGTAGATTAATGAGTGGAGGCGGGAAGGTAGGCGCGCGGTAACTGTACTCACGCGGCGAGCTTGGGCGGATTTCTGTAGCCGCAGTGGGTGCGGCACGGCAGTTGTCGCACGGCTGTGGGGCCGGCGAGGCATCAGGCAAGCGCGGGGTGCTCGCGGTGGTCGGGTGTGGGACGCGTGGCTGAGTAGCCAGCGCGGCGTGATGGTGTCGCGGCTGGGTAGCCAGCGAAAGGTGGGCCGAGCCCGCGGTTACGCGGAGTGCGTCCGCTGAGTCGAAACTCAACGGGAGGCCAGGAGCAGGACAACTCGCCAGCAAGGCGCAAATCCACAGCCTATTCTAATGAATAAGGTGTGAATTTACTATTAGGGAACACTTGGCACTGCTCTAATGAGGGAGTCGGCACGAACGTGGAGTGACCGGGACACTACGACACGTTTGGAGCGATTCGGCACTAACGCGGAGTGAGCGAGTCACTACTACGCAATTAGAACGAGACGGCACGAAACGCGGAGTGTGGTCTGGTCTGGTCACGGCCGGCGCGAAGCGTACGGATTTTATATATGTTCACTTGAGAGGATGGCGGAAACGGTTTAAAAGGAATGGTTAGCAGATTTATAATACGGATACCCTCAACTATATTTATAAAATTAAGGAACCGTCCACCAAGTACAATAAAATGTGACTGTTTGTACCTAGTATACATAGTGTCTTTCGGGTATAAAGTTTAACTCGTAAAATAGAAAAAATTTTTGCTTGCTCGCTTGCATATTAACTAATAATTGGATGTTTATATGTAGATTTTAATGTGCTTCTGACGCAAGACAGTTCGGCGTCTTCACGGGTTCTTATGAATAAATAGATTATTTTTTTTATCAAAAAAAATAATTATGATAATATTATTTACTATAGGGAAGAAAAACAATTGTGGCTCTTCAAAAACTGTAATTTTTTATTATAATTTTTAATTCTTGCGACTAGTAAAAGGTTGGCGACCCCTGGCATAGGCGAATTTTACATAAGACTATGTAAAATTCGTCTATTCACGGCAAGTTTGCAGTGAGTCATCAGTGCAAATGTCAAAATAGTAGTTCACAATCAAAGTGGCTTACTTTGATTGTTAACGACGTGACGGTTGCGTCATTGCTCAATTCCCTGCAAATTGAATGCGAATAGACTTAAGTGCGCTTGCTGGATAATAAATTTTTCCCCTTTATATTTGTTGTATATTTTGTATGATTAACCAATCATTCACAAAATATATTAATAAAGCACGTAGAACTTTGTTCATTGACTTATCGATACTTGCCCCTTTCACTCGAGCAAGAATATATTGCTATCGCGCACCTATAAATAAACACGATAGCAATATAGTGCGCGAGTGGAAGAGACAAGTAGCGATAAGTCAATGAACAAAATTCTACGTGCTCCGCGACCGCACTTTAGATCAATATTTTGCACTTAAACTTGCATCACTGTTGCATGTTAATAGGGATGTTGCCAAGTGTCGATTAATACATTTTTACAATATAATGAAAAGTGTTGAATAGGGATACATAAGTAAATATATAAGCATATATGTTGACGCGATTAAAAATTACCTATAAGTAAATAAAAAATATTGTCCACTCTCTATTCGATCAGCTATTCGATTCTCTCAATTCCAGCTGATTTCAATTATGCTTTCTTATTGATAGCAAAAAATTGTGCAAATAAATAAAACCTTAACTATTTTTCTATATTATTTCAGTAAATACCCCGAGCAGAGATGTCGTGTGGACCCTCAAGGAGTAGCAGTAGGTGTACCAGGCACCCTGCAACGTCTACAGCGTATGATCATCAGCTCGCAGCCAATCAACGCCTTGGACTGGAACCGGGACCACCTTGGTTTGGGAGTAGCCACTGCTTACGACCAATATGTGAGGATTTTGATTGCCACTAAACTTAATTTACATTAATTAAATACATTCCAGCTTACATATTGTGTATTAAGTTTAATTAAGCAACTAATTATTTATTGGCACTTGATACAATATGTCACATTGTCACGATTCTATACAATATTATGTATTCAGGCTTAGCATGCACCCTAGAAACACCGAAGAATAGACAAAATGACAGATTGAAGAAACATTAATACCATTCGGAGCAAAATAGATCTTATCGTAAGGCAGCAAGGTCGATGAATTGTCGTAATGAGAAACAACATTTCTTTTCTTCCCGAACATGAGCTCACAAAATGGCCTCTTTTGACAGCTGAACTAGAAACGTTTTCTTTTTTTTTAATATATATCGTCGGCTTAAAACCATTTGCCAGTGTCAAGTTAAAAAGGCGGGAAATAGAATTTTCGTTTCAATTTTCAACACCTTAGTCCTAAATCCTCAAGTCTAAAGTCTAGTCAAAGTCCAAATAGATAGTCAGTGCAGTCAATGAGTCAAGTCAGTCGATTCAGTAAAGTGGTAGAAGCTTTACTGAAAGTTTCTAGGGAGTTTTGGAGGAACAGAAAATAGCACGTTTCTTGAAGTTGTACCACTTGCCCACACTTGTGCACGTTAACGAATATTTAATGGTTAATATTCCACCAATATTACACATTAAGAACCGAAATAACACAAATTTATGAAAATACAAAATCCACAACGTCACCCATTGAATTCCCCGGCAAAACTATAAACGTTTTCTTATTTCAATGTCAAATAGACTGACAATAATGTCAACTACTCCACATCATGGCGGTCCAAGACAAATAGTTTATTTACGACGTTGACGACCGTGTTACCATGGATTAAGAACTATTTTGCAACGAACTATTTGAATAGAATATTTCTTCATTAATTTATTTCTTCGGATCGCCACACTAATTTTGATTTTGAACACGCCTTGATTGGAAAGAAGTAAAAAAATAATTAAAGAGCCTTGATCCGGGGTAGGCATGAGCGATTGGTGCCATAAATAAAAACCACATAATATAGTATGTAATACTTATTTTCTAAGTATTAAGTATTCGTATTTTAGAGTATAAATATTATTTTTTTGTAAACGGATAAAAAATTTAATTGATACCTAGTCATCTTTTTACGTTGATAATGGAAATATAATAATAAATAATGTTACTGTATGTCATTAAAATACGATAAGAATAAACAATGGGGTAAAAATATTTGTTTTTTTTATTAAAATGAAGATTAATCACTTAGTAGCTAATCTGAATTTTACTAAGTACATTGTATGTGTATTAACGTACTGAGCATTTTATTTTTTTAATTATTAAAATCCGTCAAGAAATGGTGGATTTTAAAGTTTTTCTGAACGACTAGTTTGAAACGCGCGCTTCCGCTGAATTGGTTACGATGACGTCATCTGTCGGGATCCGTGCGACACCGATCCGATGTGTGAAAGAGCAGGTACACACTAAAGTTATCGACCACTCAGGGTTGAAGATTACTACAGTACTAATATCGCTCCGGGTTATATATTGTATTTTAATTCCAAATAATAAAATAATAAACATTTTTTTTAAAGTCCAGGGCCACCCTTATCACTCAGGGATATGAATGGATTGTGTTAATAAAACAACAGGTCAATTTTATAACTCAAAAGAGCATTTTTATTAATCTAGCACTTATGATAAATTAAATTAAGGCTAGCATTCAGTTCTTATTTAGACTAACTTTAGAACAGTTTGAACCACTGTGCAAATCTACCGCGTTAGGTTAGGTTAGGCTTGTCAAAACATTGTATTAAGCATGGTGACACACGTAATAGACATTTTCATGTAGCAGTATGCAAAACAAAATATTCAACAATATTGATGAGTTCGCTTACAAGTTACATTCACAAAACGTGCATGTGTATAAACCTCTTTAGACAGCTCCTTGCTTGTTTATTTGTGTATTGACACAAATTTAGTGTGATTACATGTTGATTTATTTTCAAGTAAATAACAAGTTACTCGCTCTACCCCGAAAGTTCAACTTCATTGATTCTTTGGTTTGTAATTATTTTTATGCCAGTATAATGCTTCTATCGCACTAAAAATCCCAATAACATAGTAATTCTAACAACAATTATAAATTTCGAGAAGATACAAGCAGCTTCCTTAGATACATTGGTGATAAAATTGCCGTCCATTAAACCATAACCAATAGATTAATTATATTATTAAACTGTTTGGAAAACTTAGAGATGACAAAATTATTTTGATAGTGCATAAAACGAATTCAGTTAAAAATAATAAAAATTCAATGTATGTATAATGTGCCTATATTTTTTAATCCATTTACATGTTTAATAATTCTGTATTTCAAGTATGTACCTAATAAATTGCATGAGCACCAGCTTAATTTTACGACCTCTGTGGCTCAGTGGTTGAGCGTGTTAGTGCTCAAGCCGGGGGTCGCGGGTTCGAATCCCGCCGAAGGAAAAAAAAAATTATTTGTTCCTGGGTCATGGATGTGTATTAAATATCTGTATAATATAATAAAAATCTTAAATTTTTGTAAAGTATGATAAGTATTGAATATAATATTTCCGACGTCTGGTACCCGTAACACAAATTCTTCGAGAACTTACCAAATACAAGTTGTCGTGAAGCGTCCATAGATATTATTATTATTAATTCCATATATTGTCCGTTTTTACAATGCACTCCTAATTTGAGTATAAATTTAAAATTCACAGGTATGATAATATTATGAACAAATCAACAAAATATTTTACACAAATCATAATCGTTTATACTTAAACAAATTTGATTTATGAATTTTGCGATAGTAATTTGAATGTTATTTATAATATTCATGAAAATGTATTAATTATAACAAGCCCGGGGAATTGTCAAATAATGAAAATGATGTCATCATGTTGGACCTTCTCATAATAAAATCAGACTGCGATTTTAAACGGAGCTACTCTAAATAAAGTAGCTCATCATTTTCATTAAATTCCTAGATCCACGGATAAAACATCTCGTATTTGAATACCGAAGGCGATAACATTACGTGAATACATCAATAACTCACTAGTGGGTCGAATTGTACAAAAACTATTTTCCTCGAATTTCGTAAGCTAACCACTACATCACTAACTTATATTAATTTATACAATCTCTGCACGTGTCCGTCGATAGACCGAGTGTAAAAAGCCAAGAACATGTCTGAACTACGGTGAGATCGAAACAGCACTCGATACTATTGTCATTAGCCAATACAGAGGACAAAGATACGCAAAACACTTAAGTAAATGCTCTCTAAAGGTAAGACCGCACTAGGCGGCAGCGGAGCGATGCGATGCGTCCCTAGTAGTAATACAGAAATAGAGTGCTACGTCGCGTGTTTCCGCTGCCGCGTAGTGCGTTATATCTCATACAATTTCATACAAATAATATTTGGCCGTGTCGCGTAGCTCATCTGCCGCGTAGTTACGGTCCTACCTTAATTGTAAATGAAATACTCGTCTATTCCCCTAATGCTTATGGCATGTTATATCACATGCCGCGCTATAGCATCGCGGATTCCCATTCGCGCCGACAAACGATTGATTCAAAATGGCAGACATGTCATCACTTTTCAAATCGTTTACTGGCGCGAAAATGTAATGAAAAGCCAATCAAAAACTTTTTCCTACATCCAGAGGCTCGATACTAACTAAAGGCTAATTCGTAAACAAACATAAATTACTAAACAGATATTTACATATTATTATTTTATTGTATCGCCAAACTTTAATTTGCTGCATATTCAAATTTTAGGATTAAATTCAACTAAGGTTCTATAGTTCATTGATAAATATTTGAAATTTATTAATTCACATACATTCATATAATTATATTTTTATATAATTAGCAATAATTCCAATTATACATACTAAAACGATGCAGCAATATACAAAGCATTCTGTCATATTTAACCTTACACACAGTAAGTTACATGTTTCCATCAGTGTCAGTGTTAGCGTTCCTCGTTAGGCGACAGGCATATATTAACAAAGAGTGGCTAACTAGTATAAATAGACCAACTGTTTTTCGCAATAATTCTCCACTTTATTATTCTTAATTTATACCCAACCTAAGAGGCGCTAGCAATAAAAGTTAATGCCAAGAAAAAAATTACAGCCTGCGACTGGCGACGCAATCTTTTTTGATAAGAATACAGATAGCGCGTGAGTTGAATGCAGTAGGGACTAAGGTAAAAAGCCTCCCGCCGTCCGGACACCGCGCCTCACGCATAGTAATGGAAATTATTGCTATTTTGCATTAATTTCATTAGCATGCTAATTTTCATGTCTTAACATGGGCTACGTGCTATTGCTATGCTATTTGCTAAAATCGATTTTTAATGATCATAAATAGTTGTGTTTTGTGAAATGCTAATGTTTTTTTATTACGTCGCGTCGCCTATTAAGTATAATTAACATACAATATTTTTTTAAGATTAGCGATTTCCGCTAAAGTAAGATGTAAATTGTAAAGCATATGATATTATTTCTTAACACGTTAAAATCAAATTTTATATCTTTATGCACTAAAATATAATCTATATTTACACAAATACACACACACAGTTTGAAATTAAAGTAGGTTGAATTGATCACACGATCGATGTTAATCAACGCAATTATTTCACCTGACTAATGTGAACTCTCGGGTCGCGTCGCTCGTCGAGACAAAATTATTTCGCATCGAATGATTTTAGCATTAGCAAATAGCAATAGTTTATAGTACGATAGCCAGATAGCGCCGCGGTGCGAAGCAGCGCGGTCTCATATTTTTTTCATGAACGCAGACGATTGGTGCGCACGATAATTTTAGCAATCGTTTTTTTTAGCAACTAAGATTAATTTAATGATTGCTAATGGGCATTTAGCAATTAATTATTATTGCGAATGCTAATTATACCAACACTACTCACGCACCTGTGGTGTAGTGCTGACCACTGTAATCTATTGCATTCAACTCCCGCACTATCTATAGATGAATATCGTCATGATCATACATGAATCTTAACCTTAAGTGAACGCTGAATTCATTGACGACCTCTGGTAAACCAGCTCTATGTGGGTAGCAATATATTTTGTATTAATGAGTAGCTGTGTAGTAACAAAATATACAAGAAATATTAACGTTCCCATAAATTACATACAATGGTCATAATATATTTCTAATAAGAAACTTTCAAAAGGCATATACCGCGAATTAGAAAAAAAACTTATAGTCAATTGAATTAAAGTAAGAATAGTTTTATTAATCATCATAAGTATATACAGTGAAACAACTTGTTTGTTAATCGAGAAATGATTTCTATTTCATTACCCACGACGTTTTATATAGGACATCAATAGGGATGATGAACATCTAACGGTGTGACGTCACAGCTAAGTACGACTTCAGTATGGAGTGTTTTCACGAGACTTGCGAAATATTGTACACAAATTGCTGTACCTTTGAAAATATTGACTTTACATATACTGTTTCTTCTGAGAAGTTACTCATATTTAAGAGTACATATTCATTTATGCAATAAAAAAATAGTCATCTAGCCTATTGATGTTACTCAAATAAAAGGTAGGTAACAAACAAAAAAATCACGGTAAATGCCTCACTAGTTGCCTCAATTTATAAACTAGAAAAATATTATATGAGATTCCACACAAACGATCGGTGCAGTCATGAATATGTTCTCAAAGCGTTGAGAGATAACATAACAGTCAAAAAGCTTAGCTTTCAATTTTTTCATAGCAATCTCCATCTTGAGACACTGCTTTACCGACCAAACGCCTAGCAACGCCATCTAGGGATACATAAATAAACGTTGGCCGGAAAATCAGTTTCAGTCATAATATCGAATGAAAAACTCGACGCTAAGCCTACAGAATAGTGACTTACTTGCATCATACTGATGCGAACATAATGTTCTAAGATGTTATTTTCTTCATATTAGGCGTGGGGTTCAAGTCCTGAAATAAAAAACAATATTTTAGTTATTGATACAAAAACGTTATTAGGAATAGTCAGAAAAAGCAAATCATTCTCGCCTTCCTGTTTATTGACATAATATAAATTCCATAATAAAGTAAAAGGATTTAAGAAAAAAAGATTGGGTGGACAAAAATTGGTTTCGATTTCATATATTTAGATATTATATTATAGATTATTTTACATTATTACTAATAAAAGTATTTCAAATATGAAAAGGAATTTGGAGATATACTGGTTTTCAAAACGACCCGATTCAGATACGGATGTATTTCAAAGTCAAAGTCGTCAAGTCAAAGTCAAAATTTTTTATTCAAAATAGGTATTTTTATACACTTTCTGAACATCGATCTACATGATGCCTACCACCGGTTCGGGAACTAGCCCGGCGAGAAGAACCGGCGTAAGAAACTCGCGGCCATCTTTTATCAAAAAGATGAAAAATTGTTCTTTTAAAAATATAAAAAAGGCATATATAACAATGTTATGACTAAAACTATATAACAAGAGTACAATAATATATGTAATTTAGAAGTAGCCTTGCAGAGGGTCACCTCATTTCCAAGGTGTGCTATCATTCATAAAATCAGTAACTTTATAATAGGCTTTAGCACACAAACGTTCTTTAACTACTTTTTAAAATTTATTGATTGAAAAATTTTGAAAGCTTTCTGGGATCTTATTGTATAGGCGTATACACTGGCCTTTAAACAAATTCTTTACTTTACTAAGTCTAGTCACTGGTACATCAAGCTTATGCTTATTTCGGGTATTTCTATCGTGGTTGTCACTTTTCTCTTTGAATAGGTTTAATTTTTTTAAACATATAATACATTTGATAGAACATACTGAGAAGCTACAGTTAAGTATCCAGTTTCTTTAAACTTCTCTCTTAATGACGTGTTGGGGGCCAGCTTGTAGATTGCCCGAACAGCTCGCTTCAGCAGCACAAATATAGTATTTATATCGGCAGTATTTATCCACAGTAGAATGCCATAGGACATTATACTGTGAAAGTAACTAAAATATACAAGTCTTGCTGTGTTTTCGTCTGAAAATTATCTTATCTTACTTACTGCAAATGCTGCTAAACTGAGTCTGTCGGCCAACCCAGCAATATGAGGGCCCCACTGTAGTTTTGCGTCTAAAGTTATACCTAAAAAGACAGCTGTATCTACTAGTTCCATACCTTTTCCATTCAATAGAACATTGGTTTTAATTTGCCTTACA
Source organism: Phengaris arion (assembly GCA_963565745.1). Classification (NCBI taxonomy): domain Eukaryota; kingdom Metazoa; phylum Arthropoda; class Insecta; order Lepidoptera; family Lycaenidae; genus Phengaris; species Phengaris arion. The sequence goes on along the minus strand of OY751435.1, from coordinate 10,188,891 downwards.
TTTGGCAACGTGAACTTTATACATTTTTTTTTTGATATTTAACAAAAGATTATTAACAGATTATTTTTATTATTATTAACATATTAAAAGATTATATACACTTAACCAGTGTACTATTTCTGAGAGAGCATTATTTACTTAGTTATAGCATAGCCTGAGTTTTGGCGATTAATATTAAAAGTAAGTGACGTGTCATCGGCAAATAAGACTATCCCGTTTTTTCCATTAATAAGGTATGGTAGGTCATTTATATAGACCAGAAAAAGAAAGTGTCCTAAAATGGATCCTTGTGGAAACCCCATCTCAATTTTGGTACTTGTGGATCTTTTCCATTTATCTCAATCCTCTTGAGTCCTATTTGATAAATAAGATTTTAAGAGGACGAGTGCTGGTCCCTTTACTCCAGTGGCATAGTTTCTTGATCAACGTTGTGTGTTGCACGCCATCAAATGCCTTAGAGAGATCGCAAAAATCTCCTAGAGCATCCTGCGACCCCTCCCAAGTCAAAAATATAACTAATCAGATCAACGCCAGCATCTGTTGTAGAGCGACCCATCGTAAAACCAAATTGTTTATTATGTAAAATGTTATTTATATTAAAGTGTGCTAGTAACTGAGTAAGTATTATTTTTTATTATTATTACCTATTCCTGGTAGTGGGCAATGGGAACACCCCAGCAAAATAACATACTTGTGGAATAACATACCCGCTCACTCAGTCGAGGTTGTCCTGGAATATGAGGCGCACGAAGCCGGGCGTGCCCTGGAGTGGCGCGGCGCAGAACGGGCAGATCGCGTGGAAGCCGTTCGTGCCGTGCGGGATGTCCACGCCCGCCCAGTATCTACATAATGACATTCATTACGATTGGTCTATTATTCTATAGTTTATATTCATAATTATACCACATAAAGTATGGTATTTAATTCTTACTTTACCGTGGGAGAGCCATGGTTCGGAGCGAACTGACCGGCCTCGCGGATAGCACGGTTGTATAGGAATCACATGGACGTTTCCACGACAGATTTACACTAATTTGCCGACTCTTGTGTTTAAAATAATTCGTAAATAAACTATTATATTAGCACTCACTTGACAGTCCGCTCGCTGGCCATGTGTCCGCACGGGTTGAAGGCGTAGGTGGGCGGGCCGGCATCGACGTAGAAGGCGGGCTCGATGCCCATGCACACGCATACCACCGGGCCCGCCGTCAGGCACATCGGGCAGCGCCGCACGCCGGACGAGCTGCCCTCCGCGCCCCACGAGTGCTCGCCTGTTTATACAAAACGCGGAACGAAACTTTTAACAAGGAACTTCTGTCAAAATGTGCAGTATAAAAATAATTCGAAATTTAATAACCTCAAAGTAATGATACGTATGCTACGTATGATACGTCTAAAGTGATATCCAAATTCACTTAGTCGGATTGTTATTTAGGGGCCAATTGATGGAATGTAAACATTTGGTCTGTACCATTTTAAATTTAATTAGATACAAAGATTACGAACACCTCAATTTTTGTTTACAAATATGTATTTCACAGTATTTCTATTGGTAACCAAGACTTATACTAGACAAGTTGTTTGAGGCCTGAAACCTAGTCCATACCCTGCACGTGTCCACAGTTAATAATAAGAATAAGAATAAGAAACATTTATTTGCAGCTCTACTAAAAACTAAAATTAATAATTAAGCTTATATTTAAAAATAATAAGAAAAATACATAAATGAAAAACGTCTAAAACTAAAACAGCGTAGGTAGCCGCAAATTGGATCAAGTTCGGCATTGCTGGCACACCTTGGTATGTCCAGCAGCGGTCTTCCGCTTGACCCATTCCGTGACCTCACAGCCGTCCAAACACACACTACTTTAAACAAAAATAATAATAATAATAATAAAAGAGAACTAAAAGAGAAACAATAAATCTGTAACAAGTGTCAAATGTCTTGATTCATGACCAAAATCGCAATTAAAAATTTAAATTGTACATTTAAGAATTTTAGTCTTTAATTATTTTAAAAATTAATGTGAAATGTGAATACTACCCATAACCCAACACCAAAGAAAACATTTTATGAAAACCACTAATTAAGGATGCCAATCGAATCAGTAAAATTTTAATACAGGAAGCAAAGTGCAAAACAAGTAACCTGAAACATACACCTATAATACACTTACATCATGTCGCAAGCTTTCCTGTGCTTTCTGTTCGCGTAAAATAAATTGTCGGAGTTGCTTTTTAAAAGAAGCTAGACTTTTTAGATTTCTAATCGGCGGCGGTATGTTATTCCAGCATTTGGATGCCGAATAACGAAATGAACGACGAGCCCCTGAACGACGCTGTATGATGTTTCTCGATGGCTAGCTGGACAGAACATTGCCTTGACCCACAAGACCATAGCTAGCAGTTCTTGAGAGTTTATCATATAGATATCTAGGCTCCCTATATTTTAATACGTCAAACAAAAGACAAGCAAGATGAAGTTTTCGCCGATTCTTCATTTTCAACATAAAATGCTCATTCAAGAAGGGGGTCACATGGCTTCTAGGTGGGATATCAAAACAGTAACGGGCACAGGCATTCTGAACTCTTTGTATGAGCTTTTTAGTTCCAGATGTTAAACGTGGGCCAAAAACAACATCTGTATAGTTCAACTTTGACAGCACCAAAGACTCTACAAGACGAACACGCATTTCCACTGACAGAAACGGTCTCACTCTGTATAGTATCTTCAGTCTGTAAAAGGAGTTGTTGACTAGACTAGTTATATGTTCTTGGAACCGCAGATTACAATCAAGCAAAAGACCCAGATTACGTGCCGCATAAATGCGTTCAATTGGTTCACCCATTAAGTTTACGTCACTTGTTAGGCTCAGATGTTTGAGTTGATTAATGGAGCCACAGATTAAGTATTTGGATTTAGCAGGATTAAGACACAAGCTGTTTTTTTGGGCCCATAGCATTATACGATTAAGGTCCTCATTGAGCAAAGCAACTGTTTTTTCTATATCACTTGGCCTACAAGATATATAAATTTGGGTATCATCAGCGTAGAAGTGAAATTTACAGTGTCTAATATGGGTTCTTAAATCTGCTATGTATAAAATGAATAATATTGGTCCCAAAATAGAACCCTGTGGTACTCCATTTTCAACATCCAACCAGTCAGATAACAAGAAGGACCTGTCACTAAGGGAGAGCTGCACACGCTGGCGACGATCACTGAGGTAGCTATTAAACCATTTCAATGTTGCATCATCAAATCCGTAGTATCTTAGTTTTGATAATAGGATATTTATATTTATTGTGTCGAAAGCCCTGGAAAAGTCCAATAGGACAAGTAGGGTACAATGACCTCTATCTTGTGAAGTTAAAATATTGTCAGTGACATCAAGTAGTGCAGTCACAGTACTCCGACCCTTCCTAAAGCCAGATTGTGTCTCAGGTAACGAATTATTATTTTCCAGGTAGCCTGTAATTTGCTCACACACCACCTTTTCCAGTATTTTTGAGAAGCAAGGCAAGATACTTATAGGCCTGAGATCTTTTGTCTCAATAGGGCTAGTGATTTTAGGTAGAGGCCTCACTACAGACTGCTTCCAGAGAAGGGGGTAAACACCAGTCCGGATAGAAGTATTTATGATACATTTAATTACATCTAAGGATTTTGGCAGAGACAATAACAACATGTCTAAACCGATGCCATCAGAACCTACAGCTTTGGATTTTAATATTTTTATAGTTTTGACTAGTGTATTGGTGGATACTGTCTCAAGGTGGAAGGTACTGTCACAAAATTTATGGTATTCAAAAAATGTAATATAAGATAGTTGAGTGATTGGAACCGTAGTGTTACTAAGAAATGTTTATTAATTAGATTTGGGTTATTAAATTGTGATGGTAGATAATTTTCATGTTTACTAAAAATAGTTTTCTTTATATTTTTCCACAGCTGTTTAGGTTCTTTGATTTTATGATTAATATTGTGTTTAAAGTATGCAACTTTTTCATTATACAGTGACTTATTTACTAGAGTTTTTAGGCTTTTATAATATTCCCTTTTACTTTGTAACTTTGTTTTATGATAGTCCTGCAATGCTCTGTCCCGCAGTGTCATCATTAATTTGATGGTGTCTGTAATCCAAGGGTAAGAGCATGTTTTTATACGGACAGTTCTTACCGGTGCATGTACGTCAAAAAGTTTCAATATTTGTGTATTAAAGCTATTCACCATTGCATTAACATCACTTAAAGACAGTATGCTATCCCAGTTTATAGTCTGTAAGTCAGTGTTAAAGCTGTCCAAATCTATGTGCTTGATAGGTCTATACGTTATAGAGTAAGGATTAATTCTTTCTCTTTTTATATTAAATTCGCAGCCAATCAGACAGTGGCCAAATAAGGAACCAACATGTTCAATAAATATGTTTTTAGCTGTAAGATTGGAACTAATTGTGTCGATCAATGTCTGGCTGGACTGTGTGAGTTGGCGAAGTAATTAATTGATTTAAGCCCAGGCACCGCAGAAAAGTTATAAGTTTATTTGATTTTGATCCATCAGGACATAAGAGATTTATATTAAAATCACCAGTCAAAATTAAGTGGTCATGGCTGGATATTGCATTAATAACATCTGTAAGAGCGTCTAGAAAAGTGTCAATATCAAGCCATGGGGGTCGGTAAGCAGTACCAATTACTAGCCTTCTACCATTTAAAGATATCTTAAGCCACATATGTTCAACATCTTTATATAGTGGGTCAATGGGTGGTGAAAGGGTCCGTGCAGTTATGCCTTCTCTAATATAAAATCCAACTCCTCCCCCACGCGAACGTATCTTTCGAGGTCGTGGCTTATGGCAAAGTCGGTATCCCATGACGTTGGGGGCACGACCTTCCTCCCCTGTTCTTAACCACGTCTCATTGAGAGCCAGTATATCCAAGTCAAGTACATTAATTTTTGCCAGAAAATTATCGTGGTTTGTGCCAAGAGAGCCCGCGTTATATAGTCCAACTTTTAGGGTTTTGTTAACCATTACTTAACAAAGTATATAAAACCATATAGTGGATCCACCTAGGGGAAAGAGGAATGTCATAATATTGGCGGATGAAAAGCAATTGTATTTGATGTTCGGAATTAATACTATGTATAAAGTTTTGTATTGCAAAATTATTATATTTTTTATATCTCTTTTGGCAACACAAATTATAGAAAATTATTCTAGTGTTATATAAATATTAGATGTGTATATAAATATTAGATTATATAAATTTGTAAATATTAAATTATATAAAATTGTAAATGTTGAATTATTGTAAATGCCATAATTATTTGATTGTGTTGTGACGTCAAGTAATTTTATATGAATAGTAAATATTAAATAAAATAAAATTGTAAATATTAAATTATATAAAATTAGAAATGTTGATTTAGTGTAAATGCTATAATTGTTGAATTGTGTTATGATGTCTAGTAATTTTATATTAATAGACTTATTAAGATACATGTAATATAGGCGTTGTATATTGATTATTGCTGACTCTACTTTAAGTTTAATTGAGAATAGATTAGGATTATTATATGATTCGATTAGCAACGAGCATACACCATACAAATTTAAAACACACCGAAAGTGAAAAAAGTAACAATTACTGGCTAAAACATTATATACAGATAGAGTGACATAACGTAAACTAGCGTACTGACCGTCAAACATTAGTGGTCTTAAAAACCCGGTCAACGTCGGCAGTCAATCGAATGAGGTGCACCGGTTTACCATCTCCCTGCCGCGCAAAAATACGCCCTCTTTTTGTCCACGAGTATCGCCAGTTGAGACGACGACTCTCCTCGGGGACTCTATGAAAGAGCTGACGATTATAGCGCGTCAACCGCTCATTGATGTACACCCGCTGTGGCGCCCCGGCTACGCCGAGGTCGGCGCTGGTGAGCGTGCGGCGCACCCGCGCCGCAGCTCGTCTCGCAGCTGGCGGTGGGCCAACCGCACCACCAATCGCCGCGCACGTTTGGGCTCATCGACACCGCTCTCGCTACTGCGTCCCACACGTTCAGCAAAAACAATATCTGCAGGTGCCAGGGTTACTCCGAGTTTAGAGGCCAACACAGCGACGGTGTGCACCGCATTCTCTCCTGTAGGCTCCGGGACGTTTCCAATGTCTAGGTCCGTTGATAGTGCCTCCTGGTCTCTATCGTTGAGCTCCGCCTTCAATTGCTCGAGTTGAGGTACACGTAGGGCTGGTTGAGTTGAGCTTGCGCGGGATGACGAGCGTGTTGAGGCCCACCGGGCACTGCGGCCGCCCCGCGTTCAGCTCGTCCACCGGCGCCTCCAGGTCGCACCTGGTCGGGGGGTGGAGTAGTACATACCCTGAACGTGGCCGCAGTTGAGGTACACGTAGGGCTGGTTGAGGTCCTGCTGCGCGGCGGACAGCTTGCGCGGGATGACGAGCGTGTTGAGGCCCACGGGGCACTGCGGCCGCCCCGCGTTCAGCTCGTCCACCAGCGCCTCCAAGTCGCGCTTGGTCTGAAAATTTAGTTTAAAATATAAAATAGTGAATATTGCTAAAGCTATTTTAGGTAACCACCAGCATTCTGTAAAAGGAGAAAGATGTCATTTTATAAGGATTTAATGTGTTTTTTATGCTACTTAACTGGGTCGGGCGGTACTAACGATGGCTCTTATACAAAAATCCACAACATAAAAGTGTTTCACTAAATTAAAATCTAACTATCAAAGGAGATAATGAAAAAAAAAATTATTTACAAGCGCTACGGCTTACGAGTGTACACTGTTCAGTATTTTTTCCGTATCCCGTCGATGTATGGATTTTTTTTTAAGCTGGGCTATCGCAATAGGTGTCAAAACTTGCATATGTTTATTAATAATTATATTATCATTATGAGTAAAAAAACGTGAATAATCGCCATGAATTAATTTTTATTTCGATTTAAAGTTTATAAGAATAATGCTGTAGAATATGCGCAGCTACGACCTTAAAACTTCGATTATACAAAAATGTTATGTAATTTCTGTCTTCATATGGAAATTATTTATAAATTACTGCAATATTCTATAGTTATTAGAACTTTAACCCTCTTAGGCGTTTATTAATTTTACAATATCGAACGTACTTTTTATCTCGAAACAACATACTGACGCAGAGGTCTTCTGGGTGTGTGAAATAATGAATTTATTTTAATGACAAAACCTACAAAATATGACTTTAGTCTTTCCAATAATATACTCGAGTACATACTGGTATAGAGTAAGTACCATACTCGCTCCATACAAGTTGTATTTTATGATATTTTAATAAATATTAGTTATTTTTAAAGATATTATATAAAATATATAATAATCATAGTTAGTTTTAACCATATAATAATAATAATAGCTCCCCACGCCGATTTCGGTGACGGTGGCCCGTTTCATTGTCATCAAACCAGGCCATTTTACATGCCCATCCGACGTCTGGATCATCTTTCTTATCAGACAATCAGATGATCAGCCAGCATTATCCTAATCAAACTTCGAAACAACATTTTTTGTTGTTCCAACGTGGGAATCGAACCCACGGCCTCCGAGTCGAGGGGCAAGCTCAAACCACGGGACCACGGAGGCTGTTTCTAACCATATAAAACATATTTGAAACCTTTCTTAAAACTAGTATCGTCGATAATTTAGTTCCTCGGATGGCCTCAAACTGTGCTACACTAGTAATATTATTATTACTCAAAAATGTATTTCTAAATAATAAAATTCTTTTATAATCTGCTAACACAATCGCAATAATAGTTTTATTTGATAAAAATTGCACTGACAATACAGAAAACACTTGCAAGTCAAGTATCTCCTCTAGAAGCTCTCCGAAACAAGAACAAACTGATGAGTACTTTCGAACAAAAATTTAATGAATCTGAAGTCCGGACGAAATTATCTTGATTTGCATATAGCAAATCAATATTTCGACTATTTATTATAAATGAATAAAAGAAAAAGTTAAACAACATGGTTATTTTTTTTTAAAAGGCGTAGCAACATTTTAACGAAAATCCTCAATTTTTCAAAACTTAAAAGACGGGTAGAGCCCTGAAGATATAGTTTAATTGAATTTCTATTATTATTTTCTTAATCTACATTAATTTCCACAACTTTTGCGGTGTATTGTGTCAAGGTAATAAAAAAAAAAGTTTCTACGGGACACCCTGCTGTACAGGTATATAATAAATTTGATAATTACCGGTGAGTTCTTAAGCCCTTCGGCGCTTCTCCACAACAGTGTAGCGCCACACAAGTCTATCATAGTGCCGTCTCGCAACACATTGTTTTCCGCTTGACAAGGTAATCCCTGAAAAAAACCAATAAAACTCTATAAAACATTATCACAATTAAATTCAAATTTCAATACTTCAGACGTTGAAAACAAAGGCGAAAGTTAAAGCACGCCTTAACACTCAAAGGGCATGGACTTATTTGTTTGGTGGAAGCGTGCGAAAATATTTATTATTTAAGTCGCTCAACTCTCAAGGCAAAGTAAATATAAAATGATTCTGGTTTAAATGGCATTTAGATTTAAAGCAGGAACAGAAATTTACGAAATTCAAGCTAATTACTGGAGATTCCTGTATTAATTTAGGTTGCATACTTCAATTGAAAACAATCTAATTAGTATCGCTTACGGAGTAACTAACTGAGTAACAATATGAGGTAATCCCTGCAAACTTGTGTTAATCAATCTTCATCATCATCATCACAATCATCATTATCATTACCTTCTGCTGTGCAGAGCGGCTCTCCCGCAGCGAGAAGACAGCGCCGCCGAGAGATATCTCGCGCCACGGGCCGCAAGTCGCGCTGCCGCCGCAGAAGTCGCCGCGCGGGTGCATAATAAGCACGCCATTCGTCGTCAGCCCGTCGATCTCGTGGTTCTCCGTCCATTTTGTCGCCTTCTCCTGTAAGGATATCACATTCTTTAATGGTAGAAACCTACGTTTATAGCAAACGAGATAGATTGCCTGTAAGCTATAAACGCAAGGACACTAAAGTTAATACCATAAAAGTTAGAAAGATCGATCCTGACCTTTCAGACCTTATACACTGGAGTACAAAGCCGAGCTTAATTTTTTCTACAAGTCAGCGATGTCACTCCGGTCAATCAGTCGTAGGTCGTAAATACGAGAGGAAGGAACTAATGACAGGAACTTTAAACATCCGTTAAAAACCCATGAGTAATCACTAATCAGTTTCTTTTTAATAATAATATTAGGTCCTTACTTATGAAATTGGCGTTTTGTCGTACTTTGATCTCAAATATAATTAATATTAATTAATATAATTAATAAATTGGAATTCATAACCAAAGAAGATATTATCTTCTTTGGTTATGAATTCCAATTTCAAATTTATACCATTATTTACTCACGCATTTGTGTTTCGTAAAGCATAATTCATTTGTTTTTTCCTCTTTTGGTTTTTTCTTTGCATCACTCTGTTTACAAAATGGAAAACTTGAAATATCGTATTATTTTCGAGTACGAGTTCCACCATGGCACCAGTGCTGCAGAATTGGATCGAAGGATTAATGATGTGTATGGCGGCGGTGTCGCAAAAGGAAACACAGTGCGTTTTTGGTTCCAACGTTTTCGTTCTGGAAATTTAGACCTGCAGAACAAGCCGCGTGGACGGCCGAAGACCAAAGTTGATAATGAAGAATTGAAGGCTATCCATCCAGAAGCGGATCCATCGCAAACCACGTCCGAGTTAGCTGCAGGCTGCGGTGTTAGTGATAAAACTGTTTTAATCCATTGAAGCAAATTGGGAAGGTGAAAAAGCTTGAAAGATGGGTACCTCATGAATTGAGTGCAGCAAACCGACAAACGCGCGCTCACTGCTGAGTTACATTACTCAACCGGCACAATAATGAAGGGATTTTAAATCGAATCATTACCTGTGATGAAAAGTAGATCCTGTACGATAATCGGAAATGGCTCATCGCAATGGCTGAACTCTGGCGAACCAGCCAAAGCCTGCCCCAAGCGAAAATGACTCAAAAAAGTTACTTGTGAGCGTTTGGTAGACTAGTGCCGGTGTCTTTCACTACAGCTTTTTTAAATCTGGCCAGACGATTACGGCATATGTCTATTGCCAGCAACTACAAATCATGATGAAAAAGCTAGCTGCTAAACAACCGAGGTTGGTCATGCGCTCTAGGCCACTGATGTTTCAGGACAACGCTAGACCAGACACTGCACAACAGACGGCTACCAAATTAGAAGAGCTTCAATTGGAATGTCTAAGACATCCACCGTACTCCTTGGATCTTGCCCCAGCAGATTACCATTTTTCGAAATTTTGATAGTTTCTTGCAAGGGAAGAAATTCAACTCCGATGGGGCAGTCCAAAGCGCCTTCAAAGATTTTATTGATTCCTGTCCGAATGGTTTTTAGTAAAGAAATCAATGAACTACTATGAGATGGCAAAAGAGCATAGATAGCAATGGTATATACTTTGATTAAATAAATATATTATGCTTAAAAAACTTAACTTTATGTTCCTCCTTTACAACACGCCAATTTCATATGTAATATAATTATTTCAACTAAATTTACGTGCTAAATTACCATTAACTTACTGTCCGCGCGCTAGTTGAATGCATTCGGGGCCTGAGGTGAGGGGTCCCCCGCCGCCCGCACACCACGACTCACGCGCCCGTCCGCCTCTGTGTTGCATTCGTTAGCTCTGCATTCAAATCGCGCGCGGACAACACAGCACCAATATATGACCTTAAAACCATGAATCAAACCCATCTGTAAAACACGACTCACGCCAAGGAATATATTGCTGGAGGAGTCGAAGCCGGCGGCGTAGATGCGGCAGTTGTTGACGTCGTTGCGGTCGGCGATGATGCGGCAGGCGAACCGCGAGATCGTGCTCTGGACGATCTTCGTGTCGCCGCTCTTGTCGCCCGCCACCGTGTCCATTACAACGAAGTCGATCGGCGGCTCCGACGATCTCCCGACCTGGAGGCAAGGAAAATAAAGTTTAGTTGGCATTTGGCAATTAAGGGATAAATTATATCACAGCGCAAGGGGGAAGGGAGGTCATACGAAACGAAAACGAACGAAACGTGACAGTACATATAAGTACAGGTACAGGAATACTAAAAATGCGTAATATAGGCGGGATGGGTTAAAAAAAGTGGATTTTTCGTGACGTAATATGTGGACGGCCCCCGGCGTGGGGGAATCCATGGGAACCTATAGGAGTTATAACTCCATTCCTTTTGGCTTCACTTACCACTTACCTTTTGAAGACCCTCATCCAAATCCCTACCTATTATATATTATATAGGCTAGGGCTTCCCTATATGAAGGAGAGCCAGCCTTCGCCACCGCTACACGGGCCACTATTTATAGGTAAAAAAAACAGGGAGTATTCAGTATTCACTATTTAAGGTCACAAGGCGTAAAAGTCGCATCGGTAAAACGGTTGCAGCTAAAGTAACGGTCTAATACAGTGAATGACGTTTGCATGATAGCAAGTTATGTATCTACCGTATGCGCCGTATGGCCAACTTGATATACCTAATGTTTCTACGCAATATTCGTTTTCATCCGACTAGTGAAGCCAAAAGGAAGGGTCATTTTGGCAGTCTATGTTTATGTATGTTTGTTCTACCGTCGCGTCGTAGCGCCTAAACTACTGATCCGATTTTAATGAATGAGGTGTCGATAGATTCGTAATAATAGCCCGGGTGGCATAGGGTATATAATTTATATAGTCGGGTAACAGTTTTTCATAAAAAAATATAGTTACTACCGCTTATGTGTGCAATCCCATAATCACTTATAGTTTATACTAATGCTCAGAATGTCTTGACCTTCGGATTAAAATATTTTAATTTGTGGATATTCAATTACAATTTCTATGGAGGCTCGCGGCCGGTCGCGAAGGCTGCGTTACGTCACTCAGTTCCGCTCAACGCCCGCATTGCTCTAATTGCTACGGTTTATACGGTACGGTTACATTTTTATTAGCGTCTTCAAATCGAAACTAATGAACCTTTCAGTGGGCTAAAGGGCTTAGCAGAAACAAATGACAACAACATATTTGCAACCTTATCGAATGAGAATTGTATGAAAATCATGACAGCGCCTATACAAATTTCATTCGATAACGATACGAATACGTTTTTATCAACTGCTATATGTGTATAAAATATAAATGAATAGTACTCTTAAATATGAGTAATTTCTCAAAAGAAACCGTATATCAAGTCTATATTTTGAATGGTTGATTATACATATAAGTTGATTTGTATAGTCTCGTGAAAACGCTCCATACTAAAGTCGTACCTAGCGGTGACGTCACGCCTAGATTAAAGTGTATGTTATTTAAGTTCATACTTACAATAATAAATATTTTTATATATGATGTAAGTAAATTAATGATGTACCTACGTTTTGTTTACTAATTTAGCAAAAAAAAATTAAACTTTTTTGTATGTTTTAGCTGTAAGTATACCTACTACTACTAAACTACACATAAAATATTATATTTTTTTACATTTACCAAGTAGTTATGCCTCAATATTTCTGAGTATATTCATGAAACTAAATATTTTAGATGTAGTCATCATCCCTAGTATAAGATATTCTTCAAATCTTTCAAAGCATAGCTCAAAGGTTTTGATAGAATTGCGGCTTTTTGCAGACCTTCATGTTCCTACTCTAAACGTAAAGAAACTAACTAAAGTAAAATAATATTCATTCATTCATCTCATAATTTTTATAATATTTAAACTTTATTTAAATCTTCATAATATTTAAACTCAAAGGAAGTGACCGCATCGACTGCATACGTGGATGAATTCCGTATTATACGTGAGTATGTGTGCGTGCGCACGATTCATCGGCGATATTAAGCTATTTTAATCTTATATTGTCTCGTCGAGCGGCAAGTTGTTCGATAGTACCTACTACGTACGTACTAGATAATATAATCTACATAATATGTAAAAATATTCACTCGGAGTTTGGCGGGCTTCAGGCAGTGTATTCGTAAGGCAGCTTTTAATAAAATTGCATTGTTTAGGTCTAGTGACCTTGGTAAGTTGGCACTTGGCAGCACCTTCAAAACATGGATGTAACGCGTCAACTGCTGTAATGGCTGAACACTGAACAGTCGTTTGCGTTAGCTTCTTAAGAAGATTTAGTAAAAACTTAAACTTTATCCTTCACTTTTTAATTAAGAAAACTATTTTAACTGTCTTTAATGTATAACCTAAGGAACTAATAAATAATAAAAATAAATTAAGAACACATTGTTACTCGGAATATTAAACCTAAAATTTTGGAATGTGTAACCAGAGTGTAACGCAAAATGAAAATATTTTCTCTTGTCCACACTATCTTTCGTTTGTGAAATGGTACCTTTTATCAAACCATTGTTTGAACTTTAAAAGGAGGGTTTCTAAGAACATGAAAAGAGGAACATAGGTGTAAGGGACAGGGGGAAAATCCGGCAGACTTTGGTCTATTTCATTTGAAATTAGTAATTACAAAACGGGATGAAAATGAGGATTTATAGAAAAGCATAAACCTACACCTCTACTAAAGTTTTAACGAAACGGTATATAGATTGTAAACATTTATTTAACCTAGAACTATTTAAATTATATATTAAAATAAGTGTTATTATTGTTGACTAGTGTTAGTCTACAGCCAAAATGCAACTGAGTGGCTATTTTTGTTTTTATATTAGTTAATGTGTTCTAAATGTCAATTCATAATTAAAAAACTCGTATCACGTAAGTTTTTTGAGATTTTGTAACATAATTTTTAAACGAAGTACTAAGCAATTTTCTTGTTCTATTTGCGATGTATCGATATAATATCATTTAGAATATTTGTTAGTCCGAGGTATTTGTAACAAATTTCACGTGTCTAGTTTGTAATATTTGTTGTTATTAATTCAAGACTTGATGGGTGTTGTGAATTTGTTGTGATAGCTACAGAAAGTGAGATTTTCTTATAAAAATATTTAAAAAACAAAATACGTGGTTGTAATACACCAACGGACTTTTGACGGACTTTTTAATACACAAACGGACGACGAATTTTGTTATGTTTGTGGCTCGTATACACCTAAATCGCAGGCCAGAACAATAACTAATGTGACTAAATTAGCATATCTTAAGTATTTTGGATTTCCTGTAGTGAATCAAGATCGGAATTGAGCTCCCCATATTTGTTGTCAGACTTATGCCAATGTATGCCAATCTTAGGCCCGTATTAATAAAGCGTTCTTATGTCTAAGACAATTCTCAAGAAAGTACTTAAGATGTTGTTTTAATTAATAGACCGTACTTAAGTACAGCTGTAGGTACGGCGTATCAAGTGAGTGCGAACGTATTAATAAACGAGACTCGTTACTCAAGTACGCTGTCTTTGCTGTCAAACTTGAGACGCGGTTTCGTGGGTATAGTCAAACCTTGACTTGAGAACGGCTTGCTTGGAATATGGAATATAGTACATAATTATTTGTGGTGTTTTTGGGTGTGTTACAATTATGTAAATTAAAATCTAAATACTCATGATTAAACAAACTCAGAATTTATACTACATACTCAACACAAAATAAAGTTATAATAAAGACGCTTATTGATACTTATTCTTCTTTTTTTTTGGTAATCGCGGTTGCAAAGGTTTTGCACCATTCAGACAGTGTCGAGTATTTGTAGAAATATTTTCGATTTTATTTTATATATTTATATTAAACGAATTACCTATTTGATTTTTATTAATTGACTTGATTTGACACTTGACAGCAGAAGTTTTTTTCGCTGCACTTTAAAAACAATCCTCATTATATGATCCCTCCCTCCTACAATTCCTCGCCCTATCAACCTTAAATCTGTTCTGTGTTTTGTAAATACTTCTTTTACTGAAACTTTATGTACATACTGTGGTACTGGCCCTAAATGTTTGTGTCTGTTCTAGGTTTTAGATTATTCAACAGACTTCCTCCTTCCTTCCTCCTGTACACCGTGCCCTTGTTTATTCATAAATCCCACTCATAAGGCAGTTTTCGTCAACACAACACATTGGCGAATCACTAAGGAGCCACTTTAAAGAATAAGAAGAAGAACTTTTTTCGAATGGCAATGATCCGCATTCCGTTTTACGTAGTTTTCAAAAAAATGTGGATATTATTATGCTAGACAATAATAAATATTAATATCTACGTAAAAATTAATGAAAATCAGTTTTTTTTTTCAATATAAAAAATACCGACTAAACTTTTTTTGGTATTTATATTATTAAATATTACATTTTTAAAAAGAAACATTGAAGGAATGTATAATTAATAAATCCGTTCTTTGTAGAAGTGTAAACGAAACGTTATTTTATTCGTTCTTTGTCGTGTAGATGACGCTTAAAAGTTGAATAAGTGATCTCAATAACGTTATCAACTGAGACGGTCTTGAGAGCATACTATGAAACCATCTTGAGAAGCTAATCGTTACTGTCTCAG
Organism: Phengaris arion; assembly: GCA_963565745.1. Classification (NCBI taxonomy): domain Eukaryota; kingdom Metazoa; phylum Arthropoda; class Insecta; order Lepidoptera; family Lycaenidae; genus Phengaris; species Phengaris arion. The sequence continues at coordinate 10,173,343 of OY751435.1, read as the reverse complement.
CTAAGAAAGGTCTTGAGAACGGGTTTGAGAACGGTTTATTAATACGGGCCTTAAGTAACTGGCTTTATGGAAAAAAATCTTCAATGCCGTTTGCTATTCCGATGATTGCTTGCGATGCGTTTAAACACCCTAGAAAAGTTTTCGAGAAGTTAAGTGATGCCAAGCTTAAAGAAGGAATTTTCATTAGACCCCAAATCCAGAAAATCCTGAAGGACGCAGAGTTTGAACAGAAACTAAACCTTGTTCAATTTCAACCCTGGATATCATTTAAAAGCGTTGTCACAGAATTTTTGGGAAATACAAAGTCTGACACGTATAAGGAATTGATGAAAACTTGCTGAAAAATTACAACATGGGCTGCCGAATGTCATTAAAAAATCATTTTTTACATTCACATTTGAATTTTTTTCCACCAAATTTAGGTTCAGTTAGCGATGAGCAGGGAGAGAGGTTCCACCAAGATATTTTAACAATGGAACAGAGATATCAAGGTCGCTGGGACCCTGCTGATCGGGGATTAGTGTTGGTTCCTAATAAGGGAAAGTAATGCAGAATACAAGAAAACAGAATACAAAACAGTTACAATAGTTACATCTAGCCTAATTTTGTCTTTAGTCGCCGCCGTAATTGTTGCATAGAAAATTTTGTCATATTGTCCTTTTGTCCTTTGTATTTTTGTCATAGATAATAATATTATAGATACGTTAGTAGTTTGTGAGGGGGCAAAAAAAACAAAAAAACTAAAAAAAACTGGGATAATCGTAATTTTTGGAAGAAATAAATATATATTATTAAAAAAATAAAAATATTATGTATCTATCTATCATTGCATCAAAAATAAATATTTATATATAAAAAATAAATTCAAACTGTATAGGTATATATTAGCTAATAGGCCATTTTTCATAAAATTTTTTTCAAAAACTTCATTTTGATGTAACTCAAAATTTATACGTGATGGATTTTTTTACTTTCTAATACAAACTTGAGAAGCTTCAAAGATAACGATGCACCTTTAACCATGTCAGTTGCATTTTTCACTTTTTATTTGTAGTGTAATAGGCTACTTGCCTCATATTTCATTTCATACATTGAAGGAGTACTTTCTTTAGTAGTGGCTTAGGAAAACGTATTCTAGCCATATCATAAATAAAAACTTATGTTTGATAAATGAAGTTAATTTAAACATATGTATTTTTGTTTTTTAATTTCTACTGATGAAAACACCTCGATGTAACCTCCTGGAAAGGATGTGACGACACAAATACACTAAACACATATTATTGTAGTAGTGAAACGTAACGTTTCTGTAAATAATTAGTTCATGACATCTTAAAAAGTTATTTATGTCAAAACGGAACGTAACACCGCCATTTTACTACTACGGACTATATAGCACAGATTACAAATAGGACTAGGATGACGTCAGAGCACAGATAATCTATCAACCGACATGGCGAATAGTGTTTTTCGGTGGTTTTTAAAAAGTGTATTTTAAAATATTTTTTGTAGGTTTTTAGGTTTCAAAATAATGTTATAGTTTTTTTTGTGTGTAATGAAACAATTATGAAGCGTTGAGGACATAAATAAAAACAAGGTCAAGTAGCCTATTATACAAGATAATATAGGTAATTAATATTGGTACTCATGACCCGCTAACCTGTTTGTGCAAATTATTTATTTCACATTACAATTTTTACATTTTCAATTCAAAACAATATTCGTGTAATTATCAAACGATATTATGCTACTACATAAATGTGAGAGGAGTAACGCAAAAACCACTGAACGGATTTTGATGAAATTTAGTATAGTAGTAGTTTAAACTCTGAATGAACACATAGGCTACTTTTTATCCCGAAAAAATACATTGATTCCGTGAGGTACTGTATTCACGCGGGCGGAGCCGCGGGCAAAAGCTAGTCTATACAAATGAATAAATAATTGAAGTGTATGTAATTTAAAATTAACAGCTTTTCACTCAATGCATATGAAAGTATATACGGTACTTATAATAAAAAGTAAATTTTTGTCTGTCCGTCTGTCTGTCTGTTTGTTCCGGCTAATCTCTGAAATGGCTGGACCGTTTTTCACGGGATATTCACTGGCTTGTCAGTTCTTACAGTTAACTGAAATAACTTGTTAAAATCATTGCTACTTTCGGCCGTTTAAGATTTTTTCAAGGAAGTCCTCAGAAACGTGTCAAATGTAGGTAATAACTGACAAAGTTTATACGGGCACCGGCTAGTAATTAAATAAACTTCTTATTAGTAAGGAAATACAGTATACATATAGTACAGTATACATACAGTATACATAAATACAGTAAGGAAATAAATAAAAAAATATAAAATTTTTGTGTTCTAAAATGGCCTACGTTTGTCTGTCTGACGTCTGTTTCAAATATGTTTACGATTTATTTTCCTTACTTTTCAAGAGGCCAAATACTGGTGAATGTAAAAAACAATAAAGTAGGTACCATACATAACGGATTTTTCCTTCTTTGATAAGAAAACCCCAGGCTCTTCATTGCTTTCGAATGAACTGATCTAAAATGTTGAAGAAAATGTTTTAAAATGAAAAAAACACAACAAAAAGTATACTTATTACTGTGTAACAACGGTATGGTGGCATAAAAATAAACCTAAAAGCTTGATCAGTAGCCAGTTCATGTTGCCAAATTAATTGTCTCTGTTCCAAAGAAACGTAAACGAGAAATTTTTTTTTAAAATAGAACGCATTATTTATTTAATCATCTCTAATTGCTCAATAGCTTAACCTCACTGGTTGACAAATTCTTAAGGCAGACAAGAGGCCGATCGTTCAGTTAGAACTGACGTCAGTTCGGACTGAACGGATTCGAGCACATACACGGAAAAAATCGCATCCGACCCAACTGATGTAATTTCGGCCTGAACGGATTCGAGCAAACACACGGAAAAATATCATCAGTTGGTTCTGGTTTGCCGCGAGCTACAGTCGTGTTTATTAATTGTAAACTCACTAGGTTTGTACACGATACACGCCCGCGGCTCTGGCGAGTACTGGAGCGATTTGTCACACATGGTCCGTTCAGTCCAGAATTAATGTTGCCAACTAAGTTACTTTACAAAGTTTTACTACTAAATTAAGAATTTTATTCCCTTCTTATTAGGAATTTAGTTATTAGTAGTGTTTTAGTAGGAAAGAGCCAGACAGTGATCATATGCAAAATGGTCTAAGGTTAGGCACAAAAAAAAACAAAAATATTTTTTTTACACCTTATAATAAATACATCGTAGCATTCGTCCGTAATTTTCTTAAAACTATCCGTTTAATTACTATATACGTAATATTACCTAGTATATTTTAATTTAACGATAAAATGTATAATATAATTCAATAAATAATAAAATTTCAATATAACAAAACCTAAAATGCAAGGGCTAGGGCAATGCAAAGGCTTTAGAGATTCCAAAGTTGAGTAGCTTTTTGGATAGTTTTCAGCATTATTTTAGTAGTTTTTAGTAGAAATTGACGCGGGTTTAGTAGTTTCGCAAGAACTGAGCTGGCAACACTGGAACGAATCGCTTCAGTCCATCCTGCCGACTGATGCGATCTCGAAATTGAACACAGACGATACGATTTTGCATCCGTTCAGGCTGAACTGAAGGAAAACCGTATATTGGGCTCCTTAGGAAGGAAAACTTAGCTATTGGCAAAAAAAATACACGTTGAATGAAAGAGGCTATAATAATAATGAATAATAATATTTGTAAAGAATTTCGTTATTATGCAATATAGTGATTAGAGCTTTTTCAATGGTTAGTTACAGCTCTATGGGTCAGCTCACACCGAAACGCGCCACGACGGGACGCGGCGCTGCATAAGGCTGCGTTTCCACCGGAGATGAGCTAAGCTGCGTTGCGAGGAATGTGTTTTACAAGAACCAATAGAGACGTTGCGCTGAACGTGGTCAGGCCAATGAAGCGTTTCTATTGGTTCTTAAAAACACATTCCTCGCAACGCAGCTTAACTCAGCTCCGGTGGAAACACACCCTTAAGCTAGCGATACAAAATTTAAGTTTACGCCTTGCTACTAAGCGCGGTGCAGCTCGCAATTAGAACTCTTGCAATGAAACGTGTATCTTCATGAAGATAAAAAGTCTCGGGGAACTGACGCTTATGGATTATGGTAGAGCCCTAAAACACGAAATTTGAAATTATTTCGTGCTAGCTAGACTTGCGAAAGGGCAAATCAAAAGGCAGCAAAACCCATGGAGCTAGTACAAAGTAGCTCCATGGCAAATCCGTATATGCCGTAGGCATTATCCGTTCTCACAGTTAACTGAAATAACTTGTTAAAATCATTGCTATTTTCGGCCGTTTAAAAATTTTTCAAGGAATTCCACAGAAACGTGTCAAATGTATGTCGAAGCAGTTATTATGCTAGACAAAGTTTTTATGCTAGAGTTAATAATCATTTTTTGATTTCTGTTTGTGTGGCGTAACACGATTAGGCATCGATTTAATTTAAAATGAGAACAAAACAACTACGAGAGATTACCTACATTTGGTCAGGGTCGTGTACACAAAGCAGTCAAGGCACGTAGGTATGTTACATTATTATTAATAATTAGAACAATTGGATTTGGAACGGAACGCATATTATGCGATAATACCTATATTGTACTCAAAATATTACGGTTTAGACTTCGTTATGGAAATTCAATATAGTCTGTCTTAGTATCTTCCAAAACTTCCTACAAGACAATAATTTATAGTTTTGTAAGATTTCCGATTTTAATTACCAACGGGTGTGATATAAAAAAATATCACACCTGTTGGAAATTAGAATGAAACATAATATGTACCTAGCAGGTATTTGGTAAATAGGTACCTACTAACACATGTGTTTCTAGCAATTCGTTATAAAAAACGTATAAGTACTGTATATTAATTTATTAATTGGACAGTTCGTTAACACCGAAACTTAACGACGCGTTTAGGGGAAACACGTGTTTTTTTAAATGAAGGAATCAAAGGAGGTGATGAAAGAACCTCGTAAAACTAATAATGATAGTGTCTGGTAAACTATTATTAGAATTTTTAAACGCATTTGCAATAAACTTGTAGACAAACAAACAGTCCACACAACCACCGATACAATCTCAGGTTTTCAGGGGTGTCAGAGGGATATGCTCAAGCTGCTTTGGGACTCGCAACTAAATGATTCAGATGGTTTAAAGAGGAAGAGGACTTCATAAACCATCAACGTTTTGATACGATCTCAGGGGCCCTCGAGGGACATGCTAAATCTGACCTAGGACCCGCATTTGAATTATTCGGTTCTGATGAAAAAATCAAATCACAGTCAAATTGCTGTATTTAACTCTTAGATTAATAACTATAGCCTAGAGACCCGGTTATTAGACGGTAAGAGAAGAATCGAGATATATCGTTCCTTATCCCACATGCTAACACTTGTTATGAGTGTCATAACAAGTGTTAGCATGTGCCATACGCCACCACCACCTTAGAAAAAAATTAAAAGACAAGTAGGCCCGACAACGGTGACCACCAAAAACCTTTGACATGATCTCAGGGATGCCTGAGGGACATGCAAACGCTGTCTTGGAATCTACAGAAAATTTTGGGGGAATAGGACGTATTGCAGTTTCGTTAGTTTTTATTAGAGCTATTATTAGAATGCAGATTATCGTCAGGCCGCATTGCCGTGGTTGGGCATCGCGCCGTTTGCGTCACACGGCGTCGCCCCATACGTTAGACCTGCATGCACTTGTGAAATTTCGTTTAGCGCTTGTTCGCCATTTCACTAAATGTCAACGTAGGCCGCCCCGCCCACGTCACACTTTTTGCGGATTCGATAACTGCATTTATATTTATATATTTGCCGACATTTGCCATATAATTTTCTCAACAGTCTGATATTGATATTAAACCCAAATATGAGACAGATAGCTAATTACCGCTTCGATTTTAGTACTCCTTCCATGTTTTATTCTTTAAAAAATCTGTTTAGTTGTAAATTGTCATGTCAAATTGGATATTAAGCAGTTTTAAAGTCTGCTAACAATGCATAATGCACACATTATTACTAACAGTAACTTCTTTAGTTTTTAGCCAAATACATAGTGTTGGTTTTGACGCTACACGCTTGTGTGCGCTACACGTGTTGCGTGTGTGTAACAATATAACGCTTCGCATGACTTCATTGGAATTACCGACTCACACACGAATACCGTTGAGTGACGTCACTATGCCGGTTCTAGCGGCTAGCCCACAGAACGAACAATGCGCTTGTGAGCTTGGCCCATCAGACGATATTTGTAAACATCGACCAAACAGTAGCCACTAGCCACTATTAGATGGGCATTCGTTAACGATTGGTTTGAAATATTGTCTAAATTCTATCACAATCTGGCCGCAGTTGGCAATATATCATAATTTTGAAGTCGGTAGCAGCCCGAACAAAATCCTGATAAAACAATATTTACAATAGAACTCACGTTCAAGTTGGCTGGTACCGACTTCAAATTTATGAAGATTGAGTAGAAAAATAGTTCAAATTTTAGGGAAATTTAGAAGGGGGAAATTTAATAGATTATATTAGATAATATTTAGAAGTTTTATTTCATACTTTTTTGTGCATTTTTATTCCGTACCAGCCAAAACAATATTATTAAAACAATATTTTATAGAACTCACGTTCAAATTGGCTGGTTAATATAAACGCCTCCTTTTTTGGAAGTCGGTTAAAAAATAATAACTCAAACAAGGTTCACATAACCATAACAAGCACAAACACTGCATTCAACAATAAATATTATTGCGAATCTTATAATTATAATAATTGCAATTATTATAACAGAAAATAAAGTTAATACGAGGGCGGGTCAATAAGTCCGTGACTTTTGGAATAAAACACAGATTTTTTGATAAATAAATCATTTTATTTTTCAACGTAGTCCCCCTTGAGCTCTATACACTTTGTCCAACGCTTCTCCAATTTTTTTATCCCTTCCAAAAAATATGATTTGTCGAGGTCCTCAAAATAGGCCTTTGTTTGCGAGATGACTTCATCATTGGAGTCAAATCTTTTTCTACCGAGCCATTTTTTCAGGTTTGGGAACAAGAAGTAGTCACTTGGAGCCAAATCTTGAGAATAGGGTGGATGTGGGAGCAATTCATAGCCCAATTCATGGATGTTTGCCATGGCAACTGCACATGTGTGGCACCCTTGCATTGTCTTAGTGAAAAATAACTTTTTTCTTGGCCAAATGAGGTCGGTTTTTTTTCAAATCCTCATTGAAGCGGTCCAATAAGTTGGCATAATATTCCCCATTAATTGTTCTTCCCTTTTGAAGATAGTCAATGTGGATTATCCCACGTGCATCCCAAAAAACAGTCGCCATAACTTTATTGGCTGACAAACCCACCTTGGCCTTCTTTGGCGCCGATTCACCCTTAGAAACACACTGTTTTGACTGTTGTTTAGTCTCTGGTGTATTGTGATGGATCCATGTTTCGTCCACGGTTAAAAAACTCCTCCATATTTTGATTAAACAACGCCAAACCTTCCTGTGAAGTTGTTACACGATTGCGTTTGTGGTCGACTGTGAGCAAACGCGGCACCCATCTTGCGGAAAGCTTTCTCATGCCCAAGTGATCATTCAAAATTGAAACCACTGAGTCATGCGAGATGCCTATGGCTTCCACAATCTCTTGCACTTTCAATCTTCGGTCGGCCAACACCATATCGTGAATTTTTTCGATTGTTTCGGGTGTAGAGACAGAGACAGAGACAACTGGGCGTCCAGGACGTTCGGCATCTTCAGTGCTTGTAAGGCCACAACGAAATTCAGTAAACCACTTTTTTACCATTGAAATCGATGGTGCAGAGTCCCCATAGTATTTATCAAGCTTAGCCTTGGTCTCGGTAATGGTTTTTTTTCGCAAAAAATAATGCTTAATAAGCACACGAAATTCATTCATTCATTCATCACTTTTTTCCATTGTTTCCTTAAGTTACTGGATAGTCTGATAAAGATAGCTGTAAAACACAAACTAACTGACGCAGCAAGTTCAAATTTTGATAGGAGCCAACTGACAGATGGCTGTTGACAGGAGTAGTGTTGCTTTTTCAGTAAGGAGGTTAGAAATTCAAAAAGTCACGGACTTATTGACCCGCCTTAGTATATTTATAAACAAGAGTGTAATTACAAATCCGTAAATTGTTCGTAAAGCTCGTGTGTTCCAGTCGCTCTATTTCTTGTTCCCTTTATATAGACTTTATTCTCTATAATAATTCTCTTCGAGTTGCATCTAGTCTAGGATTATAATTATTAACATAAAAATATTTTCTAAGACTGATATCATCGTGCAGTAGGTTTTTTTTTCAAATAACTTCAAAAGTTATTGTCTGATTTCGCTCAAAACAATTTAACATCCCCACTTCACAATATGTATCCAGGAGAGCCACCCTTAAAATATAAAATGATTATTATTTAATGATGTTAAAACCGAGATCTATACACAATCTATAACTGTACCAAATTTCATCCATTTATATTTATAATTACAGAAGCTAGAGGCGCGGACAGGCGGACAGACAAACAGACGGACGGACAGAGCGAAATTATAAGGGTTCCTTATGTACGACGGAACCCTAAAAATGAACTATTCGACGATACCCCACACGTTTTAAAATACAAAATTAAAGTATATAATATGCAATCTATAATCTAAGTATACATAATTATGTCTATTTAGTATAAATTATATAATATATTTACTTTTTCAAAATTCAACCCCCAAGGTTGTGAAATAGGGTTGGTGTGTCATATCAGAGGCCCGATTCTCGTATTTAACTTAGACTTTCAACTTACCATCAATTCATTATAAATTAATCATCCTGTTATCATAAATTGACCAAAAGTTGGTATTCTACTACACTATTTTAGTACATTGCAACGGTCGCGCTCCGCTTTACGACACATGACATAGCAAATATTAATTAACAATTAATATTTCGCGAGTCGCACGGCTCACAGCCGTTGCACGTCATGGTAGCGCTCGTAGCCATCGAGCTGCTGGCGTTCATACAACACGTCATCAACGCCATGGACGATGACAGCATCGTGCAGCTCTGCAAGTCGACCTACACCAGCGAGCAGATCTGCAAGGGCAAGCTGATGCTGTACGAAGCGCTCGGTAAGACCGCGCAAATGACGTCTCGAAGGAGAGATGGGAGCGACGGAAGCTTGCAGGACATCATCTCCCTGCTCAAGCGGACGAATCCAGCGGACGTGCCGGTATTTGTGGCTAATGAGCTACACAGACTGCCGGCGGTTTTCGCGGACAACGTCAACGTCTCCAGCCTGCTGAACAAGTTCAACATCATGAAGGCAGAGCTGGAAGAGATGCAAGGAAGATTGGATGCATCGGAATCTACCATCAGTGAGTTGCGTAGTGAATTAGTGAACAACTAAAAAGTAATAATTCATTATGTAGATCACCCGAGCATCCGATAGACTCGGTAAACATGCGTCGCAGAGCGCAGTTTGACTCGTCGTTTTGCATGCCAGCGAAATCGTGCGGGTCAGCAACCGCAGGCGTCAGGTCGCCGCGCCGCTTAACGGTTGAGTCGAAACTGAGTCCACTGACTCAGCCGAAAAAATATGCAAGCGTCGCTGCTTGCCCCGCGCCGCCCCCGCCCGTGAAGGAGGGCCGTAAGGCTGAACCTCTTCGACTCGGCAAGGACGAGTGCAGGAGGTGCGATGAGGAGGGCTACATACTGGTGGAGAAGAAAGAAGAGGAAGCCCGCCGTCCGCAACCAGCGCGGCACCGCACCCAGCGCACCCGAGGAGCGTCTGCGTTGTGAGGTATATACAAATATAAAAAATATAAGGTAAATTACAAAGTATATTGAGGTTTGGTGTTTGATAGCATCCGGACTATATCAAACAAGTATCGAAGCTGCATTATTGTTGGATTAAAATAGCAGAATCGACCTTCAGTTTACAATTAAACTTTTATAATGTTTTCCCAAAAGGGAAACGCTCATCTGGCCAGTTCTGTGGGATAAGGAAAACTACATTAATGGAAATCGTTAAAATGTCAATATCTAACTAAGTAGGTAACTAAATCATTCTTATACTAGGGGCTCCTACAGGTAGGATTGGTAGGTTTAATAGTTTTTATTTTTAAGCAGGATTTTTTGCTTATAACAAAACATTATACACATCATATTATCAACATAATCATCATATTATTTATTTTAATACGTGAAGCAAAAACTTCTTACGCTGTTTTGCGAAAAAATACGGAGGAGTATAAAATTTCACACATTTAAAGTTTATGTGGAGGAGGGTGTGCAGAAAGCTAATGTATTAGATACACAACATAAGCTTTCTTTCACACCCTCCTCAACATTAAAATGCTTAGTAATAAATACATGAAATTAATAAAAATAAAGTTACAGACACTACTGACTACCTCAGATTAATAATAACTCAGCCATGCGTCTGAATAATAATAATTAATAACAGTATGCTCAGTTAGGTGTTGGTTTGACACGATTGCCAATCATTTCACATTCCATAGACAACATATTCACATAATTTTTTTTTGCGCATCTAAGAGGCGAAGAGAACCCTAATAAAGTTGAAACTTAAAAATTAAAAAATGAATTATGGTCGAATTTCGGCCACTAGCCGACCTCTAGTAATAGTAAACGACTACAGATATATTTATAAAATATCATCATTGCAAACAATATCCTCGCATCGCTTATGATGATTGATAGCTTTAGGGTTATAAGTTGACATTGATTGACTCTACCCTGAGGAGATCGATGAAGAACTGCGAGCGGGATACCCGGCTACATTCCTCTTGAACCGAGTAATGCTTCAAATCACTCAGAATCACTACAAACTTTCCACTCTCTACACAGGTAGTACAGTTCTTAGTGTTATCGAATCAGGAAGAAAAATAGATTGACCTCATTATTTTTATTTAAACTATTATACTATTACATATAATTATCATTAATTTATTTAAAAACTGAATAGAGATTAGCGATACGGTGTCCTTCTAGAAACGTCTGCTTAAAATGTTTAATTATGTTCATTTCTAATAGTGCCTCGGATCGGAAGTCGAGATTTCCTACTTTATACTTTTCCACTTTATTTCTGACTTATATTTTTAATTTAACGATCTCACTTAATTATCTAAAACTAGCTGACCCGGCAAACGTTGTTTTGCCATTGTATGTATTTTTGTAATGCCACATCATATAAAAATAAAAAAAGCTGTCGAAAAAAATATATTAACTATCATTTTTAATTTTTTTCTCATATAAACCTCCTGATATAAATAATAAAGAACACGTAAAAAAAAATATTTATCCAATTTGCAGTGCAGTCGTTTGGAAGTTATGCGCGTACAAACATTTCGGTTATTAATTTTTATTTATATAGATTTATTATTTAACGTAAAATGTTATACACGTAATAAACCGGTGACAATAAACAAACAAGAATATATAACAGTTTCAACAGTTAACAAGTTATTGTGTTCCGTGTGCAGCCCAAGTTTAACACACTCCGCATCCAGACGGAAATTAAAGTCGATTTCGTACCTGTCTCGCGCAGGCCGCAGCAGACGAGGGCCAGCCTTGTTTCTATAGAATTTGTAATGAATCTGTAGGACGATTCTGCTAATTAAGTCATACAATAATACAGTTTCGATGCAGTCTCGATATTATGTTAAAAATGGCAAAATGTTAATTCTTATGAACGTCAATTCAACAACGTCAAACGCGTTTTGTTTAGTCCAAACTCCAAAACCAGTCTATGATATCAAGGCGATTCATATTTAATAATAATTAATTTATTGAAAGTAAGTCCAAGGGCTGATTTTTCAATCGCCAGATAACTTTTACCTGAGAAATAAATATGTGACTTTGACAGATTTTGTATGAAAAATCTGTCAAAGTCACATATTTATTCCTCAGGTAAAAGTTATCTGACGATTGAACAATCAACCCTAAGTCGAATACGAGAATTCGGGTTCTGTTTATAGAATAAATATGGTCAAATATATCCTAAATAGACTTAAATACCTTCTTATAGACAATATAAAGGGGTACATTGAAAATTAAGCATAGAGATTTTAATACGACTATTATGGGTTATTGTGATTTAAGTAAACTACATAGCAGAAAACGGTAAGTCGGCAATCGTCAATAGCAGTTTCACCAAGCACTGGAGCCTGACTCTATAATTTAACTATTGCAATAGCGGCAATGACCGCTAAATATTTCTCTTGCTTCGTAGATTCTTTTTTATTGAGCGCCAAATCCTCAATTGGTGTCACGCGGTGCGCAGCAATATTATAGCAAGAATGTTTTTATGAAGCTATTCCGTTTGACGGGTCCCACGTGAGCATTCTTACGGAGGCTCAATTTTATTAAATCCTAAGACGCGGCATTTACATTTTATACGTGCAGCATAATAAGAAGAAGAACTTGAGGTAAAATGTTAGAAAACTCATTTAAATTTTACACACAATAGAATTAAGAAAATCCAAGACACATAAATCGTTTCATATCAAATATAAAATAATCAAAATGTAAGCAAGAAAATTTTCAAAACAACAAAATGTTTCGCGAATAGAGGACAGAGACTCTACAATACTAACTATTCAATAAGGTGAAAGATCTTTTGAGAGATCAATTATCGCAGACATTAGTTTAACTACCCGATCCATAGCGGTAAGTCAAACGAAAATATTACTAGCTAGTTGTAAGTCTAAATAGTTTAGCCTACCCAGTTTATTTATCAAGGAAGCAATTTGTGCACTTCTTGGAAAGTAGAGTATTGTATTTGATATTTACCCTCTCGAGCGTCATGCGGCTCATAGTACGTCCAATTAAAAAATCTCCGATAAGCGTCGCGCGGCGAATACGTCCAATTCAATGTTTCATGTTTTTTCTCATTTAAACATATTAAAATACATTTAAATCACATATTAAAATCCAGATGATTTTAATATGTGATTTAAATGTATTAATTTAGTACATGGATAAAAGAAAGCTGTTAGTTAGCCTTTTGTCTTTGCACTTGTACTCAATGAATAAAAATAAAATAATTTTAGTTTCAACTAAAGAATAGGGGTGTTGCCTAGTGTGGCCATTTACTTTATATTTCTTGCAAATATTTTTAAATTGTTTAGAATATATATATAACATGCCGAAGGTTTTACTAACAATTCATCAATGAAAATCGAAAAAACAAGCGCGGATGCCTTCTGTCGTTTAATGCCGCGCGACACTTAGGGGGGGTCATAGATTTTTATTTTTTTAGATTGGCCTGTTTTGTTATTAAATAATATGAATAATATATCCACAGTATATAATTACCCAAATTTAAGTATATAAAAACATAAAAAAAATGTTTTTATTGACTTATGAAACTAAGAATTGGTAAAAAATTAAATTATTTCGTGTTCACATTAATAATATAATAATAATAATAACAATAATAATTATAGTAATAATAATATAATAATAAATAATTTAAAGCTGAAGAGTTTGTTTGTTTGTTTGAACGCGCTAATCTCAGGAACTACTGGTTCGAATTGAAAAATTATTTTTGTGTTGGATAGTACATTTATCGAGGAAGGCTTTAGGCTATAAAATATCACGCTGCGACCAATTGAAGCGAAGAATCAGCGGAAAATGTGGAAAAAACGGGGAAAATTATTCATCTTTGAGGGCTTCCGTTGTTTGTTTGAACGCGATGATCTCAGGAACTGCTAGATCCAATTGAAAAAATATTTTTGTGTTGGATAGTCTATTTGTCGAGGAAGGCTTTAAGTTTTATAACATTACGCTGCGACCAATAGTAGCGAAGCATCAGTGAAAAATGTTTGCAAAAACGGGGAAAATTATTCATATTGGACAAATTTTTATGAATTTTTTTGTGTGTTCAAGTGGATTCGAGAATGGTTTAGATTTGCAATTAGACCCGGTAGGTGGCGCTGCTGTCAGTACGTCAACAAATTTAATTTTAAGGCGGTACGAAGTTTGCCGGGACAGCTAGTCAAACATAACATGCAATGGTTTTAGAATCAATTTATCATTAAAATCTTGAAAGAAAAAATGCGACAATTTTACACCTTACGACACGATATCGTTTCGACATCGTTCCATACGCAACGGCTTATTTAATTTCGACAGTTCGACCCTCGAGAGTAGTCCTAGGGAATCCCATTACAACGATTTATTAGATTACAATAGAACTATTGCAATTGTATCATTAATCGAATAGCAGCTAGATTATACCGGCTGTATAACAATTGGAACGATTAGTGATTTCAGCCTTGGCAACGCCGGAGGCCCGGAACACTTGAGAAATCAGAGTGGGTGTGGAGTAGGCGACGCAGCGGACGTCTCAGCTCTCTATATCAGCTATGTATGCAAGTCTAATGTGTCATAATATTATGTTGAAGCAATCGTCTATCACTGTCATTAACAACATGATAGCAGCTGCCCCAGAAGCAGGTTTGATATGATTTAAATCACTGGATTTATCAGTGATGTAAATCGTGATTTTAATCAATTGTTTTTTTTTAATTAATGATTTAAATCATAAAATTTTTACTGCAACTAAATCAGCCAAAAATTGACAAATTGTTAAAGGAACTTAATGCGAATTCTATTTATGTTCCTTTTTTAGTCTATTAAGTTTTTACTTTCCTTGTAATATTTTCAACGCTTCTGTTTTTTAAATTGTTAATTTTAGTAGAAATTGTTGAATTATCTTAATTGTATTAATAAATAAATTAAACCAAAATACGCTCTTATAATTTTATTAATAAACTGACTAATAAATGAAATAAAAACGTGAAAGTAAAAAAATCAAAATTAATCTGATTATTTAATTTTTTTTTAAAATTATGATTTTTATCAACCCTGCCCAGAAGTAAATAGCGAACAATGCCTACGAAAAATTCTAGACGATAATGTCAGGCCTAATATTAGCTAGAAGCCTGGGAATCAACAGATTCAGACCCCAGGCATAAGCCCGGGGGTTTATCAGCGGGTGCTGGGTGCATCCATTATGCACCCTTCTGAAACTAACCTCTCCTAAAATTTTCTAAAGGGGAAACCAAATAATCAGATGATGATGGATGTGTATTGTATACAAAATCCAAAATTTGTACACCTGCAACGCGAAAATCAAATAATAAACAGATACATGGTGATTGGTGTAGAGCAGTAAGGCATTTTACATATTCAGTCTGTAATAAATAGTCATAAAATACAAAGCTTATACTACTATTACTACTATTACTACTATCAGTAGGTTGTGTAACGGGTCTTTGCCCTCAGTTATATTCCTTTAAAGTTTGACGGATGTACAGTTAACATTTATCACCAATACCAAAAAAGCTGCTAATTTATTAAATATGACAAGTTTTATTGGTCCAAAATATTGCAGATGATTCTGTAAAATAACATAACATTATGTCTGTCTATTCTTGTGTAGACAAACGCATTTCTATGGTGGTCATGCTAAGTGTACTGATAGAAAGATCTATAGAAAACTATCACTAATAATAACTTAGGATTTAAAGTGCAAAACCATGGTCCATTATAGTGGAGACCAATTCGGCGACCATTTTTAATTCCCTCATTCCATTATTCGCTAATGAGATATGGGGATAAAGGGGACGCGGTGAAATGGATCGGAATGAATCGGATGAGTATAGAAATAGGGAAGAATATAATTGACGTAGGTTGACACTAACCCTTTTTTACACTGTACGCCCATTACGGCAACATAAGAATATAAACAAATCGGAAAGGACCAGAGAGAGACGGTAAAACTTCAGAACGTTGCAGTAATTTTTCCCTATATATCCTTAAACCGCTGTAGTAATTCTATATTTTTACATTGTCCAAAAAGTTACATATCTTGAGAAAAGGTAGGAATATGATTCCAACCTTCAAATTTTACAATACAGTAGTTAGTTGTAAACATGTAATATATTACGCATTGTATACAAATTTTGAATAGGAGGTTAAACAAGACATTATTCGAATTGGCCTTGGCTGCGACTTGCGGTCTTAAATTTTTTTAATAACATACATTGTTATGTAATGGAAGGCTAAATACCCTTGAGAATACACGCATCCCCATTATGCGGCTATTGTCCGATAGAACAAAGGACCTCGAGATGGCGGCTGATAGTTTACACAGGATACCTCGCCGATGAACGTCTGCATTCACTGCCTACAGCAAGATATGAAGACAATTACGCATGGGAAATGGATTTTCTATTTTCCACATGTTGTATGAAATATTCACAATAGAGGAAGGACACACGTGCCCTCGCGATGTTATTCTATGAAGGGAGAATCTTCGAGGCAGGGCGTTCAGCCCTATAATTAAATTATACTACAAATTATCCCACAACGTACGCGGTTTATTCGAACTTATTCAAACAAATAGGTTCGAATAAACCGTGGAACACCATGTTAACATAACATGTAGGTATATGCATACCATGCATGTTTGATGTAACAAAACTACGAGTAGTTTCAGAGTAATATTCAACAGCGCTTAGAATATTTGAAAATGGAAATAAATCAAGTTACAAATTCGATCCGAACGGAAATTCCCATTTAAACGATGCCAAAAGCGAAATTGGTTTGCTCACGAACGCGACGATTTCGCAGAATTTTGTCCCTTTGCCACATGTTATCCTCTCCACAATCCCAATGGACATGAGAGGAAATATTTTTAATGGTTTTTTTTTAGGGATAGTCGAGAGGAAAATCTTTAAAAAATTTAACCAAGAGCATGTATCCTCCATGTGCCCTCCGAGGGGAGGAACTATCAACGCGCAATAGGTTTTTCAAATTACTTCATAAGTTATAGTACGATGTAAATTTAAAAAAAAAATCTAAAGAGTAGGTATTTACCATGATCTATCAGCTTTTTTTAAAAATTATTTTATGCTACTAAAAAGAAAGCCTGTAATCTATAAGTGTACCTACTCATCAATTTTAAATATTCATAATTACAGAAATTAGCAGGGCGAAAAGCGAAACTATAAGGGTTCCTTGTAGTACTACGAAACCCTGAAAAGTCTACCTTAATAAGTTACTTACCTAAAAAATATTATAGTATTGTAGTTCCCATCATTTCCCAATACCAAGAAACCCACATTCCAAAATAATGTTTCACGAGATTTTGGACTTTTAATTTTTGTTATAAAAATTGACGGTTTTTTTTAAACCCAGTACCTACCTATGTCTCGCAATTAGCTTGATTTTAATATGTAATTTGCACTAAATCATTTCTTATTTTAATTCAGCCCGAAGTTTCAGGTTCGGTATTAAAACATTGAGGCCATAAAATGTCATAAGAAGTTTAATTTTCTACATAAGTACTATGAGTTGTATAACAAAAGTAGACAAAAGACTCGGTATACAACATGTCATTATATGGCAAACAACCCATCTTCTGGTGAAGTAAGCACCAAATTTAATATAAATTGCAATTAAGTAAATCGCTATCACTACATAGTATAAAACAATGTCGCTTTTTCTGTCTGTCCCTATGTATGCTTAGATCTTTAAAACTACGCAACGGATTTTGATGCGTTTTTTTAAAAATAGATAGAGTGTTTCAAGAGGAAGGTATGTATGCATGCATAATATAGTAGAGAAACGCCGATAATTTTAGAGGTTTTTTAATGTCGTCAAAAAAAAACATTTTTTTGCGCTTACATTGCAAACGCTGGCTGAACCCTACGAGATAGATAAAAAAATGTACTACAGTATTATACACCTTAAAAAGGTCTACAAAAAAAGTCTGCAATGGTATATGTCTATCTTTTAGGGATAACCCACAATAACCATTTTTATCCTTTACTTTTTACGAGAAATAATGGCTTATTTACGAAGCGATTTTAAGCAATACAGCATTAGTCCTTATCCAATTCGCTACCTTAAATACATTGTGCATTTAATATAGATCAATATGGCCCTTTACAGCAGCATTTAGCAAAAGCTAGTAAATATAATAATTGAATAAACTCCTCAATAAGTCGTTGAATGGATATTAAGGCACATAATATATTACGTTGCTGAATGGTTAAACAGACGTATTCATATCTGGAATAAACCATGAATAGCGATCATCGGGCCACAGAAGATTCATCATTAATAATACAGCCAGTGTTGTCAACTTGTTCTATTCAGCGGTAAATTGAGTTAGGACAGAAAGAGGTCAAATGAATCAGGGTAACGGACTCGATGTTATAATAGTCCAGTCGCTATCAACAACACAACGGATGCAGTTGGCACCTCGAGCGTTTCATACCTTTTTTTTACCTTCAAGGTATGAAACCCATGTCATGTGATTTCAACACATTTTCGGAATTACAAACACTTAAGTGTGTCACTGACGCCGAAGATATTATATTATCTTAAAATGCCTGAATATATTTCATTTTACAGTACGTAATATGAAAATATATTAAAATGCGAGTGCATTTAACATAATATGATACATTAAAAACGTCTGGAATTCGAGATCCTAGAATCTTATATTTTTGAAAAAATCTTTTGGGTGCAACTTGATAACATCTCGATCCGAAGTGTTATAAATGGCGCAAACAAAACACCATTTGTACAAATGTTATCAGCGACCGATTGGTGATAAGTTATAAGTAGTTCGTCTAGACGCGAAATAACAAGACGTGTAAAATATCGTCGCCCTACAACCTTCAGGGTCCGATGAACCGTCTAGCCCCCACCCCGTCTCATCTCCAGAGATAATTTCCACAGTCCACACGCATACGTGCATAAAACCAATTTACTTTTATTGTTACATAGCATGTATTTAATTTTTATTAAAAATATCTATTAGCTCAATAAAATGTCTTTTTCACATAATTTATTCTACTAGAGGTCGCCCTGGGGTCAAGATTCGGCAATATTCATATAATTTTTAACCGACTTTGAAAAAGGAGGCGGTTATAAGTTCGGCTGTATGTATATATTTTTATTTTTTTGTATGTTCAACGATTACTACGACGTCTGTGGACCAATATATTCAAAATTATTTTTTGCTGTATAATCCTGATGATGGGATGCATAAGGAATCGAAGGAACTCCTCGAAATTTATATGGACACAATATAGTGATTTCGACTTTTTCTGAAGACACCCAAGCATATGCTACCAAAAAGTAACATTTTGCACCAAGGTATATTTAATCGATCTAATCTTATTTAGAAAATCAGATTTATTTCATACTTTTTTGTGCATTTTTACTTTGGAAGTCGCTTTAATTTTTTAAGTTTGAACTTTATAAGGCTTCTTTAAACTTTATGTTCCTTCGGCGGAATGCGAACCCGCGTCCCCCGGCTTGAGCACCAACGCGCTCGACCACTGAGCCGCCGAGGTCGTCATCATCATAATATGTAATCTCGGTCTAAGTAGGTATTATACAGCCTCAGAATGACTCTTCGTCATAATTATTGTTACCTAGTTTTTGCCATCATAACAATACCACACAAATGTGCCACTGAACTCTATAGATACGACAATAACTGTTTTAAGAAGCTGGATTTCCTTCATTGTACTTCGACCGTGTGAAAACGTCCAATTGTACTATACATCTTTATGACGTACAGCCAGCGGTAAACATTTTTATAACACGAACATTACTGTCTAGCAATACTTTTTATGTATTACAGCTACTTATTTACAAGCACTATTATTAACCTAACCAAGAACCATGTCAGGATATATTGTCTGAGGAGAGTTTCGTAACTACGCGCAAATTACTTCAAAAGTTATTGTCCGATTGCACTCAAAATAATTTTTCTAAAGAGTTTTCAGCATGAGACAGAAACTTGTAAGTTTTTATAAAATTACAAGTTTCTTTCTCTAAGTTTGGGACTATATGCTCCGGAATCCTGAACGCCGGTGAAAATTAAGAGCACTGAAAATACAACTCTGGACATAAACAATAGAGTTGATTATTGAACACAAGAGTATCAAGTCTTGACAACTTCAATTTTCAGCTCTATTGTATTATCCTAGAGTTGTATTTTCAGTACTCTGAATTTTCACCGGTGTTCCGGATTCCGGAGCATATAGTCCCAGCCTTATTGTTTAGAAATTGCAGGGGAGACCTATTTATAACTACTTGTACGAGGACGATTACTCGAATATAGTTGATTTCATCCATTTATAATTTATATTCATAATTCTTACAGAAGTTAGAAGTGCGGACAGATAGACAGTGGGACAGAGCGAAACGATAAAGGTTACTTGTAGTAGGTACTACGGAACCCTAAAAAGCAAGTTACGAGAAAAAACAAAATGCCTAATTGCATCTTGTTTTTTCTAACGGTAAACGTAGAGAAAGTAAAGTAAACAAATCTGACAATTTTCAGTAACGTTTCGTTATGGACCACTAAGAGACAATTTTCTTTATTTTATGGTTGTCATCAACGAAGCTATAACACTTTCTAATCTAGCCATTAAGTAAACATAAAAACTGTGGGTAGTGATTGAAACGTGACTTACTTTTTCATTACTTTGAACGATCCGAGAATATTTCCACATTCGATATGTTCCATTTACTGAGTTCTGGTTCTGGCTTAATTCCAAATATTTTAGGGAAATTGTATAGATCTTCTAGTCTTATAATCATTTGAAAGTTGTGTAAATATTTTTATCTCACTTTCAGCGTAGATTGTAGACATGATGAGTGGCTGTCGGATAGAGATAAATAGAAAAAACAGTACACTTCCAAGTTTCAATAATAATATCTATGGACGCTTCACACCACGTCCATCTGGTGCCCGTGGTAAGTTCTCGAAGAACTTGTATTACGGGTACCGGACAACGGAAATATATTTAATACTTTCTATACTATACATATATTTCAGATTTTTATTATATACACGTCATATTAAAATTTTAATGCACAACCATGACCCAGGAATAAAAAACCTTTTTGTTCCTTTGGCGGGATTCGAACCCGCGATCCCTGGCTTGAGCACCTACGCGCTCAACCACTGAGCCACAGTTTTAATAGCTGCTGTCAGGAGGACTAGCACTTTCCGGCTAGGCCCACAGATAATAACTGTAGTTTCTGTTACTGCTATGTGCCTAATATGAGTTTAATGATTCCACCGTCCACCATTTGGGAATAACATCTGGGTTATGTTCCTCCTTCCTTACTAATACTTCCTAGTATCCTGTATGTACAAATGTACATAGTACAAATATGAAACAAGTTGGTAAGTTTTATCGTACCTAATCTGAAAAGCTTCAATGCCTTCAACAGCGCATGAACCAATGAAACACAATACAAATTGATTGACGATTCTGAAGACGTGAGTAGGCGATCGATGTTTATGGCGCTACGAGCTTATCGTGGGTTTTTACTGTTTACGTGCAAGTCGTAAACGAGGAAATCTCACCAGTTACGTTCGTCACCGTTATGTCAACGCCTCGTAACCGTTCAATAAAGACTCGGCCTGTCTATTTATAGTACATTTTTTCTTCGATATTATCCACGCATATATAGTAGATCTGAAGGAATCTATACAACCATAGATACTAAGGCGGGTCAATAAGTCCGTGACTTTTTGAATTTCTAACCTCCTTACTGAAAAAGCAACACTACTCCTGTCAACAGGCATCTGTCAGTTGACTCCTATCAAAATTTGAACTTGCTGCGTCAGTTAGTTTGTGTTTTACAGCTATCTTTATCAGACTATCCAGTAACTTAAGGAAACAATGGAAAAAAGTGAATTTCGTGTGCTTATTAAGCATTATTTTTTGCGAAAAAAAACCATTACCGAGACCAAGGCTAAGCTTGATAAATACTATGGGGATTTTGCACCATCGATTTCAATGGTAAAAAAGTGGTTACTGAATTTCGTTGTGGCCGTACAAGCACTGAAGATGCCGAACGTCCTGGACGCCCAGTTGAGGTCTCTACACCCGAAACAATCGAAAAAATTCACGATATGGTGTTGGCCGACCGAAGATTAAAAGTGCAAGAGATTGTGGAAGCCATAGGCATCTCGCATGGCTCAGTGGTTTCAATTTTGAATGATCACTTGGGCATGAGAAAGCTTTCCGCAAGATGGGTGCCGCGCTTGCTCACAGTCGACCACAAACGCAATCGTGTAACAACTTCACAGGAAGGTTTGGCGTTGTTTAATCACAATATGGAGGAGTTTTTTAACCGTGGACGAAACATGGATCCATCACAACACACCAGAGACCAAACAACAGTCAAAACAGTGTGTTTCTAAGGGTGAATCGGCGCCAAAGAAGGCCAAGGTGGGTTTGTCAGTCAATAAAGTTATGGCGACTGTTTTTTGGGATGCACGTGGGATAATCCACATTGACTATCTTCAAAAGGGAAGAACAATTAATGGGGAATATTATGCCAACTTATTGGACCGCTTCAATGAGGATTTGAAAACAAAACCGACCTCATTTGGCCAAGAAAAAAGTTCCTTTTCACCAAGACAATGCAAGGGTGCACACATGTGCAGTTGCCATGGCAAAAATCCATGAATTGGGCTATGAATTGCTCCCACATCCACCCTATTCTCAAGATTTGGCTCCGAGTGACTACTTCTTGTTCCCAAACCTGAAAAAATGGCTCGGTGGAAAAAGATTTGACTCCAATGATGAAGTCATCTCGCAAACAAAGGCCTATTTTGAGGACCTCGACAAATCATATTTTTTGGAAGGGATAAAAAATTGGAGAAGCGTTGGACAAAGTGTATAGAGCTCAAGGGGGACTACGTTGAAAAATAAAATGATTTATTTATCAAAAAATCTGTGTTTTATTCCAAAAGTCACGGACTTATTGACCCGCCCTCGTACTATACCATACAATAGATACGTTACACAATACTGTATTGTCTCTGTAGTCTAAAGTCATAGCTTGAAATCATTGTTTTCATTGATGAAATACTCTAGACTGGATACAATAAAGTTTTTCAAAGTATCGTCGCTGAGCGTGCAAATCTGAGTATTGATTGTCGGATGGACGACGTAGCGACGTCCTTGGCCCGTCTCGCAACGCCCTCCGTGGCAGGGCTGTCATCTGCCAGTTGCCACCTCACTTAGAGACATGACAAAATGCTATAAAGTGTCGAAAACTTGATGCGCTAGATACCAAATTTCTTTAATTATAAGGCACTACCTAGAATTAAAGTAACAAATATTTAAAGTTCCGAGTAAAATGATCATGACTTTTTTTGTTGATAAAAATAAATTTATACTATGAATTAGACACAAATTTTATTATATATTCTTTTTGATGTGTAACATCTTTCCTCTAGCTTTCTTGCAATTTGTGGGAGTGATTTCGTGAAATAGGACGGAAGCATGTGACAGGAAGTCGCGGAAGCGAGCGAGCTATTTGATTTGACGAGTGAGCGCGCGGTCGTAGAGTTGGCTGTCAGATTCGAATAAAATATTTCAGTATTTAGCTCATTTAAATTTTGACGTTGATTTCGGACACTGCTTAATGGAAAAGATTCCGTATTTTTTAAATATTTTCATAAAACGTTACACATCATATGTGACTACTCGCACGTTTTTTACTATCACAGATTCAAGTCTCTACACGTGAAATACGAATATTTACTTTAAAGGCTGCGACAACCCTAAGCAGCGATGACGTCACATTATATCATCCCCTATTCTATTTGAAATGCGAACGATCTTATTTGACGTCATTCACTTGCAAGGTAGGTACACAATACCCATTAAGCTCTACAAAAAGGGCCCATTTCATGAATCCAATTATATATAATACATATACTTGTCAGTAATTGCAAATAAAATCTCGAGACTATTCATTTAACTGTATTTGAGGTCACTAGGTCAATCGCGATTCTATTATATTAGACCATAGCCATACACGTTCAGTTACCATTGAAACAAGACGTACTATTTACATAATCATTCATTAAGACACGCGCATTTGCATTTGTTGATGCGTTTCGTCATATATATAGCTAAAGCTAATTGCACTGCCTATCTATTCATATATGTATTCTCATAGTACCTCGTCATAAGTCTCGATACGCAATTAATGTATCGAGTCCAGTAGTTTTGCTTGATAATGAGAATCAACACAATCGGTCAAATATTATCAGCATGTCTATTGTCTACTGATGTGGCCGATAATAAAACTTTGTAGTCTTTTGCGACTGATCTACTAACAACTAAATAAACAACGCAACATGTAGTACCTACGTAAACGACGTACCTACTTACTACGCATCAAATTTTTGGAACGAAGTTCCTTATCGCGCATTGCGAAAGGGGGCTAGACGGAAAAAATTAAGACCAAAAGTTGTAACGACACTTTTTGCTATAGTTGTAAGCCGTGCGGCGTGGTATAAATTATAAATTCCCTTCAATTTTTTACCACAAGCCAATTATTACTAAAATTGAGCCTACTGATTAAGTTTATATTACATTATATTTGTTATTAATAAAAAAAATATTATTATAACTTAAAAAAAAAAAAATTACAATTCCTTCACTAATTAATCGAAAGGAATTTCGTTCCATCCGGGTGTCCCTTGACACCTCTCAAGTTTTTTTTATGATAATGCCAGCCTTTTGTGTTTTGTATAATAATACATATTATGTTTGCATAATACAGATTAATTGACTATTGATAAACTATAAAATGCTTCGTTTCTTCGTTGGTTACTTGTGACTTAAAAAATGTCTTTCAAGAAGATTTAAAAAAAGAAAAAGAACAAGCAATCAGACGTCCAGACTCTAATATCGCTAAAGAGTAAAGAGGGGCAAGATAATCGCATGCATTCAAAGAGATTACTGAATATTGTGTGTAAGTAAGCTTTCAATGTTTATATTGCGGATTAAAATTGCCCTAACCTATAAGTTGGTACTATATGATCCGGAATCAGGGGGTCCCGGGAAAATTCAGAGCACTGTTGTGTGTTCGATTTTCAGCTCTATTGTATTAACACAGAGTTCTATTTTTAGTACTCAGCTCACACCGAGACGTAACACGACGCGCACTTTGCACCTCGCGTGACACTTTTCATGTAGAAATTCATTTTTGAGTCACTATCTTAAAAAGTGCGCGCCGCGTCGCGCCTTTATCTGAAATGACGCTAATACGTAGAGAGGTAATTTTCAAGGACACAATAATAATTATTCCTTTCGATGGCGCTCAAGATTTACAATATATTATTGTAAAGAAGAGCGGTGTGATGTAAAAACGGACGGTCTACATATTTCTAAAGGTAAATAAAAACAAATAAATATTGAATTGCGAAATGAGGGAAGTATAAAAGGCCGTGTTTAAAAGTGTTGATTTACTCGCGGGCGTGACAACAATGGCGGCTGGCGTCGAGTGAACAGGATGTGGAGCGTCGACCGCAGCGGCAACGAACCCGGCCCCATAGGAATTGCTCGCGATTGAGAGAAATGCAGGGTCTGCGGCCGTGGCGAACAATACCGAAACCGCATGTCCTAATATAGCTCAGGGAGCGATTAACACTTTGTTTGTTTGGGCTATGTCATTATTAACAGAATAGATTTTAGTTTTCTGCCTGTAAAAATTTATTGGGAAGGGCCGTGCGAAAGATGGTGCATTCTACATAATCACAATTAAAACAATTAAAATGTATGAGACGCGATCACTAGTTACATTTTAACATGAAAATTCAAAACGTGCAGAGTACCAACTCAGTACAAAAATTCCTTCTGGTGGTGTCCTCAGCATTATCGGTTAATTAGTGGCGTCGTAGGTCGTTGGCGCTAGTGTATGGAGTAGGGACCAACGCATTGTCTCCGGGGGGCAGTAACCCATGTGCGATTAGATACGAGCACAAACTGTTCATTTATACAGTCAACTTTACGTAACCACAGATTTAGATTAGATATAATTTCTAAAAAAGTTTCTTTAGTAAGTTTCTTTTTCTAGTAAAGTTTCTAAGTTCTTCAATCGTGAATTCTGGAATTAAGATTGCTTCTTAATTTTTTTTCCCGACTACGGCGAAGCCAAAGGGAAGGGTAAAGATTTTGGCAGTCTATATAACTATACATATAGCTATAGGGTAACATAGGCTATATAATTTACGTAGTCGGGTTATACTTTTTACAAATAATATAGTTATTAATAAACTAAATTCTAAACTTACTCTTGTCTATGTACGATCAAATATTGTCAATGTAAAGTGTAAACTATGAAACTAAAGTATAAAACTTATAGTGTTCAAGTTTCCATGAGAACGATGCATTTTTGCGAAGCCACTGGATTCCCCGGGTGAAGACATAAATTTCTTAAATACACAGTTCTCAGTTCCGCCTTCTCCGGAATTTATTTTTTGGTCTTCGCTCGTCCAGACAAAATAGTGGGCGTTACTTTTTTCAGACTTTTCTACAGATACCAGTAAATGAACTGAAATCGTTGTAACTTCATGAAATTGTTACGAAGTCGCTTAGTCCGACTATTCATTTAGTGACTTTATTTTGTAAGAATAAGGGAAGATCAGTATACCTACTGCTAATATCTTAATTTGACTTCGAATTTCTGTAGAGGTATACGACATTTTTGCAATGATAGCAGCCAATGGACCATTCTTTGATCCCGACTAATTTGCTAAGAGCCATTACTAGAAAAACAATCCGTTACTAAGTAATTACACCGAATGTCACAACGTGTTTGTTGGAGATACTGGCTACAATGTTCAATCTCTTTGTTGAGTGAAGGCAGAGCGTTTGTTAAGTGATAAGTGTTCTAAATACAAGGGACAGACACCTTTAGGGACTGTTGACGTTATTTCGTCACATTCTTAGCTCCGTCCGTATATATTTCAAAATAATCATTGCTGACTTTAATGATATCTATCATATTACACACAGAGTGCTAAGTGTGAGTTTTTCTTTTCGCATTCGACCGTGGGCGCGTTTGGCGTTTACTAGGAATTTGTATGTGATTTGGCCTAGTTTTCGCGTTTACAACTAGGTGGCGCTGTACCAATCACATACAAATTCAAGTAAACGCCAAACGCGACGAATGCGAAAAGAAAAACTCACACTTAACACTCAGATCATTTTGCGTATCTATAATGTGGCTCTCATTGTATGTATTCCGAATGGTTCTCATTCATTTATAAAATCGTATAGGAAACATAAGAAAAATTGCATAAGACATCTCCCCTTTGGATTATTTATTAACATAGGTGTACCTATCTATGTTATCGTGCATTTTAGTCTAGCTAGACTGGGTACCTACTTGAAACATATCTGTGTCGGGATCCTCCGTGTATTCGACTATCACAGCTTGACTGCGGCTGAGCGTGTACGATATGGAGTGCTGGCTGGCGTCGAGGATCGCCTTCGTGTTGAGCGGTGTCTTGACCACGTAGTGCTTCGACCGCCTGACTCCGTTCGCCTGTGGCCGCCGGTACAGAACAAATTTACTCCGACGCCGGCCACGCTCGCCGTTTGGTAGGAAACCATTGTACCTGAAACAAATAGAATGCGTTTCAGCTATATGTATATACTATGTGAAAGCTTCATGATACCTACATGTTTGTATAACTTTATACATTGGCAAAATTAGTAGTATGCATAGGAAGTAGGAACCAAGATAGCCAAATTGAGGGGCGGTTTTGTGTTAATTATGATATATAGAAATTAATTTACACCTTAAATGTGACTGTACCTATGTGTTTTAAAACTAAATTGTAAAATATGTTCAGTAGCTAGAATTTTGAAAAGTCAGTAGGTACAATAACATTTTGAAACTCAATATCCTATAACTTTATTGTGTCTATGTTAATAGATAGGTCTCTCGCGTAGAGCACTGCGTAATTTAATTAAAGCTAAAATCATAGCAGCTAATGTAGCGAGCGCGAGCACTCCCAACAGTTTTGTTAAATTACTTCTCTAGCCCGGCCTATTAGTTCAACGCGGCGGACACGTACGATGTCTAGACCATAGACAATTTGTAGTTTTCATTTCTATTTACCAAAACTTCACTTCTGCTATGTTTTTCAAAGTTAGAAATAAGAACTCGGGAGTTAATTTAGTTTTTGTCTTAAACATATTTCGCGATTGTTCAAAACAGACCATAGATATTAGATGCCAATTGATCCTATATACAAATAAATAAAATTAAAGTGTCTATTTGTAAATTCAAATTAACAGTTTTGCAGTCTATGCATATGACAGCATACATAGGCTGCACTAAAAGTATCGGGAATGGAATATTTCCACTGTTCCTGTCATATTAAAATCTTTTTAATTTAAAACTCCTTGGTTTTAAAAATCTAATACCGTTTATTTATTTTAAAAAAGATTCTCGGTCTTGTCACAAGGTCTTGTCAAACTTGTTTAGTCGTTGAGAAAATGGAATCGACTCGAGAAAATTCTAGAGCGATGATTTATTATGACTTTCGAAGTGGTTTAACACAAAAACAGTGTGTTGACCGGATGATTTCTGCATTTGGTGATGAAGCCCCATCCAAAACCACAATTTATCGCTGGTTTGCTGAATTTCAACGTGGACGTGTCAAGCTCAGTAATGATCCCCGTCAAGGTCGTCCAAAAACTGCAGCCACCCAAGAAAACGTTGATGCTGTGCGTAAGCTGATTGAGGAAGATCGACATGTGACATACCGCGAAATTCAGGCAACTTTAGACATTGGCATGAGTCAAATACAAATAATCTTGCATGAACAATTAGGTGTAAAAAAGTTGTTTTCCTGATGGATACCGCATTTGCTCTGTGAAGAGCAAAAAGCGGCTCGCTTTACTTGGTGCGTCAGAACTCTCGAAAGATTCCACGCAGGATCCTCAAATGCTGTATACAACATCGTATCAGGTGACGAATCCTGGATATACGCGTACGAATCCCAAACAAAAAACCAGTCACGAGTTTGGGTGTTCGAAAATAAGTTAAAGCCAACAAAAATTGTTCGTTCACGGAGTGTTGCAAAAAAAATGGTGGCCACGTTTGTCTCCAAAACCGGCCATATTGCGACTATTTCTCTTGAGGGACAAAGAACGATTAATGCAGAATGGTATGCTAACATTTGTTTGCCACAGGTCGTTTCTGAACTCCGTAAAGAGAACTGCAACCACTGCATCATCCTCCATCACGACAATGCGAGTTCTCACACCGCGCACAGAACAAAAGAGTTTTTAGAGCAAGAAATCATAGAATTATTAGACCATCCGCCGTACAGCCCCGACCTAAGCCCTAATGATTTCTATACTTTCCCTAAAATAAAGAATAAATTGCGTGGTCAGAGATTTTCATCACCTAAAGAAGCTGTGGACGCCTACAAAACGGCCACTTTGGAGACCCCGACTTCCGAATGGAATGGTTGCTTCAATGATTGGTTCCATCGTATGGAAAAATGTGTCAAATTTCGCGGAGAATACTTCGAAAAGCAATAAATACATTTTTAAATAATAATGTTGTGTCACTTTCTTGATTCCCGAAATTTTCAGTGCCGCCCTCGTATTATACGGTACCTACACCAAATCGCTCTGTACCTTTGTAAATATTGACTTCATATACTTTTTCTTCTGAGAAGTTACTCATATTTAAGAGTACTATTCATTTATGCAATAAAAAAATTGTCATCATGCCTAATATGCTACATTAGTACGCTTGGGATACTGTTAAGTTCTGTTACTATTATAAACGTGAAAATTTGTAAGGATGGATGTATGGATGGATAGATGGATGTTTGTTACTCTTTCACGCAAAAACTACTGAACGTATTTCGGTGAAATTTGGTATAGTAGTAGCTTAGGCTCTGGATTAAAACATAAGTTACTTTATATTCCGAAAAATTACAATATTCCCGTGGGATACTATATTTACGCGGGGGGAGCTGCGGGAAAAGATAGTCAATTTATAAAATTTAAGGCTAATGTCTTAAACGGCCGAACCAATTTCGACCGGACTTTCACTGAGTAGATAGCTGATGTAATAGGAAATAACTTAAGCTACTTTTACATTTGGGTTCTCTTTAAAAAATACGGTTCTGTTTCTGTGAATTGTTCCACGCAAACGAAGTTGCGGGCACCAGCTAGTCTCATTATAAAATCGCTTGATTTTTACCAACTGTTACGTCGATAGTCTCATAGACTATAAAGTAGCTGGTACATTATAGTCTAGGGAGTCGGTGATAAGAAGCGAAACAATGTCGACGGATGAGCTTGGGAAGCCGAGCAAGTGCAGCCTTTGTACTGTATTGTGTAACACGGCGTAACGCCGCCCGATCACATACTGTTCAACGAGCATTTTTCTATGGACACATTATACGTGCAGTGTTACCATGTGTTAAGAAAAGAGTTGCAGGGCGTGAAAAGGAATGATGACTTAAGCTAAAATATTTAGTTTCATGAAGATACTCAGATATATTGAGGCATAACTACTTGGTAAATGTAAAAAATAATAATATTCTATGTGTAGTTTAGTAATTACTAAACTTACATCTGAAAAGTACAAAAAAAAAATATTTTTTTGCTAAATTATGAAACAAAACCTACATAATTAGTTTACTTACATCATATACAAAAATATTCATTAGAAAGTATGAACTTAAATGCACAAATATCGAAGATATTTACAAATATGTTCCTGCGGCCGTATACTTCATACACTTTAACCTAGGCGTGACGTCACGGCTAGGTACGACTTTAGTATGGAGCGTTTTCACGAGACTTGCGAAATTTTGTATACGAATCGCTGTAACTTTGAAAATATTGACTTTTCATATACTTTTTCTCCTGAGAAGTTACTCATATTTAAGAGTACTATTCATTTATGCAATAAAAAAATTGTCATCATGCCTAATATGCTACATTAGTACGCTTGGGACACTGTTAAATTCTGCTACTGTTATAGTGAAACAGTACCATCCGTCTATCCTCACAGACAGTGAAAGTTTGTGAGGATAGATGGATGGATGGATGTTTATTAATCTTTCACGCAAAACTACTTTACGTATTTCGATGAAATTTAGTATGGTGGTAAAAGTACCAGGGCTCTAGATTAAAACATAGGCTACTTTTTATCCAGAAAAAGTACACTATACCCGTGGGATACTATAATATATAATACGAAAAAGCTAGTAAACTATATATTTCAATGTCTTAGAGAAATATTTAGATGCTACCTGAAACTGAAATTTTCCTTCCTTGGTATTAGACTCTCTCTGTGGGAGTCCTTTAGTTGCCATGAGTTCGTTCTTACTCCTGATGCGATTGCCGATGAGGCATGAACAGTATACTCTAGGTTGCACCTACATTTATAGCATCACAAGTCTACTTTCGTCATAGTCTTAACAAGATCAACCTAAAAACACAATACGAGGTAGGGTTTCTTATGGACACGTCTGTCTGACGAGTCGAGGCGACTGGCAATGAGGATCAATCACTTAGTAGCAAATCTGATTTTACTTCTTCTAATTGTACCTCATCGTATGTGTATTAACTTACTGAGCATTTAATTTTTTAAATTATTACAGTCCGTCAAGAAATGGTGGATTTATTAGTTAAGTTTTTCTGAACGGCTAGTTTGAAACGCACGGTTCCGCTGAATTGGTTACGATGACGTCATCTGTCGGGATCTTAATCGAAGCGGAGTAGCCATTGTCAGGCGTTCCCCGCTGCCAAAGGTACGAGACCGCCGGTCATACAGGTTATATAAAACTAGTCGCCGCGCGTTATTGACGTATTCGGCAAATCACAGTGAGGCGGGACGAAGCGGAGCTAAAAATGCCAAATTTATGTGTATTTTTTACTGTAAAAAGAGAACGGAAACTTCTGATAAACAAAAGGACAACGTTACTTTCCATCTGTAAGTATTTCTTTGTCTAAATATTATCAAATAATGCAATAAATAAGCAAATATCCAAAACAAATTCTCGGTCAATAAGTGTTGCCACTAAATCGTACAAGATCCTAACTTAGGGTAAAAGTAGTCATTTATAAAAACATGACTGATCCTCACTACTGACGACAATAAATCTACGCGAGTTGCTAATAGCGAGCCTACTACTTCTAACCAACCGTAGTATTCTAAACCTAAGCTTTTAGATATTTATTTACACCTTGACAACATCTTTTACCAGCATCTTTACCAGTAATAATTTCTTGTACAAAATTTATATTAATTTAAATGAACGTAAAGAAATTTAAAATTTAAATTACATACACAAACTCTTTCTAATACCATTCCCGATCAAAACGTGGGCAACAGATGGACGATGGCGATAACGTCGATATCGATAACATGGTGAACATGTGAACATCTTGTGATCTATTTCAGGAGCGGCTGGCGGTACTTCCGCGCCAAACGGATGGTGCACACACATCTTTATGGCTGAATGCATAAAATTTTATGCGGCTAGCTCGTTGTATTACAATAAAATACAGCTTAATAATTTAATTATTCATGTTAAATTAGTAACTCGCATTCACTCCGAATAAGCGGAGATTTATAAAGATGGTACCTAATAGATGTTTCGCAATACATCTTATACTTTAAACGAAACAATATTGTATATAACATATAATCGGTATCTCGAAAATGGCTTCAAGTATTACCATTAATTTTAGTATGCAGCGAGTTTTGGGGGAGAAAAATTTATCTATAGTTAGTTAGTCTTATCCCTGCGAAACAGCGAATTTTTAAGTTAAATATACTTTTTCTTTCGACGTGAAACAGAACAGCGAGCAAAGCTCGGTTACCCAGGTATACATAGATTATAACACGTAGACATCAGTCATCATAATATTTAGTTCTCTATTGCTCACGCCTGCAAACTTATTTTTGCTTGCCTTTTATGAAAACATCAAGATTCAAAACATATTTTAATTACTAATACAGGGTGTTTTTATTATAAAATAATATATTAAAATTAGGCGGTCATACATTATACGGTCCTGCCGACCGGCGACCGCTGCTGCGATCAGATAAACGCAGATAACCATTGAACTTTAAAGCCCGATCCCATTCACGTCGACTCGCCGTGCGAGATGTGACCTTCACGGTAAAGCGCGAGCGATGTAATCAATAGACCCAGCCATAAAAGGTACGCACTTCAAGATTGTTAAGGTCTGTAGAGATTAAACAAGGTGTCGTATAAATCATAGTGGGTACAGTCGCCGGCAGATCTGTCATCTGGTGTACGTACCACTTTTGACCTTTAAATAAGTCGCCCAGTAATAAGGTCGAATTTTTTTCCACCGGATCTTACGACGACCCTAGATAGTACGTATAATAGGTACTACTAGGCGAGTTGAAAAAGTTACACTAATAAAAAGTTACGCGTAATCTTCGTGAAAAGCACTTTATGATAGTGATTAGTGACAAATGACAATAAACTCTTGGACCTATAAAATCTAGCTCACATTCAGACATTATCTTTATTATGGAATAGCTGAGTGGGGAAATTAAATTGAAACCTCGAAAACTGATAAAATTACTTTCGTTTGAAATAATAATTTTTAACAACACTATAAATTAAGTCAAAAACTAAGTTCCCTGGTTATTTTTATAGTGTGCGGCTTTAGCGCTGGGCAGTCGGCAGTCAAAGTATCAAAACTCAATATCTATTATAATTATTATGATTAGTGATAACCAACATGATTGACGTTATAATAATATTGCATGAAGCTCCATCATCCTTGAGCGTATGTTTATGTATTAAAAACACGCGCAGCGGGTCATGTATGGCTCGGGCACACAAAGGTTTATTACTTTGTATAATATTTTATAATCATAAATTATATTTCTTGCGAGACGGGAATCGGGATAATTGCTCAAGTAATAAATAATACTAGTAATACTTTAATAGTAATAAAACTAATAGGTATATTGAGACGTTTTGGGCAAATAAGACGATATTTTAAAACGCAATTTATCTACTTAATCAAAACAAAAAAGATATCGGTTGTCTGTAAAGTCGGTTTACTGACGATAGTTGAACGTGACAACGTCAACAACAACAACAACAACAACAACAACAACAACAATAATAATAATAAAATGCGAGGTTACGCTGGTACTTGGTAACGGTAACAGGTACCGGTACTTGGTAACGCATGAGTCATGTTTTTTCGTGCGTGCAGCCAGCTCCATCGAATTATAAGACGTTATCACGTCAAAAAACCGAAAAGGACGAATGTCCGTTCGATGAACCGTAAGTAGGGCTGCCACCGCCCAGTCTAGTCATAACTCATAAGTCATTGATTTATATCAATGATAAGAATAATAAGAATGAGCATGTCGACAAAGTTTTGTTAAAACGATTTATTTTGTTCAAGGTTTACATTTATAGCTTTCCACTTCTACCACTTCTACTTGTACTAATAAGTATTCTGTGCTTCCTGCTCTTAATCCATCGTGCATCGCGTCATCCAGAAATGTTTTAGAAAAAATAACCTAACTAAGAGCATCAGGACATGTCTAAGGAGGGTTCCATTACTATAATCGCGTAATATATATTTTTTAAATTACTTTAAAAGTTACTGTCCGTTTCGTTCAAAACAATTTTCCTAAAGAGTTTTTAACATGATCTATTAGCATGGAAAATTGCAAGTATGTTAGTCTCATAGTTTAGAAATACGAAAGGGGGGACCAACTTATGAACCACCCTATGACCACTATGACCACTTTGAAGGCCGATTTCTCGTAAAGGGTTGACTTTGTTAAAAAGTCATGTATGAAACCTTGCCTTTATTTGAAGAGGGCTTATCAACCATACCCTACACGATGGGGTAGAATGAAAAAAATTACATCCTTATCACATGTATGGAGAGCCACACCTAATATATAAAATTATTCTTATTTTTTGATTCCAAAAGCGAGATCTATACACAGTCTATAACTATACCAAATTTTTTATATAAAAATTCTTGAAGAAAAAAACCAAAAAAAGCGCGTACAGACAGACAGACGGACGGACGGGACAGAGCGAAACTATAAGGTTCCTTGATTATTACGGAACCCTAAAAATTAAGGCTTTTTTTAACAATATTTGGATTTCGGACTATATGATCCGGAACCCGAAAGGCCGGAGAAAATTCAGAGCGGTAAAAATTTAACTCTGCGCTATTACACAATAAAGCTGAAAAATGAACACACGAGTGTCAAGTCAAATCTAACTCGACGACTCAACACTCGTGCGTTTGATTTTCAACCATATTGTATTAGTCTAGAGTTCTATTTTCAATGTTCTAAAGGAGACCGGCAAGTCGCCATACATTTACTGCCTGGTAATTAAAATACGCGACAACGAAAAATATTTATTGTAAGTTAGTTGTACTTTATGAACATAGGAACAAAAAAGCCATTATAATATTATATATATATCAAACTCGGGAGATAAAAGATAATTGATTAAACCTCTTGTTCAATAAATTGCCCCATTGGCGGTTTGCGGAAAAGCGACATCTATTAGTCAAATACGTAATGATATTATTAACTAGTTTTTTTGGAAACGCAATATGATAAATGATAGTAAGTTTAGAAAAAAACATTAAAAAAAAAACTTGGTATAAATATAAATAGTATAGAGGGATCTATTTTACACCCCAAGTAAATTTTTTTTCCATTTAACTAGTACTAAACTGTTGAACTATAGAAAAAGATAATAACTTTTTACTCTAATAAAAAATAAATCTATATTAATGGGCCAATAACTGGAGCTTTTACCCCTCAAATTAACAATTTACAGCATGATAACCATAGACTATACAGAATGATGACTACCATATTTTTATTATTACCATCTATATGTACGTATTTTGCACGTATTTTTTATTTATTTTACTGTTATTCGAGGATTCATAACTTTTTATTCTCAAGTCCTAAAAATATAATATATTTTTTTTATATATGAACTTTTTAAGTTCGTTTAGACAGTCAACAAACATTTATTCTAATATACAAGTATTTTAATTATATCTACGACGCGACCTACACCAAGAGAAGTAGAAGTATTATCTAGAAGCGAATGGAGAGTTTTATATTTTTTTGATGGAATTTTTTATCTTTTGGCAGCCCTAAAAGTCAACACCGATACGATTACTTGCGACCTATTGAGATTCCATCACATACGATATAATGTTATTTTGAATGTTGATTTAATAATTTAATTTTTTAATAGACTGATAAACGCGATAATACTCATAAAGGTTAACCCCAAAGATAATTTTGATAATGACGGATCACATAAAGGATGTCCAGTGGCAAAATTAGGATTTAAAATATAACAAAAAAACTATCAAAGATTTATTTATATTTATAATCATTATACATAATAGGAGACAGAAGCGGGTTTTATTTCTTAAAAATTATGTCGTCTAAATGTTGACCGTTACGTCGGACACATTCTTGGAGTTCATCTTCAGTATTGTTCGCCACTCGCTGGAAAAGTGCCGCCGAGATGCCATGAACTTTACGAAAATTAAAACGATATTTTCTTTTAATGATGAGATAGTCGCCTTGTTTGTTTCATAGACTTTAATTTTGAGAAACCCCCATATAAAAAGCCCATGGGTGTTAGATCCTAGGAAACCTTGGTTGCCAGGGGATGTCACCGAAGCGGCTTATCATTTTGGTAGGGAATAAATCACGAAGTAGCGCCATGGTCTCCCTAGCAGTGTGATGCGTGGCGCCATCTTGCTGAAACCATGTCTGTGTGAAGTGCAGGCAGGATGTTATCTCAATATTGGAAAAAAAATCATTAAATCGGCATTTGCCGATAAGGAACACCATCCAAATTACTTGCCCTTGACGATTTCCAAAAAAAAAAGGGTCCAATTATTCCCCTGCTTGATGATGCACACCAAACGTTCATTTTGGGACTGTGAAGTGGCTGTTGATGTTTTAAGCGGGAGGTTTGTCCTTTAGGGGACGCGACGAGATCAATGTTTGCATTTGTTCTCGACGTCCAGCGGGGCCAGGTCGTGGGTTGTTTTCTACTGAACTTGTTGCCCGGAACCTTCGCACCCATGATCGAATCAAAGCTTCACTTGGGGCGTCTCGTAACCGTCGAATATGTGTAACGTAAACAAAATCTTCGAAGAGCAATTGCACACGAATCATTGGCTTTGAAATACGCTGTGATTGCGAACGCACGTTGTTCATCTGTCCACTGCGACATCGCGACTAAATAACCCACGTCCGCACGAATAATGAAGCCAACGCGGCCCCCTGCCCGCTCCTCCGCTCAACGATTAGGAAGAAATTCGAAATTTAAATCCTGATTCTGCCACCGGACACGGGACACCCTGTTCATTTGTTCATTGCCTGCCCATTAAGTTGCCGACTTTTTAGGTGACAATAAATGATGCTATTGTAGCATCATTTATTGTCACCTCATCAAAAAAAATATTTCACATTTCTTCTTTGGTAAAATATTGTCAAGCTAGTATCAATGGCGATTTCTTGAAATCGGCAAGAGCAAAAAAATTTAATTTATTGGCACAGCTAATTAGCGACAATATTAAATTTATATTTCGCTTTAAATTTATATTTTTGATTTCGCCGATTTTGTACTGCCAGATTTATAGATCTGTAGTTCTTATTCTTATTATGGTATTCTAATATGATATGGTAAAACTTACCCGAGTATAACAAGTTCTCCGTATTTGAGTAGGGGCTTGGGCTTCTGTTCAGAGCCGCTCTCGCCCGCCTCCTCCAGTATCGGTGAGTCCGCACTGTCCACAGCACTGGAACAATGTGTAACATTAGGTTCATTAATTCCTAATACATTCATATTATACTAGTTACTAGCTTTCAGTGGCGTAGCGTGAGATCCGCGGAGTAGTAAGCCGCGTAAGCAAACAAGTATTTAGTTATTTTTTGTTCCTTCGGCGGGATTCGAACCCGCGACCCCCGGCATGAGCACCAACGCGCTGAATCACTGAGCCACAGAGGTCGTCAATTGCTCTGAAATTCCTAATTTACTAATATAGTATAATTTAAAATATTATTTATTAATTAAATGTTTTGTCTACGTCAAATTATCAATTACGTGCCTCACCAAATACGTTTTATGTCATGTGGCAATCCGTATTGCCTAATTACTATCAAATACTAGAAGTACGGTAACGCACTGAGTATCTTAATTCATGTAATAAACACAGTCAATCGCTTCTACGTTCCCACCTTTGTTATACGTTCGAATTAATAGGCATCGAGTTATTATGTATTATATTGTATTAAATATTAAATCCATATACGACTTTTCACACGTTCCGGTTGTGAGGTGGACTATCGTAAGGTTCACAGATGACAATAATTATTTAGATTGGAGTCCACAAAACCTATCATGCTACATTACAAAGGTTTTGACTATTATTCACCACCTTTCTAATTTCTTGAACACCCAAATAGAAATTAAAAATATTAAATCTACACAATATATCACTGCACAATTACATTCACATTATAAAATTTTACAATCCTTACTGCAATAGAATAGTTCCGCCTAGTTAAACTTAAACATAATTAAGCTACTAATTTAATCACGACATTACAATACAAACTGTTAACAAAACACTTTATCATCCATAAAATTATGTATATATAAATAAAATATAATAATAATAAACATTGAGAACTAGAATACTATGTTATATATGTTATAATGTACTTACACCTACTTTTTACGGAAGAACAACTTTCTCATGTTGATATTGAATGCAACCCGAGGCAATTTTATGAACTACCCACGATTCACGAAGAGCAAAAGCGACATTTAGCGACAAAATGACATTCACTATCTACGTTCGATACATTAGGTGTCGGAATGTGGAAATAATGCATTGATTTTTTTATATACAAAAAAATATTCTATCTAAAATTACACCTTTGAAACGTGTAATTTTTAAATATTTGTGATTTATATAGTTCCACTTCCACCTCATAAAAAAATGGTTTTCTGTTAAGTCGGTTTACGGACGATAATTTTACGTGATAACGTCCGCGTCATCACAAGCCGATCGCGCCTATCTATCGCTTGTTCCGCGCTCTCGCTCGCACGCCCGGCTCAGGTGGAACGTGACAATCAGGCGGAACGTGACTCAGGCGGAACGTGACTCAGGCGGAACGTGACAACATTTCGTGCATGCAGCCGGCGTTTATCGATTTATAAGACATCACGTCAAAAATAACAAAAACAAGATACAATAATTCTAGAATCAGCAGATTTATATTTAGGTATCAAACCACCTACATTATCGGAGACTTCCGTTACGATAATTCTCGATATCTGGGGTCAAGAGAAAGAACTGGTCCAACGCAGGCGGCAGGGGTCAAGATTATGACGTAAATAATGACGGCCACTGGAACCGGTCGGCGCCGACACATAGTAATTTGTAGGTCGCGTCACGAAGAACAGCTACATTATAATATTACGTTTGGATTCTTTTGTTCTAGCGCCAGCCGACATGTAATAATGGTTATCTTTTTTTCCGTGAAATAAAACGACACCTCCGTGTAATGAAGGAAATCGTATATGTTTTCCGTTCCAAAATTTTCAGCGTAATTAATGCAGTATCCCAAAGGGACAGAGTATTTAAAGAGTAACAAACATACATAAATACATCCGTCTATCAATCCTCACAAACTTTCACATTTATAATACTAGTAGGTTTTGGTTATGTCTATTCGCACATGGCACACCTAGGTAATAGGTGAACTGTATGTCTTTTCTACCCCCCATACCTATAATTATTATTAGAAAACCGCACACATGCCAAATTACAGGCAAGTTCATTTGTGATTTATCGATCGTGTGATAAGCTATCGGTATACCTTCAGGCTGTTGGAAAAACTAGGTCACCCTCTTTATTACGTGCATTATCTACTTAATGCATTCTGTAGCAAGTCTGTTTAATGCAAGTCCAAGTTCGTACCGTTTCAACTGTATAATTAGGAAAATGAATCATTAAAGTTATGAAGAATGTTAAAACATGTTATATTCTGTATTTTTTTATTATTGTAAATTGTTAAACTACGACCGATTCACACCACTTTCAACTGGTTATTGATGGGTATAGTATTTCTATGTTGACAAGATTGATCAATGAACGACACTTTGCAACTTTTAAAAGGATTTTGTTGCATAAATATTAATACTAATTTTGTTTTGCAAAAACATTGCTAGAACTTGGAAGCAAAACAAAAGATTAAGATAACAAAAGGCAATTTGTCTATTACATAAAGTGCTGCTTAATAGTTCGTTTTAACTTACATTCCGTGACTGAAATAATTTACAGCATTTCCATGTCTGCCTTAATTGAATCGAATTCCTTCCTGAGTCTCGCCTTTGTCTAGCGCAACGATTTCATATTGAGATTAGTGTGAAGATTACTCATCTATTATGGAAGTAAGCCTAATTATCGTGCAGACAGTTGTAACCGTGCAGCCGTTTAACGTTAAACAACAGTACCTGGATAACCGGCCTTGAGAGGTGTCAAGGGACAACCGGATGGGGAACGAAAGTTATAATATATATATGTTTGTTCCAGCTAATCTCTGTGTATATATGATATATTATATGTGTGTATATAATATTTTACTGTAAGTACAAACAGACGAAGACGACCTCTGTGGCTCAGTGGTTCAGCGCGTTGGTGTTAAGCCGGGGGTCGCGGGTTCGAATCCCGCCGAAGGACCAAAAAGTTTTTCTGTGTTCCTGGGTCATGGATGTGTATTAAATATGTGTATAATATAATAAAAATCTTAAATATATGTATAGTATAAAAGTATTAAATATACTTCCCGTTTTCTGGTACCTGTAACACAAGTTCTTCGGATACTTAGCACCGCACCAGATTGACGTGGTGTGATGCGTCTATAGATATTATTATTATTATAGACACTTCAATTTTGTTTATCTGTATAGATACAATATGTATATTATATTATACAAAACAAATAGTTGAACTAAGTATATATAGTGCGCGCGGAACTAGCGCCTTAGGTAGGGACAGGGTTGAGGGGGCGGGTTGCTTGCTGCTCGCAGTGTTGCCACCGCGAAGTCCGGCTCCGTACTGAGTAATTTAACATCAAGCGCTCGGCTATCTAGTCACAATATGTAACAGTCATAACAGTCATAACAGTCACAATGTGTAATTGCAAAATTCTACATTATTGTCAAGGTGATAAGGTCGTTTTTTATATCATTCTTAATAGTCGTTATTACATTGTGATTTCGAGTGGCAAAAAGTGTCGTGCCTAGTCAATCCGCCTAGCTTCCATACAATTCGCAACGCGCCATAAGGAACTACGTTCCAAAAATAAAAATGTTTACCTGACCGGTATTCGAACCCACTAAATTCCGAATTTTCAAACAAAGCAAAAATTATACATAAGCATACCAATCTGCCAATCGGACTGACATAATAGAGTCGAAATTATTGTTATATTGTTGCACGACAAAAGAAAAAACCTAGCCAGATCGAGTTTTTTCCCCCAAAACTGCCTGCATAATAAAGGGCAATGCCTGATTTTGTATGGAAGGTGTAGCCTTTTAGTTTTCAATCAAGCTAACTTTGATTTTTGGACTAATGGTAAATTAT
Source organism: Phengaris arion (assembly GCA_963565745.1). NCBI lineage: Eukaryota > Metazoa > Arthropoda > Insecta > Lepidoptera > Lycaenidae > Phengaris > Phengaris arion. Next base: position 10,131,664 of record OY751435.1, on the reverse strand, counting down.
ATCCATATATTATACCATATAATATAAAACCATTGCTTGCTATCTATGAACTTTTGCCATCTTATAGGTAGTTAATTGATTCCTTTACTAAAAAAACTATTTGGACAGGAATCAATAAAATCTTTGAAGGCACTTTGGACTGCCCCATAGGAGTTGAATTTTTTCCCTTGCAAGAAGTTATCCAAATTTCGAAAAAAATGGTAACCTGTTGGAGCAAGTTTCGGGGAGTACGGTGGATGTCTTAGACATTCTAATTGAAGGTCCTCTAATTTGGTAGCCGTCCGTCGTGCAGTGTGAATTCTATCGTTGTTTTGAAGCAGCAGTGGCCTAGAGCGAATGACCAACCTCGGTTGTTTAGCAGCTAGCTTTTCCATCATGATTTGCAGTTTGCAGCTGGCAAGACATCTGCCGTAATCATCTGGCCAGATTTAAGAAAGCTGTAGTGAACGACACCGGCACTAGTCCACCAAACGCTCACAAGTAAACTTTTTTTGAGTCATTTTTCGCTTGGGGCAGGATTTGGCTGGTTCTCCAGGGTTCAGCCATAGCGATGAGCGTTTCGGATTATCGTACAGGATCCACTTTTCATCACAGGTAATGATTCGATTTAAAATCCCTTCATTATTGTGCCGGTTGAGTAATGTAACTCAGCAGCGAGCGCGCGTTTGTCGGTTTGCTGCACTCAATTCATGAGGTACCCATCATTCTACCTTCCCAATTTGCTTCAAGTGGATTAAAACAGTTTTATCACTAACACCGCAGCCTGCAGCTAACTCGGACGTGATTTGCGATGGATCCGCTTCTACAGTAGCCTTCAATTCTTCATTATCAACTTTGGTCTCCGACCGTCCTTCCGGCTTGTTCTGCAGGTCGAAATTTCCAGAACGAAAACGTTAGAACCAAAATCACACTGTTTTTTTTTTGCAGCGACACCGCCGCCATACAGATCATTAATCCTTTCGATCCGAGCCGTTTCTGCAGCACTGGTGCCACGGTGGAACTCGTACTCGAAAATAATACGATATTTCAAGTTTTCAATTTTGTAAACAGACTGAAGCAAATAAAAAACCAAAAGAGGAAGAAACAAATGAATTACGGTTTTCGAAACACAAATGCATGAGTAAATAGCGGTATAAATTTGAAATTAGAATTCCTAACCAAAGACGATATATTTGAGATCAAAGTGGCCAGTGGTCAGTACAACAAAACGCCAATTTCATATGTAAGAACGTAATATAAGGTTAGAAGTATAATATTTCAGGTAATGCTAAGATTCAAATATGCTATAGCCATTTTTATCTTAACTCCAATAAACGGAGATAATGTGAATTTTAAGTCACAAAAAAAGTTTAAAAAAACCATCTTGGATTAATGCACCAATTGATATTGTTGCTAGTAAGGAACAAGTCCAGGAAAGTAATGGTATTTGGCAAACATAAAGAAATTGTTGTATCTTGATAAAGGGCTTAAATATTGTAAAGAAATGTGAGAATTATAACAAAATGCAAAAAGTACGCTCTTTCCTCGATTTTTTCGCACACAATTACTTTCCAGATAGTGTTCTCTCCTAGCAACTCCATCAGATGACGATAAAATACTAATAATTATCCGTCCCGTCATAGGAAATAAAATTTTTATTTACGGACTGTATGTACGACCCCTCAATAGCTATGTATTAGCTGAAGTTACTACTGCTCGTTGAACTAGCGTACTTCAAGTTCTTTTCCATGCATATTTATTTCTTCGCAGTAAACGATTTTCCACAACTCTGACAATCGACGACCTAATCCTCCTTGGAACCTATCGATAAAAACAGTCCCGGAGCTATAATGAGGGGGGCGCACATGAAAGAAAACGGATCCTACCGTATACAAGTATACAGGAAAGAGAATTTGCTCAGTAGGTACGGCATCACTCCAGCTAACCTATGGCTGTAGCGGGGTCGTATACAGTCCCGTCATAGGCAATCAAAATATATTATACTTATATGTATCTTAATGCAGGGTAGAGTACATGGCAGAGCAGGAATAGATTCTTACTACTGCAGCTGCATAATCAGCAAACGGACTCTGGGCTGTTGTTCCCACGTCATGTACATTTTATGGTACTTACTACTTAGGGTGGGCTAAGTATCAAGGAAACTAAGAACCACCTGCTTTTTTATTAAATAATGTTAAAATAAGACATGATGTGGAGTATGAAGTGAGTCAATTCCGCTAAATGAAACGTGCAATAACACAATCAAGTCCCGACACGCTAAAACTGTCAAACCGGTATTCTCGTAAACGTTAAAACGGCGTCTAACGCCTCCTGATTGGTTCCTCCAAATCCTCCATCCTGGTCCTCCTCGAAACGTCACAAAAACTGTTTATGATAAACAAGTAGCTTCACATATAATACAATCAAAGTAAAATGAAAGTGAATACGATAATTGAGGTTCAGGAGTCCAGCGACGATGACATTAATAAAAAAAAAAAAAATTTAAAGTATTTTCGCTGTGGAGTTCGATTTTTAATATAATTTATTATTAACGATCACGTTATTCACCACCAGTCATATGAGAGTTCCCGCAAGGGCGAGAAGTGAGCTACAGATTTGCCTCTGTCTAACCTACGGTGCTCGGCGCTCCGTAGTGTCTATCAGAAAATAGGAGTGAGCATCTGTATGTGTATGTATTTTCAACAATTACTTCCTAACTGAACTACGATATCATCATCATAAAATAATACTATACTTCTTACCTTATATTATCTTTGTTTTGTTTACATAAAAAATTGGCATTTTGACAAAAAACACTATGTATGTTTGCGTCATTTGATAGAATTGCCCGCAAGGAACAATATCTTAAAACAAATTGTATGCGAAAAAATCGTGCAAAAAAGCGTTCTTTTAGCAATTTGTTATATTTCTTCAAAATATTAAGCAGTTCATCAAAATACAACACTTTCCTTATGTTTGCCGAATATAATGTACTTTGCTACATGCCACAAAAAATAATACAAAATCGGCATTGCCCTTTCATGGTAATACTTGTAGCCGTTTTCGAGATTCCGATTATATATATATACCTATACAAGATTGTCTCGTTTAAAGTACAAGATAACAGGTTATGTCAATTAGTAATTTTAATCCGACTGTTATTTACTGCCAAAATGATTGATTAGGTTCATCGAAAAACCCGCGTCCTTCGTAGAATACAGTCAAGTTGGGAATCCTTTTTTGGTCGCGCTGATTCGTGTCGCGTACTGTCGTAAATGGTCCTACCAGATAATATTACTAATAAATATTCCACGAAACAACTAGGAACGGTGGTCGGTGAATCAAACCCCAAACTGACACCTAGCGAGTTAGCACTTAGCAGGCTGGCCACGTGGCGCCCGAACATCTGTGTATCCGGTTTGACGTTTAAGTCCAGTTCCATGGTGAACAGCGGAAGTTTACGCGAAGTCACACCTACCTGATGAGAATTTGTATGACTCATCACGTAGGAAGTCCTACTAATATTATAAATGTGAAAGTTTGTGAGGATTGATGTATGGATGGATGGATGTTTGTTACTCTTTCAGGCAAAAAATACTGGACGGATTTCGATGAAATTTGACATGGTAGTAGTTTAGGCTTTGGATTAAAACATAGGCTACTTTTTATCCCGAAAAAGTAGAGTATTCCCGTGGGATACTGTAATTACGCGGGCGGAGCCGCGGGCAACAGCTAGTATTAAGCTGTACGAGAAACGCAGCGCATTCCGATGATGACAGAAGAAGTAAGCTTCTGTTTGTGTGTTGTAATGTTTTGTTATTAATGAAGAACGATATTATTGTCAATTGTTGTCAAATTGTTATCATTTGGACTTTTAATATACTATTGTAGTGTACTACCAACTTCATTATGTAAATGTATGCCGTGAACGAGCAACGACTGCAAAAAAAAAAACTCCAGGCTTTCGTTCAATCAAATGCATACTAGGCTAAGCTATTTTTGCAAAATTACTCAAAGCATTACTCGCCAGTCGACTGTCGTCTACAAAAATAATGATTCATCAATCAGTGAAATTAACACATTTTACTCATTAACAAAAAGAAAAGAGTACTATATCGATTAATTATGAACACATTTTACTCATTAAAAAAAGAAAAGAGTACTATATCGATTAATTATCTAACTTTATTTATTTACTATTATTAACTATTACGGATTCTGTCTCGATTACCTTTCAATAAATATTGTTTCAAACGGAAATAATTTTAATAGTTACGGAAGCTAGATAAGTTGTTTTCATATTTTGGATAGTATTACATTTATACTTAGTTCTATTCTAGTTTCATTACGAAAACTGAGTTTATCTATTCGGGCTTTCCTGTTGCATGTGATCCAGTCAATGTACCCAGTTAACTGGCACATTAATTGAGTCATAGGTCAAATGATGCACGTTAAAATGCTCCAATGGAATGGTTCAGAGGGTTTTATTTCAAGTAATATTATCCATTATATAAGAATTCTTCGAACTCCTTCGCGGAGACGCATAGATGTAATTACCTTACTAGTTATTTTTTAAACCAAAAGAGTTGGGAAAAATTACATACAAAAAAAAACCCAGAGTCTAAATCAATGTAATGGCCAATGGGTTCACTTTAAATCATAATATTTGATATTACCAAAGTGCCAACCCCGAAATACGCCGGGTATGAAAGTTATGAGCAACAACAAAATCCAAAATCATAGTAACTGTAGGAGTATGTAGTAAGGTTGTTGTTGTTGTAGGTGGGTAGTTCAGGGTACAGATTACTGATTAGTAACAGAGCTTCGTTTCCGCCTCCGCAAGAAATCGTACCTCCGAAATCCGAAAAGGCCTTCGCACATTGAAATTCAACACAAAAAACTATACCCACAATTTCACCACCAAAAACTTCATCTACACACCTACTACCTACAGCGACCAGCATATACACATCATAATCGCGTTCTTAATGTCTTTCGTTTATCGTCGTTTTTTATGCATCGACTGGCATGTCATTTCCATAGAAAAACTGATCAATTTTGGATTTTAATCTTGATTATAACTATACGCGGCGTACTTCGGGATTGCCCTATTGGAGACATCAAATATGATAAAAAATTTAAAGTGTCGACACTGGGTCTATTATTGACCATCTCCTTTAGCATCGAGATCATAATTGTTTGCACATTGAGCCTGAATAATTAGGTAAGTGCACAATTCATACTACTTGTTATAACTCCAGGTTCATTAGTTCTTGCAAAATCAATTGTAACAATAATTAAATACTATATTATATATAATATATAGGTAATCACAGGCGAAGCGTGCATACAAACCGGCTTCCCTTATGTATATTATAATATACATATATTAAATACGGTACTATGCCAAAACAATATTTAGCGCCCAATACACCCAAACAATTGTGCTAACACTATGTGACGAACCAATTCCGTATTTTAAAAATTAATATATATTAAATAATAGATTTAAAGTATTATTCATAAGGGAAGCAGGCCTGTACGCACGCCTCGCCTGTGATAGGTATAATACATGTATGATCTGAATTGGTTCTAGTTACGTAATCCCAGTCCCTAGTTCTAGATAGTACATAGTACTTTCTCCTTCTACAGTCACGACTCACGATCATGCTATTGGTTTACTTTTTATAGTAAGTAATTGTCTGCATTACGAGATTTTTTATTTTTGGTTCCTACGCAAGGGCTTACACCGAAACGAAACGATACGCTACGCGGCGCTGCAATTTTAACCTCCCGACGAAAACAGAGGGGTTTTATATATAAGTATGTTGTGTACGTTTGACGTGTCTGTCTGTGTATCCTCTTGTGTACTGTGAAAAAAGTTTGATTTTGAATCCCTATATTACACATGCAGCGCAGAGTCGCGTATCGTCTCGTTTCACGGTGTTCTGACCCCAACGGATATACTAATTAGTTGCAAAAACGTAAGAACGAAATGACGTCTATTGGCAGAAAGAAAGGGTAGGACGTATATATACATATATATATATATATATATATATATATATATATATATATATATATACTATACAACGTAATAAGCATCGCTCGAAATTCGAAATCTAGCAATATGTATCTTCTTGTGTAGTAAATAAAGTTCAATTTTAAATCGCAATCTTAATAATGCAGCAAAGCGTCCCGTCTCGGTGTAAGGTGACCCTTACACTAACCTTGAAAGGCTAAGGTTATTTACTCACCCGGAAATTAAATTGCTTACAAGTCACATTTCAGTGGATTTCCTACATATATAATAATATTATGTAAAGGCTCTAGAACAAAGCGCGTATTCCATCTCTCTAAATTCAAACGAGACGTCCTAAATGAGTCACCAGTCAGTATATATGAGGATCCTAAATCAGAAGAAGTGTGGCTTCTGACAGACTAAATTCTAATTAGTTTTGTTTTTAGGATCCTAATTAGACAGACTGAATTAAGTGAGGTGAAATTAGCGCATTAGACAGAGAGAGACAGCGACATTGCATGGACTATCTATCCTACTAATATTATAACGCGGGAAACAGCTAGTATGTAATAACATTTTTAAAAATGGCGTATAATTATTTGGCTTGTTTGGTAAAGTAGTAAAGCGTTTCAATCATATTATTATCACGAAACAGGCATTTTAGAAGAATTTTTGACAATAAAATTATTTACTCGTCCTGTAAATAAAGTACATACCTTACCTAATAAAGAACAATTTGAAACAAAACAAATAGTTATGTAATTAAACAAGTTTTCTAGGGAACAATGAAGAACGTCAGACAAACTGGTTTAATGTCCTAGTCGATTATATTATGTTTATCTTTAATATAAACGAGACAATCTTGTATATAATATATAATCGTAATCTCGGAAATCGCTGCAAATATATCCATTAAATTAAGTATGCAGGGTGTTTTGGTCCAGAACAATTGATCTAGCTAGGTCTTATCCTTGAGAAACTGCGCATTTTTTTAAGTTATATGTGTTTTGTCTTTCGTCGTGCATCAATATATCAATAAGTACAACTTATGTCAGTCCGAGTGGCAGTTTGGTATGCGTATTGTGTATTTTTTGCATTGTTCGGAAATTCCAAATGTGGTTGTTTTTTTTTTTAAATTAAATACTTGTCCCTTACATATCGTGGACAAGGCTTGTTTTTTGCCATTATATTGCATATAGTTTCTTATAACGATTTTTACAATTTGGAATTATACAATAAAATACAATGCAGTTTAAAATTACAATACATATATTACAATACATTAGAACCACAATACAATTAAAACCACAATATAAATAATACAATTCCAATGAAGCAATAGCTATTCGACAATTTAAGATACCCCCCAGGATTCTAGGCAGATTCTCACCCGTCATCGCGATGCCCAATTTCTGCTCAATATCATATCTATTGCTAGCAAAGATCGGGCACTCGAGTAACAGGTGAGGAACTGTATCTGCAATGTTCTTTTTATTATCTCTGAATAATTTATTGTTTTCTTTCAGGTCCCTTATTAGGTCGTCGTTCGCGGTGTACTTTGTCGGCGTCGGGGGCAGCGGGGCGGGATGTATAGGGTCCCTCCTCCTCTGCTTCCCACACCGACCCTTCTTACCCCCGGTAAGCTCCTGTTCCATTGAATGTGGTAGGTTCGAATCCCGGTAAAATATTTTTGTGTTTATTTTTTATCTATTACTGCTAGAGCTCCCGAGCAAAGCTCGGTTCCCCCAGTACTTACTTATTTTAATATCAGAACGAGACGTTTGAGGCTATTTATTTAATTAACGTGACCATTATAATTGTACTAGCCTGATGCTACTTATTGTTATTTAGTAATAAATAATTTAAGTGATATATTACATTTCCGAGGATTCAAGTTTCAACTATAAACCTTTTTAGTGCTTAAAGTACCCTTACTAGTGCTTGAAGATTTGCCAAAAAAATCACAATACATAAGTACATTAATTTGAGAACGAATTGTTTACCCATATTGCGAAATGCGACGAGCGTACGGCACACCATACAATATAATCACTGTTCACTACACTATTGAGGATAACATTAACGCACTAAAATAGAGAATAGAACGGAAACATTGTAGAGAATATTTTAAAGAGGCTATTCCGTAAATTCAGTAAGCAATTAAAATTTAAACTTCTATAATTAAGGATGTAAAAACCGTTGGGCTGTGTCTGCGGCCCAAAATTTGCACTTCTCGGTATACCCAATGAGGGCAACTAGAGAGGTCGACGAACTTTAGTACGGCGGTCGCGTGCACAATGCGTTGGAGTGCCGACCACAGTCTCGTTTATTTGACCAATAACATCCTCCTATTAAGATTTTAGGACTACAAATGGACTGTTTGACGCGGTCTTTAATAGCTAATAACCCGAGACCGGCATTTGTCTACAGTCTACACAAATGAATTGCGTAGACTGTAGACAGAATCGTCGTGCACAGTAAAAAAGTTGTCAACAGAACTCATTGTAGGACAGCTAAAATAATAGCCAAAAAACGACCGTTTTTATATTTTTTTAGATACAAAATTAACCGAAGACGCTTATTAGCCACTTAAAACTTTTACGTGGGCCTTATCTTACCCAGGATAACGTAAATACTAAAGGCCAGGGCACACATCTGCCGCGCAGGTGTTAGAAAGTTGAGGACAGGTGCCCGGCGAACGTTAGACAAGCTGCCTGGATACAGGCTAATTATAAAGGACGTGATATCGCGAATAACAGCTGACATTTCCTTTAAATGGGCATAACTTTTATTGCTGTATGTCGTATTAATTGGCCGTTAAAGATTATCTACATTCGATTACGTTATGAATTTTAATGTTTTGGTTTATTTTACTGCGTTAGAACATAACCATTACTATTATTAATACGAGAGTTCGTACTTACTTAATCAAAATGCTGTTAGCAAGTAGCAACGCACTGAATGTAGCGATTAATTTCAATATCCTATTAACCTAATGAGAAATGATTAAGTGCCACAAAATAATAATAATCAATAGAAAATTCTTACATATTAAGTTCTTACGTCACGTATTAAATGTTGATTTTGAGTACGTATTCCATAATCTCTCAAAAAAAGCTTGCATAGTACTTTCATTATACCAGATATTTTCGACGTGAATGGTTTCGTGCGGGCCGGGGGAAGTGCTCTTCCGTTTTGTAAATAAAAATTCGTAGAGCGGTTCCCGTAGATGACGCTCCTCGCAACCCAGGCTTTATGAAAGTATAATGAGGGTAAGCGTCAATGACCTTTACTTCGTAGGTAATATTGATTAACAAGCTATTGTCGATTTTTAGGGTTCCGTAATACACAAGGAAACCTTACAGTTCGCTCTGCTCTGTCCATCCGTCTGTCTGTATGTCTGTCCGCGCTTCTAGCTTCTGTAATTATGAATATAAATGGGGAGGAAGTTTGGTATAGTTAATAGTTATAGATTGTGTATAAATCTCGGTTTTGGCATCATAAAATAATAATAATTTTATATTTTAGGGGTGGCTCTCCAATCTCCATCCATGTGAAGTGGGGATGAAAATTATATTTCATTCTACCCCATCGCGTGGACTGTGGGGAATCGTTAAGGCGCGGTACATCCTAAAAATAGGTTTCTTTTAAATTTTTTGAGACGAATGAATACATTTTAGTACAGCAAAACAATATAATATGTTAATCTTGATCATTATTGTAACCTTTGTTTACAAAACACGTTTTCTGTAAATTTTCTCCATAAAAAAATCATAAAATAACCATTAAAATGGATATTCTTGGAGTTGTAATTAATTATAAAAAAAAATAATTATAGTTTCGTAATACATAATAAAAGAAAGGGAATTGTCGTTTTTATTTTTCGATTGGAATAAGATATTTTTTAGGATTAATTTATTTCAATGATAAATAATTCGGACCAGTCGAAAGAAACATCGCGAAATGGCAACCTGTCATTCCTTCGCTTTCATATCTATGGAACAGTGTTGCCAGATACAAATTTTATTTTCCGGGAAGTATACCTATAAAAATCCGGGAGTCATAAGGGAAGATTACAAAAAAAATCGGGAGATTTTTAATACATATTTTTATTATGTTTCTGTAAAATTTGGTCTTTAATTTCGAAACTGAAGCAATTAGAATTTTTCAAAATGTTTTTGGTATGCAGGACTCCCGATATTACCGAGGTAGAGAGTTGGTTCCGTAACTTTGTTTTCGTTAAATTTATTTGGGAAAACAGCCTTTCCACAGATGCACTTGAGTGTGGCAAGCACATAAAACTAAAAACTGTTGAAGTTAAATTTGGAAACATTTTGCTGCCATCACCCAAATGCATCTGGGCTATCTTTTTCCAGAAAGCTCCTACTTCTAAATTTTCATCTTCAGTGTTCTTCGTATTCCGAAGAAGCCGCCATTCGGTGTCAATCTGTTGGATAACATTTGAAGGAGCTATATTTGGGAACCTTCCCAATATGTCGGCGATGGATAGTATTTTGCCACTACAAACTTTTTTTGGATCCATAAACTCCATTTTTTTTAAAATTTCCATATCGTCTTCAAACGGAAATCGCTGTAATAGTTGTTTAATTGCCTCAATGTAAAACTCCAAACAGCGGAACTTGAATTTTTTTATCTCTTCGGGACTGATTGTTAATGTTGGTGAAGATAATGTCGCTCCTACTTCAGCGCCTAAATACCAATCTTTTATATCCATGTACTTTCTAGGATTTTTATAGTCGATGTTTTTGTGATCATTTCTTGAAATGTATTCATCTTTCACATAACATCCCAAAATTGTGTAGATTACGGTCATGACCCTGTTGTAAATTATGTGTACATTTGTATTTTCTGATTGCATGGTTCTGTTTAGTTCGTTGAATATACCTAAGGCATACGCCATAAATTGCAGATATAGCTTGTTCACTGGATTTTCTATCATTTTCAATATGTTTTCTGCAGCTTTAATACGGTCACTGAAAATAGCGTCTCTAAAGTACAACTTTAAGGCTTCGTATTGTTCTAGCAGCCTCTTTACTACTGCCTCTAAAGAGAGCCACCTTGTTTGGGAAGGTTGCAGCAATTTGTGTGGTTTTAGTTCCAAAAAATCCTGGAATTCTTTCAACAAGCCGGTACGTTTTGGGCTACCATTCAAATAGTTATACACATCCCGTGCTAGATCTTCGGGTTCTCGAGGCAATTTTAAGCAAGCGTTAGACGCTACAAGATGTACAGAATGGCATACACATTTCATAACGAAAAGGTGTGGTATGTCTTGTTTGAACTTCGTGGCAAGAGAATTGTTCTTTCCCATCATTACGTTGGCACCATCTGCGGCCAGCCCTATCATATTTTTTTTATATGGAATCCCCAATTCAGTCATTTTTTTTGTAATTATTTCATGCAATTTTTCGGCGTTACCTTCAAGAATTTCAAATAATTCAAAGAAATAATCTTCTACCTGAAAAACAATATGGTTTAATAAGTAAGTATACAAAAGTAACATATTTGAAATGTAAACTTTACATTATAAACATAATATTTACCTTCAGATTACTTCGAGCAATCCTCACAATTACTGCCAAATGCTTTTTTGTACTTTTATCAGTACTTTCATCAGCTGTTAATGAAAATTTATTTGTCTGCATTGCTTCTACCATGATGTCAACGTCACTTCTTCCCAACACCTCCGAAATAATTTTTGTTGTTTTAGTACGTCCACAGGTTATCTTTTTTGCGACTTCAGAATCTGGGCATACTGCTCTTAATAAATCTGGGAAATGTTCCATCACATTGATCGGAATATTATGTTCAACTATGAATGCAGCAATTCTAATTTCTGACTGTTTAACTAGTTTTTCTAACGATGTAGATTTTTTTGTTATCATCTGGTCTAGACTCTGTTGACCTCGAATTTTCAGCTTATTGCTTTCATGTTTTTTTGTCTATCTTGTCTATCTTATATCGCTTACCTTTATTACTTTTTGATAACCATCCCTCAAACAGATCATCTTTTTCCCAATCCGGCTTATAGCTGACACTGTATTTCTTTTTCTTTGGGGGTGTATTTTGCACCTCTATATCGCTCTCGAACTAGACATTCTAAATTCTGACAATTACAGCTTAAAAACTTGTTTAAAATACTTAAAAACAATGATATTTAGTCCGAGACAACAAAATCACAAAAGCAAAGTGGTTGCAAATGCAAGCGAACAAAACTTTGCTCACTTCAAATGACGCAATCTAATGCTGTTCATTTAAAATACCTTACTTATCCTTACAATTACTAGACTGAACTATGTCTCCTAATTTGATCGTATAATAATGAGAAATACCGGTTTGTCTGGTGTTATCTGAATTCCAAAGTTTTGCTATTTAATATTCAACTTTATTCCATTCTGTCAAGGCATACTTTACTACATACTTTACAAACTTATTACTTTTGTTGAGTATTGCAACTTGTGTAGGTTATTTCGTTTCACGCACTTAGACGCAGTGTTTTTTAGTAACTGTTCAAGATGTGGAAAAAATCGGGAGGTTTGACTGAGGATCCGGGATATCGGGAGACATTTACTAAAATCGGGAGAACTCCCGGAAAATCGGGAGACCTGGCAGCACTGCTATGGAATCCGACAGTACCGGCTTAGGCACGGGGGGGTGAAACTGTCTCATACATGTACAACATTACAGAGAACACATCTCAACACGACTATCCGGTACTAACGGTATGAACATTTTCGGATAGCCACAACAGATAACACTAAGCAGCTCCTACATCGCACTATCGAAGACACCAGCTCCTACATCGCACTATCGAAGACACCAGGCGTTTGTATAAAAGGCTCGCGAACATTTTATGTAGCGGTGACCAAATCCGACATTTATATGGGAAAATGGTCATTCTGAATCATTGGACTTTCGTAAATAACATAATTTCTATCTATATTTCGGATAAGTTATCAGGCAGTTCTACTTCGATCTAGCGGGATTACTTAAACTGTATAACGCCATCTACATACGATATCCCGAAACTTAGCAAGACTTAGTTCCAATTTTAGAGATGCGCATCTATACTTGTATATATCTGTATAATCTATGGGCTTAGGGCCTCTTGCGAAGGAGACGTATGTCATTTTTTTTTAAATTAATTTATTGTTGAAAGTCCGTTCAAAGTTGTTTTACCACCGACTTGACCTTTATGCCGACGACATAAGGATCTTAGTTTGTCATGTTTTTCTTTCGTCTTAATACTCTTGAGATATGAGTAATTTCGCCATCTTATGTCAGATACCCGGTAGCGCAGCTACGTATACGGTCTCGGGTTCGAATCCCGGTTTTTATTTTTTTCTCACAATATGCTGGTTCTCTCAGGTACTATAGTATATTGTTGAAAGCTAATTATTTATTTTATTATTAGTTTCTCTAAGTTGTTTTTAATATTCGTGTTGATTATAAAAAAAAGGTAAAGAAAAAATATGAAGTGATTGTATTCAATGAAAGTACAAAAACATCATATTGGAAATACAGTCCGTTCATATTTATTTCCACAAGGTTTACCGTGTTTATCTACGGGATTTTTTTTATTAGAATGTAAAAAAAAATATTTTTATCGTGTATGGCGAGTGCGGGCCTTCCCGCCACGCTTGGGGAGAGGGGGCCACAATCCACATGTTACGACAAAATGAAGTGACAATTTGTGTGACCTCTTGACATGTAATAATGGATATACATTCAAAATTCAAAATTTATATCTTCAAACAAAATTTTCATATAAAATAATGGCAAGACGAGACCATAGTATTATGACTCGCAATAACAAAATGTTATCAGATCTCGTCTAGAGCCAAGTTCAGAGTCTACAAGCCCCAACTCTACAAAGCCTGAATTTACACACTACACCTTAGTAAAAAAAAAGGCGTAAAATGCTAATTATTTTATACACAGTTCATTACATTTATGTTATACTAAAGCTTATGTAGTAACGAAACGGCCAAGCTATTCATTTAGTCGCAAAAAAAATTTCACAAGTCCGTAGCGTGCGTCTTTAAAAAAATTAACAGACAAGGAGAGTGCCCAGAAAAGCAAGCAGGGTTTAATGAAATTTACAGGTCAGTTTTTCAGTATATTTAAATTAATCATTATACAAAAACAAAATAACTTTTTAATTTCATAAAGATAAAAAATCATAGCTTCTAATATAGGTACTGATTACTTGAAAAACATTAGTTAAATATTATACAAGTACACATTTTAATTCAGTATTTATTATATTAAACAAAAATAAAACATTTTTTCTCTCAGAAGATTTATAGATAACAAATAAAAGCTATGTACATTGTTCTCTTAAAAAATTATATAACTCCACAAAATTACGAGACATCATAACACAAAAAACGAAATAAGTTTTTTTAGTTTATATTATAATATTATAAGGTCATAAAAAATCATAACCTTTAATGTAGGAACTGTTTTTTAAACATTAGTTGAGCTTGGATTTAGACGAGATTTAGAAACAAGACGAGAGAAGCTTTGGAAAATACATATAACCCTGAATTTTCACCTTTAAGAACCCTCATTGTTGTTATCCTAACGATATTACTGTAAAAATTCCCCAGTGATCGTTAACTTTTTCACACGTTGCCTGTAGGTCGTAGTCGAGTAAGTACAGCTTGTAGATGTAGTTGTAAGAGTAGAAAATTTAGGTTTAGGTAATTTTTTATCGGCATGTATTTAAAATTGCGACAAAACAATCCAATGTTGGGTGTGAAAAATCCAAATATAGAATACTGAATTACTAAGTTGGCGATAGAATGTTATGAACAAAAAATTCCAAATCTGATGACTAAATACCTTTTCTAGGTTCTAGGTGCTGGATACGAAAATAACATTCATTTTGAAATTCCAATAGGTCGGACATACCATTCATTTCTTAATATGGGTCATCCATTGAAAAAAATTCGTTTAAATTTTTTCATACAAAACGGCAATTTCATAGGTAAAGACCTAATATTAATATTCTTTGAAATAAAAATATATTAATAAACGACAATTAAATATTCACATGTACAACTGTTTCTTCCTGTTAAACATTTTTGTTCGTTCCGTCGGTAGCGTAAATTTGGGTCTCCAGTATCACTTGATTGTAAAATATTTATAGGTGCGTTCAGTTTATCTGTTTGGTTGGTCTGCAAAACGATTCTATCTTAGAAAAATTGGTCGGGTGTATGTACCATGTAGGTTGTAGGTATAGTTTTTGGTGTTGAAATATAGTTGTAATTGTAGGTGTAGAAGTAGATGAAGGTAGTGATGTAGATATATGTATTGATATAGACGTAGGTTGTAGTTGTAGGTGACATAATGTCATTCCCCAATCATATTGTCAAAAAGTGGCACAGGATCAGTCCGCGATCGTACATAGATACTTCACTTGGCTCGTCTTGGCGGGGGCACTGCCGTGCCCCTTGATATAAGATTGACAGCAGAACGAATAGTAATTTTATATGAGTAAGTTCTCAGAAGAAACAGTATAAGGGTGGTTCTACAATAACCAAAAACATTTTCATGTAAAGTGATGCCAAGACAATACCATATGACTCGCACTGTCAAAAAACTATCAGATCTTATGTAAAACCAAGCTTCTGACTTTACCAAACTTCTAACTCTACTCACCTTAACTCTACAAGCCTAACTTCACAAACTATACTCCTTGGTCAAGTTATGCGGCCTGGATGGAATGTCTGAAATTGTCTAGTTTCAATTGCCTAAACAGTCAATGAAACTCGCAGTTTCAATGCAATTTATGTGAAAAATACATAGATAAATTAATACAAACATGTAAATGTACGAAAAAAATTCTTAGTTGAGTTCCTTATTCAATATTATACAGACTTAGTCATAGGGTAAATCTAAATTGAACACCTTATATAATGATATTTTTGCCAAGTTATAATGTTAGAATGTTTTCAAAATTTGTCTTAGTTTTAAAAGATTTGCACAAATATTTAATTGAGTGTTTTATCTTCTTCACATAGGATAGAATACAATCCATCTTAATGCCATGTAATCTAAGAACAGTATGATGATAATCCGGTAACCCAAAAAATAACAAAAAAACCCTTCTTTGGAAATATATTTTTATCTTTTGTATTCCTAGACGGTCAGTACAAAAAACTAAACCAATGCCTGTGTTCTTATTTGGAAAGATTCTTTTTATATATCATAGAGATATTACTGTCTATTGCATTACAAAATATAATATGACTATGAGGACACTTGAAACATAATTTCTAATAGAAAACTGTCTAAGAGCGGCACAACTGTCTTGGACACACACAATTTGATAATGGTAATGCATTGATAATAATTTATTCAACTGATACAAAGGATCTCTTGATTAGAATGAGCTTGGAAAACAACTAAAAATTAATTGGGTTTTAGATTAACATATCTAACATAAATAAGGCACACGTTTTTTTATTTTCCGGACTAATTAAAATATTATCTACCTATTTATGAAATTGATTATAATGAAACAAAACTGCGATAGTTTTAAAATGAAGTTTGATTTTTTTATTGTTGTTATTCCAAATTTTTTTATACCAACTATTATTAAGAATTTCGTCCCTATCGCAATTTTCATACTGGTTATCCGATTAAAGCGTAAAATAACGCTCCGCAAAAGGTATTAAGATCAAAACCACGTTAGCAACTTACCGTTTTACGACCATGATAGAATCCGTCTGCTCGTTTATGGACCCTATGATTCGAACTATTTTTTTCCAATGGCACGATTACTTTTAAAAACACCATGAATTTAAAAACACTTTCAATCCGATTTATTTAATTCACACATCGCTAAAAAGCGATAATCTCACTACGCTTCATTTTTACACCAATCTCCAACAACTTGCACTGCACTTATATCGAACATGTAATTAAAACCCGACCACGCAACATTCACTATATTTATTCCTTTATATTGTATCTGAAACTTGTATGTAATTCTTAAAATATTTTTAATGTTTTAGAAATTTTTCGATTTTTAATATAACCACAAACAACATACAAATGATTGCTTTACTTGTTTTCCATGAACATCACTCACTAACTTCATACTAAAATCTAAAAAACACAACATACATGACTGATGTGAAGCTAGCAAGAGATTGCGTCTCTTTTTTTTTAAATTATTGTGAGCTGGATGCTAAGTCCTTTGCTCAAAGGTTGCGTCTCCTATTCACAGTGTTGCCAACAGCTACTACAAATTTGCTAGACATGATATGGCAAAAAGTTGCTAGATTGCTAATTTTTTTCCTCATAAGAGGTGCTAGAAGTAGCTAAATGTTAATTGCCACTTAAAAGTTTGTAGGCTACAAAGTCATAATATAATTAATATTTGCGTAATTCATATAAAAAACAAAAATAATTTTAAAAGATCAGTCTTATTTGTTTTAATAATAAAAAGTAGCTACAAATTTTCTTATATTGTGGCTACCTAACACTAAAAAATAGCCAGAACTAGCCATAAAGTAGCTAAAATGGCAACACTGCCTAATCATCTTTCATCGCCATTTTTCTTTAACTTTAACTTTCATTGGTCATTATTTTGACATTACAACTTTTTAAAAACATAATTTAAAAAGTTAAAATATCTAAAAAGATTGCGCAAGCATACAGGCATGTTCAACTAAATAGTCCGCCATTTTGTCTTACAGAGAACGAATGAAACGCCCTTTAGACCAATCAAACCTTGTGACGTAGGGCATTTTGACATTAGCTATGAAATGAGAACTGTCAAACGAAGCAGGGACCTATTGTGCTCTCGGCTTTGACATTTTTATCCGACTTCCAAAAAAGGAGGCGGTTATTTATTCATCCGTCAACCGTATGAATAAATTATAATCATACATTAGGTACTTACATATGAAATTGGCGTTTTGTCGTACTGGCCACTTTGTCTTAAATATATCTTCTTTGGTTAGGAATTCCAATTTCAAATTTATACCGCTATTTACTCATGCATTTGTGTTTCGAAAACCGTAATTCATTTTGTTTTTTCCTCTTTTGGTTTTTTCTTTGCGTCACTCTGTTTACAAAATGGAAAACTTGAAATATCGTATTATTTTCGAGTACGAGTTCCACCGTGGCACCAGTGCTGCAGAAACGGCTCGAAGGATTAATGATGTGTTACATGGCGGCGGTGTCGCAAAAGAAAACACGGTGCGTTTTTGGGTCCAACGTTTTTGTTCTGAAAATTTCAACCTGCAGAACAAGCCCCGTGGACGGCCGGAGACCAAAATGGATAATCAAGAATTGAAGGCTATTGTGGAAGCTGATCCATCGCAACGTCCGAGTTAGCTGCAGGCTGCGGTGTTAGTGATAAAACTGTTTTAATCCACTTGAAGCAAATTGGGAAGGTGAAAAAGCTTGAAGGGTGGGTACCTCATGAATTGAGTGCAGCAAACCGACAAACGCGCGTCGACTGCTGCGTTACATTACTCAACCGGCACAATAGTCAATAATGAAGGAATTTTAAGTCGAATCATTACCTGTGATGAAAAGTGGATTCTGTACGATAATCGGAAACGCTCATCGCGCTGAACCCTGGCAAACCAGGCCAAAGCCTGCACCAAGCGAAAATTGACTCAAAAAGAAGTTACTTGTGAGGGTTTGGTGGGCTAGTGCCGGTGTCGTTCACTACAGCTTTT
Organism: Phengaris arion; assembly: GCA_963565745.1. NCBI lineage: Eukaryota > Metazoa > Arthropoda > Insecta > Lepidoptera > Lycaenidae > Phengaris > Phengaris arion. Next base: position 10,112,938 of record OY751435.1, on the reverse strand, counting down.
ATCTGGCCAGACAATTACGGCGGATGTCTATTGCCAGCAACTGCAAATCATGATGGAAAAGCTAGCTGCTAAACAACCGAGGTTGGTCATTCACTCTAGGCCACTGCTGCTTCAGACGGCTACCAAATTAGAGGAGCTTCAATTGGAATGTCTAAGATATCCACCGTACTCCCCGGACCTTGCTCCAACAGATTACCATTTTTTTCGAAATTTGGATAACTCTTGGCAAGTGAAAAAATTTAACTCCGATGGGGCAGTCCAAAGCGCCTTCAAAGATTTTATTGATTCCTGTCCGAATTGTTTTTTTAGTAGTTTAGTTTAGTTTTTGTGTAGCAATGTATATATTTTGATTAAATAAATATAATATTATGTTTAAAATAATCGACTTTATGTTCCTCCTTTACAAAACGCCAATTTCATATTTAATGACCTAATAATATTTATCCATATATCCGTAACCCAATTTTTAGAATTCCGTAGTAACTATAAGTAATTCTTATCATTTCATGTTGATCTATGAAAAGTAAAGATTTGTCGCCTTCTGTTTTTTCATATTTAAAGACGTTTTGAATGCAATAAAATATTCTAACCTAACCTAGCCCACTTTTAGAATTCCGTAGTTGGGGAGAGTTGTAGCAACGTTATTTCGCGCCAAGTTTTTCTGAGGCCTTGTAACTTTTACGTAAAATAGAGTTCTGCAGAGTTTTTTGACACAAAGTGTTTTTTGACAAAAAACGTCTAATATCACAGAAACGTAAACATGGCCGAATTTCTATACAATTTTCAAAATTTTATTATTTTTTATATCTCGAAAAAATCGGATCTTATAATTTTGAAAACTTGCGAAATTACTTCGATACTAAAGATCTTTAAGCGGTAAAATTACCATAAACCAATTATTAGGACAAATGTGGGATATTATTCTAAGGTTTAGCCTAGTAATGTAACGCTTTATCACCTAAATTAGCTAAGAACGAATATGGCATACCGTCCATACTTGGCGTAGAATCATCTACATTTGATAAAACAACTAGTTCAACTATTGTAACAGGAAAATTTAGTAAAGAATAAGAATGTTCACTTAAGTAATAAGATGGAGAAGGGAACGAAAAATATTCTACTACGGAAGATGGAGCTAACTGATCAACATAATCACATAAAAATCTTTAGGGAGTACAGCTGTCTGTTTGAATGCAGATCTAAAATTTAGATTTAAGAAAAGATTTAATCTTTTTCATAATTTTCCACACCTCAGAAGGATAAGTGGATGGTGATAAGGGAGAACAACATTTTTCCAACCCTGTTGCTTCTTTTGTTTCAGAAAAATACGAGTGGATTTATTAGTTTGTATTAGTTTTTCGCATGTTATTTGCATATTCCTTTTCAATAATTTTCCTTTTATTAACAGCTTCCTAACACTAACAATCCCGCCATGGTGGGAATGGAACTTTTGTTCCTATAGGTTTTTTAGTAGGGAATTGCTTATCAGATACTTCAATTATTATCCTGGCTAACCATTGTCTTATTTTTTTAGCACTTCTATTGCTACTTTTATAGGAAAATGATAACAGTAAAGGATAATGATCACTGTCAAGTGCCATATAAAGAAGGTAGAGTCTGGCAGGATGTACTTGACACTAACGCTCCCCCGTTAACAGATTGAAAGATCAAAAGCACTTTTATTTTCATTTATATGTACAACACGTGTAGGGTCACCTGTATTAATCACACATAAATTGTATTTATTTATAATATCTAATAAATGCTTGCCGTCCCTGTTGGATATGTCATTTCCCCAACATTGATGATGAGCATTAAAGTCACCCTAGATTAAACTTGGAGTAGAAAGAGAGCTAAATATATTATCTATATCCAAGAACATAGACGATGAATTTTGACCTATATACAATGAAAAAATATAAAAATTAGGATTTAATAGTCGTATACCAACCATACTAAAATGCTACATTTTTTGAAGTGGCAAATGGGAATTTTGTCATTTTAACTTTTTAAATTGTGTTTTAAAAATTTCAAACGTCAAAATGAAGACCAATACCATTTGTCAGTTAGAGTTCTTAATAGGGTAGCAGATTTTTTATTAATATAGGAGCCCCACCGTATCCGTCACATCTGTCATCACATACTGTAACACAGCCTGGAAATTGGAATTCGAAATCATAGACGTAGGTATATAATAAAGACAAGACATGTTGAGGCAAAAACTGTCCCCCCTTAAATGGTCCCACTTTTGGAGTTTTGGGGTCATTTTGACATTTGAAGTATGGTGAAATCAAGATGGCTGACATTTGAGGTAGGTATGGTGAAAACCAAGATGGCGTAACTTTTTCTTGTATGAAAATTTGTTCTGTCAAACGCCATGGCCTAGTTTTAAAATCTTTGTTCGCAATGCAAAATTTTGTTTTAAACCAACTTTCTGATAGAGCATTAAATAACGGATCATATTTATTTATAATATAAATTAAGTCAGTCTTTTTAGGAATAATACTTCTACAATTCCACTGTATTGTGGAATATAATTATGTTGGAATCCATAATTTATAACATCAGTTTTATTACTCATTTTATTCATCAAAGAAGCCACGTCGGGCGGTTTTAATATGTTATTTTGTTGTAAAGCACTAAAGCGAAGATAATACGTTTAAAATAGTACTTGTATTTAATGCCTGATAATTCCTTTTTTGTTTCAAAGTCGATATATTATGCACATCCATCCTCAGAAGATGGTCTTAGAATAATTACATATAGAAACCAAGTCCGCGCGCCCATTTTGAAGCACCTTAATTGGAGCCATAAATGGCTCCAAACGCCGGGCCGCTCCGTAGTGTTCAATGACAACGCACACCGACGTGTCTCGCGAAAAAAAAAATTATGACGATTTGTGCAGTTAAATTGTGTCACAACACATCTGAAAAACAAAAGAAATGTGATAATATCACTTTTCACAGGGAAGCTTTCAGTATTTCATAGTATTTTGTAGTTAAATAAGTCAAAATATAATCGTTTCAGTTCAATGCTTAGTGTTGCCCGATGCCGATTGTGAAAAAATTTTCCCATTTTAACTGACTATAATTGCTCCGACTAGTTAATTTTAAAACAGTTGCTACTGTTGTTCTTTAATTTAGGTGTTTGTGTGATTTAGCGATATCATATACCTGAAATTGTGTTACTTGAATTTTGAGAAGTACCTATATGAACTTTTTAACCGAATTCAAAAAAGGAGGTTATCAATTCGACGCGTATGTATGTAATATTTCCAGACCTGCCCAGTTTTTGTATATATTAGTCTATTTCAGTGTCTGAATGAATGTATGTATGTAGGTATGTATGTATGTTTTTATGTTTGTGTTCGCATATCTCCGGAACTACAAGTACGATTTAAGTAATTATTTTTTTGTTGTACTAGGTATTGTTTAACTTAGGGAACACTATAAGTTTAATTAAAATCGGTTCAGTAGTTTTTGAGATAAGGCAATTTTAATTCTCAATTACGTACAATTTTGAAGTCGGTTTTATCTTTTTAACCGACTTCAAAAAAAGGAGGTTATTAAAATACTAGTATTTTCCACACTTGTTAAAATGACAACTTATAGGAGTATTGCGTGTTGTTGTTCAAAGGATTCCTACCGACCCTGTTATTGCTGACAAGTGGGTGAAAAATATAAGGCTTAGTCGTGGAAAAGTATATTGGAAGCCAACCAAAAATACACGTATATGTTCAAAACATTTTAAAAATGAAGATAAGTACATAACACAGGGTGGATTGTGTAGATTGCGTCGAAATGCTGTCCCTTTTAAGGTATAATAATCAAAGCATTATTTAGTACTTATTTTAATTTTATTTTATGACACGATGTTGATAAAAGTAAATGAAGCAAATGATAATAAAATTACTTTTTTCAGGATTTACATATTTCATGCACAGGCACAGATGATCAATTTGAAGATAATGTGCATGAGGTTTCACCTTTTCATGGGCTATCGGTGAGTGTAGTTGTGTCGTTGTTTATATAAACAACATGACTATCAAATGAGTCACATGTGACATTCATATTTATATACATTTTACTTACCCCGATATCGGATCGGCGTCCGACACCGATATCATTTTAACATTTTAAACTTTCGCGTTGCATTATAATTAAAACTTATGAATCGGGACTTAACGCGACTTATTCTAGTAGTAATGCTACTACGAGTACATACTTTTTCTCGACGTTTCGACGACGGCCCCCTCGTGACCACGGCCGTTGCAACACGGCCGAAACGTCGAGAAAAAGTATGTACTCGTAGTAGCATTACTACTAGAATAAGTCGCGTTAAGGTGACGCCGCGTTAAAGTAAAAAACCGTGTTGGATATGTTTTAGATTGCTTGTTTTCTATGAGAACAAGCAATGGAACAGCAAGAAATGGAAAGGGCGTAGCGACAAAATGGTTTTTGTCGCGTAATTTAAAAACCATAAATACATTTCATATAAGCTATGGGCAAATTAATGTGTATGCTTGAACCAATCTATGTACAAATTTTGGAAGCTTAAAACACTCTCCTCTGTTGGCAAAATCGGAATCTCTTTTTTTACAGAGGTGTTTTTGATTAATTATTCTGTGTTATAAAAGTTGACCAATCGTGTTATGCTATGGGTAATTCAAAGACAAAGAGATGATGAATACTGACAATGAACTTTTAATTTCTTAGCTTTAGTCATTGTTGAGCAAAATCGATATCGCTACAGCCAAATTATCAACGCCTTAAGTCCCGATTAATAAGTTTTAACCGATATTATTTATCGGATCGGATAATGTGAAAACGCTCTTAGGAAAATAAATGTTTTTGTAGACAGTTAAATGTTAAAAACTATTTAATTTTAGACAACTATCCTTGTAGTAAACTTACTTACCTGACTTTTTTTAGAGTTTAAATGCTGCTGAAGACAAGAAAGAAGGTGATCGTGAAACTTCAAATAGAAATTTAGTTACTGAATGTTCATCGCAACCTGTAAGTAATCGTCAAAAATTCCAATCAAAAGTGTTGAATTTTGGATTTTAAAATTTAACTATAGATTTTTAAATTGGTAATTTTCTTTTTGCATCCAGAATTTTGTAAATATTATGGTTTGAACTTATAAGAATTTTTATTTTACAGAGTACGTCACGCGGGAATTTTAGGCGCCCATCAGACGACGAATTCGGTTATATATTAGACACTCCTCGTAAGGCCCTTCTTCGAAAGAAGTTGAAGAAAAGCTTATTACTAAATCTTAAGCATAGAAAAGTTATAAAAACTTTAAAACAAAAGACCCGGCGTCTCCAAAAGAGGAATAAATCGCTTAAAGGAATTTTAAGTGAACTGCAAAAAAGAGATTCATTAGTAATGTTGTATCTAATTTATTTTCCGAAAATGTTTTTGCAGCCGATTTATTCAATAACATGGTAAAAAAAATTAAAAATGATAAAAAGCGCCCTATGCCAAAATACACACCTGAGTTCAGAAAATTCTGTCTTACGTTGCACTACCATAGTCCTCGAGCATATAAATACGTTCGTAATACTTTTGATACGTGTCTTCCACACCCAAAAACATTGTATAATTGGTATCGCAGCATTGATGGATCATCGGGTTTTACAGATGAATCTCGGACAAAACGTTAATATGTGGACTGATTGCCGATGAAATGGCGATAAGACCACAAAATATTAAAGGAGGTCTGGGAAATGTAGATGTAGGTACAGGTACAACTAGTGATATAAAAGCCTCACAGGCTTATGTTTTTATGCTTGTTTGCCTGAACGAGCGTTGGAAAATCCCTTTGGGATATTTCCTAATTCATAGTTTGGAGGGAAAACATAAAAAAAATTTCATAAACATCTGTTTAGCTAATTGTCATGATGCTGGAGTTAAAGTTGTATCTCTAACCTTTGATAGTCACCCCACCAATATTTCAGCGATGGAATTGCTAGGTTGTCGGGTTAAATATCCAAAAAACATGAAAACCACCTTTAAGCACCCTTCATCAGATCACGAAGTGGCGGTATTTCTAGATCCATGCCACATGATTAAGCTTATCCGTAATCACTGGGAAGATAAAAGCCAATTCCTCGATGAGCAAAAAAATGTTGTGGATTGGAACTACTTGGTACTTTTAAATGATTTGCAGGATACAGAAGGACTCAACATTGCGAACAAGCTAACACGAAGACATTTAGAATTTAGAAATACAATTATGAAAGTTAAACTGGCCATGCAACTTCTTAGCAGAAGTGTTTCTATTAGTCTAAAATTTTGTCGCGAAACCCTAAAACTGGACAAATTTGAAAAATCTGCGAGCACAGAAAATTTTATTATGCTTTTTAACGATCTATTTGATGTTTTGAATTCAAGAAGATTAACACAATACGGATTTTGTAGGCCATTGTCAAAAGATAATAAAGTAAATATATTCGATCTCCTTGAAAAAACCAAAAAATATATCTTAAATTTAAGTATAAAAACTACTAGGAAGTACCAGACGCACGTACCATGAAAATGAGGCCGCTATAAGAATAAAAATTAAGAGTTTTGAGTCAGTCTTAAGTGTTCAATTTAATAAAGGTTTTAGAGGAATGCTGATATGCATAGAAAGCCTAAAACACTTGTACAAAACTCTGGTTGAGGATACAAAAGAAATGGTCTATATTTCTACGTACCGTTTGAGCCAAGATCATTTGGAACTGTTCTTCGGCATGATAAGAATGAATGGAGGGCATAATCATAATCCTAATTTCCTTCAGTTCAAAGGTGCATACAGAAAACTATTATGCCACATGGAACTACAAGCAGTCGTAACAGGCAACTATGTGCCACTAGAAGATATTTCTGTCCTGACTTGTTCTTCTCCAATAAAATGTATTAATCAAACCACTTTTTCAGAACGTTTTGACGATGATGAAGAACAGCCGTACCAAGAATCAGAACGACACGACGTATCTGATGTAGACATTGCTTCTCTGATAGCTTCGACTGATGATCCAAACTACAAAAATTATGTCGTAGGCTACATTGCTGGGAATGTAGCAAGATACTTAATGAAAAAAATTAAGTGCAATTTTTGTATCGATAGCATGCTGACCAATGAAAATTTGTGAAACAAATTGGTCGCTTTAAGGGACAACGGCGGCTTAATTTATGTATCAGAAGCTGTTTACTTAATATGTGGTATAGCCGAAAATTATTTGCGGAATTATATGGCGGAGACAAATAATTTAGATAAAACATCAGAGACAAAATTGCTTTGACAATTATGGAAAAACTTGTTGATAGGTCTATTTTCCCTAATGCCCTCTGCAACATGTTAATGTGAAAAATCATATTAACAATTTGTCAAGGCTCATTGTTGAAAGATATTTGCGCATTCGTCTTTTTTACGAGTCGAAAAAAGACAATGTAATGCAAACAGCATCATCAAAGCGGCAATTATTCAGGAAACAAATTCAGTGCACAGGTTTCTAAACTGATTACCTATTTCTTTAATAATTTTTTTATTATTTTTCCTAAATACAAGTAAACCAACTTTAGTTACACAGAAAAAAAATCATAATTGTATACAATCATTAAAATAAACATTGATTTCCTTTTTAAGTGTTGTTGTTTTCTTTTATTCGTCACATAACGATAACAATAAACATTCCCGTATTATAACAACTTTACATTACTATATCCACACTTTAATTTGCCAATTTCGGGCAAAATGAACCTTTACTGGCAACATTACACAAATGTATGTGTGCGTGTCGCCGAGCGTAAGCACGGAATCGTCACCCCTGTGTGAACCGGTTTAGTGCGTCACTTTGGAAAGAGCGCTTGTATGAAGACTATTTTTCTATATTATGTAATTATTCTAAGTATTTGGTATTCATTTATTATCTTATTGTGAATTTTTTTATCATAACCTTACTTACCTTACTTTTTTATCATACACCCTTTAGCGGCGCGCGTGGTTTTGAATAAAAAGTTTTTTTATATGAACGAACATTATAGGTTTTACCTAGGGTTGCCAAATTTTTTTTCAGCCTTTATGGGACAAATGCTTATATAAACCATTAAAACGAAAAGTGTGGTGTCGTGGGCAGTAGATTCCAGAAACATAAAATGTTTGTTTTTACTATGTGGAAACAAAAATTTACTAGTGAGAAGCTTATAATAATTCTACTATTTGTTCGGGGTGCTGTTAATTTGGTGCAGTGCTAGCAATTGGGTATTTGAGAACATAATATTATTAAAAATATTTTTTTTTTAAATAAATTAATAAATAATTAGGTATTACAACTTGCTAAAAGTTAAAATAAAAAGAATCGGTTGTCTGTAAAGTCGGTTTACTGACGATAGCTGTTGAACGAGACAACGTCATGTTTATAGTGCGCGCGAAACTAATTAGTAAGGCCGTGCCTTAGATTGGCGTGTTGCCGCCGCAAAGTCCGGCACCGAACTGAGTAATAACATTAAGCGCATAATAATATAATAATAATATATAATAATACCAACAACAACAACAACAATAATAATAATAATTAAAAATAATAATAATGAGGTCCCGGCAATGCGAGGTAACGCTGGTACTTGGTAACAGTAACAGGTAACGGTACTTGGTAACGCATGATTCATGTTTTTTTGTGCGTGCAGCCGGCTCCATCGAATTATAAGCCGTTATCACGTCAATAAGGATTTTTGTGTAGTTTTGTAATTATATGGATTTTGAATTCACAAAAAAGTTGAAATACTTTTTTAAAAAATTAGTGTATAAAACCTACATAATTAGTTTACTTACATCAAATACAAAAAGATTTACTATCGTATGTAACAATATAAACGCGCAAAATTACGAGATATCAGAAATTTTGTGCATATGGCATATTAAAAAAGTATTAAATATACTTCCCGTTTTCTGGTACCTGTAACACAAGTTCTTCGGATACTTATCACGGGGCCAGACTGACGTGGTGTGAAGCGTCCATGGATATTATTATTATTAATTTAAAAAAACCATCCCCACTTCACATGTATGGGGAGCTACTTACCCCCAAACTATAATTATTATAAGATGCCAAAAATAAAGTCTATATGCAATTCGAGCTTTTAAGTTTCACAGTACGAAATACCACTTCTGATTCATAAATTAATAAATTTGCTCGCGAAAATAAAAGTGCCTTAAGTAAGCTGTACCTAATTAAGTTATTTATGTAATTCTAGGAAATTTTAACTCCTATATTAGTAGGTACAATAGGTACTTACGGTTTTGTATTGTCGGTGAAATCAATCCAGAGATTGAAATCTTTTCCTTGACGATTTTTACCTCTCAAATACAACTCAGCCGCCAAAATTTGTAACAATCTATCACTCACTATTCTTCTTTCACGCACTTGTAATCCACACACAAAACCCATTTTAAAAACAATTTTATATATTTTTTAAAATTAAATGTAAATAAATGAATAAATATGCGAATTGCGTTGTTCTACCTAGTAGACTTAAGTACCTTCTATCAACCAAAAATCAAAATATACGCCGAGCACTGCCGTCTGCCACACAAACTTGTCGACACAAGTTCCAGGCTACGTCATAACTTTGTTTCGGAGATTGTACTCAATATCATGGTAATAAAGATCATTATATAATGACCGTTTCTTTATGAGTAATAATTGCTCCATGGTAATACTGTGTGTTATACATATAAGAGCACAGCAGGTACCTATGTACTCAGATTAAGTATTTATTAAGAAAGAAAATAGAAAAATGTTCCCATAAACCTATGCAGCCGTGACCTTGGCTGGTAAGTCAGCGTGCGATTTCTCATTCCAAGAAATTGTATCATCTCCTGCCAGTCCAAAGAGAATGTGACAACTTTTTGGCACATATTATACTTGTATTAAAGGGGAGGGATCATTTTGGGCCACAATGTCTCGCTACATCTCATAGTTTTACATTGTAAACACATTCAGCTTGACTTCCTTCAAGAATCAAAGACCAAGTAGTGTGCATGTGATTAATTTAGGAATGCCAGACGTCCCGTAGTTCCCGGGATGTCCCGTATTTTAAGTATTATTTAAAACGTCCCGCCGCGGGACAAGCGCTGTCCCGTAAATCGAGCGGTCTAGGATTAAGAACTAAGAACTATCACATATAGAGCACAGGCACCCTAAAACTAATCAAAAATGCAAAATGCGCTCGATCCGAAGAAAAATATTAAAAATTTGTCACAAATTAATTAATTTTGTTCTTTTGACGTGATAACGTCTTATAATTCGATGGAGCCGGCTGCACGCACGAAAAAACCTGACTCACGCGTTACCAAGTACTGTTACCAAGTACCGTTACCTGGTACCGTTACCAAGTACCAGCGTTACCTCGCATTTTATTATTATTATTATTGTTGTTGTTGTTGTTGTTGCCGTTGTCACGTTCAACTACCGTCAGTAAACCGACTTTACAGACAACCGATATTTTTTTGTCCCGGGTAAAAAACAGAAATCCCGTATTTGTTCGCTTATGTAAGCATTTCCCTTATAGGCTGAAGAAAAAGGCAACTCTAGTGATTATACAACTTAGTGCCTTGTGCAGGCGTTAGCTTAGATTAAAACATAAGAATTATACTTCGTGCGTCGTATGACGATATGGGTGACAGTTCTTATATTCCTTGCTACGCAAACTTCTTACAAGAAAACAAAAAAAGCAAACGAAATAAATTGTATTCCATTGACAAAAAATAATATTTTCTTTAATTATTATAAATGAAACTGCTATTATTCTTATTATTAACTCTGATATCTTATAATAACTGTGAAATATAAATATGAAATTAGATTAAGAAAATATGTCATAAAAATGGCAGGTGCATGGAACGGAACTTCTGTCAATAGAGATTGACACTGTTGAATCGACATCAAATCGATGAATAGGAGTGGCCATCTTGTGATTGTATTGCAACTCGGAAATGTCAGTACGTGTGCATCTGCCTTGTATGCGATTTGTGTTTTCATTGCGTCTGCTTTGAGTTTTTGTTGATTTTAACTTTTGTTATTGTTTTTTTGTCGAATTTTTTGTTATTGTTTTTGTTGAGTTTTTTGTTTTTGTTAAGTTGTTTGTTTGTTATGATTGTTTTTGTTCGGATCTAACAATGCCGAAAAAAACAAAAAAGACTGTTTTAAACTCACAAAGTCGGGAGTTGGTGACTCGATTGAGGGACTATTTTGAACGAGAACGTACAAACGGAGGCCCGATCATTTCAATCGACAAAGTCGTAGACCGAGTTGTGGCAGCACTGGACATCGGAGCAGCTACCGTTTCCCGAATAACCAAAGACAAATTTGGTGAAACGGGTAGAGAAGACAAAAAGTTGTCGACTCCAAAGAAGCGCAGGCGTAAATCTTTCGTTACAGACATTGACAGTTTTGATGTAGAAGCAATACGCAATCACTTTTACGGATACTATGAGAAAAATGAATACCCCACGTTAATGAAACTAAATAAATCGTTAAAAGAGGCTGGACTTTACACTGGCGGTATTACCTCGCTACGGCGAATATTAAATAAAGTAGGATTTAGATGGAAGAAAGTAAAAAAAAAATAATGGAAAGAGGAGATATCGCACTTGCACGAGTAACATTTTTAAAATCGGCAAAGGATATTAAAAACTGGAGCAATGTCATATTTCTGGACGAAACTTGGCTAAACGCAAATCACACAGTCAGTGAAATGTGGACTAATGACACCGCTCACAGATCTACCAAAGTGCCAGAGGGAAAAGGTGAGCGACTTATAATATGCCATGCCGGGAATGAAAACGGGTTTATACCAAATGCCCTTCTAGCATTTAAGTCAAAAAAAACTGGAGACTACCACGAAGAAATGAATGCTGACAAATTTGAAGAATGTTTCGCCAATTTATTAAATAATTTAAGCGAGCCAAGTATAATAATAATGGACAATGCAAAATATCATTCCCGGCAGCTCAATAAGCCACCAACGGCACAAAATTATTAAAGCCACACTGGTAGAGTGGTTGCAAAGAAATAATATCCAAGCTGATATGACGATGCTTAAAGAAAAATTGGCTAAATTAATGAAATTGAACAAACCTCCGATGCCCACCTACAAGCTCGACGAAATGGCCAAGGAACTTGGGCATCAAGTACTAAGATTACCACCATACCACTGTCAGTACAATGCTATAGAATTAATTTAGGCTCAAATAAAAGGTACGTAAGTACTAAAGATATAAAAGGTTAGGTATGAAATGATATTATAAATGCATAACACGTTTATCGATTTTTTCTTTTTTTATAAGGTTACGCAGCGAAAAACAACATGGCCCCACCGTTTACGGCAAATAAAATGTTAAAGTTGCTGGAGGAAGCCTGTGAACATGTAACTCCAGTATTTGGAAGAAAATAATAGAAAAAACACAAAGGACGTTTATTGAAGACTGGAACAAATATATCCGCATAGACCGAATTCGCGACCAATAATTGATTATTGCCGTCGGAGAAGATTCCGATTCCGAAACGAGCTCGCAATCTTGCAATCTCGCAATCACGATTTGAATAGTTTTTATTCTTTTATTATTATTTATTTATAAATTACCCATTTCTTAGCAATTTAATTCACAAATCTAAAATCGATAATTCCGATTTCATTTCCTTTACGAACTAATTCGATATTTTAAACAATCGATTAATTTTCGTTAGGTAACTTCACTACGATTGTCAATTATTATCTGTCACGCATATCTTAGGACGCATATAGTATAGTACTGCAATATTTTTTAAATATCTATGTAGTAATATAATATTATAATCATGAATGTTTTATGCTCAGATTATAAAACAATAGGCAGATAGAACCAGGCCCCTGACAGTCTAGTTTTCAAGTGTGCCGTTTTGGCGCTGCGATCGCTGGCTGAAAACGACGACGCCATTTTGAAATGCGCCATGTTGTCAACTTGTCAATTATTGTTTTTTCATTGTGTCAAATAACTGCGTTGAGTGTGCTGGTATTTTGTGAATTTCCTCGCGTTTTGCTTGAGTTGAGATCCAAAATATTCAATTACTCCTCAGTTTTTTGATACAATACATCAATCTTTTATAGTGTTCTCAGTGTTCTACTGTAAAAGAGTGTGCATTTTTCGCTATGGGACAATTTAAGTGTTGTGTCGGCGGTTGCAGCGCAACTAATGAGACGCATCGGCTTTTTTCTTTCCCAAAGAACGATCATTTGAGAAACCTGTGGATGTCCTTCCTGGTGCCAACTAACTCTATCCTCATCGGACTCTCTAAAGAGCAACTTCTACGGAAACGTGTTTGTGAAAAACATTTTGATAAATATCAGTTTGACGAAGAAGGCAAGAGACTTAGGCATTCTTATCCATGCCTATTTACGGATAATGAAATATTGCACGGCGTGCCCCTATCTTCTAGTGAATCTGGTGAGTCCTAGTCCTAATCCTATATTGCAAAATTAGAGTTTTGGATTTGTTTAATTCTTTACATAATAAGTAAAGAATGAAGTACATTTAACCATGTACCTACTTATTAAATTTTCCATATAAAAAGGTATTCGAATCTTGCAATTACCTCAAATAGGTATTTAGACCCGAGATAATATTGAATTTATAATGTTATATACCTACATAATATATGTAAATAGCAGATAAGCTCCATACTAAAATATTCAAATCCCTTTCTTTAGATTTTGATTTTACTTATTCCTGTCGTGAATATAAAGATAAAGTAACACTTAATAATAATTATCAAATTTTACTTTTGTATATATAATATTTTAAAATCTTATTCAAACTATTGTTTCAGTTCATAATGCTTTTAGTGATCACAATTATTACAAAGAGGACTCCAATGAGGATGTAAATGCTACAGATGAAATGTTGGTCATTGGAAGGGCAGGTATGTATTAAGTACTCTAAACTCATTCTGTGTGTATGTATGATATGAAAAATTTAAAAGGATACTGATACTGTATTAATTTTGTGAAAGATAATGTATTTTTCATTTATAAAAAAATTAAATTAATGCCATCTTACTAGTCAGCCTATTCATGATTTTATTAATAATTTATCATATTGTTTTGTCTTAGGTGATGATTTTCATGGACATCCGTCATGCTTAAATGAAGTTAATCCAGTTGTTGCGATAAGACATAGAGGTATGTGATATTTTACAGCTCCTAAATCAAGCTACAGAACAAAACCAGTTAAATCTATTTTTGTAAATTTTACTGTAGTTTTTATGTAAATACTGGATTACATTTTACTAGCTTTTTTCTGCTATTATTGAAAGGTTATCAACCATCAAAAAAATTTAAAAGTTAAGTTATGCTATACTTAATCTATACTAATATTATAGATACAAAAGTGTGTCTGTCTGTCTGTCTATTACCTCTTCATGCTATAACCATTGAACCGATATTTATGAAATTTGGTATAGACATACTTTGTGTCCCAGGAAAGGACGTAGGATATTTTTTATCCCGAAAAAGTAGTGTTCCCGCAGGATAATGTATTTACGCGGGCAGTGCCGCATGCATAAGCTAGTTTTTAATATAATTTTATTTCATCAAACTTGAAGAAATCTACAAAACATTACTTCTTGTTTTTCATTTAGTCAACTTTATAATATGCTGTTCATCTTTATAATTGTGTTATCCATTTACAGATGTGGCGGACCAACCTTCATGCTCCTTCAGCAAAGAAATGGAATTCCCTACACTTCCTGAACATTCAGGTTAGTAAATTTTATTTGCTGGTCAACTCTAATTAAATAACTTATCCTAACAAAAATAAATAGCATGGAAAATAGAACTATTGGGACTAACCTTGGGAACTTTTTCAGGAATCAAAGTGGCCTATGCTTTAATCCAGAGCCTAAACTACCATACCAAATTTCATTGAAATCCGTTCAGTAGTTTTTGCGTCAAAGAGTAACAAATATCCATCCATCCTCACAAACTTTCATATTTATAATATTAGTAGGATGAAAACAAACAAAACAACTTGTGTTATTTAAAAAGGTTTTTTTTTTTTTTTCAGAAAACAAAATGGTATCAACTGTAGAAGGAAAAATTAACCATGAAAAAAAGTGTATTACACAAAGGTGGAAAGGTAAATTTTATTAGTATATAAATACAAGAAAAAAAAAAAACAGTTAAATGATGTTATGTGTATTTCAATGTCATAAATAACTTAACCTCTCGGGCGTCGGACTCTCAAAATTTCAAAAGCCGTTCATTGTCGGCGGATCCGGCACTGAAGGCCTTCGCGCGGTTCCTTCGGTTCCAGTTTTTCAAGATTATATTAATAAATTGATTCTAAAACCATTGCATATTAAATATATGTAGAAACTAGATAAATTCTTTATAAGATG
Source organism: Phengaris arion (assembly GCA_963565745.1). Taxonomy (NCBI): domain Eukaryota; kingdom Metazoa; phylum Arthropoda; class Insecta; order Lepidoptera; family Lycaenidae; genus Phengaris; species Phengaris arion. The sequence continues at coordinate 10,097,514 of OY751435.1, read as the reverse complement.
ATGTAACTGGAATTTTAAAAAAACTAAATGAATAAAAGCAATCTTGATGTAAAATAATTGATTTTTTTTTCCCAATTCTTAGTTTTAAAACTCAGTAAAAACCATATTTAATTTAATTTTGCGTTAATTACATACAGTGGATACGTTGTTCATATTATTTAATAACAAAATAGGCCAATGTAAAAAAAATGTATAACAATACATTTTTAGAAACTAGAAGAATCGTTCTACACAATGTAAAAAAAAAGTTATAAGAATATAAAGTACATCATACAAAATATCAAACATGATTTCACTGGAAATGAATTATTTAATGTTGTTTTTTGAAGCTAAATTATGGCGAAAATTATATGACACGCATACGAAAGTTTTTATATAATTGATTAAATATGTGTTCAAATAACGATGTATATAAAATTTTTCGTGATTTGTGCACAAAATTAACCAAACATCAAAAACGTAAATGACAAGATCCTTAAGTTGCAGACTAAAAAAATATTTATTTTTTCATTAAGTACAACACCAAAGACAAAAGGCTATAACAGCTTTGTTTTATCCCTGTACTCAGTAAATAAATTTAAATCACAGATAAAAACGAGAAAAGCAGAACATATTGCAATAATGGATGTATGTGCCACGCTATGCCTAACGGGGATAGTTTTATTTGGATCTATGTGCCGCGCGACGCCCGAGCTGTTAATTGTTTTAAATGTAATAGTTCTAATTATTACTTGCATAGTAATATTAACTATTAACGTGAAACCTTTAATACTTTCTGTATCTTTTCACAGATTCTGCACTGAAAAAGTTAAACTCAAAGAAAAGTAAATTTGTGAAGCGTGTAACCAAAGTTACTGTGAATAGTTTGGGTCAGACAGCCACACAAAGGCTTGAACAAGCTGTTTCATATGGAAATCTTGAAGCATTATTTAAAAACTTTGGCTTTCTAAGCAAACACGCACAGACATTACTATTAATGCAGCTTAAGCTATGTCGGAAAAATAAAATGGCAAGAAGATTCACCTTTGATGAAAAGTTGACTGCTTTGGTATTGTGGAAGCAAAGCCCAAAATCATATAGATTATTAGAAAATATGTTTTCTTTGCCAAATAAAAGAACATTAAACCGTCTTTCTGAAAAAATAATTATAGAACCAGGGATTAGTTCTAGAGTTTTTAAATATATTCATAACAAAACCAGAAATTGGAATACACAACAAAAATTATGCACTATTGTATTTGATGAAATTGCATTAACACCACATTTAACATACAATGAAAAAAATGATGAAATTAATGGGTTTGTTGATGTAGCTGGAAACCGAAAGATGAGATTTTGTGACCATGCTTTAGTCTTCATGATTAGAGGAGTGTGTTCATCATGGCGCCAAACTGTGGCATTCTACTTCTGTGAAGGGACAGTGTCATCAGCTTCACTACAAAATATTTTGAAGCAGCTTGTAGAACAAGTGGCTCAGACTGGATTAATACCATTGGGACTAGTCTGTGATCAAGGATCAACATTTAGATCTGCTATAAAAAGTTTAAGAGAGATGACCATCCAAAAATCTAGTAATCATAAAGAAAAGGATGGTGAGTGTTTTATTTAATACTAAGTATATATCTAATGAAATGAAATCTATCTTAGAGTAGTTGCCCTTTTTACCCGACTGCGCCAGAAGGAGGGTTATGTTTTTCGAGAGTATGTATGTATAATTCTTTGTTACACTCTGAAGCCTGAACGGCTTGATGGATTTTAGCTTGAGTGGTGTCGTTAGATTCGTATTTACTATAAGAGTGACACTGGCTACATCAAATTTATTTGACACAGTCGGGTTTTTTGTTTTTTTAGTTAATCACACTAGTTTCTGCATACTTCCACTTTTAAATGATTGTTTTCCTTTCAGATGGCACAATCGTCATTGCTGGATACAGGTTGAGTGTTTTTTTTGACCCACCTCACCTTTTAAAAGGACTGAGAAATAATTTTTTAAATAAAAATATAATTTGGAAGGGCAAAACAGCCACATGGAAAGATATACAATTTATATATGATTTGGATAGCAAATTGGGACACACCAGGGCATTACCTAAATTAACAGCACATCATGTTCATCCAGAAAAAATTAAGAAAATGAAAGTCAGTGTAGCTGCTCAAGTACTTAGTGCTCGGACTGCCGCAATGCTAAAATATACAAATACACTCAGTAAGTTAACAATATACAATATAATATTATGTTAAGATCATTTTCTAAATAGAATAAATTTTCCAACATGAGGGATGGATAGCTTCAACCAAATATAATAAAAAATAACACACCAAACTAATACAAACAACACATAGTATAAAAATGGAGTCGCTTATGGCCGCTGCCTGTGTGCTAATTCCACTTTAATCATTTGCAGAATTTTGCGGCTTACCATTATTCATATTTTTTAAGGGTGTATAAATAATTGAAATTAAAAACTTTTGTGTTTGATGCCCAAAGTTTTCTACATAAAGCCCGACGTTTGTTATTAATAACATTACTAGCTGGCCCGACCGTTTAAAGAGTTAGGATACAATCACATATTGTCTAAATGATATATTTATTTAAATTTAAGATTAACTGTCTTTTAAGGTTTTAATTTTTTATACATATTTCATTTTTAGATAACCATTACACAGGCAGCAGCAGCAGCATGGAAACTACAGCAGAAGTTGTCGAATTCTTTGATGAACTATTTGATAGTGTCAATTGCTATCCTGGCGGTGCAACTAAAGGGAAATTAAGAAAAGCAGTAAAAATGAACTCCCCACATATGCAGTTTTGGACAGAAGCCATAAAAAAATTAAAACAATTGAAATATGAAGACACGTCAAGTAAACTTGCCCTACAATGAGGAAAACCTCGACTTGTGCGTGTACCATCAGTAGATGGTTGGATTACAACATTGGAGAGTTTTATTAGGATAACTAAAATATTATTCGAAAAATATGCCGTAAAATATTATTATCCTCGCAATGTCAATCAAGACCCACTGGAAAATTTTTTTGGACGTGTAAGAGCTCTAAATTATCGTAATGTTAATCCAGATGCAAATACTTTCATTTATGCATACAAATCTTTATTATTTTCGCATTTGTTAAGCCCTCATTCCAAATTTGCTAACTGTGAAGTGGACAATGGAGACACATTGATTGATGTGAATTTTTTATTTGATGATGACAATAATGAAAATAACGACAATATACTACCATCCACTTCACAGGAAAGTAATGTTATAAAAAGTTCTAACAGTGGATCTATATCGAAAGAAGAAGTTATCTTAGAAAAAATAAAAGTTCATTGCTCAGCGTATACTGCAGGATACATTTGCCGAAAAATGACCAAAAATATTAAATGTAAAACATGCGTGGAGACTTACACAAGTAGCTCTACAGAGGATAATATTTATTCTTATATTCGGCATAGAGAATACAAATTGTTAAAAAATAATAATTTAGTTTATCCTAGTTCTAAACTCCTAATGTTGTATAGAGATACAAGTTCATTTATACATAATTATTTAAATAAAAATGCTTGCCAGAAGAGAATTGGATTAAATTTAAGAAAAAGATTAGAAAATTTTAAGTTTTCCTGGTTGGGTTGTCAGAATACGCATTCAAATTTACTCAAAAATATATTTTTAAAATATGTAATCAGGCTTCATGTCCACAACTGGAGCAATATTTTAAATAAAATTTTAAAGGGAGACATGGAAGAAAAGTATGCATTAAAAATGTCCGATATTCATAAAACTGCTTTTATAAAATATAGAAGTAATAAATTAAGAAAAAAAGCAATAAATAAATGAAAAAACTATAAACTGTGTTTTACTTTTGAGTAAATATTAAAAATATTTAACTAGGAACCTGCCTGCCTACCTAGAAATTTTATCGATAGAATAAGCACCTCACTAAAGTATCGATGCTAGATTATCGACAGTTTCAAGCACTATGCGATGTGTACTGTCAAAATGAAAGAGGCTACAGTGGCGCCAGAACGGAACAACTGGTAACTAGGTAAAACATCACTGTCGCATCTGTTACGTAGTAACTAATAATTAATCTGTGGATAGAACTCACGCAACGAAAAGAGTGAAACCTTATAAACGTGTGCGTTAGGCACTTGAGAAGCACTGTCGGTACACGTGCCTCTGTGTGCGTCTAATGATACCAGAAACAGAAAAAATCTCGCTTTCCCTAGCATCTTCGTACGAAATGTCATAGATGATAAGTAACTGCGAAATGTAATGTAAGTGGTGAAACTAAAGGACCCCACAAATATTTCACAGTTATAAGCAAATATATTAGCACAGAAATACGCTACAAAGCTATTAATTTTTTTTTCGTTGGCCGGCTACTTGACAACTGGGCCCAAACTTGTATGGAGTGTGCGCTGTCTTATTTATAAAATAGATGTTTCCTCTTTTTAATATAATACATCTATGTGTATTGTGTTCCGTCTTGATTAAATTAAGTAAGAACTACTAAGAAGGAGACTTCTATAGTGGGGAAAGAGATAGAACCCTGTCACCTTATGCTTGGAGTTAATTAAAAATAAATTTCAGTTGAAAGTAAAAAAGGTTTTAATTTAAATGATTATAAAAGTAGCTTAACTATATAATCTTTTACTTAAAAGCCGCCGAGAAGCAACGGGACAAGTGAATGGACAATTACTTACTATAATATTATGTATAATGTATTGTCCTCTCCTTGCCTCGCATCTTTTTAAGAAACTAAATAACAAAAGATTATGCCGAATATTTTGATCCTTTAAGACCAATTACCTGTCAGCTGGCCATAAAAACTTACAAAAAATTAATCGAGAAACGAGTTTTTCGAGAAAATATTAACCAGCTAATTAAAGGTATCCTATGTAATCCAACTAATACAACACAACTATCATACAGACAAGTAATAATAATCTTAAATATTATTATACATGCTCAATAATCGAAGCAAATTCCAGTCATGATTTAACTTCTAGCTAGGTATACAATCTACGCGCCTCGCCAGAGACTTTCACGAGTGAGACGACTTCTCGCAAAACTTCTCGTCGTGAGTCTGGATGCTGCAAAAACTAATATGATTGAAATAAAACCTACAAACAAAAGCGACTTATACGTAACTCAAAAGGTACATATAATACTTTATGCCTAATATATAATTATACAAAAGATACTTTCAGTAGTATAACTTAATTTGTCTACAATAAATAAAAGGAGCTTACTTAGATACCATTGTTTAAACAGTTTATAGGAATAATATTCTATGCTAACAAACCTTGCCCTACCGAAAAAATGCACCTAAGTAAACTAGATTGCACTACATCAAATGATGAACATAAATTACCTATTTCAAATCAATACCGAGGAAAATTCATGGCTTTTCACTATTTATATAGTTTTCCCATTGGTTAATACACAGTGTATTATAAATACACTGTTGGTTGGGTTATAGTAACCACTACAAGTTATAATTAAAACTTATTATTTACACTATACAATACATGAGATCGTCGTTATAATTTCGGATTAAAATATCACTAATTGTAACAGTAGTGCCTATATATCGTTCAGATCCAATTGATTCAGCGTAAACAAGGAGAACAATAGAGCACATAATAATGTTGCCAATTTAAATGTCACTTCTTTAACATGCAGTAAAAAAAATACAATGACACATAATTCATTTGGTTGAATACAATATTTTTGTGTAAATGAATCTGAACTTTATAAAATAATAAACTTTAATAGTAGAATAAAAATCATAATTCTACTACCGACAAAAAGTTACTACTTACTTACTTACTTTATATTATTATACACAAATTGACAGCATAACTCTAGCTTAACACGATTAAAATAAAAGTATGCAAACGACTTTTAAGTTATTTACGATTTACTTAATTTACTTTTTAAGAAACTAAATAACATAAAATTATGCCGTATATTTTTTAATCCTTTAAGACCAATTATCTGTCGGCTGTCCATAAACACTTAAAAAAAAAAATCATAAAATCGAGAATCGAGTGTTTCGAGAAAATATTAACCTGCTTATTATAGGTATCCTATGTAATAAACTAATACAGCGTAATTATCGTACAGACAAGTATAAATCTTAAATATTATTATACAGGCTCAATAATCGAAGCAAATTCCAGTCATGATTTAACTTCTCGCTAGGTATACAATATACATTGCACAAGTACTAAATGTACGCGCCTTTTATAATATACGCGCCATAAATAATGTACCTACACAACACAATCTGAAAAAATATATATAGCGAAACATAAAAAAAATATATGACGAGATCAGCCGTTTACATTTCTTTGAAAATTTAGCACGTATAGCTTGTGAGTTGTGACTGTACAAATATTATAAAAGTATGTAATACAAGAACGTATTTATCCGACTAATACTCTTCGTAATCGTAATAATCCTCTTCCTGTCCGTTCTGCAACATGGCGGAGAGTGAGATCTCGCTCTCGTCCGCTTCAGCATTTATGTCATCGTCATAATCATCCGCATCTATGAAATTAAGAAAATATTTATGTTTAGAAATGTTTAATGTTTTGGTATGCCAATTTAATTAATTTTATTAACTCCAAAGCATTACAGCATTTTAGCAGGTTTTGGGGTTCCGTAGTAACTACAATGATAATAAAAAAATATATTTGTTTTCCTTAATATGTTCGTCAGTCAGTCAGTAACTCAGTACTCATGTATGCTAACTTCGTTAATAATTATTAATAAAAATAGACAAAATGTTGTATTAATTGTATCAAAAAGAATTATAATTTTATATTTGATGGGTGGCTCTCGCTGTCATTTCTGAACTACAAGAGGTAGAAATTTGTTGTTTTCCATGCTGATAGGTTTTTCTGTTTTTAAAATAAAAAAATATTTTGAGCGAAATCGGACAATAACTTTGGAATTTATTTGAAAGAAAAAACCTATAGTGCGTTGATACTTCATTATACTTAGACATTTCCTGACATGCTCTTGGCTCAGACCAAATAAAAAGTCAGGTGAGAGTTCTGCGAACTACAAAATGAGGCCGGATTTAACTACGCCTCGCCATGTAATGACAGGCGGCGGCGGCAATCGCCTTTTATTCGGCGATCAGTAAGCTCGTTTGCAGATCTTAAAATAAGAAAAAAATACCTTCTGCGGGAGTAGGCGGCGCGGAGACCGGCTTGGGCGAGGCCGGGACGGGCGCGGGCGTGCGCGGGGAGGGGAGCGCGGGCGGGCGCGGGGAGGCAGGCGCGGGCGTGCGCGGGGAGGGGACCGCAGGGCTCGGTGGCGCCGCCTTCCTCTTGCGCTTGCGTGGCACCGGCGACGCGGGCACCAGCTCCATAGGCGTGGGAGGTTTTGATCTGAAAATGTAATCTGGACATGTTAAATTTGACTTGAAAGAATTTGACTCAAAGTATGACGATACGAACATTTGAAGTAAGACTCCGGAGTACGGAATAGAACGTACTAGCTGTTTATCTGTTCCTCTTTAATATGTGACCAGGACAAATATGTATATAAATATATTCTACTAACGCCTGGTACTTTAACTTTTGCCCTCCACTATGAATATAATAAAGTACTTAATTTTTTTTATAAAAACTACAACTCGACTACATACCTAAATTATAAAGCCTATGTTACCCGGACCATTATTGCGAATCTTTAGATACCTTATTTATTGAAATCGGATCAGTAGTTTAGGCGCTAGGGTGGACCAAACATATATACATACATAGATTGGCAAAATCATTACCCTTCCTTTTGGCTTCGCCGTAGTCGGGTTAAAAAATACTTACTCAACAACAAGCTGTACTGGCGTGCTCGATGTCGGTACAGGCGTGCCGGGCTGGTCCAAACTCTTTAGAATATCGTAGTTGATTTTGGAGCTCATTTTCTTTTCAGCGAGCATTTTGCCGATGGCCTCGCCCGCGGTGGCGGCGTTACAAGCCACTTTCTTTTTGTATGAGCCTCGTATTTTACGTTTTCTGTCTTTATTCTCTTCCTTTTCTCTCGCTTTCATTTCTTCTTTAACTGTTAAGAATTTACAGTTAAGTTTTCATGTACGTTAAGTTTTTAGACCTAAAGCAACTTTAGGTGCATTGGGCGACTTTTAATTTTGGAACCGCTCAATAAAGTATGAACTACAGGCGTGTGTAACATTTAGGTCCCCAATATAATAATAGATGTACCCAACAGACGTTGCTCTGTCTTAACTATGAACTGGAATAAATAAATAACTACCTACATACACCTACAGTTTCCACAGTCTACACAATACTCATCATCTACAATCTACACAAACCTACACCTGCGACTACAACCTACACCTACTACTTACCCCTACAACCTACAGGTGATGTGTGAAAGAATTATCGACCAATGGGTTGAAGATTATTACAGATTTCGCTATTAAACAATGGGGTTTCGTGTTAGAAGGATGAAAATTAATTAAATTGTATTTTTTAATGCCAAACCATATAATAATTAAAATAAACACAAAAAAAATGGGTTAGACCACCCTTATCACATAAGGGTATGAAAAATAGCGTACAACCTAGAATAAAATCTACCAACCGAAAATAGGTTTTACGCTATTTTATACACCTGCAAAATTTCATAAATATCGGTCAAGCCGTTTCGAAAGAGTTCTCTAACCAACACTGTGACACGAGAACTTTATATGTATATAGTCTGGCAAACGAAAGTTGAACCTAGGTTATTTGCGAAATTTTAACTTGGCAACTCTTATACAACCTTTAAAGTCAATTTAACAACCTAAAATTTGACAAAAAAAATGTTTTATTTTTCTTGAAAGTGTAAAAAGAATATTCACATTTTATTTATCATGTTAGTAGTAATTAATGAATTATCTCATCGGGTTACTTGAGTTTTTTTCATAGGAATTAGAATGTCTGGTGACATTCTAATTCCTATTCCCTTGATTGTTTAAATTAGCCGCCAATTTTCAGTTTAATTTCGTTTGACAGAATCGAAGATATCAAGTAGGCAATACCATGGTAATACTCATCTATCATTTTAATTGAAATATTTATTGTTAACTACTAAGATTTCTGTTGTGTATTTTAAAATGTGTACGACTGAAGGACTTTTATCCGTTGTCATGAATAAGTTAAAAAAAACCTATCATAATTCATAGGTAAACGAAAAACGCTTATTTAATACTAACTCTTTTGATTTTTCAAATAATCCGCATTGATATAGTTCCACAGTAGCGTTTTGTGCTGCGACTCCTCCTCCGTCATAATGAGAGAGTCTATGTACTCCTCATCGTTTTCACTGAGAAACAACTCTTCTGGCGCATTCAGATCTTTGCTGAACTGCGTCTTGACATCTGGTTTAACGAATTTTTCTGTTTTCTCATCTGTGTGACCTAATCCTATTACTGCTAACTCAGGACCTGAAAAATAGGTAATAAAAGCCTTATTAGTTATTGATTACAACTATTTTTATATAAAAAAAACTAGCTTTTGCCCGCGGCTCCACCTGCGTAAATATCATCAGTATCCCACAGGAAGACTTTACTTTTTCGGGATAACAATTGCCTGTTTTAATCCAGAGCCTAAACTACTACCATACCAAGATGAATTGAAATCAATTCGGTAGTTTTTGCGTGAAATAATAACAAACATTTATGCATCCATCCGTCCATCCATCCATCCTCACAAACTTTCTCATTTATAATAGTAGTGGCATTGCTGGCTGCGTGTACAATACAAAACTCGGGGAAAAAAGCAAACTGTGTTTAACTAACACCTACTATTATTAGATTTTCTGTTTTTTTACATACCGAGGCCTTTTTCTATTTTCATTTTTTCGTGTTTGGGTAATATTGTTTCGCCATTGGACTCCACGCCCTTGGTGATCTCTCCGATGATTGTTATTGTGTTTTCCGCAGCAAACTGAGAAGCCTCTGCATCTTCTATGTTAGCCTCCGCTAGAATAGGAAAATCTTTATAGTTTTTTATAAGTAAGAGCATAAAACTAAGCTTATGAAGAGGGATAGGAAGCTAGGTGTTTCGTATAAAAGTGATCGTCACCAAAAAAGTATGTTCGGTATTTTAAAACTGAACTTCATGCTTACGGTCTCCTACAACAGATGACGTCACTGGTGCAACAACATTTTTCTTCCGTCGCATGTTGTCCTTTTCTAACTGAGCTTCTATCTCCCTCTGCAACTCCGTCAACTCTTTCTCTCCATCTTCTTCTTCGAGTAACTGTAAATGATAAATATTTCTTTTTACATCAAGGTAATTCTTCAAGGAGGTTCTTCAAGATACTTAAATTTACTTATCGTATTAATTGGACACTTTAACGTCACTAAAGAAATTAAAGGAAAACGAGAAAATAACAACTCATTGTCAACATCTGGGGCAAGGTGTTATTATTCATCTGTATACCTAAACTAAGTCGTCTGACCAAACATAAAAAGGAAAATGCATCACTGGAAATTCCCCGTAAAATACTATAACAATGGTCACAATAGGTGGATTGTTTGAGTAAATGAGCGAAAATTTGCTAATTGAGTAACAATGGCGAAACAAGATGAGAACATGAATTATTTTTATATTTGTTCACATTTTAAAGAATTCCATTTAGAATAGGCCGCAAGTATATCAAATAAGTTGACATAACAGGATTGACGTCATTACACGCTGAACGGTGTATTGAAATACGTTTCAAGTTACATTTAATTCGTATTTTTTGTTAAAATTATGTAAAACAAAAACAATGGAAACTTCTATAATACTTTTTTAACATTTTAATCACAAAATGTAATAGGTATATCACAAGATTGTTCAAGGTCAATTACGGATACTTTGGGCCCATGATCTACTGGTAATAATATGTCAAGACGTTTATATTGCTTGTACAATTAACGCCTATGTACACCTTAAATACGCACTTTTTATAGACATTTCACTTACTTTTTGCAGTCGCTCTTTATCCCTCTTTCTCGCGGCTCGGAACGCAGGCGGGTCCTGCTTTTCTTCCAGGTCCACAGTCATAAACTCATCCAGGGTCAGGGCGCTAGATGGCGTCTCTCCGAACTCCATTAACCTCTTCCGTAACGTGGTCTCGTGGACTTTCACAATGCGCACCACGTCCGTAGGCGTTCTCGAAAAGTCGTGAAGTCTCGCTGCTATTAGGAGGGCTGAAACGTAAAATAAAAACATATTTCAGGATTTTTTACTGGGACTGACTATTGAACTATTTATTGTTCTAGAGTAGACTTAAAGCATTAATTATGAGCCCTTTGTTGTTAGTAAATGGCACTCACATTGAAACAAAGAATAGGGCATCAATGAATTATTTATTTGTGACCGAGTTCAGTAATCCTATTACGAGGGCGGGTCAATAAGTCCGTGACTTTTGGAATAAAACACAGATTTTTTGATAAATAAATCATTTTATTTTTCAACGTAGTCCCCCTTGAGCTCTATACACTTTGTCCAACGCTTCTCCAATTTTTTTATTCCTTCCAAAAAATATGATTTGTCGAGGTCCTCAAAATAGGCCTTTGTTTGCGAGATGACTTCATCATTGGAGTCAAATCTTTTTCCACCGAGCCATTTTTTCAGGTTTGGGAACAAGAAGTAGTCACTCGGAGCCAAATCATGAGAATAGGGTGGATGTGGGAGCAATTCATAGCCCAATTCATGGATTTTTGCCATGGCAACTGCACATGTGTGCACCCTTGCATTGTCTTAGTGAAAAAGAACTTTTTTCTTGGCCAAATGAGGTCGTTTTTTTTTCAAATCCTCATTGAAGCGGTTCAATAAGTTGGCATAATATTCCCCATTAATTGTTCTTCCCTTTTGAAGATAGTCAATGTGGATTATTCCACGTGCATCCCAAAAAACAGTCGCCATAACTTTATTGGCTGACAAACCCACCTTGGCCTTCTTTGGCACCGATTCACCCTTAGAAACACACTGTTTTGGCTGTTGTTTGGTCTCTGGTGTATTGTGATGGATCCATGTTTCGTCCACGGTTAAAAAACTCCTCCATATTGTGATTAAACAACGCCAAACCTTCCTGTGAAGTTGTTACACGATTGCGTTTGTGGTCGACTGTGAGCAAACGCGGCACCCATCTTGCGGAAAGCTTTCTCATGCCCAAGTGATCATTCAAAATTGAAACCACTGAGCCATGCGAAATGCCTATGGCTTTCACAATCTCTTGCACTTTCAATCTTCGGTCGGCCAACACCATATCGTGAATTTTTTCGATTGTTTCGGGTGTAGAGACCTCAACTGGGCGTCCAGGACGTTCGGCATCTTCAGTGCTTGTAAGGCCACAACGAAATTCAGTAAACCACTTTTTTACCATTGAAATCGATGGTGCAGAGTCCCCATAGTATTTATCAAGCTTAGCCTTGGTCTCGGTAATGGTTTTTTTTCGCAAAAAATAATGCTTAATAAGCACACGAAATTCACTTTTTTCCATTGTTTCCTTAAGTTACTGGATAGTCTGCTAAAGATAGCTGTAAAACACAAACTAACTGACGCAGCAAGTTCAAATTTTGATAGGAGTCAACTGATAGATGCCTGTTGACAGGAGTAGTGTTGCTTTTTCAGTAAGGAGGTTAGAAATTCAAAAAGTTACGGACTTATTGACCCGCCTTAGTACAAAGGGTTACCTGACGTACCTAAGTTCTCCTTAACTATTAGAAATATATTATTTGCTAAGTCACCCGGTAAACGCTCAAATGGATCTCATGATAGTTAACGATGCCGACCATGCAAACTTACAACACAGTAGATGCTTCGTTATTTATACTACTTATACTTCTTGGTATATCTGCTATCACAACAATACACACGAATACTCAGCGGCGCCGCACACGCCGGACGGCCGGCGGCCGGAGTGTACGTTTATAGTGAGCAGTGAAAAGTCCTTCTACATCCGCTACACCAGCTGCAACGCCTTCGTGCTCACCTTGTGCCCTGTTACCTGCCGCACCAGATGTGTCATACGATATATACGAGACTCACCTGCGCCGCACACGCCGGAAGGTCGGCAGCCGGAGTGTATGGAGTCCTTCTTCATCCGCTACACCAGCCGCATCGTCGTCGTGCTCACCTTGTGTCCTGTTACCTGCCGCACCAGATGTGTCATACGATATATACGAGACTCACCTGCGCCGCACACGCCGGAAGGCCGGCGGTCGGAGTGTATGGAGTCCTTCTTCATCCGCTGCACCAGCCGCAGCGCCATCGTGCTGACCTTGTGTCGTGTTACCTGCCGCACCAGATGTGTCATACGATATATACGAGACTCACCTGCGCCGCACACGCCGCAAGGCCGGCGGCCGGAGTGTATGGAGTCCTTCTTCATCCGCTACACCAGCCGCAGCGTCGTCGTGCTCACCTTGTGCCCTGTTACCTGCCGCACCAGATGTGTCATACGATATATACGAGACTCACCTGCGCCGCACACGCCGCAAGGCCGGCGGCCGGAGTGTATGGAGTCCTTCTTCATCCGCTACACCAGCCGCAGCGTCGTCGTGCTCACCTTGTGCCCTGTTACCTGCCGCACCAGATGTGTCATACGATATATACGAGACTCACCTACGCCGCACACGCCGGAAGGCCGGCAGCCGGAGTGTATGGAGTCCTTCTTCATCCGCTGCACCAGCCGCAGCGCCATCGTGCTGACCTTGTGCCCTGTTACCTGCCGCACCAGATGTGTCATACGATATATACGAGACTCACCTGCGCCGCACACGCCGGAAGGCCGGCGGCCGGAGTGTATGGAGTCCTTCTTCATCCGCTGCACCAGCCGCAGCGCCATCGTGCTGACCTTGTGCCCTGTTACCTGCCGCATCAGATGTGTCATACGATATATACAAGACTCACCTGCGCCGCACACGCCGGAAGGCCGGCGGCCGGAGTGTATGGAGTCCTTCTTCATCCGCTGCACCAGCCGCAGCGCCATCGTGCTGACCTTGTGGCCCTGTTACTTGCCGCACCAGATGTGTCATACGATATATACGAGACTCACCTGCGCCGCACACGCCGGAAGGCCGGCAGCCGGAGTGTATGGAGTCCTTCTTCATCCGCTACACCAGCCGCAGCGTCGTCGTGCTCACCTTGTGCCCTGTTACCTGCCGCACCAGATGTGTCATACGATATATACGAGACTCACCTGCGCCGCACACGCCGCAAGGCCGGCGGCCGGAGTGTATGGAGTCCTTCTTCATCCGCTACACCAGCCGCAGCGTCGTCGTGCTCACCTTGTGCCCTGTTACCTGCCGCACCAGATGTGTCATACGATATATACGAGACTCACCTACGCCGCACACGCCGGAAGGCCGGCAGCCGGAGTGTATGGAGTCCTTCTTCATCCGCTGCACCAGCCGCAGCGCCATCGTGCTGACCTTGTACCCTGTTACCTGCCGCACCAGATGTGTCATACGATATATACGAGACTCACCTGCGCCGCACACGCCGGAAGGCCGGCGGCCGGAGTGTATGGAGTCCTTCTTCATCCGCTGCACCAGCCGCAGCGCCATCGTGCTGACCTTGTGCCCTGTTACCTGCCGCATCAGATGTGTCATACGATATATACGAGACTCACCTGCGCCGCACACGCCGGAAGGCCGGCGGCCGGAGTGTATGGAGTCCTTCTTCATCCGCTGCACCAGCCGCAGCGCCATCGTGCTGACCTTGTGGCCCTGTTACTTGCCGCACCAGATGTGTCATACGATATATACGAGACTCACCTGCGCCGCACACGCCGGAAGGCCGGCAGCCGGAGTGTATGGAGTCCTTCTTCATCCGCTACACCAGCCGCAGCGTCGTCGTGCTCACCTTGTGCCCTGTTACCTGCCGCACCAGATGTGTCATACGATATATACGAGACTCACCTGCGCCGCACACGCCGGAAGGCCGGCGGCCGGAGTGTATGGAGTCCTTCTTCATCCGCTACACCAGCCGCAGCGCCATCGTGCTGACCTTGTGCCCTGTTACCTGCCGCACCAGATGTGTCATACGATATATACGAGACTCACCTGCGCCGCACACGCCGGAAGGCCGGCGGCCGGAGTGTATGGAGTCCTTCTTCATTCGCTACACCAGCCACAGCGCCGTCGTGCTCACCTTGTGCCCTGTTACCTGCCGCACCAGATGTATCATACGATATATACGAGACTCACCTGCGCCGCACACGCCGGAAGGCCGGCGGCCGGAGTGTATGGAGTCCTTCTTCATCCGCTACACCAGCCGCAGCGCCGTCGTGCTCACCTTGTGCCCTGTTACCTGCCACACCAGATGTGTCATACGATATATACGAGACTCACCTGCGCCGCACACGCCGGAAGGCCGGCGGCCGGAGTGTATGGAGTCCTTCTTCATCCGCTACACCAGCCGCAGCGCCGTCGTGCTCACCTTGTGCCCTGTTACCTGCCACACCAGATGTGTCATACGATATATACGAGACTCACCTGCGCCGCACACGCCGCAAGGCCGGCGGCCGGAGTGTATGGAGTCCTTCTTCATCCGCTACACCAGCCGCAGCGCCGTCGTGCTCACCTTGTGCCCTGTTACCTGCCGCACCAGATGTATCATACGATATATACGAGACTCACCTGCGCCGCACACGCCGGAAGGCCGGCGGCCGGAGTGTATGGAGTCCTTCTTCATCCGCTACACCAGCCGCAGCGCCGTCGTGCTCACCTTGTGCCCTGTTACCTGCCACACCAGATGTGTCATACGATATATACGAGACTCACCTGCGCCGCACACGCCGGAAGGCCGGCGGCCGGAGTGTATGGAGTCCTTCTGTAGCATAGCTACATTTTTACGTATTATTATGACTAAGAACGATGATCCTAGCGTCATCTATTGGCTATTAATGCTAACTTTAATAACTAATTTATGTTAGACGACGCCATCTATTGTTGTGGCAGTTGGATTATGCATTACCGCTAGTTGTCAGTTAAAAAAAAATTATGTCAGTAGTAGTATATAAGGGCTGTCGCGAGATGACAGGGCCGTTTTTCTTCTGCTGAATTTTTATTGTTGAAGTTTTTCCAGATACCAGTGTATCTTATATTTCTTAATCCCGTGTATCACGGTGAGTATTTTAAGTATCTGTGTAGTGAATATTTGGAAAATTACGCTTGTATTAAAATGCATTATTCTTTCATGTAAACTATCATCTTGGTAAAATTAGTTGTCAATTATTTGATTGGGCATACCACGTGCTCAATTTGTAGTTTCATCTTTCCAATCTAGCACTGTTAAAATGTTAGGATGTTTGTATCATATTGGTTGTCCTTAATATCATCTTATCTTTTTTTTATTTTGCCTACCTTCTTTGTAATGGTCACACAGCCCGTGATTTTGATCGTTTGGGGTTAAGATCACACAGGCTGTGGGACCGGACTTCTACCCACACGTTTATCGTGAATATTTCAGGAGCTTCGTTACGGGCACAAACACCGCCAACTACAGCATTCGAGGCACCGATTAAAAGGACTTATACCTAGCTGGAGTTCTGAATGCTGGTAGATATTGGACTGGGACTTTTTGGACGATCTATCGACGTCAATCGGGCGCAGCGGTGACGGAGAAGCTACCAGAAGTTGGAGCCCCATCTCGCTCTCTCGCCACGTGCTAGACTCCTTGACTAAAGACCGGACTCCTCAGCTAAGTTCCCACGTGGATTAAAGCCCCTTAGATACCCTTCAGACACCAAGAGTCTTGACCAGACCGTACGGCCTTCTGCCCACGACCCCTATTATATATATATATATATATATATATATATATATATATATATATATATATATATATTGTCACGGGAAATCTCTTTCATTTAATTTCAACCGTAACACTTCTTCATCCGCTACACCAGCCGCAGCGCCGTCGTGCTCACCTTGTGCCCTGTTACCTGCCGCACCAGATTTGTCATACGATATATACGAGACTCACCTGCGCCGCACACGCCGGAAGGCCGGCGGCCGGAGTGTATGGAGTCCTTTTTCATCCGCTGCACCAGCCGCAGCGCCGTCATGCTCACCTCGTGCTCCTTGTCTTCGAACTTCAGTTGCGACGCGAACCGCAGTATGTATAGACATGGATCTGTAAAGCATACGACTTTGGCTTAGACTTGATTCATTACTGTAAATAATATTGTACTTTAGAAAGTGGACCATTTGTATTTCATTTTAAAAGGATATAAAACAGTTTCTCGTTCAGGGAACTGTAGTATCACGTTACATGTATTACTTCGTGGAAAAGTGGCGTTGCGGTCTGCAGACACTAGGCATCATGTAGTAGATATGTATTAGCTGCCATCGCATACGATATTTAAAATAATTCTGATTCATTTGAGTCATATTTCAGCATATTTATGTAAGAGAGCTTCATCTATTAGTCTATAATGTGTAAATTTTGTAAGTCAAAACTGTGTTAGTAAAAGGTCTCAAAATGATTGCAGTTGTCAGACGATGTAGGCAGACCGGTTCCTTTAATAATATTTATTATTTTTAAAGCTGTTACACTAGAAAATATAATTCTGTCAGAGCAGAACATAATATTACATCACGTCTCTATACATTCGCGAGAAAGTTGACATTTATATGTAAAACTCGCTTTGACCGTGCGAGGAATAGTGTCCTCCAATAATAATAATTAACTTCTTGGCCGAATTTAAAGGTTCATAATAATATTTATTATTATCATACGCACTTATTAAAACCGGCCAAGCACGAGTCGAACGCGCGCACAAATTCCGTACCATTATAGTAATATTTTTCAATGTTTACTTATTATTTCGTTATTTTTATACGTAGTTTTCCAACGCCTCTATAACTCCCGAATCCGGAACTACCAAAGTTATCTAAGCGGTTATAGTTTTCCTTCAAGGTTCATCACAATATGGACTACAATTATGATTTTTTACGGATTTTTCGAGCTAGCCGTTTAACTTTTTAATAGGAATAATATTTTTCGTGATTTTATTTAGCACTTTGTCGACGTGGTAAATACACATATCCACGCAAAGTTTAAAAATGGACGGAAGGATGGACGCACGGACGGTGGTACGATCCAATCACGCGCAACGCCTTGGTGTCAAACAAGGGTCAAGAAGGTGACAATTATTATTAGTAATTTCTATATTTTTAATTTTTTTTTGAAATATATTTTTAAATGTATATATTTGTAAATAATGATTTTAAATTAGTAGTGCGATGTTACAAAACAAATTTTGTTTACTTGTTAATTGTTTTTTTGTAACTAAGTTAGAACTCTCTACTTCACGTACCTATTATACCCTCTTTCTCTCGAAACGGAATAAAATTAAATCACCAGTATAAGCGTCAGTTCACACCGAGAAGCGACTCGACGCGGCGCTGCTTTTTTAAGATATCTATACAAAATTGAACCTTATTCACTATACAAGAATATACATGTTTCATTGCAAGAGTTCAAATTTTGAGCTGCACCTAGCCAGGTTCCGTAGTTCACGTATCCGCGTCCGCGTACCGACGTACCGCGTAACTACGGAACCCTAAAACGTATTGAGTATGTTATATCTGAAACATTCAGGAGAGCATTTACCAATTTTCAAGTACATTTCAATGTTATCATATTCTGAAACAGGAAAATGCAGTAAGTTGTAGAGTTTAAATATCAGCATACCTAATACTACCTAATGTTAAGTAAGTATAAGATGTTTCAACGGTTTTTTATGAACTATAAATACAGATTTTCATACGCTACTTAGTCACGTCAGAGTACATATTAGTCAATTTGCCTATTCTTTATACTTCCATGGAACCTCTCCAGTCATGAAAATCGGCAATGACATTGAGAGAGCTGCGACCTATCTAAGTAGTACATCCGTTATGTTGTTCTCAATTTTGTAGATCAAAGGTAAAGGTAACACTTATAAAATTTTAACGTAACCTTTTGAGACATATTTATGAATAACTTTTCCTTAACACCTTTTAAAAACCTTTTAATTACGAATAACAACATGAATATATCTATCAATTGTAGACAAACGGAGGGACGTAATACCTAGGTGCTGAAACATATCCACTGTCCTGGAACTATTAGATACGGATAATGGACATCGGACACACCTAATGGTACTTACTCTAGACAAGCAGCTTGGCCAGCATCAGCCTGAGTGGGGAAGCTCGGGAGCCTCGAGAACCGACCCAAATGGATCCTAAGTAAATCGGATGTTGCTTGCCTATTTATTTTTATTTATTTATTTAATGTGTGTTAATCTAGCATAGCACAAAGAGACAAAGGCACACACAGTACAAACCTACGAGAAACTTACCACAGTAACCGCAGGACCTAGATCGAAGTTAATCGCGCGATATAAATTCTGGAGCTTTATATATTTCACGTAATGCATTGACTATCCGCACACGTTTAGGGTATTATGAGGCGCCCTCGCTGTGCAGAAATAAACGCAATGGCCAATGCCACGTTGTGAGCCTGTGGAGCAATATCATCATGATCAGCATTTAAAACTGCTTTCATAGTCTAGAGAGACGAAGGACTAGGGAATTAGGGAGGCCACTCAATAAATGAACAAAACCAGAGGATACAGCTTGGTGTTGCAGGTACAACACTAGACTCAAAGGATCAATGATCCTATTATGTGTGTGCTGTGACGCTCGGACGCGGTGAAAGGGAAGCACCGCAATTGTGTGGTCGATTTTGAGTGATTGATCACGTGTTATAATTAGTCAAACAGTTATTTGAGTTTTTTTAATTGAAAAGTGCAGTAGTAACTTGCAGGTTGGATCACTTGAAAATATCAAAAGATAGTTGGAGGTATTTAGCATGTTTTTTCTTTAAACACATGACTGTAACGATGAGGTAAATCTTTCTTAATTAAATGTTTACTGAACAATGTTTACAGTCAATATCAACTAGGTGTTACACGGAACCCATATTCCTTTAACACAAAATATTATAATTTACTACAGGTGCATAATGAAACAGTGATCCTTTTTACCCGATTACGGCGAAGCCAAAAGGAGGGATTTGTCGTGTGCTTGCACAAATACCTATGTCAAAATACACGTTTAAAATGCGGTCGTATTATTCGATTCGTACTAACCCAGTTGTCCAATTTTCGAACATTACGCAATATAAGGCTATGAATATATAATTATTACGCATTGCTGAATCGCGTATCGATTATAAAATATATTCGATTGGGAAACGGAAAAATACGAAATAAAAAAATTAGTTTAAAAAAATCTGTAACCTAGTCAGGTTAGTTTTTTTAACTATTTTTTTTTAAACTAACGACCATTTTTTACCTTTGCATTTCTGGATTTCTATCTGAACTATTTTCTTGTTTCGATCTTTTTAGACCCCTGTTTGTCGTAGTCGGGTTATAGTTTTTTTTTAACTTATTTTTTAATTGTTATTTAAAATCAACGCTCAAATCGATTTTTTGCCTTTTAATGATAAAGACTTGTTCAATTAATATATTTTAGTGTATTGTGACAAATATTAATACATCAGAGGCCAGTTACTTTTACCGAAACTTATCTTATTTTCGAGGTTGCCTCTGACGCTTGTAACTTTGGACTGTAGGGACAGTTTATTTTGATTTCCATGCTATTTTAGATACTGAAAAACTATGAAGAAGAAAAAGAAGAGACGAAAAGTTTAAGTAAGTAGGTACTGTTTGAGGAGAATAGGAGGGCAGATCCGATTTCGGATAATTCGGCTATCGTATCGCGTAATGTGCAGGCATGAGTGAGTAATAACGTTTATTAACACTCAAATTTTGAACCTAATTATTTTTAAACAAAATATTTTTGAGGTGTTGGCGTATCGTGTGAAGATGGGTCCATCTTTACACGATACACTAACTTATATACAACACCTAATGGAGGCTTGGCTTGGCTATATACTTTTGAGCGGTTATTTTAAACTTTATTATAATGTGTTAATAATAATATTATAAATAAGTATGACTTAAAAGGGAAAAAATATTATTTTTAAACAAAAAATGAAAACCCGACTTCCAAAGTAAAAATGCAAAAAAGTATGAAACAATGTTGATTTTCTAAATAATTCCCCTATTAAATATGGTTATAAAATTTTCGATTATAAAAAAGAACTCACGTTCAGGTTGGAGTTCCCTACTCCTTACTCCTTCCCTACTCCTAATAGTTAAAATTACGTATAACCTCCTTCAGCCTCCTTTTTTTGGAGTCGATTAAAAATTATTGTTAATGCAATTAAAAAATAAATTAAATAAATCATCGATTAATTTAATTTAGTATTTAAGGGTTATTGACTTCACTTGCACTTCCTTCTCCACTTCCTTTATCAAAACCTCGATTGGTTTGATTATACTTAGTTGATTGCAAAGACATATTCAAAAATGTTATTTCCTTTTCGATGACCTAGGGCCTTATTTGAAGCTAGGCGGAAATAATTTCGTCCTTGTGGCCATTTTCGAGTTTTTGTCTTAGAACAAGGAAAGGAAGTATCGTTCAGTATAAATGGGAATATAAAAAGTCAAAGTAAGTCTCGTTACACCATTACTATGCATATTTATATACTGTTTACGGTCCGCGTTTGCGTGTGGAGCATATTTAATTGCCAATGACAGTGTTGACCCTCGTTTTACAATCTACACACACATATATATATATATATATATATATATCCGCTATGCTGCTGGGCCGTCGGACCCAGCATAACAGCAGCTGCCCAGTTAGTGGCATTTGCTTGCGCAGCAAAACCTCCGCGCGGCAGACTAGCTAGGCTAGTTGCCACCTACTCCGGGAGAGCAGCCCGAGGCACCGGGTGCTCTACGACCGGATAGGACTCGTGTAATGGGCGGCGGATTCCCCAATCCGTCGCCCGAGTCCATACTAGGGAGGGAGCTGCCGCTCGTAATTAGCGCGCCTGCGCCCTCCTCGCCTCCTGCGAACGGTATTTGCGGCTTCGTCCGCCTCTCTCTCCCGTTCTGCGGCCTCCTTCTGCGAGATTACGGCCTCACAGAAAGTAGCCATTGCGTCCCATTCTTCGCTCGACCGGACCATAGTTGTTATTATGGCCGGGAGTGGCGGGATTCGAACCTACGACCCCCGGCTTGAGCACGAACGCGCTCAAACACTGAGCCACAGAGGTCGTCAATACATTATATCATTTCGTATATTAATTATTAAAATTAATTTAATAAATTGTTTTCAATTAAAATAACATTACTTATACAAGTTATACTGGTAGCTACCAGATTAATTTAAAAACAATTTGATAATATTTTCCATTTCATAATTTTCGTCAGGGATATTATATTAATATACCGTAGTCCGTACATATATATACATAATTATTTTTAAACAAAAATAAAAACCGACTTCCAAAGTAAAATTAACAAAGAAGTATGAAATATTATTATTATTAAATAATTAAATACTAAATAATTCCTCTTAAATTCGGCAAAAATTTAAACAATTTTTCTACACAATAAATATCATAATTTTAAAGTCGATACCACCCAACTTGAACGTGAGTTCTATATAATAGTGTTGACCAGTTGACCAATGTAAGACCATGAGAAATACCTATTATAATATCATCATAATGTTATGATGGTGGTTATGATGCTGACTCCTTCCTAGTCCTTATATCTACATATAAGGACTAGGAAGGAGTTCTGTTCGGTACTTTTGAATCCAGGGTATACCTTGGTGCAAAATCTTACTTTTTGGTAGCATATGCTTGGGTTACTCCAGAAAAAGTCGAAATCGCTATGTGCCCATATAAATTTTAAGGAGTTCCCTCGGCATCTCGGACCGCCTTCTTTTTTGGAAGTCGGTTAAAAAATACCAGACGCAAAGGTGAGGCTACTAGCCATAATTAGTGGGGATGATAATCCACATTCCCAGGCTTAATATAAGTAATTTTTTGGATGGATGGCGCGGCGGTTTAATAAGCTGAAATGTAAAAATGCTATAGACTATAGAGCAATGGGAACCTTTCCCATTTGGATCCACGACCCCTGTTAAATTGTTGTTCCAGATGACAGCGAACCCCTTGACTAGCCAATTAACCCCCCTTTCAAAGTTCACTGCTGAAGAAAACAAGGTTTTTATTTCAATAAAAGGTAACAAATACAATGTCAAAAGAAATATTTTTTAATATTACTGTCACTTAAATACTATAACTTCAACTTACAAGTGGGAATGGGCTTCATTTTGACGTTTGAACTTTTTAAAACACAAATTAAAAAGTTCTTATGTCAAAATTTCGACATTGAAACTTTTTAAATTGTGTTTTAAAAAGTTCAAACGGCAAAATGAAGCCCATTCCCATTTGTCAGTTGAAGTTCGTAATATCGCAGCAGGTGGAAAACCCACTCTCCAGTCATCAATCTTCGCCCGCGCCATTACGTAAATCTTGCCGCGAACCCCCTACCGACGAATGGCGAACCCCTAGTGGTTTGCGGGGTATATGTATGGTAAAAACAGACAGTAAGAAGTAAAGACTAATAATAGTTCCCCACAATAATTTCGGTGACGGTAGCCGGTTTAATTGATACCAGGCCAGCTGCGCATTAGTTATTTTATAATGCGCAGTACACTAGAGCACTCTCTCTGGTAACCCAGGGGGATCAGGCGCAGGACCGACTTTTTACATGCCCATCCGTCGCATGGATCATCGTTATTGTCAGTCAATCGGGTTATTAGCCTGCATTGTCGTAACCAAACTTGGAAACAACATTTTTTGTTGTTCCAACGTGAGAATCCAACCCACGACCGAGTCGAGAGCCAACTCTAAACCAAGCCAACTCCACTGGACCACGGAGGCTGTTAATAGAGCTTGCCATATTATATGTATATGTCTATGGACTATAGAGTTGTGGACACTATCATGACAATGTATATACTCTATACTTTGTCATGATAGAGTCCACTAATTTCTAACACTGACACCACTTAAGATAACTTAGCAACACTTCATCATTTGAAACCTATTGTATGAAAATGCGATGAACCACATCACGATTAAACGCTTGCAGGTGATTCGGCCTTGCGCATATCTGCCTGCGGGCTGCGGTCAGGCGCCAGTACCGTCGGTGCGACATGCGCGTGCGCACCGCACAGTGCAGTGATACTGTTGACATGAAAAGTGTTAAGTGTAACATGAAATGAAGGGACGACTCCGACGTGTGCCACAACTATCGCCTATAATATCGGCGAAATTGTTCCTAGCCTGGATCTTTTCTAAAGCAGACGTAATATTCTTCGTACACCGGTATATTCAGTTTATAAATATTTATATTGTGTGTTAAATATTAGTATTGTTATGATGCTTATAAATGTACGCATTATTTTAGTAACGTAGAAACGTCTTATCTTGTGAGAGCAACATTCAAAACTGGATTTTTTAAACGATGCGAACTGACATTTACGTAATTAATATCCATCGGTTTACATAACAATATAATAACTAACTTTACAATAATAATATCAATTCATAAAATCCTGTTTCCCTGCTTTACAGCCTACAGTCTTCCACTTCTGCCACATCTCAATCACTTCACTCACACTACACTTCACTAAAGAGTAGTGATGAATTGATCGAGACATACAGAAATATATAACTAAAAATATAAATTTTCTTATAATATCAATTATTATTAAATATTCTATTAATTCACTTCGGCTTAGACATTGTCGTCTCTGTAGTCTCAACATAATGAATCAAAAATACCTCTTTATATTTAAAAAAAGTAGGGAAATGTACATGTACGTTTTGGTAGAGTTTAGGTTTTGGTAAACAGTATGATGGTTTAAAATCGAGGCTAAAGAGGGGGTTGAGTTTTTTAGGGAGGGGTTATTTTTTTATATAGAAAGAGTATGATGGCTTAAAAGCGGAAACGCTAGTGAGCAGCAACAGAAGATTTGATGATTTACAAGTTTAACATGTGAAACGTCTCGGTATGTAGGTAAATAATGTTTATTTGTACACCGACGGAAAAAAGGGTTGTTGACTTGTTATAAGATTCACGTGTATGTGCGTAGCTGTGTGTCTGCATCATCGTAGCTCTTGACGGAGTGAGATTAGGATTTTTTTATTTATCTCTATAATTTTACCTTAACTTAAAGAAACTTCTAAATATCTAAGTATATTTAGAGGTTATTTTAAGTTGTAACTTGTAAAAGCTTAGATTCTTTGATCATATAAGCGACAGGTCATCTGGAAGACTTTCCACTTTGGAATAAGATGTGCCTTTGTACAAAATGTATTTCTAGTTTTATTTAAAACTAGAAATGCATAGTATTTGTTAACCTATATAATTATAATCGTGTGTACATAAATAGTGAAATAATACCAATCCAACGTTGTATCAGTTATCACAAGCTGTTAGGGAAGGTCCTCGGCGGTCACCCTCCTAGTTAGTATCACTGCAATTTGCTAATCGTGAGATGCTTTTATATGAGACACGAAATGCTCCATAAATCTTCTGAGTTCTGACCGTATTCAATACACATAGACCATAGACTATGGTTATGCTGACATACATACCTCATTACTAATAAAAATATTTACACAATGGTTAAGTTATACATTATACAATGTTGTCCTTGTCTGTCAAGCGACTTTTCCGACGTATCAGACAAGGACAAAGCATTGTATAGCTTATCCATTGTTTTTTATTTTTATTTATTTTTACACAGGTTATTTATTGTTACATATGTACATAGGCTGCAATAAAAGTATCGGGAATGGAATATTTCCACTGTTCCTGTCATATTAAAATATGTTTAATTTAAAACTCCTTGGTTTTAAAAATCGAATACCGTTTATTTATTTAAAAAAAGATTCTCGGTCTTGTCACAAGGTCTTGTCAAACTTGTTTAGTCGTTGAGAAAATGGAATTGACTTAAGAAAATTCTAAAGCGATGATTTATTATGACTTTCAAAGTGGTTTAACACAAAAACAGTGTGTTGACCGGATGATTTCTGCATTTGGTGATGAAGCCCCATCCAAAACCACAATTTATCGCTGGTTTGCTGAATTTCAACGTGGACGTGTCAAGCTCAGTGATGATCCCCGTCAAGGTCGTCCAAAAACTGCAGTCACCTAAGAAAACGTTGATGCTGTGCGTAAGCTGATTGAGGAAGATCGACATGTGACATACCGCGAAATTCAGGCAACTTTAGACATTGGCATGAGTCAAATACAAATAATCTTGCATGAACAATTAGGTGTAAAAAAGTTGTTTTCCCGATGGATACCGCATTTGCTCTGTGAAGAGCAAAAAGCGGCTCGCGTTACTTGGTGCGTCAGAACTCTCGAAAGATTCCACGCAGGATCCTCAAATGCTGTATACAACATCGTATCAGGTGACGAATCCTGGATATACGCGTACGAACCCGAAACAAAAAACCAGTCACGAGTTTGGGTGTTCGAAAATGAGTTAAAGCCAACAAAAATTTTTCGTTCACGGAGTGTTGCAAAAAAAATGGTGGCCACGTTTGTCTCACGTTTGTTTGCCACAGGTCGTTTCTGAACTCCGTAAAGAGAACTGCAACCGCCGCATCATCCTCCATCACGACAATGCGAGTTCTCACACCGCGCACAGAACAAAAGAGTTTTTAGAGCAAGAAATCATAGAATTATTAGACCATCCGCCGTACAGCCCCGACCTAAGCCCTAATGATTTCTATACTTTCCCTAAAATAAAGAATAAATTGCGTGGTCAGAGATTTTCATCACCTGAAGAAGCTGTGGACGCCTACAAAACGGCCATTTTGGAGACCCCAACTTCCGAATGGAATGGTTGCTTCAATGATTGGTTCCATCGTATGGAAAAATGTGTCAAATTTCGCGGAGAATACTTCGAAAAGCAATAAATACATTTTTAAATAGTAATGTTGTGTCACTTCCTTGATTCCCGAAATTTTCAGTGCCGCCCTCGTATATACATGTTTGGGCATTTCGGTGTTGTTTAAAGAACTGCAAGCATATACCACTATTTTTTGAAACGATGATGATGATTACTGTAATTGACTTACAGTAATCATCATCATCGCTTCAAAAATATGAAATTAAAATTTTAGCCGAGTTTAAAAGGGGAATTATTTAGAAAAAATGTTTTATTTCACACTGTTTACATTTTTACTTTAGAAGTCGGTTATTTATATTTCTTTACTTCTGGAACATTAGTATCTTACAAGTTAAAATCTCGCCTCAGTGAACAAAGACTTGACGATTTTATATTTTTAAGATCATTCTTAAATAACAATAAGCTAGTTTTTTCATATTTCCATTAATGTTGATTTTTAAGATTTTAAATGAGTTTAAGAATAATTACTGAGTAGATAATTAATTGTTTGTTACACACTTTGTTAGATTTTATTAGGCTATCAGCTATGCATATTAAATATATATTTTTTATAAAAATAAAATATTAATTATACTTAATATTTTCATTGGAATAGTCTATTGACTATTCCAAGTAAAATATTAAGTATAAAACTGATCATTAAAGAAATTAAAAATACATAAAAACTCTAAATACTTAATAAAAAAATTATTAAAATATATTACTAAAAGTACCGCATTTTTACCTTCTAACTATAGCAATAAGGATCAAAAGTAGGATCCCTACACCGCAAACGTCCGCGACGATACTTACGACACTGAAATTCAATATACAATGCAAAATACAATCCAAACACATAGCACATACCTACTATTTAAACTACAGACTATGAAATACATTTAGTGTCATATTAATGTAGATGCTGAGTTTCTAATTACTTGGCTATTAATGAAAGCGATGCATTTAAAAGTCTCAAAAGAACTGTAATATTTATTTTACAAAATCATGTAGGTACGTTCCTTTTTTTTTAAAATGTTCTTAAGATATTATGTTGTGAAACATATATGAATTTTATAGGATTTGATGTATTTTATTTATTTTATTTGTAAAACCTGTTACGGGTTAAGTGCGTCACAGTCTACGGTCTACGGATATCATATTTGGCCACGTTGCTCCTTCTACCTTGCTGTCTTTGCCTGACAAGTAACTTTTCTAACGTATCAGACAAAGACACCAACATTGAATACTAATCAGTCGTGGAAATATTTTTATTAGTATTCGGATACTATTTTAATTGCATAACTCTGATACTTTAGATTTTATTAATGTCTAAAAAACCCTGATTTCCTCCCTCACTAGTCACTAATGATCATCAAAATTTTAAGCGTACTTTTTAATATCCTATAAAGCCAAAATATTGTACTTATACAGTCTAGTATTTGGTACATAAACAAAAAATATATATATTTTTTCCTAATCCCTTATAACTAGGAGATGTAAGTTTGCATGAGACTTAGAGGGATCCTTGTTATAATTAATAAAAATAAACACCTATTGTCATATTCATCTTACATTATTCTTAAACAAAAAATTTAAACCGACTTCCAAAGTAAAAATGCACAAAAAGTATGAAATAAAAGTTATTTTCTAAATAATTCCCCTTTTAAATTCGGCTAAAATTTTAACTACTTATCTACTAAATCATCTTAATTTTGAAGTCGGTACCAGTCCAAACAATATCCTACAATATTTTATAGAACTCACGTTAAAATTTGCTGGTACCGACTTTAAAATTAAGAAGATTGAGTAAAGAATTTTTTTTTGAATTTTTACTTTGGAAGTCGGTTTTAATTTTTTGTTGAAAATAATCTCTCAGAAAATTCTCGTTTTAGGTAAATTTATTATCTATAACGTCTCCGAAAATCAATTACGGATACTTCGCGCACATGATTTACTGCATGTGTAAAGATGTTTAGGAAAAAAAAAAAATTTGCCATACTCAAAGTAAAAAATCATCTCATGTATGGGTGACTCTCCGCTAAACGCAAACCCGCCCATATACAGAAAAATATTTTTTTAGAGTAGGACAATTAAATTTCTAGGTCTGTAAAACTGGCAGTGTAAAATCGGCGAAAATTAAAAAAAAAACGCCAAAATTTTCTGGCGAAAAAGTTGCTTATTAGTTGCCAAAAAAACGATTTTGTTGCTCAAAACGATCCAGAAAAATCGGCAACATTTAGCTTAACATTAAGTAATCGTGAAAAAATCAATAAAGGTGTGATATATTGCGTAAATTCGAGTTAATTTGTTGCTTTAAAAATAGTTGGAAAATTTAATTTTTCAATTTATGTCAAATTTAATACTGTCTACGCTTAACTCACAATTTTTCCGAGTAATATTTATTTAAATAATTTGTTGCTGCTCACGGGATGACTTGTCAGTTTGTATAGAGTAAGCAACAAAATAAAAACCGGAAATCGGAAAAGTTTGGGGACCGGTTAACTAACAAACCAGTCACGCTAGCTTAACTTCCGATTTTTACTTTTTTTTTTATATACTTGCAGTTTTTTAAAGAACGCCGAAATCCCCAATCATCTATCTATAAGGAGTCAGGAGTTCTATTCAGTACTTTTGGTTCTATCCAGCGTAGGTATACCTTGGTGCAATATCTTACTTTTTGGTAGCATATGCTTGGACTACTTCAGAAAAAGACATCCACTATATTATGTGTCCATATAAATTTCGAGGAGTTCCCTCGATTCCTTATGGATTCCATCACCAGGTGACGACTTTGATATCAAAAGGACCAATTTGGGATTGTACCCTATACATCAAAAAAATTTTTTGAAAATCGGTCCACATACGGCGGAGTAATCGTTGAACATACAAAAAATATATATATACAGCCGAACGTATAACCGCCTCCGCATTTGCGAGTTGGTTAAAAAATAAGTGAAAGTACGCCAAAAACTTGAGTGCAAATAGCCTCACTTAACAATACTCGTAATGTTTCAGAATCGTGTGGTATGTCTTTTACGCCCGGTCATCAATGAACAGCAGCGTAGATTTTTTCGAGAGTCTTATAGATGAAGACGGTCGCTTTGCGGAACTTAATTTACAAGAAAGTCCTCGAGGAACAAGGACGCGAAACATTGCTAACCGACCTCGTTTTATACAAGGTAGATATTTTTTTATTTCTTGCCCGTGGTTGCAATCTTTTTTAAGTTAATTTGTATTGGGTGACTTTTTAGTCCGCCCGATTAAAGAAAGAAAGGTAAAGTATCCACAATAGAATTAACAACAACAAATATAAAAAACACAAAAGCATTATTGTCAAAGTTCAAGTATTTAAAACTTGATATTCTTTTTAAAAATCATGAATGCAGGTAAACCCTACTGCGCGGGCTAGGGGGCGCCGCGAGACGGTAATCGCTCCAATCACTGGCTAGCACAGTATGTCGACATTTTAAAAAATATTTCTACTAAACACAGGCGTCGCAACTGGCGATCGTAAGTATGGGCGAAATTCAAAACCTAAATATCGTCTGTGCAAACCATATAACTGGCTCGCTCTTATAACGTGTGTACTACCCTTTCACACATCACCTATGATTGGTGATTCAAAAATAGGAAAAGAATATTATTTTTAAATTTCAAAATTCAAAATTTTTTGTTTTGAAAAATTAATTTCAACTATTACAAAATTCTGTTATTACCAAAAAACTGTAAGTTTTAGTGAAGTGAACTCGAAATCAATATTTATTATGATGAAACAATGATTTTGATAAAATAAATTCATGTATATTATCACTATATAAGCATGCTTGAACTCAAAGAATATAGGTGAGTATTTGTATAAAATTTAATAATAAAGTAAATCCTTAACTTCTCGATTTAATGAAAAGAGACTTAAGATTACATTTGTTTCAATAAATGAAATATATTGTGTAGTGATTTTAATATGCATGCTAAGATTTAAGATTGTAAAGTTTGTCTATTAATAATATAAGACTCGAATGTTCAATAATGCATGCAATATGTTTAAAACATAGTCATATTATTGCTTACCCAACATTGGTTATAACTTATAAGTACTTGATATTTTGTTTATAAAAATACAGACAGTTAGTAAAAACTTTATAGTTTAAAATAGGTGCAATAATATTTATACTTTATTTTTAATATACTATTGTACAGTTTTACCACATACTTAATGATCTAATTTTACATTTAGTTGAACCTTTGTTAGTATTGCGAATATGTAGAATCCCTACTAATATTATAAATGTGAATGTAAGTTTGTTTGTTACACTTTCACGCGAAAACTACTGAACGGATTTTGATGAAATTTGGTATGGTAGTAGCTTGAGCTCTGGACTAAAACATAGGCTACTTTTTATCCCGAAAAAGTACAGTGTTCCCGAGGGATACTATTTTTACGCGGGCGGAGCCGCGGGCAACAGCTAGTATAGTATAATTTCATAATTTGCAGGTATAGAATTCCAATTTCAAGGGCCCGCAATAATATTGTAACATGAACATATTTCAATAATTCTCATTCGATAACGTTGCGTTACGTGATTACGCCGCAGTCAAATTTTCCGGGTAGGCCCACAGAAGTCTACCTATTTTACACCAACGGATACCCGCTAAGATAATCAGGCTATACCGTATGTGATAACCTGAAATATTTTGGTTACAAACGTTTAGCCCTCGTACCCACGAGAGTTTTTTTTTGTGGACGTGACTCGTGACAGAAAAAACTGCACTGTAAATAGAACTCTGCAGCTAACCTACAATAGAGCTGAAATCTAAGTGTCAAGTTGAAATGTCAGATTTGACAGCTGTACATACTGTGTATTTCTCTATTTATAGTGCAGTTTTTTTTCTGTCGCGACTACATAAAAACGCTCGTGGGAACGTTGCCTTTCTTTTTTTAATGCAGTAAAACGATCGAATCAAATTATAGTTGTTTTGTTGTTTTATTTACCTTTTTAACCTAATAATTGGGTCTTAAAATAAAAAAAAACGATAATAATAACTTACGTAAGATAGCTTTTTTAATTATTTTTTTCATTTTAGGCTTGAATCTTTTGTACTTTTAGACGATAATACGTATAAAAAGTTACCGTAAACTTTTAAATTTCGAACACTTTTTTTAAATTTAAAGTGCCACCTCTTATTACGTAGTATAGTTACATTCTCTTTGACTAGACATTATAATATGTCTAATTATCTGGATCATAATGTTAGTCTGAATTTATTTTGAAAAGACTGCTATATAAATAAATAAATTACATAGTTTTATTCACAATAAATATAAATATTTTTTTAATTAAAATTAAAGCCAAAATACATATATAAATGATTCAATTTAAAAGAAAGAAAAGAAATAAAATTGAACTCCTCAAAGTAAAAACTGACTGCGATGAAACAGTATACTAATATTTCTATTATCGTTTTTAATAAAATAAATAACGCTATAAATATTGAAGATAAAACTAGCAGAGAGATACAAAGTTGTTAATAGAATATGAAGCCTATAAGTTATGAAGCAACTGAAAAACTAATAGAATATTTAAAAGTATAGATAAAATACATGTTAAACATAATATAATAAATAAAACAACACAAATGTGCGAGTGTGGGAAACACATGCACATTTACACACATGCACATTTACACACATGCGTACATTCACACATACAATGCACACGAATCAAAAAAAAATATTATTAAAAGTATAATAAAAAGTTATTTTGCATATTTTTAATACTAGTAGAAACCTAAGATAAAACTTTTTTATTGTAAAAGTACATTACTGATTTTAGTCTTTAAAAGAATGTATTTAGTATGTAATAACCACACCGGCATATTTAGCGGAACACAAAAAAAAGGTCCATAATTAAAAAAATATGGTTTTATTTTAAAATCTATTTACTACACTTCTTTTGTTATTTAAAGTTTCATTTATTTTACTTAAAATGAGATCACATTAAGAACAGATTTTGCGAGTAAAGGCTATTTGTGAAAAATGGTACATTTTTGAACTTTTCATGTAACCGGGTAAAGTGAAAATTAATATTAAAATAACAATTAATTAAATTAGAAAAATGGTGATTAACATCGCGTATTTCCTCCACGTGCTCTTATTAAAGTTTCTACCCGTCTAGGCATACTGAGAATGATGTTATTGATGGTCTCCTGGGATAGTCTCCGCCATTCCTCAACTACGGCGATTCGCAGTTCACCCACGTTGGCAGAAGCTGGAATTCTGGACTTAACTTTTCTTTTCAGCAAGTCCCAAACGTGCTCTATTGGGTTCATATCCGGTGATCTCGCCGGCCACTCCATAACAGTGATATTCATATCATTAAGATAAGCTTTAGTTACCCGAGCGGTATGCGGCCGAGCATTATCCTGCATAAAAACAAAATCGTCACCGATATATGGGGCAAACGGTACGAAATTTTCTTCTAAAACTTCTCTGATATAGCGGTCTGCAGTCAGATTCCCTCTGTCAATCACTACCAAGTCTGTGCGAGCTCCCAAACAAATGCCCGCCCAAACCATTATTGATCCACCACCGTATGCAACTGTAGTTTCAAAATTTATCCGAATGTATCGTTCTCCTTTGCGTCTGTATATTCAATTTCAATTCAACGTCAATTTGATTTAAGAGAATTCTGCACTCATCACTAAACAGTACCTTACTCCATTGGTCCGCGTTCCAAAGTCGATGTTCCTGAGCAAAAGTTAACCTGTTTCTACGATACCTCGAGCCTTGGAGCCTTGGCGGGCACAAATGAACCCAAACCAGCTTCTTCGAACCTTCTTCGTACCGTACGCTCACTTACGGTTACACCCCGCACTGCTTCTAACTCATGTCGGGCTTGGACGGCCGTCAAACGGGGGTTCCTACGTACACGAAGCCGAATGAAACGATCATCCCTACTCGAAGTGCGTCTTTTTCTGCCTTGTCCTGCTCTTCTCACATAAGTACCGGTCTCCCTGAACCGTTGGATGGATTGGTCGACGAAGATCTCTGGATATCACTCTGTAGGTTTGACCATTTCTTCGCATTTCGAGTGCCCTGGCAATCTCCGTTGGGGCTAAGTCAGGCATAATTCAGTCCTCAACTCCAAAAAGATATGCGATTAAAAAAAACTAACAAAAAACAGTATTTCAATGAAATTTTAAATCAAACTCAGAAGGAAGAAATACTGGAAGTTCGCTCCAGATAAGGTGTATTTGAATAAATTTATAACAATAATTGCATAAAATGTGCTGTTCAGTTGTGTTCTCAATTTGAAAATATTTCTTTTTAAATTAAATGACGTATAAACCAGCCAGCAACCTTATATGATACTGATATCAAACCTTTATTTTATGTTCCGCTAAATATGCCGGTGTGAGTTAGTTTTAAGTTATATTTGGTAATTATTTACTAAACGTTTGTTCAGATATGGAAGAGCGTTGTTACCTGATACAGGCTATTGGCCTACTATTTATCCAATATATAAACATGCTTGAACTAAAAGAATATCTAAATTCTAGGTGACTTCGATTTCTCTTTCTTACTTTTGTAATTACTGTTTTATATGGAAATAAAGATTTCAAAGATTTCATTAAAAAAAATCAAACAATAATTCCCATTTTTACTTTAACTCTCCCAATATATTATAAATAAAAAATATAAAAAATAAAAGAATTGAAACAGATAAAAATATAATTTGTCCGTTCTAATTTTTGTAACTATTAATGCCAAGTGAGGGAGTAAATTGGTAAAAATCACTCTAACATCCAGTAAACCCGAGTTACGTGAATTTTAACTCGGGCTAAATCGAGTTTTGTTTTTTCCGAGTAGGCACATCACTACCAAAAACGCGAGTGACGCGACTGACGACAACCCGACAGTCCACAGATTTTTTAACTTGAAACACTGACATTTCTAGGGATAGACGATAACATTGAGGTATCGAATATCGATACGTTTACTCGATACAGTATCAGTCTCAATATATTGGTTGTTAATTGTTATATTATATTTGGCACGCTCACATTACTCACATAGATGAAATTTCATATATATTGTGTTAAAAATATCATAATTAATACCTGCTCCTTCGGATAAGTTAGTTTATAAATAAAGTTGGCTTGGCTCATATTATATTTTTCTCAACTTTTCCCGTTAATGTTTAGCTGGAATCGATTCTTTCAGAATTTATTTGGAAGGTCATAGTGGTGGTCATAAGGTGGTGTGTGTCGATGTGACATATCACTAACAGTAGGTATCGGACGAATAAAAAAACACCACGCTGTATTTGTAAGCTATACAATAAATTAATAACATAGAAGTAAAATGGAAACAGCAAAATATGCAATACGAAAATGGTAATTCTTTACACTTTGCTGCTCAGTACGCATTTATTTATTTAATTGTCATATGTTAGGAAATAATTTGTGAACATGTGGATAATGGCAATTCTAATTATTTGAATTTGTGCATTGCTTGGCTCTTACAACTGTTCATCCTATTTTAAGGAGCAAGGCTGGGACTATATGCTCCGGAATACGGAGAAAATTCAGAGCAGTAAAATTAGAATTCTGGACTAATACAATTGATTGGTGAAAATTCAGAGCAGAAAAATTGGAATGCTGGACTAATTCAATGGATTGGTGAAAATTCTGAGCATTGAAAATAGAGCCCTGCGCCAATAGAGTTGAAAATCGAACACATGTGTGTCAAGTACAAGTTAAATGTCAATGTCATATATATGACAGCTCGAAACTCTAAACTTCCATTTTCAACTCTATTATATTAGCGCAGAGTTTTATTTGCAATGCTCAGAATTTTCTACAGTACAAAAGTACTTGAATGGGTACGGAAAAAAAGTATCGATTATACTCACCTACTTTATTTACTCGTATCGTTCATCCCTATTCCCTAGACATTTGAGTTTTGACAATTCCTCGGTCTCGACTCCTTTTGTTTTTACAAGATGGCTGACGCTTTGCAAATATAGCGCGTTTAACGTGTTAAAATTTAATGTTTTTATTTAATGACAATAGCAAGTGAATACCGCAAATATGTCTAATTTGTGTTCTAGAATTAGTTCTAAGCCTCCTAAACGATTGCAAGATAATGTTATGTCCGTTGCTCAAACAAACACTTGGATGAATGGTGAGACCCAGTTATCGAAATCTAAATATTTCTAGGTCACGCTCAAAAGAAAATCAAGTGTTATAAATTTTATACTGAAATATGTGCTTATATTTTCCAGCGGAAAACATCAATAATGGTGGAGGATTGTCGCTTTCGCCTCCGCACACTATATCGCAACGGGAAACGGGAACGCAAGTGTCTCAATGTTACAGTGGTCTCCCTTCGCCGTGTGGTTCCACAAGTTCAACACCCTCGCCCACATTATCACCTGCACCTCCACCGGGAAATGCCACACTTGACCCGAATTGGCAGGCCTCGAAACCAACAGTCAGAGAGCGAAATGCTGCTATGTTCAATAATCAACTCATGTCAGATATTACATTCGTTGTTGGATCACCAGGTAAGGCAACAATAAAGATTAAACTTTAAATAATTAAGATTTTGACTTATTTACAATGCCAACATTATTTTCAATACGCTGTTAAACTGAGAATTAAGAGTTATCTATACTTCTATACTAATATCATAAAGAGAAAAGATTTGTATTTTTATATGTTTGTTCTGATTCACCAAAATAAGAGTATTGTTTCAGAAATAAAATACCCTGTTTCATTCAAAACAGACATTTGGTTTGGAAATTATTACTAGTTCAATTTTAAATCAGTACAAAGTGCCTTATGTTGAATAGGCAGGCCTGCATTCAGATTAGTTCATAGTTTGTGATTAATCTTCTATTCTACTATTATTATAAATGTGAAAGGTAACTTTTATCCAAAAATGTAGTGTTCCCATGGCATATTATATTTATGCAGCCAGCCAGCCGTTGGCAAAAGCTAGTATTTAAATAAGAATGAATACCTATTTCCCTTTGACATGGAAATTACTGGTTTCGATAATTCTTTTTTGTTCTTTACTAACGTCAGATGTTGCATGATAATTAAAAAAAATAAAACTTAAGATAATTAATTAAACTTTTCTAATGTTTTCGGCTTTTTATACAATGACATCCACATAATATGTAATCCACATATACATTGTCTGTAACATATTGTATGAAACTCAAAAAATAAATATATTATACACTGGAGGACATAAACTGCATCGTAGTGCAAGATAACTTTCAATGAAATATAATTAGTGAAAGTGCAAACTATTTTATTTCAATGATAATGCTAAGACTGGTTCTTATCTGATAAAAAAATCAATTCATGTGTGTATAGGTTTTATCACTAAAAGAATCAAATTACTCCTTTTGCAGCTTTTTGGAATAAACAGTGAATAGAACAAAAACAGCTTTATTATGAAAATTTTACAATACTAAGCAAAGAAAAAGGATTTTTTTGTTTTTAATAAGGTGTATTACCTCCTCTTGCCCTAATAACTGATTCAAGTCGGTTTCACATCGACCTGATCAGTGTTTTTAAAGATCTTGCGGAGTATTGTCCCATTCTTGTGACAATGCAACTGAGCTCCGCAACCGTTGTTGGAACCAGATTTCTTGTAAACACAGCTCAACAAAAGTAAAGTATTGCTCAAATTGTCTCAGTGTGTGCGGACAAGCATTATCCTGCATCAGAATGAAGTTTTTGCCTATAAATCCCCTAAAAATGCAATTATGAGCATATTGTATACGGTAGACTAGTCTGCGACCATCAACACCGTACAAACAAGTCCTACACTCATCAGTGAATAATAAGGAAGCCCATTGCTCATCAGTCCAATTTAAGTGTTCCCAAGCAAATCTTAGTCAAGCTTACCTGTGAGTGGTAGACAATTTTGGTCCATTTGTGGGTCTGAAAGGTGTGATATCACGCTCTATTAGCCTTCTTCTTATGGTTCGTGTGCTCACTACTACGTCACGTACCTGGAGCTCATTTTTAATGCTTATACAAGTTAAAAACCGATTTCCCAAGGAAGTTGTCACAATGGACCTGTTGTCACCAGAGTTCTGCCGGTTCCATGTCTTCTTTTGAATGAACCTGTCTCCATAAACCTTCTGTAGACTCGGGAAGCTGTAGACTAGTTTACATTGAAATCTGCAGCAGTTGTCCGTTGGTCTACTAGGCCTTGCTGCACTAGAGCAACAATTTGTGCGGCCTTTTTCGGACGATACGTCCATATTCGTGAGAGAAAAACGTGTTTAAAATGAAAACAGACTAGCAATTAAACAATTAGTAACGATAATTCAACATGTAACAAAACAAAAAAAAATAACCGTCAATCACAACATTAATGTAACAATGTTAATCTTTAGTAAAATAAAGACTTCTTCTATCGAATATTTTCTTTCTTTTGTGACAGTACCATATTTAAATTTAATTTTGTTTTTTTGTTTATAAACCAGCCTTTATTTTCCAATACCAATAAATGTAAAAAGTTTGCATATTTCGTAATAAAATTTGATTGAATGTGTTCTTGCACTATGATGCAGTTTATGTGTCCTCCAGTGTATTTAATAAAATTTCTGACACTGATTTCAAAAAGTATTTTTTACTATATAATTATGTTTTGAAATAGGTGTGTGACAATGTGAGATGAATGACCTTTTCAGTATTGTAGATTTGTTTCATTCTAGATATGGGTGATTATTTTTCTGTTTTGAGAGAAACGACATTAATAGCATGAGATCTATTACTTTGGCAATTGGTATACTTAGTTTACTTTTCTCTTTCCAACTTGGTGAAAATTTGTTTTAATTTAAATTAGAAAATAATGATTTTAAATTAGTAATGCAATGATTACTAATTTAAAATCATTATTTTCTAATTTAAACAAGTATTTCAGAAATATGACAAAATATTGAAATTGTAAATAATTATTGGCTATGTTAAAATATGAATATTTTACCATTGGGTTTAAGGACTATTTGCTATTACGACCATAATTTGGCCCCTACAATGTCATATTCGGTTATCACTGTACAATAAAATTGTTTATTGCTGATTTGCAATTAATATATTCCATTTTTTTTTTAAGGTCATACTCAACAAGTTATACCAGCGCACAAATATGTTTTGGCAACTGGTAGTTCTGTGTTTTATGCAATGTTTTATGGAGGACTAGCAGAATGTAAAAAGGAAATTGAAGTACCAGATGTTGAACCTTCAGCATTTCTTACATTATTAAAGTAAGTCAATAAAATTAATTAATTA
This sequence comes from Phengaris arion, assembly GCA_963565745.1. Classification (NCBI taxonomy): domain Eukaryota; kingdom Metazoa; phylum Arthropoda; class Insecta; order Lepidoptera; family Lycaenidae; genus Phengaris; species Phengaris arion. The sequence goes on along the minus strand of OY751435.1, from coordinate 10,058,286 downwards.
ACATACACTACATTTTGGTATATAAATTATGGAATTTGAATTTATTTGTTTTTCAGATATTTATACTGTGATGAAATACAACTTGAAGCCGATACAGTTTTATCCACACTTTACGTTGCAAAGAAGTATATTGTTCCATATTTAGCAAAGGCCTGTGTAAACTTTCTAGAAACTAGTCTAACTGCAAAAAACGCATGCCTACTTCTCAGTCAATCTCGTTTATTTGAAGAACCTGAGTTGATGCAAAGATGCTGGGAAGTTATTGATGCTCAGGTATGTGAGTCCACAGAACGTTTATCAACCATATATCTGGAAACTTCCTCATCCTATAGTAGCTTAGTTATGGAATTATCAGAATCTTCAAGTCAGAATTGTTCTAGCCAAGAAAGCAAAGAATTATCAAGTGAAAACATCCACTTTGTTTGAATAACAAATGGTCAGATTTAAGATAACTGCAATACTCAATTTTTGGTTGTGATAATTTAGATTAAGAATGATTAGTTATTGAAATGAATTTCACAATTTTTACATTCCATAAACCAATTACTCTCTAGTCGTAAATGGACTGCATACTATATTTAAAGCCATAAGTATAAACTAACTGCAATACACTTGTAGTTATTTGTTGTTTATATATATATATATATATATATATATATATATATATATATATATATATATATATATATATATTTCGCAATTAGTAATATTAATAAAATTTTAATTAAGCAACAGTATGTATTGAAAAATATATACATAAGAAACTATGATACAGAATGGTATTGAATAAAACTTTAAATAATTGTATTGCAGTTTCAATTTACCTTTCACCTTAATAAATTAAACTATTTTTTTAGGCTGAAATGGCATTAACTTCAGAAGGATTTGTTGACATAGACATCTCTACATTAGAGTCTGTATTGGCAAGAGAGACCTTGAACTGTAAGGAAATAAATCTCTTTGAGGCAGCCCTAGCATGGGCCCATGCGGAATGCGTGCGGAGGGAAATAGATGCAACACCTACAAACAAAAGATCTATGCTTGGTGGAGCCATTTATCTAATAAGATTTCCGACTATGTCTTTAGAAGAGTTTGCTAATAGTGCAGCTCAACTTGGAATTTTAACACCACAAGAAACAATTGATATATTTCTTCATTTTACTGCTGCAAGCAAACCTGCATTGTCTTACCCTATAAAAGCTAGGGCAGGACTCAAAGCACAGGTATATTGTAATTTCATAACTGTCTTATTAATTAATTGTATTAATATTAATAATTAATTGTAATTTAATTACTAAACTATTTTTTTGTTTTAGATTTGTCACAGATTTCAGTCCTGTGCATACAGAAGCAATCAATGGAGGTACAGAGGAAGGTGTGACTCTATTCAATTTTGTGTTGACAAAAGAATTTTTGTGGTTGGTTTTGGATTATATGGATCATCAAATGGTGCAGCAGACTATAATGTTAAGATTGAACTTAAACGGTTGGGAAGGGTTTTGGCAGAGAACAACACAAAGTTTTTCTCTGATGGATCAAGTAACACTTTCCATGTCTACTTTGAGAACCCAATACAAATTGAACCGGAATGCCTTTACACAGCATCAGCAATACTTGATGGGAGTGAACTAAGTTATTTTGGACAGGAAGGCTTAAGTGAAGTGTATATGGGCACAGTTACATTCCAGTTCCACTGTTCATCAGAGAGTACAAATGGCACTGGTGTCCAAGGTGGTCAGATTCCCGAACTCATCTACTACGGACCCACCGTCAACACATCAATGGCCAACACAAACACAAATGAAGACTGACATATAAGTAAAATTTGCCGCCTAATCTATTATTCGGTATAAAATAATATTAATTGTTTCTCTCATTGAAAGTCATTGAAAAATTGTAGAAGAATGTAGTCATTTCTAATAAAAAATATTTTGTTAAAGTTAATAATTATGTATATTGTTAAACTTGGCTTAGATTATACCAGTATATGTGATATGAATGTCATTAAGCTCTCTAAAGACTCTTAATTGTAGATGTTTCTTATAGATTAAGTATGTAAAATAAAACTAAATTAAAATGTAAGACTGATTTTTTTGACCCGTGTTAATTGTTAATGAATTTTTGAATATGATTGAAACCATATTATTTATATACATTGTAGATGATAAATATTACAATCCAGTCAAAATTATAGACCAGCTATTGCATAGATTTATTATTATACTTATTACTTATCACATAATACTATGGTCTATGCATGATACAAAGAACCTACATAAAATCAAAACTAAGAAATAAAATTTAATGACTCTGTACCAGTTGGACTTTAAAAATTCTAATCACAATACATTAACAATATTATTATGATAATGTTAATAAATAATAAGTACAAAATGTACTCACCAGTTGGAGGAATGTTGATGCAAAGTGCTCTAGATAACTTGAAGTATGTACGTCCTAGTTGATAGCAGCATATTTGAAGTGCATCGCTGATATCAATTAATAGATCTTTGTAATACATAATTAAGGAAATAAGAAGTGAAGATATAAAATATATTTCATTACATTATAATTTCATTTTCTTTACAAGCTATAACAACTGTTAAAAGCAATCCTGCTGTAACCCATAAAAAGAAAAATGTTCACCAGAGCCAAAAAAATCTGAGAATAAAAAAAAACTTACAAATGTAATTTTTAAAAGCAAATTGAAAAAAAAAATAGAATTGCATTGATGGCCTAGAGCCATTATTTGGGAAACCTTTTAAAAAAAATAATTTTACTAACAAGTCAAACCATAATATTTACAAGTCATGTAAAATACAGTTAAAAAAATGGTTGTCTGTTAAGTCGGTTTACGGACGATAATTTTACGTGATGTCATCGGAAGCCGGAAGCTTAGGCCAATCGTGCCTCTCTATCGCTTGTTCCACTCTCTCACTTGCACACTCGGCTCAGGAGGAATGTCACAATCAGGTTATGTGATCATTTTTCGTGCGTGCAGCGGGCGTTCATTGATTTATAAGACGTTATCACATCAAAAGTGAAATTAATTGCAATACCACATTTTGTCAATTAATATCATTAAAAGGATACGTGCTGTGCCTTCAGTTCTGCATGTGATGTACACACAGGCAGCTTGCGTGTGGGAAGCGGGCCGTCCGATTGTGAGGTGACGTGATAATGCCATCTTGAAGAAGTTGCAGGCAATATCTATGCATTGCTGATTTAGTCGCAATTGCTGGCATAAAGCAGTTATACCATCTCTAGCTTTTCGTATTGTCACTTCCCGAGATTCTTGGCCTATGCCTGCATTAAAAGCTGTAACAGATTATTTTAAGTATTATTAAGTAGTATATGGTAATTTGGGAATATAATTTATTTAAGCTTCTAAAATTATTCTCACCTCGACCAAAACCAGATGCACCTCCTTTAGAATCTGCTGATACAAATTGTCCAATAGCAGAAGCACCACCATGTGCATTTTCCTGGAACTCTACTTCTGCTACAATTATATTGTCCTCAAGGACTGAGCCACAATTTGTACATACAGCATCTCCCCTAGCAGGATCTACTTCTATGTCTGAAGAACCACAATGTTTACATTTCTTTCCCGACATCGTGCAGCTTCAAAAAATGCCAGTTTCAAAGAAAGGTGTATTAAGCTGTTGTTTGTTATTTAATTTCTGTCTATCTATTTTTAAGCTTCCTTTATTTCATCTGTTTATGACTTATTCAACTATTAAAAAATGTTAAAATCTGCTTTTACAAGCTACAACTTTCGAATGTGAATTGTGACATCCCGCTGTCTTCCCGCATCCGACAATGTAAAATTGACACTAATGATCATATGTTTTTGACATTTTTATTTTTTTAGTGCACCTTTGTGAATCAATAATTAAATTCTTACAGAAATATACCAAATCTATGAATAAACCTTTGTCTTGGCAGGCATCACAGAGTACATTGTTTTATACTGCAGGCATTTTATTTTTAAATTTAAAGTAGACACGACGCGTTGTTATCATATAATAATATGATGATCCATAAGACAATCAACACAGTGTACAACGGAACGTTCTTGAACAAAGAAAACTCCCATTGGTGGTTTATCACGTCATCGCTCTATTAATAGAACATGAGTTCACCCTTTTCTCGAATGTTGATTCTAATGAATGAAAAATAGTTTAAATCTCTTAACTCAATAGTTTAACTTTGGCGGTTAGGGCATTTTATCTAAGTTCATAAGAAATTCACATAGAAGGGTATCCCCAATGTGACGGATACGTCATCGTACAAATTGCACAAATGAGTCATCATTGTTATGTTCTTGTTCTTTGAAAGCAAGTTTGAAAGTTTCAAGTTTGATACATAGTCCACGAAGACATAGTCGATAAAGAAAACTTGCCTGACTGACTTTTGTCATGTCTCATTAGTGAACTGTCAAATAATTATATCGTACAAACGAGGTACAAACTGCGTCGTACCTACCGTAGTGATATTGATAACATTTGGTGTGGTTTGCATTGGATTACATAAATACGTGTTTTTTGTTTTGAACTTTTTATATTAAGTTGTGAAAATGAAGCTAGAAGTGAGTGACAGTCATTCTAATCACTCGGACTTTTCCTGTGATAGTCAATCTTCCCAAGGATCTTCTACAAATGAATATATGTCTTCAGTGCCTACAACAAGATCCCTTTTGGCTGTAAGTCTTATTGCTGTTTACTATAATTAACTAGCTGAAAAGTTATCCTTACAAGTAGGTACTGAATATCACTATCTATAATAACAGGAAATATTGAGGATAAACAGTGCAATATGGACATAATAATGTGATATAAATTGTGTGGTTTGTTATTAGTTTTGAGTTTTGAGCGTATTGAGCATAAACTAATATTTTAGGTGTTATGTTTTAAAAATGTGAAATATGCCTTAGCACAGTTGTGTTTGAATAGTTCAACTCACAGGTGATGTTTTGTTTCTGTAAAACCAGGTGTACGTTTTGTAAAACATACATGTAGGTATTTTCAATAACAAATGACAACATTGTTTTGAAATATCTACATAAAATTTTCCTCATTGTTAACCTCCTTATTAAATCTTGTATTTATCAAATAGTAGGATTCATATTAATATACATTACTCATATTGTCCGCTATTTCCAAATTTCTTGTTAAGTAAACTCTCGTAAATCCCCTTTATAGAGTATTTTTTAAATTATCGAAGATGTTATTTCACTATTAAACAATTTATCATTAAAAATAGGGTTGTTTACTACATGTAAACACCCCTATTTTTAATGTTTAATGTGTTCAGAAATATTGAGGAATTATTGTATAAAATTAAGTCACTTCTGCATGTTTCGCATAACCACCATAGAAATGGTTTCCTTCTATGGAAGAATAGACATATTATCTGTCAGTATGTCTTTTATATATTCTTGTGTAGACAAAACATATATCTATGGTGTTTATGTTAAGCGTTCAGCTATCTGTTTGCTTAGAACATTACATAGCTAGTTACTTGATAAATTGAAAAAAATAAACCAGCTAAGTACGAGTCGGACTCTCGCACAAAGGGTTAAGGACCATTATATTATCTAGATACAAGTATTGGTACAAATATCAAGCACTAGTATTAATATCGATAAAAAAATCAAACAGGCAAAAATATTTAGTGTTTTGTATAAGAGCCGTCCCTAAAATATTTTTTGGTTTTTATTTCATTATTTTTATTTAAACAGAATATACAACTCAATATTCATTGAATATTTCAAGCATCTACCTGTTGCAGTTATTAATATAGAGCAAATAACCTTACCATCCTATCATCAGCACTTTACATGTATAGAGAGCCACCCCTAAAATAAAAATAAAAATATTATTTTATGATGCCAAAACCAAAATCTATACACAATCTATATTGTATACCGAATTTCATATACAGTTTCTTTTGACAACTTACTTATATTTTAGAGTACTAAAATAAAATCTGTCTACACGCCTATTGTATAATATTTCAACAAATACTTATATATAATATCTACTACCCAAGATTTGAAACAACTGACATCAATAATACAACAAAAATTAGAAACAAAATCAACACAGACAAGCCAACCCGAACTACGATCGAGACATGATGAACTTCAAAACATACTATGCCAATAAATACTTGAAAAAACGAATACAAAAATGGAAAAAAAGAAACAGTATCAAAACTCCAAGATGAAAGAGCGAAATTGATCAGTATCAAAAACAAGACAGAAGATAGCCGAAACCTAAAAAGAAATATGTACCATGCTGAGGAAAGATAGACAAACTCACAGGCTGAAAAACTTTCAAAGAAAGAATTGCTCAATCAGGTGGGGTCGAAAAGGCATTAAAATGTTTAACATACAGAAAAAAATGGATGCCAAACATTAAAAACAAAAGGGGTTTAGTGGAAACAAAACGCCTAGATGTAATCAAAACGGAAACAAAATTCTACAGAGATCTAAACTCGAAGTCTACAGCTATAGATGACTCATCACTTACCATTTTAGACAACCAGACGATTGTACCACCAATACTAAAACTAGAAGTTGACCAAGTCATAAAATCACAGAAAAGGGAACAAGTTCCAGGTTCTGATTGCATAAGAAATGAACTCTTATTGGCCACACAAAATGTTATAGTGCCGCCTCATAATTTTTAATGAAGTAATAAAACATAAAATACCTGTACAGTGGACAACTTCAACAAAAATCCTTATCCACAAAAAAGGGAGACAGAAGCGATGTCGGAAATTACAGACCAATAAGTCTAATGACAAACATCTATAAAATATTTTCCAAGATTATCTTAAACTGCCTGACTAAGACACTAGATGAAAACCAACCAAGAGAACAAGCAGGCTTCAGGATAGGCTTCAATATCTAATAATATAAGGATCATCAAAAACGTATACACGGGCAGCACAGCAAAAGTTAAACTAGAAAGAGAGGGAGGCAGGGGGATCCTCTCTCGCCAAAGCTCTTTACAGCAGCACTAGAAGATGTCTTCAGACAAATTGATTGGATAGACCAAGGCTTTAAAATCAACGGGGTGTACCTTACAAATTTAAGCTTTGCCGATGACATAATCCTGTTCGCGAAGTCAGCTCAGGAACTACAAGAAATACTGTCAGATCTAAATATACACAGTAAACGGATTAGCCGCGATATGAATATGTCAAAAAAGAAGGCAATGACCAATAGACTACATGAAACAATAAATGTAGACAGCAGAATTATAGAATATGTAGAAGAATATATACATATCTAGGATAAATTATCACTACAGGTAGCATATCCAGCAAAGAGATCGAGACGCGAATAGGGCATGCATGGAATAAATATTGGTCGCATAAAGAGATAGTGAAGGATAAGAAATTTAGCGTATCTCCCAAAGGAAAGCTATTCAACACCAGCATCCTTCCAATTTTGACTTATGGATGCGAGACATGGGCACTGGCACTGGGATTTATATTTTAATCTATATAATTATCAATAGTGGCAATGACATAAAACACTACCGGCCACAAACTCCAAATCCATAAACAAGTGAAATAAGGTGGTGACCGCTCTTTCCAACTTTTTACCTGTGCACTTCCGAAAGAGAAGTTTTCCGAAAGATTGTAACAAAAGGTTAACAAAGCTTCGTTTTCATGAAAACATTGTCCTTTTCGCCCCTACATCCATTATTAATATATTTTGTAGTTCTACAAACTATGCTCCAAGATCTGAGCCCTAAAAGCATCGAGGCGGGACTAACAATGAATAGGTTCAAAACACAAATCATAACCAATAGTACGAAACGTAGGGTTGAGGCGGACGGGGCAGAAGTACACTTCGTCGATGACTGAGAGACGGGCAAGCTACTCTATGTCGATAAGTACATCTACTTGAGCCAGTTAGCATCTTTCAGGTAAGAAGTCGATCGCCAAATCGAAAACTCTCGAAAAAGCTGCTGGGTAGAAAATACTCCAATTAAGGGGCATTTACCAATCTCTTCGAAATGAACGAACGAAGAATTAACAACATGTGTTTTTTTTCCGTCCTACCTAAATACCTACCGCTACGGTGCTCCAGCCTGGTCTGGTCAAAAAAATATGTACCGATTGGGCTTCAGGAGATGGCGACGTTGCCGTGGACGGTTTGGAATAAGATGATTGAGTCGTGACGAGCTGGGCCACATCAGCCAGGCTGGCCAGTGCAGCGGTAGTGAGGGAACGGGAATACTCCTTGAAATCATGGAAAGCAAGAAAAAAAAGGGGAAAGTGTCGTTGTTCTGCTACATGGAACTAAAATTAATGCTAAAGTAGGTAATTTATTTTAGTCACCTAGTATCTCTACACTATATTGTAGAGTGTTAGTAGTAGTAGGTAGTGTATTGTCTCGTTTGTGAAATTGGTTAAAAAGTCATACTAACTTTACAACGCGGTCAATACTGAATACTAGGTAGTTTGTTAAAAAAATAAAGGAAATTCTACAGGCTGGCTTCATTTGAATATTATTCCCAATTATTATTAGTATATATTCCATTTAATCCTGTGAATATACACGATATTATTATAATAAAGATATCAGGAAAACGCTAGGTGCGATGACCGCCTGTCCGACGTCATCTATTCGTGGAAAACCGTACAGTTTGCACGCTACACTCGTCCTTAAACTAAAGGGTAAACACTAAACATGTTACATACTGCAACGAGACTTCTTAAATATTGTAATTAGATGTTGAAGCCAAAAAAAAATCTAACGTAAATTGTTTAGCTGTCATATCTTAATACTTTAAACGAGACGATCTTGTATATATAATCGGTATCTTGGCAACGGCTACAAATATTACTATGAAATTTGGTATGCAGGGAGTTTTGGGGGAGCGCGAAAAATCGATCTGGCTAGGTCTTATTCCTTAGAAACTGCGCATTTTAAAGCAATATATGTTTTTTTCTTTCGTCGTGCAACATTTTAACAATAATTTCGAGTCTCTCACGTCATGTCAGTCTGATTGGCAGCTTGGTATGCGTACCTACTTATTTTTGCATTGTTTGGAAATTCGGAATGTGTTGGGTTTGAATCCCGGTAAGATAAATATTTTAGTGATTCTTATTAAGTATTCCTTTTTTTTATTATTTTATAGTTCTACTAAAACTCCGAACACAACTCGATCTCCCAGGTAATACTATTTAAAAGATGTTTTCGTAAAATTGTTTAATTTTTAACCGACTTCCAAAAAGGCGATTATACGTTCGGATGTGTATATATATATATATATATATATATATAGTAGAAGAAGAAGTTTTAGTAGAACTATAAAATAATAAAAAAAAGGAATACTTAATAAGTACAGTTACAACTCCTGACTCATTATAGATGCATGTTTGGGGACATGGAAGCTTGGTGCGTATTCAATGAGGATCAGTCATGTTTTTTGGTGGGGTATGCAGACTTTTGGTGACAAAAAACAATAAATACTGTAAAGAAATTATTTAAATCGGATCAAAAATGACGAAGATTCAGCAGTTTTAGTGCATTAGCTCAAAAAACGCGCCCGAGAATGATGCGAGTCGCTGTGTCGTCATCTCCCCTCTAAACACAACTAAAATATTTAACGTAAACAAAAACAATGCACGCGAGGCACAAGCGTCAAGAATCGGAGAATAAAGCAATACCTATGAAGTATGAGTACCTATAATCAAGCCGTTGTCGCACGGATCCCGACAGATGACGTCATCGTAACCAATTCAGTGGAAGCGCGCATTACAAACTAGCCGTTCGGAAAAACTGTAATACATTGACCATTTCTTGACGGATTTTAATATTTAAAAAAATAAAATGCTCAGTAATTTAATACACATACGATGTACTTAGTAAAAATCTGATTTTCTACTAAGGCCCGTATTAATAAACCGTTCTCAAACTCGTTCTCAAGACCTTTCTTGGCTGAAACGGTCTCAAGTAACGATTAGCTTCTCAAGATGGTCTATAATTCATAGTATGATCTCAAGACCGTATCAGTTGATAACGTTATTGATGTCACTCACTCAAATTTTAAGCGTCATCTACACGATAAAGAACGAATGAAATAACGTTTCGTTTACACTTCTACAAACAACGGATTCATTGATTACACATTCTTTCAATCTATCTTTTTAAATGTAATATTTAATAACATAAATTTAAAAAAAAAATAGTCTGTATTTTTTATCTTGAAAAAAAAAACAGATTTTCATTAATTATCACGGAGATATTAATATTTATTATTCTCTAACATATTACTATCCATATTTTCATAACAACTACGTAAAACGGAATGCGGATCATTGCCATTCAAAAAAAGTTATTCTTATTCTTTAAAATGTCTCAGTGATTCGCCAATGTCAGAGTGTGTTGACGAAAACTCTGCCTTATGAGTGGGTTTTATGAATAAAATTAAAAACAAGGGCACGGTTTACTGGATGAAGTCTGTTGAATTACCTAAAACCTAGATTAAACACAAACATTTAGGGTTAGTACCACACTTTTATTTTGTTAGTAAGAATATTATATTATGTACATAAAGTTTCAATAAAAGGTGTATTTACAAAACACAGAACAGATTTAAAGTCGATAGGGCGGGGAATTGTAGGAGAGAGGGAGTCATTTAATTAGGATTGTTTTTTGGACAGCGAAGAAATAGTTCTGCTGTCAAGTGTCAAATCAAGACACTTTTGTTTTGACTTTTATCTTTGGTATTGAGTGCTATTAATAGGTAAATCGTATAATGTAAATAAATAAATAAAATCGAAAATATTTTCTATAAATTCTCAGCACTGGCAGAATGGTGCAAAGCATTTGGAACCGCGATTTCCAAAAAGAATAAGGAGAAGAAGAAGTATCAACAAGCGTCTTTTTTTATAACTTTATGTGTTGAGTATGTAGTGTTAATTCTGAGTTTGTTTAATAGTAAGTACTTAGATTTTAATTTACTTACATAATTGTAACACAACCAAAAACACAACAAATAATATTGTACTGTATCCCAAGCCGTACTCAAGACAAGGTTTGACTGTACTCACCGCGTCTCAAGTAACAGTTTGACAGCAATGACAGCGTAATTGACTAACGAGTCTCGTTTATTAGTACTTTCGCACTCACTTGATACGCCGTACTTAAGTGCGATCTATTAATTAAAACAACATCTAAACTACTTTCTTGAGAATTGTCTTAGAGATAAGATAAGTGATTGATCCTCATTAAATATTCGATCGTTTATTTTAAACCTTCTTAAAATGTGTTAATAATAATATAACAAAATATATAAATTTTTTTTTAAATAAAATATTAAAACCGACTTCCTAAGAAATACTGTCGGTACCAGCCTACTTAAACGTGAGCTCTATAAAATAATGATTTATTAGGATATTGTTTGGGCTGGTACCGATTTCAAAATAATGAAGATGATGAAGAAATTAATGTTTTCGTAAAATTTTAAACTTTTTAATTTCCGGAAAATATTAGATAAAGTAAAAATATTGGCAGCTTCTGCAGAGCTTCTACCTACGTAAGTGGGCGGGCGCAACGACAATCGCTTCCCTCATTGTTAGTGAAGAGCTTTTAATGTTTTTCTATTGAACCATAAAGAAAATTATCATAATGAAAGCAAAACAGTGTAACTATGGCTACCGCATGAAAACATAATCCACGGCTGCGGTTGATTCTGGGAACTCAATGCCAAGTTGCCGTGGGTCGCGTGATCATAAAGCCTTGACCTTTGCAATGATCGACGATCGTTACCAATATGGTTCAATACATTCCAATTCCCATAGATTTTCTCAGTATCTTGATTCCTGAGGTCTAAGGGTGTAGAGAACGGATTCACAGACTGCAATGTCATCATGATGTTGTAACGAGAGTTTTGCGTAGTAGTTATCGACCTGTTGTAGTGCTTTAAAAAAACACAATATTATGGTAAAAAATCAGAAAGGAAATAAGGCGGCAAAAGCAAATTATTGTAACTGCTATGCTATTTTGTTATTATTTATTAAATAACCTGTTAAAACGTGACGAATTTTTGATTTTTATCGGTCTTATCAAATACACTTTTATTAACGTAACCGTATTCTTGGTAAGATTACGCGTTCATGACATCACTGCTCACATAAAATTTTTGATAAACAATTGATAACAATTCCTGTTATCCAATCGATTAAGTTCGACATTATACAAATAAGAAACAGGCAACAGCAATAGTAAGAATAGAGTAGAATTAGTTATAGAATTCACTCGTTTATCTTTTTAAATATCTACTACTTTTAGTGTTGTCAAAATGGTCCGCTCCGTATCGAATCTGATAATGTGCTAGCAAAGTCCAAAACTACATTATATTGAAATATAGTAGACTCTATTTAGAGTACAGCGATACTCTTGACTAGGGGTTGCAAAATCCGTTTTTGTTTTCAAATCCGGATTTTCGGATTTTTCTTACAAAAATCCGGATTAACCGAATAATCCGGATTTGTGGAATAGTCTTTTCAAAGCTTTTTTTAAATATCTCCACCACCACCACTGTTTTCGTAAAGTGTCATTACTATGTGAAATTACTAACGCAGGCAAATAAGTAAAATTTAGTAAAATGTAGGAAACTGAAAATTCTTTAATTTGAGAACCGGGAAGTGAAGACAAATCATTTGAAGCCCCATATGTATGGTCAAAATTGGACGACTTTGGAGTTATCAAAAGTAAAAACCCCACCTGTTTGGGTTATAATAAAACAATGGTGCCTTTAAACGTTAATTAACAGAAGTACAATAAACAAATCTAAGCACAATTTAAACTCCATAACTGTTTTTAAAACTTTAATTTTAACATTTTACTTACAAATTAACAGTAACATCTTAATCGTCATTGCATTTTGAAGTTTCCGCGACCATAAGATGAAAACTACATAACTAAAAAAATTACCACTAGCTTACACAAACCGTTAGTGCTATTTTTGACACCCACATCATGTCTTTATTAACTTATCTACAAAATAATTACTTCTACGCAAAAACAGGAGCGTTGATTTGCATTCGGTTTTTATACTGACCGGTTAGTTTAATCGAATTAATTTTATTTATTTATGCGGGGTGGGCTTTTCTCCTGAGGCTCGCTTCGTATATACTGTTCCATAGTGTATATATTCCATTGTTTTATTTAATTTTTAACCTTACCTTATTATGTATCGGTTTTGTAATTTGATAATCAATAAATAAAATAGAATATATTTTATGAAGGTACTATCTTATTTAAAAAAAAAATACTTTGTTATTACCTGTGTTCATTCGGCAAAACTATCTTTAACCATTTATTCAGATATAGAGGTTAAGGAAATTAATAAGATTCAGGTAGTAGGACTTAGGTATACATTATTTAGAAGATAAAAAAATATAATTAAACGACTAAATTTCTTTTTAAGTTGTCATATTAATTTGGCATTCCACGATTGTAGAAACTTAAAAGTGCAATAGTATGTTTCGACTTTCGTAAGTAAGAATTAATAAAGAAATACAGATTTCAATTAGCTTATTGTACTTCTTACTACTTGAGAAATTGAAACCGTATTCAGTGTTTTTATCAAGTGGGTCACATACTACTACTGAACAAATATAAAATGGTGAATATCTTAGAAACAGTCCAATATCGGCCATACATACTATAGCAGATCTTCATCCCTCGCATCTCCATTTAACGGATTGAATACGTTCTACCAAATAACCTGTATAACATGAAAAAATGTGTCAATAGTTTCAGCAGTACTACAAATAATGTCGAATTATTCAAATACTGTACGTCTAGAGTACCTATAAGATATACCTATAGATAATTATATTTAAAATATGTAATTTTTCACAATAGTAACCAAGATTCGAAAAATTTGAAAAAAAAAATTTCATTTCAAAATCGGATTTTATATAACGCCGAAAAATCCGGATTTTTCGAATTTCGAAGTATTCGGATTGCAACCCCTACTCTTGACTCCTACGATTGCAGCACAATATTTTTATTATAATTTTGGTAACCCTTTTGGCAATTGGTTTTAGCAGAATTAGAAAATTTAAAAAGTACACAACAGTACTCTACTGTAATTTCGTTTGTTCTGTGTAAAGCGCCTACTTTTCGTTAGCCGTTTAGTGATTCAGGGAAATTATTAAATTATCAAAGAAATTTTCGCGGAATTTTGTTTTCCTGTTTTCATTTTACAAGTAAGTATGTCCATCGTTTGCCAATTTTAAGTCCAATAAATAAGTGCTCCATGTAAATATTTTCTTCGCGCACGTGTCACCAAGAAATTATATCTATTGAATCATCGAAAGTTAACTACTCTAACAGAAGCAAAATTATTTGGCTCAGTTAGAGAATTGCTGAAATGTGTCACTTAGGACGTTTTGGCAGCGAGATGAAGTTTGCGCGTGCGCGATACGGTTTCTAGTCGGCGTACAAAACCGGCCGCGGGCACGACACCGACTCAGTCTGATATTAAACATTCTAGCCACGAGAACGTATTTTATTCGCTACTCTGTGATGAGTCATCGTGTTATCAGTTAGTGTATTGTCGCTCTACGTATAATTTTTTTGGTCTAGTCACGTTTCTCCCTAGAGAATAATTGTTTTGGACTTTTTCGTGAAAACTGCCTTCATGTCTCGGCTGGTACCGTACCACCCTTACAATAGCGAGCAGGACGACGACGGTCTGATGTTCGCCACCATGTTCGACTACCAGACAGACCAATACAATAAACCAACGGTAAGTGTTTTTTTTCGAGTGCAGCCCTAATTCTATAAACATTTGAAACACTTTACACTGCCAATTCCGTGACCTGGGTTGTAAACAACTTTCGAAATACATCACCAGTAAAAGTGTGACGGCCAGTGAATAAATGTTATGAAATATGTAAAACTTCTTATTTTTTTAAATCATAAAAATTTGTTTTAATTACAAAAATTTGTTGCTAAAGTTTTTAACGCTTCTTGTATGTAGGTAAATAAAGAAGTCACAATGTTTGTAATAGGTTTTACTCTACATCTGGTGCTTTCTCTACCACATGACATACGGGATTAATAAATTAACTTTGATGTTTATCATTTTGCTATAATGCACATAAATATGGTAGGTTATAAAGTAGGAAGATTTTTTTAATGAATTGATAACGATAATGTATCAACGATATTATATCGTTGTAAATTGTAATGGTTTTTACAAAACGCTTATAACCCAGGCGCAAATTACTAAATAGTTACTTCGTAGTTCGTATACTCAAGTGACCTTTTCCTAAAACTGCAATAATTTTTGCACAAATATTGCAATATTCTAGCACGATGGCGTAATGTTATTTATTTTTTCGATTGTCAGTGATATTGTGAGGCGCAGATAACAGATGGCGTTAGGTACTTGTGCAAAGTGCATTACAATAATATTTAAATATTCATATTTCATTTATCACAATATATTTTGCTGATTATCTCTAGCTTAATAATATAATTACGAGCTACACTTTGGAATCTAACTCATATGTACATATATGTAATATCTTTATTTAGAAGGAAAATGATCGCTTATTAAAGTTATTGTTTTTGTTCTTAATATTTTACATACTTAATCAGTAATTAACAACGAGCAAAATCGGTAGCTATAAAAAAAAGTCCCAAAAATAGAGCGTGACGTTTCTCGGAACTTACATTTCGATGTAAAAAGTTATCCAATAAGATGACGTCATTTCAAACGTCACACGACCATTAATTGTGCCGGCCCGCGTCGCCTCCGAGCTCTTCCGAGAAGCCCGCCAATTGGGCCTTCTCCATTGCTAGTCTTTTAAATCTTTTTAGCATTTACCATGATATAAACAAGATTGTCTCGTTTAAAGTTTAAGACGTAGAATAAATACTATAAATCTATGCATTCACCTCCTATATTTTGTATTCTCGCAATGCATTTTTTTCCTCTTGTCTCTTTTCTTACTCTATACCTGTTGTTACATAACATACAACGATTATGAATCTACCGACAAAATAATTATTAAATTATGCACGGCCTGGTAGCACTTTTCAACTTTAATACTTGGCAACAAGGCTCAAAAGTGGCACACCGGATCTGTCGGTGACTGTACATATAATATACGTATTTTGTTTGCTTCTTTAGTATGCGGAAAATGTCTATGAAAAATATATTACAAGGAAAATAATATGGGTAATCAGGTGACGTCAAATCGGTTAAGCTATTATCGTCACGACTCTACCTACCAGTTAATGTATACTAAAATATTTAATGTAACAGACAGGTAATTATTGGACCTACTAAAACATAATTCACGTATGTTACTTTTAATTACAAAAAAACTTAAAATTTTGTAAGGTCTGTCGATTCGACTTTTGTATTTCCATAAACAGTGACTGGTATGCTGGTACTGCGATAAACACCACGTACGGCTTTAATTGATATATTGAATGAATGAAATGAAGAGTCACGTAGACACCGTGCACCTACTGCCTAGTGAAATGCGTATGCGTCATTAGTCAATCGTCACAGATTTAGTAATCGCGACTCACTTCGGAGTTTCGGTTTTGGAGCCATATTAGTAAAAAAAAAACGGCCAAATGCGTGTCAGGGGCTACGCGTATAACCCTATATTTCGTTATTTTTGTACGAAGTTTTCCAAGTAGGCTCATTTTACAAGTTTGGTCTCAATAACCCCTGAACAAAACAAAAGTATCTTAGCCGTTTTTCGAACCAGCTGTTTAGCTTTTAGAAAGAGAGCGAAGACCTTATTTTTATTTTACTTTATGCATTTTGTCGACGTGGTAACCGTTTAGACGGTAAACTGCAGACGGACGTATGGACATAATGAACGTGAACGTGAGACGTGACGTGACCTACGGAACCCTAAAAGGAGCAAAAAAAGTATGTATTTAGGGCTGCATTAATTTGCCAATAGTAGGTGCGGATGGAGTAAAAATGCAATCCATTGCATCGATTGTTATAGAACTGATCCTTTCAGATCTGATAAACGGCTCTATGGATTGCTCAAGAACAACCGGACTTGTCGGCTAGCGGTAGCAATGGTTAACCTTTGAGCGAAAACTTGAGTCCGGCTGACATGACCTACATTGTACAGGCGCTTGTGAAATTTCTCTTTCGCTGTTTGACTTCCAAGAACGCACGCCCGTTTGGGATTCCCACCCGTTACTCAGCACAACACAGATTTTACCTGTTTATTGGCAAATTTTAGTTAAAAACAATTAATTGATAATGATTTTGCCAGAACTCGGAAGTATAATATGTGTTGTGTCATGTGTGTAGTAATATGTGTAGCTATGTTGCAGTGGCGAAGCGTGAGATCAGCGGAAGCCGGAATGGCAAGCCGCGAAAGTTATATTATCTATTGTAACATGCAGAACAACGATACTTTATTTTTATTGCAATTAGCACCATCTATCGGCGGAATATAATATTTAAACATGTTTTTTGGGCGCAAATTATTGTTTTTTGTTTTAGTATTGTATTTTAGAAATTGTATATTATTAGATAAGTAATATTTATATGGGAAGCTTACATGATGTCGACTTGTATACACGCCTCGCTACTTATACTATGTTGTGATTTTCCTGAGAAAATTCCAACTAGTTGAGGAGATGTCTTCGTACTCTATCCAACTTGCTAACCTCAAAACTTACTATGAAAATCTATACAAATAAATAAAACTTAGATGTTTGTTTGTAATTTTAAATTAACATCTTTTCCCTTATTGCATATGAAAGTAAATACGGTACCTACAATAAAAAAAAATGTCCTTCCGTCTGTTTTCGCTCGGTCCAGCCAGCAAACGCCTGGATTTTCACGGGACTTTCACTGGCAGATAGCTGATGTTATAAGGTCAGTTATAAGCCTGCTTTGTCTTAGGGTTCCGTTTAAAAAATGGGGCTCCGTTTCCGATAGTTCCACGCAAACGAAGTTGCGTTGTTGGACATTTTTTTGCGGTTGAAAATTGCTTTATCCCGGTAGATTTTGCTTAATACTGTACAGTGTACACTTAATTTGAATAGCAGCAGATGTTTTTTGTTGACCGACACCTATTAAACGTTCATTTTCAATAAAGGCCGGATGGAGACAATTAGTTCTAATTGGTGTAGTCATTGTGCGCCCCCTACGTGTACAACTAAATGTGTCTTATAAGATAAATTGTGCCTTAAGGAAACTCACAATTACATAATGATTTGAATTTATGGGTTATATACGAGGGCGGGTCAATAAGTCCGTGACTTTTGGAATAAAACACAGATTTTTTGATAAATAAATCATTTTATTTTTCAACGTAGTCCCCCTTGAGCTCTATACACTTTGTCCAACGCTTCTCCAATTTTTTTATCCCTTCCAAAAAATATGATTTGTCGAGGTCCTCAAAATAGGCCTTTGTTTGCGAGATGACTTCATCATTGGAGTCAAATCTTTTTCCACCGAGCCATTTTTTCAGGTTTGGGAACAAGAAGTAGTCACTCGGAGCCAAATCTTGAGAATAGGGTGGATGTGGGAGCAATTCATAGCCCAATTCATGGATTTTTGCCATGGCAACTGCACATGTGTGCACCCTTGCATTGTCTTAGTGAAAAAGAACTTTTTTCTTGGCCAAATGAGGTCGGTTTTTTTTCAAATTCTCATTGAAGCGGTCCAGTAAGTTGGCATAATATTCCCCATTAATTGTTCTTCCCTTGTGAAGATAGTCAATGTGGATTATCCCACGTGCATCCCAAAAAACAGTCGCCATAACTTTATTGGCTGACAAACCCACCTTGGCCTTCTTTGGCGCCGATTCACCCTTAGAAACACACTGTTTTGACTGTTGTTTGGTCTCTGGTGTATTGTGATGGATCCATGTTTCGTCCACGGTTAAAAAACTCCTCCATATTGTGATTAAACAACGCCAAACCTTCCTGTGAAGTTGTTACACGATTGCGTTTGTGGTCGACTGTGAGCAAACGCGGCACCCATCTTGCGGAAAGCTTTCTCATGCCCAAGTGATCATTCAAAATTGAAACCACTGAGCCATGCGAGATGCCTATGGCGTGAATTTTTTCAATTGTTTTGGGTGTAGAGACCTCAACTGGGCGTCCAGGACGTTCGGCATCTTCAGTGCTTGTAAGGCCACAACGAAATTCAGTAAACCACTTTTTTACCATTGAAATCGATGGTGCAGAGTCCCCATAGTATTTATCAAGCTTAGCCTTGGTCTCGGTAATGGTTTTTTTTCGCAAAAAATAATGCTTAATAAGCACACGAAATTCACTTTTTTCCATTGTTTCCTTAAGTTACTGGATAGTCTGATAAAGATAGCTGTAAAACACAAACTAACTGACGCAGCAAGTTCAAATTTTGATAGGAGTCAACTGACAGATGCCTGTTGACAGGAGTAGTGTTGCTTTTTCAGTAAGGAGGTTAGAAATTCAAAAAGTCACGGACTTATTGACCCGCCTTAGTAATATGAACCAATAAATTCAAATATATGGTATGACAACCTTTTATGACTTGCAATATTTGACTAAGCAGTCTCAAGCCGGGGGGCATTCCGACCCATCGTCCGATACAAAAAGTGTCTCTTGTCAACCGCACTGTGACTTTCTACTAATTAGGCACTTCACATGATTGGTTCATAATTTTTATTATTAATGATAGACTTTTGTTTTGTTTTATTGTTCATTTAGTGAAACCGGATTTTTATACCTTGTGAATTCATATATTGTTCAAAACGGAGTCCTTGAGCAATATAATTATTCGTAGACTTTACATTAACAAATATTACGTACATTTCCACAAGGGGCCCATACATGGTCCGGTCTGCCTTCAGTTCGGCCTGAACGGATGCAAAATCGTGTAGTGTGTGTGCTCGAATCCGTTCAGGCCGAACTGACGTCAGTTGGGTCGGATGCGATTTTTTCCGTGTATGGGCTCGAATCCGTTCAGGCGTCAGTTCTAACTGAAACGATCGGCCTCTCGTCTGTGGCTGCCTTTAGCAACGACCGATGAGAGTGATATATAAGTTATAACATATTTAAAATCATGATTATTTACAGTTGAAATATGAATCATCTTTCGTCTCGTAATCGGAAGTAGACATAACATCAGCTTCATTACATGTACGTTCTAGTATTTAACACAAAATATAATTAATTAGTGTAATCCACCTGATGAACGAAAGCGATATTTGAGAATATTTGTAGAATCAAGTAAAAATGAAAACATGATACCAAGAAGATCCAAACGGAAGCATCAACAATTCAAAGTAATCATGTGCAGCAGGCGGCTCTAAATTTATCTTGAGTAGTCTCATTTACAGGTCGTAACAATAAAGGTCAAAATTGACTTCTTTATTACCCAAGTCAAAGATAACTTGACCGAGCCTTATCCATTTTGTCCATTACACAAAGTGTTCTCCATTGTCCCCGAAGCGATTTCACTGTTATTCATAAACAAAGTAGGTACGAGCTTTACTGATAATATAGACAAAAGCATTTTGCCTTTTCAAGTAAACTAGCTAATGGGTTTGCCAAATTGAATCACTTAACCGTAATGGACTGTCCATTGCTCGAGTGTTTCCCGTTTTGGGCAAATGAATATATATATTATTTATTAAACAATAGGATTGAATAACATAGGCTAAGGCTATATTTGACAATTCCGATTTCATATGAAATGTACATTTTAATCTTCTATTTTGGATCAAATAGATAATATCAAATGTCCACCAGACCAATTTTCCAACCCCAAATGGTTCTAAATGGGTTTGTGCCTGGCCACCACTCAAGAGGCCGCAGGAGTTAAAAAGTCATAAAATAATAATAATAAAAAGCCCCGAAGTTTTTTTTCCAGTTGGCGCTTATTTGTAAAATATAGAGTATGTAACGCTTAAAATTCTTTCAAGGATTATATTTTTTGTTGCTTTTACAATTGTAATATTCTTAACCACTCAAACATTGAAATAAATACAATTGTACCATTAGTGTAATTTCCGTTGTCTTAATAATGGGCTCATAAATTATGTGTTCCACTGTATTGTGTTTCGCTTTTCGTCGTCGCCTTTTTACTAACACGAGCGTTATGTTGGTGCCAACTGCCAACAGAGCCACCATGTTGGAGCCGCTATTCACCACCCACGTTGACCGTTTAGCATGCGGACAAGGTAACCAATATTTCTCTTCATTAAGCTTACTTATCATTAAACGAAAAGTAACATTTAATAAGCTTAGCAATATATTTAATTAAGCATTTAAATAACGTTCAGGATTCAGTATTCAGTATTGATTAAAAAAAAAAACGGGTTCATTTGTAGCATCGAATGTCAGCTATAGCATGTGAGCATGTGAGTAAATACAACAAAAACTATGATTTCTCTAGATCGTGACTTTAAAATTATTGGTAACGGCTGTAGAAAACTGTGGTAGTAATTAAAAAAAAAAATGGGTTCATTTGTAGCATCGAATGTCAGCTATAGCATGTGAGCATGTGAGTAAATACAACAAAAACTATGATTTCTCTAGATCGTGACTTTAAAATTATTGGTAACGGCGTTTGAACTTTGGAATATTAAAAATGTTCCACTCGACTTTAACTCGTCTGTGATTGATGCTCCTGGCATTTAGTCACGGTTACTTCTATTCTCCATTAAGCACAATAAGAATTTCGAAATAGGTCGTTATTAGAACAGGACTACAGAAAATATTGAATTTTGTCAATGTGATATTTCTATGCAACAAATAATGTTGTCTAATGCATTGTAGTCTCGCAAATGTTTGGAAAGCGGCGGGATACCAAAGGTACCGCCTGGCCGCCGTAACTACTGGCAGGTTTTTTATTTTCTGTCGATTTGTCGGTAGTGATTCCAGTTGGTCGTGCTGGGTGACTCATAACCGAGGAACGCTAGGTATTTGTCGGACCTCCTATGCATTCCACGCGGTTTCAAAGGTAAATGAGTTCATTGATACAATTAATAAAAAGAAAGTAAATAACTGTTTTAACAATGTCGCTCCTTTGATTTTGGTCTTTAATTGTAACATTCGTTTATAGGTGCAAATAATATTGGACATGCTTGAAGTAGACCATATTAGGTTTTAGATATCAATATCACTCATTGGAGGAAATTGCTTTGAAATTCATTGGTAAATTCTTTACGTTTCAGTTTATATTATAATAAAAGGTATAACTGAAGATTATAAAATTACTGACAGTGAAATTGTCTCTTATTTTTAAATGACACCAGAGAGTAAGGAAAAAACACTAAATCGCAATTATCTCGATACTAGAAAATTTGAGTTGTTTAGTTCTCCTTCTACGCCAACGATATACGGACAGCACGCGAGATCAAAAATTTAATGACATTTAAGTACTATTTAAACATTCGTTAACTATAATAATATTCGTGGTATTGGCACTAGCGATATTTGATATTATTTATAGATCTCTATCACTTATTTCAATATCAATAATATCAGAAACGTCGCTGTACCAAATACGCATATTATAGTTTTTATAACGAAGGATTCTCAGCATCGCTAACTTAATTTTCTTTGTTGCACGAAGCAATAAGAATTACGTCACAGTAATAAGCATGGAGCTGATATTTACAGCTGCCAAGTCCTTGGTCCGATTATGGGCATGAATCGTGCTTGGAGCTCCGCGGATTGCTGACATTTTCCGCGTTTCCGCCTCGATTGCCTTATTAAAGGATGTCATACTGTGGTGCACGTGCGTTTGATTACTATTATAAAGACCTAGGTCCTTTTATACATTACCACTTCATAGAATTATTATGCGTTTATAATAATATGTAATATAGGATCGTAATGTGTCTCGAATACAGAGTAATGCACATAAAGTTGTTACCATGTACATTCTGTCTCACGCTACTTTATAAGATATAAGATGTGATTTATTATCTGTAATATATTTTTTTGCTTCCTTCCTTCTATGGATATTGTTTTGTATTAAAGAATTCACTGGATTGCTACTGCACTGAAAATAATTGGTTGCGACTTGCGAACAATTTCTAAAACATTAATCACGAAACAATAGAGCGAGTGGCGGTTTATTTTAATAATAAATTGCTGAGTACTCGGTATCTTGTACCTCGTGGCCGGTAAATACTGCGTAATTAATCGACCGCTGAGGAGGTGAATTCGCGCGCTGGATAAAAACGTTGTAAAGATCACGTAGGCAAAATAAAATTTTATGAATGCTAATAGAGCTATTTTGTTCGTGGAAGTGGCTTGCATTATGATCTGCATTGAATCAAGTTCGCTCACCGCCCACGACAAAAATTATGATAGACGGCACAATAAGCGCACTTCCAATACCAACGCCATTATTTAATGAACCCTCGTCAGATGAAAAGGTCAAATTATTTGAAAAGATTAATCTCATAATTTATGTGGCCCTAATGCGTCTCCCAAATTTCTCGGCTGACGGACTTATAGGTATGACATTGGTCGTCGACTTCACAAAAGGAACCTTCTTATGAGTTTTTTACGGGCGACCCTCGCATATGTCTCGCGGCCGTTGCGTCGTATTTTATTTAATATTATGATACGTCCTGATTGGGTTATTGTAAAGT
Source organism: Phengaris arion (assembly GCA_963565745.1). Lineage (NCBI taxonomy): Eukaryota > Metazoa > Arthropoda > Insecta > Lepidoptera > Lycaenidae > Phengaris > Phengaris arion. The sequence goes on along the minus strand of OY751435.1, from coordinate 10,034,646 downwards.
GGGCCAGCACCGAAGTAGGAGAATGTTTTTTATTGTTATTTGTATTAGCAAGTAGGTAGTAAAATATTTTAATTTACCTGTTATTGTTAGCAAATGAATCTCTGTCTGTTCGTCCTTGTTCGAAGATCATAAATAGTCTATAAAATACAGTTTCATTTTGATTTAGGACTATTGGACTCGTTGGGTTCATTCACAAATCGCAACCTATATAAATAGTAATAAATTTTAAAAATAACAATATGTTTTTATGCTACCGGTTAAAGAACCCAGTCCACTTAAACTGAGTAAATCTTCCGAGCAAACATAATATTCAGCCGAAAATGCACACTACTATGTATAATTCTTCACATGTGTTACACATTATGATAATTATAATTCTCTCCGACACGTTCGAGAGTAATGGACTCGTAAACGTTTATGACAGTGCCCGCGTTTTTATTTCCACGTCCTTTCAATATGTCTACAGGCTCTCAAGCTGTGGATTGGCAAATCTGTTTGATTTACTGCCCTGCATGGAATAGCCGTAACTCGTAAATTTTTGGTTTATACCTTTAGCTGGGCTAGCGTGTCCAAAAGCTCTTGCAAGTTAAAGGATAATAAATAATTAATTATTTTTAATATTGAACCTTTGTAAAAATAATGTGTACATCACTGAGTCACTGTCTACCTATTTAAAAAATCTGAATAAAAAATGTAAATCTTAATAAATTTTCTGTGTTATAGTTAAGTAGTTTTTAGTATATTTCCCAAATTGAGAAGATTGTAAAGACCAAAAAACAGTAATATATTTTGATACCGTCAAATTTACAAGAAAAAAACTTGAGAAGGATAAAGAAAACTAGCACAATTATATATAAAAACAAGGAAGGCTATTATTAATTTATCTAAAACGTTATAATCCACACTCGTAGCACCGATAGAAAATAAAGAAAAACGCCGTAGACTCTACAATTTAAAGTCTACGGCGTTTTGTGTGCTCCACCGCTGTCGCCTAATAAATGGATCGGAGTATCCTCAGTGTATCTCTGTCTATTATATGATCACGCTACAATCAGGTTTTCTTATGAACTTTTCCATTTACAGCAAGCTGCATAATGTGCAACGAAGAATGTCCAGCAAGCTAAAGTAGATATAATTTTTGTGTGACTTTTTTTTCCAATATGGCGATATAGCAAAAAACTATTGCGAATGTCAAGTTACAAAGGCGGGAAAATAAAATTTTCATTAAAGTTTTCAACACAGTTTTCTAAATTCACTAAATCCTCTAGTATAAAGTCTAGTCAAAACTCCAAATAAATCGTCAGTGCAATCAATGAGTTAAGTCAATTAAGAATCAAAATAGCACAAATTTATGGTAGAATACAAAAAACAACAACGTCACACTTTCACATCTCCGCTAAAACTCTGCTGTGTAACTTTTAAGTGTAAAAAAGTAGTCTTGTGCAAAACGTGTGCAAATAAAGAGTTTTCTATTATATTCTAGTCTTGTATGTGAGTGTACAAAGGTTTTCCTTGAAAGAATTTTAACCCAATACTTTGACCTTAATGAATAGAAACTATTTCATTTTAATTAAGCTTCATAGGTGGGCAGAATTAGATGCTGCTCTGGCTCGCGAGTCTGCACTAATTCAATTATTCCGTTTATGTAGCGAGCGGATCGCGTTGCATATTGAATTTCTGCTCGACGAACCTCAGCCCAATTAGGAGGCCACTAAAAAGGTTCTGTTTGTTTGCGGCTCATTGTTCTCGGCGGTACCTGGGTGCCGTTTCGCAAGCCACCGTTGTGTTTCCTCGTCTTTTTAGGGAATCGAAAGTTGTCGATTTTGCGAGTGCGAAGGCGCCTCGATGCGGTTGTGAAATTGTGCGTAGGTGCGGTGCATAATGCACGGGGGCCCGTCTGGTGCCGAGGGGCGGCCGGTGGCGCGGTGGATGCACCGCCGGCGCCGGGTGGGGCGTAGGCGTCGCCGGGGGGCGTCGCGCCAGGCTTATCAGACGGCGGCGGGGCAGGCGAGCGAGCCTCACTCCACACTCCACCGCTGCCCGTGCGCTAGTGTCATGCAAGCTGCCATCGGTTTAAGATAACAAAAACCTTTGTCCAGCAATAATATTTACGCGCCGTGCTCCGTACCGCGGACGCGTTTTAAAG